>OX608078.1:126342636-127824779 GCA_951509765.1 Sphenella marginata | reverse complement strand
GCAGCTCGGCACTCTTCATCATCGTACCAGTTGTTTCTTCTCGTTTGCCGGAATCCAATTACTTCTTCGGCTGCGGTACGGAGTGCTTCTGTGATGTGCTCTTACTGCTCATGCATTCCACTGTATTGAATTGTGCTCTCAGAGAGAAGGTGTGAGAAGCGGTCTGCAAAATCATTGGCGATCTATTGCGATTGCAGCTTTTCGACGTCCAGCTTTCCTTGCGTTTTCTGTTGCACCTGTTTTGTCGTACAGAGGCATGTACGAATCTTAGCTGCTACTAGGTCGTGATCGGAGTCGATGTTTGGACCTCTTATTGTGTGAACATCTAAAACGCACACAATGTGGTCGATCTGGTTTCGCGTTTTTCGATCGGGGGACAGCCATGTGGCTTGATGGATCTTCTTGTGCATAAACCTGGCTATGACCATGTTTCGGGCACCGGCGAAGTCGATCAGCCTGTACCCATTAGGCAAAGTCTGGTCGTGCAGACTGAACTTCCCGACTGGGGGTCCAAATACACCCTCTTTGCCCACCCTGGCGTTCAAGTCACCAAGCACGACTTTGATGTCATGACGGGGGCAGCGCTAGTATGTTTCCTCCAGGAGCTCGTAGAATGCATCCTTTTCCACGTCGTCTTTCTCTTCCGTCGGAGTGTGGTAGCAGATAAACGAGATGTTAAATAATCGTACTTTTAGGCGGATTGTGGCGAGACGCTCATTCACTGGTGTGAACGACAGTACTCGATTACGGAGTCTCTCTCCCACCACAAATCCCACGCCAAATCTGTGAGTGTCGATATGCCCACTCCAGTAAATGTTACAAGATTGTTTGTTGATATTACCTTGTCCCGTCCATCGCAACTCCTGTAGGCGGTGATGTCAGCTTTTGCCTCCCTCAGGGCCTCAACCAACCGGCTGCGGCACCTTTCCCATTGAGGGACCGGACATTCCAGGTGCATGCCCTTAAATCATAGTCCTAATTTCGTTTGCGGGTTTCGTCATCTAAAAAGGGGGGTTCCGTATCCGAGGTTTTTTTTTTGGATTTCATTGGTACGTTGTTTTACGTGGTGGGTCCCAAGCCCAACGCACAACCCGTTCCACGGGAGATCCAGCAAAAACTCCAACAATAATGTCAGCCTAAAAATCCAACGAAGAATTGTTCTTGCAAATAAATGCTAATGTGGACTGAGTAGGTAATTGATAGGTAAAGTCCTCTCTCGACGCACGAAAATCGCTCCCGTCCTGCTATATGGCGTGGACAGTAACAATAACTGAAGAGGCGGCATTGGGAGTATTCGAGAGAAAAGTTCTGCGAAAGATTTTTTCTTCACGCTGACGTCGACATAGTACAGCTCATTAAAACGCAGCTTCTTCGCTGGTATACTTATCTGCACCCGCCGGTGGAAGCAGAGGAATAGGAAGACCACCACTCCGATGGAAGAACCAAGTGGAGACCAACCTGCTATCTCGCGGGATCTCCAATTGGCGCCAGTTGGCGCAACGAAGTGGCTGGCGAGCTATGTTGGAGGTCAAAATCGCTCAGGCGGTTAAATGGCCATTTAAAGAAAAAGAAGAATTGGCGACAAAGTCTCGGTTGCAAAAAGTGTTGTTAGCACTATTGACAGTAATACTGCAGCTAACAATATATAACAAATACGCCAATCTATAGCATAGCTAGCTCTGCTGTGATTAACAGTGTTACCTCAACCATTTATTTAACTGCGGTTACCTCCGAGCTCGCAGTCTAGTATGAATGCTGCAGTAGTATGAATGCTGCGGTTAATCAAGTTGCTGCGCATTACAGTCACACCAACCCTGTGCGACAAATTAATTATATTGCTAATGCTATTGATGGAAGAGGAATAAGGGGCGTTTATGGCCGCAATGTAAATGTTGAGCTCGAAAGTTGTTGTGAAGAAGAAATGGCTGCACGTTTCCTCGTTCAAACCATAGCTGTTAAGAATTGATTTCTAATCGTCATCATTAGTAATCTGATTACTTTGTATTTGAGAGTGAAATAATTGATTACAATACGATTATCTTGTTCCCAACTAGATTACGTAATGATTACGATTACAAATAATCAAAAAATAATCACGATTACTCCAGATTACTAAAAAGAATCAGAAAGAATCAAAATAAATAATTGATTCTTTCACAGATTCTTTTTGATTCTTTTTGATTATTTTCATTTCAAAATACCAAACAACTTTCTTCCTTTTGCTTTTTTTCATGTTTAAGACATTTTTTTGTAATTATTTTATTTCTAACAAATAAATATATTAAAGACAAAATAAAGAAATATAATAACAAAAATCCCAACAACAACAATGCCAATCGCGAAAGTTCACAGGGGACAGTGTTCCCAAGAATTACAAGCAAAGCAAAAACATATTGGGGGAAATTGGGCTGATTATATTGAATGGATAAATTGTTATGAATAATATCATCATTTATAATACATGTATGCATATATATGTAGTTATACAAAAAACGATTTTAAAAAACTTACTAAAAAATGTCTTCAAAATTTAAAAAAACGAAATGAGAAAAGTTGTTTGGTATTTTACATTGAAAAGAATCAAAAAGAATCAAAAAGAATGCGTGAAAGAATCAATTATTTATTTAGACTCTTTTTGATTCTTTCTGATTACTTATATTTAGTAATCTAGAGTAATCGTGATTATTTTTTGATTATTTGTAATCGTAATCATTACGGAATCCCAATATTTGAAAGACACAATTAAATAATGATTACAATTCTTTTTAGAAAATAATCTAACCGATTACTAATCGTAATCATAATTTAACAGCTATGGTTCAAACCTACAGTCTCTGAAATGAATGCCATCGATTACGTTTCAAAGTATGCTGGTGTTGACCGCAGCCATTTATCCTGATAAAAAGTGGTGTTCCGCTGGACAGTCTTGACAGCGTAAACTTCAAGCTTGGAGTAACGACGGCCTTTTACGACACAATTTTGAATCCAAATGTGTGGCCGGCTGAAATCATTGTTCGGCCCTTTCGTTTCTTTCAAGGAAAAATCAGCGACATCTAGTGCAAATCAATTTCATCTTAATAATCGTAATATTGTAAACGACTCTTCTCTCAAAATATACTTCCAAAATATGGGAGGTATGCGCACAAAATCTAAAGAAATTCTTTTAGCAACGTCCCGCAGAGACTATGATGTTTTTGTCCTCGTTGAAACCTGGCTGACTTTTTCGATGAAGAGTTTTTTAATCCTTGTCTTTTTCATACCTTTCGGAAAGACAGGGATTCTGAGAAGACTGGGCACCGGAGAGGTGGTGGAGTTCTTATCGCCATAAAAAGAAATCTTCCTTATTCGGCTTATCAACTTTTACATAATGACTGTGTTCGCATATTTGGATCCGCTGAATTTACATTCATTTGTGTTTCATATATTCCGCCAAATAGTTCGGATAGCTTATATAACTCTCACATCGAAAACATTGTAAATATTTGCGAAAATAACTGCGATTCTCATTTTTGTATTCTCGGGGACTTTAACTTACCCGATTGCGTCTGGTTTGATCTACAGAATGATGGGGTTATGTTTCCTGCTAATGTTACGCGTTCTTTTTATATAAATTTTATAGATAGCCTTTTAAGTTGTAATCGTATTCAAATAAATAATGCCTTTAAAGCACTTGCTAAGCTTTTAGATCTGGTTTTTGTGGATGAGAATTTGATTTTTAGCCTCTCTGAAAGACTCTTTCCGTTGTGGCAGCCTGACAGTCATCATGTTCCGCTCGTCATCAACGTAATTAGTATTGATACCATCCCGATATGTTCTGACCAGGGACGTAACTGTTATAAGAAATATGATAAAAAGGTCCTATTTAACCATTAATACTGATGTATTCAAATATTGGTTATAATTAACAGGGACCGTAACTGTTATGATTTTTATTATAAAAATTGCTAATTAATCATTATTTTATGATTTTTTTAATAAAAATCAACAATAATAGTTATCTTCAAGTTTTATTTTTTTGATCAAAAATAATAGTTATTTTTTAGCTTTATTAGGCCGCTGCGAGGTTTTGGCAAGTAATTTATCAAAAATATTGGTTGGTATAATCTCGTCAACATATGTACTTAATAATTCAAACACATTTATAGACAAATACATATGTATATCCACATAGAGGCAGTGACTTTTTGAGTTTTTTGACCGGTGGAAAAAAATAAAAATCAACATGTAATTTATATAGGTTTCACTCAAATTTTTTTCAATCAATGCAGATTTCCATAGAGCATGACGAGACATGCACATTCGTATACTTTAAACTGTTCTCCGATACCGGGAAGCCTTTGATTTTTTTCATTAAAAATATCAAAATAATCATTATCGGGGGTCCCTGATAATTAACCATTACCGTAAGACATCTACATATATATATAAAGTAAAGTGGCAATTTTCGTTGTTAGTTTATAACTCAAGAACGGCTGGACCGAATTAAACGAAATTTTGCACATAGTTTTTGGGTGAGCCCGACATGGTTTATGGCCAAAAAAAGTATAAAAATCCGGGAAGGTTTTGGAGATATCCCGAAAAATGGCGACCAGGGTAACCTTATAACGTGTTTATACAATATGGGTGTCAAATGAAAGGTGTTGACGAGTGCTTTAACATGGTGTAGTTATTAGTCCCATATGAGACCCCGTTTTCGAAGTATTGCCCAAAATATGGACCAGGTGTGGCCCTAGACGGGTTTCCCACAATAAGGGTCTCAAATGAAAGGTGTTGACGACTGCTTTGACATGGTGTAATTATAAGTCCCATATGAGACCCCGTTTGCGAAGTATTTCCCAAAATATGGTCCAGGTGTGACCCCAGACGGGTTTTCTACAATATGGGTATCAACTAAAAGGTGTTGATGAGTATTTAAAAAAGAGGTGATTTTCAATACCCTATGCGACCTGTTTTCCGAGATATCGACCTAAATATGGACCAGGGGTGACCCCAGGAGGTGTTCATACGATATGGATATCAAATTAAAGGTGTTAATGAGGGTTTTATGAATTAGTGGTTTTTACGTGCATATTTGAGCCCGTTGCTGAGATATCAACCAAAATGTGGATAGAGGGTGAACCCAGTATGCGTTACCCATACATAATCTATACTAATATATATTTTGAAAGCTGTTTTTTTCTTAGCGCAAAACTTGAGAACGGCCTACCCGGGTGTGTGCACGAGGCGGACATAGGCTAAACAAAATTTATTAATTTTTCCGGTTTTCGAGGTATTGGTTAAAATTTGGACTGGGGTTATCCTTGAAGGAATTGTGGCAATATTGGTATCAAATGAAAGGTATTAATGAGTGCTTCAAAGAGATGTGAATATCAGGTCCATATGTGAACCCGTTTTCGAGATACTAACCAAAATTTGGATCAGGGGTGAACCCAGGAGGTGTTTATAGGATATGGGTAGCAAATGAAAGTTATTGATGGGGGGAAGAGGGAGAAAAAAAAGTGGGAGAAGATATACAACTGCCCAATGTCTGGGAAAATTTCCCTAGATATTTAGAATTTTTTATTTTTTTAATCTGACACTACGTCTGCTCATTTACAAAAAATGTATTAATGGAAGTAATTTCTTAAATAAAAAACAAAAATTCGTCAATTTCAGTAAACAACTTTTGTAAATGAACAGGTCTACTATGCTGCGATTGAGTTATTAAGGCCCAATTTCACAGTGCCGAGTTAACTTACGTTCCACAGTTAACTCTAGCTTTTCAAATTTCAAGCTGAGTTAACTAGAGTTTAACTGCTCAACATTGGGTTAGAGCTCATAAGGTTATCTATTGTATATTGAGCAAGAGATATTTATCAAAAAAGCTTAAATAAAATTGTGAATCGATAGTTAACTGTGGAATGCAAGTTAACTCGGCACTGTGAAATTGGGCCTAATAGATTCAAATATTGGGCATATTGTGTATAACGTCGACGAATTAATATCAAAAGTTTACCCGAATATAGAAGAACTATCAAGTAAGCCGTATACATGGCTATGTCAACGGGCTATTGTTGCACCAAGAAACAAAACAGATGACGATATTTATAACGTTATCCTTGATAAAGTACCCGGCGAAGTCAGAGAGTACAGTGGTGGCAAAAAAAAAGACTCTTAGCCTTCATATGCATTCCATGGTTCATGTCCTGAATATTACTGCACCTTTGATTAAAATTTGTATACACGTTTTTAGTTCCACTTTCGTACTATCAACAACAAAAATATTTACCTTTCCATTAACAACTAAGAGAAAACACGACCCTTGCTTATATGGTACCAAAACAGGTTGGCAAAAAAATATACTTTTTTTCATTTTATTAAAATTTTTTCTTTCAAAGAACAGCTATTTCACTAAAAAAAGGTTACAAAACTTAAAATACGTATTAATAACTAATGGTTGAACCTCGGTTTTGAACCGTTCCTGGTTCTCTACCTGGTTAACTACCTCCCCACCAATTTTCAGCCAAATCGGCTCAGCCGTTCTTGAGTTATAGATGGTGTAACTAACACAACTTACTTTTATATATGTAATATAGATATATGTAGATATACAAATGATTTGGTGTTTAATTGTAACGCTAAAACTTGAAAACGGCTGAACCAAATCAAATACTTCCTTAGGGGGTTTTTTGTTGTTACCCCGCGAAGGTTTAGTCAAAGAAAAAATTTAAAAATATTAGGGGGGCGTGGCACCTCCCATACAATCTTAATCTTTAAAGCTGATTATCTCTAAAGGAGTTCAAGGCAGGGAGCTGAAAATTGGTATAGAGCTAAATGAAAAAAGTGGGGGTTATCGGAAAAGGGAGCGTGGCACCTCCCATACAAACTTAATTTTTCAAGCTGAATATTTATAAAAGCGTTTAAAGTTAGGATCTAAAAATTTATCAGGTGATTAACGATATCAATAGCTCTATGTGGCGTGTTCCTGTGTAGAAAACCGTCCTTGCAATTTATTAACTTTCCGGGACAGAAAACTAAAAATTTTGTGTATCGTGCAGCCTTTAACTAAATACTAAAACTATGTATTTTTGAAGTTGTTTACACAATGAAGTAGTGAAAATCGTTAATTTTCTAATATGAAATAAATGAAATTAATAACAAAATCTATTTTGGGCAGAACGAAGTTTGCCGGGTCAGCTAGTATTTTATATTGGTCAACATAACCATTATAAATGAGAGAAACATTTTTTGGTTAACAATCTATACTATAGTATTATTCTAAAACAAGGCGCTTAGCTAGACTAAACTACAATACGTACATAAATGAAATGTGTATCAAATGAAAGCTTATCATGAGCATGTTTGCACAAAATTACAAAAATTTAAATTGCTTAATTTGTTCATAAGATATTACTATTTAAAGTTTGCTTTAATTTTTTTCTAAAAAAAAACCCACCCGATTATCGGGAGTTACATACTAGTAACCATTATTGTAAGTAATATGATTTTTTTGGTTATCGGTAGCAAAAAACTTCAAACAATATAAAACAACTTGAATTGCTGGAGTGGCATGACCAATTTCTGCAAGCTCCTCGAGGAAAAATTTACCACTATTCAGCAAAAATAGTTTTCTGTCGAGTGGGTCACCGATAACCAAAAAATGTATTACTTGCGGGAAGGGTTATTGGTAACCAAAAAAATTTTTGGGTGACTTAATGGTTATTCGTAACCAAAAAAATAAGTCTCTAATTTATATTGGTTACGATGACTAAAATAAAATACCTCTTATGATAATGGTTAACAATTCCCTAAAACATATAAAGGGAATTTTCGCGTAACCTTTTCTTCTGAAAGAAAAAAATAACAATTATTTTCGGTCCCTGGTTCTGACTTAAATAACCTTTTTTTAATTTTCGGTCATCTGACTTTGATGTACTAAATAGTACTTTTTCTGATATATCCTGGGAAAATATTCTGCAATCCAATGACGTTATTTTCTGTTTAAAGACTTTCTTGAGGGCGTTGGCTGAGGTTTTTTGTGATAAGGTGCCTCGCCGGGCCCCCAAAATACATAAGTTACCCTGGTACAATACTACTCTTAAAAAGTTGAAAAACAGACGCAATGGAAAATTGTATAATGCCGATTCTTCTTCTTCTTCTTAAATATTGTGAAGGAGTTCAATGATCTTGATAATCTTACTCACGGTTGCCACAGCATGTTTTTTTTTTTGGACCAAATCTCAAAAAAGGACCAAATTTATTTCTTCTTATTAATACACAAACTATGTAATTTTTAAAAAATAATACATATAACAATAACAAAAAAGAAGTGCTTTAATTCACATTGCACGTTAAACAAATTTCAAATACATTTCATCACATATAGGTGAATTTATCAGTGTTATACACATATATGTGCATATTAAGATATTTAGGAGTTTAAAGTTTCCCATACTAAATACTTATTTTGGTAGGTATCTGCCACAATACTTCGATGTGGTATAGGTAAAAAATGAAAGTTACAAAAGAATAATTTTATGACAAAAACATACAGAAAAATAATAAATTGCATAAAGCTCTTCAATTTCTAGTGCCAGCCTATATTTTTGAATATTTATAAAAGCGTTTAAAGTTAGGATCTAAAAATTTATCAGGTGATTAACGATATCAATAGCTCTATGTGGCGTGTTCCCGTGTAGAAAACCGTCCTTGCAATTTATTAACTTTCCGGGACAGAAAACTAAAAATTTTGTGTATCGTGCAGCCTTTAACTAAATACTAAAACTATGTATTTTTGAAGTTGTTTACACAATGAAGTAGTGAAAATCGTTAATTTTCTAATATGAAATAAATGAAATTAATAACAAAATCTATTTTGGGCAGAACGAAGTTTGCCGGGTCAGCTAGTATTTTATATTGGTCAACATAACCATTATAAATGAGAGAAACATTTTTTGGTTAACAATCTATACTATAGTATTATTCTAAAACAAGGCGCTTAGCTAGACTAAACTACAATACGTACATAAATGAAATGTGTATCAAATGAAAGCTTATCATGAGCATGTTTGCACAAAATTACAAAAATTTAAATTGCTTAATTTGTTCATAAGATATTACTATTTAAAGTTTGCTTTAATTTTTTTCTAAAAAAAAACCCACCCGATTATCGGGAGTTACATACTAGTAACCATTATTGTAAGTAATATGATTTTTTTGGTTATCGGTAGCAAAAAACTTCAAACAATATAAAACAACTTGAATTGCTGGAGTGGCATGACCAATTTCTGCAAGCTCCTCGAGGAAAAATTTACCACTATTCAGCAAAAATAGTTTTCTGTCGAGTGGGTCACCGATAACCAAAAAATGTATTACTTGCGGGAAGGGTTATTGGTAACCAAAAAAATTTTTGGGTGACTTAATGGTTATTCGTAACCAAAAAAATAAGTCTCTAATTTATATTGGTTACGATGACTAAAATAAAATACCTCTTATGATAATGGTTAACAATTCCCTAAAACATATAAAGGGAATTTTCGCGTAACCTTTTCTTCTGAAAGAAAAAAATAACAATTATTTTCGGTCCCTGGTTCTGACTTAAATAACCTTTTTTTAATTTTCGGTCATCTGACTTTGATGTACTAAATAGTACTTTTTCTGATATATCCTGGGAAAATATTCTGCAATCCAATGACGTTATTTTCTGTTTAAAGACTTTCTTGAGGGCGTTGGCTGAGGTTTTTTGTGATAAGGTGCCTCGCCGGGCCCCCAAAATACATAAGTTACCCTGGTACAATACTACTCTTAAAAAGTTGAAAAACAGACGCAATGGAAAATTGTATAATGCCGATTCTTCTTCTTCTTCTTAAATATTGTGAAGGAGTTCAATGATCTTGATAATCTTACTCACGGTTGCCACAGCATGTTTTTTTTTTTGGACCAAATCTCAAAAAAGGACCAAATTTATTTCTTCTTATTAATACACAAACTATGTAATTTTTAAAAAATAATACATATAACAATAACAAAAAAGAAGTGCTTTAATTCACATTGCACGTTAAACAAATTTCAAATACATTTCATCACATATAGGTGAATTTATCAGTGTTATACACATATATGTGCATATTAAGATATTTAGGAGTTTAAAGTTCCCATACTAAATACTTATTTTGGTAGGTATCTGCCACAATACTTCGATGTGGTATAGGTAAAAAATGAAAGTTACGAAAGAATAATTTTATGACAAAAACATACAGAAAAATAATAAATTGCATAAAGCTCTTCAATTTCTAGTGCCAGCCTATATTTTTGACACACCAAACATAGTGATCCTACTTCCTACTAATATTATATATGTGAATGTAGCGATGTTTGGATGTTTGGTTGTTTGGATGTTTGGATGTCCAGACGTTTGCTTTTGTTCAATAAAAACATGAGAATGGTTAGACGGATTTTGTTGAAGTTTGGCAAGCCTACAGGTTATAGTCTGGAAGGAGCTATAGGCTATTTTTTTTTTAATTTTGGGGGTTTCGACCCTGCTGGGTATCAAACGAAAGGGGAAGGCCCCAGGTTTCATTTTGGCTTCGATATATTTCGATAAATTGATCGATAACTAAGTTATCGGTAAAAATTCGATTGCCCGAAAACCTTAATATTACCCTACAATATGGGTATCAAACGAAAGGGGATGCCCCCAGGTTTCATTTGTACTTCGACATTTTTTGATAAATTTATAGATAACTGAGTTATCGGTAATTGCCCAAAAAACTGCTATAATATGGGTATCAAACGAAAGGGGAAGGCCCCAGGTTTCATTTTGGCTTCGATATATTTCGATAAATTGATCGATAACTAAGTTATCGGTAAAAATTCGATTGCCCGAAAACCTTAATATTACCCTACAATATGGGTATCAAACGAAAGGGGATGCCCCCAGGTTTCATTTGTGCTTCGACATTTTTTGATAAATTTATAGATAACTGAGTTATCGGTGAAAATGTTATTGCACAAAAACCTTAAAATTACCCTACAATATGGGTATTAAACGAAAGGGGATAGCTCCAGGTTTCATTTGGACTTCGATATATTTCGATAAATTTATTGATAACTGAGTTATCGGTAATTGCCCAAAAAACTGCTATAATATGGATATCAAACGAAAGGGGAAGACCCCAGGTTTCATTTTGGCTTCGATATATTTCGATAAATTGATCGATAACTAAGTTATCGGTAAAAATTCGATTGCCCGAAAACCTTAATATTACCCTACAATATGGGTATCAAACGAAAGGAAATGGCCCCAGGACTTCGATATATTTCGATAAATTTATCGATAACTGTGTTATCGTTGAAAATGTTATTGCACAAAAACCTTAAAATTGCCATACAATATTTATTTATTTTATTTATTTATTTATTTAACATATAAGGCTGTATATGTAAGACTTAAGTCTTTTATAATACATCAGCAAAAGGAAAGTAACAAAATATAAATCTTAACATATGACAGAGGAAAGAAAGCTTATATCTTATATCTATAAAATTCGATTCCACTCCTTTTATTGCTTCTTCACGAGTGCCGCAGGGCAGCATTTTAGGTCCCCTTCTATTTGTCATTTTTATAAATGATATATCAGCCTGCTTTTTGTCTTCTAATTTCCTTCTATATGCTGATGATTTAAAAATCTTCTCTAAAATCTCTTGTCCTTCTGTGTGCGCACACAGCATGTTATACCTAATGGCTCAAACAGAATCAGTACTTCTCCGTCATGACGTAGGGATGACACATAACGTTTGACGTACATATTGTTGAAGTAAGCAGATATGTAAACAAAGTGATTGGCGCGAAACGAAATTTCTTAAAAAACACAAAGTTACGGTAAAAAACATAATAAAAATGCAAAAAATACGCGTGATACTTGTCGTAGTGATAGAAGCAAGGGAGCGGTAAAATGGATTTTGACATTTGTCACGCAGCTGCCGTTCCGCCAAAATAGAAAATTGGCAAAGGATGCCGGATCCGTTGACTGATACTTTGCCAATCTAGCGTTTATAATCCAAAATGGACACATTCTACTCGGCTGTCAGTTTGTTCCTTGTCCGCCAAGTACGTGACGTACTGTTACTGCCGAAGCCATAAGCGCCTTGCGAACAATGTACAGAATACCTCGGTTTTTACCTAATATTTCTCACCTGTGCGATGAAAACAAACAACGTATACGATTCTGCAAGCCAGACGTTCAATACGAACATTTTGATATAGGTTTGACCGTAATACGTGTTGTTTTTCCCCTTCAAAAAGGGATAACAACGTGATTTTCCTTACCGTATTTATATATAGATTACATTTGTTTCATATTTGAGTCTCTACGTAGTCTGTAAGAAACCTTGTATTTCGTTTCATTATTAATTTTAAATAAATAAAATGTTTTCAACAAATGAAAAATAATGCTGAGGAAGGTAATACAGAAATGATTTGTCCGAACGTTAGTTAGGTTTCGGTCTTAAGCAGGTTTGATATGAGACCAACAATGTACCGAATGTCGAAGCGACCCTGTCTGCCAATGAAATACTATATTTGAGCAATAAGACAACATTTTTTCCCCCGAGTGGTAATAAAGCAAACCTCGAAATTTTATGTTATTTCTCATTTGAAACAGGCATCAACAGGTGAACGTAGTTCAATATCCTCCTCCTTGACTTATCAGTTTTCTCGCGGGTACATTGATTCTACGTTTTAGTCTTTCAGTCATAAAGGAGCATTCAGACCCAGAGTCAATTAGTGCCCGCGCAGAGTGTGGTGTATGTATATATGGGCGGTCCCCAGTAACACGCCTGTGTTTGTGTTGACTTGACACGATGTGTTGGTTCCCTGTCGAACCATTGCTTCCCGCGTCCCGTCTGGCAAGTGCATGCGTCACTGTGTGTCATGGGGATAAGCAGTTAAGGCAGCCATTTATAGATTTAAGGCCCTATTACGGTTTACAACTCAACTTTACTTTAGTTGAAATTTTGCAATTTGGTATTTGCGATTACAACCCAACCTGTCAAAAGTTGTAATTTGGTATTATCGATTACAACCCAACCTGTCAAAAATTATTAGTTGAAATTGATAGTGTAACAACTTTTGTGTGACATTACCATTTACAACCCTGTCCTAGTTTGGTTGTCTACAATATTGAAAATTGACAACTGCTCACTAGCAGTTGTATTTGGATAGCGAATGTACACTTTTGCTGTTATTTTGGAAAATATATAAAGAAAAATGGAGAGCGGGTTAGTAAATCTTTTAAAATTATTTCAGACTAATATTTAATCGTGAGTTTGGAACAGATTTATAGAAAAAACATGGTTACAACAAAGCAGCAGTTTGAAAAACTTGTTGAATTAATGGAGAGGCATCCCGATACTGGACGAGGCAAGGCGCAATTTGGGTGCACCAAAAGCCAAACGAAGGCATTGTAGGAGGAATTTGACCTACAGCTCAATAGCTTAGGACCACCAACAAGAACTGCGGCGGAGTGGGTACGAGCAAGTAGTAGTCATGGAACTAGGCCAATGCAATGATAATGATTTGAGTGGTAACGAAGCTCTTTTCGTATGCGCAGCACATTTGTTTTAGCACCAACATTTTGATCGTTATAAAATATATCGAAACTTATGTCCCTTTTAAAATATATTTATAACTAGTAAGGCCCGCTTGCTTCGCTGCGTATCAGAACTTATAACAGACTGAGTCCGATTTTAATCATTATAGCCTATACGCACTTGATTGTATAGTTCACAACAATTAAAAAATACATTTGGGCCAGTTTTCGAAATTTGAAATACATACATATCTCTACATACATATAATAAAATTGTAACAGGTCGATGTCTGTACATGGCTTCTACCCATCCTTCTCTTTTTCCGTCCGAAATTTTTGAAGATATATAACAGTACCCATTGGCACCATTCGTTTGATACCCATATTGTACTAACACATTTTTTTGCAAATACATATTCGTCGATAACTTCAAGATATCTCCGAAACCATTTGGGATATTTCAATTGATCACATCGCATATTACAGCACTCATTGACACCTTTCGTTTGAACGGAGAAGTTTCATTCAATTCCATTCAGTACTTTTATTGATACGACCACAAACATACAGACAGACATGGGCCACATATTGGGCGATAACTCCAAAACCGGTTGAGATATCGAAAGTAATATCCTAAATTTTAAGTTGAGTATCTAGCAATCCAACGAAAAAAGTTTCATTCATTTCCATTCAGTACTTTCAGAGTGATACGGCCACAAACATACGGACAGACATACAGACAGACAGACAGACACACAAAAATTAAAAAAATGGTTGATTTGGATTCTACTCGTTTAATAATGCTTCCCCCAATCAATTTTTTGTTGATATCTGCCATGTACAGACATCGACCTGTTACAATTTTATTATATGTATAGATAATAAACAATTTCACAATTTTTCGTTGAATTTTATAGATTTGATTTCTCGTAACAAAACAATCAGCTGTTGAGTTATCTGTCAAAATGTCTCTTTCTAGGTTGGCAACATCGATTCAACTTCAACTAAAAAAGGTTGTAGTCCATAATGCCAAAAAGCAGTTGAGTTGTTTTAAAGTTGAGTTGTATACCGTAATAGAGCCTTTAATAAATTTGATTCTATCCCCGGGGGATAGATCGGATAAGCGGGTACAGTGGCGTAATCTGTGCTCGATTGAATCTACACATATTGCAGAGGGCTTTGTTTTGCCGAGACACCTTTGTTTGAAAGGCGCCAGAATTAGATTTGCTACTGTGTGTTAACCAAGATACGCTTATTCTCTTATCTTCCACCCATGTTTTTTCAGGCCATACCGAAGCCTTCGTTAGTGAGTGAGCATTTCTTTACTATGTCCCTCACACACTCTCACAGTGACACGGACATGTACCCTGCAATGAAACATCAAACTAGTCAGACAACATACTAGTATACAAGTACAATTTTCGGGTTGAAATCATACTAGTCAGAAAAGTCTATTCCATACTAGTATTCAACTAGTAGATGACTGGTATGTTCTGGTCGAAATATGACAATTGAAATTTCGTAGGATATCAACATTGTAAAAATACCAGTTGCTTATATGAAAATATGACAGTTGGCTGACATACTAGTATGTGCACTAAGCCCAACTAGTTGTAAAGTAGTTTTCAACTAGTTGGTTTGATTGCAGGGTATGTGCAGAGTGCTCACAAATTGCATACACACATGCCTCCGAGAACGTTCGCGGTCTTATATGCACGCGATAATACAAATAAAAAGGTCTTGTTTTGGGGTTTTTATATATTTTTTTTTTTTTTATATAAGTAATAATTAACTTTAATTAACAAATTGGTATAACATGGCAATATTTATGGGGCGATGACACGATCGAATACTAACTAAATGAGAACGTTATGAACCCGTTAACTCTTTACGTCACGGTGGTTAGCGTTGGTAACCACCAACTTTTTGTTGTTTTTACGACGGTTGGCGAAATCTATGTTTTTAATTTTGCACAAATATTGATTATTATTTTCTTTTAAGTTAAGAGGACACTAATAGCTAGAAATACACCCACCACATGTTGAGAAAATTAAAAAAAAAATAAAAGTAAAAAAAAAAAATTTTCTTCGTTCATTTATCACCGTTAATCTCCAGTGGTATTTCGATATATTTTATTATATTATATTTTATATAGTTATATTTTACTTTTAAGTTGAAATTTTTTTGCAAATTTTTATTTAGTGGCAACGATTTTTATTTTATTTATTTATAAGTGTTTTAGAATGTTTTGGTAATAATTTTTTGTTTACCAGCACGAGATCCAGGACATTTTTTTGTTCCTTAAGATCCACTTTTCTTTTTAAAATAGTTTTTTTAGGATCGAAGGTACTTTTTAGTTTTCTCCTTCGACGATCGAGAATACTTTTTATTTTCCTCTTCGACGACCCTTTTTGCCGCGAGCCCCACGTTGGGCGCCAAAATTAAAAAAAAAAAACAAGTAAGGAAAAAACTGTCTTCGGCTGTGCCGAAGGCTTTATACCTTTCATGAATACGCGTATCTTTTTTAAGTGTCCTACATGGCCAAACCACAATTATCGGAGCAATCGGTTATATGGAAGCTATATGTTATGTTACTCCGATCTGTATGATTTTCACTACACCCATCACATATATAATAAGTACCAAACGTGCAAAATTTTACGTTTCTAGGTGATTTTCACTACACACATTACGCATATAATATGTACTAAACCTGCTAAATTTCGCTCTAATAGCTTTTTAATTGCAAGAGTTATAGGCCAAAACCCGTTTATCGGAACAATCGATTGTATGGGAGCTATGCGTTGTATCGGTCCGATCTTGCTGGTTCCGACAAATGATTAATCCTATGAAAAATGACGCCTGCTTGCAAAATTTCATCGAGATATCTCTAAAACTGAGGGACTAGTTTGCGTTCAAACAGACGGACATGGCTAAATCAACTCAGCTCGGCGCCCTGATCATTTCGGTATACTTAATGGTGGGTCTATCTCTTCTTCTTCTCACACTTACAAACATCGGACCAAAGTTATAATACCATTTCAGGACACTTAAAAAATATATGCGTATTCATGAAAGGTATAAAGCCTTTTCCTTACTTGTTATACCTTTCATGAATACGCATATCTTTTTTAAGTGTCCTACATGGCCAAACCACATTAATCGGAGCAATCGATTATATGAAAGCTATATGTTATGTTACTGCGATGTGTATGATTTTCCTTACACATCACATTTATAATAAGTACCAACCTTGCAAAATTTTACGTTCCTAGCTTCTTAATTGCAAAATTTATAGCCCAAAACCCATTTATCGAAATTATCGATAATATGGGAGCTATATGTTTTGTTGGTCCGATCTGGGTGATTTTCACTACAAATATAATATGTACTAAACCTGCAAAATTTCGCTCTCCTAGCTTTTTGATTGCAAGAGTTATAGGCCAAAATCCGTTTATCGGAACAATTGATTGTATGGGAGCTATGCGTTGTATTGGTCCGATCTTACTGGTTCCGACAAATGATTAATATAATACAAAATGGCGGCTCCATACCAAATTTCATCGAGATATCTCTAAAATTGAGGGACTAGTTTGCATTCAAACAGACAGCACTCGGGCATTATAATTTCTATTATAGATTCTGGAAACAGATGGATCTACGTCCATCGGTTCAGGTCTTGAGTAACTTTGTTGATTTTTTATGAAATTATTTGTTTGAGCTTTGGAAAAACCATTCTGTTGCTCCCTTGAATTATTATTTCGACGGGGAAATCTTAAAAGCATCAGCGAGATCCTGAGGATTCAAAGAAAATGTTATGTCTCTTAATGGGGCGTTTAATCTTGTTATAAAAATTCTAGGGTATGATCCCTATTTTTCTTGTTCAGCTGTTTGGTTATATCTGCTGCATTACCTTGAGTCATTATGGTTTTATTTGATAAAACGGTAAATTTCTGGTTGACCAAGTTACATTATTCTATTACTGTCAATGTGCCCTGACGAAGGACACTTAGCTCCTGCTCTATTATGTGTATTGGACGTTTGTCCGAATATGCAAAATCTAGTCGTGCGATTATCGCATCGAAGTTCAAAACGGTGCCATGATTTGTCAAAGTGTCATTGGCATCAATTCCGCAAATTATTTTCTACTTTTTTTTACATACATATAAGCTCATGGCGTTATGAGTCGCTTTACGCCAGCTTACAAAGGCTTTTACGTCCAATGATTCCTGACATTGGACAGAATGATCAATTGCTCATATTGCTTTGACCTTCCTGTCTTAATTCCAAATTACTATCAGCGATCAGTCTAGTGATCAAGTCCACGGCCAATGCTTCACCGTGAGCCATTTTATAATTTTTAATTCTCTACTTTAAATCAATTTTTTAATTACTTTCTTCGTTTTATAACGCTTCTAAAATTTCATCTAATTCATCAGGATCTTGGAGACAGTCCTGATCCAAAAGAAAAGAATTATTTCCAAGAGAAAAATATATTCCTAAGTCCAAAGTTTCTAAAAATTTGTTTAGTTTATTTTCTATCCCTTCTTCTTCAAAATTTAATTCTTGGGAGCGATTTGGAGAGTCTGTCATTTTTATCTAGGTATCAACTTCAGATTCAATTTTCACTTCTTAATAAAGGACATTTCAGTATATCATGGTTCCCTCCACAACAACCACAATAATATAACCAATGTATTTAGATTTACTTAGGTCATTAAACATTTTTTAGTTTTCTTCTTTTTATTAATTAAGGGGCACCTTTGTTCGCCCGGGGTGCGTTTGTAATTGGCAGTGGAAGCTGCCACCATCAAGGAATATCTTATAACTTTAAACGACTTATTCTTGTATATTTGTATATTTGTATATCCACTACTATCTCCCGTACGACTTCACCGATTTTAATGAAATTTGGTACACAGGTACTATGCTTTGTTTTAAGATTTTCTACTTTGGTGTTGCCACTTGGGGTGATCCTTAGGGTTGCCACCTATATCAATTTTTTTTTTAATATTAAGCAATATATGGCAATATGGGTATCAAATGAAAGGTATTTTAGGCCGTATACCAACCAAAATATTTTCGAATAGGATTGCCACCGGAACGCCTTTTATTTATTCCTTCAGATATAGACCACTATCTCGGGAAAGGCTAAACCGATTTCGATAAAATTTGGTAGATGGATAGTATGCTTCCTTCTTAGATTTTCTACTTGGATGTTGCCACTAAAGGAAGCTTAGAGGGTTGCCACCTTTCCGATTTTTTTTTAAATATTTAGCAATATATGGCAATATGGGTATCAAATTAAAGGTATTTTAAGCCGTATACCAACCAAAATATTTCCGAGTAGGATGGTCAAATAGGGTTGCCACCTGAACGCATTTAATTTATTCCTTCAGATATAGACCACTATCTCGGGAAAGGCTAAACCGATTTCGATAAAATTTGGTAGATGGATAGTATGCTTCCTTCTTAGATTTTCTACTTGGATGTTGCCACTAAAGGAAGCTTAGAGGATTGCCTTTCTGAACTTTTTTAAAATATTAGATAAGCAATATACGGCATTGTGGGTATCAAATGAAAGGTATTTTAGGGCGTAAACCAACCAAAATATTTTCTCGTAATATTGCCACCTAGGGTTGACATCTTTTTATTTATTCCTTCAGATATCGACCACTATCCCGGGAACGGCAAAACCGATTTCGATGAAATTTGGTAGATGGATAGTATGCGTCCTTCTTAGATTTTCTACTTGAATGTTGCCACTAATGGAAACTTAGAGGGTTGCCACCTTTCCGATTTTTTTTTAAATATATGGCAATATGGGTATCAAATGAAAGGTATTTTAGGGCGTATACCAACCAGAATATTTAATACACAACAGGTGTCGCCAATGTATGTTAAGTGACTTTTTGTGGTTAGTGTTCGATATTTTGGAAATTTATGCTCTTGGTAAGTAAGATTATGCGGCAAATTCGAAACATACCGAGCAAGTCTCGGTCACCCAGGTACTATCTAATTACGTAAGTTTGAGGGAGTTTTACCGCATCTACTAATATACGGGGCACCATTTGTTTTGTTGTGTGATTACAGTTTAAAGTTTTAAATCTACCAATCCTTTTAGGTCACATACTATGAAAATGACACAACCTGATGGCCGCGTAATCTCGGGCGGCGTACGCCTACCACTTCATCATGAGCCAAAACTTCATCATGGACGAAAGACAAAATAGAGAAAAAAAATGGTGGACACATTGACCGCAACGATACGGTGCTAGAGCTATATGTTTGTTTATTATATGTATTTTGTTTTGATATTTTCGAAAATATTTGTTATTACCCCTTTTTTCTTTCGGAAACGGGGTGTATGTTCACGGAGGGGTTACCATCTGTTACTGGCTGGTAATGGGCTTTGAATTCAATTTGACGTGATGCGATATTTTTAGATGAAATGATGTGATATAATTTGGCTTGATAATAGCGGTCGATATCTGAAGGAATAAATAAAGTGCGTTCAGGTGGCAATCCTACTCGAAAATATTTTGGTTGGTATATGGCCTAAAATACCTTTCATTTGATACCCATATCGCCATATATTGCTTTATTCTTAAAAAAAAATTGGAAAGGTGGCAACCCTCTAAGCTTCCTTTAGTGGCAACATCCAAGTAGAAAATCTAACAAGGAAGCATACTATCCATCTACAAAATTTCATCGAAATCGGTTTAGCAGTTCCCGAGATAGTGGTCGATATCTGAAGGAATAAATAAAATGCGTTCAGGTGGCAACCCTAGGTGGCAATCCTACTCGAAAACATTTTGGTTGGTATACGGCCTAAAATACCTTTCATTTGATACCCATATTGCTTAATATTTAAAAAAAATTGATATAGGTGGCAGCCCTAAGGACCACCCCAAGTGGCAACACCAAAGTAGAAAATCTTAAAACAAAGCATAGTACCTGTGTACCAAATTTCATTAAAATCGGTGAAGTCGTTCGGGAGATAGTAGTGGATATACAAATATACAAATATACAAACATACAAATATACAAATATACAAGAATAAGTCGTTTAAAGTTATAAGATGTATGCATATTATTTATGTAAATATGTACCTACATATATGTTCGGAGTTGAAGTTCCTCTACATTTAAAGTACGATAGTATACGATAGTTTCGAACTATCGATGGTCTTTTCAAACTGTCGAAAATATCGAATGTTTTGCAGTCCAGTACTATACGATATAAGTACAAGGTGGCGCAAAAGTAATCTTCCTATCAGAAAATGCTATAAATTTTGCGATTGGCCCCTAAAATCAATTCTGTTTTGACATTTGTGTAGTAAACACATGCAAAATACACCTTAATAAACAATGTTACGCTACACTGCTCCAGAACGCGGAATATTGCTGACTTAAAGAGGAAGATGATTTTTCATCAAAAATAATCATGAGTGATGAGGCCCCTTTCCATCTTAGTGGGTACGTAAATAAGCAAAATTCTCGCGTCTGGGGCACTGAAAATCCGCGTGTAACCCACGAAGAGCCATTACACCCGCTCAAAGTCACTGTATGGTGTGCTGTTTTCGCTGGAGGAGTCATCGGACCTTCGGTCGCGGACCAAACGGTTACTATGAATGGTGAGCGCTACAGAGCAATGATCAACGAGTTCTTTTTGCCGCAAATTGATGAATTGGGATTGGAAAACATGTGGTTCCAACAAGACGGTGCAACGGTGGCGATTTGCATTGGCCAGCAAGATCGCCTGATTTGACCGCTCCAGATTTATTTTTGTGGGGCTTTTTGAAATCGCGGGTCTATGTCAACAAGCCTCAGACTCTTGCAGCTCTTAAAGACAATATCCGTCAAGAATGTGAGGACCTATCGCGGCCAAAGTGATGGAAAATGCCATAAAAAGGGCTCAAATGACAATCAACTGTGGCGGCGGCCATTTACATGACATCATATTCTCGACTTGATGTAAAAAAAATTAAAAGACCAAATAAAAATAATCCACAAGAAGAATCAAAGTTTTTCATTTTTTTTTTAATTACAGCCAAAAAACATCGGTAGATTACTTTTGCGCCACCCTGTATACAAATTTACCTTAGACGGGGCGAGTGGCGCACCGCCGCCGACTTTACCTGGTTTGATATAAAATAAATTTTACTTCAATCCTTGAGCATGTAATCAGTTATGCAGAATTCAGCAGAATTATATTCTTTGTGCCATATGCTGCGGACGAGAACGAGAACATTTTAAAAAGTTGCAATCTAGCCTTGGCCGCCCTCTGGTTCTCATTTTCAACAAATCTCTTGAGAGTGGAGTGTTTATTGATGAGTGGAAGTTTACCGCAATTACACCGATTCACAAAAATCGAAACAAGCCAAGTGTAGCTAACTATCGACCAACTGCCAAATTATCCATAACCTCGAAATTATTTGAATACATTATTAAACAAAAGATGTATTTTTCAGTTAAGCAACTTATCTCTTCCAACCACTGTTTCTAACTTGGCGGTGTTTTCTGAGTATTGCATGTCTGCATTCAATTATCGACTTCATGTTAAGGGTGCGAACAGAGTGGCCGCTTGTTACCGAGCCGAGCCGACCGACGCTTATTGCGAGAACTTGTTCATGCGAGAAACAAGTTTGAGTGTGCATAGTGGATGCGAGAATCAGAGCTGATATTTTATCTATTATTTGTGTTTTATGTATGTTTGTATGCATTTGGGTTTGCTGTTCATTCGTGTTTGTGAAATTGAAGTGAAAAGATATGGAAGATATGCATTCGCCGAGAAAAAACTTCACTTATTAATTGTTCTACATTTATTTTAAATAAACCAAAACACACGAATGTACTCAAGAAAAGTTCAACAAGAATGCCACTAAATGATGAATGACAGCATATAATTTTTGATTTCAGTTTTTCCAAAGAATTTTATGTCCAAAATTAGCTTTTCGCAGAATAAACAATGTTTTCGGCGCTGAAATACGCTTTGGAACTGTTCTCTCGCATTCAATCAGCTTTGCGCTCTGACCAGCTCGGCGCCCACTATGACCTGTTCGCGCTTATTTGTACTAATTTGTATAGTACCAGTTTTCTCGCATTGGTTCTCGCAATAAGCGTCAGTCGGCTCGGCCCGGCAACAAGCGGCCACTCTGTACGCACCCTAATACAGTATATACAGACTTCTCTAAGGCTTTTGATAAAGTAAGCCATTTGATTTTATTGAATAAGCTGTCCAGCATAGGGTTTCATTCAACATGTTTGGCTTGGATCAAGTCATATCTATCTTCTCGTAAGTGTGTAGTCGTGGTTGATGATTGTATGTCCACTCTGTTTATTGCTTCTTCACGAGTGCCGCAGGGCAGCATTTTAGGTCCCCTTCTATTTGTCATTTTTATAAATGATATATCAGAATGCATTTTGTCTTCTAATTTCCTTCTATATGCTGATGATTTAAAAATCTTCTCTAAAATCTCGTGTCCTTCTGTGTGCGCACACACAGCATGTTATACCTAATGGCTCAAACAGAATCAGTACTTCTCCGTCATGACGTAGGGATGACACATAACGTTTGACGTACATATTGTTGAAGTAAGCAGATATGTAAACAAAGTGATTGGCGCGAAACGAAATTTCTTAAAAAACACAAAGTTACGGTAAAAAACATAATGAAAAGGCAAAAAATACGCGTGATCCTTGTCGTAGTGATGCTAATAGAAGCAATGGAGCGGTAAAATGGATTTTGACATTTGTCACCCAGCTGCCGTTCCGCCAAAATAGAAAATTGGCAAAGGATGCCGGATCCGTTGACTGATACTTTGCCAATCTAGCGTTTATAATCCAAAATGGACACATGTTCCGCCAAGTACGTGACGTACTGTTTCTGCCGAGGCCATAAGCACCTTGCGAACAATGTACAGAATACCTCGGTTTTTACCTAATATTTCTCACATATACGCACTTGATTGTATAGTTCACAACAACAATTAAAAAATACATTTGGGCCAGTTTTCGAAATTTGAAATACATACATATCTCTACATATAATAAAATTGTAACAGGTCGATGTCTGTACATGGCATCTACCCATCCTTCTCTTTTTCCGTCCGAAATTTTTGAAGATATATAACAGTACCCATTGGCACCATTCGTTTGATACCCATATTGTACTAACACATTTTTTTGCAAATACATATTCGTCGATAACTTCAAGATATCTCCGAAACCATTTGGGATATTTCAATTGATCACATCGCATATTACAGCACTCATTCAGACCTTTCGTTTGAACGGAGAAGTTTCATTCAATTCCATTCAGTACTTTTATTGATACGACCACAAACATACAGACAGACATGGGCCACATATTGGGCGATAACTCCAAAACCGGTTGAGATATCGAAAAAGTAATATCCTAAATTTTAAGTTGAGTATCTAGCAATCCAACGAAAAAAGTTTCATTCATTTCCATTCAGTACTTTCAATTACGGACAGACAGACACACAAAAATTAAAAAAAATGGTTGATTTGGATTCTACTCGTTTAATAATGCTTCCCCCAATCAATTTTTTGTTGATATCTGCCATGTACAGACATCGACCTGTTACAATTTTATTATATGTATAGATAATAAACAATTTCACAATTCTTCGTTGAATTTTATAGATTTGATTTCTCGTAACAAAATAATCAGCTGTTGAGTTATCTGTCAAAATGTCTCTTTCTAGGTTGGCAACATCGATTCAACTTCAACTAAAAAAGGTTGTAGTCCATAATGCCAAAAAGCAGTTGAGTTGTTTTAAAGTTGCGTTGTATACCGTAATAGAGCCTTTAATAAATTTGATTCTATCCCCGGGGGATAGATCGGATAAGCGGGTACAGTTGCGTAATCTGTGCTCGTTGAATCTACACATATTGCAGAGGGCTTTTTTTTTTATCGAGACACCTTTGTTTGAAAGGCGCCAGAATTAGATTTGCTACTGTGTGTTAACCAAGATACGCTTATTCTCTTATCTTCCACCCATGTTTTTTTCAGGCCATACCGAAGCCTTCGTTAGTGAGTGAGCATTTCTTTACTATGTCCCTCACACACTCTCACAGTGACACGGACATGTACCCTGCAGTGAAACATCAAACTAGTCAGACAACATACTAGTATACAAGTACAATTTTCGGGTTGAAATCATACTAATCAGAAAAAGTCTATTCCATACTAGTATTCAACTAGTAGATGACTGATATGTTCTGGTCGAAATATGACAATTGAAATTTCGTAGGATATCAACATTGTAAAAATACCAGTTGCATATATGAAAATATGACAGTTGGCTGACATACTAGTATGTGCACTAAGCCCAACTAGTTGTAAAGTAGTTTTCAACTAGTTGGTTTGATTGCAGGGTATGTGCAGAGTGCTCACAAATTGCATACACACATGCCTCCGAGAACGTTCCCGGTCAAAGGGGCCAACCAAACCTGGCCATGGTAAGCAGGCCTCGACTTTATGGAGGCAAACTGCATCGACAACGATGGCGAGTCATGATAATGGGCAGAATGGCAGAGGTGTTGAGTAACGCATAGCAGTAGAATGGGTATGATATTTTTTTCCTTTTGTTTCCGCGGTTAAGTCAGCGGGCACGATGGTCTATCAACACCCACGACAATCCGGCGAGCTTAGTCGGCACGCCAGCATACCCAAGCGGATCATCAGGCCCCAGTCTACTCCCGTGAAGAATCCATAGCCCAGCAAGGGCGTCAACAGCAGGAGGCGGCGGCAACCCGGGGGCAACAATAGAAAATGGCGCCCAACGTGGGGCCACGTAACGTGGCTTCAACAATTCCAGCTTAGAAAAATCGCACGATTATCATGAAGCGTTATTCGTTTGACAGGATAGTACGTTAGTGGGGGGTAATCGTAGGCAGCCTATGGGGATGTGTACTATACTAATAAATGCGTCAGCGAGGTTAGGTCCCTTTCGAGGCTAGATCAGCTACTAATCATCAGATCATCAATAGGTTTTTATGAGGTAGATCTTGCAGCGAAGGGAGTTATGGTTGATAGCTTATAAGAGAATGCGCACGCCCCATGAGTGTGCTAACGAGGGCAATTAGATTTTTTGACGAAGGCGGGATCGGCTACTGATTATCGGGTACCAACCCTGATCTTTATGAGGTAGATCTCGCGGCAGAGTGTGTGTCACACCGGCGAGGAGGCTACTGCCTACGGGTATTACGTGCCCACGTTCGTATGAGGTAGCTTCCCGGAGACGCACACAGGAAGGATGCGTCCAGCCCATCAGGATGAGATTCAAGTCCTGTTGGTAGTGGACGTGGAAAGGAGATTTGTTTATCTTAGAAAGACAAGGGGAACGAAACGGGACAGGACGAAATAGTTCAGACAGGTCACCTCTGACCTGCCTTCATCACACACATCTGATAAACAGTTAACATATATTTTTGAAAGGAAGATATAATCAAGTTTTAGAAAATTTTATATTTCCGATCGGCACGCATATCAGTGCACAAGCGACACAGATTAAACGTTTTTTTTGGTGCCAATAAGGGACTAAGTTCGATGATGACCAGAAGTGGTAAGAGAAAGATAGGAATGAATGGGAAAAATAATACCGCTGATAGGGGGGCTACCTTTGCCTCGGAATCAGCGGAGGATCGTGAATCCGAGGAGCAGTTATCTTCGGGGGAGGTTGAGAAAGAGCTTCCGGGAGCGAAGACGAGGCAAAGGTTGATCTCAGTGGGAGAGATCACGTCGCCAGAGGCGACTATCGTTGATAAAGTCGGAGGCGAACTACTGAAAAAGTTCGAGTCCATTTTTTTCCAGTACCAGATGGACATTAATCGCACAACTGCAGAGGCGATACGCGAAGCCATGGGCGGGGTACGAAAGGATATAAGGTCTTTGGGGGAACGGGTCTCGAATGTGGAGAGAGTTCGCAAAGCCTCACCGGCGGAGGCGGAAAATCCGGCAGGGAATGCCCCTTTGGCATCCAACGAATATGAGGACGCTGCAAGAGAGGGAGAGGATGAAATTCCCGATCAACCAGTGTTTAGCAATAGACGACTTTTTACGCCGTCTCCACAAAACCGACATATACACTCGGATATTAATAAAACGAAATTAAAGATCATTAAGGACTGGGGTTTGAAATACGATGGCAACACCAAATCAATTCCCATCGAAAGATTTCTGTTCAGAGTGGAAACTCTGCAGAAAAGACATGGAATCTCATCGGAGGACCTCTACGCAAACTTTCACCTGCTACTAAACGGCGCAGCACAGGAATGGTTCTGGCTGTATATGGAGGAGCACGCCGAAGAGGAAGGAGAGGTGTTCGCTCGGCTGAGAGAGTCTCTAGTTGAACAGTTCCGCAAGGCGGACTGCGACGAAGAGATTCGGCAGACCATGAACGAAAGGAAGCAGGATAATCGTGAATCTTTCGACAGTTTTTATGCATGCGTGAGGGGGATGGCATTGACCATGAAAACTCAGATGCCTGAGCGTAGCTTGGTTAACCTCATGCGAAAGAACCTGAAGGCAAAGGTGAAAAACCTTGTATTCGGTTGCCAAATAACAACGCTAGCAGAATTGAAATCAGAATGCAGGCGTGCAGAGAAGCATTTCGAGGAGTACGAACGTAAGTTTTCAAAAAGAATTGATGTCGAAGAGGTCAATATGTTACAGGGAGAGGACCACAAGGACATTGACGGTTTGGCCATAGAGGCGTTCGAAAGACGACGGCGGAATATCACCGCAAAGGACTTCTGCGGGAAGCCCTTGGATGCTGCACCCAGAAGGAACACGGAACAGAAATGTGACTCTCAGTTTCACGATCTACGCTGTTATAAATGCGACAAGGCAGGTGTTAGACTGGCGGTATGTGAGAAATGTGGGGTGGAAAACCGCCTTCCTGGCGGAAGCACCGGGTCTTCATGCCAGGAGAAGAAAAACCCGGAAACCAATTAGCATCCAAGACCATCCTTAAAGCGGACGTGGTGCAACCAAATCCAGATCCGGGCCGAAGGTGATGAAGCTGAAATCGCTGGAAGAGAGGGAGAAACAGTACCGATAAGCGCGGCGTAGGATATTCGGCACTGGGAATCGCCACGAGAACGAGAGGAGCAAAGGAAACTTGGGAAGGCATATTAAGAAAATAGAAAAACTACGAAGGAGAGACCGGGAACGCAAAGCAGTTAGGAAAGCTATGTTGGCGACCATAATAAGAGACGTTGGGGACAGAAGACCGTACGCGGAAGTAATCGTGGGGAACGTGTTGATGCGTGGTCTCCTTGACAGCGGGGCGTCAATAAGTTGCCTTGGAGGACCAGCGATCGGCAAGCTAGACATGGAAAACGTTCGAGCAATAGATGAGCAGCTACGGACGGCAGACGGCAAAGCACAGGCAGTGATAGGGAAGATACGATGAAGTTGACGTGGCGGGATAAGACGCACCCTTTAGATTTATACTTAGTACCGAGTTTAAAACAGCAGCTATATTTAGGAATAGACTTCTGGGAAGCATTCAGGCTGTAGTCTCCATCGATCAGTGAGATCGATATGGACAGCACAGGCATGGTTGAACTTACAGCTACACAGAGAGTAGAACTGGAGCGCGTGAAGGCGTTATTCCCATCATCGGCTGAACTGGGCCTGGGGAAAACACACCTCATGGAGCATACCATAGAAGTCCATGACGAAACCATGCCTGTCAAACAGCGGTAGTACCCGATGTCACCCGTGAAGCAAAAGCTGGCTTACGAGGAGATAGATCGGATGCTAGCGCTTGGAGTAATAGAAGAGAGCGAGAGTGCATGGAGTTCACCAATCGTGCTTGTCCAGAAACCGGGGAAAAATAGGCTCTGTGTAGACATGCGAAGGTTGAATGCGTGCACTAAGAAGGATGCCTACCCCACCCAGCACGTTGAAGGCATTCTTAGTCGATTGCGGGATACGTATTTCATAACGGGGATCGACTTGAAAGACGCTTTTTGGCAGATTCCGTTGGCGAAGGAGGCGAGAGAGAAGACAGCATTCACCGTTCCGGGACGGCCATTATATCATTTCAAGGTGATGCCGTTCGGACTATGTAATGCCAGTCAGCGTCTCTGCCGGTTGATTGATCGTGTGATTCCCTCGAGGTTGAGAGAGTACGTATTCGTGTACATCGATGATTTGTTGATATGCTCACCGGACTATGAAGCGCACCTGCTACATCTCATGGAGGTGGCGGAATGCCTAGCCAAAGCAGGGTTGACGATCAATTTGCTTAAATCCAAGTTTTGCCAAAAACAAAGTAAATATCTGGGATTCTTGATCGGGCAAGGAGAGTTAAGGACAGACCCGTCAAAAATTCAAGCTATGGTAGATTTTCCGGTTCCAGCCACAATCAAGCAGCTAAGACGATTCCTAGGCTTGACCGGTTGGTACCGAAGGTTTATACCAAATTTCGCCACGTTAGCTGGACCGCTCACCGATTGTTTGAGAAAGAAGAAGGAGCTTACCATGACGACAGAGGCCATGAAAGCCTTTGAGCAGCTCAAGGCGGAACTAACTTCGCCTAAGGTGCTGGTCAACCCGCCCAGAATGTGGTACCAGAAGTATTGAGCCGAGCTCATATGGATGCTATCGACATGGATGATTCGTCTACCGACATTTCTTTAGCGGACGCGAATTTTCAGTCCGGAAGCTATCGGAACCTGGTCAAGATAACTGAGGATAATGCGGAGAGACTGCCGGATGTTAAGGTGCTACAAGGTATTATCTATAAAAGACACGGCTTCAGTAGAGGCAACGAGAATGATGAGTTTATTTGGAAAATTTGGGTGCCGGAAGGCCTTCGGGAGACGCTGCTGGAGAGGATCACTGTGGACCCCCAGCAGGTCATGGAGGCATAGCCAAGCGCTGCAAGGCCTCAAATTCTACTAGCAGTCCTCTCATGGGCGGACGGACGATAACAGAGAAAGCATTTCAGCGATTGTACATAGATTTCTGCGGGCCATATCCACGGTCGCGAGACGGTAATTGTTATGTATTCGTTGTGCTGGACCACTTCTCCAAGTTCGTCTTCTTAAACCCATGAGAAGCGCCACGGCCAAGGAGGTGGTGCGATATCTGGAAACTGAGGTGTTCCACGTGTTTGGAGTTCCCGAGGTCATACACTCGGATAATGGGCGACAGTTTGTATCAGAGCTGTTTACGGAGTTTTTGCGAAGTTATGGTGTTAAGCAACTGAAAACCGCAGTGTACTCTCCTCAGGCGAATGCCTCCGAGCGAGTGAACAGGTCGCTTCTGGCGATAATCCGATCCTACATTGAGGAGGATAATCAGAAATCATGGGACAGGCATGTGTCGAGAGCAGCATTCGCTCTTCGTAGTGCCGTACATGAGGCCATTGGAACTGAGCCGTACAGAGCTGTCTTCGGACAGACGATGGTCCAGCATGGGGAGACCTGCGATCGCTGGGAGAACTCGCCGATTAGGACACGGAGATAGTTCCATGGGATATACGACTCAAATTGCTAAGAGAAAGAGTATCAAGGCATTTAAAGCTGGCTTACGAAAAGGGTCGAAGGGCATGCAACACCCGTGCCAAGCCGAAAACGTTTACGGAAGGACAAGTAGTTTATAAGAGGAGCTTCCGCCAAAGTGATGCAGCGCAAGGGTTCAATGCTAAACTGTCGCCGAAGTTCACCAGTGCAGTTGTGGCGAGACGCGTGGGACAATGCCTTTATCAGCTTATCGACTTTAGAGGTAAGGCCCTAGGAACTTACCATGCCAAGGATCTCAAGGTCTAAAGCAGGGACGTGGGTTCGAGCCCCACCTTCGACATTGACGAGCAAGCATCATCTTTCCGTCTTTCGAGCTCATCGAAGGGACACAGCCGCTTCGATTAACTCACCCTGTTACGGAAGATGTGTCTTGGGCTTAAGCGTCTCATTTAAGAAAAAATAGTTTGACAGGCAAATCAGCCTTGCGTGGCCGCAAAATTGCTTTCCGAACGTCATCTAGTATGACTGGCTACAGCTAAGTTAGCTGTATTGTATTTCCGGCCTTTTCGATACGAACGGCCGAGCAGAGAACACACCTTTGGAAGCAGAGAGGTAAGCAAATAACCACGTGAATGGCTGAGATCATGATACTAAGGAGGCATCGCTTAATTACAGCAATAACCTTGTCGTGTAGGGAGCACCTTGCCAGCGAAACCAGCACATAAGCTACAATTCGTTGTTAACGACGCATCAAGAGCGGGAGTACCAATTGGGAACTGTCACAGCAGAACGCAGCCGCGGGAGCTGGAAAACGGACGAAAACACATAGTTTGATCAAGGCGCTGATGTATGGCGAGAAGCCCCTTCAATATCACCCCGAAACATCACAACCATCGTGTGCAACCTACGACTGCGGTTCATAACAAATTTGATAAATCCCAAAGGGAATTCAAGCTGTAGCAAGTAAGAGACTTCCATATTGTTGTATATTTTATTTCCACGGACAAAGTGAAGTTGTTAGTGACTGCTTAGAATTCGCTGCAAAACACAGCTGCTCAGCGTAAATTCAGGTAGTGGTGACTGCGAAAGTTGGCAGAGGCGCACGTCGAACGGGCAAAGCGCAGCACCCGAGAACGATTACCGGGGGGCCATGCAACCTTTGGGCATGGTGACAGAGGTGCACATATGTATATGCATACATGCTGTTATATAGACGCGAGTTTAGCTGAAACGTCCCAAGTTGGGAAGAACTCTAGTAGAGTTTCATCTTGTACATATACATGAAAATTGCGGTAGCAGCCTTGAAGAAATAGTGCGGTGACAATATTGTTAAGCGAGCCTAATAGGAGACTACATGTGCGTCGCAGCGAGCGACTGAGAGAGCAGAACTTATTAGTGTAGTGTAGTTAGTAGTGGCCATTGACTGGCGTAGGAACATTTTGATTTTGTGAGCGTAGGGCATAGAAGGGGTGGTGAGATCAGCGTAGAGTAGAGTTGAAGAGCGTAGTATTCGCTCAATGTCCCATAGCTCGTCACCAAAGGCGCCTTAGGAAAGTAGGCTATAGAGGGTATGTAGATGCATTAACGCGAGGTTTTTGCTCGTATCATTATCACACCATTCCATCCCTGACCACGCAATAGGAAGCCACGCTCTGATATTGTTTAAGTTGAGCAAAGGTACATGATAACATAAGACGAGCGATTGGAATTTGCTGGCAGCCAACTGAGACGCAATTGCGCATGCTTATTTGGCAGCGCATAAGAGAGCGCGAGGTAACTTCAGCCAAAAGTGCACGTTGAGCAGGCACCAGCAAATTCGAATGACTCCATAGCGACACAGGCTAGACGTTCGCCGGCGGAATCTCGGGTGGCATGTCATATACACATACATATGGGTGCGTGCGAGAGCACGACTGCATAATTGTTTACTCAAATAGTTGCTGAGAACATGCCAGTATACCGGGTTCTGTCCTCGCACGTCTTGTCTTTCGCTCAAGCCAAACACACTCAATCTTGCTTACATTATATTCTTTTATTAAATCACACATTTGAACGTAGTTAGAATTGCCGATAACTATTCATGCACATCATATGTATGTATTCTTAAATTATATGATTGAATGGCATAGACGTTTGCACGATATTTACATGCGGGTATAAACTCTCATGCGAGGAAAAGACATTTCTTACCAAAGCCGTGAGAAAATACGACAGACAAGGTTGATAGTTCAAGCCATAAGGTTACTGGGGTAGCACATGAAGCTTAGGAAATAAATGTGTGCTGAACCTTAGTCATCGACGATTAAATGAATTGATTTATGTTCAAGTTACGCACGCATGTGTGCGGAATGCACGAGCAAGTAAGCTCGCATGCGAGAAGAACATTTTACTCTAAGGCCGTGATATAAAACGGCAGCCAATATTATTGGGCTATAATAGTGAAGATTACTTAGGTCGAGTGCGATGGCACCCATAAATTAGGGAGTAAGTTTGTATTAAGATTTGATTGTTGATTAAATGAAATGAATTGCTAAGAAACAAGTAATAGTGTGTGATGAATGGGTGGAAAAGAGGGTGATCGGTTGAACTTAGACAGACGGACGTTAAGGACGGTAATCAACAAAGGGGCCAACCAAACCTGGCCATGGTAAGCAATGGTAGGGAGGAATATATGAAAGCAGATCGGCCGGCCTCGACTTTATGGAGGCAAACTGCATCGACAACGATGGCGAGTCATGATAATGGGCAGAATGGCAGAGGTGTTGAGTAACGCATAGCAGTAGAATGGGTATGATATTTTTTTCCTTTTGTTTCCGCGGTTAAGTCAGCGTCCACGATGGTCTATCAACACCCACGACAATCCGGCGAGCTTAGTCGGCACGCCAGCATACCCAAGCGGATCATCAAGCCCCAGTCTACTCCCGTGAAGAATCCATAGCCCAGCAAGGGCGTCAACAGCAGGAGGCGGCGGCAACCCGGGGGTAACAGTAGTCACAATAATTTAGCTACAATTCCAATAGTTAAATTTATGGAACTTAATGTTTTCTGCTTCTTTTTTACTATTTAAAGGCTAAAGTGTTGTACCCGATTCTCTTCACAAAGTATTAAGCACATTTTCACAAATTACTTCTCTAAAAAAAATTAAAATTTTGTATGGATACTAGCTTACATAATTTTCTGTTGTTGTCATAATCATGTTCCGTATTTTTTGTAGAATTCCGAATGTTGCTGAGGCTGCTGGGCTGGAAACTACCTTTGCCAGATCGTATCTTCGTTCATTTATCACCGTTAATCTCCAGTGGTATTTCGATATATTTTATTATATTATATTTTATATAGTTATATTTTACTTTTAAGTTTTAATTTTTTTTGAAAATTTTTATTTAGTGGCAACGATTTTTATTTTATTTATTTATAAGTGTTTTAGAATGTTTTGGTAATAATTTTTTGTTTACCAGCACGAGATCCAGGATATTTTTTTGTTCCTTAAGATCCACTTTTCTTTTTAAAATAGTTTTTTTAGGATCGAAGGTACTTTTTAGTTTTCTCCTTCGACGATCGAGAATACTTTTTATTTTCCTCTTCGACGACCCTTTTTTCCGCGAGCCCCACGTTGGGCGCCAAAATTAAAAAAAAACAAGTAAGGAAAGAGCTGTCTTCGGCTGTGCCGAAGGCTTTATACCTTTCATGAATACGCGTATCTTTTTTAAGTGTCCTACATGGCCAAACCACAATTATCGGAGCAATCGGTTATATGGAAGCTATATGTTATGTTACTCCGATCTGTATGATTTTCACTGCACCCATCACATATATAATAAGTACCAAACGTGCAAAATTTTACGTTTCTAGGTGATTTTCACTACACACATTACGCATATAATATGTACTAAACTTGCTAAATTTCGCTCTAATAGCTTTTTAATTGCAAGAGTTATAGGCCAAAACCCGTTTATCGGAACAATCGATTGTATGGGAGCTATGCGTTGTATCGGTCCGATCTTGCTGGTTCCGACAAATGATTAATCCTATGAAAAATGACGCCTGCTTGCAAAATTTCATCGAGATATCTCTAAAACTGAGGGACTAGTTTGCGTTCAAACAGACGGACATGGCTAAATCAACTCAGCTCGGCGCCCTGATCATTTCGGTATACTTAATGGTGGGTCTATCTCTTCTTCTTCTCACACTTACAAACATCGGACCAAAGTTATAATACCATTTCATATTCATGAAAGGTATAACAAGTAAGGAAAAACCTTTCATGAATACGCATACCTTTTTTAAGTGTCCTGCATGGCCAAACCACATTAATCGGAGCAGTCGATTATATGAAAGCTATATGTTATGTTACTGCGATGTGTATGATTTTCCTTACACACATCACATTTATAATAAGCACCAACCTTGCAAAATTTTACGTTCCTAGCTTCTTAATTGCAAAATTTATAGCCCAAAACCCATTTATCAAAACTATCGATAATATGGGAGCTATATGTTTTGTTGGTCCGATCTGGGTGATTTTCACTACAAATATAATATGTACTAAACCTGCAAAATTTCGCTCTCCTAGCTTTTTGATTGCAAGAGTTATAGGCCAAAATCCGTTTATCGGAACAATTGATTGTATGGGAGCTATGCGTTGTATTGGTCCGATCTTACTGGTTCCGACAAATGATTAATATAATACAAAATGGCGGCTCCATACCAAATTTCATCGAGATATCTCTAAAATTGATGGACTAGTTTGCATTCAAACAGACAGCACTCGGGCATAATAATTTCTATTATAGATTCTGGAAACAGATGGATCTAAGTCAAGCATCGGCAGATTTGTAAATGCATGCGTATTAGTGAGAGCGCTTTGATCGCTCAAACGAATTGATTTTCGAGTCATTCGCTTAGGGACACGATATCGAATGCAAAGCATCGATTCTGTACTCATTTGAAGTATCGCTTCAAATATATCGGGTACCCGATAATATCGAAACAAAAAGACTCGATAGTCAAAATATCGATGCTAAATGTACATGACAAACAAACACTTCAATAACCGAATGGTTCGCTGCAAGCAAATTCATACGTTTTGTAAATGATTACCATAGGTTCGTATAAACTTCAATAAAATAAATAATAACATAAACTAGTATAATATGAGCAAATTAGATTTTTTTTATTTGATAGATTTTACTTCAAGAAACGAAGATCAAAAGCCCCACTCTTCCTCTGTGCAATCTGCCATGAATAGTAATTTATCCAACCTCTTCCCCTTCAACCTGTTACGTGTTTTTGTCATTGTTAAACCTGCCTTTGAAAATAGGCGCTCTTATGGGACAGAAGTTGCTGGTACTTCTAGATATCGTAAAGCAATTTTCGACAAATGAGGATATTTATGCTTATTTTCCTTCCAAAAACGCAAAAGATAGCCACTTAAAGGAAGTAGTTTGCAACGAATATATTCATTGATGTTTTCACTTTGTCGGATTGCTCTTTCACTTCCTCGACCAGATGCTAAAGTTTCTATGTGATTCCAAAATTCATTTTTGTTGGAACACAAATTCTTGGATTGCATGTGCGGCTTCTTCCCGACTGATCATATCACGTAGCCAAGACATACATAGGGAATAAGCGCAGGGATCAGAAAATGCAATATTTTTTAAGCGTGTTCCTAAAACACCCCACAAATCAAAAATATTTTATAACACCTTATATCTGTGTCTACAACAACCACATGAAAATGACAGACAATTTTCTACTTTAATTGCAAAAATCGCTTGAACGAAATAAAATATCGGATTTCCCCCTTAGGATCATTGTTACAGCGGTCAAGACGCGTCGTTTGATACCTCTCCCGCTCTTTTTCTACGTGTATTAACAGTTGACGTTGGATGGATAGTATTACCTTTTTTTCAGTATAAAGGCAAAACAATATCTCAATAAGTTAGTACTTCAAGTTTGTTGTAACCTTTTTGGACGTATTAAGTGCATATTGCAACAGATCAATGGCAACTCTTACTTTTCTGGCGTCTGCCTTTTCCGGCTAAATTAACTGTTATTATTTGGTTCTGATTTTCCTTCGATTCGCGTCACAAGTTAGAGAGAGACAACCAGCAGAGCGGTATTTTTGCTCTATTAGTTCCATATTTTTTAAAAAATTCGATACGATACCGGGGTCTAGATACTCGATGCCGAAAAGTATCGTTAAAAAAGCATCTAGTACAAAATATCGGTATCGAAGGGCAAAAGTATCGATATGGTATCGTATCGTATCGAAATTCGTGTCCCTACATTCGCTTGTTAGACAGAAACATGCAAGCACATATGCGCAATATGGCAAGCAAATATTTTATGATTATTAATCCCTTTGCAATTTTTATTTAATGCTTTATTAAGTTTTTTTTTTATTTACATTCTACCCCTACAATTTTTACTACTCCCGCCAATTATACGTACGTACATACATATTTTTCACATTCGCTGCGCAAATATGCGACAACCAGGCGCGAGTTGTTTTGCCACTTGTTAAGCGACGACTAAATCGTTTGGTAGGCAAAGAGCGCAACCTGCCTGTGTGAAGAGCGTAACATGTTTGTCTGATCTATGAAGCGCCGATGTCCACGGTTGCCGAAGTTGGTACTTTAGTACCAAAAGTGGTACTTTTTTTTAGCGATGGTACTTTGGTACTGATTTGGCCGATATGGTACTTTTTCACCATAATCGATTTTAAGACGCCATAAAGAGTTAATCGCTAATTTCTTTTTACAGTTTTTTGCGAAGTGAAACAAAGTTTCATCTTGCTGAAAAGCATCCCGCTTAACAAAAAAGTGAAACTGATAGGATCCAGCCATCAATCCAAACTGCAAAAAATGGATAAGTAAGTATAGGTATTTGCATCCTTTAGGTCTAGCAAATTAGGTAAAAGCGCTTTTTAATTTTTCGTTTCTGTGAAAAGATATTTGCTGATATTTAAATGGGCTTAACGATCCAGCTTTTAAAGAGCTTACTTCTTTTATTTTTAACCTTTTGTCTGTGCCTGATAGCTCTGCAGCCGCCGACCGCAAGTTCTTTGAAATGAGTTTAATCAAGACTACATAAATTACGAAATAAGCTTGAGTTCGAAACAGTTAATAACGTAATGCTGTGCAAGAAGCTACATATGTGCAAATCAGGGTGGTCACTATGTGTGGTCACTAAAAGATATAAAAACTACGTATTAAATATACTTTAAGAAGCCCTTTATTTGCACCTAATGTTAACTCACGACTATTAAAATCAGTGTTTCCATTAAGCTTATAAAGGTGTAGATCACAAAAGATATACGACACCCACTAAGAATGCTTTAATAAAAAGTCTGATATATACCTATTGCTAACTAATGTTGCCTAAAAATAATAATAGTATTTAATACATTAATGTGCAGATCTCAAAATATAAAAACCACCTATTAAATATGCCCCAATAAAAAAGGTGTGTTATATGTCCTAATGTTAACTAAACGCCCTTAATAAAAGCGGTATTTGATAAATTATATATGCTTTAATAAAAAGTGTTATTTGTACCTCATGTTTACTTAAAACTAAAAGTATAAAGCAGTATTTAATTCAATCCATATTTAATTTAGATACTTTAATGTGTAAAAAATAGTTTATATAAATGAAATACACATACATTTTTAAAAGCAATAAAAGTTTTCATGGAAATAAAAATTAAAAAAACTGGTACTTTTTTATTGAAAATGGTACATTTTTATGAAAATTATGGTACATAAATTTTTTTTGGAGTGGCAACCGTGCCGATGTCATCTTTGGCGCCGATGCTTGCCATAGATCAATTGATCACACGTATTCTTACGTCATCTTTGATTCTTACTCTCTATCGTTCAGTCGTTAGCGAACCAGCAACGAATAAACACCAAGCTTGTCCGCGACGCTTAGTGTATGCATTACAATGCCCTGTGAGAACTTTTTTATGCTAGAAAATGCCTTTGGCGACTTGCAATGCCTTTTATGTTACAATAATTTTGAATTCTGGGAAATTTCAAAAGAAACATCATATCAATATTGAAAAGAATATCTTTTCAGAGCCTATCACTTTTTTCAACAACATATATTAATTTAGAACATCATTAATATGGGTAATACAAGAATTTTATCAAATGCAACATCTCTAAAATACCGCCTTTATTTAAAAATGTGTAGGCTTAACAAGTAACATCCTTGCAATTTTTATCTGAAAGTCTAACACATTCCAAATTTTCTACCCCAATTCAATGTTGTTATTTTGGTTTAAATTTCATACAGGGATTCTCCCATTCTCTCGTTTTCACTCATACACTCACATTTACCACTGGTATATGCACATAAGCAGACATGGGCAGAGCGGCACGTGCGTGCCGAGCAAAGATGACTAGATACGAAACTTCGCGCTCTCTGAGAGCGCTCAAAAAGTCGTCATTTTTTATAACATTTTCCAATGATGCCAGTATGGTGAAAACAAAATATGGGCATTTTGAGTAGGATTTTAGGAATTTTGCAAATCCCACAGACCAAGAGGTGTGCAAAAAGGTGCTATCGGTTCAGTTTTGAATTTTTCTTGCTCGGAACGTATAAAATGAGACAAGATATATTTAAAATAAAATATATGAAGTAATAAATAATTCATAGCATAAAGTTAAAATTCCCAAGATAACATAAGGTAAAATCCTGAATGATATACATTTCGTTAGGGTTGTTAAAAAATAATCGATTTTTAATTTAATTTTTTAATTTTATTTTTTTTTGTTTTTTCGATTTTTTTGAATCCATTTTATTGATAGCAAAAATCGATTTTTAATAAATCGATTATTAAAATTACACGATTTTTTTGCAAAGAGATTTTTTGAAGAAACGTATTAAAAAATGCAACAATGTACGTAAACATGGCATCATGATGGTTGTTGCGTTTGCATGCAAACGTGATCTATATGGCTCTGGGTCTGCAAAAGGGAGCACAATGTAAATATTGTCCAAAAGTATTAAAAACGTGTAATAACACTACAAACTTGAAATAGCATATGGAAAGAAAACATTTTGCTCTTTTGCAAGCTGATGAGGTAGCACAAATCATTTGGTATAAATGTTTACAATTTTCAATTAAGTTGAAATTTTAATTGTATCACTACAGAATTCAAATAAAGCTGATATTGAGGATACCAGCAACTCGGAAAATAATAATTCACTGCCTCAATCTTCATCGGAAGAAAATCAGGCCTTATTTTCAACGCCAAAACGAGCTAAACCAAGTACTGCAGCTGCTTCAATATTTCAGAGTATTGAACATTTATGATAAACATTCAATAAAATATGAAATTCTTGACTTTATGCAATTTTGTATACTTATTATCTTAAATGATTTTCACTTAAATTAATTTTTCATAATATATTTCGCTAATACATCAAATAGGCATTTTTCGTATAAAAAATCTAAAAATACGAACGAAAATCGATTTTTTTGTTTTAAATCGATTTTTTACAAATCGATTAATCTTTAAACAAAAAAAATCGATTATGAAATAATCGATTTTATGACTCAAAGTCACATCCCTACATTTCGTAATGAAATAGAACATGGTAATGAAAATAACACGATTTCAAATAAAAATAATTATAATTAAAATAAATATTTGCAAATAATACAAAAAGAAAAGGCGTATTGTTTGTATCTTGTAAGCTTTTTTTATACCTGTAAACCACTCAAATGCATGAAAAAAATATAATTTTCTACATATATTTTCTGCAGCTATTTTCTTAGATTGTACTATTTCATACTTTACGTATTTTTTCTCAATCGTGCGATATTTTAAGTTTATCGAAATGTTCACTTGTTTGATTTTCCCAAATTTGGTGCGTTTTTTGCTTTCTGGCTCCTCATTGTTTATGTATCTAATGTCAGATGGTCCTCGATTGTGTAGTATTGCCAACTAGCGCACACATAAAAAAGTAGGCAACACTGCATAATCGAGGACCGAAATGAGAGAGCGGGAGAGAGTTTCGTATCAAGTCATCTTTGGTGCCGAGGGAGTAAAAACGTGTATACGTATACACAGCCAAAGAGTTGGATTTAACCAAGCAAAATATTCAGTTTGCTTTCAACAGTCAAACAAGCAGGTTGACGCCGGATGCTTTTTATGCGCGACACAGTGGGCAAAGCTTGCAACAAATATATGCAATTTTCATGATGACATCAAATGTTTTTTTTTTTTTGCCTCCATTTTGAGTTAAGAATACACTTATTAAAGTTTTAATATAGAATATCACCAAGAAAGTGAAATTTCAACACTAAAATGTTGTGTGGGTTATTACAGCCAGTTTCACAAATAAACAGTAAAAAAAAAAAACTCGTAAAAAAACTTGAAATAAGTAAATGAATTATTTTTTATTAAAAAGTCAAACTTTAATTTATTTGAAACTTAATGAATTACCTGATTTTAATTTTTGACTTAAAAGTCATTTTCAGATTTTAAGTTATATTTTACCTTTTTTGGAAAACCCATTATTTTTAATTAAAAGTAATCATATGATTGAAAACAATCAAGTTATTAAAAAACGCCTGATAATTAAATCATAATTTATCAAAAAATTGTTTCATTAGTTGACTTTATTAGTTTTAGTTATTAAAACATACATGCGTATTTAAATAGTTTCACATAAATATTCATCATCACAATCACATTTATATTTTATGTGACCAAAACGCTGAATTTAATATGTATGTTACGTATAATAATTTAAAAAAGTTAAAATTTCGGTTTTCCCCACCGTGCATACAATACATACACAAGCTGTGTTGAACACTTGTTTGTAGTGGTGCCCATGTCTGCACATAAGGGCAGTGACTTTTTGAGTTTTTCTAGCGATGAAAAAAATTAAAACTCAACATTTAAGTTTTATTTTTGTGGAATAAAATATCGCTCAAGGAATAGGTTTTATTTGCGACTATAAAAATAAAACTCAACCATAAGTTTTATTTTCGATAAATAAAATAAAACTCAAAAATAAAATTAAAGAAAAAAAACTTTTTTAAAAATAAGCTTTTATTATTGTTTAATAAAATTAACTAAAAAGTAAAAAATAAATTCACTGTAAAGAAGTATAACACTTTATAAGTTCATTGTAACCTTTAACGATAGTTAGGCTTCTTAGTCTGCGATAAAATAATTCCATATTGTACATGATTATATATTTTTAACATTAAAACTTTACACTTAAATTATTAAGTCTTCCAGTCTACATCACAGTCTCAATTTTATTATTAACTAGTAAGGCCCGCTTGCTTCGCTGCGTATCAGAATTTATAACAGACTGAGTCCGATTTTAATCATTATAGCCTATACGCACTTTTTCAAAGTTCGACTTTCTTTCTATAACTTGATTGTATAGTTCACAACAACAATTAAAAAATACATTTGGGCCAGTTTTCGAAATTTGAAATACATACATATCTCTACATATAATAAAATTGTAACAGGTCGATGTCTGTACATGGCATCTACCCACCCTTCTCTTTTTCCGTCCGAAATTTTGTAAGATATATAATTGAAACCATTTGAGATATTTAAATTAAGCGCATCGCATATAACAGTATCTACCCATTGGCACCATTCGTTTGATACCCATATTGTACTAACACATTTTTTTGCAAATATTCGTCGATAACTTCAAGATATCTCCGAAACCATTTGGGATATTTCAATTGATCACATCGCATATTACAGCACTCATTGACACCTTTCGTTTGACATCCATATTGTACTAAGACATTTTTGGTCACCATATTGGGCGATAACTCCAAAACCGGTTGAGATATCGAAAAAAGTAATATCCTAAATTTTAAGTTGAGTATCTAGCAATCCAACGAAAAAAGTTTCATTCATTTCTATTCAGTACTTTCAGAGTGATACGGCCACAAACATACGGACAGACAGACAGACAGACAGACACACAAAAATTAAAAAAATGGTTGATTTGGATTCTACTCGTTTAATAATGCTTCCCCAAATCAATTTTTTGTTGATATCTGCCATGTACAGACATCGACCTGTTACAATTTTATTATATGTAGAGATAAAAGCGTGTTACATTGTGATAACAAGAAATGTCTTAAACGTACTTAATTATACCATCAAATAGACAAGAAGGTCCTAAATGTTTCTAATTATACCAAATAAAATTTAACACGCTTTTATTAATAATAAAATTGGGACTTTGATGTAGACTGGAAGACTTAATAATTTAAGTGTAAAGTTTTAATGTTAAAAATATATAATCATGTACAATATGGAATTATTTTATCGCAGACGAAGAAGATTAACTATCGTTAAAGGTTACAATGAACTTATAAAGTGTTATACTTCTTTACAGTGAATTTATTTTTTACCTTTTAGTTAATTTTATTAAACAATGATAAAAGCTTATTTTTAAAAAAGTTTTTTTTCTTTAATTTTATTTTTTACTTTTTAGTTCTGTTTATCAACAAGTAATATACCCATAAGCTTGTTCTTAGAAAAGCTTTTTTCCTAAATTAATTTACTTTTTATTTAATTTTATTAAACAATAATAAAAATTTATTTTTAAAAAAGTGTTTCCTTAATTTTATTTTATAATGCAATGTCCGCGAAACCTGAACGATGGTGAAAATTTGAAAACCCCAGCTCAACGGGAAGTTGGTACAATATCGAAAACAAAATTTCTGGAAATTAAATTTTTCAAATATCGCTACCCGTGCGCCACCTAAAAAACTAAACGTGGATGAAAATTTTAAGATACTACCTTAACGGGAAGTTCGTTGAAAAATGAATTAAACGACACCGAAAACGGACCTTCGAATTTCTTAAATAGAGCTACTCCCGCGCTACCTAGCGGTTCCAATTTTTTTTAAACATATGGAAATTAATTAAGTACCACACACGTAAAATATCAGCCAAATCGGTCCATAATTCCGATTTTTAGTATTTATAACCGCGATCTCAGCTCCACCTAGCGGAATTTTTTTTAGGGAAATATTTCTTTTCATGGTAGTATTACATGTTCCGAATTTCAGCCAAATCGGACCATAAATGCGATTTTTGAAAATATAGCGACCTACGCGCCACCTACCGGAACTTTTTTTTCATAATATTGCATTGTCATCGGGGTTATACATCAGTGCAGACTTTCAGCTCAATCGGACACCGGGAAGTGTATCAAATTTAACTTTCAAGATTCCATTACAGACATCCGTCAACTGAAACTAAATAAAAGCTTATAATTATAATTATAATAACGATTATTTTTGATCAAAAAATAGAACTCAAAAAGGAGTGATTAGATGTAATTTATAGAGGTTTCGCTCAAATTTTTTTCAATCAGTTCAGATTTCCGTAGAGCGTGAACCTGGAAAGCTGGAAGTCTTTGATTTTTTTCATTAAATATATCAAAATAATCACTATCGGGGGTCCCTGAAAAAGCGTCTTATCAATTGATTACAAGTTACTAATTAAATTTAACCAGCTTGGTAATTAGTGAATCAAGTTTACTTTGGCTTACTTACCTTCCACTTTATACTTTTATGTGAATAATTGTGCTTAGTCCGACGACAAATGATCAACTTCAAATTTTTTATATTATAATTTGGAATGAGAAGACGTTTAATTGAATTTTCCTAGTAATAATATTTCAATCGAAATTTTCGAAAAAAACTACCAAAGGACCCTTTTATGAGAGAAATATTTGGTTAAAATATTCTACACATTTTCCCTTCGTGAAACTTTACTATATGCTTGCGAGTTTCATATTTATACCCGATAGGAATAATTACCTGTTAGCACTTTTTCTGGACACACTTTTTTAAAGAATTTTCTAAAATCACCTTAATATAAATTTTGGGTGAGAATGCAAAAATATGTAGAGTTTTTACTATATGGCCTAAGACTTTTCATTCTGAGCTAGAATCATTCCGCGTCCAAAAGTGCTTTTGCACTGTGTTATTTAAAGCTTGCTGGGAGAGTTAAAATGACACATCAAGGTGGACTCAACACATGAACATTAAAGGCAAAGATCGGTAGGCATGCCTATAGTGAACTGATAATTCTTGTTTTGCTGCAAAATATTTTACTGGTTGTGAGCAAAGTTTTACACCCAATATAATGCATATGTTATAATCGTTTTATTATCTTACCGCCTAAGAACCCTGATTTCATTTTCGAGTGACTCTTCCTTTCCTTTCAAAGCCTTCTTTTCGATAATTTTAACTGCAAAATGATCGCCAGGGTTTTCCTTGCTCTCAGCCAGGCGTACTTCCGAGAATGCCCCACTAAAAAGATACAGGTTATAAAGATATTAATACTTTGTTTTAAAACAAACAAAGAACTAACGATTTAAAAGTTTTAGTAATATCTATAATATAAATGCACAATCTGAGGAGAATTGCCCCACTTTTCGGGAAAACTGTGCATCTAAGATAGAAGCACTTACATACATACATATGTATAGATAAGTATGGCCAAGCTTAAGGGAAGCCATCTACGAAAATTGAATATAAAATTCATATTAATTCAAGAAAATCAGTTGGAAACATACACCAGATGTCAAACACATATTCTCCTATATAGCCGTTGTGGTGTGAGTAGACATGCATGCATGCTATTGAATCACTGTAAAGCAGTGGTGGCCAGAATTAAAATGTCAATGCACGCGTGCATAGGCTACCTTTTGCTGCCGACGTCGATGCCATCACACGCATAGTATCAATGAAGTCGTGTGGCGAAGTTCGGGAGAGTGGCCGATCAATCTTGCTTACTTTGATCAAGTAAGCATAGCGCTGAGCTCTCTCTGGCACACATACAAGCAAAATTGCGCATGTGGTCGTTTGGCCACCACTGCTGTAAAGCAAGCATCGGCAGATTTGTAAATGCATGCGTATTAGTGAGAGCGCTTTGATCGCTCAAACCAATTGATTTTCGAGTCATTCGCTTGTTAGACAAAAACATGCAAGCACATATGCGCAATATGGCAAGCAAATATTTTATGATGATTAATCCCTTTGCAATTTTTATTTAATGCTTTATTAAGTTTTTTTTTTTTTTACATTTTTTACCGCCAATTATACGTACATACGTACATACATATTTTTCACATTCGCTGCGCAAATATGCGACAACCAGGCGCCACTTGTTAAGCGACGACTAAATCGTTTGGTAGGCAAAGAGCGCAACCTGCCTGTGTGAAGAGCGTAACATGTTTGTCTGATCTTAAGATCTATGAAGCGCCGATGCTTGCTGTAAAGCAATGAAAAATATCTCGTCACTGTTACTTGAGTAAACGGTTCCGGCATTTTAGCTTTAGTTGTTGTTATTAGTGGTAACCAGAATGAAAACGGCAAACGACAAGCGGCATCTGTCAAATTATTTTTACACGTGTTCTTATGGGGAGGAATTTTTTGAACACGACGCGACAAAGCGGCAATCAATCACAGATGCCGCTGACGCCAGATTAAATCTAATTCTATTTTGACAAGCGTCAGATGGTGGCGTTTGGTTTTTTTGACAATAAAAACGAAAGGAAGAGTAAATAACTTGTTAAATAAGTTCCAATTATTACAGAATATGTCTCTTTCACACTTTTTACAACAATTTTTGCTACTTTTCAAGATGATTCGCACCTGTCGCCCCTGCTCTCATTATAATGATGTCGCCAATGCTTGACGGCAAATATCGTCAAGCTTCAGTTTTTCGTCGCTGTCGTTCGCCACCGTCGTGTTCATTGTGGACGGGCCTATTGTGTTGATCACTGGGTACGATTGCAGTGCCAGCAAGGAGTTTTATGGTTGCATGTTTCAAATTGTTGTAATACAAGCTGGCCGGTCCATGGCAACCGAAGTAGTGTGGGGGTAGTGTTGCTTAAGACAGATCGAGTAAACGGTTATAGGTCTCCAGCCAAATATTAACGGATACATATTTCGTTTATTTGGAAGTCAGCGTTGATAGAATAACTCTAGAAAACAAGTTCTAAGTAAAGTCCTTTGCCGGCTAACAAAGTGCATGCTCTAAAATTTATTTCTGATAGACCCGTCTCTAATTTATGTTCTTGTAAACGTTTTTTGATGAAAAAGTTGCAATCACAACTACTACTCAGACAACAGTGGAGCTAAAGTGCGAATACTATTTTTTTTGGTCCACTTCCAATTTTTCGCACTCACAGTGAGAGCCGAAGAGAGAAGTTTATTTCAGTTCATTTTATTCCGTAGTTTGTATGAGCACTCCCAGTTAAATTGTAGTTTTGGGGGCAAAGCTTTCTTACGTTATGGGTTGCATAGCAACGAGTTTATTACTTCGTCGTACCTGGCTTTCATCTTATCCCTCATTTTCTTAGTTCGTTGTCCTACGAGGTCGTGCATTTCTCTCATTTCCTCTTCCAAGACGCTAGTGGATTTCATAGCATTTATTCCTGAATCATCATTTACCCCCAAACTTCAAGCCACTGGTAACCTAAGATCATTTCATAATACTACCTTTGCAGGAGTCTGGCCCGTTGTTTCATGTACCGCCATCAGGAACAAGGAGATGTGACTTTTCCTGGAAAGCACCAGATTCGAAATTGCCTGGCGCACCTGAGTTACACTGTTTCATTTGACCATGTATTCATAGGTATCTGAATACGAGAATGTAAGAAAGCCGAGAGAAAGTGGTAAGTGTTAATGTGATTCGCTATTTGGCCCACTACGGCGGCGATGGGTATAAAAGGGGTGTAATGAGTCAACGGGTCAAAAGTTGATCTTAATCGAGTGCCAATTTGTGAGTCCAGTTTAAAGTGCGCGAATCCAAGCGAGTGCTAATAAGAGTTAAAGTTTAAAGAGCGCGAATTCAAGCGAATGCCCGTTTAGACTGTAGTTATAATATACATTTGAGTGAAGTTCAAAGTGGTCGGATTCAAAACCGTCCGCGAATTTGCTTAGGGATTCTGATTTTTGAAGGCAGGTTTTGTTTTTTGTCGCAGGGCATCGATTAGCATTCATTTTGTCGGGGGTAAATCGATTTTTTTTCCTTTTTTTATTAAAAGTCGTGTTTTAGTTTCATTGACTTTTGTTTACAAAATTTTTTACCTTTTTTTTTGGAAATTTTTTTCTTTTTTTGTGAGGGAATCTCTTTTCCCTTTTTCTTGTTTTTTTTTTAATCTTTTCGCACATATGTAAAACGGCCATTGAGCTCCATAAATTAAAACTAGTAGGTCACTGGGCTGTGTGGCCGATCTTAAGATTGCTGCACATTATGCCGTGCAAAAGATAAAATGAATTTGTCCTGAAAACTTGCATTAGGTTTATAAGTTTTTTCTTGAAGTCAACACTTTTTATATCTTGGTAGGATGTGTACTTATATATGAAGTATTTTTTTTTTACTTGGATTTTTACATATTCTTTTTTATTGCATATCCCTCTTATTAGAATATCCTTCTGTTACTACCTTTTTATTTTTTAGGAATTTCATTGTATTTCCTTTTTTTTGGAATTATTAAACAAACAAACAAAAATCAAACGGTTTGTATTAAAGTTCTTTGAAAATTTTCTGTTGAATTTTTAGTTAGATTTTTTTATCTAACCACAACATCGTATAAATATATAGTTATACATAGGATATAGTTTTAAGATGCACGATTCTTGTAATTAAATTAAAAATGTTTGGACGAAATTACCTTGTATATTTTGGTTAGGGATGCAGTGCTAAGTTTTGGTGTAAGGTGATGCACTTGTGCGTGCCGGGTAAAGTGAAGATGAGTAATAGGGAAATGGACTGATAGACTTACAGGCAGACTAAGTCCGGGTTGGGGGCCCTGTAAGTAATTTAGGAGTCAGCATAGGGCCCATGGTTTCGTGTAAGTCGTTTCTTTTATTTACTTACCATCTTTCTTTCCTTGTTCCTAATCCCCTTTTCTTTTAAAGCACTATTATCTATCTCAGCCGCAACGGCAATTTCCATCTTTTGACTTAGGACAGGGACGTCGTGGTGGCTGTTGGGAGTCACCTTGGCAGCTAGTGCCATCATGAAACAAGGTTAGGAGTATTAGCTGAGTGACCATATCAGGGTTGATTTCTTGGATCTTGGGATTTGATTAGGTGGTACCTGATATAGCACCCAGCTAGGTAGAAAACGGACGTAAGAGGTAGTGTCGAACTGCTTAAGCTACGTTACCGGTGGTCCAGCAATACCGATAAGTGAGGTTGGCGTTAAGTCACCACGACGAGTGTAGGGAAGTGTGGCAGCCACACTTAGGAATTAGTCGACAGGCGTGTAGTGCATACTTCCAAGGAAATATGACGAATGACTAAACATCAGATACGTTAGATACCTTCAAAACACCTTCGCCAAGTCAGCACCAAATAAACCAAAGTAACACCACAAATTACAAATTTTTCTGTTTTGTTTGGAATTGAATTTTTATACCAAATCGAAAGCAATCGCCTTTTCAGCCTAGATAGTCTTTTTGGAGCTTACATATGTACATATGTATATATAAATATACCTTCGTTTAAATTATATCATCAGACACAATATCTAAAACTACTCTGCCGTGTTTTTATACCTTTCATGAGCATGAAATGGTATTATAACTTTGGTCCGATGTTTGTAAGTATGAGAAGAAGAAGAGATAGACCCACCATTAAGAATACCGAAATGATCAGGGCGACGTGCTGAGTTGATTTAGCCATGTCCGTCCGTCTGTTTGAACGCAAACTAGTCCCTCAGTTTTAGAGATATCTCGATGAAATTTTGCAGGCAGGAGCCATTTTGCATAGGATTAATCATTTGTCGGAACCAGCAACATCGGACCGATACAACGCATAGCTCCCATACAATCGATTGTTCCGATAAACGGGTTTTGGCCTCTAACTCTTGCAATTAAAAAGCTATTAGAGCGAAATTTCGCAGGTTTAGTACATACTATATAAGTAATGTGTGTAGTGAAAATCACCTAGATCGGACCAACATAACATATAGCTCCCATATAATCGATAGTTTCGATAAATGGGTTTTGGGCTATAAATTTTGCAAATAGAAAGCTAGAAACGTAGAATTTTGCAGGCTTGGTACTTATTATATGAGTAATGTGTGTAGTGCAAATAATACAGATCGGACTTACATAACATATAGCTACCATATTACCGATTGCTCCGATAAATGTGGTTTGGCTATGTATTTTTAGATTAACAGTTTTGGAGAGTTTGTAAGTAATTGTAAGTAAGGAGCGGACACTTAGAAAAGTTGTGCATATTCATGAAAGGTATAAAGACTTCCCTTTCCTTACTTGTTTTTTATTGAGTATAGGAAAATCAATTTTGAATGAATTTGATAGATTTTCTATTTTTTTTAATGAATTTTGGTTTGTATTATATATATATTATATATATACACACACACTTGAATATATATTGGGAATCATTTAAATTTACATACTTTTATACGTACATATTTAATTTTTCTTTTGTCTTTTTATACCTTTCATGAACATGAAATGATATTATAACTTTAGTCCGATGTTTGTAAGTATGAGAAGAAGAAGAGATAGACCCACCATTAAGTATACCGAAATGATCAAGGGAATGAGATGAGTTGATTTAGCCGTGTCCGTCTGTTTGAACGCCAACTAGTCCCTCAGTTTTAGAGATATCTCGATGAAATTTTGCAAGCAGGCGCCATTTTGCATAGGTTTAATCATTTGTCGGAACCAGTCAGATCGGACCGATACAAGGTATAGCTCCCATACAATCGATTGTTCCGATAAACGGGTTTTGGCCCATAAATCTTGCGATTAAAAAGCTAGGACCGTAAATTTGGCAGGTTTATATTTGAGGAGTGAATAAACAAAAGGTCGTATTTCCATATTCAGGCTATATTCAAAAATCGCAAAAATCTGAGAAAAAGTCAAAGAAGCAAAATTATAAGTTTGTAAATGGTTTAATTAACACAAGATAGCTACTCTAATCTTACACCATCGTTATTTTAACTTTTTCTTGCCTCTAATACATCTTTTTTTAAACTTTTTAATTTGGAAATATGCCCTTTTGCTTGACATACTTTTGGAAATAAGCCTTTTTGAATAATTCATCTTCGAATGAAAATTATCAGTATCGTGGTTTTTTCCTCTTGTTATTTCGATAACGACCAGCCCTGCCATTCACAGAAGTCATTTTATCCTTCAGTCCTATTAAGAGGCATTATACACGATATGTATGTATATGTCAGTTTTTTGTATGGATACAGAAACACCGAGTGAACACAAAAGAAAACTAGTAAGGAAGTCTAAGTCCGGGTGTAACCGAACAGTAAATACCTAGTAGTGATCTGTTTTGGTATCCCAATTTACTCAGGTCTATTTTAATAACGGAAAAGTTGTTATTAAGGCAACTGATTGTTTTCGATTAAAAACACTTCTTTTGTGAGTGGTAAATTCAATTATCACTAAATAACAAAATATAAATAGCTTTCCTCATGTTCATGAAAGGTATGAAAATGAAAAAAATTTAAAAAAAAAAGGCAGTAGGGTGTTAACTACTTGCCCGTAAATCTTCCTTGTTTGTTATTCGATTTGCGTAATTTTTGGCAGGAGTATACTACATACTATTGGGAAGTATCTCACTAAATTTCATTGAAATACATTCTTGAAATTCCAAGCAATCGCTTTTGAAAATAGCAGAGCTTTTATGCTAAAAAGTGGGCGGCGCCACGCCTACTTCACCAAAATCCACAAAATTTGTTTACAGTTTAGTTTTGTTTAAAAAGGCTATTATGTGTGTAAAATCTTATTTATATAACTTATACAATTATGGAAATATCGCGATTTTAATATTACGAAGAAATTTTTTAGAACTATGTTCAAAAAGTGGGCGTGTCCGTTCACCGATTTTGTTTATTTTTTCAGCAAAGAGTTAGCTTTATATGTTGAACACTTTCTCTAAATATCGTTTCAATAAGTCAATTTTTACCGGAGTTATGGCATGGAAAGTTTTGTGAAATAATCCCCCATAAAGGGGCGGGGCCACGCCCATTTTCCAAAAAGTTTGTGCATTCGACTTTCTTTGCCCACGAACACTTTAGAGGTAAAATAGAAATGATATACAGCTAGTTTAAGAAAAGTTATTGCATATTCAATATATCTATGATCCTTTTCAAAATATTTCGAATAAAATTGGGGGTGGACCTTACCCGATTTCGCCAATTTTTTTTCGGAATATTGCCTGTATTAATATAAATAAGTGTGCCTTAACGCTAAATTACACACCAAATTTTATCCTTTTAGGTGTATTATGTACTGAATAATCACTCTTTTTGTATTTTCGGAAATATTATATATATAGAAAGTGGGCGTGGCTTTTAACCGATTTTGCCTAATAATAGCGCTCCGAGATAAGTAAAAAGGAACCTGCATACCAAATTTTATTGAGATATCTCAAGATTTACTCAAGTTATCGTGTTCACAGACGGACGGACGGACGGACGGACGCACATGGCTCAATCAATATCTTTTTTCCTCCTGAACATTTTGATGTATATAAGTCAATATCTATCTCGATTTGTTTATGCCGTTACATACTACCGTTAGGCGAATGAAGTTAACATACCTTGTGTGCGAAGCACTACTAGGTATGAAAATATGAGTACATATGGATTGAAAACTTGACAGGCAGATATGACAATACATATCGCGTATAACAACCATAATCAGAGTTAAAATACATAATAATGATAAGAACACAATTTTATTCACAAGAGCATATATAACAAAAACAACGTGTAGTACAAAGTATTATAATAATATTTTTAATTATAACGATTTATATTTTTATACGTGTATAAATAACTCCGATTTCTCAAAATAGTCTTCATTTTTAAAAAGGCGCATCTAAATTTAGTGTTTTTACTTTTATGAAGGCATGGTTTTATGACGTTAATCCCTAATGGATCCTTAACTTAAACGAAAATATGGAAATTACAGGTCTTTAAATCAACCAAAAACTTTACTTACTCTTTTTTCTTTCGCACTTTTAAATTGTGCTTTTGTTTTCTTCCTCCGGTATTTAACATAGCCACAAGGGTTTCTTCCATTTTAAAATAAAATGTCAAGGACTTCCCACAATATTCAGAGATACTTTGAAATTATTTTATGAAAGCACAATCTGTTCACACCTTAATTTTTAATTAAAAGAAACATAAAAATGACAGTTATACCATAGGCAATTTTTTATTGACAATTGAAGAAACTGTTGCTATATCGATTTTATAAAAGTGGAACATATTTCAGTGGTTAAGTCGTTTATTTTAAAAACGCTATTTTATATGCAAATAAAAAATGCCCTTTTGTCTGATTGTTTACGACAAGGTAGCAAAACATAATGGGAAATAAGACGTTTTGATTGAAACAATGCAAACATTTTAAACCACAAATAAATGAAATGGAAATATGTCCCTTTTGGTTGAAACTTATTTTTTGACAGATCTTTTTTAGTGGTTTCCATTGAAGACAACATGTGTAATTATGCCCAAACAAGCCGATTTCATCAAAATCTCCAATAGAGTGACGAATGGAAATAAGCCCTTTTGTTTATTCACTCCTCATTTAACGTATATAGTAAAAATCACCGAGGACCAACATAACATATGGCTCCCATATAACGGATGAGTCGATAAATGGGTTTTGGGCTATAAATTTTGCAGTTAAAATGCTAGGAACGTAAAATTTTGCAGGTTTAGTACATATTATATACATATGTAACGTATGTATATAGTGAAAATCACCACGATCCGACCTACATAACATATAGCTCGCATACAATGGATTGTTACGATAAATGTGGTTTGGGCTTTAAATTAACAGTTCTGAAGAGTTTGTACCAATTGTAAGTAAGGATCGGACATTCAAAAAAATTATGCGTATTCATGAAAGGTATAAAGTAGTGGTGGCCAAAATTAAAATATCAATGCACGCGTGCCATATATATATATATGACGCGTGCATAGGCTACCTTTTGCTGCCGACGTCGCACAGTGGGTATCTTATTAGTCTAGCCGGCCAAAATAAAAATAACGCTTTTATTAATAAAAAAAACGGTAGCCATACTGTAACTATTATAACAGCTTTATTTTTTTAATAAATTCAGTGCATATTCATTCAGTATTAGTATCAATATCAAAAACAGTTTCATCATCTTCATCATATTCAATGTCCATAGAATAAGTTTCTGCCGAAAGCAGCATCCTTTGACACTCTTCTGACAATGGCATTGATGTTTTTTTTATTCAAGGCTTCTTTCCTGTCAAAATAGGATCCGAAGTTAAGAGCAATCTATTTATTATGTCAAAGTTACAGGACTTTCTGGAATTTTTTCTGGTAAAATTATCGCGAAAAAGACGAAAGTGTTTATTTCTCGCTTCACTAGCTTCTTCTGATAGTTGGCCAATTGGTAATAATGCATTTTGGATAATAATTGCTCCATGAATTAGAATTTTGTGCACTGTTGGAGACATCGGATACCAAGAATATAAGCTTACATACATACAGCTCAACAGTATCCATTGCATACTCAGAGAATTTTTTTGAATCAATTTTGTGGCCAGATGATATTGTTTCTAATATAATTTTGAAGCGATATATGGGTGGCGCGAACTAAAGTCAGTGCAATTAGCGTCAGTGACGTTAATTCGCACCCCAAAAGCGAATTAATGTCAATGACATTAAGACGCATGCCAAAAGCGAACTAAGGTCAATATTTTTAGCGAACTAACGTCATTGACATTAATTCGCATTAAGAAAGCGAACTAAAGTCAGTACATTTTTTTTATATTCCAAATTTTCATTTTTCATTATCACCTTCGACTTATGATCATTATATCATGAATCTGGGATTTAAAAAATGAATCTGGGATTGACTTAGGTCAGATCCCCAATTCGGGGCGTGATCCATGGTATTTATGTGCAGAACTCCTTTCCGCATTGGCGGCCATCGGCCGCGCTTCAAAAAATAACCCTGGGCTACGCCATTCCAACTCCGGGTGTGTGCCATAGCCGTGGCTACCGCCACGGTGATGTCCTTCCGCGTGCCACTCTTTTCTCACAGGGTAATGTGATTACAACAACAACCACATGAAAATGACAGAAAATTCTGAACTTTAACTGCAAATATCTCGTAAACTACTAAAAATATTGGTTCAGCGGAGTTATATTCATGCTCCTGGGACCAAAGCGCGTCTCCTGATACATATCTCAACATTTTTGGTTGTGTATTAGCGCTCGGTACCCCACGTAAACGACAACCCACGTCTAGATTTAGAATCTGAAATGAGATTTCTTTCAACCGTTCAAAAGTTATTTGCAGTTAAAGTTAACAATTTTCTGTCATTTTCATGTGGTTGTTGTAATGGCACATTAGGCTGAGCCAAAAAAGTGAAAAAGTGGGAAACGTGGCACGCGGAAGGACATCACCGTGGCGGTAGCCACGGCTATGGCACACACCCGGAGTTGGAATGGCGTAGCCCAGGGTTATTTTTTAAAGCGCGGCCGAAGGCCGCTAATGCGGAAAGGAGTTCTGCACATAAATACCATGGATCACGCCCCGAATTGGGGAACTGACCTAAGTAAAATTTTGGCATGTCCAAAGCGAACTAAAGTCAAAATATTGTACGAATTAATGGCACTGACTTTAATTCGTTTTGGGCATGCGTCTTAATGTCAGTGACATTAATTCGCTTTTTAGGTGCGAATTAACGTCACTGACGTTAATTCCACTGACGTTAGTTCGCGCCACCGATATATGAGATCTTGGTCGATACCTAATATCTCGGATGCAATTTGTGGATCGTGAAAAAATCTACGACTAGTGTTTCCGTCATTAGTGTTTCCAAATCCTGGCTTGGGCATATCAACCAAGAGTCCCAGGTTCTGTCTAAAGTCTTGTTGAATCTGTTTTTTTCTTTGGTTAATAAGCTCTTTATCACACGAAGATCTTGGTCGATACCTAATATCTCGGATGCAATTTGTGGATCGTGAAAAAATCTACGACTAGTGTTTCCGTCATTAGTGTTTCCAAATCCTGGCTTGGGTATATCAACCAAGAGTCCCAGGTTCTGTCTAAAGTCTTGTTGAATCTGTTTTTTTCTTTGGTTAATAAGCTCTTTATCACACGAAGACGTTACACGCCACTGTTTTATAGTAAGTTTATACGACAAATGTAATAAATGTTCAAACATTCGAATCCTTGCGTGTAAAATCAATAAACCAAAGTTAATTGCATCTGGATTAGGTTCTTTTGTTCTATTTAAATTATTGAAATCCTTCGAAGTTTCTCCGCAAATATAGCACCGCATTGTAGAAGTAGCCGTCTGTCCGTCTGTGAACACGATAACTTGAGGAAATCTTGAGATATCTCAATGAAATTTGGTATGCAGGTTCCTTTTCACTTATCTCGGAGCGCTATTTAAAATAGGCCAAATCGGTTAAAAGCCACGCCCACATTCTATACACATAATATTTTCGAAAATACAAAAATAGTGATTATATAGGATACAATACACCTAAAAGGATAATATTTGGTGCGCACTTTAGCGTTAAGGCAACAAATACATTTCTGAAGAAATCAAAAACCGCTCAAGATAACAAAATGAAATTCGGCACACATATTTATATTAATACCGGCTATATTCCGAATTCCTATATTGGCGAAATCGGGTTAGGTCCACGCCCAATTTTATACGAAAGATTTTGAAAAGGATCATAGATATATCTCTACATATAATAAAATTGTAACAGGTCGATGTCTGTACATGGCAGATATCAACAAAAAATTGATTGTGGGAAGCTTTATTAAACGAGTAGAATCCAAATCAACCATTTTTTTAATTTTTGTGTGTCTGTCTGTCTGCCTGTCCGTATGTTTGTGGCCGTATCACTCTGAAGGTACTGAATGGAAATGAATGAAACTTTTTCGTTGGATTGCTAGATACTCAACTTAAAATTTAAGATATTACTTTTTTCGATATCTCAACCGGTTTTGGAGTTATCGCCCAATATGTGGACCAGGGGTGACCAAAAATGTCTTAGTACAATATGGATGTCAAACGAAAGGTGTCAATGTGTGCTGTAATATGCGATGCGCTTAATTTAAATATCTCAAATGGTTTCAATTACATATCTTCAAAAATTTCGGACGGAAAAAGAGAAGGGTGGGTAGATGCCATGTACAGACATCGACCTGTTACAATTTTATTATATGTAGAGATATGTATGTATTTAAAATTTCGAAAACTGGCCCAAATGTATTTTTTAATTGTTGTTGTGAACTATACAATCAAGTGCGTATAGGCTATAATGATTAAAATCGGACTCAGTCTGTTATAAGTTCTGATACGCAGCGAAGCAAGCGGGCCTTACTAGTATAATATGTAATAACTTTACTTATACTACGTGTAAATCAATTCTATCTCACCTGTTAAGTGTTCGCGGGCAAAGGAAGTCGAATGCATAAAATTTTTCAAAAATGGGCGTGGCCCCGCCCCTTTATGGTGGATTATTCAACAAAACTTTTCATGACATAACTCCGGTAAAAATTTATTTATTGTAAGTAAGTAAGTAGTTAACACCATATTGCCTTTTTTTTTATTAATTTTTTTATTTTCATACCTTTCATAAGCATGGGGAAAACTATTTATATTTTGTTATTTAGTGATCATTTAATTTAACACTCACAACAGAAGTGTTTTTAATCGAAAACAATCAGTTGCTTTATCGAAAACAATCAGGATACCAAAACAGATCACTACTAGGTATTTAATGTTCGGTTACACCCGAACTTAGACTTCCTTACTAGGGCAACAGAAATTGAATTCAGTGCGTTGAAAGTTAACTCAAAGAAAGCTGTCAGTCGCACTATGCAAGATATCCGGCGAAACGATTCAATCATGGGAAAGGTAACAGTTTTATTTTGTGGAGATTTCCGTCAGACACTTCCCGTTATAAATGGGGGGCAAGGGTTGACGAAGTCAGTGCATGCCTCAAACGCTCGGTGCTCTGGCCAATGGTAAATAAATTAAATCTAACGCGCAACATGAGAGCGCACATATGTAGGTGGCAACCCGTATGCGCAAGAATTTTCGGATATCCTGCTGAAAATTGGCCAGGGTTTACTTCCCGAATCGAATGGATTAGTAACTGTGCCAGAAAATCTTTTTAATATTGTGCCTTCGGTGGAAGAACTTATTTCTTCGGTTTATGGAGACGTTGTAATGCTTGGCTCTGTAAACGAGCTATACTTACTGCTCGCCACTCATTAATATATACAGGGTGTCACAGGTGTCCCGAACCGAAATTTGAGCAAAACGGCCGAATAGCTCGAAGGACCAATGCTAATGCGAAGTGGCACCCGAATCAATGTACCACACATTCTCGTTAATGGTACTCATTTAACTTCGCATTTATACAATAATTACAAAATTACACAGTTGCCACTATTGTTAAATGAGTGACCAATGGCAAAACATAATGGCAAAGCTCCTACAAATCAGCTGTTTATTTATCAGCAGAAAATCAAAAATTTCTTAGATTATTGGAGGAAGCTGCATTAAATGATTTGTGAGGACGAAGGTATGCTTATTTTTAAATTGTTATTTTGCTTCATATTAGTAAAATTGTGTTCACTGGTAGAAGAGAAGGGAATAAAAGAAGATGAAATATTGGAGGACCTTCTGATTGTTTTGGCCCTGGGCGGGAATGCAGATAAAGCGTGCCGTTTTTTCAAAACAGCGGTCCGAAATGTAAGTTTTTTTGAAAGACGTGTTATGGGAACTTGATGAAAAAAGATTCAAAAAAATTAAGCGCGTAAACTGGAAAACCTTTGACTTTATTTTAAGTTAAAAAAAGCTCGTGTCAGAGACCTGGGATGAATTGACAAATTGCGTGGGATACGTCGATGGTACCGAAATTCCTTTGGCGGGAAAACATTAGCCCCAGAAGCTTACTTTTCACGAAAGCAGTAAAACTCCGTTAAAGTTCAAGCCGTTTGTGATCATAGGCTTCAAATTTGACATTTAGTGCTAGGCTATCCAGGTAGAGTACATGATGCACGAATTTTTATTAACTGCTAATCAATCTGATTCGTTTTTTGGAGGAGAAAATGGATCACTGGTGAAAGTGCCTATAAACTGTCACGCACTGTTATAACACCATTTAAAGAAAACTCTCTAAGCGCACTTTTTTTTAACAAAATATTCAGTCGTTATAGGATAAGAATTGAACATTGTTAGGGAATGATGAAAGAAAGGTTTGGCAGCTTGAAAAGATTGAGACTTTAAATCAAGGATGCTAATGGCATGAAAAAAGTAAACAAATGGATTCTCTGCTGTGCATTGTTGCACAACCTTATACTTCAACTAGAGGATCGTTTCGATTACGAGCTTGAGGAATCGCACAACAACGCTTTAGAGTCTTAACCTATTGCTGGAGGTAATGAAGGGAAATCAGTGCGACGAACCATCTACGAAATGTTGAATCATGCAAACAATCAAGAAATGAGTTTGTAGTAATAACCAAATAACTTGTTTACTTTTCTGGAATAAATTGAAGTTCAATGTGTAAATCTATGCATATGTTTGTATACAACTTAATCAATTAATCTTAACTAAATAAAACTAAACTAATCTAAACAAAACAAATCTAAACTTAACTAAACTAATCTAATCTAATCTTATCTAAACTAATCTAATCTAAACTAAACTGCTTTCTTAAAGCTACGTAGATTTGGTCGTCATCCAAGCTCCCTGGGTCAATAGCTCGCGGATTTGGGACTAAGCTCATCCGAGCTAACGAGGAGGGCAAAGTTAGAACCTGTATTTTGGTTAAGTCTGAGCTGAACACTTTTCTCAGCAATCATGAACTCCTGGTCTTGGATAGGCCATCAAATCCATTGGTTCTAACTAGTTTAAATCTGAATTAACGCTCAGCTGTCGTCGATCTCTACAAGGGCGGCCCGACAAAACCGCGTGAACCTCACATGGGTCCCACGACACAGGGTATTACCAAGCATGTTCTGCGGAATAAAGAAAGCTTAGCTATGCCAATAATGATGAAGTATCCAAATTCATAGGGGCCTTAACCGGGAACTTTCCTAGTGTGTGCCTAGACCGCAGCCACTTGAATCTAACTAATCTAACCTAAACCTCTACAGACTACATAAATATTCAATAAAAAAAGCGATTTTTTAATTTGATAAATCAGCACTTTTCATTCTTTCGTGCTCCAGTCTTATTTTCTCCATTTCGATGCTTTCTTCCTCTCCAGTTGTAGTTTCTGCAACTGAAATTTGTTTTTGAGATTGATTCATTTTCTTCCGCAATTGGATGCGATTGATATATGGCCGGCGCCTGCACATTAACGTGCTGTCCATATATTGCGTACATATAGTGTTGCCAGCTTGGCTGAACTCACCTGAACTGTCCAGATATTTCGCTTCATGTTCAGAGTCCAGATTTTCAATTGTTTGTCCAGATATTTCGTTTCATGTTCGAAGTCCAAACTTTCAATAGTTTGTCCAGATAAAAGTGAGAAATCGGAACTAGAACATTTAGTCATAAGACAAAATTTTGATAATAATTGTAGTTCATTTACTAATTTATTGAAGACGCCTAGTGGTAAAAATTTTATCCAAGCTGTTAATACCAATAACAAATACATATGGAATTGAAGTTTTAACTTTGCTAAATCGTTGTAGGCTTACCCACATATTCATAAAAAATAAATAAATAAACCTTTTATATTTTTTATGAATAAGGGGGTTAGAGTACAGTGTTTGGATTTAAAAATATATCTTATTGGTCCAATTTTTTGTAATTGCAGCACAAACTGCTCCGACAGCAGAAAGATTTGTAGAGGAGCGCACTTTTGTGTGTCTAAACCTGTATTATTTTCTTTTCTATATTATTTTCTTTTGTTTTACAAAGGAATTGTATTTTTTGTTTTAATAAATCATATATAGCTGAGATGCAAAATTGAGACAATAAGGAAAAAAAATTACTACCTAGAAATAAAATAAGTTGTCTAAGTTTTTCTAGCGATGTTTTTACTTTGTTTTTTAGAATATAGTTAAAGCTACTAGAATCCACAAAAGAAATATTAAAATTGTGCAATGGTATGCAATTTTCATTAATATTTGGACAGCAACACTGCAAAACCCCGTAAGTCACTATTTTTCCAAAAATAAGGTTCTGAGCCTTTCCCATAGATCGTGATATTTCGCACATTAAAATTCAGTCAAAATCGGGTTACAACTTCCCGTTTCTTTCCAGTGGTGATATGAAATAACCGTCGCTCATATACATACGTTATAATTATTACAGTTTTTTTCCCTCTCCTGAAAACGTTTTGGTTTTGAACATACAGGGTTTTGCAGTGTGGCTGTCGATTTGTAAATTACCTAATTACTTTGTCCAGAAATGTTCAGCTGCTGGAGTCCTTTATGTGCAATGGTATGCAATTTTCATTAATTTTTGTAAATTAACTCATTACTTTGTCCAGAAATGTTCAGCTGCTGGAGTCCTTTATGTTCAGATATTTTTTCTAAATGTTCAGGTTGACGACAATTTGGAGCTGGCAAGCCTACGTACATGTCATCATAAAATGGGCACATTTTGTTTATGTAATCTTTTTAGATCGCCACTTTCGAGTTATCCCGAATCTGTTTCTACATTCCATTTTAGTGCGGACGAAAAACTCGTTTTAAGGTGCCTCAGCTTGGCTGAACTCACCTGAACTGTCCAGATATTTCGCTTCATGTTCAGAGTCCAGATTTTCAATTGTTTGTCCAGATATTTCGTTTCATGTTCGAAGTCCAGACTTTCAATGGTTTGTCCAGATAAAAGTGAGAAATCGGAACTAGAACATTTAGTCATAAGACAAAATTTTGATAATAATTGTAGTTCATTTACTAATTTATTGAAGACGCCTAGTGGTAAAAATTTTATCGAAGCTGTTAATACCAATAACAAATACATATGGAATTGAAGTTTTAACTTTGCTAAATCGTTGTAGGCTTACCCACATATTCATAAAAAATAAAATTGGTTTATAGATTTTTTTAAAATGACGTTTCCATAAAAATTTTGAATTATAAGAGCTAAATAAACCTTTTATATTTTTTATGAATAAGGGGGTTAGAGTACAGTGTTTGGATTTAAAAATATATCTTATTGGTCCAATTTTTTGTAATTGCAGTACAAACTGCTCAGACAGCAGAAAGATTTGTAGAGGAGCGCACTTTTGTGTGTCTAAACCTGTATTATTTTCTTTTCTATATTATTTTCTTTTGTTTTACAAAGGAATTGTATTTTTTGTTTTAATAAATCATATATAGCTGAGATGCAAAATTGAGACAATAAGGAAAAAAAATTACTACCTAGAAATAAAATAAGTTGTCTAAGTTTTTCTAGCGATGTTTTTACTTTGTTTTTTAGAATATAGTTAAAGCTACTAGAATCCACAAAAGAAACATTAAAATTGTGCAATGGTATGCAATTTTCATTAATATTTCGACAGCAACACTGCAAAACCCCGTAAGTCACTATTTTTCCAAAAATAAGGTTCTGAGCCTTTCCCATAGATCGTGATATTTCGCACATTAAAATTCAGTCAAAATCGGGTTACAACTTCCCGTTTCTTTCCAGTGGTGATATGAAATAACCGTCGCTCATATACATACGTTATAATTATTACAGTTTTTTTCCCTCTCCTGAAAACGTTTTGGTTTTGAACATACAGGGTTTTGCAGTGTGGCTGTCGATTTGTAAATTACCTAATTACTTTGTCCAGAAATGTTCAGCTGCTGGAGTCCTTTATGTGACGGGTATGCAATTTTCATTAATTTTTGTAAATTAACTCATTACTTTGTCCAGAAATGTTCAGCTGCTGGAGTCCTTTATGTTCAGATATTTTTTCTAAATGTTCAGGTTGACGACAATTTGGATCTGGCAAGCCTACGTACATGTCATCATAAAATGGGCACATTTTGTTTATGTAATCTTTTTAGATCGCCACTTTCGAGTTATCCCGAATCTGTTTCTACATTCCATTTTAGTGCGGACGAAAAACTCGTTTTAAGGTGCCTCATTTTTGTGCGCTTAATATCCCATTCTATACTACCTAATAATACAGACAATTGTAATTTAAACATAAATATTATTGCATAAAAGTGAAATATACTTACTTCTTCCATTTTTGCAGAACATTTTGTACGCGGTTTTCTTTCTCTTCTTTTAATGATCGGCTGATTTCTTGCGACAAATTTGCATAGATGCCACTCAAAATAGGCTCGCATAGTTGTCATTCTGTCGCAAAGAAAATTGCATACAAAAACTGACAGTTCAGTTGCGACTTTGCCATTTCGCGACGTTTGCAACAAATGCTACAAGCCTGCTACTAGAGGTGGAAAACTATCGATATTACGGACCATGGATAGTCGACGATAGTATCAAGGGGTACTATCGATATATCGATACTATCGGATTTTTTTTAATCTCAAAAGTACCAGCACTTCAACTACAAAAAGAGATGGTTAACCCAGAACTGAGCTAATCACAAAGTACTACCAATGTTCAGTTACCACACAAATATGGTATGCATAAATAATAGGAAGGTTTTTCAACTAATATACTTCAATAAAAAATTGTATGTATACTTTTTTGAGATCCAATAGAAGGAACTAATGATCAACAATCACGAAGATGAAACTTATGCTATGATATTTTTTTGTGTCATTTACAAAATCCAACTGCATTAAATAAATTCACATACATATTAATTTGAAAGAATTTTTATGTATTTATACTTTTTGTATACATACATATATCCATAGTTTCCTTAAAAACTAAATCATTTTAAAAATTTTATTTGGTTTTATGTTTGTTGTACATATGTATGTATGCAATTTTTAAAAAGTTAAGGAATAGGTTTACATTTGTTCTTGTAAAAAGAAATTGATTAGTTTTTTGTTATCACATATTATCTTATATAATTTAGATCAGAAAAATTTTATTGAATCAATTTTAAATATTTACATTTGGTTTTATGTATGATGTACATATGTTGCATACATTTATAAAAAGTTAAAGAATAGAAATACATTTGTCCTTGTAAAAAGCCATTGATTGGTTTTTTGTTATTACATATTACCTACAAATATAAACTGAAATTGAAGATGTGCAATGGGATGCCAGCGTTAAATTTACAATCTTAAGTTTTACCCACCCAGCCTTTGCTATCCCTGACCAATTATTGATCACAAAATATACCCGAATCTTTGAGGAATGGCCAATTAGTGAGAGAGTGATGCTGCTTCCATGACAAAATGCGTGAGATTTTAGATAAACCAGATTTATCATCTGTATGCCACTCAATAAATCTTGAAGTACAAGACTGATTAAAAATAGAAATTAATTTAATATATGGAAAACATTTGAAGTCATTAAAAGTACCAAAGTGCTGGAATAGTTGCTACGCTTTGAAACTGAGCATAAAAGATGCCGTAAGAGCTGAAAACCGCTGGCAGTTGAAAAAGTTGAAGTTGTAATAGAATTGGAAACGATTTTAACAAGTGGGTTAAACATTGAACTGCAGAAAATTGGAAAAAATTTAAAAACTAGATAAGGAAAAGATTTTCTTGACACGAACTACTGCTCCTTACAAACAAGGCTTGATAGCCATGAAGACAAAACTGTGCTTCAGTAATATAATATAAGATCAAACAATGCTAGACAAAGGGATAATGCAGAAAATGTTTCCAAAGAAAACTCAAAGGACACCGACGTTGAAAAAAAAGGAGATTGGGGTTTAAAATGCCTAAATCAACTTAGTTACATGTCAAAATCATTCCAAATTTTTTTGTAAAAAAAGAAGTTTATCTACCGTGCTTGCCTTCAGTTTAGTTCTGCGATCGCTTACAATTAATCCTGCCTTGCTGAAAACCCTCTCTGATTCCACAGATGATGCTGGTATACAGAGGTACTTCTGCGCCAACAATGCCAGTGGATCGAATTGCCTGCTGTTGGGTTCCTGGAGAAGATATTTAAAAGTTAGTATAACTAAATACAAGGTGGCGCAAAAGTAATCTTCCTATCAGAAAATGCTATAAATTTTGCGATTGGCCCCTAAAATCAATTCTGTTTTGACATTTGTGTAGTAAACACATGCAAAATACACCTTAATAAACAATGTTACGCTACACTGCTCCAGAACGCGGAATATTGCTGACTTGAAGAGGAAGATTATTTTTCATCAAAAATAATCATGAGTGATGAGGCCCATTTTCATCTTAGCGGGTACGTAAATAAGCAAAATTCTCGCTTCTGGGGCACTGAAAATCCGCGTGTAACCCACGAAGAGCCATTACACCCGCTCAAAGTCACTGTATGGTGTGCTGTTTTCGCTGGAGGAGTCATCGGACCTTCGGTCGCGGACCAAACGGTTACTGTGAATGGTGAGCGCTACAGAGCAATGATCAACGAGTTCTTTTTGCCGCAACTTGATGAATTGGGATTGGAAAACTTGTGGTTCCAACAAGACGGTGCAACAACACACACTGCACGTGCCACAACCGATATGCTGAAGGATGCATTTCCCGGGCGCCTAATCTCCCGTTTTGGCGATTTGCATTGGCCAACAAGATCGCCTGATTTGACCGCTCCAGACTTCTTTTTGTGGGGCTTTTTGAAGTCGCGGGTCTATGTCAACAAGCCTCAGACTCTTGCAGCTCTTAAAGACAATATCCGTCAAGAATGTGAGGACCTATCGCTGCCAAAGTGATGGAAAATGCCATAAAAAGGGCTCAAATGACAATCAACTGTAGCGGCGGCCATTTACACGGCATCATATTCTCGACTTGATGTAAAAAAAATTAAAAGACCAAATAAAAATAATCCACAAGAAGAATCAAAGTTTTTCATTTTTTTTTTTAATTACAGCCAAAAAACATCGGTAGATTACTTTTGCGCCACCCTGTACATATTACATCTGAAGAAAACGTACCTTCCAAAACAAAAGAGGATTACTTGCAGGATGACAATTGACTACTTCGAGGTACCTCTGTTTTGAAGTCAATGCAGCAACTTCCGGCGCCTTGCTGGTTTTGTAATTTACTCGTTGTTTTAAAAAAGATAATAGATTGGGTGCTGTTGAGGGCTGCGGATCTAATGTTTGTTCAACATCGGTGTCATTTGCGGCTTCTTTCGCTAATGAAAGCATTTCAGCTTCTCCTATTTTAAATCTTGGATCTAAAATTGTTGCAATCTGAAGCTTAGTTTTGCCTTCGTAGCTATCAAGCCTTTTTTGTATTGCGCAGTAGATAGAGGCAAGAAAATCTTTTCCTTCGCAAGTTTCTATTTGTTTCCCAATATTCAGTAGCTCAATGTTTAATCCACATATAAGTGGAATTATCAGTGATGATGTAACGTTCGCTGAACTGGATAGTTGGCGTGTGATATCGTCAAAAACTTTTAAAATCTTTTCCAATTCTATCAGGGCTTCAATTTCTTCACTTCTTTTGGGGCGTTTTTGCTGCAGTTCAAAAGAGCTATATTTACGGGGTCTTCAATTTTTATAATCCAGTAATTTTGCCATAGCAATGGTGCTTGACTTGAAATACTTAACTATTTTTTTGCATTTCTTTAAAAGTATAGCAACATTTTCTATTTTCAAGCAGTCTTGAACTGCAAGATTTATTGAGTGGCATACTCATGATAAATGTGGTTTATCTAAAATCTCACACGCTTTTATCATGGATGTTGCATTGTCAGTTACAACACAAATAACTTTTTGACTAATTTTCCATTCCTCAAAGATTTCCCTTAGGGATTCGGCTATGTTTTGCGAGCAATGATTGGTCAGGGATAGCAGAGGTTTGGTTGATAAAACTTTAGTTTGTAAATGAGTTCATTGTCAATGACACGTAACTGTTAGAAATGACTCCATTGCCTTGGAGGTCACAAGTTACGGAGATGTATTCCACTGCTGACATCTCATTGCACATCTTCACCTTTAGTGCTTTGTATTTGTTTTCAATTAGGACGTTTTTTAAAGTGGTTTTGGACGGGAGGCGGTATCTTGGGTCCATAGTTTTTATTAGATTAATAAAGCCTTCATCATTAACAATGCTAAATGGCTGAAGGTCTTTTATTACCATTGAAAACACCGCTTCGTCTATGTCCTTTTTTCGCCGACTTTCGGTATCGTACTGACTTACGTTGCTCACAAAAGTTTCTATTTTTCTAAAATATAAAAAAATGTATTTTGATTATAGTTGCCTTTAGCATACAACTGCTAAAAATTTGCTACAATTATAAAAGTGGTACCAAAAGACGCGTCTTGGTCTCAGGAATATGAATCCGGAAGCGGTTTAGCTAATCAAAATTATTTCATACCTCTGTGCCGGTCTGGAAGCAGTGGAAGGCGCGGATGCACACGTTTCAGTTTGCTTATAGCTTGAGCAACGCTTAAGGTGGTCCCATAAGTTGCTCGTGTTACCACTGGATTTAAACACTTTTTTGCAATAACAACACACTGACTTATTATCAACCGTTCTACAAAAATGGGACCATACTCCAAATATTTTAGCTTTTTTATTTTGCACCTGCACCATTTTAAACAATTTTTACACACACTTTTTACTTTTCACAATAGGGTTGGTTCTAGCAAAATTGAAAATGAAGCTAGGAATGGGGTTTCAAAAGTTAGCCGATAGTATCGATAGTCACAAACCGTCGATATTAGTATCGATGGGGGAAAACCATCGATATATCGATACTATCGTCGATAGTTTTCCACCTCTACCTGCTACTATAAATGAATACCATTATTATGTTTCAAATGCATACATAGGAGTGGGATTTTTTTTTCGAATAATATTCGAATAAACGAATAAAAATATTCGTTGCAAAAAATTTTAATAGTCTTTAGTCGCTTATTCGAATTTTACTATTCGAATATTTGCATTAATAGCTTTTTAAAATGATAGTTGCTGTTTTCTTTGCTTGTACCTATGAGCGTGAATTTATGTTTTGTATGTATGTATGTGTGTTTGCGTGTACAAATGTGTGCACAAGCAGTAACAATATTTGTTTCAATATTCGAATAGTTGTATTTATTCGGTTAATGGGAGTTGAATAATTTTTGGCTTATTATCCAATTAATTAAATAGCTATTCGTACAGTCTTGTGCGAAAAAATAATTGAAGCTGTAAATAGACATTTTCTATAAAGTTACTATAAATAAATATGTATTTGTACATTTATATGTTTATTGCAGTTACATTTGATTGGTAGGTTTTGTGCTAGGGCTTTAAGCAAGAGATGCCAGGGCCGAAATTCATTATGTAAGTTAGCGCATTGCACAGCTGCAGAGCCAGCGTTTGGCAAATTCCGTAGAATCATTCCCACATTCTTGGTTGTTTGTAATTAGATCACAAAGCTGCCAAGCTCATCGACAATTCATCAGAATGACTCCCACGCCTGTCTTGCCAGACGGACACCCGATAACGTACGTGACTTTGAGCAGCCTGCGACGATGCAGCCGGCAATGCATTCACACCAACACACACATCCACCAATCAGCAAGCAGCTACAAACCGCAAGTAGGGAACTAGGGCACTAGCGTAGATCATAAGAAAATAATGTTTAGTTCGTGATTGACATTGAGAAAATAAAGTTACATTCTATTAAGTGGCGCCCAACTGGCAAAGAACCATTTCAACCCGTCAATATCCCTTACGGCAAGGACACTAACTGGAGGACAGCAAGCAGTACCTGGAAGGACCCAAGGAGAACCCGCTCGAATACTATAATGCTATGTTATACTACAATACTACTGTAAGTAATTGTTCGAGATTTCGTGTGTGATCCAGTGAAATAAACGCAAATAAGAAAAACATTAGCCTGTTGTGCTAAGGAAAAAATATAAAAGTGGCTAGTACCGTAGTTTTGTTTTTCTAAACTAATACCAAGATGACCGTAACCAGGGAGCAGGTAATTGAGATTTTGAGACAACAAAATGAACAGAATAAAAGAGAATTTAATGCCCAGTTAGATGAGGTTATGCAGACACTTCGGCGCTTAGAGCCGCCATCTGCGGAAAATTATCTTCCAGTGACAATAAATCCAGCTGTGGTTAACAGCAAGACAAACATGGATTTAATAAAATCCTTGCAAGAATTTAAGGGGGATACCGTATCCTATCCGGCATGGCGTTCCGCAGCGGAATTCGCCATCGGCTACTATACGGAGGGTTCGGAGCAATCTTATATTGCTATGGGTATCTTTAGGAATAAGATAGTAGGCTCTGCGAACGCAACGCTCGCTTCCTTTTCAACTGCACTGAATTTTAAAGCAATAATAGCTAGGCTGGATAAAGCATACACGGACAAAAGACCGCTACATATTTTGGAAACAGAGCTCAGTGTCCTAAGGCAGGGAAATATGTCACTCTGCCTATATTATGATACGGTTGACAAGCAATTAACGCTCATAACGAATAAAAATATAATGACCCATTCAAACAATAGGGAGCTTGCCTCCGCGCTCAATGATAGAGCTAGGGAAAATGCATTAAGAGTATTTATTTCCGGCCTTAAGCGGCCGTTGTGCGACATCCTATTTTCGGCCAATCCTAAAGATTTGCCTACCGCACTGGCTACTGCACAGGAGTTAGAAAATAACCGTATGCGTTACGATTTCGCTAGAACATTTGCGGTTAACAGTGTAGCAACTTCAGATAGCCCAAAGTTTCAGAACAATTATCCGGGTAATCCCCAAACGCTTAAGGACACTCCTACTCCCATGGATGTGGACCGCGGCTCCTCTGGTTTCCGACGTACAAAACAGTCCAACCAGGGCTATAGAAAGGAAAATGCATGGGGAAGGTATCCCAAAAGGGATGCTAATCAAATCGCAAATAAACGGAATCGCGAGCAAGAGTATTCAGTAAATTCCCGGAAGCCGAAGGTGCAACGTACCAATCATCTGAAGGCATCCCAAGAGGTGGAGCCACCAGAAAAAGTGATTGTGGACCGTGACAGCGATTCGGATATCGAGACCGCATCCAATTTTGCGATGGAAGATGAAATTAATTTTTTAGTGTAAGGTCGCTCCTACCCTACATTACCAAGAAGGCGTCGGAGGGGCGGGAGCTTAGGTTGTTAATCGAAACATTTGAGTTTCCTAAAGGGAATTATCCCTGTGGAGAGACAGTTTAAGGTCAAATCAATAAATGGGTGTAATCTCATAGAGACAAAATGTAAGGTCTTTATTTTGGGAAGGATCTCAACCTTTTTTATTCTTCCAAACTTGGAAAGCTTCGATGGTATAGTAGGATATGATTTCCTAAAAGAAAGTGGAGCTAAAATTTATACGAAATCAGAATATTTGGTTTACGGGGGTGGCAAGGAAAAATTAAACAACGTCAATTGTGAGCAAGTAAACTCCATATGTTTGGATACGGACTCGGTCCCAGCTCTCGTGAAAGACGAGTTTGATTCCATGATTAAAAGGAATTCGAAGGCCTTTGCCGAACCTAACCGTGCTTTACCATATAATACTACGGTCAAGGCTAAAATTCGTACCACTTCCTCGGAACCGATCTACACACGATCTTACCCATACCCGGTTTCGGCGGCAGGATTTATTAATAGGGAAATAGAAACATTGTTGAAGGACGGCAATATTAGGAAGTCCAATTCGGCTTATAATTCCCCGGTTCATGTTGTGAATAAAAAAGGCCTGGATGAATACGGTAAACAAAAGCTCTGCATGGTGATCGACTTGGTGACAGGTAATAGTGTCACTGGTAATAGTGTCAATTGACACTATTTCCGTTCTAAATTGGAAATAGTGTCAATTGACACTATTGCGCTTTCGAAATGGAATTAGTGCCAACAAGAAAATGGAAAATAAGTCATTGACACTATTTCCAAACTGAAATGGAAATAGTGTCAAAAGTGCTAAAAACGGGTCTACCACATTATCCCCAAAATCAAAATCCGCAAAGGAAAAATCCCTAAAATCAGAATCCCCAACACGAAATCCCCATTTTATGTGTGAAATAAATTCAAATTATGTATTGGATAGGTAATTATGCTACCTTTCAATTGAGGTACCACTGTTGTGGGCGCAAAACCGCGTATGTGCAAATTTTTAATTTAATTTAAAAAACAACCCTGGTCTACATTATTCCAAGTCCTTCTGCGTAGTACACCATCCTGCGTAGGCGGCCTTCGGCCGCGCTTATTATAAATAACCCTGGGCTACGCTATTCCAACTCCGGGTGGTTGCCCTGAACGGTGGCAACATGCCACCGTTCCCACTCTATGGGCGGGATCCAAGGAATTTTTGTGCAGAACACCTTTCTGAATTGGCAATAAAGATAAAATAAAGGGAATAAAAATATAGTGTACATGCATATACATATGTGAATAGCTAATAACATAAGATGAAAATTTTAAATAAAAAATCGCGCGATATAATAATCATTAGTTTCAGGTGATAATAAAAATTAAAAAAATACCATGGATCCCACCCATAGAGTGGGAACGGTGGCAACATGCCACCCGGAGTTGGAATGGCGTAGCCCAGGGTTATTTATAATAAGCGCGGCCGAAGGCCGCCTACGCAGAAGGACTTGGAATAATAAAAATCCATCTCTTACAACACTGCGCTGCGCAGACAACCGCTGCCTAAAATAGCAATAGTGTCAATTGACACTATTTCCATTTCGAAAAGCGCAATAGTGTCAATTGACACTATTTCCAAGTTACCCTGGAAATAGTGTCAATTGACACTATTACCAGTGACACTATTACCTGTCACCGATCGACTTTCGCAAGTTAAACGAAAAAACGATCGCGGATAGATACCCTATACCAGATGTTTCTACCATATTGGCAACGCTGGGTAGTTCTAAATTTTTTACCACTTTGGATCTAAAATCTGGTTTCCACCAGATAATCCTCGAGGAGAAGGACCGCGAAAAGACAGCCTTCAGCATTAATAATGGCAAGTATGAGTTTAATAGGTTGCCATTCGGGTTGAGAAATGCGCCCAGCATTTTTCAACGCGCCATTGATGATGTCTTAAGAGACGTCATTGGCCAAAGTTGTCAAGTTTATATGGATGATATAATCATCTTTTCAAGAGACGAAAAGTCTCATATTCAACACGTCGACGGGATATTAAGGAAATTGGAGAAGGCTGGAATGCGAGTTTCAGCAGAAAAGACTAAATTCTTTAAGAAGGAGGTTGAATTTCTTGGTTTTGTTGTGTCGCAAAAAGGAATAAAAACATGTCCAGATAACGTTAAGGACATAATTGACTATAAGATGCCGGAGACACTTCGACGTTGCGCTCTTTCCTGGGTCTCTCAGGATATTATAGGAGGTTTATACGGGATTATGCGTCTGTCGTCAAACCATTAACAAAGTATCTTCGGGGGGAGAATGGCCATGTGTCATCCCACAAGTCTAAACATACCAAAATAGTCCTCGATGACGAGGCCATTCAAGCGTTCAAAAGGGTAAAAAGCATTTTGGCATCGGAAGATGTTTTGCTGTTTTATCCGGATTATAGCAAAACATTCGAACTGACAACAGACGCTTCCTCCAGCGCTCTGGGCGCGGTACTATCCCAGAACGGGCGGCCAATCACAATGATTTCAAGAACTCTGTCAAAAACAGAGGAAAATTATGCGACCAATGAGCGCGAGCTTTTGGCTATAGTGTGGGCCCTTAAAAACCTTCGACATTACTTATACGGTGTTAAAGACATCGTAATATTCACTGATCATCAGCCTTTAACGTTCGCCATTTCGAACAAAAATCCTAATACCAAAATGAAACGATGGCGAGCGTTCATAGAAGAATTTTCGCCAAAATTTTGTTATAAGCCCGGCAGAGATAACGTCGTAGCAGACGCTCTGTCTCGTCAGTTTGTGAATAACATGAGTGATACAGATGCTACAGCACATAGCGAGTCATCACTCTCCAACACAATTAAGACTATCCAGTACCCGGTAAACCAATTCAAGAGACAATTCATTTTAACAAAGGGGGATTATTACCACCAAAGTACAAAAATTATTTTTCAGAAAAAAATTCGTTATACCATAAATTACGACACAGTAACAAATTTGTTGCAAAATCTCAAGAAACTTATAAATCCAAGCGTGACAAATGCTTTCTGTTGCGATCTTCCGACACTATCGGAGATTCAGGGACCTCTCATCGAGGCATTCCCGGGGGCTAAGTTTATTCATACGGAAAAATTTGTAATCGATCTGACTAAACCAAATGACCAACAGGAGGCAATAGCAGCGCAGCATGCCCGTGCCCATCGATCCCTGTCGGCAAATTTCAGGCAAATCTTATCAGAATACTACTTTCCTGACATGAGGAAAATGCTCAGGTCGTCAATATCAAATTGTAAAATCTGTCTGGAAAACAAATACCAAAGAAAACCCCCAAATCCCGAAATTGGGAGAACCCCAGTCCCAGAGCGTCCGGGAGAAATTATCCATTTAGATATTTTAATTACTGGAAAGCAGCTATTCCTAACAGCTGTTGATAGGTTTTCAAAGTTTGCAGTAGTAAAACCCATTATTTCAAGATGCACCATTGACATAAAAGAAGCTTTATTGGAGGTATTGGGTATGTTCCAAAACACTAGAACAATCGTCACAGATAACGAAAGAGCGTTTACTTCAAATTTAATTAGATCCATGCTACGCGATCATTTCGCTATAGATCAGTTTTTCGTACCCACCTTACATAGCGAGAGCAACGGACAGGTTGAAAGATTTCATTCAACCCTTTTGGAAATAGCCAGATGCGTGAAAGCGCAGCAGCAAATAAGCGAGGTTAAGGATTTGATTTTGCTTGCTACATACAAATACAATAGAACAATTCACTCAGTTACAAATTCGAAGCCAATCGAAATTTTACAAAACTGCCCAGTGAGAAAATTTGGGGAAATTAAAGAAAAATTATAAGGGCACAAAACTTGATGTTAAACAAATTAAATGAGAAAAGGACAACTAAAACATATCAGCCTGGCGAAAGAGTGTTTCTTCGTAGAAATAAGCGATTAGGGGATACGTTTGAGAAGGTGTTCGTGGAGAAAATAGTGGAAAGGGATTTAGGGACAACAGTACAGATAGAAGGAAGAAAAATTCATAAAAGTAATTTACGATAAAATCAATTTCAGATTGCTGGTTGCCCTTATCTCCGACGCTAGGGCGAGTTTGATTGACTACACCTCTTCACAAGTTGTTACCATTCCTCGGGGAAATGTAGCTATTTATAATGAATTCATTTACCTCATACATACAACCAACTTGACAGAGTACCGCCAGATAGCTTATGAAAGCAAATGGTTCGTATCAAAATCAAAAAGTCAGATGGTAAATGAGAATATTTTAAAACAACAAGGGGAAGAAATATTACACATCATCCGCACCTTGGAAATACCGAGAAGAATTGCAAGATCAATAGATTTCCTGGGCTCCGCTCTGAAATTCATAGCAGGTTCCCCAGACCATGAGGACTTTGAACTGCTCTCGACAAAGGAAAGCATGTTAATAGAAAACAACAATAGGCAGATTAAAATTAACTCTGATTTACAAAATAGAATTAACGAAATAACGAACCAAATCAACACAATTCGGGGAAATCGGACGGATTGGTTGTTGAAAGACGAAGAAACACTGCTTTGCGAAAATTTGGTAAGAAGAAATAACCACATAATTAGCCAATTAAACAGACTAGCACTCTCCATTGTGTTAGCAAAAAGTAGTATTATAAATCCACTTGTTTTGGATGACGACGAGATGGATCACGCGTTCAATTTCGAACAATTACCCTTTAGTTTAAGCAATTTACTTTTAGTATCTAAGGTAAAAATTTTACAAAATTCAGATGTTATTTACTATGTTCTTAAGATTCCTAAGATTACAAATATTTGCGAATTTCTCAAAATTTATCCTGTAGTCCATAATAATAGTGTTATCAAGCTAGAGACCACGGTTGCGGCAAAATGTAGCGATAAATTTCAACCACTCGAAAACTGCAATGACACTCTGGTGGCTAAAGTATGCAAACCGGCTTTCTCAAATTGTTTAAGTCAGGTGCTAAATAATAACACGGCGACCTGCTCATCAGAATCAGCATATCACATACCACTAGTTCAAAAAATAGAGGAAGGCATCATTATTCTTAATAACGTGCCACCAACAACAATATTTGATCAACGGAAATTGGAGATTAAAGGAACGTATCTGCTTCTCTTCCGAGATTCCATAACTATAAATGATACAACCTACGTGGTAAAGAAGGAACCGATTTAAATCCAACCACATCCTCCAAAGACGGTAGCGATTAACTACTTGGAACATCACACAAGTTTATCCCTGCCATATTTGCATCAAATTTATATCGATAACATTTCCCGCATTCACGAACTGAAAGAAGGCCTCTCGCTTCATCGTACCTTGTTGTGGACAACTTTTTCTTTTCCCCCATTACTAATAATCTCAATAGTAATTTTTGTCATCTACCGCAGAAAAAAATCGACCATTAATAAAGCAAAAAACCAGAGGGCAGTGGAGGAAATTTTGGCACAAGTCGAGGGCGACTCGTCTTAAGAGGGGGAGAAGTTAGCGCATTGCACAGCTGCAGAGCCAGCGTTTGGCAAATTCCGTAGAATCATTCCCACATTCTTGGTTGTTTGTAATTAGATCACAAAGCTGCCAAGCTGATCGACAATTCATCAAAATGACTCCCACGCCTGTCTTGCCATACGGACACCCGATAACGTACGTGACTTTGAGCAGCCTGTGACGATGCAGCCGGCAATGCATTCACACCAACATACACATCCACCAATCAGCAAGCAGCTACAAACCGCAAGTAGGGAACTAGGGCACTAGCGTAGATCATAAGAAAATAATGTTTAGTTCGTGATTGACATTGAGAAAATAAAGTTACATTCCATTAAGTTGTAAGTATACTGTTTATTATGCTAAGTAAGGGACTGGCTTATGCTGTTTCTTCATCTTCACATGTGCAAATAGTTTAATTTGCGTAAAGCAACATACACAAAATAATACTACCTGCTGCCTATTTTTTGTTAAATACTCATATAAATGTACTTACATACATACATATGATGCATTCCATATGCAAAGATAGGTCGACCTCTCCGATTTTCTTCAAATTCGGAAGACATGTAGAATTTGACGTCTAGAATAGTGTGTCAAAATATTTTTTTAAAATTTTGAATAGTTTGGATTTTAATGACAGTTGAAAATTTTTGAAAACTTTTGTTTGAGTTAAAATATCTGTTAAACTATTAATTTTAGAAAGAAAAAAATTTTATGTTCTCAAAATTTTGAAAACTGATTGAAAAATAAAATAAATTTTTTTTTCAGTGTTAAGTAATGAAGAATAGCACCGATTATCTTTAAAATATTCTGAAAGAAACTTGAATATGTTCTTAACCTATCCATCAAATTTAAAAGAATGTTTTTATACCTTTCATGAGCATGAAATGGTAATATAACTTTGGTCCGATGTTTGTAAGTATGAGAAGAAGAAGAGATAGACCCACCATTAAGTATACCGAAATGATCAGGGCGACGAGCTTAGTTGATTTAGCCATGTCCGTCTGTCCGTCCGTCCGTCTGTCCGTCTGTCCGTCCGTCTGTTTGAACGCAAACTAGTCCCTCAGTTTTAGAGATATCTCGATGAAATTTTGCAAGCAGGCGCCATTTTGCATAGGATTAATCATTTGTCGGAACCAGCAAGATCGGACCGATACAACGCATAGCTCCCATACAATCGATTGTTCCGATAAACGGGTTTTGGCCTCTAACTCTTGCAATTAAAAAGCTATTAGAGCGAAATTTCGCAGGTTTAGTACATGCTATATAAGTAATGTGTGTAGTGAAAATCACCTAGATCGGACCAACATAACATACAGCTCCCATATAATCGATAGTTTCGATAAATGGGTTTTGGGCTATCAATTTTGCAGTTAAAGAGCTAGGAACGTTTGCTACATATTATATATGTAACATATGTAGGCAAAATCAGCCAGATCGGGCCAACATAACGGGTAGCTCCCATACAACCGATTGTTCCGATAAGAGTGGTTTGGCATTCATGAAAGGTATAAAGCCTTCGGCACAGCCGAAGACAGCCCTTTCCTTACTTGTTTTTTTTGTTTTCGAGAAAAAATATGTAAAATTGTATGTTGAATAAATCTATGATTTTTACGCACAGTAAGTTTGTGATACACAAATACCTATAGGTGGGATTGACGTACGTGACTAACTAACTGTAAAAAAATGTTGTGGATTTTGGTGAAGTAGGCGTGACGCCGCCCACTTATCAACAAAAAAGGTCAGCTATTTTCAAAAGCGATTGCTTGAAATTTCAAGAAAGTATTTCAATGAAAGTTAGTGAGATGCTTCCCAATAGTATGTAGTATACTCCTGCCAAAAATTACGCAAATCGGATAGCAACCACGCAAAATATACGGATAAGTAGTTAACACCCTACTGCTTTTTTATACCTAGTAGTGCTTCGCACACAAGGTATATTAACTTCATTCACCTAACGGTAGTAAATATGTAACGGCATAAACGAATCGAGATAGATATTGACTTATATATATCAAAATGTTCAAGAGGGAAAGAGAAATTGATTGATCCATGTCCGTCCGTCCGTCCGTCTGTCCGTCTGTGAGCACGATAACTTGAGGAAATCTTGAGATATCTCAATGAAATTTTGTATGCAGGTTCCTTTTCACTTATCTCGGAGCGCTATTGAAAATAACTAGGCAAAATATATTTATATAATATTTTCGAAAATACAAAAAGAGTGATTATTAAGTACATAATACACCTAAAAGGATAATATTTGGTGTGCCCTTTAGCGCTAAGGCAACAAATACATTTCTGAAGAAATTTTCAAAAATGGGAGTGGCCCCGCCCCTTTATGGTGGATTATTCCACAAAACTTTTCATGCCATAACTCCGGTAAAAATTGATTTATTGAAACGATATTTGGAGAAATAGTTCAACATACAAAGCTTACTATTTGCTGTGAAAATAAACAAAATTGGTTAACGGACACGCCCAATTTTCGAACACAGTTCTGAAAAATTTCTTTGTAAAATTAAAATCGCGGTATTTCCATAATTGTATTAGTTATATAAATAAGATTTTACACACATAATAGGCCTTTTAGGAAAAACTAAGCTGTAAAAAAATTTTGTGGATTTTGTTGAAGTAGGCGTGGCGCCGACCACCTTTCAACAAAAAAAGTCTGTTATTTTCAAAAGCGATTGATGGAATTTGAATTAGGTATTTCAGTGAAAGTTAGTAAGATACTTCCTAATGGTATGTAGTATACTCCTGCCAAAAATTATGCAAATCGAATAACAAACAAGCAAGATTTACGTGAAAGTAGTTAACACCCTATTGCCTTTTTTTTTATTAATTTTTTTATTTCCATACCTTTCATAAGCATGGGGAAAACTATTTATATTTTGTTACTTAGTGATCATTTAATTTAACACTCACAACAGAATTGTTTTTAATCGAAAACAATCAGTTGCTTTATCGAAAACAATCAGGATACCAAAACAGATCACTACTAGGTATTTAATGGATGCTAAGCGCTTCTATTAGCTAATGCAAGTATTTGCCAAGCTGAAGTTGAATTCAGCTTCATAGAAGTCGAGAAAGAGGAGGAGTCTGTCACTTTCTGTGACAAATTTGTGTATAAATAGAATAAGATTTGTCAATAAAGATTCAGACTTGATTTGATGTGAACCATACGCTCATCGCATTATTTTCTCAAACTTATTCCGGCTGTCTTCCCGATAGCCTATTTGATCGGCCGAATCTCTCCGGCCTTTACAATCAGAGAGATCTCCCTTAAAAATAAAAGCATTGACCCCCTTAGGACCACCACATAAAACTTTTTATGGAAACAAGCTTACATAATTTTCTGCTGTTGTCATAATCATGCTTCGCATTTTTTGTAGAATTCCAAGTGCTGCTGAGGCTGCCGGGCTGGAAACTACCTTTGCCAGATCGTATCTTTGTTCCTTTATCACCGTTAATCTCCAGTGGTATTTGGATATCAGTCTGCTTATGTTTTACTTTTAAGTTTTAGTTTTTGTTGCAAATTATTATTTAGTGGCAACGATTTTATTTATTTATAAGTGTTTTACAATTTTTTGTTTACCCACGCCAGATCCAGTATATTTTTTTGATCCTTTAGGATCCACTTTATTTATGACGCACCGAGAAAAATATCTTTCTCGATTTTCTTATTTGTGCTTTGATTTTAGTAAAAAAAATTCACTTTGTGAATGGTAATTTTTTAATTTACTTTTACACTATTTTATAGCAGTCAATTTTTGCCTTTTAAGTTAAACTTTTTTTAGGCACTCGCGAACTTTTACCGAACTAGAATACTTTTACTTTAACAATTTTTTTCGTTCGTACTAAAGAAAATGTTAAGGATCTTGGTACTGGATATTTTCCTCCCTCGATGACCCTTAAAACGCGTGCACGTTGGGCGCCAATTAAGTTTTGCCCTTTGGCAAAACGGGTTTTAAAAAAATATAAAAACTTTAATTTATCTTAGTTCGCTTTTGACGAGCGAGCCTTTATTTATGCGTGATACATTAGGGAACGCGCTGATCTAAAAAACTGAAGCTTAATCTAATATCTTCAGGCTTCTTTATAAGCTTACAAAATTGTTTACTTAATTTTGGTTTCACGAAATTGTTAAATACCTACTATTCGAATAAACGAATAACGAATTTGACGACTTCGGTCGCTCAACGTTTTTTGCTCTATTTGTGCATTCTTTTCGCATATGTCCATGCTGACCGCAGCTACAACATCGAAACCGTTCCTTATTAGAATATTTTGCATTTGCAACTAACTTTGGTTTTGATTTTTTTGTGTACAAGGCATTACTTTCCGAATTATTGGCATCGTCGAATTTCGTGTCTTGTAAAAGCAAACTTTCACTCGGCAATCCCGCAAGCATTAAGACGTAACGACTTCGTCATCAATACTTAAACCAGCATTTCCAACTTTTATGCATGTCAGGACCATTTCTTTTAAATAGTCTGGCATGGATGAAAATAGTTCTAGCTTTTTAAACCACTCAGCCTTACGAGTGAGACCGCTGTCTTCATACGCCGATATCAAAGAGTTCCAAGCCTCTTTTGCGCTTGTAGCATTCGCTTTTTGACCAAAATTACATGGTTTAACCATTAGCATTATTTCTGCTAGCGCTCGTTCATCGGATTCCCTTGATTTGGTGTCATTGCGCATGTTATAGTGATAGAATAGCAACTAACTGATTTATTCATAGTATGTTTATCAAGAGTATATGTATAATTTTAGGGGTCTAGGGGTCACTTTCACTTTAAAGCAAACACACGATTTTATTCTTAGTTAATTAGGTGTATATAATGCAACTTTATTATTTACTCATAGATCGCACGCACGGTGGTAATAGCTCGACGGGTGTATCAGAACTAACTTAAACTCTAGCTATTATCTCTTGCGCAGCAAGGAGACTGGAAGGTAGGTGTATGTATGGGAATTAACAAAAATGTATAATAGGCAAACGGTAAGAATTTGAGAAGTTACAGCGGTAAGTACATTGTATTATTTACAGGGTGTTTCGTAACAATAACAAAGGTAAGTATTTAAGTAAAATTTGGTATTTTAAGCAAAGGTAAGTATTTTTACAGCCAAGGTAAGTAGTTTAAAAGCAAAGGTAAGTATTTAAATTCAGGTGAGTGTAAATATAGTAAGGTAAGTATTTTTAAATTGTATATACATACATAATTCATTTTGTAATTTCATCGCTTGTGTATATGTATGTATTTGATTTATATTTTTTTTTTAAATTCAATTAGATTGGAGCTCATGTCTCCAACATGGCGGCCGGCCTGCTCCGATGGTGGAAGCAGTAACTCCTGCTCACTGCCTTGGAGAACAGGCTCCGTAAGCGCCGCTGGTTATCTTCGGGTTTATTACGTCGCTCCCTTGGTTTGACGATGACTCGCCGATTAGTGGGACTCGGTTGGACGATAACTCGTCGATTGGTGGAGTTGCTATTCTGTCCCGATGCCGTACGTCGAATGCTCTTCTTCGGGCGAGCTTCTCTTGGTTGCTCCCTATGGATCAGTGTGTGATGCGCCAGGCCGCACCTGTGACAACTGTCACGCGACTTGCACGCCCCGGTGGCATGTGAGGTGGCCAAACAATTGACGCAGTATTTGTGAGCCCGGACAGACTCATATCGTTGCTCCGGCGTCATGGCCATGAAAGCGGGGCAATAACGCAGCGAGTGCTTTTGGCAGCACAATCGGCAAGTGCTGTAACTTCCGTAACGTCTGTAACTAAACTGATGGTGTAGAACTTGCAATTTGTGCCATTTGTTGATGAGCGGAAGACTTTCGGAGTTGGGCTCTGGCACTGAGAGTAGTGGAGCCCCACGGAGAAAATGCCCAGGGGTGAGAGCGAGTAAATCATTTCGATCGTCCGACATTGACGACAGGGGTCTCGAGCTGAGAACTGCTTCGATCCGCGCGAGGAGAGTCGTAAATTCTTCAAATGTGAATTTCTGGTTTCCTGAAACCTTGAGAAAATGGGTTTTAAAGCTCTTGACAGCTGCTTCCCACAATCCGCCCATGTGCGGAGCTTATGGAGGGATAAATTGCCAGGACAGTCCATTAGTTGAGTATCTATCAGCTATGTCAGGTGCGGCTTCTTTGAGGAAAGCCGTAAGCTGGCACCAACGAAAGTTTTACCGTTATCTGACATGACTTTATGTGGTAGTCCACGACGACTGACAAACCGCGAGAATGCTGCTTTAAAGGCGGCTGTCGTCAGATCTGAGCAGAGTTCGAGGTGTATTGCTTTTGTCGAAAAGCAGACAAACACGCAAACATAAGCCTTCGCATACGATGCTTTTCGTAGCATTGAGGTTTTGACTAAAAAGGGTCCCGCAAGTCCACGCCGGTAGTATGAAAGGGTAGGGTGTAGGTGGATCTTTCAGGAGGAAGTGCGGCCATTATTTGAGATTTGGCCTGTTGCTTATAGATAGTGCAGGGTTTGCAACGGAATATGCACTTCTTCACCTTTTGTTTGAGTCTAGGGATGTAGTATTCTTGCTGAATCATGCGAGTCATCAACTGTTTTTCTGCATGCAAAAATTCGGAGTGGAGAAAGTCAAGAAGTAAGAAGCAAAAACGAGAGCTCTCGGGGATGATAATAGGGTAGCGTTCGTTATAGGTGAGAGTGGCGTAGGCGAGCCTACCATTCACGCGCAGTATCCCTGCTTTGTCGAGCATAGGGTTCAGTGATAGTAGCGGGCATTTTTTGCTGATTGGGTTACCTGATTGTAGGTCCGCAATTATGGCCGGGTAACACCTGCGTTGCGTCAGCCGAATTAGGCACACCTTTGCCTGATGTACTTTCTCTTGCATTAGGGCGAGTGTTTTTGAGGTGCCGAGTTTTTTCGCCCTATGTATAAAACGATACATATACCTATGCAGTTACTCGTAGGGCTCTTGAGTAGGACGAGAAGCGATCCAGTAGATCCGGGGTTTCTACTGTGTGGAATACTTGGGTGCGCTTCTGCTCCGGTGGAGTTTGGGTTTGAGTCATTATTTTGGGCCAGGACGTTGAGGGTTTTGACAGCCACTTATGCCGAGATCTGCGGGATTTTCTCCACTGAGTACATGACGCCAAGTGGCATTGCCAACGTTGCCCAATATTTGAGAGGTCCTGTTTGCTACATAGGTCTTCCATGTATGCGGGGGTTTTTCCAAACATGCTAGCACGATGGCGGAGTCCGACCAGAGATAGAGCTCACGGGGGGTCAGATTTAAGTGTGAACGTTTTTGTTTGATTAATTTTGTGAGCAAAACCGCTCCGCAGAGTTCAAGCCGAGGAAGGCACACTGTTTGCAAAGGAGCAACTTTGGTCTTTGCCACGAGTAAATGAGTGGAGAAATTGCTTTCGCTATTCTGCACTCGCAGATACATACATGCGCAAAAAGCTTTCTCTGAGGCATCTGAGAATCCGTGCATCTGGAAAGGTTTTTCGGGTGAGAAGACGATCCATCGGGGGATTTTGATTTCGTTTATCGCGGAGAGATTTTCGCGAAAAATGTTCCATCTGCTGAAAGCGCGGGGTTTGAGTTGCTCGTCCCAGTCCGTGCCTTCAAGCCAGAGTTGCTGGAGGAGAGTCTTGGCTAATATCATAATTTGCGATAGCCATCCGGGTCACACAATTTTGCAACCGCCGATAATATTTGCCGCTTTGTGTTAGAGTTTGCTGCTGGGAGGGGGTCATAAGAATACGAAAAAGAGTCGTTAATCGCATTCCATTTTATGCCGAGGGTTTTTGTTGAACTGGCGTCGTAAAATTTAAGAAAATCTGCATCCAAAAGATCAGATTTAGGGATGCATTGCAATATTTCTGGGTGATTTGCCGTGATTTTCTTAAGTGGAAAACCGGCCTATTTCAAAGCTTCGATAACTTGCTGAAGCGAGTCGAGAGTGGACTGTATATTGTGTTCGCCCGAGAGGATTTCGTCTACGTAAGTTTCTTGTAACAAGATATTATGGGCGAGTGGGTGGGTGGGTTTTGTGTCGTCTGCGAGTTGGGGCAGTGTGCGTATAGCGAGATACGGGGCACAGTTTACGCCAAACGTGACTGTCTTCAATTTGAAATCTTCCATTGGCAATTGTGGGGATCTCCGGAAGAGAATTCTTTGGAAATCCTGATCTTCCGGGTAAACGAGTATTTGGCGGTACATCTTTTCGATGTCGCCGTTGAACACGTACTTAAAAAGTCGCCACTTGAGTATGACGAGCATTAAGTCGTTTTGAAGTATAGGGCCTGTGTGTAAAATGTCATTTAAAGAGTTGCCAGAGTGAGTGGTTCCCTTTTCAATGACCTCGTGGGGTGAGGATTCTTCCATATGATTCCATATGATTTAGGGAAAGGTACTCTTGTATTTTCCCGTAGTGTTTGGTTCCGTTCCAGGGATCTCTCGACGCTAATGTATTGTTGTTGTGCTGCAATGCGTGAGTGTCCTAATGCAAGGGTATGTGGAAAGTCCTCCTTGAAAGGCAACTTGACCACATATCGACCATCATCTAGGCGGTGTGTAGTTTTGCGGTAGAGTTCCTCGCAAAATGTATCTTCTGTCGAACGAGATTGGGTAACGGGTATTTCCTCTTGTTGCCAGAACTGCTGCAATAACGTGCTGAGTGTGTCGTCGGGGTTTTCGTGAACTTGAGTCGAGAATGAGTGCACTTGCTCTTTGATGGGACCGCTGAGTATCCACCCTAGTAAGGAACCACTTACATTGGCATGTAGTCCATGAAGTAGTACTTGTGGGGTGAGATCGCTGCCTATGACCATGTCAATTTTCGATGGAGTGAAACATTGAGGGTCCGCGAGTGGCAATGTTGCAAATTCCTTCAAATTTACTGTTGCCACTTTGACGCTAGGCAGGAAGTGAGTCAATTTTGGCTGTAAAATGGCGTGTGTTTTTATTTGTGTCTTCAGATCAGCCGAGCAGAGGGTTATCTCGCAGACCTTATTGGAGTTTTGGACTACCGATCCTCCCATTCCAGATATTTTATAATGAGTTTCTTTGGTCGGAAGTTGTAAGAGCGCTTGTATTCTAGAGGCTACAAAGGTTTTTTCGGAGCCTTGGTCTATCAGTGCACGAATTTTGTAATATTCGCCATTAGCTGACACTGTGACTAAAGCGGTGGGTAAGAGAGTAGTTTCGGAACTACTCGCAAAGTAGGTTGATGTCGTGTTTTTCGCAGATGCATTTTGAGTTGCTTGGGTTCGACTAGCATCTTTTGAGGTCGATGGCCTGTCAGGGTCTTCAACTGTGGGCGGCGCCACGTGAGGTGCGGTATACGCCTTACTCCTTTGTTGCCTCTGCACTGAGTTTTGGTTTTGGGGTTTTGCTTGGAAATGGAGTAGTGAGTGGTGTCGTTTTTGGCAATATACACAAGTAAAATTACTACGACAATATTTTTCCAGGTGCGAGCAAGCTAAACAATTTGTGCAATAATTGTTTTCTTTCACAAATTTGCTTCGCTCTTGAGTCGAGAGATTTCTGAATTTTATGCAGCTCATCAATACGTGATTCAGGTTGCATAGTTTACATGAGGGTTGCATTCTTGAGTCCGCGTGGAATGCCTGGGTCTTATTTCTGAAGTTTGACTGGTTTTGGGGCGTGGAAGATCTGTGGGTAAAACTGGAGTTAGGGTTGTGGGGTTTATTCGGTCGATAAGTGCCGAGTCGTTCTACCACTTCGTACCTTGTCGTGAGAAATTTGTCCATCTCCGACCAAAGTGGTAGCTCTTTTCTAGAGTCGAGTGATTGCTCCCATAGGGCTAGGGTTTCATCAGGGAGTTTTGAAGAACATAGATATACGAGGATGGGGTCCCAGTTATCGGTGGGGACATCGTTCGCATTTAGGGTCGAGATACAGTTGTTTATGATTGTCTGAATTTCTTGAATTCTTTCACCGTTTTCGGAAAACACTGTTTGCAGGTTAAAGAGAGTTTTGAGTTGGTTATCAACGAGAATCCTGCGATTCTCGTATCGGGATTTGAGTGCCCCCCAGGCCACCTCGAAATTTTGATCATTAAGTGGGTATTTTTTAATGATCAGCGCTGCTTTGCCTCGGGTTTTTGTTCTCAGGTGATAGAGCTTTTGCGCCTGAGATAATTTGGGGTGATTTATGTAGATCGCAGTGAACATATCCCACATAAGCACCGTAGAAGACCTCCGTGTCACATGCGGGGACTTTGAGATAAGGTTGGTGTCCTGAGGGGGTCTGGATAATTTGTGTTGGGTTAACGTTGAATTGAATGGGCTGCAGGGTATTAATTAACTCACTGATCCTTAGTTTTGTATTCAGTGAGTTGTCATATGTTTCCTCGCATGCCGTCCTGGATCTTTCCTCCGGAATGTTGAGATGAGCCGCTTCATATGCAGATTCCACCCCGTCTACACGTTTGTTGATTTCTTCGAGATACAATCTGAGACTGGTCTCCAAGTGGGCCGTCTCTGCTATATTCCACCATTTTTCGCAGAGTTTTTCCAATTTGTTTATCTCGAAGAGGAATTTTTTTTCAAAAACTCCATATTCCTCCTCGGACTGAGAGCGCGATCGGGTTACGGGTCCTGACAGTGGCAGTAAGGTCTTGGGTTTCTCCTGTTTATCAGTCATGTTAAATTTTTATAATAAAATTTGTTGAAATTAAAAGTGTTTTTTCCCACTGTAATTGTATTAGCAATTTACTCAGGCTCACTGGGCTATATTGGGTAGCGGGATTTGTTTTGTGTGAAGAGTGCGATATCTCTTGTCTTAGCGCTCCCAAGTACAAGTGTGTGTATGTATGTATGTAAAAGAGTATCACTGTGGACAATAGAAAAAGAAGTGGGCGGAGTTATAGTTGCTTTTCAGTACGTGTTGAGTGAAAATTTAACTTTAAAGAATTGGGTATAAGGGTGTGCCCCTTTTTTTTCTCTATGTGGACTTTTTCAGGCCAAAAGGGATACTAATTTTATTATATTTTTCGATTACAAAATTTGTGGGCGGAGTTTATATGTGCACTTGAGAATGTATGAGATTTTTTTCTGTTGCAAAAATATGTCCCAACTGTAATCTTTTGGGTAGCAACTAACTTTGAGTGAAAGTGATTTAACGGGAGAGTGTATGTGGTATTGGTAAGTATAATATACGTTTTTATGAGAAAATATAAATGTTATGTGTATAAGTACAGCTTTTTGAGGAGTACCGCTATGGGCTTCAAACTTTGTACAAATGTACGAACTACTGAGTCAAAATCTGCCAACTGTGCAAACGTTTTTTCGATGTGCGTGCTTTTTTTGACCCCTATTTTTTTATTTTTCGAAATTCTAATTATTTTCTAAGTTATGGGTATTCGAAATTTTTCGAAGGCCTTTGGATTTTATTTATTTACTCGCAATCGGTTTAACCGATTTTGCTCATATTTTGTACAGTTAAAGAGGATGAATAAGTCTCCTCAAAAAAATTTTTTTTTTAAATAAATAATTAAAAAAAAAAAAATTATTAGCCATTGTTTTAAACAACTAAAAAAAAAAAAACTTCTCAATCAAAATAATCTAAAAAAAAAAGGCGTAATTTACCATACAACGAAAGTTACAGGCATTTTTCTGCACGCGCATTGTATTTTTCGTATGTAATGGTCATGCGTCGTCGCTACCATGCCCTATGCTGGCCTTACAAGCGCATCAAAATCCATGTTTTTCATGCGGATAGCTTTAGGTAGGTGTCATGTCGAGTGCGAAAACCCCAAAATGTATGTATGTATGTATTTATAACAAAAATATTTTTTACCTAAAAATACTATAGTAACTGCAAATGATAATTGCTAAGTACTGTTGCTGACTAAATCTTTTTTAAAATAACTCTATTGATGAAAGCCATTAGTATGAGTCGACCCCTTCTTTTTCTGGTTTTCATTCAGGCTAGTATGCGTTAACGCCATTGTTTAGAGGCCAATATGATTGTGGTTGGATAGTAGGTAGGTACTTATTTCGAAGGATGCTCATTTAGGACAGAGTTCTATTGATGGGAATGCAGGAATGTCACGGATTGACGTTAATTACATAGTATAGCGATGGTGATCTCAGTTTTTTTAATAATACCTGACAATACCTACTTACAAAAAATTAATAAGCGCTATTTGTTTTGTTTTAATTTCTTATGTTTTATATTTCGTACATATTTTTCATGAAAACTTAAACTAATTTTTATTAAGTCTCATTTTAAAAACACTTTCTTTTACAAATTTGGCTGAACTTGAATATAGTTTACATGCTAGTGATCCACTTAGTGGAAAAAAACAATGGTATGATCGGGTGTTTTTCACCGTTTTCGCCAGTCGGTATCTTGATTCCAGGATATTGCTATGCGCATTGTGCTCTTCTGTTGTGGAGTAGCTAAACTCAATTTTTTAAAAAAAACGTTATTGCCCATTCGTATAAGAGTTTTGGTGTTGTTATATACCTGGTTTGTAAAGCCGACCTGTGGGCATGTCTTTTAACGGTGCCGCCAATTCCATCACATGCACCTTTACCATGCGAGGTAGCGAAAAAATTCCATTCTGCCTCGACACCGAAATCTTCTTTATGTTTGGTTAAATTAATCAAATTATACTTATTCTTATATTGCGAGGCAGCGCCATCAGAGAAATAATATATTTTTTTAATATTTTGTGGTCCAAATTTTGTTTTTAATTGAGTGATCAATTTTGTGTTGAAATAATGCACTGCATTTGCATCGTGAAGTAGGTGATCAGAAACAACTAAGAAGTTAATGTTTTTGAGCATATTATTTTCCCGGAAGTATATAACGAATGGATGTATTGTAGCCTGCACATTCGCCCAATGTTGGGATTGTATGGCATCCTGTACTTGGCAAGTATAATTTTCAGAAAAATCCAATGCAATTAAAAACTCTCCCTTCTTTAGTGAATTTTTCGTGTGAGCGAAATAATCATTTTGTACCTTGGTTAAAAAATCATGTTTCACAACTGCAGGCAGATCATCTATGAGGACCTTAAGAAATTCTTCTGTAGGCAAAGATCGAAGCATTAATTCACACCTGCCAAAATTAAAAGTTTTAATAGTAATTTAGAGAAATAAACTAATAAACACAAATTTAGTGATAAAAAACGAACCTATCGGTGCTTGACCATTGTTTGAACTCTATCAATGACACATTATTGGCTTCTAATATGCGCTTGAGGTTGTTGAAAATCACAATGGGTCCGGGACAGGAGCCAAAATTTGAAAAATGGCAATCTGGTTCAGCAGTCTTGCAGAGCATCTCTTTAAAAGAATCACGATATTTTGTATCAAATCTGAAACCTTTCTTTTGTAGTTCTTGTTTGATGCCAACGAATTTTAACCTCATATTTTCGTGTATTTTACACACGCACACATTATGTGTTCCGGACGGTCCCGCTAAGATGCATTCACGAGGTCGACGTCGTACAAATGATGACAATGACACTTGAAATTCTGGATACTTTTCTTGGTAATTCTTGTGTAAGTCGCTGAGATTAAGCAGAAGTAATCTTTTCTGTACCTGGATTCGCTCACCATTTCTTACAATAGATATGTAGTCCTTTCTCCCTGGCATTATTCGGCAATTATCCTCCGAATAGTAGAATTCCTCAATTTTTTCTAATATATTTGTTGGCAACTTCCGGCCAACTTTTGGAATAGGTTGAGATCCGTATCCGCAGCTCAAACGTAATTTTCGGGTGACACCAAGATCGTTCATCATCTTCTGAATATTCCATTCTAAAGGAACCGTAGTCAAAAGTCCAATTTTTTCGTTACGGGAACTTTTTTCGTCTAAAGATTTTCTAAGATCCTTTGTCCAACTTACCTCAGCAGAGTTAACCAAATCTGTAGAAGGCCGCTTTTTACTTGAAGAACTTTGTGGATTTTGGAAATTTGCGTCATTCCCTTCAAGGCTCTCATGTTGTTGTTGTTGTAACGCCACGTAGCCCTGCCTAGGTAGTCCGTATCTACCCAATAATGTCATCAGGCTCTTCTAACGGAAGTCCTAGAAACCTAGCGGCTTCGATAGGGGCGGACCAGAGGGATATGGGTGTTAGAAGAGTAGGCTCAGCTGAGCAGACGAAAAGGTGGTTAGTATTATGGGGGGACAAGCCACATGCCGGACAAACATTAGGCAAGTCGGAGTTCAGTCTGGATAGGTAAGAGTTTAACCTATTACAATATCCAGACCGTAGTTGGGCCAGCATCACTCTAGTCTCCCTAGGCAGCCCGCGCTCCTCTTCGGCAACGGGTGGAGTTGTTGCCTGAAGAACGGCGTTCGCTGGAATAGAGCTGACATAGGAATTTACCGAATCGGTGTGGATAAGGGTGAGGGCCTGCCGGTGCACCTTAGGATCAAACGGCGTGGAAATCAGGTGCCGGATCTCATCGAAGTGTTTGCGTAGGTGGCTTCTTATCCTCCTGGGGGGGCGAATTTTCGTTGACCAGGCGTCCGTTCGGGTGCTGCGGTTTGCAACAGTTGAATAGGAATTGCCTGGTCAGCATTTCGCTATGCTCTTTAACGGCGAGCATTTTCGCTTCATTGTGAAGGTGGTGCTCAGGAGACATAAGAAGACACCCAGTGGCGGTTCGAAGGGCGGTATTCTGGCAGACCTGAAGCCTCGTCCAGTGTGTGTCAGCCAGCCCCGACGACCATATAGGCGTCGCGTAGCTCAGTACCGGCTGACCAATTGCTTTGTATGTAGCTAGTAACGTTTCTTTGTCTTTGCCCCAAGTGCTGCCAGCTAGCGACTTGAGGATTTTGTTACGGCTTTGGACTTTATTGACAATTGCGGTAACATGAGCGCCGTATTTGAACATGTTATCAAACGTTACCCCTAAGATTTTGGGGTGTGAGACAGTTGGTAGCTTAACACTGTCAACGTAGACGTCTAATTCCATGTTCACTTGCGTTGTCCACGTCGAGGACTTATTCGGTGACATGCCAGGTTTCTACCAGCGAAAAATTCCGACACGGCTGGGAGGTACGAGTTTATGCGAGAGCAGAGTTCTTCAACGGAGGGGCCCGTTGCCAGAATCGTACAATCATCGGCGTAAGAGACGATCGAGACACCCTCTGGTGGGGGGGAAGTTTCGATATATAATAGTTAAATAGAAACGGGGATAGGACACCACCCTGTGGCACCCCTTGTTTAACTATTCTGGGTTTTGATCGGGCGCCTCTGAACTCTACCGACGATTGACGACCACTCAGATAATTGGCAGTCCAACGTTTAAGACAGGGGGGAAGGGACGAATCTTCCAGGTCTTTCAATAGTCGAGCATGATTGACCGTGTCAAAGGCTTTGGCCAAATCAAGCGCAACTAGCACTGTCCTGTGGTTTGGACGCTTTTGGTTTAGTCCGTCCCCTATCTGAGTGGTAATGGCGTTCAGCGCGGTGGTAGTGCTGTGGTTTTTGCGGAAACCATGCTGATGTTCGGCGAGTCGCAAATTAGCGGTGAAATATGGTAATAAGATGGATTCCAACACTTTCACTACTGGCGAGAGAAGTGATATCGGGCGATATGACTCCCCTACGGCAGCTGGCTTGCCAGGCTTTAATAGTGGGACCACCTTTGCCTGTCTCCATCTTTCAGAAATGACAAAGGTGGACAAGGAAAGGTTGAAAATGTGTGTTAAATATCTTATGCCTTCGTCGCCGAGGTGTTTTAGCATCAGCATGGAGATGCCATCGGGGCCTATGTATTTGGTGTTCTTAGATCTCCGTATTGCCTCTTGTACTTCGGTTGTGGAGATGACAATGGGCGCATCGCTGTTTTTGGGTTTATGTGCTTCCCTGGTGGCTCGGCGAATATCTTTGTCCAACGGAGGATGCATTACAAACTGTCGGCAGAAAGCGCTCGCGTATCGTTTAGGTTTCGACTGAACCTTATCGCCGAAGGCGATGGATATTTTGTCGTTGGGTTTAGTCGGGTTGGACAAAGATTTCACCGTCGACCATAATTTGCCAACCCCAGCCGAGAGGTTACAAGACCTTAGGTGCTCTTCCCACTTAGCGCGTTTGTGTTTATCTACTAGGCGTCTGATTTCCGCATTAAGATCCCTAATTTGGGGATCCGTAGGGTCAAGGCGTCTAATATGGTCACGTTCATTTGCCAGGGCCGCTGCCTCTGCGGGGAAGAATGGACGTACTTCCTTTATTCTACCTGACGGAATGTGTTGACGGGAGGCTGAAACTAGGGCCATACGAAATGCCTTTTCCCCTTCTCGTACGTCAGACGGAGTGGGGAGAGCAGCGAAGGCGCTCTCTGTAGATGTTAAGAAACTTTCCCAGTCGGCTTTGTTAAAGTTAACAAAGGTGCGATTGTCAGAAGTGACAAAGGCCGTGGGGCGATCGATTGAGAGCGCAATGGGAAGGTGATCCGAAGCAAGCGTCAGCATCGGTCGCCAGTCAACGCAGTTTATAAGACCTGCGCTGACTATGGTGATATCCGGCGAGCAAGAGCAGTTTACCGCCACTCTAGTGGGGGCATCCCCATTAACTGTGCAGAACGTCGAATCGTCTATTTGGTCAGCCAGCTCCTGCCCCCTACCATCGGCCTGTAAGCTGGAGTGCCACAGGTCGTGGTGTGCGTTGAAGTCATCAAGGATGACGCGGTTCTCGCCCCTGAGTAACGCACGAGTATCGGGGTTGTAATCCCTGAGACAGCAGGTGACAGGAGGTATGTAAATGTTTATGATTTCAAGGTCGACATCGCCTGACCGGACAACCATACCTTGACGGGTCGATGTCAGGCTCAAATAGACGATACTGCACAGATTGATGCGTGATGAATGCCAGACCACCCCCAAGCCCTCTCGCACGGTCACAACGGTGTACATTGTACCCGTTGCAGGTCTGAAGAGACGACCTTCCACCGAGATTTGTCTCCTGAATCGCCGCGTTCTTGATGTTGAGTCGCTTCATTAAGTTTGTCACTTCAACAATTTTACCGGTTATGCCGTTGCAATTAAAGTTGATGCTGGGGGTCAAGGACTGGTGCGTATGCCTAGGTGGTAGTAGGCTGGGTCGCGCACTACGACGCATTCTTGAAGTCGAAGGAATCGCGTTACCAGAAGGTAGAGGCGATTCAGATGACGTTGAAGGTTGCGTAGCTCGACAGCATGGCGCGACGTACGTATCAGTCCATAAGTTCCTGTTTGCGAGTCCAGAGCATATAAGCAGATGACACAGGCCAAAGCAGTTATTGCACTTGACCGATGCCAAAGGCGTGTATAATCTTAACCGACAAACAGTGCACGTAGTATAAGGGACCAGGAGCTGATGGTTGTGACTTATACTCGTGCTGATGCTGGAAGAAGAGGGGCTGACTGAGGGGGCGGGAGATAGCGGACGCTCGGCATTGCTCAATTCCACTTGGAAAGTGCTACGTAGGGAGTAGCTGTGAGCTGCTGTGTGAGATGTTGACGCCTGGGGGCGTGAGCGACCGCTAGGAAGGTCAACTTGCTGAGGTGCATTTGTAATGCTAGTCGTGGAGACTGAGGTGACAGAGTCAGACATATGCGGCGGAGCGATACTTGATCGACGACGGCCACGGGACGTCGTGGGACGTGAACAGCAAGGGGCCACAAAAGTTCTATAAAAACTAGCGGGCCTATGGGTAGAGGGATTTAGTCCGGAGCAACTTGTTAGGTGCAACCACCTATTGCAATTGGAGCATTGTACTGAGTGTGAGCGTTTCACATAAATTTTCTTCCAGCATAAACAGCAGATCCATTCTCTTGGTCCCGGGTTGGATTCAATACCAGCCCGGATCAGGAGAGTCTTGAGCAGTCCCGCTGCAAGGAGCTGCTCGGAGGATGACATTATTGGGGGGAAGATTACTGACGGTTTAGGCAGGGGGGTAGCGAAATAACAGCCCTTGGTCGGGGAAACCCCGAGTCATTCCGGTACGTAGAACCGGCTGTCGTGGGAATGTCAAGGCTCTCATCGTCGCTGTCACTTTCGGAATATTCTCTTCTTGCGACTTCTTTTTCCGTTTTGTTTTCTCCTGCCCTTATACGTTGCAAGGATTCTTGAAAATTGTCCATAGGCATTCGATAGATATTGACTCGACATGATCTGCACATGAACTGTCCAACAAAATCAGCAAATTTAGCATTACAATTTACACTCACTGGTGCAATATTCTTCGTTACACATTTGTGGTTTTTTTTATTAAGAGGATTACAACAGGAATTAGCTCTCGGCATATTGTACTTCGTCTGGTGCTCTACTTATTTGTACTAAAAAATTTTAGTATAACAACGCTTTTAAATTTCCTTTATCCAAGGTCGCACTTAGCTAACTTTTTAAAAGTAGGTAACGCTCTATTAACAAAAAAACGGAAATGCGGATGCAGCTCTATGCATCTCCATTAACAGAACGCTGTCCTAAATGAGCATCCTTCGAAATAAGTACCTACCTACTATCCAACCACAATCATATTGGCCTCTAAACAATGGCGTTAACGCATACTAGCCTGAATGCAAACCAGAAAAAGAAGAGGTCGACTCATACTAATGGCTTTCATCAATAGAGTTCTTTTAAAAAAGATTTAGTCAGCAACAGTACTTAGCAATTATCATTTGCAGTTACTATAGTATTTTTAGGTAAAAAATATTTTTGTTATAAATACATACATACATACATTTTGGGGTTTTCGCACTCGACATGACACCTACCTAAAGCTATCCGCATGAAAAACAAAAATTTTTTGAGGAGACTTATTCGTCCTCTTTAACTGTACCAAATATAAGCAAAATCGGTTAAACCGATTGCGAGTAAATAAATAAAATCCAAAGGCCTTCGAAAAATTTCGAATACCCATAACTTAGAAAATAATTCGAATTTCGAAAAATAAAAAAAAGAGGTTTTTTTTTTCGATGGTTAACCGAAAAAAAATTATTGCGCAAAAAAAGCACGCACATCGAAAAAACGTTTGCACAGTTGGCAGATTTTGACTCTACTGGGTTTAGACGGGACTGTACCTGGTTTTTATCCAGAGTATGTGATATTTAGGTGATTGGAGTTTGCTGCACTTATCGATATATGTGTATCAATATTAAGTTTTGTAACGGGTGTACTTACTTTGGCATCCCGTTTTGTATTATTACCACCTGTTTTGTTGTGCTTGCGTTTGGTGTTGTTTTTCCTGTGCTGTTGATTCTTCTGTTTTGTTGCTAGGTGTTGTGATGTTGTTGTTGTGTGGATTTTTGCTGTTGTTGTGGAACCACTTATGCAGGTATACTGCTCGTAGCGACGATAAAAATATGTTAATAACTTTTATTTAAATTTTTTTTTTTTAAATATATATTTTCGCTTTAACTATTTTTTGGGTCAGTCTACTGTCCGGTTTTTTCCTTTGTACCGCTCTTTCCACTTGTGCACTTTATATGTATGTATGCCTGTGTGTCGCTTTATACACTAGAGTGTACCACTTTTTGCAGGTCTACTGCTCGCGGTTGCATAAAATGTGTAGTTTTGTGTACAACAGCACTTATAATAACTTCTGTTATCATACTTTTTTCGGTTTCTCAGCACTTTTGGTAAATCTTTTCCAAATTATACCTTGTTTTATGTGTTTTAACTATTGTTTTTTGTATTTTGTATTTTATTTTAATGTATTTGCAGTTTGTTTCAGCGTGCGCGTACCGGGTAAGTATTAAAAACTATTATTATTGTTATTTTTAGTTTTGCCAGTATTTGCAAAATTTAATTTTAGTTATTTTTTGTCACTCTTAATTTTTTTTGTTATGTATACTGTTTGTTGGTTTTACCGGTAAGTACACTCTTTTTTATAGTTGTTTTAGCACTTTTCACTCGGGTTAGTATGTATGTATGTAGGGTAAGTAATAACTTTTTATTTTTATACCCAGCGTACTAGTACTAGTACAAGGGTCTATTCATTTTGTCCACATAACGGTACTATGTAACGGCGCAAAATAATCGAGTTAGATATGGGGTTCCATATATGAAAGTTCTTAGGTTGAAAAGAGGAATTGATTAAGGCATGTCCGTCCGTGTACACGATAACTTGAGTAAAAATTGAGATATTTGCATGAAATTTTGCATACAGGTTACTTTCTGGCCAAGGTAGGTTGCTATTGAAAGGAGGTGGAAATATTGAAAAGTCCATATCTAATTAATTGATACCGCTATAATAATATAATTTGGTACATACATACATTTTCATATTCTTAGCATTATTTTTGCAAGCAATTTTCAAATTCGACTGCTAATAACTTCAGAACGGTGTGAGATAGGTTTACGAAACTAGGTACCAGGCATGTAAATAAGAAAAATCGGTGAACGACCACGCCCCTTTTTGGACTAAAGTTCTCTAAACGAGAGTTAGGAAACCGGAATATGCAATATCTGTTTAACTGATAAAGATATAATGCTAAAATTTAGTACACTCATTAATCTGATGATGTTATTAGTGATGTTTAAAGGTTTTTTGGTAATATTTTGGAAAATGGGCGTGGCACCGCCCACAAGTGAATAACCAAAATATCAACATTTCACTATTAACAAGCCACTGTGAAAGTATCATAAAGATCGGCAATGAAAACTGATCTTCAAATAGGGACAAACAACATAATAAAATCCGTGGGCGTGCCACCACCCACTTTTTTAAAATTAGGTAAATATTGATTAATGAACACATATATCCGTATATCAAAAAATTTCACAAAATACGTTAAAAGTTATGGGAATGGCACGCCTTCTTTTCCAAAGTTATATATAGGACATGGTATAACCCTTGTAAAGATCGATTCAGTACTTTTGGCTCATGTAAGCGGTTAAAGCTTTATAAGCAAGGAGCGTGGCCGCCCCACCAAATTCGCTATTGTTTAGGATCGGAATAGATTGGTTTTTAAAATGGGCGAAATCGGATGAAAACTAAGCCCCCTTTTTCTGAAAACTAACGCTGGGTATTTAATGTTCGGTTCACCCGAACTTAGACTTCCTTACTTGTTTTTTTTCGTTTTGCAAATAAATATTTAATATATTTTTTATTTTTTCACCTTTTTATTTCAGCTTTTTGTACGCATCTATGCACTTTTAACTTTTTTGCAGGTAAGGTTGAATATTTTTTGCAAATTTTTGTTGGAACGAACCTTTTGCTCTTTTTTTTTTTTGATTTTAATTTTAAGAGTTTTTATTTTTTCTTAGGTCACTGATTCACTGATGGCCGCAAAGGACCATGTATAATTTTAGGGGTCTAGGGGTCACTTTCACTTTAAAGCAAACACACGATTTTATTCTTAGTTAATTAGGTGTATATAATGGAACTTTATTATTTACTCATAGATCGCACGCACGGTGGTAATAGCTCGACGGGTGTATCAGAACTAACTTAAACTCTAGCTTTTATCTCTTGCGCAGCAAGGAGACTTGAAGGTAGGTGTACGTATAATAGGCAAACGGTAAGAATTTGAGAAGTTACAGCGGTAAGTACATTGTATTATTTACAGGGTGTTTCGTAACAATAACAAAGGTAAGTATTTAAGTAAAATTTGGTATTTTAAGCAAAGGTAAGTATTTTTACAGCCAAGGTAAGTAGTTTAAAAGCAAAGGTAAGTATTTAAATTCAGGTGAATGTAAATATAGTAAGGTAAGTATTTTTAAATTGTATATATATATATAATTCATTTTGTAATTTCATGGCTTGTGTATATGCATGTATTTGATTTATATTTTTTTTTTAATTCAATTAGATTGGAGCTCAGGTCTCCAACAGCATAAAAGTATAAAGAACAAAAAATTAAGCTGCCAGTATCCAAAATTGAGTGGCACATCCATGTTTAGGTAATTCCTAATCATTGTTTGCATGTCCATCTTGATACCTTGCTAACTTAAAAAGTCCACACTAATTATGATTTCGGTAACAAAATCTGCTACTATAAAACTGTTCCCAATTGCGATTTAACATGTCACCTCTCGTATCTCGTTACTGTGCTACATGCAATGGTATCACCTTCTTGTTGACTAAATCAGATCGAATTATGGAATGCGACGCGCCACAGTAAGTAACTGCTCTTTTCCATCCACATAGGCAACAAAAGTAACATTGCTAGCTTTCCTTCCGATTTCCGCCAGGAGCCAGTTCCGCAATAACGTGCTATGTGACCTGATTTTCCGCACTTGAAGCATTCGATGGCACTATCACTTTTCTTCTGTACTCACTTCAATGCTTCCGAAATTGTATCTACCTAAGCCGGAGTTTCTACTTCTACGCTTATATGCTGGTTTACTCAAAAGCGAGGCTGTTTCTTGTGTCAGAGCATATCGCACCCTAAATCAAAAACAGTCACAACTCAAAATTTTTTTAGGTCGCTTTCTTGGCATAGATTGCCTAATAAAATGTAGTGCAGCCAATACATACAATATTTTTCTATTTGACTATTATCGTTACTCTTTAAAGAGCACAGTGATGCCAAGTTTTTAAAAATCATATCACTTTTTTGAGATCCAGAAGCAATTAACTGAACTTGAATACCTGAAAAGGAACAGAACCATGAAAGGATGAGGGCTTTACCTTCGGGATGCTCTTTGAAGCAACTGGACGATTGAGTTGTAAACCCTGGATACGGCCTCTCTGTATATTTACCGATTTTACCCTGCAGCTGTGCAATATTCGCATCTTGAACTTCTAATTTTGAGGACACCCTAGCCTCCTGTGCTTCCAACTACAAAGAGATATATGTCTTCTGATCCTCCATATAGTCCAACAGGGTGCTACGTTACGCGCCGAGTTTCTAGGTTGTTCCCTTCTCGTGTTCTCGAAGGGTCGGTGTGATTTATCGACATATCCTCTATGTCTCGCATTCGTACACATTCGCGCTATCTCTATCTCTATTGATGACATGCATAAATGTGGCCAACGTTATCTGTTGTTGTTGTTGTTGTTAGCAGTGCTTCGCCCTGCCCAAAGGGCCAGAACACTCCTAGTTGTCATCGGGAGTGATAAGGGAGTTCCGAAGAACACGAAAAGAGATGTTGCGTGTCGTGGGGGGCCATACCGCATGCAGGGCTTGTGTTTGGTATGGTCTTGTTCAGTCTGGACAAATAGGAGTTCAGCCTATTGCAATATCCAGACCGAAGTTGAGCCAGCATGACTCTAGTCTCCCTCGGAAGGACACGTTCTTCCTCAGCAAGAACGGGTGGTTGGGCACCAATAACGGGGTTCACAGGCCGGGATCTGAGGGATCTGTCCACCGACTCAGTGTGGAGGTCCTTTAGGGCCCGCCTATGGTCCCGCAGATCAAACGGCAACGAGATGTGATGCCGGATCTCATCATAATGCTTCCGGAGATGTTTCCTTATGTATCTAGGGAGCGGGGTTTCATCCAATAGCTGTCGATTTGGATGACTGGGTCGGTGACAGTTCAGAAGGAACTGCCTACTTAAAAGTTCCGCATGCTCGCGAACGTTGAGCATTTGAGCCTCCTGGTGAAGATGAGACTCAGGAGACATAAGCAAACAACCCGTTGCAGTTCTGATGGCGGTGTTTTGGCAGACCTGCAATTTCCTCCAGTTGGTGTCGTGAAGGTTAGGCGACCATATGGGCGCGGCATAATCAATAACCAGTCGGCCAATAGCCTTATAGGTGACCAGCAACGTTTCTTTGTCTTTGCCGTAAGTACTGCCGGCCAGTGACTTGAGGATCTTGTTGCAGCTTTGTACCTTTGAAGCTATTGCGGTGGCATGATTAGCGAAGGTGAGGCTATTGTCGAATGTAACCCCTAGAATTTGGGGGTGGTTGACAGTAGGTAGTGGAACACCATCTACGTGGACATTCAACTCCTGCCCCATCTGCGCATTCCACGAGGTGAACAACGTCGCCGTAGATTTAGTCGGGGAAAGAGTCAGGTTCCGCTCTGTGAAGAAGCGGGAAAGGTCGCGCAGGTAGTCGTTTAGTCTGGTACAAAGTTCGTCCGTGGAAGGTCCTTTGCCCGTGGCCATCACAGTGCAGTCGTCAGCGTACGAAACGATGGAGACCCCCTCTGGTGGGGTAGGGAGGCTCGAGATGTAGAAGTTAAACAGAAGGGGTGAAAGGACACTACCCTGCGGAACCCCTTGTCTAATTCTTCTAGGTCTACATCTCTCGTTTGGAAACTGCACTGACGCCAACCGACCGTTTAAATAGTTGGCGGTCCATCGTTTTAGGCCGGCAGGAGGCGGTGTCTCCTCCAGGTCTTCAAGGAGTGTGGCGTGGTTGACTGTGTCGAAGGTCAAGTGCCACGAGAACCGTCCTGTGGTTTGGTTGGTGTTGGTTCAAACCGAAGTTAATCTGCGTCATGATGGCGTTCAAAGCTGATGTTGTGCTATGGTTTTTACGGAAGCCATGTTGATGATTGGCCAGCTGCAGGTTTGCAGTATAATATGGGAGCAGAATAGCCTCTAACAACTTCACTACCGGCGAAAGGAGAGATATCGGACGATAAGAGTCTCCTTGATTTGCCGGCTTCCCAGGTTTTAGGAGGGCGACCACAGTCGCATGTTTCCAGATGTCTGGTATAACGAAGGTGGACAGTGAGAGGTTGAATAGAGCCGCCAAGTACTTGTGCCCCTCGTGGCCTAGGTGTTTCAGCATCTTCATGGCAATTCCGTCGGGTCCGAGTGATCTTGAAGGTTTAGCCTTCCTTATAGCTTCCTTAACCTCTGCAGCGGAGACGACAATGGGCGCGTCTGTGTGTTTGTGTTTGTGCGCGCGTCGGATGGCTTTTCTCTTAGCCCTATCCGCAGGAGAATGCAGTATAAATTGCAGGCAGAATGCGCTCGAGCACTTCCTGGGGTCCGACTTGACGTTATCGCCGAAAGCAATGGCGACCTTGGCATTGTATTTGGTCGGGTTGGATAGGGCCCAGTCCGCTTTACTGAAGTTGATGTACGTTCGTTTTTCTGTCGTTATGAAGTCGGACGGTCGTTCGATGTCTAGTAGGATGGGTAGGTGGTCTGATGCCAGTGTAAGCATAGGTTGCCAGTTAACGTGGTTGATAAGGCCCGCACTTGAAATGGAGATGTCTGGCGAACTGTGGCAGTTACCTGCCACCCTAGTGGGGGCATCTCCATTCAATGTACAGAATGCCGAATTATCTATTTGCTCTGCGAGTGCGTGCCCTCTGCTATCTGCTGGCAAGTTGGAGTGCCAGAGATCGTGATGTGCATTGAAATCACCTAGGATGAGGCAGTTATCGCCCCTTAGCAACGCACTAATATCAGGGCGATAATCAAGGGGGCAGCACGTAACAGGGGGAATGTATATATTTAACACTCGCAGGTCGACGTCGCCTGTCCGGACTGCTATGCCCTGGCGTTCAAGGGTAGAGTCCCTGGGGTCAACGTCAGGGGCAAACAGGTTATACTGTACAGTATGGTGTGTAATGAATGCGAGGCCGCCCCCATGACTGCTGGGACGGTCTTTCCTATGTACATTGTACCCATCACGAGTACGTAAGTCCGAGTTAGCATTCAGATTGGTCTCCTGAATGGCGGCCAGTTGAATGTTGTTCGACTTCATAAAGTCTGTTATCTCCGCGATCTTTCCAGCTAACCCGTTGCAGTTCAGCTGTAGGATTTTGAAGTGTGTCGGGAGGGAGGGTGGAGGCATGCTGGGGGTAAGGGACGGATGCGGTTGCCTAGGTGGAGGTGGGCATAGTCCCAAGCTGTGACGCAGTCTAGGGTTCAGCGCGCCTTGGCCGATGTTGTGTGGCGTGGAGGGCGGCTGAGTACTGCAGCAAGGGGCAATAAATGCATCCGTCCAAAGGTTCCTGTTTGCGAGCCCAGAGCACATATGGATGTGGCACAGCCCAAGGCAGTTATTGCACAGGGGGTTATGTTCCTGCCCACGTGCATGCTGGAAGTAGGGGGGGACGAGAGTGGGGACTGAGGTGAGGCGGGAGCAGCAAGGCTGCAGGTCGTGAAGACCGGGCCACTGTTGTGGCCATTTGATGATGGTAGGTGCGGTGTGTGTGCGCCGGAGCGACGAGAAACGCGGGACGCGCTAGTGCGCGAATAACATGGTGCCTCAAAAGTACTGAAAAAGGTACGGGTTCTGGGGATGGCAGGGTTAAGCCCTGAGCATCCAGATCTATGCAACCATCTCTTGCATTTACTGCATTGAACGGAATGTGAACGTTTAACATATATTTTCTTCCAGCAGACGCAGCAGATCCAGTCTCTTGGTCCGGGGTTGGATTCGATACCAGCCCGTAGCAAGAGACATTGGAGCAACCCTGCTGCAAGGGATTGCTCCGAGGATGACAATTTAGGAGTGGGACTGGACAAATTGGACAGGGTTACACTGAAATAACAGCCCTTGGCCGGGTAAAACCCGGGTCATTCCGGTACGTAGAACCGGCTGTTGTGGGAATGGCCAACGTTATCTCTGTTGTGTTACTAGTGGTGGGAGTGTTATTGGGTTAGGGATGGTACATACTTGGAATATTCGTCACAATATCTATAATAACACAGATGACATGTCTACTTATACTTCATACGTTCAAAAAAAGTTGCACAAACATTCCCACCTGTGTGACTTTTGATGATAAGCACTCCCAGTGCTTATCTGATACCGCTAATTTGTTTGCTGACTTTTGTAGCTCAAATTTTGTTCATGATAGTGGATGCGCCTCAAATATCAGTTGTTCTTCATGTTCTCTAGACCTTGGAACATTAGCGGTGTCTGAGCTGGATATTATGAATAGCATTTCTTCTTTACAATCCTCAAAAAAAAAAAAGATTAGGATGGTTTTTCCTCTTTTCTACTAAAAAAAAGTGTAGTATTTCACACAGTGTGCCTTTAAAACATACTTTGCCTCTGGGAGCTCCACAGTTACAAACCTGGTGAATTTTCCCAATATTGCATCTTAGCTTTTAAATTTGGTCATCAAGTCGATGTTGTCTATACCGACTTTTCGCAAGCTTTCGATACTGCTGGGCATAGCATTTTGTTGTTGAAGTTAGAAGAGCTTGGCTTCCATTCATCTCTTCTTTCTTGGTTAAACTCTTATCTGTCCAACCGAATCTCATATGTCGAAATATGTGTTACTAAATCTTATCCCTTCGTTGTCACTTCGGGTGTGCCTCATGGTAGTATTCTTGGCCCATTGCTATTTTTTACTTTTTTTTAACTATATTAAAACCTGTTTTAATAAGTCAAAATTCTTACTCTATGAGGATGACTCAAAAATTTTTAGTCAAATAACCTGTTTGTCAGATATATCACCACTGCGAGATGATTTAAATAACCTATATGATTTGAGTATAAGAAATAACCTATCGCTTAACATAAAGAAATGCTTCCAAATGACTCTCGCTAAAATTTCAAATCCAATAGTTACTACTTATACTATTTCTAACACCTGCCTATCTAGCGTACATGAATATTCGGATCTGGGTGTGGTTTTTGTTCAGGCTTCACCTGTGTCAACCATATCAATCATATTATACCTAAGGCAAATTCTAATTTGGGTTTCTTGCGTCGTTATGCTCGTGATTTCATAGACCCATTCACTAGAAAACCACTCTAGTAAGATTCAAGGTAGAATATGCCCCAATAATATGGAACCCTATTTATTCTATTCACTCCGACAGGATCGAAAGAATTCAACGTCGATTTACATGGTTTTCTCTAAAACCTCTTCATTTTGAAGAGCCATGCCCTTTGTATGAGGCCCGTTGCCTATTAATAAGCCTGAAATCGCTTAAGTGTAGGCCATTAATACACTCTTTGATGTTTGTTTATGGCATTATTACTGGCATGATAAACTTCCCTAACCTACTCGAACAAATTGACATCAATGTACTCCAAAGAGTCCTACGTACTCAACTTCCGTTTCATGTTAAAACATTTAACTCTAACTTTTTTATAACTGCACCTATTACTAGGTCGCTTATTGAATTCAATCGAATTTTTACAAGGCTCGATCTAGATTTTGCTCAGTCCAGATCCATATTTTTAGGTAAACTGCAGTTAAACTATTTTTAAGTGCTATTAGGTTAGGAAACTTTGTATATCTAGTCTATAAGGCTTTGTTACCATTGACTGAATAAAATGAAATGAAAACAGAATGGAGGAGAAATGCGAAAGATGTCGCAACAAATTAAATTCGAATCAGGTATGCGTTATGCTGGTATGTGTAGTAAAGTTTACCACAGATCATTAGTGTGCGTATCTACATATAGACGATTAATTAAAAATTTTGTGCTCAAATATTAAGCATTTTTTTTTAAACCTCAAAAGTGGGGGCTCCAGCTGGACGTCCCGCTAGACCTCCTAGATAAAATCGTTGGGATTTTAAATTAAATTAGTACTAGGATCGCCCGTGGTCGAAATTCGACCAACTTAAGTATATGTATGTAAAATGAATAAGTTTTGCAAGCTTTGAGCTTACAGGATTGCCCATATGCGTGAGCGTGTTAGTGAAAGGAATGCGGCCAAAAAATTTTAAAATTTGAGCAAGTGTTTTCGGAAATTGCTTCACGCATATTGGTAAGTCAAATAAATGAAGACTGAGCTATCTGTTATGATAAAAATTCGATCTTCGACTGTGATCGAAAGAGTTGATAAAACGAATTTTCATTCGTTATTGCCACAGCCATTCGACAAGAACTGGCGTCATTGTGAATTTCGATGTTTTTATACCCAGCGTACTAGTACTAGTACAAGGGTATTATAATTTTGTCCACATAACGGTACTATGTATGAAAGTTCTTAAGTTGAAAAGAGGAATTGATTAAGGCATGTCCGTCCATCCGTCCGTCTGTTTGTGTCCGTCCGTGTACACGATAACTTGAGTAAAACTTGAGATATTTGCATGAAAATTTGCATACAGATTCCTTTTAGGTAAGGCCAAGGTAGGTTGCTACTGAAAATGGGCGAAATCGGATGACAACCACGCCCCTTTTCTCGATATCGAAAATCACATAAATTTACATGAAAACTAAAGCTTAATGTTCGGTTCACCCGAACTTAGACTTCCTTACTTGTTATCTGTTCACATATATTTAAATACAAAATATGACTACGATGGAAATGTGGTTCGATAGTTCATCAGACCAAGAGGAGAGCTTACTGGAACTAGCCAGAAGTAGAAAACGTTTGAGGGATACCTCCAATCCTTTGGAAATGCATACAGCTGCGTACCTGTATCTTTAAAAAAGTTAATCAGCTTGTAAAAATAATAAATTTTTTTTATAGATTTACAAATAATTTTATCGGAATTTATTCCATTATTGAAATATTTTCATTATAAATGAAAAAAGTAAAATATAAATACAAAAATTTACATTTCTTAGCAATTGTATAAAAATTCGATACAGAATCGACAACAAAATTATACTCGATCAAATAATAGATACACAACTAAAATTTCGACAGCGATGAGCTACTCATAATACGAATTTGAAATTCGATCTTCGATAGAGAGGGCTCATGGTAAGGCCTGAGTTACATAAAACTTCGAAGTTGTCATTTGCATACAAAGTTGCTTTACGTTAAACAAACTTTGTATGGAAATGATAACTTCTAAGTTTTATGTAATTGAGCCATGAGCTGGATTTTGTTTAGGCTTCAAAAGATGTTAAACAGGATTTAGCATTTTCGTTAATTTTTTTGGCACACAAAAGTGGCAGCTATTGGTTTACTGCATATGAGTGAGAGCAGAGGGGTGGGTGTGGTTTCCGTAGTATTTAAAAAGTGCGAAATTTTGCTAGGTGTTGATGCCACTCAAAGTTTTCTCACATTAGGGTGGTGCAGTAAAGTAGTGCAACAGAGTTAGGGTATTAATATATACATACATACATGAAGTGATTTGATTTCGGCTTGTACGAGTAGTACGGCTACAGATTATTTTCAACAACACTTGAAAGCTAATAACTCCTCCTTTACATTTTTTCGCATGGATTTTGATATTTTTCTTTTTTCTTTTCTATTTTTGAAAATTCCTCTTCTGGTGTTGCGATCAAAATTTTGCATTCTATATAACTAACTTCATTCTTAGTATGAAAAATATATTTTCTGCTTAGAAAATATAACAATATTTTATTCTAGTAGACTACTACTTTTTAAGTCTCTTTTAGATGGAATAAATTGGTCACGTTTGTTCGAGCATGTCCAATGAAGACACTAATTGTACCCTTTTTATACCAAAATGGGTATAAATGTATAGATACTACTTGCAGGACACCTGACTTCGATTCTCGGGATACTCGGTGAATACAAAAATGGAAATTGTTTGTTTTTTAATTCTTTTAAAGCAAGGGAAATTATTTCAAATGACTCCAGCAACTACTTATACTTTCCAGCGTCTATTTACTGCTTACCTCTAAATGAGACAATTGATAATATTTTTTTGGCCAATCTTCAACTGTATGAAAAATATATGTAAAATTTTTCCATTTAACCTCCTACAAATTTCATAGGTAAATTAAACTTTTAAAAAATCGAGAAATGCTTAGAATATAAAATAATCAAGCAGGGCCGTGCGCAGGAATTGGCCTTGGGGGGGGTTTTAATTTAGATTTGCATTCGCATGCATTTTTCACTATGTTAAACATATTTGCTGAAACAGATACCTAGACCCATATATCACAAATTTAAATGTTCTTTAACTTTCCTGAAACTGCACACTCTGATGCCTAAAACTACTATTTTTTTGGTTCTACACATTTTTCTGTATTTGATAGAGAATTGGTGATGTGATGGCATATCCCAGCTAACTAAAAGTGCAATAAAACTCTCCAAAATGAGCTTCTTTCGGAGCCCAAATGGAGCGAAAAATCGCTCTACGCGGGCACTCCAACGAAGTCATAAAAAAGAGTCCGAAATGAGTCCGATTTCGATGAATTTGCGTTTTTTGACTCTTTCTAAATGAACTGCGGAGCCTTTGATTGGTGCTTTTCTGAACCTTTTTCGGAGCCTTTTATTCCTCCATTCTGAGGGTTTCTGGAGCCTTCTCAGACGCCTTTCGGAGCCCTTTAATTGGTGCTTACCAATTTGTTCAATCTGTCGCTAAAGTGTGGTGTTTTTCCAAAAGCATGGAAAGAGTCGTTTCTTCTACCGCTTCATAAAAGCGGAAGCAAGGCATAGCAAAGCTTTCTGCCATCCCAAAAGTGTGTGAAGCTATTGTTACCAATCAGCTTACGAATCCTATCTCTACCTTGATTTCCGACTGTCAACACGGATTCTGTAAGGGAAAGTCCACCGTTACAAACTTACTTGAATTTACTTTGATTTCAGTAAAGCTTTCGATAAAGTGTGTCACTCTTTACTTATTCATAAACTGGATCAGTTGGGTTTCCAGCCGGGTCTCAATCGCTAGATCTCTTCTTGCCTCAGCGACAGAGCACAAAAAGTAGTGTTTAAAAATTGTGAATCCGATGTTATTTATGTCTCCTCAGGAGTTCCTCAAGGAAGCCATCTTGGCCCGATTCTGTTCTTGTTGTTTATAAATGATATTTCTACAGTAATATAATTTTCGAAAATTTTAATGTATGCCGACGATGTAAAGCTTTTTATGTCATTCGAAGAAGCTTCAATCAGATCTAAATACACATTATATGCCGCTTAATCTAAACAAATGTAAATACATGCGTTTTTCGAGAGGAAAATCACAGCCAGCTCCTATACAATTAACAGTTATAGTCTTGAGCAAATGTATGATTTTGTTGACCATGGGGTTACTATGGACTAAAAACTCAGTTTTAACTGCCATATTAACGTAACAGTCAATAAAGCTGGAGGCGTTCTAGCATTTGTTAAACGATGGTCTAAAGAATTTAGCGACCCTTATGTAACTAAAACTCTTTACTACATTAGTCAGACTGATACTTGAATACGGTTCTATAATTTGGAATCCACGTTGCCAGGTCCACGTGGATCGCTTAGAATCAGTTCAAAAACAATTTTTAATATTTGCCTTAAGAGATCTTCACTGGGATCCCTTGTATAATTTGCCATCGTATACGAGTCGCTTAAAACTTATTAATCTTCACAGCCTTTCTAGTCGGAGGGAAATGCGTGGAATTGTTTTCATGATTAAATTACTAAATGGTTCAATAACAAGCCCGTTTCTTTTGAGCGAAGTGAACTTCAATGTACCTTCTCGTACATCAAGACATTTTAAACCACTTATCTTGAAACAGTGCCGAAATAATTTGGAATTAAATCAGCCTTTCCGTTGTTTGTGTCAAGATAATAACTCTCATTCTGGTACGTTTGATATTTCAGACTCACTATGCAGAATAAAAATGACAATTCTTTCTATCCTAAATACATAACTACAATTTGCTTTCATATCCTTTGATTCTTATCTTTATTATTTACAATAACTAGTCGCTGTCAACTAATTATTTATTAATTGTGTCATCTATTTTGTATCTACCTTACTTGGCTGATGAGGTTTTCCCTGTAGCTGACACTATTCGGAAAATATGAAATATGCTATGTTTATTTTCCACAGACTATTGATAAACGTCCATGAAAAATGCGATCTTTATCTTCTGTTAGGTAAAATAAAAAAAGCCTCAGAAAATGTTTGAAAACATTCAAATATTTGAACGTTGTCGCTCATCTGCTCTCCAACGTTCATTTTCTCACAATTCTCTTTACGCCTACAACAAAAAGGGTCAGAAAACACTCGAAATCTTTCATATAATTGAGCCTTGCAGTTCATTCGCTCTGTTAATTGAAACTGCTCACTGTTTTCATTGGTAAAATTTAAGAACAAAAAATGCCCATACGCTACACAACTTTGTAATTTCGGAAAGCTCCAAGTGCAATTCAAAGTGCCCGACTTATGTATTGGCCAACCTTATTCTTTGCAACTTTCACCAATTTCTTCTTCCGTAAAATTATTTTAACTAATTTTGTCAAAAATTATTAGTCAAGATTCAATACAAGATTTATAAACTGTATTTTGAAAATTTTTGTAAAATCATTGCAACTTAGATTTGGCCATGGGGGGGTTTCAACCCCCAAAACCCCCCCCGTGCGCACGGGCCTGAATCAAAGTAAAAATTTGTTTTTCTTAAAAAAAAGTAAAGTCACCGGCCGATTCTGTGTTTTTGATAAATTTGTCAATCTTGATAAATAATAAAGAAGAAATATTTTTATCAAGTGTTTTTGAATTTTGCGTCAAAAACATTTTTTTTTCTACTCGTTGTAGTATATTTCTCGCAGAATTCAAAACAGTTGATAAAAATATTTTTCCCTGGATATTTATCAAGGTTGACAAATTTATCAAGAGCATAGAATCGGGCTGTTAGTGTCATTTGCAATTCTTCTTTAGTTAAAGTACGTACGTTATTTAACATTTCAAATTTCGATCTTAACATTGTGGAATTTCGCTTATAAAATAATATAGTTTAAAAAAATAGACTCTTCCAGTAGGAAAAAAGTTAAATATATAAAGCTAGAAGTGATGCTGGATTTATAAGCTTACAAATGGTGCTTAGATGCCGAGTAGGATATCGACAGCCACACTGCAAAACCCCGTAAGTCACTATTTTTCCAGAAATAAGGTTCTGAGCCTTTCCCATAGATCGTGATATTTCGCACATTAAAAATCAGTCAAAATCGGGTTACAACTTCCCGTTTCTTTCCAGTGGTGAAATGAAATAACCGTCGCCCATATACATACGTTATAATTATTACAGTTTTTTCCCTCTCCTGAAAACTTTTTGATTTTGGACATACAGGGTTTTGCAGTGTGGCTGTCGATATGTTAAAAGCAGTTGTCAGCTGCTGGATCATAGGGAAATGAGCGGATGGGTGTGGCTTGGGAGTTTTATAACAGTGCTGAATAGTGCTGGTGGAGATTACAAAATAGCTGGAGAGTTTGTAGATTCCTTTGGAAATGAAAACATGTACTAATTCAAGCCACTATACATACATCAGCTAATAAAACCCGCTTTACATTAATTCGCATATATTTGAATGTTTTTTTTAAACTAATTTTCTAAAAAGATTTTTATTTTTAAGTACAATTCTGTTGTTACCATAAACATTTATGATTTTATTTTATTCATATGCTATATGTTACAAGGCAAATTCAATTTAGTAAAAAAAAAAAAATAACTTAACCTGAACTGAACTCGTGCTTGAACCTGCAAACTCACGCATCATAGCCGTCCCGCTTACCACCTGCGCCACTGCAGTATGTACAACAGTCAGATACTGTAGTTAACAGCTTTGGCTTTTGGTGAAAACTTTTAGCTGGAGAGTTGTGGAGAGTTTGTAGACTTGTTTTTTGTTTAATAACAAATAAACAAAGCATAATTTGCAAATTTTTTTTTGCGAGACAGCAGAAATAGTCCATACCAAGACGGCAATATAACTTTTATAGGGATCTATCTATAAATACAATATGAAGTTGGGCTGCGAAAGTTACTATGGGGAGACTGTTAGCCTATTAATATATAGACATATTTCTTCAAAAAAATTAAAAAAAAGAAATTTGATTTTTTCACTCCAAGATAGGGGTCATAAACAGAAAAATATTGAAATATTGGGTTACAAATATGATACATGTAAAATAAAATATTATGACGAGTTTGCTGCTTTTAATGACTAGTGCAGCAGTAATAGGTTCGCTCTTAATGTCAATAAGTGGTATAATGTTACGTTTTTCAAGTTAGGTAAATACTTGATTGGCGGCCACCGTGGTGTGGAGGTAGTGTTGTCGGCCTACCACAGAGAAGGTCCGGGTTCGAGCCCTGGTACAAGTTACATCAAAAAGTGGTTTGAAAAAGTTTTTCAAAACGGGGTCTCCCCTCGGCAGTGGTTTGGCAAAGTCTCCGAGGGTATTTCTGACATGAAAGGCTTCTCAGCAAAAATTCATCTGCTTTGTAGATGCCGTTCGGAGTCGGCGAAAAACCGTAGGTCCCGCCAATTTGTAGGAAAAATTTCAACAAGCGGCACACCATAAATTGGAAGAGAAGCTCGGCGCAAAAATCTCCTATTAGGTTGATGATATAACTGTTGTATATCGCGCCATATATATATATATTTATATATATATAAATACTCTGCTATAAATTTGGTTAGGGTTATTAAAATACATGGAAACTGTTCATAGAACATGCATTTATTTGGCTTACTCATATTTTTTCCTACTTACAAAAATTTGCGTTATAGTTAAACAAATAATATTTAAAAAATTTAATTCGGTCACTAACTTAAAGCTAAAACCAATGCAGTTGATGTCAGCTACATATAAGGTAAATGTCCATAATTTCGTGGTACTAAGGAATTTTCTGACTTTCTACCTCTCTTGAGTAAAAACGGATGAAGGAAAACTAAAAAAGTAAATTTTTCCCATTGAGTTGATCTATTAAGATAGCTTTCCACTTAATTTCAAACAAAACTAACAAATGTTTTTTTATATAAATAAAGATGTGTGAGTACCTCAAATGTCCCTAATTTCGTGGCAAAAATTTTCTGATGTACCTAACTTCGTGGTAAAGTGTCCCTAACTTCGTGGTATTTGGTTAAACTCTAATTTTGTGGAAAATAAAAGTTATTTTCAACGCAAATTCCTAAAGATACACAAATTGATTTATAAAAATTTATATTCAAAAATTTTAAATTTTAATTAATTTTTTTATTGTTATTGTATTTATGAAAAGAAAGCGTTTTAAGACCAAGTAAGTAAGTAAAAAATTACTTGTAAGCAGACCTGTTAACTTTGATTAGTACTAAGTAATCAATTGATTAGACGGATTTTTTAATTGTTAATGATTATTTCAATTGGTTTTCGAGAAAAGGCAATTAGTAATTGATTACGATTGAAAAAAAAAACCAATAAAAATTAATTTAACTGATGTAATTTGTTACTTTTCTCAAAATTACTTTTATTTATTATTACTAAAAATGTTTTTTTTTTAATTTTTGTGTTTTTTGGTCTTTTAAGTTTTACAACAAAAATAAACAATAAAAAAAAATTCATGCAATTGATGTAACTTTTTTTTTTTTATAATTTCGTAATATTTTTTTTTTTTTAAATTTTTTTGGTGTGTTTTTAATTTAATTTGGTTTTTTTCTTCTTTTTTTTTTATTTTTGATTTCTTGTTAACAATGTATGTAAATGCGCAGTATACCACGAAATTAGGGGGCATGCGATAAAATTGATGTACGTAATTTCGGGGTATCGCTTTAAGCGGTAATATGAGTTTTATATTTAAATTTTTTTGTTTATTATCGCTATTCATTCATAACAAAAGCAAAAAAGTATAAATCTTGACATATTTTTTTAAATTAAATGAAAAATTATCGAATAAACAAAAGTTCTATAATGCCATTATTTCGTTAAAATGTTGTGCTTCGCAGAGCTTTTCGATTAAAATATTGACGAATGGGTTAATAAATGTGTACCACGAAATTACGTCAAAATCTTCCTCAGGGGTTTCTTTAATAATTAAAATACTTAAAATAATAGGGTATCTTATGAAATGTGAAAGAAAATAAGGAAAACATAAAGTATTATATTCCCATAATTTCATGGGTACCACGAAATTAGGTACATCACAAAAAACATGTGTCCCTAATTTCGTGGTATTTAAATATTAAATAAAATGTAAATGAAAAGTTATTGAAATAAGTTTTGCAGTAATAAAAACGTTTAAGAAATGTTAAATAAAACCAAAAAAATTATCATAAAAAAAAAATGTAAAGATACAATTTTTACAGGCTTAACAAAATCGACTGGTCTCCTTAACAGTTTCCTTAAGAGGCCTCCCTACAAAAGGCTCATTTTCTGAGCTTCCAACTTTATAATGCTTGTTATTTAATAGGTTTAATTTTAAAAAATTTGTAAAATATCCATTATTACACCCGAAAAGTTAATCTTTATTATGAAATTTTCAGTTTTAAAAAAACACCCCAAATTCCTTGTTTGAAAGAAAAAATCGAAATACCACGAAATAACGTACTACCACGTAATTATGGACATTTACCTTATCCGACGTGTTTATATTCATTTTTCTTTCATATATACCGACTTTTCTCATTCATAGCGTCGACTTATGCGAAGTGTTCGCGAAAGGGTTAAAGCATACAACCTGATAGAAGTTGATAAAAGCATTTAAAATTAAAAAATTTTTTTCTTATGAAATAAAATAATGTGATCAATCACCTTACGTCGCCAAACATATTTTATGCAAAAGCAACAGAACAATAGAATGATGCTGTAAATGACTTCCCCTTCACACTTTGTTCAATAGCTTTGCGATGCGGAAATGAGAAAATGCACAGAAACGAAGAGACCAACAAACATATGCATGTATGTGGGCACGCTCTCCATAGCGCATGCGTATGTCAATTAGAAATGCCCACAAAAATGTAGACCACAGTGGTGTGAGTGTCGCGCTCTAGTTTATATAAAATGCTTGCAGATAAGCGCCGCCCTCTTGAAAAATTAGACACACATCCTTCCCATTGTAAACAGCTGTATGCAGATAAAACCCAGCAAACATTTTTGGACGGTATCAACTGGAGATGCATTTGATATCCAATAAATTTTTCAAAAGTTAGTTTTCAGGATTATAGTGAGATTTTTCTTAGTTAGCAAGTGGCGAAATGTGTAATTCCCTTCTTCTCGAATTCCCCTCAAGTTGAAGAATAAGCATATATAAAAACGCGGATCTCAAATGGGAAGGAGCGCTAAACCTCAACTTGAGTATTAGGAATTTCTCAAACCTTTCAGTATATATTTTCTTGTGCATATTGAGAGAGGAAACCAAAAACTCTGTACAAATGACTGTCATCAATGCAATGAAGAGTGATAAAAAGGATTAAAATTGCAGGCGCTTCCTCTAAAATATTTCAGCTAAAATGAAATGTTAGACTGTCCGCTTATTAAAGAAAAAACATATGTTGGTTGGTGGTATGAAGAAATTGCTTATGTTTTGCCAGGTCACCCAGTGTCAACACACCACGTGCATTTTCCGCAAACTGTCGTTACGACAAGCACACTAAATAAACGCATCTCATGCATTAATGTCGGTACGCACATCTCTTCCCACACTCGTTACCAACGAATACACATTTTAGAATTCTTGAATGTGATACTGGCATTCAAAACTGTATTTTGGCCGAATATTATTAAAAATATGTATATGTAATGTTGTTTCAAGTAGTAAAACTTCCACCATATTCAGAAACTCAAATTCAAAAGAAGATTTTCTCAGTCAGGAAGTATTTTCAATTCCAAGGTAAAGTGGAAATCGACTTATTTTAACATAATATAATAATCTTTTGGTAGAAGTTTATTTCTCGAAATATATAGAAATAGAGTGGCTCAGCTAGGTTTGATCTAATAAGTCAGTTGGCTAAAAAGTATATTTGCAATACATGAGACTCCATTCGGGACTTTTGCAACGAGCGGTGCAACGGGCCTCATTCGTCAAATGCCTGTCTGCCTAGGTCAAACGGTCTTCCTGAAAGATCTGTACAAACAGTCAAACGTTTACAAAAAATGCCAAGCCAAGAGTTAGGAGTTCACTATTATACAGCTCTATGTCTCATCAAAACATAATGTTCCTAGTGCAGCAGAACTTTTAATGGCAAAATTAAGAACTAAAGTACCACCTGTTTTCACAAATTTACAATCGGACATTGGCAACTGAGTTTGTATGGGAACAGCCAAGAACATTTTCTGATATCTCCCATGCTTTAGTGAGCATCGTATTGATATCGAATATCTCCATACAAATTATTATCAGTGTCCTACTGTGAAAACATTCTTTGTTTGAGCACTACCCCAGACCTCGATTTCGAATTGCATACATTTTCAGCGGCGGAAGGGCGTTTTTGAGTGATCTTCCACTAAGCAATCCATATATGGATAAGTATGTGCAATCTGAGAGACAATCTATAAAAAAAAAGAGTTTATTTTAATTCAAATAAAAAAAATAAATTGCTCACTTTATCAATGTATTGACGTTGACGTGTTATCGATAATTTAATAGCAAAACTACGATCCTTATACTTTTGACAGTTGTTTATTTAGAATTTGTTGTGCATATAATTCTGCTTAAGATTTAAACTTTTGTTTAACGATGTTTTTGTTATGAAAGCTCAAGCTCGGAGCTCGTAAGCTACATTATAAGTCAGAAAAAGCAAGACAAATCGCAAACGTTTGTGCTGCCTTACATAGTCTTTGCATTGACTTTAATGTAGAGTTATCAAGCTACAATTCATCATCCGAAGCTGAAAATGTTCAAGATGGATTCAAAGTTGATTTATCTGAAGACTTGCAAAACATGGAAGCTTCGCAAATAAGGCAACAAATTAAAGAAAGCTTTTTGTAATTCGTTTTTGGTTGTTTTTATTAAAAACACCTTGAGTCATTCCTCCCGGCTTAAGATGCTTGGATTGAGTTTTATTGAGTGCACCGTGCCTATGAATGTTTTTTTAGAGGGGTAGAGGGGGTCCCAGAAATCACAGAACTAAAGTCCGACCTTGGAGGCAACTCATATTTTAAGAGAAAATCAAATTTGAAGATTCGAATTTTCCCAACCAAAATGTATAAATTTTAAAAAACTTTGATAACACTATAAACGCAAAACTATATTACATTACACAAAAACCCGCTTCCACACAGTCCCGTATTGTTTATTGCCCGAGTTTTGCGCGAATAACCGCTTTAAACATTTAAATTTTTTATCACAGAAAGCCCGACATGTTTTTTCACTTGGCAACAACAATGCCTTCGGATTAGTTGCAGTTACAGCGAGTAGCAACTGCTGTTGGCTCTGAAGGAATAAACAAACTATTATGGCACGTTCACTGCAACATAGCTTGTTTATTCTCCATTTTATGAGTTATTTTATAGATTTTCTTTAATAATTGTTAAGAAACGCGGAGATTTATCACGTTTATTAACCACGAACAGATATAATGCCGAAAACTAAGCAGCTTGCAACGAGATTAATTTGAACCTGCTAATAAAAAAAATGTTGACAGACCTTCCAACAGTAATTGTAACAAAAACTTCTTATATTTTAGGTACTGGTGCAGTTTATGGGGCCCACACAAAACTAGACCAAAAAAGTCGAGTGAGGTTTCAAAAGACGCGTATTCACGTCTAGATTTAGAATCTGAAATGAGTTTTTTGTTTTTTTTTTTTCAACCGTTCAAAAGTTATTTGCAGTTAAAGCTCACAATTTTCTATCATTTTCATGTGGTTGTTGTAATTGCACATTAGGGTGAGCCAAAAAAGTGAAAAAATTTTGGAAATGTGGCACGCGGAAGGACATCACGGCTATGGCACATACCCGGAGTTGGAATGGCGTAGCCCAGGGTTATTTTTTGAAGCGCGGCCAAAGGCCGCCTACGCGGAAAGGTGTTCTACACATAAAAAACATGGATCACGCCCTGAATTGGGGTTCTGACCTGGGTCAATTTTCGCTTTTTCCTTAATAACTTTCCACTGAAACAAAATATTGCTTTTCCCCTTCGGATTATTGTTCTGAGGTCAAGACGCGTCTTTTGATACCTCTCACTAGATTTTTGGACTTGTATTAACATTTGACGTTCGAGGGAAAGTATTACCTTTATTACTTCAAAAAATTTAAATTTGGAATAAAAAATCGCGCGACCCCCCCAAAAAAAAAAATTCCTAGGCTCGCTGCATCATCTAAAATATTCCCCACATGCTTGCCGAAGTGAAGAAGATTGGCAACCTGCTCCTCCAATGGGCTCAGCACCAATTGCCTGTAGCTTCCTCCTCCTGTGGAACGAAGGCTTGTTGTGCACTAGCTTTCTTTTGACCTTGCATTTCAGATCCCTCCAAACCTTTAAATTCACAAAAAAAAAAATAAGTTGTTTTTTACCTTTTCCCAACCCTCACCATCCCTGAGTGGTGGACTGGGAGCATTGATTGCACTTGCATTATCCTGCCATTGCGACTTAATATTATTACTTAAATGCCCCTTTAGAAAGCATTTAGCAATCCTGCGCTTGCATTCTAAAACAAGCTGCGCTAATTGGTTGTTGTTTGTTATTTTAATTTTTCTCTCCGTTTTCCTGAATTAAATAAAAACTAAACAAATATAGGGTATAAAAAGGTTTAATTCAGAATTATTTTACCACATTTTTACAGCAAAATATTTAATTGAGCCCTTGTCGTCACCAAAAACTGCATTGACAAGTTTTATGTTGACACCCGTCAATAGAATATCACTATTGTTGTCGTAAATACCAAAATAGTATCAATAGCTGTCAATAGTTATCGAAATTGACAATGTCGATACCAATTCGTCAACATCACGTCAATTCTTGAAAGTATTGACAACCGCAATAGGGAAATAATATCCCCAATGTGGGATCTGATATTTGATAGGCTTATTATTATTTGCTATTTATGTGCTCAATAGTCCCCTGCCCACTCGCCCACGACTCTGTTTTCCCTGGCTGTCAATAGGTTTTCTTGGAACACATAAATAGCACATAATTCTCAGACTCTAATTTAATTTAAAAACCCAACGTTTCTATGGGGAGGTCTAGCTGGACGTCCAGCTGGACCCCACACTTTTGAGATTTAAAAAAAAAGAACTTAAAGTTTGAGCACAAAATTTTTAATTTTGGGAAAAAATTAGCACATAAATATCATGGGGAGGGTGGTTCCAGCTTGACGGACCTGATTTTAGCATGAAATGCATGCAAACTTTTCCATACATGAAATACATATGTGATATGTGTATGACATATATTTCTAATGCAGATGAAGCGCTTAGGGAAATGATGTTAATATCGGGGACAAATAAACACAATCTAAGAGAACAAAAGGAGGAAACAGGAAAAATGTTAAGTGAGCATAAAAGGAAGATAAGTGCATCTATAACGCATAAGGAAAGGGAGATGAAGAGAATAGTAGAAAATATTAATAAGGTAAACACTGAAAAGTTAAAATTATTGAAAACAAGTAACGAAGTCTAAGTTCGGGTGAACCGAACATTAAATACCCAGCGTTAGTTTTCAGAAAAAGGGGGCTTAGTTTTCATCCGATTTCGCCCATTTTAAAAACCAATCTATTCCGAGCCTAAACAATAGCGAATTTGGTGGGGCGGCCACGCTCCTTGCTTATAAAGCTTTAACCGCTTACATGAGCCAAAAGTACTGAATCGATCATTTCAAGGGTTATACCATGTCCTATATATAACTTTGGAAAAGAAGGCGTGCCATGCCCATAACTTTTAACGTATTTTGTGAAATTTTTCGATGTACGGATATATGTGTCCATTAATCAATATTTACCCAATTTTAAAAAAGTGGGTGGTGGCACGCCCACGGATTTTATTATGTTGTTTGTCCCTATTGAAGATCAGTTTTCATTGCCGATCTTTATGATACTTTCACAGTGGCTTGTTAATAGTGAAATGTTGATATTTTGTTTATTCACTTGTGGGCGGTGCCACGCCCATTTTCCAAAATATTACCAAAAAACCTTTAAACATCACTAATAACATCATCAGGTTAATGAGTGTACTAAATTTTAGCATTATATCTTTATCAGTTAAACAGATATTGCATATTCCGGTTTCCTAACTCTCGTTTAGAGAACTTTAGTCCAAAAAGGGGCGTGGTCGTTCACCGATTTTTCTTATTTTCTGTAATAGTATTCTACATAAACATAACATGCCTGGTACCTAGTTTCGTAAACCTATCTCACACCGTTCGGAAGTTATTAGCAGTCGAATTTGAAAATTGCTTGACTCATAAGTGGGCGGTGCCACGCCCACTTTCCAAAATTTTGCAAAAATAATGTTAAGAATATGAAAATGTATGTATGTACCAAATTATATTATTATAGCGGTATCAATTAATTAGATATGGACTTTTCAATATTTCCACCTCCTTTCAATATAACTTTTATAAAAAAGTAGGCGTGGTCGCCAAGCGATTTCGTTTATTTTCTATATCTGAATTTAACACAACTAGTATGCCCTCTACAAAATTTCGTTATACTAGCATAAACTGTTCTCAAGTTATTAAGAGTCAAAATTTTAAAATTTCTTCAAATATATGTGGGCGGTGCCACGCCCCTTTTCAAAAAATTTGATAAAATCCGCCTTAGAACATATAAATCAATACATATTGCAAATTTTATCATTGTAACTGCTTCTGATATGGAATTAACCCGTTTTATACGTTTTTCGAAATTTTCGATATCGAAAAAGGGGGCGTGGTTATCATCCGATTTCGCCCATTTTAAATAGCAACCTACCTTGGCCAGAAAGTAACCTTTATGCAAAATTTCATGCAAATATCTGCATTTTTACTCAAGTTATCGTGTACACGGACGGACAGACGGACGGACGGACATGCCTTAATCAATTCCTCTTTTCAACCTAAGAACTTTCATATATGGAACCCCATATCTAACTCAATTATTTTTCGCCGTTACATAGTACCGCTATGTGGACAAAATTAATATACCCTTGTTCTAGTACTAGTACGCTGGGTATAAAAATAGAAAATATATGCGAAGAAAATAAGGATAAACTAAATAGAGTTTATATGCCTTGTTACGGTTGACTTGCGCCAAAAAGTGTGCTAATTTTTTTAGCCGCATGCAGGTCACAAAGCACGGCGTGCGTTACGAGAAGCTGAATGCTGTGTAATCCAACGTGGATTGTATCGACATCGCGGCAGTAATTGGGTACTTCCTGTATTTTTTTTTATACCTTTCATGAACATGAAATGGTATTATAACTTTGGTCCGATGTTTGTAAGTATGAGAAGAAGAAGAGATAGACCCACCATTAAGTATACCGAAATGATCAGGATGATAAGCTGAGTTGATTTAGCCCTGTCCGTCTGTCCGTCTGTCTGTTTGAACGCAAACTAGTCCCTCAATTTTAGACCTATCTCGATGAAATTTGGTATAGGGCCGCCATTTTGCATGGGATTAATCATTTGTCGGAACCAGCCAGATCGGACCGATACAAAGCATAGCTCCCATACAATCGATTGTTCCGATAAACGGGTTTTGGTCTAGAAATCTTGCAATTAAAAAGCTAGGACCCCAAAATTTTGCACTTTTCGTACATATTGTATAAGTAACATGTGTAGTGAAAATTACTCAAATCGGACCAACCAAACATATAGCTCGCATATAATCGATAGTTTCGATAAATGGGTTTTGGGCTATAGATTTTGCAGTTAAGAAGCTAGGAACGTAAAATTTTGCAGGTTTGGTAGTTATTACATATGTGATGTGTGTAGTGAAAATCATACAGATCGGACTAACATAACATATAGCTCCCATATAATCGATTGCTCCGATAACTCTGGTTTGGGCCATGTATTTTCAAATTAACAGTTTTGAAGAGTTTGTACCAATTGTAAGTAAGGATCGGACACCTAAAAAAGTTATGCGTATTCATGAAAGGTATGAAGCCTTCGGCACAGCCGAAGACAGCCCTTTCCTTACTTGTTTTTTCTTGTTTTTGGTCTTGGTCGATTGCTGCAACGTGAAAACTTTTAACCTAACAAAAAACTCATTTGCATATTCCAAGTATATTGATCGTGGCACTATAGCAAAAATTATTCCTGGCCACACCTTCTATTTGTCTGGACCTTATACAATAACCCGATCACAAAGATCACGGGGCCTTGAGCTATATTGTTGACGTCGGCGTACGTAAGTCGTGATTGGCGGTGAGCAGACACAATTTTCTGAGACCATCCATTGAAATATTTTTAATCCTGGCTATACTGACGAAGTAAGTTGTATCAAGTCCATTAATTATCATAATCGAGACGGATTGATCTCGTGAATCACTCAAAAGTGAAACGAAACAAGGATCGAAGCTATATCTTGGGCGCATGGTATGCGGACCTAACCACAATCGAAGTTTATGAATATGTTCACACCCGTTGGGTTTCGGGAAGCCGAATATTAAATTTAAGCATTTATTTTCAATATTTGATTTATATTATTGTTTGTATATTGAATGCGCTGAAGCATTTTATATGAAGTTGTTCAATTGATAATATTTTTTTTTGGAATTAATAGATTAAGCAAAGGGGTTTGTGGGAATAAGGTGCTGCGAGTGAAAGCGGGAGGGAAAGAAAGTTAGAGCGTATTTAGACGGATCCAACGTCTGTAAACACTTGCAAGCCCGGAACTAGAGACGTCTCAGGGGATAGGTTTGCTTGTGATACTATAAACATAGTCGCTTAATGATGTGAGCATCCTATGCTCGTTTCACTCTACGTACCCGAAGTCTACTTGCCCATTGATTAAGATGGAATTTATTATGTTTAAAATTGTATAGATAATAAATCATGAATTGCTAGAGAAACATCTTTGTGTGTGGTGGATTAAATGTTGGAACCATGATGGACGGACAGCGGACAGGGGGTCTATCTTTTCTAAGGGAGTCGACGCGGACGAGGATAAGCATTTGAGCGTGTGCTGAGCTGCTATAATAGAGTACGATATTTTTTTTCTTTATTGTTGGCGTAAGGAAATCGTGACGCGTTAGAACCCACCCACTCCGACGAGCGGAGCCGGCATACACGCAAGCGTACTCAAGGGTCACGACCTTCGTCCGGAACATTCGAGTAACTCGAGGCAGGTAACAGCCTATTGAGTCGTTTATAAAGCAAAAAGAGGTTAAGAAGGTTGCCACCCAAACCAAAGGTATCGCCACTGCTAAGGCTTCTATGTACATATGTCAATGTTGCAAAGGGTGTTCCTCCGATCGTAATAAAGCCAAAAGTAAAGCAAGCAATAGAAAAAACAAAAACAGACTTAAATAAAGTAGATCCATCTAATCTGACTATAGGAGGGGTACAAAACAAAAATAATGGTACAATAGTTATAAGTGCTAATACAGGCAGCGATAAAGATAAAATTAAAGTTGCTTTGGCAAAAAAGTTAGATAAAAACAAGTAAGTAAAGGGCTGTCTTCGGCTGTGCCTAAGGCTTTATACCTTTCATGAATCTTTTTTAAGTGTCCTACACACACATTTATCGGAGCAATCGATTATATGGAAGCTATATGTTATGTTACTCTGATCTGTATGATTTTCATTACACACATAACATTTATAATAAGTACCAACCTTGCAAAATTTTACGTTCCTAGCTTCTTAACTGCAAAATGTATAGCCCAAAACCCATTTATCGAAGCTATCGATTATCGATTATATGGGAGCGATATGTTTCGTTGGTCCGATCTGGGTGATTTTCACTACACACGTTACAAATATAGTATGTACTAAACCTGCAAAATTTCGCTTTCCTAGCTTTTTGATTGCAAGAGTTATAGGTCAAAATCCTTTTAGCGGAACAATCGATTGTATGGGAGCTATGCGTTGTAATGATCCGATCTTACTGGTTCCGACAAATGATTCATATAATACAAAATGGTGGCTCCAAACCAAATTTCATCGAGATATCTCTATTATTGAGGGACTAGTTTGCGTTCAAACAGACAGACCGACAGACGGACATGGCTAAATCAACTCAGCTCGTCGCCCTGATCATTTCGGTATACTTAATGGTGGGTCCATTACTTACAAGCATCGGACCAAAGTTATAATACCATTTCATGTTCATGAAAGGTATAATAAATATAATATAGCTGAGCCTAAAATGTATCTTCCACGAATGGTTGTGGCTAATATTAGTGCAGAGTATACTGCAGATGAAATAGTTAGCAGACTAGTAGGTCAAAACGAGATAATTAAATATGCTAAAATTAAATTAGTTAGGATTATACAGTGGAGGCTCAGCGTGTTGCTCAAATGTTCAAAATTCTTTGTTCTTTACAGAACATTGTGAAAAAGCACAATTTGGCTTTGCAAAACATAAACTATATCTACGGAATATTTCATAAGCTGATTGCGAATTACAATAGCATGCAAAGCAAATGAAATAGATGAGTGAAATAACCGTAGCTTATGTCGCTTATACATCCTCGAACCCCCAGACGGCTTAGTCGTCTAGTAAAATTCATAAGTCGCCGGTTCGAATCCGGCTCGAAGGACAATATATATTTTTGGGGGTCTAGGGGTCACTTCCACTTTAAAAGCAAACTCACTATTTTATTTTCCTCTAACTCAATTCATATGTATAACTTTATTATTTATTCAACTCGTTTTAATTTCACTAAACTTTTGCCCAGATCGCACGCACGGTGGTAATAGCTCCACGGGTATGTCAGAACTAACTTAACTTAACTTAACTTAAAATATGTGATCTCTTGCGCACCAAGGAGACTGGAATGTGAATATATGTAAGTATGTGTGTATGTAAAAATTTAGGATATTGATAAACGGTAGGTGCATTGTTTCTTTACAGGGTGTCTAAACAGGTAAGTATTTTAAACATACTCTTTTAAGAAAAGGTGAGTATTTGAAACAAGGGTAAGTGAAGGGCGAGAGTGCAAAAGGGCCTAACCCACAATTTAAAAATTTTTCAAGGCGCGAGAAAAACGTTCGCATTTTTCGAATTTTCAGTGCATTGACCTGAAAGTGATTCGGTGCAGTAGTTTCGGAATTACGAGACTTCGAATTTCTCATGGGCCCAACCCAAGGGGTGCCGAGAGTGCAAAAGGGCCTAACCCGAAGGTGCCTTTCACTTTGCCGGCGTCAGCTATTGTTCATTTCCTGTTTTTATTTAATTATTATTGCACACTCACATCAACAGTCGGAGACTGTTTCGCACTGATGTTTTTCCCCTTGGCTGTCGTATACGCGTGGCCCTGGCGTCGCGATTCGCGACGAGAGTCTCGTTGTCTTGGCATTTCTCCGCTAGTTTTCAATCTAGAGAAATGAAATAAAGTGGAAAATGATTAGTGGGGATTACTCCACATTGATTGCGGTTTTTTGAAATTTTGATTAAAAATTGCCAATACAAAACGATTTACATAAACGTCAACATACCGATCGCACTTTGAACTGTCACAACATAACCTAGGAAAACACAATCAAAAAGCACTGTCGTAGGATAATTACTTGAAGCTTCTCATTAACGCTAAACACCCTAGATGTCGTCGTAGACTTATGGTTTTTGTTTAAACTTGAGCGATATGAACAAAAACACGGTTTCCCCATAAGGCGCAATGAGGGCTTAGGCCCTTTTGCACTCTCGGTACCCCGCGGGTTAGGACCTCGGCCAACTTTGAAAATTCATAAAAAATTCAAAAAATTTGTTAGAATTTTTTGGTCAACGCCTACGTGACAAGACGTGTTTTGGCAAACTGAAAAAATTAAAAACTCAATTTCGAAAAAAGTGTGGGCTAGCCCTTTTGCACTCTCGCCCTTCAAGTATATACATAAAGTGAATTTAAGTATTTAAAGTGAAGGTAAGTATTTAAAGGAAGGTAAGTATATAATGAGGTAAGTATTCTTAAAATAAATATATGTAATTCATTTAATGTGTAAATAGGTGTGTATGTAAAGGTGCAGTGGTGGAATCTGCATATGAAGCGGCAACATTCCGGGGGAAAGATCCAGGACGGCATGCGAGGAAACATATGATGACTCACTCGAAACAACAATGAACACAAAACTAATGACCAGTGAGTTAATTAATACCCTGCAGCGCTTTCAATTCAACGTTAACAGACCCCCTCAGAACACCAACCCTATCTCAAAGTACCCGCATGTGACACGGAGGTCTTCTACGGTGGGTATGTGGGATATGTTCACTGCGATCTACATAAATCACCCCAAATTATCTCAGGCGAAAAAGCTCTATCACCTTAAAACAAAAACCCGAGGCAAAGCAGCGCTGATCATTAAAAAATATCCGCTTAGTGATCAAAATGTCGAGCTGGCCTGGTGGCACTCAAATACCGATACGAGAATCGCAGTATTCTTGTTGATAACCAGCTCAAGACTCTCTTTAACATGCAAACAGTGTTTTCCGAAAACGGTGAAAGAATTGAAGAAATTCAGACAACCATAAACAACTGCAGGTTAGGCTAGGTTGCGAGGGCTAGGCCGAAACACTAAGGTAACAGACCGACACAGAGGCCACCGATAGGCCCGTTGTGATACCCTATGGTGCCTCTTCTGGCCAGCTCATCCACTTTGCAATTGCCGTCCATATCCCTGTGTTCAGGTGCCCTTATAAGGTTGATCTTCGGCATTCAGTGACCGAATTTGAGTTGTCGACGAATGAGTTCAGTGCCCTTAGTGCAACCTGGCTGTCCGAGAAAATAAAAACCCGTTTTCCATCACTAGGTACAGTAGCCAGATGTATTGCGGCTCTATGTATTGCCAGCATTTCTGCTTGGTATACACTGCAGTGATCCGGAAGGCGGAAGGAGACCTCCAGACCCAAATCCAGTGAAAAGATGCCAGCTCCCACCTTCCCGTCAAGCTTAGAGCCATCGGTAAATATGTTTAGAGCGCCCGGGACAGTGTGCTGTCTACTATCCCAGCGTTGGTATGAACACTGCGTAGTTCTTAACAAATACATGCCTCTATGTACAGTAGTCGGTGAGTGCTGGTATTGGGACAGGGGCGCATGTACCCAAAATGGTGGCATGCCCCCATGTTCCATTTGACCAGATATTTTGAACTCAGCGGGAGTTTAAACAAATAGTGCACATGCCGCTCATAACGAGGATCTTGTTACACTTGTGTGGACGGTCAAAGACACCGCCACAGACAGTCGCAATGACCAACTGAACACAACGTCAGTTTGTCAATGCGACTGACATATTTATATTTTTATTGCAGTCATATGTTGACTTAGCATATTTTAGAATTATGCATTTTTATTTGTATGTATTAGTAAGGTATCTATTTGTATATGTTTTAGTTCGTAAATAATTTGTAAGTATTAGAGTAAGAATTTTGTATAAAAGAGAAAGTATTTTCAATAAAAATTCAATTTGGATCTGCACGCTCAACATCTACGGAGTGTTATTTTACATGGCGATCCTGCCAGTTTGGTCGTAAAACAGCGAAATTTGCTGAAAAAGCAAAACGCTAAAAGATCAACTGGTGAAAAGTTTAACTTAATCTTTATTCACATGTAATTTTAAATTTTATTCAAAACGAAGACCAACTGATGGAAAGCTATTGGATACAACGGCGCTCCAAATAGCTTAAAATAACAGATTAATTTTCAAAAACAGTTTTGGCAGCATAGAACCGGTCACACGCGGAAAACACCAAATTAACTCTGATGAACACGAACATACGCATTAAAAGGGTGGAATACTTCACATTTGGACGATATTGAAACAGGAATGACTCTTGATGAACAAATAAATGCGAATTAAAAGGGTGGAATACCTCATGGAAGACGTTGAAACAGGAGTGACTGGCAGCAATTAGGTTCCACCACATGCTTTGCGTACTTTCGGCATACAGCGGCTTTTCACAGAAAATCTTGAATCGGCAGTCCTGGAAATCAACTTCATCATAACACCGCAACATTTCATCAAAGGGCAACTAAAGCTGAAATACACTGCCCACATCTATGACATTTACATACAAGAAGCTGAAATGCTTATAGAAGAGGTATAAATTTAGAATTTTTAGAATGATTTGAGCACGCCTCACGGCCGCTAAACCATTGGCATTTAAATATGCCTAGGGACTAAAAAACAAAGAGAAAAAAAAAGATTGTAAATTTTTAACAAAAACAAAATAATGCAGAACACTTTACCGCAGGAGGAAGTTATTAATTGTCATAAAGAATTTGACAGGATATTCCAACGGTGCATAGACACCTTTACAAAAGCTAGGGAACAAATAATTGAGAATCAAAAGTCGTCTGAAAAAATAGGGCCAAAACCGATTACTATAGAAGAATATCGGCGGAGGAATAAAATTAATAAGGAAGAAATTCCAAAAATTCCTGTCTATACAATAGTACGTAGAAGAAAAAGGGCAGGAAAACAGGTTAGAAAAAATAAAGAAATAGCCGAAACCTACAGGCTACTAAATTTAACAACAGACAATAAGGAAAGATTAAAACTAAAACAAAAAATTAGACAATTAAGAAGCAGAAAATAAAATTATAAATAAATTTTTGAGTAAATTTGAATTGCCAATTTTAAAACCACTTGAATAACCTTTTAGTATGGATAGTGCTTTGCCAGACTATCTTGACTACGACAAAATAAATTATATCGTTGACAATTTAGAACGCGAAGACGAAAACGAAGTACGTAAGTCAAGATCTCGTATGAAAGGAAGTAATAGAAATAATTTGTGCAAATTAAAACAATTTTGGAACTATATAGGAATGGGTAGAGAACCCACCATGGAAGATTTGTTATACCCTTCCACGGTAATAGAAGAATCATACAGATTATTAGCTACAGTAAAATCGGATTTAAAAAAAAAAAAAAAAAAAAAAAAAAAAAAAATAATATATATATATATATAAATAAATGAATGAATAAAAATCGATTTTTTTTTTCTTTTGAAAATGGCTTGGTGGAAAATTGCCTTAAATGGAATATTGATAGGAATAGCAGGATACGAGGTAGGAAAAGAAAATTCTGCAGAGAAAAATTATGAAAACAAACTAGTTAAATATGAACCACATACTATTGTAGAAAATAAGGAAGAGCTTTCCGACAAATGGTTGACTGTTTTTGGATGTGTAGTCACATGTTTAATTGTTGCAATTGCAATCTTAATAAAAAATTATATCAAAAACAAATTGAGACAATTAAACGACGCACACCAACGCGTTTAAGAAATGAGTAGATGGCAAGAAATTGATAACGCATTATCTGAAGAAAAAACAAAAGCCAGTAAATCATACAAATGCATAAATAAAAGCGCTCTTATAAAACCAGAAACAATAGTCAAGCATTTGAACATAATCGCAGGAGCTTTAGAAAGAATAAGACAGGTAATTAATACAACAAACCGTATACTTACCAAAGAACACCAAAAAGAGGCTAGCCAATTTTTTTTCGCAGTACGAGATAAATTGGTATCTTCATTAGCTAGGCACAATATAGAATGCAACATACCAACCACAGTGCAGGAGAAGCTTAAAATAGACTTCAATTTCCTTTTGTTGGAACGCGCTCAGAGTCCGATTCCAACACCTTCCACTAGCCAGACAGCAACAATAAAAGAAAGTAAACCAAATTTTCAACCCATAAATACCCCAATCATAAAAGTCACAATGGTGCAAACAACAGTTGAATTCATTAAAACTGCTTCGTCAGTGCTACCTGAGTTTGATGGTAAACCAGAAAACCTACACAGTTTCTTGGACGCCCTTGATATACTTGAGCAAATCAAGGATGAACACGAAGCTTTAGCTATAACAATGATAAAGACCAAGCTAAAGGGAACGGCAAGAAATTTCATCATTAATGAAAGCACAATAGAGCAAATAAAAATTAAATTAAAAACCGCAATAAAGGGTGAATCAGTAGAAGTTTTAACAGCTAAACTCCTGAACATCCAGCAGCGTAGCAAAACTGCTAACCAGTACACTGCGGAAGTAGAAAAAATAACAAGGTCATTAGAAGGAGCGTATATCTCAGATGGATTAAATCCAGACTTAGCCACGAGATATGCAACACAGGCAGCAGTCAAAGCCATGTGCAAAAACTGCTCCAACACCCAAGTTAAGATGATAATGCAAGCGGGAACGTTCGCAACAATGAATGACGCAATCTCCAAATTCACAAACAGCTGTACCGAAATTACAGGCAGCTCTAACACAATTTTAAATGTACGACAACAAGGTCAATACCGGAGTAATTTCCGTGGAGGTTACCGTAGTAACAACTATGGAAATTACCAAAATAGAAGATACAGACCACAGTCAGGCTACAACAATAATTTTAGATCAAACAACAACAATAGTAACAATAATAGAGGATCACAATCCCGAAATACAAACAGACCATACACACAAACCCGTAACGTGCGTAGTTGTACCGAAACGGAAAACCAGGAAACTCCACTTCAAAATTAACAAAACGAAAAATATGCGTACTTAATCTAAGCTTAAACAGCTATATATCTACAAGGACATCGTTAAACAATTCGTACTCAAATTTTTTAATTGATACCGGAGCCGATATCTCCATAATTAAAAAACAGCAAATAGATAATAAAGGAAAAATAAATACTGAACAAATCACAGATTTGAAAGGCATTGGTCAGGGAATAACTAGCACTTTAGGCACAATCAAAGCAGATCTAAGAGGCGATGACCTTCTAATTTACCATAAATTTCATGTTGTAGAAGACAACTTCCCAATTCCATGTGATGGAATAATAGGCCTAGATTTCATAAAGAAATACAATTGTATTCTAGATTACGGAAAAACAGAGGACAAACTAATTTTAAGACCATATGATTTCCCTCAAACAATAACAATGAATCTAACAAACTGTCTGTCCGTCAACACAATCACAATTCCAGCTTGATCGGAAGTTATTAGACAAATTAAAATAAACACAAACAACAAAAACATTTTCATACCACACCAACAACTATCCGATGGCATTTATATTGCAAATACCATTACAAATAGCGAGCAAACCTTCGTGAGAATTATTAACACAACACATAACAACACAACTATTCAAAATTACAAAATTAATACTGAAAATTTAGACGATTATACACTAATTAAAGCAACCCAACACAATAAAAGTTGCATAGACACCGAAAAATTAAAAAGACTAACTGAAAATTTTCCAAATTTTGTTAAAGCTCAATTAACATCACTTTGCACAGAATTCATAGATATATTTGCACTAGAAACAGAACCAATTACTTCTAATAATTTTTATAAACAAAAACTATATATGAAGGATGACAACCCAGTTTACATTAAAAATTATAGATTACCTCAAACCCAAAAGGGAGAAATAAGCAAACAAGTAAATAAGCTAATAGAAGATGATATAATAGAACCCTCCATATCAGAATATAATAGCCCAAACCTACTAGTCCCTAAAAAATCACTTCCAGGAAAAACAGAAAAAAGATGGAGACTAGTAGTCGACTACAGACAGGTAAATAAAAAGCTAGCAGCAGACAAATTCCCACTTCCAAGAATTGATGACATTTTAGACCAACTTGGAAGATCAAAATATTTTTCATGCCTAGACCTTATGTCAGGTTTTCATCAAATCGAACTACACCCAGATTCAAGGGATATAACTTCCTTTACAGCCGAAAATGGCACATATAGGTTCAAAAGACTACCCTATGGATTAAAAGTAGCACCAAATTCATTCCAAAGAATGATGACCCTAGCATTCGCAGGGCTCAAACCATCTCAAGCATTTCTCTACATGGATGATTTAGTCGTATTAGGTTGCTCCGAAAATCACATGCTAAAAAACTTAAGAGACGTATTCTCCACTTGTCGAAAATACAACCTAAAATTACATCCAGATAAATGTCTATTTTTTAGCCAAGAAGTAACTTATTTAGGACACAAATGTACAAACAGGGGAATATTACCTGATCCAAGCAAATTTGAAACCGTTCAAAACTATCCAACGCCAAAAACAGCAGATGAAGTTAAAAGATTCGTAGCTTTCTGCAATTATTACAGAAGATTTGTTCGGAATTTTGCAGAATATTCTAGAAAATTAACTAGGCTTTGCAAAAAGAATGTTACCTTCGAATGGACAGAAGAATGTCAAAAAGCTTTTACCTACTTAAAGGAAGCATTAATTAGTCCAAAACTTTTGCAATACCCGAATTTCGAAAAAGAATTCTGCATAACAACAGACGCTAGTGGATACACTTGTGGTGCAGTCCTTAGCCAAGAACATGATGGCAAACAGTTACCAATTGCTTACGCTTCAAGGTCCTTTACAAAAGGCGAAACTAACAAAGCTACAATAGAAAAAGAATTGGCCGCGATTCATTGGGCCATAACCTTCTTCAGACCATACGTATATGGCAGAAAATTCCCAGTTAAAACCGACCATCGCCCATTAACATACTTATTTTCAATGAAAAGTCCTTCCTCAAAGCTGACACGAGTAAGACTAGATTTAGAAGAGTACGATTTTGAAGTGGAGTACATAGCTGGTAAAGAAAACCATATAGCGGACGCATTATCCCGCATAACTATAACAAATTTAAAAGATATATCAGTAGAAACAAATAAAATATTTAAAATAACAACAAGATCAGCAGCTAAAAAGATCAGTAATAAAACTGAAATTAAAGAAAGTCACAAAGAGAACCCCAAAATTTACGAAGCGCTAAATAAATTTGAAGTAAAAAGACATGTCGAGCTCATTTTCAATCCTCCGAAATTGTATTTCAAAAAAGGAAAGAAAATTTGTAGCAATTTTGATACAAGCAACCTAATTGTTGAGGATAAGATTGACTTAGGACAATTCTTTACCAGGCTTGAAAGAGAAGCCGGCAATTTAGGACTTGTACAAGTACAGTTGTCCATAGGGGACAAATTGTTTAAAATGAATTATACTGCAGTAGGAAAATTTATTGAAATGGGTAATAAAGTTCTCAAAAAGTTAACAATAGCTCTAACCCCAGAGGTTATATGCGTGACAAATCCCGGGAAAATTAAAGAAATTCTGCAAAAATATCATGACGATCCTATTAGTGGTGGCCACCCAGGAATAAATCGCATGACAGATAAAATCAAGCAGAAATATAGCTGGCTGAATATGAAAAATGACATACGAAAATACATAAAGAACTGCATCCACTGCAAGAAAAATAAAACAAATAAACACATAAAAGAGCCAATGACAATAACGGAGACACCTCCGAAGGCATTTGACATTGTACAAATCGATACAGTCGGACCATTACCGAAATCGATAAATGGAAACGAATATGCAGTTACCATTATATGCGAACTAACAAAATACTTGGTAGCAATTCCGGTCCCAAGCAAACACGCAATTACAGTCGCTAAAGCCGTGTTTGAGCATTTCATCCTAATTTATGGACAAATAAAAACAATCCTGACAGACATGGGCACAGAATATAAAAATAGCCTATTCCAGGAACTGTGTAAATTGTTGAAAATTGAACATAAAACTTCAACACCATACCATCATCAAACTTTGGGTACTGTGGAACGCAGTCATCGGACATTTAATGAATACATACGTTCATACATATCCAGTGACAAAGACGATTGGGATGAATACCTTAAGTACTTCGCGTATTGTTACAATACAACACCATCTACCATACATAAATATTGCCCGTTTGACCTCATATTAGGGAAAAATCCACCAAATTACGAGTTCTTAGAAGAAAACAAAATCAGCCCACTGTACAATCACGAGGCTTATGACAAAGAAATAAAATATAGACTCCAGACAGCACAGCAGAGAGCTAGAAAATTAGTCCAAGAGGCTAAAGAAAAACAAAAGTTTAATTATGACAAAAGTAGTTATAGTAAGGAAATAAATATAGGAGATTTAGTATTAGTTAGAGAAGAGGCCTCTCATAAGTTAGAAAATAGGTATACAGGACACTATAAAGTAAAAAATATTGATAAAAATAACAACTACACTTTAATTCCACATACCATAGGAGACAGTAACAAAAACAAAAAAGAAATCGTAATTCATAAGAATAGACTTAAACCAATCTAAAACTCGTAGCGTTAAAAAAAATAAAAATAAGCAAAGCACTTTATTCATAATAATTCAGTAATAACAAAAAAAAAAAAAAAAAAAAACCCATAAGCATTCCAATTTACTCAATCTTATACACGGCACAAGCCAAAAGAAAACAATATCAAGTATCAAATAAAGTATACCAACAAATAGAAATAAAATAAAAACATGTGACAAAACAATGGTAACAAGATCCTGAAACAATTAAAATTTTCAAACAAACATCAAGCGGTTCAAATAGATATACATATATAGTTGACTACAAATATATATATCTATTTTTTTAAAGAGGGAAGGTGTAGCATTACATAAACACATTGCCCTTTTACTTTAATTGTCATGTGCACATAAAAAATGTATAAACAAATATGAATGTATATAAACAACATTCTGCCCAAGTTAGTTACATTGAACTCAGCGGGAGTTTATACAAATAGTGCACATGCCGCTCATAATGAGGATCTTGTTACACTTGTGTGGACGGTCAAAGACACCGCCACAGACAGTCGCAATGACCAACTGAACACAACGTCAGTTTGTCAATGCGACTGACATATTTATATTTTTATTGCAGTCATATGTTGACTTAGCATATTTTAGAATTATGCATTTTTATTTGTATGTATTAGTAAGGTATCTATTTGTATATGTTTTAGTTCGTAAATAATTTGTAAGTATTAGTGTAAGAATTTTGTATAAAAGAGAAAGTATTTTCAATAAAAATTCAATTTGGATCTGCACGCTCAACATCTACGGAGTGTTATTTTACACTTTCTATGACAGACACCAATGAGTGTAGGGCAGTGTCAGTTGACCTGCCCTTGGTATAGGCATGCGGGCATCTTTAACCATGGTTTAATAAGTGAGGCCGGTGCTGAAGCTGAGCCGGAAGTGCTTAAAAGAAGATAGAGCCCACTCTAGCTTTCAATCATCTACGATTTCTGTTACAAGTTGATCAGAGGGTAGCCGGCCGGCAGCGAGATTTGGAGACAAGCCTTCCTTTGTCGGAAAATGTGTGTCCATAAGCAAGCTTATGGTTTCTGTGCATGTCTCCGTCCAAGAGCCATCAGGCTTTTGGACGTAGCTTAGTTGAGTTGGGGATTTCGATAGCACCTTCCTTAATTGGGAGGCGGCAGATGTGCAAGCCAGATATCCTCTATTAAGCCAATATGGAGCAGAGGAACCATACTATGTAATTTCTTAGATATATGCTTGTATTTATTGTACAATCAATTGTCTTTGTTAATTAAGTTTTGTATATATATAAAAAAAATGATTATACGGAAATTTGTCAAATCCCTTTAAATAATCGTTTCCGACTAAGGGTGACTAAAACAATGTATACCACACCTGCGGACAGGCGCCTCCAGAGCCTCGAGATTTACAAGGGATTCTATGTCAGCCTTGTAGATCCGAAGGCTGATGTTCTTGAAGCCGTAGCTCACCTTGTAATCTTGCTTCAACAGTGCACCGACCCTTGCGCTGCAGGACGATCTTCATCGTGGCTTTCTCCGTCTTCTCGACGTTCACGACTTTCCAATTCGGGGTAACTACACCCAGGTTGTACACCTGGCGAATCTCCAGGATGTCTGCTAGGTCCTTGGGCGTCACTGGAACCCAGGCTCTGGCCCTCGGCCTCGATGGAATATAACGCGCATTCACCTCTTTAAGCCGCTAACCCGTAAATACCTCCCCTATCAAACTAACGGCGGCCTTATACAGTGTCACCAACCTGGCGTCATCACAGGCGATTAGTTTTGCGTTGCCCTGGAACCACCCTGCATCCTTAAAAGATGGGAGTGCCCCGGGGCTGTCCTTAATTACCTTGACGTCCACCGTAGCGATCGCGGCCTCGATCCACTTCCACTGTTGCTTGGGTATCCTGCCATCTGCGCTGCTCTCGTCTATGACGCCAATTATCCTGCGATCCTTGGCGCTCTCTGCGAAAGAACTTGTCCATCCTCCCTGTTGGCCCTTTTCGGTACCGTGAGATTGGATTCCTCCATAGATCGCTGACGCTTCGAGGTTACATCACTCTCGACCCAGTCACCGCGGAATCCTGGCAAGGTGCACCTCGCATACTCAAGATCCCGCTGTGCCTTCGCCCAGACCTCCGCAGAAACATCCCCCTCACTCCGCAGAAACATCCCCTCCCTCCGCAGAAACATCCCCCTCCCTCACCTGACGCTTTTCGCTGAAAGGCAGCCCTGCTGGTATAGGCTACGGGATGGGTGGTGACTGCACCAGAGGCCACCCGGCCAGTGCCCCCCTCACGAGAGGAATTGGTATTTGGACTGCTCGCGCCAGATACACTCTCGACCCTGCTTTCCACAGTGCCCTTGGCCCCAGCGCCAGCCGTCCCCACATCCCCAGAGCCCACATCAGCAGACCCATCAGAAGCCAGTCGCTGAGTGACAGGCCTACTATTCGGGGCCGAGGGCAGGGCGGCGGCTGCGCTTACAGCCCCCCGGTCGGAACCGCTGAGGAGTTCTCGCAGCTATTTTTTGAAGGCCCGGCTGAGCCGTAGCTTTCGAGGAGTAAGCTCCAGTCGGCAATTTTTTGGGAGAGCCGCTCTCCTTATTATTTGTGTTGCTGTTATTTTTATTATTTTTTCTTTCAATCTTCAAATCCCAAGAGTAGCGGAGAAAGGGAAAGGTCCGCCCGGACAGAGATCCGCAATGTCCGGGTAAGGCTAAATAGAATCGAAGGGCGCCCGGTAAACAACTGTATCTCCACCCTAAATGCGAACGATGTCCCTACCGATAAATGGGACCCCATCCTCGTATATTTGTGTTCATCAAAACTCCCTGATGTAACCCTAGCCTTATGGGAGCAATCACTCGACTCTAGAAAAGTGCTATCACTTTGGTCGGGTATGGACAAATTTCTCACGACAAGGTACGAAGTGGTAGAACGACTCGGTACTTATCGACCTAATAAACCCCGCAACCCCACCTTCAGTTTTACCCACAGATCTGCCACGCCCCAAAACCAGTCGAACTTTAGAAATAAGACCCAGGCATTCCACGCGGACTCAAGAATGCAGCCCTCGTATAAACTCTCGACTCAAGAGCGAAGCCAATTTGTGAAAGAAAACAATTATTGCACAAATTGTTTAGCTTGCTTGCGCTTGGAAAAAGATTGTCATAGTATCTAATGATACTTCCGTGTATTGCCAAAAACGACATCGCTCACTACTCTATTTCCAAGCAAAACCCCAAAACCAAAACTCAGTTCAGAGGCAACAAAGGAGTAAGGCGTATACCACACCTCACGTGGCGCCACCCACAGTTGAAGACCCTGACAGGCCATCGACCTCAAAAGATGCCAAGCATCTCCAAATGTATCTGCAAAAAACACGGCATCAACCTACTTTGCGAGTAGTTGCTAAACTACTCTCTTACCCACCGCTTTAATCACAGTGTCAGCTAATGTAGAATATCAAAAACTTTTGTATCTGCTAGAATACAAGCACTCTTACAACTACGGACCAAAGAAACTCATTATAAAATATCTGAAACGATCCGGTAGTCCAAAACTCTGACATCTATCTTGGAGTGAAAAACCCAAATTTTTTGAAATAATATAAAAAATTATTCCAATTTATCAATTTATATTTTTTAAGAAATACATATATCATATTTAATATGGGAAAAAGTAAAAACAGAGTTTGTAGCTTCTTCAATTTTATATTTACGAAATAATTAGAAATCGCGTTAATTTTCCAAAAGACATCAACTATTTTCTTCCTAAAAATTTTTATTTGTAAAAGAGTCGACATATTACCCAATATTTCAATATTTTTCTGCTTATGACATCTATCTTCGAGTGAAAAAACCAATTTTTTTGAAAAAATATTCAAAAAGTAACAACACAGTTTGTAGCTTCTTCAGTTTTATATTTACGAAAAAGTTAGAAATCGCGTTAATTTTCCTAAAGACATCAACTATTTTCTTCCTAAAAATTTTAATTTGCAAAAGAGTCGACATATAACCGGAATCCTTATATTTCTAACCCAATATTTCCATATCTATATATGTATATAAAAATAAGTCCCCGTATATGTACGTCGCCGAACTACTCATAAACGCGTCGTGCGATTTCAACCAAACTTATACACTACGTGGGCAGAGGTCCATTTATGGTTCATATGAAGTTTCAAGACCCTATGCGACCCCTTTCCCGAGATATCGACCAAAATATGGACCAGGGGTGACCCTAGAAGGTGTTTAGACAATATGGGTATCGAATAAAAGGTGTTGAAGAGGGTTTTAACAGGAAGTGGTTCAAAGTCCAATATGGGACCCTGTTTCCGAGATATCGACCAAAATGTGGACCAGGCGTGACTCTAAAGACTGTTTACACAATATGGGTACCAAATGAAAGGTGTTGATGAGGGTTTTAACAGGAAGTGGTTCAAAGTCCCATATGGGACTCCGTTTCCGAGATATCGACCAAAATGTGGACCAGGCGTGGTTGGTTGGTTGGTTGGTTGGAGTGGCGAGTCCCAGTGACTCCAATTAGCGCTAGCGCGCCGTTTTGATACCACAGCTCGTGAACTAACCAATGAAGATTACGACAGAAAACTTGCGTGGTGGGACTCTCACCCCTCTATCCTAACTATATCCATCCCGTTGAGTCCAGAAATTTTAGAAGTTCCCCAAGCTTAACATCGTTGAGCTCAGAAAGACTCCCGAACAAAGGTTTACCCAGAAATTTTGTTCTGCTCCCGCAGTGCGCAGGACAGCCGCACAGTAGGTGCTCCACCGTCTCTTCCATCCCCGGAAGGTTGCAACTGCGGCACGTAGTATTGTGCTCCATGCCCATCCTTGCCGCGTGCGCCCCGATAGTCCAATGTCCAGTGAGGGCTGAGACTAATCTGAAAAGGTCCCTTCTGTTGTTCCTTAGAAGGGTCGAAGTTCGTGCTTCATTATACGACGGCCATAAACTCCTTGAAACTCTGCAGGACTGCAAACGCTTCCATCTATCCGTAGCCTCACCACGCCAGTGCCGAGAGATCCGACCCTTGAGCAGTCCCAGCGGTGCAAGGACCTCCTGCGCTTCTGAGACGTCAAGAGCCGACCCACGTCGTGCCAGCTCATCGGCACACTCGTTTCCCTGTATGTTACGATGCCCCGGCACCCATATTAGAGAAACGGCATGTCGACTTGCCAGGTTCATGGTCCTCTCTCTGCACTGACCTACGAGGCTCGAAGTGATCGTCGCTGATCCGAGAGCCCGAAGAGCCGCCTGGCTGTCCGAGAAGATAGCTATCCGATTACCTGTTATATTTGTATCCAGGAATGCCCTGCATGCTTCCTGGATAGCATAAATTTCTGATTGAAATACACTCGCAGAGTCTGGAAGACGCACTGATAAGGACACGTCTGGGAGAATTCCAAAAACTCCCGCTCCCACTCCACAATCCATTTTAGATCCGTCCGTGAAAATTGATATGTCGAAGTTTTGTGGTAGTTTCCCTGTTTTCCAGTCCTTTCTGGATGGGAAAATAACCTCAAAATTTGTGTCGAAAACTGTCCTGGGACAGATGTAGTCCGTTTTGTTCTTAATATAGGGGTCGGTTATATTTAACAGAATACGGCTGTGACCGTATCCACGCTCTTTCCAGAGTCCCAACTCCCGAAGCCTGAGTGCACCATTAGATGCTATGGACCAGGCGTGACTCTAAAAAGTGTTTGCTCAATATGGGTACCAAATGAAAGGTGTTAATGAGGGTTTTAACAGGAAGTGGTTCAAAGTCCCATATGGGGCCCCGTTTCCGAGATATCGACCAAAATGTGGACCAGGCGTGACTCTAAAAAGTGTTTGCACAACATGGTACCAAATGAAAGGTGTTGTTGAGGGTTTTAATAGGAAGTGGTTCAAAGCAGGGTTCGAATTTGCACGCACGTGTGCAGCACACTTGTATATTTTTCGCTCTTACACATGTGCTATGTGCTACCAGAAATATTTTTTAGCACACAGCTCATGTGTGTGCCGATTTGAGTTAAGCACATGCACACGTGTGTGTTTTTATATAAAATATCTATGCACGAACTCTCGTGCTGTGTGCAGAAAAAACGTTCACTTCAACACGCACTTGTGTATTTCAAAAACAAAACACACATATTTTTTTCTGCCATATAAAAATTCAATAGAAAAATTTGAGAGCAAATAAAATAAAAAACAAACGCATGAGTATGTGCTTTTATATTTTCAATACAAAACACACACCCGTGCAAGTGCTTTATTTCAAACTGCACAGCTCATGTGCATGAGCAATAAGTTTTGTGAGCATTTTTTTGCACGCGCGTGTGTGCTGTGTGCGTGCGTGCAATCGAACCCTGGTTCAAAGTCCAATATGGGACCCCATTTCCGAGATATTCACCAAAATGTGGACTAGGTGTGACTCTAAAAAGTGTTAGCACAACATGGTACCAAATGAAAGGTGTTGATGAGGGTTTTAATAGGAAGTGGTTCAAAGTCCAATATGGGGCCCCGTTTCCTAGATATCGACCAAAATGTGTGACCCTAGAAAGGGTTTGGACAATATGGATTCCAAAAGAAAGGGGTTGACTAAGGTTTCAACAGGGAGTGGTTTGGTACGCTGACGGATGTCGTAGCGTATAAAAGTATAATATATCCTTTTGATAATATATCATTTTGACAAGAAAATTAAGAACTTTTTATTTATTGTAGCTTTTGTATCATAAAGCTTGGTTAGTATTACCGCGAGGTAAGAAAGCTTTCACTACCCCTCTTCCTCTCAATCAAAATATTTTAACATTTGACAAATTTTTATTTCAAATTTGATTGGGGAAAAAACAATTAAATCAAATGAGCATATTTTCGCTTTTGAATAATTTTTAATTTAAAAAAAAGTTTATGCGCTGGTGTTATATTACCATATTGACTATTGAATAATTTGTTATAGAAAAAAATAGTTTATGTGCTGTGGATGTATTATTGGCTAATTAAATCATTTTATATAGCCGCTATTTTGTAAAGAAATACAATGAATTGAGAAAAATAGTGGTGTTTATTTTCATAGTTTTCTTTTTAACAGAGGCTCACAATGATCTTAGGTTCATAATGATCCTAGGTATACAATAACAAAAAAACAAAGGCAAAATAACGTTTGCCGGGCTCAGCTAGTTTTATTATATTTATTTAATAAGATTGGCAAGAAAAATATTACCAATTGCCTCATTGTGGCGTCATTTTAATTTTTCTTGCTTTGAAAGATTAAAAAAAAAAAAACAATTTTAATTTTTGTCTTCACCGAGAATCCCGAGAATCGAAGTCAGGTGTCCTGCAAGTAGTATACATGGACATGCTGGAACAAATGTGACCAATTTATTCCACTAAAAGAGACTACAAAAGTACTAGTCTACTAGAATAAAATATTGGAAAAGTATATTTTCAAAGCAGAAAATGTATTTTTCATACTAAGAATGAAGTTAGTTATATAGAATAAAAAATTTTGATCGCAACACCAGAAGAGGAATTTTCAAAAATAGAAAAGAACAAGTAAGGAAGTCTAAGTTCGGGTCAATCGAACATTAAATACCCAGCGTTAGTTTTCAGAAAAATTTTATGGGAAAAAAACACGTGATTTTCAAAATTTTCGATATCGAAAAAGGGGGCGTGGTTATAATTCGATTGCGACAATTTTCAACAGCAGCCTGCCTTGCAAATATCTCAGTTTTTACGCAAGTTATGTCTATTTATGTGGTTTTCGATAACGAAAAAGGGGGCGTGGTTATCATCCGATTTCGCCCATTTTCAATAGCAACCTACCTTGGCCAGAAAGTAACCCGTATATAAAATTTCTTGCAAATATCTCAGACAGACAGACGGACAGGCCTTAATCAATTCCTCTATTCAACCTAAGAAGTTCATACCTGGAACTCTATATCTAACTCGATTATTTTTCGCCGTTACGTAGTACCGTTATGTGGACAAAGTTATCAAGATTGACACATTTATCGATAACATAGAATCGGCCGCTAACTTTACTTTTTTACGAAAAACGCATTTTTGATTTGATTATTTTAGATTCTTAACTCTTCTCGATTTTTTAAAAGTTTAATTCACTTATGAAATTTTTAGGGTGTTAGATGGAAAAATATTTCATATACATATGTTTTTCATACAGTTCAAGATTGCCCAGAAAAATATAACCAATTGTCTTATTTAGAACAAAGTTGTAATTAGACGCTGGAAAGTATAAGTAGTTGTTGGCGTCATTTTAAGTTTCCTTTCTTTAAAAGAATTAAAAAAAAAAAAAAATTTATTTTTGTCTTCACCGAGAATCCCGAGAATCGAATTCAGGTGTCCTGCAAGTAGTAAACATTTATACCCAGGTATGTTATTAAATCTAAAAGAGGCTAAAAAAGTAGTAGTCTACTAGAATAAAATATTGGAAACTTAAATTTTCTCAGCAGAAAATGTATTTTTCATACTAAGAATGAAGTTAGTTATATAGAATAAAATATTTTGATAGCAACACCAGAAGAGGAATTTTCAAAAATAGGAAAGAAAAAAGAAAAATATCAAAATCCATGCACAGAAATGTAAAGCAGGAGTTATTAGCTTTCAAATGTTGTTAAAAATAATCTGTAGCCTTACTACAAGCCGAAATCTAATCACTTCAGTTGGTGCATGTTTTCATTACCTTAGGAAAAATTTCAGCAATATCTATACCTATATTAATAGGCTAACAGTCCCCCCAGAGTAACTTTCGCAACCCAACTTCATATAGTATTTATAGATAGAACCCTATAAAGTTATATTGCCATCTTGGTATGGACTATTTCTGCTGTCTCGCTAAAAAATTTTTGGAATATTATGCTTTGTTTATTTGTTATTAACCCAGATATGCCCAATGTCCTATATATAGTCCACCTACTCAGTTGTTTACATAAAGAATAACGGACTGCCGAGAACTGCTAATTTGACTCATTTGGTTAGCTTTTGTTTCTACCTTACTGATGAAAGTTCGTTTTGGTTAGTTTTCGCTACCATTTCTGTGAAATTAATTTAAAAAGTTATGCTTTTTTCAAAATGTCGTAATTTCTCACTACCTTTGCACGGTAACTCAATTATAAAAAATCAATGTTTTTTGTCGAAGCTCGTGTATGGGTGTTTCCACGGTCGCAAACAGTACGTTCGTACGCGTTTGTGGGTCAAAAAACAAAGTAAACATAGGTTTTTGTTTTTTTTGTTTGCTACTTCAACAGCATTTTGGAAGGTCAATTTTAGGTGCAAGAGGCAGGTTTGTTCGATTTTTAGTTTAGACTGTGGGGTCAATAAACATGTGGTCGCAAACGTACGCAAAATGGAAGTGACTTTTTTGTCCAATGGAAAAATTCAAAATTCAGCGAAATGGAAAGGATTTTTTCAAAACGGTTGATAACATATTGAAGTGGCATAAAGTGACTTTCTTTACGTTTATTGCGCGTTACAATATCGTCCGTACATTTTTATATATACGCTTAAATACCGGTCGCGAACGTACGGGTCGCGAACGTACGATTTTTCCATACACTTTTTTTCCTATTTTCGGCATAATGTTTTACAAATTATGGAACACTTAATTCACAAGTTTAAATTGTGTATGTTGTATTTATAAAGAAAGAAGATAGCATAAATTATTAGACTGTACTGAAATTCCGCGGCTCACACCGAAAGGCTCGAAAGTGGCTTGCATAATATAAAGTATACTCACTATAATGTATGGTTGTAAAATTTATGAATAACTTCATTCAAATTATTCAAAACCCTATGATCTATTATTAGAAATGGAAATAAAGTATATTAACAACCTCTTTTTTTCTTGCTTCAGTTTTTGGTAGGCAAAAATATATCAAAATGCAAAACGGTCGCGAACGTACGCAACTTTGAGAATAAAAAAAAAAAAGGTTTGGTAAACCCTTCAAAAGAAGTAGTTTTGTTTTTCAATTAAGTGCACTCAACTGGCTTTAGAAATGTAGTTCTAGACTAGGCCTAGGCAATTTTGCAATTGAGGTAGTGTTAGTGAGAGCGCACCACTGAAATGCTGTCGTTTGTTTGTGTTCAGTGCGTCGCTAGCTAAGAAAGAAGCAAGGTGGTGCGCATCTTTTTTGTTATCGCGCAAGAAATAAATATTATTACACAATGTGTATGAATATAATTATTTCATGTATGTTGATCAATGCTTTTAGCAAAAGCAAACTTTTATGTTTTTTCATTTGATGTACGCATTTGTTATCATGAAATAATTACATTCATTCATTTAGTGAAATACTTCCGCATAAGCTGTTGCTTTGTTGCTTGATAGTAAGACCATAGTTATATAGTAATAAAACTGTGGTGAAGAGTACGTCATATTGGTGAATTTCCAGGGTTGATATCCCTCGTAGTACGTGAACTCATGGACGCATAGTTGTATTTTCATACCAAAAAAAAACTTTAAAAATGTAATCACATAAGTGCATGTAGCGCATATATTTTATGGCATATATGAAATAATTTATTTGATTATGCGGCCTTCAAGTTTTTAAAAACAGCAAAAGATTGGCTTTAGGCGTTCGTGGGCACCAACGAAATATGTGATTTTGCTGAAATTAAAATCTATATACGTTCTCTGACTTACTTCTCACAAAATGGAAGAATAATACACTTAAATATTATTCATGAATTAACTTTATTATATTACTACTACATGCAAAAGATAAAGAAACTATATTCTATAAAAAATATATTCTTACTCTTATAAAAAGATGTATAAGGGCATTGGGTTGAGAATTACTACAACAATAATATGGCTGTATATCACTCATCTTGTCGAACAAAGCTTTAGAAAACCCGATTAAATGACAACAAGCATCGAAGTTTTCATTTAGGGATTCATCAAGTTTGGAAAGAAATGCAATAAATCCTGAAATGGTTTTTAATGGTTAATAACATCACCTTTTCTTCCTTGTATTGGTAGCACTGCAAGTAGTCAGACTACAAGCATATGTATTTTCAATTTATAAACCTATTTAAAGCTAAAATTACATAGAAATCGCCATATTTCGAGGTAAAATGTTCTAACACCTTCGGAAATGTGATTTTGAAAACGTGAAATGTTTGCAAAAATAGTGGAATTTCGATCAGAGATCTAGAAAATAATAGTTTAATTGTTTTTAGAACTACCTTAGCCATATTTTGATTGTTTCGAAAAATTTGAAAGTTTATTTCAGGTAAATATGTGTGAAAATTGGACACAGAATTTAACGAAACTACCGACATAGTGATATGTGTGCAACATTTTGACATACAAGTATAGCGTTATAATTTTTAACCAACTAATACACGCATAACTTTTCTTTAAATGAAAAATATCTTAATGTATTTTTAACAATTTCTCCTTTCTTAAAATAATGTATACACCTCATTCAATTTGCAACACAACACCCTAAAATGCTGAAAAATAGTTGACTGAAACCCCGAGTACACGAAAAAGGTGAATATAGCCGCGGATTTTACCACAGTTTTCCTACTGTATTATACTGTGGTAAGACACTGAACAGAAATAAACAACAGCACTTCGTTTATCAGTGCGCTCACACAAGCGAAGCAAGCAAAGAGCGTAATAATCTGTGTGAATTTGGTTCTCAATTATGCGGACAATTGTCCCACTAAATGCCTGGGCCTGTTCTAGACATATCCTTACACTCCTTGAGAAGTGGTAACAAAAAATTTATTTTTTTGGTCGCGAACGTACGATCCAGGCAGAGGTAAAAGTTTCAATAAAAATTTACCGTTAAAACGTCGTCGTTCAATCTTCTTTCATTTTTATAGTCTTAATTGATATGGGTATTTTGTTGCAAAAAAGGATCGCTAGTGTAAGTCGTGCATGTGAAAAAATTTAAAAGAAACAGGCCTTTAAAACTGGCTGGATATGAACAATTTTTTTTTTTTCAGGTTTCAAATCAAATTTTTCATACAAAAAATTTAAATTAACTTTCAAACCGTTATTTTTATAAAAATTTGGGTAATTTTGTATAACAGGGTTAAAAAAGAATTTATTTTTATTAACATTTAAAATTTTTGCTCTGGTTGAACATTCTACGGAAATGCTCATATTTGAAATATTCGTCCCCTGTTACATGCATAGAAAAGTTTTGTTGGTGTTATAGTGAAGTTGTTGTATTAGCGTAAAATGTGGTGTCCTACATGTAGGACATTGGGCACATATTATACTACATACAATTTTTTTAGGGGATTTTCTCTATATGAAGCTTTGGCCATTTTCGAGGAAGATAGTACGGATTTTGATACCATAGCACTATTCCCACCAGCAAATGCAAATGCAGACGTGATCAAAGAGGATTCCGGCTAGGAAGATAATGTTAATATAAATAATTTATAAGCTTCGCAAATGAACAGCCTCGTTAAAGTATTTTCGAAATACAATGTCCAGTATGAGCGGGATTCTGATGATGGCATACCAGTCTCTCCCGACGAAAAAGAATCTCAAAAAAAGAAAACAATATCACTTCGTGAAGGAGCATGGGAGGGTTTCACCGTTCAGACCGTACTAGTCTTTACCGCAATGCCATAAGATATAAGAAATGGTATTTTTTCCCTCATAACTCATTGTGTGGATATAGCTGTTCAAAATACCTGGCAGATACATAAACATAATGGTGGAACAATTGATCCATTATCTTTCAGAAGAAGCATTGCGACAACTTTGCTCACCCAAAATAAAAGGGGTAATGCCTATCAAAAAGGACGTCCTTCACAACTTTCCATCGACGATTTAATGTTGATCGAATGAATCATTTGGTAATTCCACAAGGTAAACAAACCAGGTGTGGCCCTTGCCATCAAAAGGCAACAACAAGGTGCGAAAAATGTAATATAGGATTACATGTAAAATGTTTTGTCACATATCACAGGAAATAATTTTCATGATGTCATAGTATACCATGTGCCCAATGTCCTATATATAGGACGGCTCTAAAATCCAACTTTCAAAATACATTTTTTTAAAACCATTACCAATTCGTCTTTTCATTGTCATTTCAATGGGGAATAATACAAAATCACCATGGAAAAGTTCCTGTTCAACGAATGGGCATATCTGGGTTAAACAAAAAAGAAGTCTACAAACTCTCCAGAACTCTCCAGCTATTTTGTAATCTCCAACAGCACTATACAACACTATTAAGCACTGTTATAAAAATAATTCATAAAAGCTTTCATCAAAAGCCAAAGCTGTTAACTACAGTATCTGTCTGTTTTATTTTACATAAAGCAGTGGTGCAGGTGGTAAGCGTGCCGGCTATGGTGCGTGCGTTCGCGGGTTCAAGGCACGTAAAGTTTTTTTTTCTTCACTAAATTGAATTTGCCTTGAAACATATGACAACTTTTTATCATAATATTTTTTTTTACATTTATCATATTTGTAACCCAATATTTCAATATTTTTCTGTTTATGACCCCTATCTTGGAGTGAGAAAATCAAACTTTTTGCAAAAAAGCTAAAAAATTATTCCAATTTATTAATATTTATCTTTTTTTATTTTTTTGAAGAAAATGTCTATATATTAATAGACTAACAGTCTCCCCATAGTAACTTTCGCAACCCAACTTCATATAGTATTTATAGATGCGCCCTATAAAAGTTATATTGCCATCTTGGTATGGACTATTTCTGCTGTCTCGCAAAAAAAAATTTTGAAAATTCTGCTTTGTTTATTTGTTATTAAGCAAAAAACTAGCCTACAAACTCTCCAGCTATTTTGTAATCTCCAACAGCACTATACAACACTATTCAGCACTGTTATAAAAACAATTCATACAAGTTTTCACCAAAAGCCAAAGCTGTTAACTAGGGTATATGTCTGTTTTATTTTACATAAAGCAGTGACGCAGGTGGTAAGCGTGCCGGCTATGATGCGTGAATTTGCAGGTTCAAGCACGGGTTCAGGCCAGGTTAAGTTTTTTTTTTACTAAATTGAATTTGCCTTGAAACATATAACATCTGAAAACCTTTTATCATTATATATTTTTTTTTAAGTTATTATATTTGGAAGCCAATATTTCAATATTTTTCTGTTTACGACCTCTATGGTGGAGTGAAAAATTTAAATTAAAAAAAAAAAATAAAAAATTATTCCAATTTATCAATATTTCTCTTTTTATTTTTTTTTTAGGAAATATATCATATTTAATATACAAAAAGTAAAAACACAGTTTGTAGCTTCTTCAATTTTATATTTACGAAATAGTTAGAAATCGCGGTAATTTTCCTAAAGACATCAACTATCTTCTTGAAGAACCGGATGCAGATATTTTAAATTAAAAAATTTTTATGGTACAACAGAATTGTACTTTAAAAAAAATATCGTTTTAGAAAATTAGTTTAAAAAAACATTCAAATGTATGCGAATTAATGTAAAGCGGGATTTATTAGCTGATATATGTATATTGGCTTGAATTAGTACATGTTTTCATTACCAAAGGAATCTACAAACTCTCCAGCTATTTTGTAATCTCCACCAGCACTACTCAGCACTGTTATATAACTACCAAGTCACACCCCTCCGCTCATTTCCCTACATACACATGTTTTAATTTATGAAATGTACCAAATTCTATATAACATATCCTACTCGGCATCTAAACACCATTTGTAAGCTTATAAATCCTAGCTTCACTTCTGGCTTTATATATTTAACTTTTTGCCTATTGGAAGAGTCTATTTTTTTAAACTATATTATTTTATAAGCAAAATTCCACAATGTTAAGATCGAAATTTGTAATGTTAAATAACGTACGGACTTTAACTAAAGAACAATTTCAAATGACACTAACAGCCCGATTCTGTGCTCATGATAAATTTGTCGACCTTGGTAAATAATCAGGGAAAAATATTTTTATCAACTGTTTTGAATTCTGCGAGAAATAGACTACTCCTAGTAGAAAAAAAATTGTTTTTGACGCAAAATTCCAAAAATATTTCTTCTTTATTATTTATCAAGATTGACAAATTTATCAATAACACAGAATCGGCCGGTAACTTTACTTTTTTTAAGAATAACACATTTTTACTTTGATTATTTTATATTCTAAGCATTTCTCGATTTTTTTAAAGTTTAATTTACTTATGAAATTTTTAGAGGTTAAATGGAAAAATTTTTCTATACAGTTGTAGATTGGCCAAAAAAATATTATCAATTGTCTTATCTAGAGCAAAGCTGTAAATAGACGCTGGAAAGTATAAGTAGTTGCTGGCGTCATTTTAAATAATTTTCCTTGCTATAAAAGAATTAAAAAAAAAAACAATTCCCATTTTTGTCTTCACCGAGAATCCCGATTCACCGAGAATCGCGAGAATCGAAGTCAGGTGTCCTGCAAGTAGTATACATTTATACCCATTTTAGTATAAAAAGGGTACAATTAGTGTCTTCATAGGACATGCTCGAACAAATGTGACCAATTTATTCCATTTAAAAGAGACTAAACATGATCCAACTATGAAAAGTCGTGGCATGAGACAGCTGATTAAAAAGTGTTTTCTTTAATTTTGATACTATTCCCATTTTTCAGTGTCCTTTTGACAGTACGCACACAAAGTACAACAACAAAATACATTACACAAATTACGTACGCACGGGTGTATGTCACCATGCGATCACCTGTTTATTGCATCATGAGACTAAAAAAGTAGTAGTCTACTACAATAAAATATTGGAAAAGCATACAGTGCACTCGGGAAAACGTCAACCAATTAAAACCGCGGGTGTTGACGTTTAACAATTGTTGACGTTTACGAATGTAAAATTATATGATAAAAAACATATATGTATATATCTGCTTTTAAAAGTTTTTATTAAATATAAACTAAAGCCAAACATAAACAAATTCAAAAAGGAAGAAAAGGCATTCAAACTGACTAGAAACAAAAAAGTAACTGAACATAAATAAAAAGATAATATGTATGAGTAGTTACAACTCCTTTTCTACTCTAATTATAAGGGGAATCCCCAATTTCAAAAATTATTTCATAAAAAAATGTGTGTGTGCACAAATTAACTGCTGCTAAATTCAAAATTGGGTTTTATTCGGAGTTGATGTTTTAGAGCTTTGGGGTCGAGTTTACGTTTTAGAGTAGGCAATGTAAAAAAAATCGGGTTCACGTTTTGGAATGTTGACGTAACCGAGCGTTGCCGTTTTCCCGCGTGCACTGTATTTTCTAAGCAGAAAATGTATTTTTCATACTAAGAATGAAGTTAGTTATATAGAATAAAATATTTTTATAGCAACACCAGAAGAGGAATTTTCAAAAATAGAAAAGAAAAAAGAAAAATATCAAAATCCATGCAAAGAAATGTAAGGCAGGAGTTATTAGCTTTCAAATGTTGTTGAAAATAATCTGTAGCCTTACTACAAGCCGAAATCTAATCACTTCAGTTGGAGCATGTTTTCATTACCTTATGAAAAATTTCAGCAGTATCTATATATTAATAGGCTAACACTCTCCCCATAGTAATTTTCGCAACCCAACTTCATATAGTATTTATAGATAGATCCCTATAAAAGTTATATTGCCATCTTGGAATGGACTATTTCTACTGACTTGCGAAAAAAAATTTTGAAAATTATGCTTTGTTTATTTGTTATTAAACAAAAAAGAAGCCTACAAACTTTCCAAAACTCTCCAGCTATTTTGTAATCTCCAACAGCACAACATATATAAAAGCTTTTACCAAAAGCCAAAGCTACAGTATATGACTGTTTCATTGTACGCTAGATGGACCAGTGCGCGCCTTGCGCAAGAATTTCAACACTACCCTTAGCGACATCTACAACCCAGTAGATAAAGTCTCTGATTCACAACAGAAATTATATACATGATACAGTGGCGCAGGTGGTAAGGGTGCCGGCTCTGATGCGTGCGTTTACAGGATCAAACACGGGTTTGGGGCAGGTTAAGTTTTTTTTTTATAAATTAAATTTGTCTTGAAACATATAACATATGAAAACCTTTTATCATAATATTTTTTTGTTTTAATTTATTGAAGATTGGCCAGAAAAATATTACCAATTGTCTCATTTAGAGCAAAGCTGTAAGTAGACGCTGGAAAGTATAAGTAGTTGCTGGCGTCATTTTAAATAATTTTCCTTGCTATAAAAGAATTAAAAAAAAAAACAATTCCCATTTTTGTCTTTACCGAGAATCCCGATTCACCGAGAATCGCGAGAATCGAAGTCAGGTGTCCTGCAAGTAGTATACATTTATACCCATTTTGGTATAAAAATTGTACAATTAGTGTCTTCATAGGACATGCTCGAACAAATGTGACCAATTTATTCCATTTAAAAGAGACTAAACATGATCCAATCGAAATTGTCTTTTTGTTTCGTTGTGAACGGACGTGTTTTCACTGTGTCGTGGGGTGGCGCTTTTATTGATACGATTATCACTTTAACAACTATAACAAAATGTCTTGCCCAACATGCAATGACAAAGTTGATCGCTCGGATGTGTCTGCCAAAGTAGCGTGTGCGGATTGTGGAAGCTTTTTCCACGCCTCTTGTGCCAAGATTACTGTCGCTGACCTAGAGTATATGAAGGCGAATAACATTAAGCATCGATGTGAGCCATGCAGTGTATTACGCCGTAAGTCTCTGCATCAGCAGCCGCTGCCAGCTGCTGTTTCTGGAGTTAAAGCGGATGATGCATTTGGACCGTTAGTAGCTCCACATGTAGCCACAAAATCATCAACAGCAGGACAAGGCAGACAAAAGCAAATTTCATCCAACAGCAATCAAAAGCAACAAACACAAATTACAAACAACACTAACAGCGCCAATACCTAAAAAAAAGCAAAGCAACAAGGTAATATGCAAAGCTACAACACCAACGCAAGCAAAACGGCACCAATCCAAAGTACTCAACGTACTCAACAAGGGCAAATTAGCAATCATGGTACAAATATAAATATTAATAATACGAGTACAAAGGAGATAACTTTGCAATTGCTCTATGATGAGATTTTGAGTTTGATAAAATTGAACTCTGATTTCATAGCAACAGTAGTGCAGCTAAAAGAGGAAAACTCCAAACTAAGTGAGAGAGTTTGCAAGCTGGAGAGTGCGTTGAACTGGCGCCAACAGCAACTGCTAAGCAGCGCAGTTGACATTGCCGGCGTACCAGCAGTGACAAGTGAAAATGCGAATGAGTGCGCAAAGCAGATTTTAGCCACTGCCTTAAACTTACCTGTCACTTAAACTCTCCTGTCAGGAGATATAAGTAGATGCTATGTTAAACAGCTGAAAAAAACAAAAGTGATCCGTGTTTACTTTGCTTCTGCTGAAATGAAGAGAAAAGTAATGTTGCAAAAACGCAAAGCAAAAGCTAAATTGACAGGTCAGCTTTTTGGCGATGCTAACAACAAAAATAACATCTGCATAAACGACAGCCTCACCAGCTACAACAGAGCTTTGCTTACAGCAGCAAAGAAAACAAAAAGCATAAAAGTTATAAATATCTATGGGTGAAAAATGGTAGAATTTTCTTGAAAAAGGCTGATGATGGCGAAGTTGTTTTATTAAGAACTTTTGACGACTTGTCAAAAGTTGGATAAACCATTTAATTTTAACTAATACTTAAATCATGTTTTCCTTTAATTGTATCCAATAACCACGCCATAATCAAGCCTATCAACGATTTAAATCTTATTTGAATAATTGTTTAACTGTGATTCACCAAAGTATTCGTAGCCTTCGGCAAAACTTTGACTTGTTGCTCTGCAATCTGGAGGTGTTTAAAAGCCCTCCGGATCTAATTTTCGTATCCGAAATCTGGATATACTCCAATGAAACGCAAGTTTTTTTCCATACCTGATTATAATTTCTTTGCAAACACCAACGACCTTTATTCTGTAGGTGGTTTTGGCGTTTTTGTTAGTACTGCGTACGAGTGTGATTTTTTTAAATATAGTGTCACAAGCGCTGACATTTTAAAGGTTACATTAAGTATCTCCAGCAAGGTTTTTAGTTTTATATGTGTATACAGGTTACATGCGGTTCCTATACAAACGTTTTTGGAAGAGTTTTCAGGTATTCTTTGCAGGGAAAAATCTAGTAATACTATTATCTTAGGGGACTTTAATTTGGATCTCCTCAGCCTGAGTGCTACAACAGAAAGCTACCAAACCCTTATAGCTAATCATGGCCTAACGTCGTATTTGAACGAACCAACACGTATTATTTCTGAAAGCTGCCTTGATCACGTTCTCTGTCGGAGTAGTTGCGATACCCTTAGTTTTAACATCATAAACCTTGATTTAAAAATTACGGACCACACCATGACTGGTGTAATAATAAAAAATACATGTGGCAAAAGCAGTAGTAGAAGAAAGGTGAACAGAATATTAACCAAGATAGATTTCGGTTTATTAAACGAGAGATTGCGGTATGAATCCTGGGACAGGGACTATGCTGTGGAAAACGTAACGCTTGCATACAAAATGTTTTTAAATACTTTGCAAAATCACATTAAGGCTGCAAGTTTTTCTTACGTACCATGCAGAAAACGAACAAAAATAAAACCTTGGATTAGCAATCAGTTAGTTAGGAAAATAAGTCTAAAAAACAAACTAGGTCAGAAGTGCCGTAAACACCCGTGCAATACAAGTCTTCGAAGCCGGTATCTCAACCTGTGTAGGAACCTGAGAAAACAAGTACGTATGGAACGTGATAACTACTATCGTAACGAGCTAGGGGCCTCGTTTGGTAACCCAAAGAAGGAATGGGATATCATCAACGGCCTTCTAAACCGAAAGTGTACTACAAATGACACAAAAATTAGTGTTCGATATAGTGGTGAAATCATTTCTGACGCTGAAGTAATAGCTAATCTTTTCAATGATCACTTCTCGTCAATCGGGCAATCAGATATTTCCTTACATCCGTGCGAAACTTTGTCTACGGCAACAGCAGCTCCACATGAAGGGAACAGTTTTTTCTTTGAGGGTTTTTCAAGCAATGAAGTCTTCAAAGCTATTAAATCTTTGAATAACTCCAGGTCGCGTGGCCCTGACGGAATTTCCAATCAGGAACTAAAATATGTGGCATTCAATATAGCTGATATTTTAACGCATCTCTTCAATACAAGCGTTTTGTCGGGAACCTTTCCTGTCGATTTGAAGTGTGCTGTTGTCATTCCCTTATTTAAAAAGGGTGATAAAAAAGATATGAACAATTATAGGCCAATCTCCCTGCTTTCTTCCATTTCAAGAGTTTTCGAGAAGCTTGTAAAATGTAGAATTCTTTCTTTCCTTGAAAGTAAGAACTTTTTCAGCCCTATGCAATTCGGATTCAGACGCGGGAGGTCAACAGAAGATGCTCTGTTGGATTTTTGTTCCTTTGTGTATAGGGAACTTGACAACAAGAAGATTTGTGCTGGTCACGAAATTTTACTAGAGAAATTGTTCTCTGCCGGTTTTCGTAGTTTCTTCTTTGACTGGTTCAAATCTTACTTAGCAGGAAGGGTGCAGAGAGTAAAGGTTGATTGCAGTCTAAGTAAGGCTATTACAATTGGGTTAGGAGTACCTTTTGTAAGAATTTTTTTCTGGGAAAGTTACTGCTTTCGCAGATGACCTTGCTATTGCTTATGGTTCATCGAACTATGTAGATATGTTAGCAGGTATTAATCATGATGTCCATTTATTAAGGGTGTGGTTTGCTACTCATAAGCTTATAGTCAGTCGAAAAACGAAGATGATGTATTTCAATCTACATCCAAAAGTCTCACCTGACATAGCCATTGTATTCCATCCTACTGACTGTAAGCGGTTTGCTCTAAACCATACATTGTTTTCTGGCACATCATTTACATCTGATATGAACTGTTCGGAAAAATGCTTCTCCATTGAAGAAGTAAGTGATTTTCAATACCTGGGTGTCTCCGTTGATCAAAACTTAAGTTGGTCTACGCATATATCCCGCTTAAAGTCATACATGCGGTCTACCGTTCGGTATTTTTATAACCTGAAAAGAATTTGTTCAAGCTCAACTCTCAAAACTATTTATTACGCTTTGGTTCACTCCAAACTCCAATATGGCATAAGCTGTTGGGGAGGTGCATCTTATAGTCAAATTCAGCAGCTTTTAATTACTCAAAAAGGTTTCATAAGAATAATATGTAATGTAAATCGTCTTCATCACACCATCGACCTGTTTAGAGATCTCAAAATTCTTCCCGTAAGACATTTGTTTTACTACAAAACATTCAAGATATTTTTCCTTCGCTGTGGGTACTTACATAGCCGGGTCTCAGATAGCTATAACTTGAGGCAAAACTCCCACGGACTTGTTTATGTTCCCACATCTCGTACAACTCACTTCAAAAACTTCTTCACTGTTGTTTCTTGCAAACTGTTCAACGTGCTACCTGCGTCTATACGAGTCATTCGGAATTCGCAAAAACTTTTAGCAAAGGTTAAATCATTTCTGTTGGAGAAATCACATAACGACGTCAAAATTTTGCTGAATTCTACCACTTAAGAAATTTAAGCTATGTTGTTAAATCTGTTGTTCTTTTCCCTTTTTCGTTTTATGATGTGTAAATATAATTTGCATAATTTAATTTAAAACTTATAAATTATACTGAAACTCACCCCACGCACTTTTGTAAAAATACTCTCAGTTGTTTAGAGATGGCATTCAATACTAAATATTAATACTTTTTACAGAATGCCTTACTTTTTCTTTCATATTATTTTATATAATATACTCTTGTATCTTGAAAGAAAAATGAATAAAAAATCTAATCTAAAAAAAAATCTAATCTATGGAAGGTCGTGGCATGAGACAGCTGATTAAAAAGTTTTTTCTTTAATTTTGATATTATGCCCATTTTTCAGTGTGACAGTACGCACACAAAGTACAACAACAAAATACATTACACAAATTACGTACGCACGGGTGTATGTCACCATGCGATCACCTGTTTATTGCATCATGAGATTAAAAAAGTAGTAGTCTACTACAACAAAATATTGGGAAAGCATATATTCTAAGCAGAAAATGTATTTGTCATACTAAGAATGAAGTTAGTTATCGATACATATCTCTAGATATAATAAAATTGTAACAGGTCGATGTCTGTACATGGCAGATATCAACAAAAAATTGATTGGGGGAAGCATTATTAAACGAGTAGAATCCAAATCATCCATTTTTTTAATTTTTGTGTGTCTGTCTGTCTGTCTGTCAGTATGTTTGTCGCCGTATCACTCTAAAAGTACTGAATGGAAATGAATGAAACTTTTTTCGTTGGATTGCTAGATACTCAACTTAAAATTTAGGATATTTCTTTTTTCGATATCTCAACCGGTTTTGGAGTTATCGCCCAATATAATAATGCCCAACGGCTTACCCACCATATCCCGCCCGACCGGAGCGAGGGGCGCATCCGCATGACGCGCGGATTGTTCTTTCGTGCCGAGTCTTTGAAAGGCTTTGGTTTGTTAATCGTCGAGATCTAAAACTGCTCAGCTACAGAGAAAACCTCATCAGCTAAGTAAAAAAGATTACACAATTAATAAATCATTAGTTGACAGCGAAAAGTTAATTGTTAAGAATAAAGAGAAGAAACAAAGGATATGAAAAAAAAAAATTGTTGCTATGTATTTAGGATAGAAAGAATTAACTTTTTTATGCTGCATAGTGAGTCTGAAATATCAAACGTACCAGAATGAGAATTATAATCTTGACACAAACAACGAAAAGGCTCATTTAATTCAAAATTAGTTCGGCACTGTTTCAAGATAAGTGGTTTAAAATGTCTTCATGGACGAGAAGGTACATTGAAGTTCACTTCGCTCAAAAGAAACGGGCTTACGATTGAACCATTTAGTAATTTAATCATGAAGACAATTCCAAGCATTTCCCTCCGACTACAAAGGCTGTGAAGGTTAATTAGTTTTAAGCGACTCGTATACGATGGCAAATTATACAAGGGATCCCAGTGAAGATCTCTTAAGGCAAATAGTAAAAATTGTTTTTGAACTGATTCTAAGCGATCCACGTGGACCTGGTAACGCGGGTTCCAAATTATAGAACCGTATTCAAGTATCAGTCTGACTAATGTAGTAAAGAGAGTTTTAGTTACATAAGGGTCGATAATTTCTTTAGATTTAACAAATGCTAGAACGCCTCTAGCTTTATTGACTGTTACGTTAATGTGGCAGTTGAAACTGAGTTTGTAATCCATAGAAACCCCAAGGTCAACAAAATCATACATTTGCTCAATACTATAATTGCTAATTGTATAGGAAGCTGGCTGTGAAATTCCTCTCGAAAAACGCATGTATTTACATTTCTTTAGATTAAGCGGCATATAATTTAAATCGCACCAAGTAACTAGTGCATTTAGATCTGATTGAAGCTTATTGCTATCTTCAGATGATGCGAATGACATGAAAAGCTTTACATCGTCGGCATACCTTAACATTTTCGAAAATTCTATTACTGTAGAAATGTCATTTATAAACAGCAAGAACAGAATCGGGCCCAGATGGCTTCCTTGAGGAACTCCAGAGGAGACATTCATAACATCGGATTTACAGTTTTTAAACACTACTTTTTGTGTTCTGTCACTAAGGTAAGAAGAGATCCAGCGATTGAGACCCGGCTGGAAACCCAGCTGATCTAGTTTATGAATAAGTAACGAGTGACACACTTTATCGAAAGCTTTGCTGAAATCAGTATAAATAACGTCGGTGTGTAGATTTTTTCTAAAGCCATTTGAGACATGATTTGTAAACTCAAGTAAGTTTGTAACGGTGGACTTTCCCTTACAGAAACCGTGTTGACAGTCAGAAATCAAGGTAGAGATAGGATTCGTAAGCTGATTGGTACCAATAGCTTCAAACACTTTTGGGATGGCAGACAGCTTTGCTATGCCACGATAGTTCTCTATAGAAGCCTTGCTTCCGCTTTTATGAAGCGGTAGAAGAAACGACTCTTTCCATACTCTTGGAAAAACAACACACTTTAGTGACAGATTGAACAAATTGGTAAGGGGTTTGTAAATATTGTTAGCGCACTTCTTCAAGAAGCATGTAGGAATCCTATCAGGACCACATTTAAAAGATTCTTTCAAGGTTTTCAGACAAACAAGAACATCATTGGCGCATATAGTTGGACAATTAATCAAATTGTTCCCATGTAGCTCATAGGGATAATTTAGCAAGTCAGAATTGGTGACGGCAGAATAGTTAGAAGTGAAAAATTGCGCAAAGAAATTTGCGATATCTTGGTTATCGCTAGATAAAATGTCTTTATATTTCATGGCTGATGGAAATCCCACAACTTTTCGTTTAGAATTTACGAAATCATAAAATGACTTCGGATTGCGAATAATGTCTCTTTTTGTTTTAGAGATATAGGCTTTATAGCACTTTTTATTTAAGTCGATGTACCTCTTACGTAGACCAGAATACAACAAGTAGTGTTTGTTTAACCCAGATTTCTTAAATAATTTGAAAGAACGCGTTTTCTATTTTTCAGCATCATAAGCTCTTTAGTAAACCAAGCTTGCGTTGGATGATCAAATGTTATTTTACGTTTAGGAACAATCTTCTCAAATAAGTTGTAAATAGTTTGATTAAAATGTAAAACGTTTGAATCGATATCGCCACACAGCTCAGGCCAAGTTAATTTAGACAGTTCTTTATTTAATTTCTTATAGTTTGCTTTTGAGAAGTTAAAATCAAAGTTACTACTTGAGCAGCCTTGTGTACAGTGGCCATTACTTATGGTTTCGTGAATTATTTCCATAGAAGGGTGGTAGACGTCTTCGGGTAAAACCAGCGGATCGCAACGACTTACAGAAAATTTATTTTTATCATCGACAAAAACTAAATCTAAGACTTTGCCAAACTTGTTTGCTGTAACGTTTATTTGATTAAGACAGATATCGGAAATTCCATCTAAAAAGTCATTGTAGCCTGGTCTGGATGGATTTGGAATAATATTTCCATCGACTATTTTCCACGATATATGAGGTAGGTTAAAATCACCCAAAACAATCATCGAGTCAGAATCTTTAGTCAAAAAGTGAACCGTTTTGAGCAAAGAGATAAGTTGCATGTACAAAGCGAGATCTGATGCTGGCGGGATGTAACAAACAGATAAGTACATGGAGACATTCGCTAGCTGAATGCGGATGCATTTGAACTCAATGGAATCAATGTTAGGTATATCAACCTCCTCTGAAGATATGGAGGAATGAACGGCAAGTAAAACTCCACCCCCGACTCTGCGATCATTTCTATAAACTTGATATTCGTTACAAAAAAATTCAGAGTTGAAAACATGAGGTTTTAGCCAAGTTTCAGTGAAAGCAATTACGTTACAGTTTACAGCAGAAAGATTTCAAATAAAGATCAGTTAATTTGGTATTCAAACCTCTGACATTTTGATAAAAGATTGTCATGGTCTTAGTACTCAGTTTTTTGGCTCAACGCTATCACGAGAGATTGTTGCTACATTTTGAACATTTCTATTTGGTCTGTATTCAAACTCCCGCACAAGGGCACCGGGGGGGCCAAAAGAACTATCCAAAAGAGCGTCGAAATCTTTTTCAGCGACATCAATTCTAAATGAAGACATATTTCTCTGATATGTGAAATTAAACTTTTTAATAGTCAATTTACGATCTTTTACTTTAGTCGAAATATGGTACATTAAATCTTCTTCTGTAGTGTCAGGATGGAACCTAGACACAAAAATAGATTTTTTGCGAGGGACCACAACCAGCTTCCTAGCAATTTTTTCAGACTCAATTACAATAACGGGAGGATCCGGATTTTTTTTAGTGGATGTCTTTGGAGGGTTCTTGGACGTTGTCCGAACAGATGTGCTTGGAATTGGGGACGCCAAGTCTATCAATTCGATGGCTTGCGGCAAGTTCGGCTCTAATAAAGGAGCAGGCTCGCGCTCGCCACCAGATTTCCAAACGTTTTAAAAATGCTGGAAACTTTGTGCAATCTCTCCAATATTCAAGTCAGGTGATCGTAGCAAAATTACAAACTATAGACCTATAGTCAAGCAATGTACATTTGCCAAAATATTTGATAATATCCTAAATATTAAACGTATTTTGTACTTTTTAATCACTTTAGAGATCGATTCAGCTATGTACAGCATGGGTTTCTACCAGGGAGATCCACATGTACCAATCTTTTAACTATGACAAATCACATTATTAAGGCTTTTGAGCAGAAATATCAAATGGACATCATTTATACTGACTTTTCTAAAGCTTTCGACAAAGTTCACCACTCTGTCTTACTACGCAAGCTCTCCCAATATAGAATCGCAGGAACACTTTTGAAGTTTCTGGAGAGTTATTTGGTGAACCGCAAGCTCTTAGTGAAGATTAGGCCGACAAAATCGGACTGCGTCGTGAATGCATGGTCAGGGATACCGCAGGGCACTCACTGCGGACCGCTTTTGTTTATATTGTTTATAAATGACTTAGCCCAGCATTTTAAGTTTGCGAAATGTATCATGTTTGCTGATGATGTCAAATTTTTTATGCCTATATGTAATCTAAGTGACTGCCGTAATTTACAATCCGACCTTGTCATATTCCAGCAGTGGTGTACCGCTAATAATTTGTTTCTTAACACAGGAAAATGTCATGTGGTTTCTTACTCCAGAGCTCTTAGTCCTATTGAGTTTGACTATTCAATTGACAATGCCAATTTGAGTCGTTTGGAGGAAATCAAAGATCTTGGGGTCATTTTCGATAAGAAGCTAACTTTTAACAAGCATCGATTGCTTGTCGAAACGTCCCATAGAACTAATTATGGCTTTAATGAACCAATTGCACGAAGCATACGCTTATGTAATATTTATGCGCATGTGATAGACTTCAATGCCGCTATATCCAGATTTAAATTAAATATTTTCACCGTTATAAATTAGTAATTATGTACATGTAATAGTCTGTAGGGTTAACCTGTAGACTGAATCAATAAATAAATAAATATTAAGGTTTTCGGACAATCGAATTTTGACCGATAACTTAGTTATCGATCAATTTATCGAAATATATCGAAGCCAAAATGAAACCTGGGGCCTTCCCCTTTCTTTTGATACCCATATTGTAGGGTAATATTAATGTTTTCGGGCAATCGAATTTTGACCGATAACTTAGTTATCGATCAATTTATCGAAATATATCGAAGCCGAAATGAAACCTGGGGCCTTCCCCTTTCGTTTGATACCCATATTGTAGGGTAATATTAAGGTTTTCGGGCAATCGAATTTTGACCGATAACTCAGTTATCGATAAATTTATCGAAATATGTCGAAGTCAAAATGAAACCTGGAGCTATCCCCTTTCGTTTGATACCCATATTGTAGGGTAATATTAAGGTTTTCGGGCAATCGAATTTTGACCGATAACTCAGTTATCGATAAATTTATCGAAATATATCGAAGTGCAAATGAAACCTGGGGCATTCTCCTTTCGTTTGATACCCATATTATAGGGTAATATTAAGGTTTTCGGGCAATCGAATTTTGACCGATATCTCAGTTATCGATAAATTTATCGAAATATATCGAAGTCCAAATGAAACCTGGAGCTATCCCCTTTCGGTTGATACCCATATTGTAGGGTAATATTAAGGTTTTCGGGCAATCGAATTTTGACCGATAACTTAGTTATCGATCAATTTGCCGAAATATATCGAAACCAAAATGAAACCTGGGGCCTTCCCCTTTCGTTTGATACCCATATTGTAGGGTAATATTAAGGTTTTTGGGCAATCACCGATAACTCTGTTATCGATAAATTTATCGAAATATATCGAAGTCAAAATGAAACCTGGAGCTATCCCCTTACGTTTGATACCCATATTGTAGGGTAATATCAAGGCTTTCGGGCAATCGAAATTTGGCCGATAACTTAGTTATCGATCAATTTGTCGAAATATATCGGCAAAGAAAAGTCTGATCTCGGAAAACCCGTTTCTGATATGACGAAAGACCTTACAAAGATCAACTTCCGTCGATCTACATTTTGAACAAGACCAGCGCAGACCTTTTCCATCATTAATAAGATCAGCTGTTCTACCAGTTAAGCCAGTGCACTTTGCGTGGACAAGTGCATCACACAGCCAGCATGCTACAAAGCGCTCCGACTCGCTTTTTATCTGGCAATTTTCAAACGTGCACGACATTGTATTATTAATAATTATGGAAAATTAAAAAAATTATAAAATTCAAAAATTTAGTAGTTAAAAGTTTAGTAGTTAAAAATAAAAAGCTATAAAAACAACCCTGGCAGTTTGTGGCCCATGTCTGTCTGTATGTTTGTGGTCGTGTCACTAAAAGTACTGAATGGAATTGAATGAAACTTCTTCGTTGGATTGTCAGACGCCCAACCTAATGTTTAAGATCTTAGTTTTTGCGATATCTCAACCGGTTTTGGAGTTATCGCCCAATATGTGGACCAGGGGTGACCAAAAATGTCTTAGTACAATATGGATGTCAAACGAAAGGTGTCAATGAGTGCTGTAATATGCGATGTGATCAATTGAAATATCCCAAATGGTTTCGGAGATATCTTGAAGTTATCGACGAATATTTTCAGAAAAATGTATTAGTACAATATGGGTATCAAACGAATCGTGCCAATGGGTACTGTTATATGCGATGCGCTTAATTTAAGTATCTCAAATGTTTTCAATTATATATCTTCAAAAATTTCTGACGGAAAAAGAGAAGGGTGGGTAGATGCCATCTACAGACATCTACCTGTTACAATTTTATTATATGTAGAGATATGTATGTATTTCAAATTTCGAAAACTGACCCAAATGTATTTTTGAAGTTTACTTCTATAGCGGCATGCATTTGGGAAAAACTGTCACGAAAATTGGAAGACAACAACCATATGAGTGTTGTTGTTGCGAAGCTACAGCGCTTACAGTATGTAGGTATAATTAAATCCAACAAATGATGTGGTGAGTAATCGAGATGCGTGGTAGAAATACCTTCAAAGGTGTCCCCATGTGTGAAATACAATGTTTGCCGCATTGCATTCAACAGTGAAAATAGCCTAGCTGATAGGCATTTGATTGTTTAACTAGAAGTCGCGGGTTCGAGTCGCGACAGGTTGAACGTTTTTTTAAGCTTTTTTTTTTTTTATTTGAAGTTTAAACCCACCATTCTTTTATTTGAGCGTTGAAAACCGCACTCCGGTGCCAGAGAGTTTAAAAGCTAATTTACCATACTTACATACATATTTACATATGTAAATATAAATTTGTGAAATATATGCATATGTACATATGAATGTACACATGTGCCGCTATTTATGAGCAAAATGTTGCATATTTTGAGATTTGAAATTACATGTACTATGTAATATTCTATTCAGTGGACTGAATTCAGCGAAGTCGGAGTAAAACGTCATAGAGATCGGGTTGTGCTTACTGTTTCCAGGTTTTCATAATTTTGTTAGTTACACCATATTGCGTTTAGGGATCGATATGCCGCAAAATAGGAACGGGGCTCGTGACCAACGGCGAATGCTAACTAGAATAACTAGAACCAGAAAAACCCCAAAAACTTCAATTGAACGCACACGTGAATATCGTGCACGCCGGCGGACATTAATGAATGTGCTAAACAGTGAACCCGGTGGCCGTAAGTACCTTTTTACACAAGTGCTTATCGCCCGTTCCAAAGTAAAGATGTGTAAATAAAAATTTTCGTTTTTCGGGTTTTTATGATAAACATAAATAACTGACTGATGAGATTGTTCTCTAAATTGAAAAAATAAAAGTTTGAACTCGTTTTCCCAAAAAATTAAAATTTTTAAATACATCTCTTTACTTTTGAACGAGGGATATGTATTTCGTTATCAAATCTTTCTTATTTGATATTTGTTGTAGTGGATATATCACCTGTGCAAGAACATGCTCCCATTGGACATAATGATGTAGTTCATCCTTGTGAGTACTCAAACACTTTTACATAGATATTTATATGTATATATGTACGCCCATTTAATTCAATTGTGTCATAACTCTAAAATTACGATTTTTGAACTAATTGCGAGAAATTGTGCCCATCATCTTTGTTGCGTAAACAATCTTTGGGGATGGTTAAGATAAAAATTAAATAATACCTGTTAACAGCTGAAATGGATTTTCTAAAAAGCTACATATTTGTGCATATGTATTTTGAAAAGTGCCACTGCTTAAAATAAATTAGCGATATGTATATATATGTAAACATCGTTTTGTTCATTAGTCTTAAAACCTTAATTTATAACTAACATTTCAGCTGAGCCACAAGCGGATATACATCGTCAAGTTCCGTACTCACATTTTCACCGAAACACAGTTGCCCACAGAGAGTTTCAAACAAAGTTTTTAGACAATCCGCTTGGATATGTATGCTCCGTGTGTGATCGATTGTGGTTCAAGTTGGATTTAAAACCACCACGCGCAGAACATGAACAACTTTTAAGCGAAATTATTGAAAATTATAACGCCACTGAGCATATTTTACTGTGCAATACGTGTTACAAGGCTATCCACAAAAAAGTTATTCCAACGATGTATAAATTTAACGGTTTTAAATACCCAAAAATACCAGAGTTTTTGCCACCTCTAGATTTAATTACCGAGAGACTCGTCTCTCCACGAATTCCTTTCATGCAAATAAGGCGGTTGCGACACGTTCATGGGCAATACGGAATTTATGGTCAAATAATTAATGTACCCGTCGACGTGAATAATATGGTAAGTCATTTACCTCGAAATATAGAAGATGACCATTGCATTAATGTTCATATCAAGAGGAAGAAAATTCACAAATCAAGCTTTTTATCGGGATTGGTAAATAAAAGAACACTTCGTTTATGGCTTCAATATTTGACGCAAACACCACTATATGTTATGTACGATATTAAAATCGATGAAAGCTTTTTCAATGAAGATAGTATTATTGAAATCAATAGAGAAGAAATAAGTGAAAATATACCACTGGAAGAAAGTCTAACTGCGCAGCAACAAACTCTGATGTGGAATGATGATGAGTATTTACGCATTGCACCTGGGCAGAATAATCTTCCGAAAAGCATAATTTTTGATGAACACGCTGAAGAACTCTCCTTTCCATCGATTTACTTAGGCCATTTCCGTACATTCAGAGAGGGAGTAAACGCTACACAATTTATAATAGCGACTAGTGAATTAAGAAGATCTGACAGACGGGGAGTTTCTCCGTATCATTTATTGTACGTGATTCACTCACTATTGCTTTCAAGCATGTAGGAAGAAACACCAATATTACACGACAGCAAATTGAATCAGAGGAGTATATAAATAATTGTATAGAAAGTAATTTAGCTTTCTTGCGATCCATACCAAATTCTCTTTGGTATTGGAAAGAACGCAAACGGGACCTTTTCGCAATGATTCGACAGTTAGGCAAACCTACGATGTTTCTCACGTTGAGTGCCAATGAAATTGGATGGACAAATTTAATACAAGTACTATATAAATTAAAGAATAATGGACAAGAAATATCAACGGAGGAAGCCGAGTCATTGGATTACATATCAAAAACTACGCTTGTAAATGAAGATGCTGTGACTTGTGCAATATATTTCAATATTATTTTGAATATTCTTCAGTCGAAGAAAAATAGCCCCTCTGGAACTTTTCATGCAGTCGACTATTTTAAACGAATCGAGTTCCAACATAGGGGTAGCCCCCATGCCCATATTTTATTGTGGTTGAATAATGCGCCATCGGATGCGCTTGGCACAGGTAAGCAAAATGCTATAGCTATGATAGATCAATTGATATCAGTTTCTTCAGTCGAAGCTTCTGGATATATTCGCTTGCAAACTCACAAGCATACTTTTACCTGCTACAAAACAACAAACGCTAACCAGCCTCAGAAATGTCGATTTGATGCTCCATTTATGCCGTGTAAGTTTACGACGATATTGAAACCAATGCAGAAAAATCATCCAGAATATTCTGGTTATGCTCGGCGTTATAAATTAATTATTACAAGTTAACCTCGAGAACAACGATTACGAAAGTATTGAATCATTTTACGAAGAAAATCAAGTTTCATCAGACGAAGATTACTTTTCCATTCTTGAAGCTGGCATTGTCAGACCGAAGGTATTTTTAAAACGACAGCCGAGTGAAAAATGGCACAATGCTTTCAACCCTTTCATTTTCAATATATTACAATCAAATACAGATTTTCAGTTCATCATCGAAGAATACTCTTGCGCTGCGTACGTGGTTGAATACGTTAATAAAACCAATAGAGGAATTAGCAACTTACAGCGACAAATTCTGGATATAATGGATGATAATCCTGAGTTCGATATAGTTGAAATAACACGGAAAATGAGTGTCAATATGCTTAACACTGTTGAATTAACAAGTCAAGAAGCAGCGTGGTACCTACTTCGTGAACCGATGTCCAAAAGTTCAGTATCCGTAGTTTATATCCCTACCGTATGGCCTATTGAACGACAGCGTATTAGACGAACACAAAAAAAATTGGATGAAATGAGTACCGACGGTAGTTCAACAAACGTTTGGAAAGAAAATTGGTTTGATAAATATGAGCAACGCCCAGAAGATATGGAGGGGTTGACACTTGCGGAATTCGTTTCTGAATACACCAAAAGTTCAAGAGGAGTGTATATTCGTCGGAAGCAACGTCGTATCATTCGTTATAGAAATTATGATATAGCTTCAGATTTTAATGAATATAAACGAGAAATGGTGACTTTAAACATCCCATTTCGCACTGAAGAAGCTGAAATTCTTGACGAAATGAAATTTATTGGGATCTACGATGAAAACGAAAATCATATTTTGGAACGTCGTAGAGAGTTTGAGTCAGATTTAGACATAAACAAGACCATAGAGATTTGTCGACAACTTTGTCGTGAAGATGACCAAGGGAACGAAACCAATGAAATCCGCGAAGTTACTACCAGATTTCCAGAGTGCAACCCATTCCAAACATTGTATGATAATCCAAATTCGAACGTAAACAGTGATTTGCGCTTAGCGACATTAAATAAACTGGGAGCTATTGCCAAACGAAAAGAAAATCTCATGCCAAATGAAGAATTTTATGAACTCATGAGGATGTCAAACCAAAAACAAAAGGAAGTTTTGATGCATGTCATTCACAATCTGCAATTACAAAATCCATCTATGTTGCAAATCTTCTTCACGGGACCTGCCGGGTGCGGAAAAACTTTTGTGATTAAACTCTTGATGGAAATTTATAACCGATATTCAGAAAGCGATGGATTTTGCAATGCTTATATAACTTGTGCTTGAACTGGAAAAGCTGCTATTGCTATTGATGGGACAACGATACACACTGCACTAAAGATAAGTATTTCAAAGTTGCTTCCGCTATCAATTGAAATAGCACAACAATATAGATCCCTGTTTAAATACGTTCGAGTATTGATTATCGACGAAATTAGTATGATAGGGGCCGAGCTGTTGTCCCAAGTTGATTCCAGACTAAAACAGATCACTGGTAATTTCCAAACAAACTTTGGAGGTTTGGATCTTATTTTAATTGGCGATCTACGTCAGCTACCACCTGTTCGTGCTACACCGATTTATAAGCAAATCAAGAACCAATTAGCAGGTCCAACACTATGGCGGGGGCTAAAATTTTTTGAACTAAATGAAGTGATGCGACAGAGCAATCGAACTTTTTCAACAATATTAACAAAAATTGGTGATGGCCAGCTGTAAGACGAGGAAGAGTTGGAATTAATGGAGTCACGATTTTACTCCGAAGAGGAGGCTGACACAATTTGTCCAAATGGTATACGATTGTTTTTCGATAATCATTCAGTTGCTAATTACAATAATAAAATTTTAAACTCTGCAATCGAAAAAGACCTTTCCGAAGCAACAGATGTATACATTGGTTGCCAAGGTGTTGAACAGCAAACTTCTCTGAGGCAAAAATTACACAAAATGTCCGTTATCGATACAGGAGGTTTGCCTTATGAAATTACGTTGGTTGTCAATAAACCATACATCCTAACAACTAATATTGACGTGTCAGATGGGTTAGCTAATGGAGCTACCGGAAACTTAATTTTTATAGAATATAATGACAATGGGGAGATTGTTCGTTTATGGCTGCATTTCGCTGATTCTGCTAAAACTGGTGAAAAAATCAGAAGAAAAGCAGCGGCGTTAATACATAAGTTCAATATTTCACAACTGGCAGTGCCAATAGACCGAAGAACTTCCTCTATACCATTAACACGCAATAAAACAGTTCTTGTAAAGCGAAACCATTTTCCTCTGGTCTCTGCGTGTAATAATAAGTCACAAGGCGGTACATTTGGTGAGATCGTCTACCAGTATGATAAATCACATGCTCAACAGCTACTATACGTTGCATTATCACGGGTAACATCGATCCAAGGGCTTCATCTTGTCTCAAAAAAAAATGATAGAACATTTTATCACGGCCGGAACCCATATAGTATCCACAATTGAGTTGCGAGCTGAATTTGAAAGGCTTAACTTGAATCGACTTGAAACAATTGAAAATGTATTATATGATTTTATAAATGCGAGAAATGGATTGTCATTATTCACTTTTAATTGTCAAAGCTTACGCGCTCATTTACAAGATATTCAACTAGACAGAATAGCATCATCGTCGGATTTTCTAATTCTTTCCGAGACGTGGATTGATAATGATACGTTTTTAGACATTCCCAATTTCGATAAAGTAATCCAATTTAAAATACAAAATACAAGAGCTGGTGGGGTTGCGATCTACCATAACAGACATGACCGGGGTAGTGTTGTTACTCCACAAACAACACTCAACGCAAAGCAATTGGAATCAATGTCCTTTAAGATTTCTAAGGTGGGAGAAATATGTGCTTGTGAGCATACATTGGGTAGCAACAAAACAATTGTAATTGTAGCAATTCATATTTCTCCCAATAAAGCAATAACTAAAATTATTGAATTCATCCACGGGGGTTTAATAAAATATACCACAAAAGATTACCACAAAATGCCAATGATTTTATGTGGAGATTTCAATGCAAATTTTGCCTCGGATACATCAATCTCATTAATTGAATTTCTCGCCACCAAATTTAATTTAAAGCTTTGCAGCAGTCGCACTGAATCTACAACGCGATCAAAAACAGCAATTGACGCCGTGTTTCAAAGGAATATTGATAAAATCGAAACTAAGACATATGTTTCATATTTTCGTTATCATAAGCCTCTTGTATCTTTTGTAGAAATTTGATTAATAAAAATAATAATAAAATGAAAAGTCTAAAAATATTCCTTGGTTTAATTTAAAGAAGGTTACACTTCAGAATTACCGATATCTGCAACAGAGTATAAAATCACCATTGCTTTATTTCAGAGTTTATAATTCAACATCATCACGCTCAAAATATGTATATTATATGTTATATAATATACATATATATTATATATTAGTTATATAACTAAAAGAGAGAGGAAAAATGTATTGAAAAAACTGAAAGATCAGGTTGATTTTAGTTATTCTGCATCAAAAGTTGAAAATCGCCAAATTTCACATCTACCGTTCGTTTTCTGAGGCGACGATATAGCAGCTAGTGATACTTTGTATGTATATGTGTGTGGGGAATTTTACGAACTAACCACACAAAACTCATAGCAAACGCACCATAGACGGCATTTGACATAAAAATAAAAATGTCGATATGGCATATGTGGTAAGCGTGCGAATGAGCACGCAAAAGGTCGTGGGTTCGAGGCTTTCTACTTTTTTCCAATTTGTTGTTTTTTTTTCATTGTGTTTTTTTTTTTTTGAATTATTTAATGCAAAACGGCACTTACATCATAATTGAATTTGATTTTTCTTTGTAATGGAATTTATTACGGTTGTGATATTTTGTGAGAAATATAATTACCGATATCTGTAAACAAATGAATTTTCATAATTTTGTTGTTTACGTTTAGGGACAACAGGGCTCGTGATAGACAACAACAGGGCTCGTGATAGACGGCGAAATGCTAAATTATAGAAATAAACTTCCCTTGGTTGTGCACGGCACACACTTTCTTTTTTTTAATTGTTGTTGTGAACTATACAATCAAGTTATAGAAAGAAAGTCGAACTTCGAAAAAGTGCGTATAGGCTATAATGATTAAAATCGGACTCAGTCTGTTATAAGTTCTGATACGCAGCGAAGCAAGCGGGCCTTACTAGTATAGAACAAAATATTTTGATAGCAACACCAGAAGAGGAATTTTCCAAAATAGAAGAGAAAAAAGAAAAATATCAAAATCCATGCAAAGAAATGTAAAGCAGGAGTTATTAGCTTTCAAATGTTGTTGAAAATAATCTGTAGCCTTACTACAAGCCGAAATCTAATCACTTCAGTTGGTGCATGTTTTCATTACCTTATGAAAAGTTTCAGCAGTATCTATATATTAATAGGCTAACACTCTCCCCATAGTAATTTTCGCAACCCAACTTCATATAGTATTTATAGATAGATCCCTATAAAAGTTATATTGCCATCTTGGTATGGACTATTTCTACTGTCTCGCGAAAACAAATTTTTAAAATTATGCTTTGTTTATTTGTTATTAGACAAAAAAGAAGCCTACAAACTTTACAAAACTCTCCAGCTATTTTGTAATCTCCAACAGCACAACATATATAAAAGCTTTTACCAAAAGCCAAAGCTACAGTATCTGACTGTTTCATTGTACGCTAGATGGACCAGTGCGCGCCTTGCGCAAGAATTTCACCATTACCCTCAGCGACATCTACGACCCAGTAGATAAAGTCTCTGATTCACAACAGAAATGATATACATGATACAGCAGGGGCGCAGGTGGTAAGGGTGCTGGCTCTGATGCGTGCGTTTACAGGATCAAGCACGGGTTCGGCGCAGGTAAAGTTTTTTTTTATAAATTAAATTTGCCTTGAAACATATAACATGAAAACCTTTTATCATAATATTTTTTTTTTTTAATTTATTGAAGATTGGTCAGAAAAATATTACCAATTGTCTCATTAAGAGCAAAGCTGTAAGTAGACGCTGGAAAGTACAAGTAGTTGCTGGCGTCATTTTAAATCATTTTCCTTGCTTTAAAAGAATTAAAAAAAATAAACAATTCCCATTTTTGTCTTCACCGAGAATCCCGATTCACCGAGAATCCCGAGAATCGAAGTCAGGTGTCCTGCAAGTAGTATACATTTATACCCATTTTGGTATAAAAATTGTACAATTAGTGTCTTCATAGGACATGCTCGAACAAATGTGACCAATTTATTCCATTTAAAAGAGACTAAACATGATCCAATGATTAAAAAGTTTTTTTTCTTTAATTTTGACATTATGCCCATTTTTCAGTGTAATTTTGACAGTACGCACACAAAGTACAACAACAAAATACATTACACAAATTACGTACGCACGGGTGTATGTCACCATGCGATCACCTGTTTATTGCATCATGAGACTAAAAAAGTAGTAGTCTACTACAATAAAATATTGGAAAAGCATATTTTCTAAGCAGAATATGTATTTGTCATACTAACAATGAAGTTAGTTATCGATACATATAATAAAATTGTAACAGGTCAATGTCTGTACATGGCAGATATCAACAAAAAATTGATTGGGAGAAGCATAATTAAACGAGTAGAATCCAAATCAACCATTTTTTAAATTTTTGTGTGTCTGTCTGTGTGTCCGTATGTTTGTGGCCGTATCACTCTGAAAGCACTGAATGGAAATAAATGAAACTTTTTTCTTTGGATTGCTAGATACTAAACTTAAAATTTTGGATATTACTTTTTTCGATATCTCAACCGGTTTTGGAGTTATCGCCCAATATGTGGCCCATGTCTGTCTGCATGTTTGTGGTCGTATCACTAAAAGTACTGAATGGAATTGAATGAAACTTCTTCGTTGGATTGTCAGACGCTCAACCTAAAGTTTAAGATATTAGTTTTTGCGATATCTCAACCGGTTTTGGAGTTATCGCCCAATATGTGGACCAGGGGTGACCAAAAATGCCTTAGTACAATATGGATGTCAAACGAAAGGTGCCAATGAGTGCTGTAATATGCGATGTGATCAATTGAAATATCCCAAATGGTTTCGGAGATATCTTGAAGTTATCAACGAATATTTGCAAAAAAATGTGTTAGTACAATATGGGTATCAAACGAATGGTGCCAATGGGTACTGTTATATGCGATGCGTTTAATTTAAACTAGTATCGCCCGTGGTCGAAATTCTACCAATTTAAATTTTCTTCAGCTCCTCTAAAAATAAAACTTTGAAATAAAATACTTATTTTCGAAAAAATGTACCGAAATAGTCGGGAACTCTTTAGCTTTGGGGACAAAGGGTAGAAGTTATGAAAAATGTTGAGTGCTACATCAAAACATGCGGTTCGGTGTCCCTGATAATAATATGCAGGCGGAAGGTCAATACTATAAGCCAGTCAAAATTTATCAACAAAAAACCTTAAGAACATTTTTTACTTGGCCTTATGTTATTGATTTTGTTAGAAGAACTTCAGAAATTTTAAGTAAAGGACCAGCCCCCATGCACTCAACAACGGTTTTTATAGTGCTTTTGATCCTATCAATCCATATTTACCAATAAATTCAATATTTCATTATCAACTCATGGCAGTGTTATATGATGCATTTAAACTTAATTTGTACATATATTTTTGTTTATTTATGCCTGCAGATACGTTAATTTGTCATATTTTTTATAATATAAGTTTCGAAAAATTTATTTACCCCTTCAAAAGTCCAATTAAAAGCAAAACCTTTAAAATTCCCAAAATATATGATGAAAATACCATTACTAAGTTATACTCCACTTTCACGGAGTGGCACCAATGACAAATGATATAAAAAATGTGCATTTTGACAGCGCTCTCTCGAAACGAAGAGTCTCAAATCTATTTATCTATGGTTAGTAAAAGGAATGAGGGCAAAAAATTTGAAAATTTGAGCAAGTGTTTCACAAACCGAGTAGAAGAAACCAAATGCGCAGAAATTTTCGGCAGAGAGAATGACGATTTCTCAATTTTTCGGTAACGTTTATAATCGGATGGCTTCCCCTCATAAGTATGTACATATATGAATGTATGCATGTAAAATGAATGAGTTTTAAAATCTTTGAGCATACAGGATTGCCCATATGCGTGAGCGTGTATAATTGTACAATTTTTATACCAAAATGGGTATAAATGTATACTACTTGCAGGACACCTGACTTCGATTCTCGGGATTCTCGGTGAATCGGGATTCTCGGTGAAGACAAAATAGGGAATTGTTTTTTTTTTTAATTCTTCTAAAGCAAGGAAAATTATTTAAAATGACGCCAGCAACTACTTATACTTTCCAGCGTCTACTTACAGCTTTGCTCTAAATGAGGCAATTGGTAATATTTTTCTGGCCAATCTTCAATAAATTTAAAAAAAAATATTATGATAAAAGGTTTTCATAAGTTATATGTTTCAAGGCAAATTTAATCTATAAAAAAAAAAAACTTAACCTGCCCCGAACCCGTGCTCTTGAACCTGTAAACGAACGCATCAGAGCCGGCACCCTTTCCACCTGCGCCACTGCTGTATCATGTATATCATTTCTGTTGTGAATCAGAGACTTTATCTACTGGGTCGTAGATGTCGCTGAGGGTAATGGTGAAATTTTTGCGCAAGGCGCGCTCTGTAGTGCGATTCTGTAACTTTTAACACCTCTTGTGAACTATACAATCAAGTTATAGAAAGAAAGTCGAACTTCGAAAAAGTGCGTATAGGCTATAATGATTAAAATCGGACTCAGTCTGTTATAAGTTCTGATACGCAGCGAAGCAAGCGGGCCTTACTAGTATAGAATAAAATATTTTGATAGCAACACCAGAAGAGGGATTTTCAAAAATAGAAGAGAAAAAAGAAAAATATCAAAATCCATGCAAAGAAATGTAAAGCAGGAGTTATTAGCTTTCAAATGTTGTTGAAAATAATCTGTAGCCTTACTACAAGCCGAAAACTAATCACTTCAGTTGGTACCTGTTTTCATTACCTTATGAAAAATTTCAGCAGTATATGTATATATTAATACCCTAACTCTGTTGTACTACCACCCTAATGTGTGAAAACTTTGAGTGGCATCACCCCCCTCGCAAAATTTCGCACGTTTTAAAAACTACGGTAACCACACAAACCCCTCTGCTATCATTCATATCCAGTAATCCAGGAGCTGCCACTTGCTTTTATTTGTGTGCCAAAAAAATTGTGCTAAATTCTGTACAACATCATTTGAAGCCTAAGAAATCCATCTTAACTACTCATGGCTTTAAGCTGGCATTATGCATACTTAGCATAGACTTGACTTGACTCGAGAACTGTCACTTAGCACTTAGAAAAATAGCAAGAGAGCACACTAGCCAGTTTCAAATAAGAGTAAAAGTTTCCCATATCGAATTGCTTTTTAAAAGTAATCGTGTGATTTTTTACATATAACTCAGTAAAAAGTACCAAAATGCTTTTTCGATTTTCTGAGCTTATCTACAATATATAGTCAATGCCAAAAAAAAAACTATAAAGCATTTTGGGAGGAAACAAATTTTTTTTTAGGTTAGCCTAATTTTAATTCAATTTATTTGACAGTAAGTTTTGCGGCTGACATATGAATAATATACATCCAAAAATTCTTATCCCTATAGAATAGTTGGAGGATTTTATTCAAAATGTTAAAAAAAGGTATGGCATCACACAGTTCTCTCACGGCGCTCACTAAACTTAGAATTTACATAAAAAATCAAAACTCAACAGAATTCTAAGTCCAGCCAAGTAGGGTAATCGGCAGTGGTGGACACCACTACAAACAAACAGCAGCACAACTTGCGCAGGTATGCGTGCGCTTACGAAAGGACGGTGGGACAAACCGCAATTTTGATAGCTGTAATTTATTTCATGTTGATGTTTTATATGCTTTTGGTTTTATTTTTATTGTATTTTTTAAACAAAAACATGCTCTTCTTTATTCAAAAACAACTTTTAAATTTTTTTTAATAATAAAATTCTGTGTTTATTTAAAAATAAAAGAAAAAATGTCGCTTTAAATTAGACTAAACGACCTAGAACAAATCAAACATTGTGGCTCTCCAGCGCTATTTCAAATAAATAAATATTGAATTTCCCATCCAGTCTGAAACTTCATACAATTTTGTATAAATGAACAGCAATGTTTGCCCACTGCCCACAAACCTGTTTCTTTGACTCATGAAAGCAAACAGAGCGAACTTCTTGCTCATATTGTGCTCTCCGCTTTTGTGTACGTACACACGATTTTACTCTCTTGGCTCCATAGAGCCGCTCTGCCCATCGTTGGTAATCGGATACATGCGAACTTCATTAAACAGAACGCAAAGGCCCAATTTCACAGTGGAGAGTTAACTTGCACTCCACAGTTAACTATCGATTCACAATTTTATTTAAGCTATTTCGATAAATATCTCTTGCTCAATATACAATAGATAACCTTATGAGCTCTAACCCGAGGTTAACTACCCAATGTTGAGCAGTTAAACTCTAGTTAACTCAACTTGAAAGTTGAAAAGCTAGAGTTAACTGTGGAACGTAAGTTAACTCACAACTGTGAAAATGGCTCTAAGTAGCAGTTCCAAGTCAAGTCAAGTCTATGCTAAGTATGTATGCATAATGGCTGCTTTAGCTTACACGCTCACGCATATGGGCAATCCTGTAAGCTCAAAGATTTTAAAACTCATTCATTTTACATACATACATACAATATACATACTTATGAGGGAAGCCATGCGATTATAAACGTTACCGAAAAATTGAGAAATCGTCATTCTCTCTGCCGAAAATTTCTGCGCATTTACTCGGTGCGTGAAACACTTGCTCAAATTTTCAAATTTTTTGCCCTCATTCCTTTTACTAACCGTTTCGAGAGAGCGCTGTCAAAATGCACATTTTTATAACATTTCTCATTGGTGCCACTCCGTGAAAGTGGAGTAAAACTGAGTATGGGTATTTTCATCATATATTTTGGGAATTTTAAAGGTTTTGCTTTTAATTAGACTTTTGAAGGGGTAAATACATTTTTCGAAAGTTATTTTTCAAAAATATGACAAATTAACGTATCTGCAGGCATAAATAAACAAAAATATATGTACAAATGAAGTTTAAATGCATCATATAACACTGCCATGAGTTGATAATGAAATATTGAATTTATTGGTAAATATGGATTGATAGGATCAAAAGCACTATAAAAACCGTTATTGGGGCTGGTCTTCTACTTAAAATTTCTGAAGTTCTTCTAACAAAATCAATAACATAAGGCCAAGTAAAAAATGTACTTAAGGTTTTTTGTTGATAAATTTTGACTGGCTTCCGCCTGCATATTATTATCAGGGACACCGTACCGCATGTTTTGATGTAGCACTCAACATTTTTCTACCCTTTGACCCCAAAGCTAAAGAGTTACCGACTATTTCGGTACATTTTTTCGTTGCCTTAGTCTGGCCTTCGGCGAAATGCCATTTATTTTGACTCTCCTGCTCTCCTGCATTGTACAGAACAAATTTTCTAAAATTTTTGCACGCCATAACTGCAAAAACACCTAGAAATATTAGGGTAATGTAAATTGGCATACATACATTACTATGTTGGTGTAAAACTGATAATATGAAGTATGTATAAGTAAAAGTTAAAGAAACAGTTGAAAGAAGTAAATTAAAAAATTTAAAAAATTATAATTTTGTCACTTAGAAAGTTATTCCCGAGGATGCTTCAATTGCCTACCTCATGGGTGGTGTGGAAATGGCAAGACCTTTACTTTAGTACCAACTCATTGTTGGTTAGAGCCTTTGTGGATCAAATTAACGCACGTGAGCGAGAGTGAGTGGAGCCTTCTATAACGTACGAAAAGGCGTTCACGGACATTTATCAATTGAGCTCTTATCTCTACATATAATAAAATTGTAACAGGTCGATGTCTGTACATGGCAGATATCAACAAAAAATTGATTGGGGGAAGCATTATTAAACGAGTAGAATCCAAATCAACCATTTTTTTAATTTTTGTGTGTCTGTCTGTCTGTCTGTCTGTCCGTATGTTTGTGGCCGTATCACTCTGAAAGTACTGAATGGAAATGAATGACACTTTTTTCGTTGGATTGCTAGATACTCAACTTAAAATTTAGGATTTTACTTTTTTCGATATCTCAACCGGTTTTGGAGTTATCGCCCAATATGTGGCCCATATCTGTCTGTATGTTTGTGGTCGTATCAATAAAAGTACTGAATGGAATTGAATGAAACTTCTCCGTTCAAACGAAAGGTCTCAATGAGTGCTGTAATATGCGATGTGATCAATTGAAATATCCTAAATGGTTTCGGAGATATCTTGAAGTTATCGACGAATATGTATTTGCAAAAAAATGTGTTAGTACAATATGGGTATCAAACGAATGGTGCCAATGGGTACTGTTATATGCGATGCGCTTAATTTAAACTAGTATCGCCCGTGGTCGAAATTCTACCAATTTAAATTTTCTTCAGCTCCTCTAAAAATAAAACTTTGAAATAAAATACTTATTTTCGAAAAAATGTACCGAAATAGTCGGGAACTCTTTAGCTTTGGGGACAAAGGGTAGAAGTTATGAAAAATGTTGAGTGCTACATCAAAACATGCGGTTCGGTGTCCCTGATAATAATATGCAGGCGGAAGGTCAATACTATAAGCCAGTCAAAATTTATCAACAAAAAACCTTAAGAACATTTTTTACTTGGCCTTATGTTATTGATTTTGTTAGAAGAACTTCAGAAATTTTAAGTAAAGGACCAGCCCCCATGCACTCAACAACGGTTTTTATAGTGCTTTTGATCCTATCAATCCATATTTACCAATAAATTCAATATTTCATTATCAACTCATGGCAGTGTTATATGATGCATTTAAACTTAATTTGTACATATATTTTTGTTTATTTATGCCTGCAGATACGTTAATTTGTCATATTTTTTATAATATAAGTTTCGAAAAATTTATTTACCCCTTCAAAAGTCCAATTAAAAGCAAAACCTTTAAAATTCCCAAAATATATGATGAAAATACCATTACTAAGTTATACTCCACTTTCACGGAGTGGCACCAATGACAAATGATATAAAAAATGTGCATTTTGACAGCGCTCTCTCGAAACGAAGAGTCTCAAATCTATTTATCTATGGTTAGTAAAAGGAATGAGGGCAAAAAATTTGAAAATTTGAGCAAGTGTTTCACAAACCGAGTAGAAGAAACCAAATGCGCAGAAATTTTCGGCAGAGAGAATGACGATTTCTCAATTTTTCGATAACGTTTATAATCGGATGGCTTCCCCTCATAAGTATGTACATATATGAATGTATGCATGTAAAATTAATGAGTTTTAAAATCTTTGAGCATACAGGATTGCCCATATGCGTGAGCGTGTATAATTGTACAATTTTTATACCAAAATGGGTATAAATGTATACTACTTGCAGGACACCTGACTTCGATTCTCGGGATTCTCGGTGAATCGGGATTCTCGGTGAAGACAAAATAGGGAATTGTTTTTTTTTTTAATTCTTCTAAAGCAAGGAAAATTATTTAAAATGACGCCAGCAACTACTTATACTTTCCAGCGTCTACTTACAGCTTTGCTCTAAATGAGGCAATTGGTAATATTTTTCTGGCCAATCTTCAATAAATTTAAAAAAAAATATTATGATAAAAGGTTTTCATAAGTTATATGTTTCAAGGCAAATTTAATCTATAAAAAAAAAAAACTTAACCTGCCCCGAACCCGTGCTCTTGAACCTGTAAACGAACGCATCAGAGCCGGCACCCTTTCCACCTGCGCCACTGCTGTATCATGTATATCATTTCTGTTGTGAATCAGAGACTTTATCTACTGGGTCGTAGATGTCGCTGAGGGTAATGGTGAAATTTTTGCGCAAGGCGCGCTCTGTAGTGCGATTCTGTAACTTTTAACACCTCTTGTGAACTATACAATCAAGTTATAGAAAGAAAGTCGAACTTCGAAAAAGTGCGTATAGGCTATAATGATTAAAATCGGACTCAGTCTGTTATAAGTTCTGATACGCAGCGAAGCAAGCGGGCCTTACTAGTATAGAATAAAATATTTTGATAGCAACACCAGAAGAGGGATTTTCAAAAATAGAAGAGAAAAAAGAAAAATATCAAAATCCATGCAAAGAAATGTAAAGCAGGAGTTATTAGCTTTCAAATGTTGTTGAAAATAATCTGTAGCCTTACTACAAGCCGAAAACTAATCACTTCAGTTGGTACCTGTTTTCATTACCTTATGAAAAATTTCAGCAGTATATGTATATATTAATACCCTAACTCTGTTGTACTACCACCCTAATGTGTGAAAACTTTGAGTGGCATCACCCCCCTCGCAAAATTTCGCACGTTTTAAAAACTACGGTAACCACACAAACCCCTCTGCTATCATTCATATCCAGTAATCCAGGAGCTGCCACTTGCTTTTATTTGTGTGCTAAATTCTGTACAACATCATTTGAAGCCTAAGAAATCCATCTTAACTACTCATGGCTTTAAGCTGGCATTATGCATACTTAGCATAGACTTGACTTGACTCGAGAACTGTCACTTAGCACTTAGAAAAATAGCAAGAGAGCACACTAGCCAGTTTCAAATAAGAGTAAAAGTTTCCCATATCGAATTGCTTTTTAAAAGTAATCGTGTGATTTTTTACATATAACTCAGTAAAAAGTACCAAAATGCTTTTTCGATTTTCTGAGCTTATCTACAATATATAGTCAATGCCAAAAAAAAAACTATAAAGCATTTTGGGAGGAAACAAATTTTTTTTTAGGTTAGCCTAATTTTAATTCAATTTATTTGACAGTAAGTTTTGCGGCTGACATATGAATAATATACATCCAAAAATTCTTATCCCTATAGAATAGTTGGAGGATTTTATTCAAAATGTTAAAAAAAGGTATGGCATCACACAGTTCTCTCACGGCGCTCACTAAACTTAGAATTTACATAAAAAATCAAAACTCAACAGAATTCTAAGTCCAGCCAAGTAGGGTAATCGGCAGTGGTGGACACCACTACAAACAAACAGCAGCACAACTTGCGCAGGTATGCGTGCGCTTACGAAAGGACGGTGGGACAAACCGCAATTTTGATAGCTGTAATTTATTTCATGTTGATGTTTTATATGCTTTTGGTTTTATTTTTATTGTATTTTTTAAACAAAAACATGCTCTTCTTTATTCAAAAACAACTTTTAAATTTTTTTTAATAATAAAATTCTGTGTTTATTTAAAAATAAAAGAAAAAATGTCGCTTTAAATTAGACTAAACGACCTAGAACAAATCAAACATTGTGGCTCTCCAGTGCTATTTCAAATAAATAAATATTGAATTTCCCATCCAGTCTGAAACTTCATACAATTTTGTATAAATGAACAGCAATGTTTGCCCACTGCCCACAAACCTGTTTCTTTGACTCATGAAAGCAAACAGAGCGAACTTCTTGCTCATATTGTGCTCTCCGCTTTTGTGTACGTACACACGATTTTACTCTCTTGGCTCCATAGAGCCGCTCTGCCCATCGTTGGTAATCGGATACATGCGAACTTCATTAAACAGAACGCAAAGGCCCAATTTCACAGTGGCGAGTTAGCTTGCACTCCACAGTTAACTATCGATTCACAATTTTATTTAAGCTATTTCGATAAATATCTCTTGCTCAATATACAATAGATAACCTTATGAGCTCTAACCCGAGGTTAACTACCCAATGTTGAGCAGTTAAACTCTAGTTAACTCAACTTGAAAGTTGAAAAGCTAGAGTTAACTGTGGAACGTAAGTTAACTCACAACTGTGAAAATGGCTCTAAGTAGCAGTTCCAAGTCAAGTCAAGTCTATGCTAAGTATGTATGCATAATGGCTGCTTTAGCTTACACGCTCACGCATATGGGCAATCCTGTAAGCTCAAAGATTTTAAAACTCATTCATTTTACATACATACATACAATATACATACTTATGAGGGAAGCCATGCGATTATAAACGTTACCGAAAAATTGAGAAATCGTCATTCTCTCTGCCGAAAATTTCTGCGCATTTACTCGGTGCGTGAAACACTTGCTCAAATTTTCAAATTTTTTGCCCTCATTCCTTTTACTAACCGTTTCGAGAGAGCGCTGTCAAAATGCACATTTTTATAACATTTCTCATTGGTGCCACTCCGTGAAAGTGGAGTAAAACTGAGTATGGGTATTTTCATCATATATTTTGGGAATTTTAAAGGTTTTGCTTTTAATTAGACTTTTGAAGGGGTAAATACATTTTTCGAAAGTTATTTTTCAAAAATATGACAAATTAACGTATCTGCAGGCATAAATAAACAAAAATATATGTACAAATGAAGTTTAAATGCATCATATAACACTGCCATGAGTTGATAATGAAATATTGAATTTATTGGTAAATATGGATTGATAGGATCAAAAGCACTATAAAAACCGTTATTGGGGCTGGTCTTCTACTTAAAATTTCTGAAGTTCTTCTAACAAAATCAATAACATAAGGGCAAGTAAAAAATGTACTTAAGGTTTTTTGTTGATAAATTTTGACTGGCTTCCGCCTGCATATTATTATCAGGGACACCGTACCGCATGTTTTGATGTCGCACTCAACATTTTTCTACCCTTTGACCCCAAAGCTAAAGACTTACCGACTATTTCGGTACATTTTTTCGTTGCCTTAGTCTGGCCTTCGGCGAAATGCCATTTATTTTGACTCTCCTGCTCTCCTGCATTGTACAGAACAAATTTTCTAAAATTTTTGCACGCCATAACTGCAAAAACACCTAGAAATAGTAGGGTAATGTAAATTGGCATACATACATTACTATGTTGGTGTAAAACTGATAATATGAAGTATGTATAAGTAAAAGTTAAAGAAACAGTTGAAAGAAGTAAATTAAAAAATTTAAAAAATTATAATTTTGTCACTTAGAAAGTTATTCCCGAGGATGCTTCAATTGCCTACCTCATGGGTGGTGTGGAAATGGCAAGACCTTTACTTTAGTACCAACTCATTGTTGGTTAGAGCCTTTGTGGATCAAATTAACGCACGTGAGCGAGAGTGAGTGGAGCCTTCTATAACGTACGAAAAGGCGTTCACGGACATTTATCAATTGAGCTCTTATCTCTACATATAATAAAATTGTAACAGGTCGATGTCTGTACATGGCAGATATCAACAAAAAATTGATTGGGGGAAGCATTATTAAACGAGTAGAATCCAAATCAACCATTTTTTTAATTTTTGTGTGTCTGTCTGTCTGTCTGTCTGTCCGTATGTTTGTGGCCGTATCACTCTGAAAGTACTGAATGGAAATGAATGACACTTTTTTCGTTGGATTGCTAGATACTCAACTTAAAATTTAGGATATTACTTTTTTCGATATCTCAACCGGTTTTGGAGTTATCGCCCAATATGTGGCCCATATCTGTCTGTATGTTTGTGGTCGTATCAATAAAAGTACTGAATGGAATTGAATGAAACTTCTCCGTTCAAACGAAAGGTCTCAATGAGTGCTGTAATATGCGATGTGATCAATTGAAATATCCTAAATGGTTTCGGAGATATCTTGAAGTTATCGACGAATATGTATTTGCAAAAAAATGTGTTAGTACAATATGGGTATCAAACGAATGGTGCCAATGGGTACTGTTATATGCGATGCGCTTAATTTAAATATCTCAAATGGTTTAATTATATGTATGTATATCTTCAAAAATTTCGGACTGAAAAAGAGAAGAGTGGGTAGATGCCATGTACAGACATCGACCTGTTACAATTTTATTATATATAGAGATATGTATGTATTTCAAATTTCGAAAACTGGCCCAAATGTATTTTTTAATTGTTGTTGTGAACTATACATTCAAGTGCGTATAGGCTATAATGATTAAAATCGGACTCAGTCTGTTATAAGTTCTGATACGCAGCGAAGCAAGCGGGCCTTACTAGTATGTATATATGTAAAATAGGATGTATGTACGTATGTATGTACATATGTTATAGACTCCGGAACTACAGCGCCGATTTTGTTCATATTTACAGGATAGCTCAGTAGGGGTCCGGAGAGTGTTAATGTAAAGTTTTATACCGGGAAGTGGACCAGGGACCGAAACATTCCAAACGTTTTTATTTATACTACGATTTTCTTCAAATTTGGTACAAGGGTAGTCTTTTACTTTTGTTAAAATTTGCGGTAACTTTTTTATTTATGGTGCGATTTTCTTCAAATTTGGTACAAAGGTAGTATTTTCCTTTTTTAAAATTTGGGTTAATTTTTTTTCCGGGAAGTGGACCAGGGACCGAAATATTCTAAACTTTTTTATTTATCGTGCGATTTTTTCCCTAAATTTGGGCAGAACAACGTCTGCCGGGTCCTTCTAGTTTTCAATAAAATTTAAAACAATTTAATAGCGAGATGATAAAATAAGCATATTTGCGACCTTTAGGGCCGTTTTCACGACTAGGTGTCAAATTTTTCAACGACTGATATAAACCAGTTATACTAAGAAAAGTTGTTTAAGTTCACGAAGAAGTCTATGACAAAACAAAACCAAGTAAGTAGCTCTCCCGCGACTTATGCAAAACGGAGTAAGTCTTAAGCAGCAATTATGCATACTTAGCATAGACTTGACTTGACTTGGGAACTGCCATTTAGCACTTAGAAAAATAACAAGACAGCACACTAGCCAGTTTCAAATAATAGTAAAAGTTTCCCATACCGAATTCCTTTTTAAAAGTAATCGTGTGATTTTTTACATGTAAATAACTCAGTAAAAAGTACCAAAACGGATTTTCTTGGCATTAGGTTGCGATTTTCTGAGCTTATCTACAATCAGTATATAGTCAATGCCAAAAAAAAAGTATAAAGCATTTTGTGAGGGAAGAAAATTTTTTTTTAGGTTAGCCTAATTTGAATTCAATTTATTTGACAGTAAGTTTTGTGGCTGCCATATGAATAATATACATCCAAAAATTCTTATCTCTATAGAATAGTTGGAGGATTTTATTCAAAATTTAAAAATAGGTATGGCATCACACAGTTCTCTCACGCCGCTCACTAAACTTAGAATTTACATAGAAAATCAAAACTCAACAGAATTCTAAGTCAAGTCAAGTAGGGTAATCGGATACATGCAAACTTCATTAAACAGAACGCTAAGTGGCAGTTCCAAGTCAAGTCAAGTCTATGCTATGTATGCATAATGGCTGCTTTAGTTATTTTTCCACCTACTTACTTGGTATTGCATTTGTCACGGGAGATATGTATGTTAAAGAAAAGATTGTGGCCAGGAAAATAAGTATTTTATTTCAAAGTTTTATTTTTAGAGGAGCTGAAGAAAATTTAAATTGGTCGATTTTCGACCACGGGCGATACTAGTATATATTAATACCCTAACTCTGTTGTACTACTTTACTGCACCATCCTAATGTGTGCAAGCTTTGAGTGGTATCACCACCTCGCAAAATTTCGCACTTTTTAAAAACTACGAAAACCACACAAACCCCTCTCCTCTCATTCATATGCAGTTAACCAGTAGCTGCCACTTGCTTTTATTTGTGTGCCAAAAAAAATGTGCTAAATCCTGTATCACATCATTTGAAGCCTAAGAAATCCAGCTTCACTACTTATGGCTTTAACTTACAGGCTCACGCATATATATAAGATTTTAAAACTCATTCATTTTACATACATATTCATTTTACATGCATACATATACTTAAGTTGGTCGAATTTCGACCACGGGCTATCCTAGTTATTATTATTACAATTAAAAATAGCCTTTACTTTAGCTGGTAAATTGCCTTCGCAATTGAGGTTAGTAGGAATTTATGAACTACTTATGTATGTACATCCCGAGCAACGCTGGGTACCCTGCTGGTTATGAATAAATCCATTAACTCGGGAATAGTGCCCGAACTATGACAAATATCTACAACAGTAGCAATAAAAAAGGTAAAAAGCTCAATATTGGCGGAAGAATCGAGACCAATCAATACCTTGCCGAGCATCGAAAAAATTCTTGATATAAATATTTAGTAGTAAAAAATGAGCTTGTTACTTATCTGGAAACAAATAAAATAATTACTAAACGACAGTCCGGTTGCAGAGTAGGGCACTCGTGTGAAACTGCCTTAAATTACGTTATATCAAGCTGGAATAAAAACCTTAATCTGAAGAAAAATGTAGTTGCAGTTTTGACTTAAAACGAGCGTTTGAAACAATTGATAGAAATGTAATGCTCGCGAAATTACAGAAAATTGACAATTGACACTGTATGCCAACCCGTTTCCATTACTTTGACAACATTTGACGTCATATATGACTAAGTGAAAACCAGGCATTATTTACATGGAAACTGGAACGGGAGAGGATTGGAAACTCGGTCTTTCCAACCTTCCAAAATATGTTAAACAGTGGTGAATGGAATTTCGTCCTTTCCGACAGCACAATAAATCTTTACATTATTTACGTCATAGTATTATACTTGTTGTATTAGTTATGGGATCATAGGAGGATTGGAAACACGTCCTTTCCAGCCTTCCGCAATATGTAATCTCTACATTGAAGATATTTAAAAAAAAAAAATGATGTCATGGCTCATTATTAAGCCTCTAGAACCCAATCAGCCAGTTTTTAGAATTTTTGTCTGTCTGTCTTTAATTTAGATATCTTCATATTCTTCATATTTATATTATATTTATTATTAATTTAGATATCTTCATATTCTTCATATTTATATTATATTTATTATTGGTTCCCGCCAAAACCCCTAATTTTCCCGCCAAATATCATATATATATATAAATCTCGTTGAACCCAAATTAGTTACGGCGAAATTTCACACACATAAAGAGTAAGAACCCTACTAGACAGTTGAGCCTTTTATAAGTACTTACAAAAGCATTTTCATTAATGACGAATGCCCTTAATAATGTGTTCAATTTTGTTCAGGCCGTGTGAAGAATTTGAGCACTTCCCCTCATCGATGTGATATGATATCTCGTTTTTACTAATGGTATTGTATTAAATGGAAAAATATATCTTCTTTGCTCTAACAAAGCCTCAAACTATTCATTCAAATGCTTACAAATCACTTTGAAATATCAACTAAACTGCTCAATATTTACATCTTGAACACCTTAGAACTAAAATTCAATGTACTGAATAATAACCTCATTCCTAATGCTCAAAGTACTTAAAAATGGCCTTACAAACTATTCATTCGAACTACTTATATATGGCCTCACAAACTATTCACAGCAAATGCTCAAACCCCTTATATTTTCTCTCCAAACTACTCACATTATCCTACCAAAGTACTTATAAGAAGAAGATTCAAATTTTGCTTTTTTCAAATGACATTTGAAGACATTTATTTTGCATTTGCATATGTATATACATATATGAATTTAAGAAAAAACTACAAAACTGCATATTTTATAAAATATTTGCATAATAAATAACTTTGTAGACAGATATTATTTCATAAATTTGTACATAACTTTATAAATTTTAAATATTTGACCTAAACTAATTTTCGGAAGCTTAAACTTCGGATTGGTGTCCATTCTGGCCGATTCCCCAAAACACGAACCTAGATCCCACCATGCAGTTGGAGTGGTTTGTTGGAGTGTTGTGCTTCATTTCATTTCGTTCATTTAATTACGCAATTTATATTTTCACGGCAATGAATATTTTCGCGGCGCACATTTTTTGAAAATTTTAGAATTTGAAATTTTTTTTAATATTTTTTTTCATTTTGACGTTTTATTATGCTGACATCTGCCAAATTCGAAAGAAAACATGACATAAAATGATATGTACATCTATTCCTTCTATCTTAAGCATTTTTAAAAGGTAATAGTTCAGTCGATATTATCTCTTTTGTGCATTAGAAATTCCAAAAACAAAATTTATTTTGGAAATGTGAATGTGTTGGAAAATGAGGGGGGATTGCACAAATGAGCTAAACTTTTTGCCCAAAGTACTCAACATTGTCTAGTAGGGAAATAACACGAAAATCTCTAATAAATAAATAAATATATATATACATATACGTTCAAAGACAGTGGGCCTAAACGCAAATTTTTCCTCTCAAATAAAATATTTTAAATTTCACTGGTTATTAAAACAATTCCTGACAGATTTAATAAATTTCAATTTTGGGTCAAACGTAAATTAATAAGCACCGTAATTAGGAAATTAGTGTTGCAATAAGTGACATTCAATCCGGTCAAGAATTTAATTGTGGCGCTGTTCTAAAGCCCGGCGTAACTCTCTCCGCTCGCCCCCACCCATAATCAACTTGGATGATTCCAAGTTAAATTGCTCTACCTCAGCTGATACTCCACTCAGTAACAACAAATTTCCTACTCCAATGGATGAGGGTAATTCCGTCTCTTTAACAATTAACAAAGAATCTAGTACTGCTCCGATTCAACATTCATCGCAACAGTCTACTGCTTTACATGATGCCCTATTGGCGACTTCTGCTCTTACTGAGGAAAACAAACGTGTTGCTGCTGCCCTCAATTCTCTTCAAAATGAAAACAATTCACTCATCATTAAGTGTCAATCGCTAATTACCGAAGTATGCACTTTACACAATAAGTTTTGTAGTGATGACCTGCGCTCTGTTATTTCGTCGCTAGTGGACGAGATCAATGCTGTTCTCAAACTCTCTAAGTGCTCTTGTACCAGGGTTGGAAAATGACATTTCATGAATTGTACTATAGCCACTCAAAAATCGTACTTTTTTCGTTCAAATTGTACCGAATTTTTTTTTGTATGGATTCGCATATATTGCCCTATTACTCATTTACTTATTTTTTAGTACCGAAATAAAAATACATCTGAAATCAGTTTTTCTTTTTATTTATATGGAGACATTTTTCTTAGTTCAATAAGAGTTTTTGAAAAACATAAATATTCTTTCCTCATACATGAAACATATTATTATTACATACTAGCTGACCCGGCAAACTTCGTTCTGCCCAAAATAGACTTTACTATTAAGTTCATTTAAAAAAAATATATCCAACTGAATGATAAACTATGTATCTATTCCAATGTAAGTTGATATTCGCCGACACACTAATACGCATATTGTCACATGCGAAGCGAATGAAAATTTTGTCGAATTTCGCCGTCTCGAATTGCGGCATGCGTCTCTGTGGCGAATTCGCCAAAAAGTGGCGAATGAGTGACGAAAATGAACTTCTCGAATTGTCAGTAGCGAAAAGCTTAGATTCGCTTCGCCAAATGTGTCAAAATTGGCCGAATGCTTATTTCATTCGCATTTGAGAAAAATAAGCGACAAGTTTTGTGTTTATTCATATATTTTGATAGAAAAAAGGATTTTAACCGAAAATAAAACAACATAGAAGTGAGTAAACAGCTTTTGTGTGTTTTGTAATTAAATTAAATTATAGTTCCTCTAGGTCAATGTGGGTAAACGATGGCACGATAAAAAAGATGATTACTACTGACAAGCTCCGGGTCAAGGTTCGGTGCAGATGCAACATACTCCTCATAAGTAAGTAAGTCCATTGTACAAGACTGCATGAGAGGCGAGTAGTGGGTAAGCATTCTTCTTTCAAATATATGTTAATCAATTTGTTTTTGAGCCAAAGCCCGTATTTGTTTCATTAAATTCAAGCGAGAGTTCCACATTTGTTAAATGGATTAAAAAGATCTGGTATGATTTTTTGTAATGTTGCTGCAGTGGCAAAACCCAAACGTTTGAAGTAACGCAGGCGCACCACTGCACCTTTTGCGCTATTGCCAATTGTTATACGCACTTCAAGTGGATGTGATTGCAAAACGTCTTCTACTATCATTAAATCACCATTGGTGCCACTGTAGGTTTTACGTTTCTTTGCACCACTACTTCCCACATCCAGCTCATCTGTATCCGAACTAGCACCACTTTTTATGGTCTCGGTATGAGCTGCCATTTCCAATTGACGCACATCATCCTCGCTAACTACTACAATTACACAAACATCGCACTCTCTTTCACAAATATATACATAAAAACATATGCAAATGACACACAAATGATAGAGACGTCAAATTCGGCTGAACTTTTTGAATTTGTTTGAATGGCAACATAAATTGAATGGCCACTCACAATGCAAATTTTAGGTGAGTTCGCCAATCTGTTCGACTCGCCAAATGTATTCGCTTCGCAAGTGACAATATGCGTATAAATCATTTTCACCAAATCACTCAGATATTGATAATCAACACATTCGCAACTGTACATTTCGTAAATGTAAACTATTTACCACGAAAAGCTACCGCTACCACTTCAATTACTAAATCTTATAATTGTCTGTGTGTCCTTTATAGGCGTCCAAAGTACTCAACCGATTTTTATGAAAATTTCACAGTATATTCATTTTTGGAAAAGTGGGCGGTGCCACGCCCCCAGTCTATATAAAATTTTAATTCTTCATAACTCTGAACATATTTTGTCTAATTTTATGCTTTTTGGATATGTGTGTCCTTTGGTCAAGATTTCTGTAATTTTGGAAAAGTGGGCGGTGCCACCGCCCCAGGCTATATAAAATTTTAATTATCGAAACTATGAACATATTTGGTCTAAACTTATGATTTTTGGATATGTGTGTCCCTTGGTCAAAATTTATATAATTTGGGAAAAGTGGGCGGTACCACGCCCACTTTTTTTGTGTTTTGTTTGCACTTAGCTTTTGGTCAAAGCTTTTGGTGGATATCTTTTAAACTTTCCAAATTGGTTCAGAAAATTGGTGTGTACGCTTTAGGCTATATCAAGTCACGGGTCAGGCAGAACAACATCTGCCGGGTCTGCTAGTTAGAAATAATATTGTAAGCTGTCAAATGGAATGACCGCCTTCTACGCACAAATTAATTTTCACTGAGTATTAAAGGCCAAAATCGCCTAGGAGGTTAGATGGCTATTTTAAGAAAGTAAGTGAGAGATTGGTCTAGTATATAGGCGAAATTGTACCAAAAGCGACAGCGTAGTACTTCAGTACTTTCTTGAGCCAAATTGTATCAAAAAAGTACAATTGTATCGAAAAACCCAACCCTGTCTTGTACCCACACAAATTTATCTGATAAGAGTGATGCTACACCAATACATACGTCTGTTAGCATGTCGATGAGTGATGCTACACCTTTCCATGTGACTGATAGCAAATAATAAAAACTTAATTTTTGGAGCAATCAGGTTTGAGTGTGTCAAATGAGTCGTTATTAGGCTGTAACAGTGCGGTGCAGTGAAATAACTCCCAACAAAAAAATGAAATAACTCCCAAATATTTTCCATGCAAGTTGGGACTTATTTCATTATGCAATAGCTCCCAATTCATTGGGACTTATTTCATAATTTTAACTGGGAATTATTTCATAATGAAATAACTCCCAAATGAAATAATCCGCAATAAAATATTTTTGGGAGTTATTTCATATTTTTTGGAAATTTGGAGTTATTTCATTTTTTGGGACTTACTTCATTGTTTGTAATCCAGGCATTGGGAGTTATTTCATTTTTAATGGGAGTTATTTCATTTTTGTTGGGAATATTTTTAGCCAACTAACGTCATTGACATTAATTCGCATTAAGAAAGCGAACTAAAGTCAGTACATTTTTTTATATTCCAAATTTTTTATTTTTCATTATCACCTTCGACTTATGATCATTATATCATGAATCTGGGATTGACTTAGGTCAGATCCCCAATTCGGGGCGTGATCAATGGTATTTATGTGCAGAGCTCCTTTCGGCATTGGCGGCCTTCGTCCGCGCTTCAAGAAATAACCCTGGGCTACGCCATTCCAACTCCGGGTGGTTGCCATAGCCGTGGCTACCGCCACGGTGATGTCCTTCCGCGTGCCACTCTTTTCTCACAGGGTAATGTGATTACAACAACCACATGAAAATGACTTTAACTGCAAATATCTCGCAAACTACTAAAAATATTGGTTCAGCGGAGTTATATTCATGCTCCTGGGACCAAAGCGCGTCTCCTGATACATATCTCAACATTTTTGGTTGTGTATTAGCGCTCGGTACCCCACGTAAACGATTACCCACGTCTAGATTTAGAATCTGAAATCAGATTTTTTTCAACCGTTCAAAAGTTATTTGCAGTTAAAGTTCACAATTTTCTGTCATTTTCATGTGGTTATTGTAATGGCACATTAGTCTGAGCCAAAAAAGTGAAAAAGTGGGAAACGTGGCACGCGGAAAGACATCACCGTGGCCGTAGCCACGGCTATGGCACACACCCGGAGTTGGAATGGCGTAGCCCAGGGTTATTTTTTGAAGCGCGTCCGAAGGCCGCCAATGCGGAAATTAGTTCTGCACATAAATACCATTGATCACGCCCCGAATTGGGGATCTGACCTAAGTCAAATTTTCGCCTGCGGTGCTACTTGGTCGAATCTCAAACCCAAATGCCTCAATGACATTAATGCGCATGTCCAAAGCGAACTAAAGTCAAAATATTATACGAATTAACGACACTGACTTTAATTCGTTTTTGGTCATGCGTCTTAATGTGACTGACATTAATTCGCTTTTTGGGTGCATAATTTGTTTGGAGGTTGAGCGCAATGTACTATTGATGCCGTGCAAACATTTAAAAATATGCAACGCTTGTGTTCTAATGCTGCAAGCTAAGCGTATTTCTGAAGGAAGAGACTTATTCATTGGGAGTTATTTCATGGGAGTTATTTCATTTGGGAGTTATTTCACTGCACCTAACAGTGCTCGTTATCCGGCACAGTGGAATGAAGTGCGGAAAAAAAGCGCCAAAAATACTAAACCTAATAAATCACCACGAAATCAAAGGCAAGTTTCTAATATGATAAATCGCGATGATAGTATTGGGATTGTAATTGGGGAGAGTAGTAACACTGAACTTGATGTAGTTGCATCGAAGAAATGGGTTCATCTCTCTTCCTTCAAGCCTTCCGTTACTGCTGATGATATTATATCGTATGTAGTGAAAAATGCTAAAATCGATGCCGATCAAATCTCCTGCTTTCCCCTGATTAAAAAAGATGCCGACTTAGAGAAGCTTAGACAAATCAACTTCAAACTGGGTATCTTGCCTTCTCTTATTAACATAGTTCTAACTAGAGGTGGAAAACTATCGACGATAGTATCGATATATCGATGGTTTTCCCCCATCGATACTAATATCGATGGTTTGTGACTATCGATACTATCGGCTAACTTTTCAAACCCCATTCCTAGCTTCATTTTCAATTTTGCTAGAACCAACCCTATTGTGAAAAGTAAAAAGTGTGTGTAAAAATTGTTTAAAATGGCGCAGGTGCAAAATAAAAAAGCTAAAATATTTGGAGTATGGTCCCATTTTTGATAATAAGTCAGTGTGATGTTATTGCAAAAAAGGGTTTAAATCCAGTGGTAACACGAGCAACTTATGGGACCACCTTAAGCGTTGCTCAAGCTATAAGCAAACTGAAACGTGTGCATCCACGCCTTCCACTGCTTCCAGACCGGCACAGAGGTATGAAATAATTTTAATTAGCTAAACCGCTTCCGGATTCATATTCCTGAGACCAAGACGCGTCTTTTGGTACCACTTTTATAATTTTAGCAAATTTTTAGCAGTTGTATGCTAAAGGCAACTATAATCAAAATACATTTTTTTATATTTTAGAAACATAGAAACTTTTGTGAGCAACGTAAGTCAGTACGATACCGAAAGTCGGCGAAAAAAGGACATAGACGAAGCGGTGGTTTCAATGGTAATAAAAGACCTTCAGCCATTTAGCATTGTTAATGATGAAGGCTTTATTAATCTAATAAAAACTATGGACCCAAGATACCGCCTCCCGTCCAAAACCACTTTAAAAAACGTCCTAATTGAAAACAAATATAAAGCACTAAAGTTGAAGATGTGCAATGAGATGTCAGCAGTGGAATACATCTCCGTAACTTGTGATCTATGGACCTCCAAGGCAATGGAGTCATTTCTAACAGTTACGTGTCATTTCATCGACAATGAACTAAATTTACAACCTAAAGTTTTATCAACCAAACCTCTGCTATCCCTGACCAATCATTGCTCGCAAAACATAGCCGAATCCCTAAGGGAAATCTTTGAGGAATGGAAAATTAGTCAAAAAGTTATTTGTGTTGTAACTGACAATGCAACATCCATGATAAAAGCGTGTGAGATTTTAGATAAACCACATTTATCATGAGTATGCCACTCAATAAATCTTGCAGTTCAAGACTGCTTGAAAATAGAAAATGTTGCTATACTTTTAAAGAAATGCAAAGAAATAGTTAAGTATTTCAAGTCAAGCACCATTGCTATGGCAAAATTACTGGCAGAGCAACGTAGTGAGAACCCTCTGAAAGTGATTCAGGAAGTTCCAACACGCTGGAATAGTTGCTACGCTATGACATCGAGGATTATAATAATTAAAAACCCCGTAAATATAGCTCTTTTGAACTGCAGCAAAAACGCCCCAAAAGAAGTGAAGAAATTGAAGCCCTGATAGAATTGGAAAAGATTTTAAAAGTTTTTGACGATATCACACGCCAACTATCCAGTTCAGCGAACGTTACATCATCACTGATAATTCCACTTATATGTGGATTAAACATTGAGCTACTGAATATTGGGAAACAAATAGAAACTTGCGAAGGAAAAGATTTTCTTGCCTCTATCTACTGCGCAGTACAAAAAAGCCTTGATAGCTACGAAGGCAAAACTAAGCTTCAGATTGCAACCCTTTTGGATCCAAGATTTAAAAAGGAGGGCTTCAGACAGAGGGACAATGCCTGGAACGCTTCAAAAAAGAAGAAGCTGAAATGCTTTCATTAGCGAAAGAAGCCGCAAATGACACCGATGTTGAACAAACATTAGATCCGCAGCCCTCAACAGCACACAATCTATTATCTTTTTTAAAACAACGAGTAAATTACAAAACCAGCAAGGTGCCGGAAGTTGCTGCGTTGACCTCAAAACAGAGGTACCTCGAAGTAGTCAATTGTCATCCTGCAAGTAATCCTCTTTTGTTTTGGAAGGTACGTTTTCTTCGGATGTAATATGTATTTAGTTATACTAACTTTTAAATATCTTCTCCAGGAACCCTACAGCAGTCAATTCGATCCACTGGCATTGTTGGCGCAGAAGTACCTCTGTATACCAGCATCATCTGTGGAATCAGAGAGGGTTTTCAGCAAGGCAGGATTAATTGTAAGCGATCGCAGAACTAAACTGAAGGCAAGCACGGTAGATAAACTTCTTTTTTTACAAAAAAATTTGGAATGATTTTGACATGTAACTAAGTTGATTTAGGCATTTTAAACCCCAATCTCCTTTTTTCAACGTCGGTGTCCTTTGAGTTTTCTTTGGAAACATTTTCTGCATTATTCCTTTGTCTAGCATTGTTTGATCTTATATTATATTACTGAAGCACAGTTTTGTCTTCATGGCTATCAAGCCTTGTTTGTAAGGAGCAGTAGTTCGTGTCAAGAAAATCTTTTCCTTATCTAGTTTTTAAATTTTTTCCAATTTTCTGCAGTTCAATGTTTTAACCACATATAAGTGGAAGTCCCACTTTTTAAAATCGTTTCCAATTCTATTACAACTTCAACTTTTTCAACTGCCAGTGGTTTTCAGCTCTTACGGCATCTTTTATACTCAGTTTCAAAGCGTAGCAACTATTCCAGCACTTTGGTACTTTTAATGACTTCAAATGTTTTCCATATATTAAATTAATTTCTATTTTTAATCAGTCTTGTACTGCAAGATTTATTGAGTGACATACACATGATAAATGTGGTTTATCTAAAATCTCACGCATTTTGTCATGGAAGCAGCATTAGTTTCTGACTAATTGGCCATTCCTCAAACATTCGGGTATATTTTGTGAGCAATAATTGGTCAGGGATAGCAAAGGCTGGGTGGGTAAAACTTAAGATTGTAAATTTAACGCTGGCATCCCATTGCACATCTTCAATTTCAGTTTATATTTGTAGGTAATATGTAATAAAAAAAAACCAATCAATGGCTTTTTACAAGAACAAATGTATTTCTATTCTTTAACTTTTTATAAATGTATGCAACATATGTACATCATACATAAAACCAAATGTAAATATTTAAAATTGATTCAATAAAATTTTTCTGAACTAAATTATATAAGATAATATGTAATAACAAAAAACTAATCAATTTCTTTTTACAAGAACAAATGTAAACCTATTCCTTAACTTTTTAAAAATTGAATACATATATATGTACAACAAACATAAAACCAAATAAAAATTTTAGAATGATTTAGTTTTTAAGGAAACTATTTATATATGTATGTATACAAAAAGTATAAATACATAAAAATTCTTTCAAATTAATATGTATGTGAATTTATTTAATGCAGTTGGATTTTGTAAATGACACAAAAAAATATCATAGCATAAGTTTCATCTTCCTGATTGTTGATCATTAGTTCCTTCTATTGGATCTCAAAAAAGTATACATAAAATTTTTTATTGAAGTATATTAGTTGAAAAACCTTCCAATTATTTATGCATTCCATATTTGTGTGGTAACTGAACATTGGTAGTACTTTGTGATTAGCTCAGTTCTGGTTTAACCATCTCTTTTTGTAGTTGAAATGCTGGTACTTTTGAGATTAAAAAAAATCCGATAGTATCGATATATCGATAGTACCCCTTGATACTATCGTCGACTATCGATGGTCCGGAATATCGATAGTTTTCCACCTCTAGTTCTAACCTCGCGTTATGGCCGGCTCATGTCAAAGTTAAAGCCTTCCAAAAAGTACTTAGAACCGCACCTGCTCCTTCAAAAGATTAGCAATTAGCTAATCACAACATCTATAAAGACTTACGGATATATTTCCAGAATATAGGTGGCATGCGGACAAAGGCAGATGCGATTCACATTCTCAGTTCGTAATTAGACTTTGATGTATTTGTCTTGGTTGAAATCTGGTTAAATCCCAACTTTAATAACAGTGAATTATTCGACTCAAATTTATTTAATATTTTTCGCAAGGACCGCGATAGTGAAAAAAAAGGCTGTTCCTTGGGTGGTGGTGTATTGTTCGCCGTGCGGCGTAACTTAAGAGCCTTCGAAATCTCCATGAAAAACACAGACACTGTCCTTGATCCGCTGTGTGTCTGCATTAATGTTGCGTCTACTCTTGGCTCGCTATATCTCATTGGGTCGTACATACCGCCTAGTAGCATGTTTGGCATATACAAAGCACATACCGATATATCATAGACATTGTGCTCAATAAAGTAGCTGGTAATAACATTTGCGTTCTGGGCGATTTCAATCTATCAAATATTACTTGGTGCGGAAGTTACTCCAACCTTAGTCTTATACCAACTAATATTAGTGCTTTACATGATTCTTATTGTATTGATAACATCCTTAGTCTTGACTTAATTCAGATAAATAGCTTTACCAACAAGCTTAATAGAATTCTAGATCTTGTTTTCGTGAGCTCTAATATTAATGCAACCATTGTAGAATGCCTTTCCCCTATTACACCTGCGGATCGGCATCATACTCCGTTGTCTCTAAAGGTTGAGTTCTATGATTTTATTACCAACCAAAGTGATGCTTGGGTTTCATTTAATTTTAATGCTTGTAATATTCAAAAGTTGAACGCGTGTTTCCTTAACACTAATTGGGATTCTCTGTTGTCTGATTCGCACATTAATGCAAATTTTTCTCTTTTTAACACCAATGTCATTGAAATCTGTTCTGACCACATTCCTCGTCGAGTTAAAAAACCCTACAAGCTTCCATGGTACACGCATAGCTTAAAAATACTTAAGAATCAGAGAAACAGATGGCACAAAAAGTTTCTCACCTCCAAAAATCTAATCCATCTAGAAAAGAACAACTTTCGAAGAATTTTAATTGCCTTCACAAATTCTTATATCGAAATAACATTCTTGGGGTTGAAGCAAATATTAAATTTAATCCAAAAAATTTATTTTATTAAATCAAAAAAGTCTTGGGTTGGTGTTCCAGCTGCTGTTTATCTTGATAATGAACTTGCTACTTCACCTAGTGAAGGTGCCAATTTGTTTGCTAAATTTTTCAAATCTAATTTCACTACTGATGATTTTATAGTAATAAGTAATAAGTCTCTCAGCTGTGGTGTCTTTGTGGATGCCTGGAAGTTTTGCGGAAATTACACCAATTTTCAAAAGTGGTAAAAAGAATGACGTCTCAAATTATAGACCAATTTCTAAACTGTCTGTAATTTCTAAACTATTCGAAGGGATTATTAAGGATAAGATGTACTTAGCCGTCAAAATTCTGATATTGCGAAACCAGCACGGTTTCGTTGATGGCCCATCTACGGTCACAAATTTAGAGTTCCTGCTCTATGCAGACGACCTGAAAGTGTTCTCTATTGTAAATAATTCCGAAGACGCACGGTGTCTCCAGGAAGATTTAAACAGGGTAGCTCTTTGGTGCATAAAATCGCATTTACTTCTCAATATTAAAAAGTGCTTTCATGTAACATATTCAAAAAGTCGTAATGTGATTCCAACGGCATATAGCATCCCGGGGGCACCTCTCAAGTCTATGGACGAGATTAAGGACCTAGGGGTTATTTTTGACTCCTCATTCTCATTCAACAACCACATTAATTTCTTCCTAAGGCGTAACAGTACTAACTTTTCGGATCCATATACCCTCAAATTGCTTTATTCCTCGTTGGTTAGGTCCAAACTTGAGTATGCTGCATTCATTTGGCGACGATACCACAAGTTCGCAATCGATAGGATTGAGCGAGTACAAAGGGTTTTCCTTAAATTCTGTCTAAGATCACTACATTTCACTGACCCAGTCCCTCCATATAAGTCCCGTCTTCTCCATATCAATCTTAAGATGTTAGAAACCCGACGGACAACGCTCTCCCTATCCTTCATCTTTGGGGTGATTAGTGGGGACATCGATTCCCCAGCTCTGCTTCTTTTGATTACTTTCCTAATTCCCTCAAAAGAAACAATGAAATTTAGAACAGTCATGTTCATGAATAAACTTGCTCTCTCTTGCTTTGCCTCCGGAAGTGTGCGGACGTCTTTTTATATTTGGCTTGGATTAGGTAAATTCCCTGCGTAGTCAACATAAATCTTTCAGGTTATGGGTCATCCGCCGTCTATTCTAGTCTAAAATAAAGGAAGTCAATTCTATGTATTTAACGAATTAACAACTTTTGGTTATCTCGATTATACAACCTGCACAATGGCAGCACACCAAATTGCATTTAATCGTCTCAAAGGTCGAGAAAACTACGCGGAATGGAAAGTCGGTGCTAAAGCGCACATGATAATTAAGGGCCATTGGAAAAACTGCACGAACGAATTGGGGGGAATCTGCGAGTGAGAAGGAAAAATAAGCTGATTTAAAGCGATAGGTGAGTTGACGCTATTGCTGGAGCCGTATACATACGCACATATTGAATCAGCTGAAACAGAATATTAGGCATGGAACTGCATTTCAAAAGCATTCGATAATACAGGTGCTGGCCGCAGATTGGCACTTTTACAACAGTTCGTGTCCCTTAAGCAAAGAGAATGTAACTCAATGGAAGAATACGTAACCAATATGAGTGCATTGTGGGCAAAAGTGAAGACACATTTTAATATTGACGAAGAAGTTGCAGGCATCTTAATGTTGGTAGGCTTGCCATCCGATTATAAGCCAATGATTTTGGCGGTAGGAAATTCGGGTGTAGACATCACTGTCGACTGTGTGAAAAATTTGTTGTTGCAAAGCCTAGAGTTGGAAAATGAAATAAGCGAACTGAGTGAATCGGCTCTCATTGCAAGGAACAAACGAAAGTACGAAAAAGCAAAAAAAAAAGCATTGCTTTGGTTGTGGTTCTACGAAACATATTGTAAAAAATTGTCAAACGGCGAAACAAAAGAAAAGAGAGCAACGAAAATTTGATAAAAATGAGACAATGCTGTTTCCGTCGCTACTCGCTCAATCAAACGAGTTCCACTCAAACTGGTTTATGGACAGTGGCTGCACTGCTCATATGACAAATGACATATCGTCCATAGAAAACAAATTAAAAGCAAACCAAAAGGAAGTAATAGTTGCTAATAATGCCAAAATAAAATGGATTGTGTTGGCACTGTGAAACAAGTTATTATGAATGAGAACGTAGCAACAGAAATGCAAATAAATAATGTGCATTTCGTACCAAACATTTGTGCGAATCTTTTATCAGTTAGCCAAATAGTGAAAAACGATAATACGGTCTTGTTTACCAGAAGTGGATGTAAAATATTCAACAAGCACCGGAAAGTAATTGCAACAGCGAGTTTGGTAAATGATTTGTTTAAGTTGGACGTCGCTGAAAAGGTCCGGTCATTCACAGCTAAAGAGCCGAGCATCGTAGAAAAACCAAAAGGGTGAGTTTGACGTTGTGGCATCGTCGCCTTGGGCACGCAAGTTTTGATTATATGAAATTTCTACAAACCGAAATAAAGAATTTTGTAGTTCCACAAAGCAGCACGTGCAATACTTGCATAAAAGGTAAGCAAACCCGTATTCCATTCAGCAACGTTGGTAATCGTGCAACAAAAATGCTAGAACTGGTGCATAATGAAGTTTTTCGTCGACGATTTTTCAAGAAAACTGTTTGTGTATGTAATAAAAAATAACAGCGATGTTTTCAAGATATTTATTAGTTTCTAATCAATGGCGGAAAAACAAACTGGGTGCAAAATAAGAAAGTTGAGGACTGATAACGGCACAGAGTATTCCAACGAACAATTTCGAAGTTTTTTTGATGCAAATGGAATTTTACATCAAAAATCAGCAGCATATAGTCCGGAACAAAATGGACTAGCTGAGCGAATAAACCGAACAATTATGGAAAAAGTGCGATGCTTATTAATCGATTCAGGATTGCCTAAAATATTTTGGGCGCAAGCAGCAACGACTGCTGCATACATTATTAACCGCATACCGTGTAAAGGTACAGGGAAGATGTCTCCAGAAGAGGTTTGGACAAACCATAAACCAGATTTATCTTTGCTGAAAATTTTCGGCTGCCGTGCGTTTGTTCAAATATCAAAATCAACTGAATGTATTTTTATTGGATACGCTTCTGATTCTAAAGCGTTCAAGTTGTACAACGAACAGACAAAAAAGGTGATTATAAGTTTTGTTCTGGGAATTGGACAATCGTAGTCAGGTTACTGTTGATGGTAACATCAATCAATACTGGTTGCAATATTCTGAAAATGACAACTTTGAATCAGTAGGGGAAGAAAATTCGACTAATATAAGGTTCAAAGAAATACCGTCTTCAGTTGATTCACAAATTGTCACATCTTCACCGATTGCAAGCGAGTCCAACACTGAGGTGAAGGCTATTCCAACTAATATTGAGGCTGACTCAGTATCCTAAATGACGGATGATGATACAGAATGGAAACCAAGTAAAGAAATTGACGAAAATGAACTGGCTCAGTTGGAGCTGCGTCAAAGGCCATCACGAAATATCGAAAAGCCGAAGCCAAACTATAGCGCATTGGCATATGCATTTAGTACATGCGATCCCATTACATTTAAGCAAGCTATAACGAGCGATTATGCTGATGCATGGAAGCGTGCTATGAAAGTCGAGTTCGACTCCCTGAATGAAAACAAAACTTGGAAATTAGTCGAGCTGCCCAAAGACAAATCACTGGTGAAATGCAAGTGGGTATACAAAACTAAAACAGACAGCGAAGGAAATGTGATTAAGCGAGAAAAGCGAGGTTAGTCGCAAAGGGGTTTACCCAAGTCGAGGGGATTGACTATCACGACACGTTTTCTCCAGTTGTTCGCTTTACAACCATACGTTTCTTAATGGCCATAGCAGTAAAGTTTGACTTAGACATTCGCCAGGTCGATGTTGTCACCGCCTTTTTACACGGCGAACTCGATGAAGAAATATTCATGACTCAGCCGGAGGGGTTTAATGACGGAACAACTCGTTGTTGTAAGTTTATGAAATCTATATATGGACTGAAACAGTCGAGTCGTGTTTGGAATTCAACACTGAACGAAGCACTATTGAGCTTCGGGCTAAAACGATCATTGACTGATCAGTGTGTCTATTTTGTCGTCAATTGCCAGCATATTTTTATCGTAGCTATTTATGTCGACGGCATACTGATTTTTTCCAACAATAAAGATATGGAGAGAAGGCTGACTGCAATGCTCTTCTCGCTATTTAAGATGAAAGATATGGGCGACGTGTCATCGGTACTTGGAGTAAGAGTTACGCGCGATAGATTAGCCGACACTTTATCATTAGATCAAACTCAATATATCAAGGACATATTAGCTCGTTTTGAAATGAGTGACTGCAACTCAGTGTCAGCTCCTATGGATGTTACCCAAAAATTGTCTAGAAAAATGTGCCCAAAAGACGAAGCGGCGATGGATGAAATGAGAAATGCTCCATATCGACAATTAGTTGGTGCATTACAGTTCTGCGTTCAAGTAACTCGTCAAGACATTTGCTTTGCAGTAAATGTTCTGAGCCGGTACAATGAAAATCCTGGCAAAGTGCATTGGAGTGCAGCTAAACGGGCCAACGAACAGCTGCGCTTTCCACAAGCGAAGCCGAGTTCATGGCTATGACAGCAGCAATCCAAGAGGCCACTTGGTTGAAGCAACTGGGGAGAGAAATCTTGAACGTCAAGGTATGGTTGTCCGGTCAGGCGATGTCGACCTTGAAATCATAAACATTTACGTACCTCCTGTCACCTGTTGTCCCAGGGATTACCACCCTGACATTCGTGCGTTACTCAGGGGCAAGAACCGCGTCATCCTTGGTGACCTCAACGCACACCACGACCTGTGGCACTCCAGCCTGCAGGCATGGTAGGGGACAGGAGCTGGCTGACCAAATAGATGATTCGACGTTCTGCACGGTAAATGGGGATGCCCCCACTAGAGTGGCTGTAAACTGCTCTAGCTCGCCAGACATCACCATAGTCAGCGCTGGCCTAATAAACTGCGCTGAATGGCGTCCGCTGCTGACGCTTGCTTCAGACCACCTACCCATGGCGCTCTCTATCGATCGCTCCACCGACTTTGTCACCGCTGAGAATCGCACATTCACCAACTTCCATAAAGCCGACTGGGAGGGTTTTCTCAACACCACAGAGAGCGCCTTCGCTGCTCTTCCCAACCCGTCTGAAGTAAGAGAAGGGGAAAAGGCGTTTCGTATGGACCTAATTTCAGCCTCCCATCAACACATTCCGTCAGGTAGAATAAAGGAAGTGCGTCCATTCTTCCCCGCAGAGGCAGCGGCCCTGTCAAATGAACGTCACCATATTAGACGCCTTGACACTACGGCTCCTCAAATAAGGGATCTTAATGCGGAAATCATACGCTTAGTAGATCAACACAAACGCGCTAAGTGGGAGGAGCACCGAAGGTCTTGCAACCTCTCGGCTGGAGTTGGCAAATTATGGTCTACGGTGAAATCTTTGTCCAACCCGACTAAACCTAACGACAAAATATCCATCGCCTTCGGGGATAAGGTTCAGTCGAAGCCAAAAAGATGCGCGAGCGCCTTCTGCCGACAATTTGTAATGCCTCCTCCGTTGAACAAAGAGATTCGCCGAGCCACCAGGGAAGCGCACAAACACAAATACAGCGATGCGCCCATTGCCATCTCCACAACAGAAGTTCATGAGGCAATTCGGAGATCTAAGAACAACAAATATATTGGCCCCGATGGCATTTCCATGCTGATGCTGAAACACCTCGGCGACGAAGGCATAAGATACCTTACACACATTTTCAACCTTTCCCTGTCCACCTTTGTTATTCCTGAAAGATGGAGACAAGCAAAGGTGGTCCCACTACTAAAGCCTGGCAAGTAAGCTGCCGTAGGAAGTCATATCGCCCGATATCTCTCCTCTCGCCAGTAGTGAAAGTGTTGGAATCCACCTTGCGCTGAACGCTATAACCACTCAGATAGGGGACGGACTAAACAAAAAGCGTCCAAACCACAGGACAGTGCTAGTTGCGCTTGACTTGGCCAAAGCTTTTGACACGGTCAACCATGCGCAACTAATGAAAGACCTTGAAGATTCGTCCCTTCCTCCCTGTCTTAAACGTTGGACTGCCAACTATTTGAGTGGTCGTCAATCGTCGGTTGAGTTCAGAGGCGCAAGATCAAAACCCAGAGTAGTTAAAAAAGGGGTGCCACAGGGTGGTGTCCTATCCCCGTTCCTGTTTAACTATTATGTATCGAAACTTCCCCTCCACCAGAGGGTGTCTCGATCGTCTCTTACGCCGACGATTGTACGATTCTGGCAACAGGCCCCTCCGTAGAAGAACTCTGCTCTCGAATTAACTCATACCTCCCAGCCGTTTCCGAATTCTTCGCCGGGAGAAACCTGGCATTGTCACCGAATAAGTCCTCGGCCACCCTATTTACGACGTGGACAACGCAAGTGAAGATGGAATTAGACGTCTACGTTGATAGTGTCAAGCTACCAACTGTCTCACACCCCAAAATCTTAGGGGTGACGTTTGATAACATGTTCAAATACGGCGCTCATGTAACCGCAATTGCCAATAAAGTCAAAAGCCGTAACAAAATCCTCAAGTCCCTAGCTGGCAGCCCTTGGGGTAAAGACAAAGAAACGTTACTAGCTACATATAAAGCAATTGGCCAGCCGGTACTGAGCTACGCGACGCCTATATGGTCGCCGGGGCTAGCTGACACACACTGCACGAGGCTACAGGTCTGCCAAAACACCGCCCTTCGTACCGCCACTGGGTGTCTTCTTATGTCTCCTGAGCATCACTTACATAATGAAGCGAAAATGCTCGCCGTTAAAGAGCATAGCGAGATGTTGACCAGGCAATTCCTGTTCAACTGTTGCAAACCGCAGCATCCGAACGGACGCCTGATCAACGAGGATCCGCCCCCCAGGAGCATAAGGATCCATCTACGCAAACACTACGTTGAGATCCGGCACCTGATTTCCACGCCGTTTGATCCTAAGGTGCACCGGCAGGCTCTCACCCTCATCCACACAAATTCGGTAAATTCCTATGTTGGCTCTCTCCCGGTGAACGCCGTTCTTCAGGCAACAACACCACCCTTTGCCGAAGAGGAGCGCGAGCTGCCTAGGGAGACTAGGGTGATGCTGGCCCAACTCCGGTCTGGATATTGTAATAGGTTAAACTCTTACCTATTCAGACTGAACCCCAACTTGCCTAATGTTTGTCCGGCATGCGGCTTGTCCCCCCATACTACTAACCATCTTTTTGTCTGCTCATCCGAGCCTACTCTTCTAACACTCATATCCCTCTGGTCCTCCCCTGTTGAAGCCGCTAGGTTTCTAGGACTTCCGTTAGAAGAGTTCGATGACAATTCGAGAAAGACAGCTGTCAAAGTGAGAGGATGTAAAAGTTCGAGCTTAGTTAAACAAATTAAATTAAAAGTGTATTACACCCGCTAAAATATTTAAAACTATAAAAATCAAAATAAATAATTGACTTTGTTAAAAAAATCAAATTGTGCTTTTGATTTTGATCATAACAAACGAAAAAAACATACATAAATTTTGACTATAATTAGTATTGCGAAAGAAAGTTAAAAATGCCACCAAAAACAAGAACAAATAAAAAGCATAACAACAAAGAACATCTCTTAGCATCGAGCGACACAAGCGACAATGAATCGTCGTCAGTAAATTTAACGGCGATTATTGACAAACTAAACAAAGAGTTTAAAGTGCAAGAGCGAGCGATGAAGAAAATAAGAGAGTCGCAAGAACACATTAGTGATAGCTTTGATGCGCTCAAAAAAGAGATGGATCGCTTAACAGAAGAAAACAAACAAATAAAAAAAGAGTTGAAAGAACTTAAAACAAACGGCGAAAATGCCAAAATCAAAATGAAAACATTAGAACGAAATGTAATGGAAATAAAACAAGAAAGAAATAAAAACAACATAATAATAACGAATATACCACAAATAAAAGATGTGAATTTGAAGTCTGTAGTAATGGAAATTGCTGCACAGGTTAATGCCAATATTAATATTGATAGCATCGAGGATGTATATCAAAATGAAAATAAAAAGTTTAAAACACACCCACTAATCGTCAAAATGAGCAGTAATGAGTTGAAAACTAAATGCTTTGAGTTTAGGAAGAAAGGTTCGCAAATAGATTTGAAGAAAATACTTCCAAACGTAGGCATGAAGGGGAAAAATATAAACTTCCATCAGCTGATGGAAAAAGAACTGAGCGATTTGATGAAAAAAGTGAAAAATGCAGCAAGCAAAAAAAGCTACAAATACGTGTGGGTAAAGGATGCAAAAATATTTGTGAGAAAAGATGACGAAACCGCGGTGATACAAATTATGGACTTAGAAGATTTACAAAAGTTAGATTAATTAATCTTAAAACATTTAAGTATATATATTTTAGTAATCCATGGATGTAGATAATTTAATAAACAATGCGGCATGCAATGTTGAGGTGAAACACGATGTAAGCAAATTAATTTTCATAAATAATAGTAAATATGTAAATATTTTGTACTTAAATATACAGAGTATGAGAAATAAGATGGATGAGTTAGATATGATTATCCATCAGAATGCAACCGAGGGTAAAATCATACATGTAATTGCAGTAAGCGAAATCTGGATTTACGAAAATGAGAATAGGTATTCCAATCTGAGAGATTATAATGTTTATTTTGCAAACCGTTCCTCAAATAGGGCAGGTGGATGTGCGATTTTTGTACACAAAACCATCCCATCTTCTCTAGCAAGTAAAATAGAATATGAAGGAAGTAGTTTCTTGACTATAAAGTTAATTAAAGCCAATATTTGCATCTCGTGTGTTTATAGATTCTGTGCTTCCGATGTTGGTTCATTCATTGATAAATTAGAAAATACCATTTTAAAATACAAGAGATCGATCATAGTTGGAGATTTCAACTTAAACTTATTAAACTCGAATATGGAAATTTTTAATTACGTAGGTACAGCATTAAACAAAGGGTTTATCTTTCTAAATAACTTACGAAATCTTATCTTTAATTAAAGAGAAAAACAAATTTTATAAATTGAAAAGGAAATATATCAACAACTTGTACTTTGAAAACAAATACAGAAATATCAAGATAAGGTTGAGAAATAAAATAAACAATGCACGAAAAGAGTTTTATGGAAGTCGAATCGAGGAAAACATTGGATCTAGCACTAAAACGTGGAAATTCTTAAATCAGCTGGTATATGGGCAAAATAATACCAATCTCTCAAATATCGCGAAAATAGTATATAACGATAACGAAGTTACAAATCCTGTTGAGATAGCTGAAGCTTTCAATGATTATTTCATAAACATTATAGATACGCCAGAACACTTTCAGTACTCCCCCGAGCCTGTAACTAGACTTGTACATCCACTTGTTTTGAATCAGTGCGACACTGATGAAGTAATGCATGCTATAAGCAGTCTTAATCCAAAGTCGGCTAATGGTCCAGATGGAATTTCTGCCAAACTAATACAAAAATATACTACCTAGGCAGGGCAAAGTAGTGTTACAACAACAACAACAACAGAAATCTTGCCGGACTCTCCGAAAACGATTGACCTGTATTGTGACAATCAAGGTGCCATCAAATTTGCAAGTAATAACTCTTACTCACCGCGAACGAAACACAAAGATGTGACGGTCAAATTCACTCATCAACAAGTCCCACAAAAGATAATAAGGCTGATCTATTTAAAAACAAGTGACATGCCAGCTGATGTGCTAACAAAACCAACTTCCAGACGTAAACTAGAAGCATTTGCCAAGGTTTTTGGTCTTGAATACATGGTCTTCAACCTTCAGACAGTTAAGTTTAATTATTTTGAATCAAGAAAAATTTAATTTAAATAATAATAAAAAAAAAATACAATATACATATGTAATTATTTTACTATATCGTTTGAAAAGAAAATGAAATGTATTACCTATAGTTAAGAATTTCAATTTAGAGAGAGTATTGGAATGTTATTTAAAGTTATAATGAAATTGAAATGTCAAAAGAAACAATGAAATTTAGACAGTCATGTTTATGAATAAACTTGCTCTATCTTGCTTTGTCTCCGGAAGTGTGCGGACGTCTTTTTATATTTGGCTTGGATTAGGTAAATTCCCTGCGTAATCAACATAAATCTTTCAATTTCGCTTGATTTTTGTCTTTCAAAAGCTGCATTTTATAACTTACTTAACTCCGTATTGTAGTTAGGTTAAGTGTACTTAGTTTTAGTCAGTAAGAAACTTTGTAGTTTTTTGACTCTTGAAAATAAAATAAAATTAAAGAAATAAAATTAAAAATCCCGAAAAAGTAATTGATAAAATTATAAATTACCGCCCAGTGATTATATCCATTTATACATATATAATTACCTTGTACATCGCGTATATACAAATTTAAGACCAATACGTCTCCTGAACAGTGGTATAAGACTACTAAAATCTCAAACAAAAATTTTTTTTTTTTGCGTAATTAAAAGCAAAGGTCTATAAAATCTCCCAAAATTGCTAAAGTCAAGTTAAGCAAATCCCAAGCCACTACCGTGGCTGAAAATAAATTTATATCTGAAACAGATATTTTCACGGATTACTGTACTTGGTTCCTCGCGACCCCCATTCAAGATAATACCGAGTCATCCCTAAAATTAAAAGACAAAAATATCGAGATATTTTGGTCTAGAGTACAGAGTGCCTTTAACGTGGTAGTATAATCAGATGACCAGGACCTTCCCGATGATTTTAAATCTGCTGCTTTCGGTAAATACCGAGCCTGCCTAATAGCATATGAGGAGACAAAGGCTCAAATAGGCGATCAACTCCAACTCAAGGAATTGAGTAAACCCGCGCCTCAAGTGCCAACCCAACCCCCTCAGAGTCCTCCCATATGAACCTGAAAGTCCTCCCATGTGATACAGAAATTTTTTATGGAGGGTATGATCAATGTCCTCCTTCCGTGACATGTTCACAGCGGTGTATATCAAGCACTCCAAACTCTCCAGCGGCCAAAAACTGTATCACCTCCGTCAAAAGACTAAAGGTAAGGCAGGCCAAATAATGGAACAATGTGACGACAATTTTTCCCTAGCATGGGAAGCTCTCAAGTCACGTTATTAAAACAAAAGAGTCCTGGTCGATAATCAAATCCGAATTCTCATGAATCTAAAAGCGATTCAGTCGGAAAATAGTGAGGATATCCAAAAATTACAATCCTCAGTAAATAGCGCCCTAAAAATACTAGCGACACATCAAGTCGAAACCCTAAGCTAGAATCCCATATTAATATATCTGGTAACGTCAAAGCTACCAGAGAATACAGTTGCCCTGTGGGAGCAATCACTAAGCTCCAGAAGAGACCTTCCGAACTGGTCCCAAATGATCCCGTTTCTGCCTACTCGCTACGAAATAGTGGAAAGGGTGGATCAATGGAGACCAGCCCAACCCCGATATAATCTACCCTCCACAAACTTCTCAAGGCCACTCCCCAGTCAGAACACCCCCCAGTTCATGCAGTCTCAACCCCAAACCCACAGCAACAACCCCCCAACACATACAAAATCCCACGCCACAGAACAGCAACGATTTTATACCTGCAAATTATGCAAACCACAAACTCATACCCTACAAAGATGTTTGCGGTATAAAAAGTTGCCAATCTCAGAACGCAGAAAATTCGTAAGAGACAATAATATCTGCGAAAATTGTTTAGCCCAAACCCATCTCTTGAAAGACTGCCAAAGCTCGAGAACGTGCATGCACAGCCAAGGCCGGCATAACACCACGATTCACGATACAGCATCTCCCAGTACGAGTTCTGGAATTCACCAAACTAGATCTCAGGTAGCCACAATAGAAGCCAGCAATGCAAGGCTTCAGGACGTGAACCAGGCGGCAACCCCATGAAAGCGATCCCTCTACACCCAACACATCCCAATAACAATCGTTCCATGCTGAAAATGATAGCAAAATCATACTCGCTACAGCAATTTTCTTGGTAGAACATAGAGGGGACCTATTCAAGCTCCGAGCCTTAGTCGACCAAAGCTCTGAAAGAAGCTTCATATCCGCCAAAGCTCAGACCAAACTAAGACTTCCATAAACCCACTCCCTATTTGAAATCTCGGGTATGGGAGGCGGAGTGGTACAAATCTCAAATAAGCTGTGCTCGTTAACCCTAGTCTCAAATGACAGGAAAGTAAAAATAAAGGCCCAGGCAATAGTGCTACCCCGTCTTACTAGGCAACTTCCAACCCTCAGGCTAAATGAAAGCCAAATGCAAAAATGGTCCCATCTCGAAATATCAGATCAGAACACCCAGAACCCCAACAACCAGTCAGTTGAATGATCAACTCAGACAGTTCTGGGAAATCGAAGGGATACCCAGAACCCCAGTGGAAACTCCCGAAGACCAAATATGCGAAGAATTTTATAAAAGCACAACCACTCGAATGAATAACGGTCGGTATATGGTTCGGCTTCCCTTCAAACCAACATTTCCTTGTTACTGCCTCGCATATCTTCGGTGTCTTTATTCTTTCGGAATCGCTCTCTCCTTCATATCTTCTTATAAGGGTAAAAAATTAATTATTTACAAAAAACGGAAGGCCTTTAAGAATGGCCGAGGATTCCGCCTTTAGAACGCTGGTGAATCCCGAATTTAGTGCTTTAAATATTGCAGTACATGAGCACAACATAGCTGAGAAAATAATTCTCTTTTCAAAGCAAGTTAAAGACAAAATTATTTAAGAATTGCAGGGGCGTTTGTCATCTTTAAAAGTGGATGCAGCAACGCGACAACATTTAAGCGTTATTGGGGTGAATGTGCAATATATGAAAAATAATAAAATAGTTATTCAAACATTAGCTATAAAAGACTTAAAAAAGGCATACTGGGGAGTATTTGAAGTCCGTGATAGTTGAAGTATTGAAGGATTACCAAGTTGTAACAACCCAAATACTTACAATAACAGGCAGTTAAAGATTTGAACACAGACTTTGACCATACATACGTAGAAGATTTTTCGGCAACAGAAAATAGTTTAAATGTGCTTGCAGAAAATATAAGTTCACATACTATTACTAATATTCGTTGTGGTGTGCATACACTGCATCTTTGTGTAAATGAAGTCATAAAAATAGAAAAAGTTAGGGAAAAATTTAGAAATATTGCAAAAAAACTAAGAGCACAATCCTACATTTGTCTCTTGAAAAATGGGGGCTATAAGAGCGTGATTTTGGATTGTGTTACTAGATGGAACTCAACATATAATATGCTCGAAAGATTGCTTCAGCTGAAAGATATAATTAAATCGTTAAGCGAGGATAACGTGGATTTAATTATTAATGAAGAGCAATGGAGATTTTTGGAGGAGTTCTTAAAAACTTTCAACAGCGTTTATAATGTAACATTAAAATTGCCGTCTGAAAAATTGTTATACAGCGATCTGTATATTATTATGACGGAAATCACCCTCCAGGTTGAATGTCTGGAGGAAAGTGAACTTCAGCTTTATTTACTTCGAGCCATAAATCAAAGAAAATCAAAACTTTTCGACAATGGGTGGTTTAACGCTGCTGTATACAGAAATTTTTTATGGAGGGTATGATCAATGTCCTCCTTCCGTGACATGTTCACAGCGGTGTATATCAAGCACTCCAAACTCTCCAGCGGCCAAAAACTGTATCACCTCCGTCAAAAGACTAAAGGTAAGGCAGACCAAATAGTGGAACAATGTGACGACAATTTTTCCCTAGCATGGGAAGCTCTCAAGTCACGTTATGAAAACAAAAGAGTCCTGGTCGATAATCAAATCCGAATTCTCATGAATCTAAAAGCGATTCAGTCGGAAAATAGTGAGGATATCCAAAAATTACAATCCTCAGTAAATAACGCCCTACAAATACTAGCGACACATCAAGTCGAAACCCTAAGCTGGGATCCCATATTAATATATCTGGTAACGTCAAAGCTACCAGAGAATACAGTTGCCCTGTGGGAGCAATCACTAAGCTCCAGAAGAGACCTTCCTAACTGGTCCCAAATGATCCAGTTTCTGCCTACTCGCTACGAAATAGTGGAAAGGGTGGATCAATGGAGACCAGCCAAACCCCGATATAATCTACCCTCCACAAACTTCTCAAGGCCACTCCCCAGTCAGAGCACGATTTTATACCTGCAAATTATGCAAATCACAAACTCATACCCTACAAAGCTGTTTGCCATCTCTTGAAAGACTGCCAAAGCTCGAGAACGTGCATGCACAGCCAAGGCCGGCATAACACCACGATTCACGATACAGCATCTCCCAGTACGAGTTCTGGAATTCACCAAACTAGATCTCAGGTAGCCACAATAGAAGCCAGCAATGCAAGGCTTCAGGACGTGAACCAGGCGGCACCCCATGAAAGCGATCCCTCTACACCCAACACATCCCAATAACAATCGTTCCATGCTGAAAATGATAGCAAAATCATACTCGCTACAGCAATTTTCTTGGTAGAACATAGAGGGGACCTATTCAAGCTCCGAGCCTTAGTCGACCAAAGCTCTGAAAGAAGCTTCATATCCGCCAAAGCTCAGACCAAACTAAGACTTCCATAAACCCACTCCCTATTTGAAATCTCGGGTATGGGAGGCGGAGTGGTGCAAATCTCAAATAAGCTGTGCTCGTTAACCCTAGTCTCAAATGGCAGGAAAGTAAAAATAAAGGCCCAGGCAATAGTGCTACCCCGTCTTACTAGGCAACTTCCAACCCTCAGGCTAAATGAAAGCCAAATGCAAAAATGGTCCCATCTCGAAATATCAGATCAGAACACCCAGAACCCCAACAACCAGTCAGTTGAATGATCAACTCAGACAGTTCTGGAAAATCGAAGGGATACCCAGAACCCCAGTGGAAACTCCCGAAGACCAAATGTGCGAAGAATTTTATAAAAGCACAACCACTCGATTGAATAACGGTCGGTATATGGTTCGGCTTCCCTTCAAACCAACATTTCCTTGTTACTGCCTTGCATATTTTCGGTGTCTTTATTCTTTCGGAATCGCTCTCTCCTTCATATCTTCTTATAAGGGTAAAAAATTAATTATTTACAAAAAACGGAAGGCCTTTAAGAATGGCCGAGGATTCCGCCTTTAGAACGCTGGTGAATCCCGAATTTAGTGCTTTAAATATTGCAGTACATGAGCACAACATAGCTGAGAAAATAATTCTCTTTTCAAAGTAAGTTAAACACAAAATTATTTAAGAATTGCAGGGGCGTTTGTCATCTTTAAAAGTGGATGCAGCAACGCGACAACATTTAAGCGTTATTGGGGTGAATGTGCAATATATGAAAAATAATAAAATAGTTATTCAAACATTAGCTATAAAAGAATTAAAAAAGGCATACTGGGGAGTATTTGAAGTCCGTGATAGTTGAAGTATTGAAGGATTACCAAGTTGTAACAACCCAAATACTTACAATAACAGGCAGTTAAAGATTTGAACACAGACTTTGACCATACATACGTAGAAGATGTTTCGGCAACAGAAAATAGTTTAAATGTGCTTGCAGAAAATATAAGTTCACATACTATTACTAATATTCATTGTGGTGTGCATACACTGCATCTTTGTGTAAATGAAGTCATAAAAATAGAAAATGTTAAGGAAAAATTTGAAAAATTTAGAAATGTTGCAAAAAAAACTAAGAGCACAATCCTACATTTGTCTCTTGAAAAATGGGGGCTATAAGAGCGTGATTTTGGATTGTGTTACTAGATGGAACTCAACATATAATATGCTCGAAAGATTGCTTCAGCTGAAAGATATAATTAAATCGTTAAGCGAGGATAACGTGGATTTAATTATTAATGGAGATTTTTGGAGGAGTTCTTAAAAACTTTCAACAGCGTTTATAATGTAACATTAAAATTGCCGTCTGAAAAATTGTTATACAGCGATCTGTATATTATTATGACGGAAATCACCCTCCAGGTTGAATGTCTGGAGGAAAGTGAACTTCAGCTTTATTTACTTCGAGCCATAAATCAAAGAAAATCAAAACTTTTCGACAATGGGTTATTTAACGCTGCTGTATTTTTCGATCCAAGAATAAAAGTTATCCTTAGCCCAGATCAAATTCTTAAAGCAAAGCATCTTATATGCAAAGTGCATTCACGAATTTCGTCTTTAAAAAGTAAGTTTATTTACTCATCTGGTTCTAAATAAAAATTATGATATGCTAATAAAGCTGTTTTCCTAATTTAATATTCACAGAAATTAATGAGCCGGACAGCGAAGTGCAAATTGCAGACGACAATGTTGATCATGCCACTAGCAGCCAATCATCCAGTGCGCCGAAAACCATTGCTGAATTTTTATGCAGCTTATATCCCGTTAATACTAATAACGATGTAATGAGTGCAGCAGTTCTGCCTATAGAGAAGGACCTTTTTACGTACGAGCGGCATCCGCGAATACCCTTCGGAGAAAATATAATGGATTGCTGGAACATAGGAAACAGTCCATTAACTCGTGTTGATGAAATCATTTTGGCAAGTTAGTGTAGAGCGATTGTTCTCTGCATTGAAGTACATTCTATCCGACCAACGTAGCAATTTAACATCAACGGTCTTGGAACATATTTTGCTTGTCCGGACTAATGGAATATTCGATTAGATTAGTATAAATAATCTGATACATACACATACATACAGTGGGGGAAGAAATAATAGGGACAAAATTGAATATATATTTTTAATAGTATATACTTATCCCTAGAAAGATAATCTGCGCCAAAATGACGCATATGTTTCGAAAAATTGTGTTTTCTCATATACATACATCCTCAGTGTTGTCCCTTTTATTCCTTTCGCCACTGTTTATGCAGTAAACACTTGTTAATTAATGTCTTTGAATTCAATATCCTTTAAAAATATAGAAGGAAACATTGTTATTGTTGTTGTTGTTTTTTATTCAGTCAAGAATTGTTTTTCCCTTTCACTAGTTATAAATAATTTCTCGGGCTAAATAACCAATTATACTTTATTCTTAATTACAATCGCAAAGCAGTTGCTCCACCGTCTCTTTCGCGGCAGGAGATAATGCGTTCTATCACTGTCCGTGCACCTCAATAGTGCAACTCCCAAAAATGTAGCCAAGGTGAACTGTTCAAGCGTTCAGCAGATTCAGCAAAGTCGACTGCAAGTGTTTGTATGCGTAACACCAGATACGACGGATACGTCAAAATAGAATTTGCTCTGAGATTGACGTACGTCACGTATCTGACGTATTCACGGACTGATTCTGTTTGGCCTATTACCCTCAAGCAAGCCTGGCAGCGTCGCTCAGCGGGCGAAGTTTTCGTCATCACTATACGCTCACCTGCTTCGTACGCACGCTGTTGTAAATAATTCCACGCATGCAACGACCACTCTCTGCCGAAACTGCCCATCCCTGCTCTCAAGGGATGCATCCACTTGAAATATCCATGTTGAGTTTTACTAAGAGTTATAAGTAAATTATGATGTAAATAATGGATTTTCATGGACATGTGGACATCCATTTCCGAGAATGCTCTTGACATCCTCGCGACAGAAGCATCGTAGTTGTTAGAACGATGCTTTCCCAACAAGCCTTCTTTTACTTCTTTGATTGCCTGCCATGCATTCAATTCAGCGTCAATCAAAATAAATATTGTTGAATGCGTCACTTTTAATCAGCTTTCTGGACCATTTAGTACGCCTGATTGGAAAAATTAATTTGTTAAGATGGAAAATCATGGGAAATGAATGTGATATTATAACTTATCTTCTTTAATTTTACTTTCGTTGAGTCTCGGGTAAATTAGTTTCAAAAACAAGAAAACTTCATCTCTTTTGGCGACAGTTTTGATAAAATTCTTAACAATTCCAAGTTTAATATGCAGTGTAGGCAGCAATATCTTCTCCTTCGGCAATAGAGGCTCACGAATAATATTGGCCGTTTGTAACCTGCTGTGCTCTTTGAGTTTCCATCCGTGGCATGCATATTGGTCACCGGAAAATCATGTCCCAATCGCACAAAATCACATATATTTGATATAGCCGCTTTGAAGACCGCAAAGCATTGCTACAAGTTTTAAATCGCAGCATATGTGCCACATATGTTTGGCGTGTTTAACCATTTTTTTTAAATATTTTCCAGTGCATCATATGTTTCTTTCGTTTCTGTACTATAGGCGATTGGAACTGAAGGTTTTTTATTGGTCTTATGCAGTAAAATCGCCTTCAAGCTGAGTTTTGAACTGTCAATAAATAATCTCCAGTCATTTGCTTCATATTTTATTTCCATTGCGTCCATCAATTTTCCTACATCCGGGCAATGTGCAAAAGTTTTTCATCATTCACGTGAAATAAACTTTGGAGTGTTGCCTGGCGACTTCGATAAGCTGTGACTTTCAAACCGGGTGCCAACAAATTCTTTGATTTCAACATGGAAGCCAGATCTTCCGATTTATACTGTGTTAATTCCAACTTGGCAACAATTTAATCAAGCTTATTTTGAGTTATTAAAATTGGCCCATTGGATAGTGGTGGCTCATATGGGGTATCATCACGTGCATGATGTGTCGGAGCAGTCGTAGAAGAGAAAATATCTGAGCTATAAGCTTTTGTCACAGGAGTGTGGTCCGAATGAGGCAATGGTGCTTCTTATCCTTCTTGCGGCTCCTTTATTCGCACATGCATAGCAATTCAATGGATTGTGACCTTCGCCAGGATTAGTCCAAGTCATTGGGATACCGAATGGCACACTTTCACGTCTTCTATTTTTCTAATCTATTAGACGGTTGTAGCAGCGTTTACACACTATATTTGGTACCCAATTTTCGCTCACTATAACATTTTGGTTGAAGTACATCTCGTATGTTTGAACAAAATCAGTACTGAAATTTCCCCTTTTTTTTATGTGTTGAGACATATTGACCACAGAAGTAGCAAAAGCTATTTATACCTGGCTTGCACAGTTCCATATTCTGTTCTCTTTTGTTCACTTTTAAAAAGCTGGAGAAAAATCACTTTTACTGTTCGCGTTCGTCGGCACTTGTTGAATGACAAAAATCACAGAACCAGTGTGAGAAAGAGAGGAAGTATAATGACAATGCATGTTTTATGTGAACATTACAGAACCAGTGTTGCCACATAAATATTTCTCTTTTAGTACAGTAGAAAAATATGAGAGAGATTGGCTTGTGAGTGTCAATGTTTTCTCCAAATAATGTTGTGCATATCTGGAGCAAATTTTTGAAATTCATACATTTACCTAATTGTGAATAAATCAGAAACGCGTGCATCGATTTTCATGATCTATGCCTTTTTTGCTCACGAGTTATGTGACTTTACGCGAAAGTAATTAGTTTTGGCACTTTTTTCCATTTTAGATTTGTTGATTTGTGTTGAAAAAAAAAAATTTAATTTTTAGGCAAAAAATACTTTTTTCCCAACATACATTCATTTTTAACTTCGAAAGTGTTGCACATATAGGAAAACGGTATGGAAACAGATTAGAGAAATTGTAATTCTTAATTTTTCTAAATTTGTTTCATCAAAAGCGGACAAGTGATTCTCGAGTTATGTTAAACTACGTTTTTTCCGAAATGTTACAACTAAGCGAAAAAACATCAAGATAAGGAAAAAATTTAAAAGGTCATAAAAAAAACTGACACATACGAACGCCAAACCCCTTGAGGCTTTACTATACTGACCTAGTACCATCACCCTGACTTGGAATTTCTCACCCCCCAGATTGGCTGTTGTACTGTGTAATGAGCGTCATCCCATTATCCTACCCGAAAAGTCGTGCTTCTGTACTCTATATATACGATTGCTCCACGAAATGCTCCTACATGCGGAAGCGCGTCTCATGCAACAAACATTAAGGCAAGAATTTCACATTGCCCGTCTCAAACCACTTATAAAAAAATGCATTCTCCAGTGTAAAGTCTGCACTACCCCCTTCACCACTACGGCTACGTGGCCGCCTGGAATTGTGCTTAGACCTCATCAACAAAGCTTTTCTTGCCGCCTTCGCCCGATTTGTAGGAAAACATTTATCGGCGCCAAGCGGGTGACCGAACTCGAATTCGTATCATTTATGCGAGAAGTATCGTCAGATATTCTTCAGAAGTACGCCCCCCAAGGAATAAATTGGAAGTTTATACCCCCGGCCCACCTCACATGGGCGGATTATGGGAATCCGCTGTCAAAAGCTTTAAAACCCATTTCAAAAAGGTAGCAGGAACTCACAAGCTTACCTTTGAAGAATTCTCGACCCTATTAATTCACATAGAAGCCTTACTTAATTCTCGTCCCATATCCCCACTGTCTCAGGACCCGAATGACCTCACTTCCCTCACACCAGGTCATTTTCTTCGAGGAGCACCAATACTCTCGATCCCTGAACCGAATCACGAAGATCTCTCTATGATAAATAGATGGGAACGACTGAAAGTTCTGCATCATAATTTCAGCAAACGATGGAAAACTGACTATCTCACCGACCTGCAAAAGCCTTACCGATGGAAAAACGCCGGGGCGACTAGGCCGATTGGAAACTCTACACCCACGACGAGGTGGACACATTCGTGTCGTAGACGTCCGCACCCAGAATGGTATTCTCACCAGACATCTCACAAAACTATGTTTTCTACCGTCAGCCGAGAGTGACGAGGGCTCTAAGAGCCCACTTCCATCTCCCTAAACTCATACAGTCCACTAATCTCGTGCTATCGCAAAATTCAAACAGTCCACTAATCTCGCGCTATCGCAAAATCTCAGGCAACTATTTAGGCATTCCCCGAAACTATGCCCACGCCCAAGCGCATAACTAATATGCATTTATATATTACTCTCTCCTCTACAGATGGATCGTCAACGCCCTCCGGTTCCAACCCCACGCCGCTCGTGGGCATCGCAGGTAACCCTGCCCGCAGCCCACTCGCGCCTTAGCGAACCCGTACCGGATTACCGAAAATGCAGATTGTGCTTGCGTCATCATGCTTTGCTGATGTGCCCAGCGTTCACGGTCATGCAGCCGCAACAGCGTTTCTTAATCGCTAGGGCACATCAGTACTGCACCAACTGCTTAGCGCTATCGCATGTTGTTGTTGTTGTTTTAACAACAAAATCACTCCCTGAAGGTTTTGGGGAGTGTTGTCGAAATAACAGTCCTTGGGCGGATATGAATCCGGTACGCTCCGGTACTCCCTTGTGGTACTGTCCGACTGTCGTGGGAGCGTACCAATCAGTGCACCTCAACCGAGAGCTGTCGGGTCTGCGGGCAGCACCACCACACCTTTTTCCTTCGGGATATCGGAAGTCGTCAACCCGCATACGTCGCCCTGCCTGTAGGGGAGATACCTCAACCAACACGCCGCCGACCAGCGAGTCATCGTCGTCGCACTCAGCAACAGCCTCCAAGCGCCAACGGTCGTGCTCCCATTGCACGTCAACCACAACGACCAACCAGCGTCGCCGATTGCACCATCCGATGCACCGCAACTGGCTTGCGCACCTATACACACAAAAATAAGGTCGGACGAATCCTCATCCAAGAGGCCGTTCCAGCCCTGCAGGAGCTACAGCATACACTAGGCGCTTAGTACGCCTAGGGGAGGGAGCATGTTTACGCGACTTAGGTAGACACTCGTCCCAATCCGAAAACCATAATAAAACCCATTACATGAATTGTACAAATATAAGAATTTTCATTGAATTACATCTTTATATCATTTTATATATTATAGTACAATCCCTTTTATATATTATATCTTATATTATAGTATTTACCTTAACATGTAAACACACCCTTAGCTTAAGTATTAAATATGGAATCATTAGGGACGTGTGGCAGCCCTCGCGTAAATCACCCCACACCAATTCCCGCATGCAAAACAGCTGATGTGGGGGCGGCCATCATTATACCTAGTAGTGCTTCGCACACAAGGTATATTAACTGATACCGCTATAATAATATAATTTGGTACATACATAAATTTTCATATTCTTAACATTATTTTAGCAAAATTTTGGAAAGTGGGTGTGGCACCGCCCACTTATGAGTCGAGCAATTTTCAAATTCGACTGCTAATAACTTCAGAACGGTGTGAGATAGGTTTACGAAACTAGGTACCAGGCATGTTATGTTTATGTAGAGTACTACCACAGAAAATAAGAAAAATCGGTGAACGACCACGCCCCTGTTTGGACTAAAGTTCTCTAAACGAGAGTTAGAAAACCGGAATATGCAATATCTGTTTAACTGATAAATATATAATGCTTAAATTTAGTACTCTCATTAACCTGATGATGTTATTAGTGACGTTTAATGGTAATATTTTGGAAAATGGGCATGGCACCGGCCACAAGTGAATAAACAAAATATCAACATTTCACTATTAACAAGCCACTGTGAAAGCATCATAAAGATCGGCAATGAAAACTGATCTTCAAATAGGGAAAAACAACATAATAAAATCCGTGGGCGTGCCACCACCCACTTTTATAAAATTAGGTAAATATTGATTAATGAACACATATATCCGTATATCAAAAAATTTCACAAAATACGTTAAAAGTTATGGGAATGGCACGCCTTCTTTTCCAAAGTTATATATAGGACATGGTATAACCCTTGTAAAGATCGATTCAGTACTTTTGGCTCATGTAAGCGGTTAAAGCTTTATAAGCAAGGAGCGTGGCCGCCCCACCAAATTCGCTATTGTTTAGGCTCGGAATAGATTGGTTTTTAAAATGGGCGAAATCGGATGAAAACTAATCCCCCTTTTTCTGAAAACTAACGCTGGGTATTTAATGTTCGGTTCACCCGAACTTAGACTTCCTTACTTGTTTTTTATAAATTTTTTTTATTTTCATACCTTTCATGAACATGGGGAAAGCTATTTATATTTTGCTATTTAGTGATAGTTTAATTTACCACTTACAATAAAAATGTTTTTATCGAAAACAATCAGTTGCCTTTATAACAAATTTTCAGATATGTATTAAAATAGACCTGAGTAAATTAGGATACCAAAACAGTTCACTACTAGGTATTTAATGTTCGGTTACACCCGAACTTAGACTTCCTTACTAGTTTTTTATTATTACAAATTTTTTCTACTTTGTATTTACACCGGTTTTTGCTAAGTTTTTTTATATCATTTTAATAAATCTTTTCCTATATATATTGTTACTCCAAAACACTAAAACAAAAGTGAAGTTGAGCAATAAATGACTGACGGGTCAATTGTGAACAAAAGCGAATAGAAAAAGTGTACAAAACCTTATTTGCGAGCAGTGCATACATACATTATATTTAAATGTACTTGAATTAGTAGCAATAGTAAAACGTTTTATTACATCGCATAAAAGTGACCTTTGCATTATATTGTCGAAGCCAGTCCGTTTCAGCTAAGCATATAATATATATGTATATGCGCTTCGGTGATTTATATTCCCTTTGACAAAACAACGGATACCAACAAACAGTATCTGTTCTAGCATAACATCAATCATCAATTTACTGGATATCAAACAAGTGGAAGTGCCGAAAGTCTGAGTGAGTAACCCTTCAAATTTATACACATTTGATACCCATATCATACCAATACCATCGAGGGCCCCTCCTGGTTGACATTTTGGCCAATATCTCGAAAACGGGCTCATATGAAAAGAACAATTTATAAGGTTAAATTAAATAAAAAAAAAAAAATTTTATAATTTTTAGCGATTCTTTTAGTCCAAAATTCATCACATTTAAATGCCCACCAGTGTAGTTACGCACACTCTTAGATGTACACTCCGTTGCTTACATACATACATACATATTGATCATTATTTATTATTATTTTACTTGTTAATATATTTTATTTACTGTTATTGTTGTTGTTCTCCTAATAATTGGCATCCATCGGCAGTTAGCTCATTGACACCACTAAAATGATGCCAACCAGTAATAAACGAGTAAAAAAAAATCAAAACACAAATAAATACAAAAATTGAGTCGCTACTCTGCCAGCACAAAGTATATGTTCAATCAAAGCTGCAGAAAAATTAATTTACTCATGAAAAATAATAAAAATAAAATAAGCAAACATAAGTTAACAGAGCTCATACATACATATATTTTTTTTAGTGTATTTGTATGTGTAAGCCGGTATGTGCACCCAGCAAAAAATGTGATTAGTCTAAGAACAGTATGGGATGAGTTGCAAAGGATATGATTTGAAGTAAGGCTCTTTCCGAGCTGGTAAAACAGGATGGTGCCTCTTGATAACCCAAATCGACAGTCTGATACACCTTTTCATCCCTATAAGTATGCTACTCAAAGCAAATTTGCTTAATATTGAATTATATCCCACTGTCAACAAGAGCGCCCAATCGCGGACCACTCTCTTTAGGCATTAGTCACACAATTTATGTAGCGTACGTTTGCGCATTTGCAAAATTAATTTGCTGCGATAAGAAAATATGCGATCAATTTTGGTGGAAGAGTATGTGTGTGTGTGTGTGCTTGCTGTGTGCGGTTGAGGTGGCTGAAAATTGTGCGTTTGCGCTACAGAGCGTGGACTGGAAGTATGCGACGCCGTTGCCGTTGCTGATGTAATTCAACAAAGTTTTATTTATATTAATGTGATTTTTAATTGTAGCTGTTGTTGTTGTATTTCTTGTTTAATTTCGCCTCAATTGACTGTCATTAAAGTTTGACAGATTTAATTATTAACAATTATAATCATAAACAGCAACGTCAACTGGCATTTGCGCGGGGTGCTGGCGACAGTGGTGGGGTATGAGTAGCAAGACAGTAATTAGTTTTTGTAAGTATTTGTGCAACTTTTTGTACATTTGAATGTAAGTGTGTATTTAGCAACAGGCACAAATACAATATCCAAATTAAGCGCATAATGCAGTTTTATATAAAAATGTATTTTAATTGCGTGATTGACATGCAAAAAGTAAGCAATTAAACCATAAAGCGTGCACATATATTTTTTACATTTGGTCAACATTTTTAGGGGCATCTCCGAAACCTTTCCAAATGCCTTTATTTTTTTTTTAAAATAATACCAGATCTTATTAAATCTATTTAACAAATGTGGAACTCTCGCTTGAATTTAATTAAACAAATACGGGCTTTGGTTCAAAAACAAATTGATTTACAAATATTTGAAAGAAGAATGTTTACGCACTACTCGCCCCTCATGCAGTCTTGTAAAATGGACTTCACTTACTTATGAGGAGTATGTTGCATCTGCAACGAAAGTTGCCCCGGAGCTTGTCAGTAGTAATCATCTTTTTTATCGTGCCATCGTTTACCCACATTGACCTAGAGGACCTATCATTTAATTTAATTAAAAAACACCCACAAAAGTTGTTTATTCACTTTTGTGTTTTTTATTTTCGGTTAAAATACTTTTTTCTATCAAAATATATGAATAAACATAAAACTTGTCGCTTCTTTTTCTCAAGTGCGAATGAAATAAGCATTCGTCAAATTTTGACACACTTGGCGAAGCCAATCTGAGTTTTTCGCTACTGGCAATTCGAGAAGTTCATTTTCGTCACTCATTCGCCACTTTTTGGCGAATTCGCCGCAGAGTCGTATGCCGCAATTCGAGGCGGCGAAATTCGACAAAATTTTCATTCGCTTCGCAGCTCTAGTTTGCTGCTGTCCGAAGACTATTTTTCCAGCCGATCATCAAGTTGCGCTTAACTTAGAATGGAAACGTCCACCGGTGAATTTCCCGGAACAGTGTCGCTTTGCAGCGAACCACTGTGCAGAGAGCCCATCAGCGGGCCCCAACCATTGCCAGTCAAGTTGCGATTTAGAAATTCAATTTCAATTCTTAAAACTAGAACTTAAAAAATAGGCGTGCAAAATTCAATATTATGTTGAGCTTTATTGGTTTTCTGATTAATAATTCCACTCAATGATAATGTTTATTTAAAGTATATAAATATACAAAAAATACGAAATTACAGCACTAGCTCGAGGCCATCAGCTGACATAATTCCACTCAAAAAATGGTCTTAAAGCTAAAACCACAGTAGAGTGGCCGCTAACCGACGATGTTGAACCCGGACTCAGTAAGGAGCCGCTGTGCCTTAAAGGGCACATGGGCCAGAAAGGACCCAACCGAACATCCGATTCTGGGCAGTAGGATACCCAGGATATGCTATTCTCTCGCTCCGCACAATTTTACCTTAGATGTCTCCGCCGAAGATGTGGGCTACGGCCGAGGAGGTGTGAAAACCGGGATCAGCTAATTGAAGATTAAAAAAATTGTCTTTGATGGCTGAGCTAAGATGGCGAGCAGGGGTTTTCAACCCGAACTCTGTAGTAACCCGTGCCACAAACGAGAGTCGAATGTGTGAGTCATTGGCAGAGCTCACGTTGAGTTCACACATCTCTAGGTTGGCCACCGGGAGAGTGTGAAGGCGAAAACGATCCACCACCGACTCACATATTTTACTCGTCCTCGAGCAAGGGTCTAAGAGATATCGAGTCAAAAGCCACCGCTGCCCGACGTTTAAATATACCGTGACGGTTGGCAGCAGGGTTACGGTTCCAGACAGTTGCGTCAAAAGAGGAGGCGACTGGCGACGAGGACAGAGGCGACTGTTTGAGTGTAGCAGAGTGTGGTGTGCTTCATTGCAATATCCGCACTTTCCGTGGCTGCGGCATTGTTTAGCTACATGTGAATGTGCTAGACAGCGTGAACAATATCGCTTTAGCAACGCAAGACGTAAGCGCCCTTCGTAATTGGCGTCGAGGAAGCGTTTACAATATCGGAGGGGGTGCGTGCGATGGCACACTCTGCACTTCGTGATTCCTTTTGGTTACGATGATGTGCGTTTCGCGGAGGGTTTCCTCGGTGTTGTCGGCTATGGTGAGCGAGATCCGCGACTCGGGAGGGGTTTCAATGCGCTGACCGGGACTAGTTCCATGACGTTTATTCTAAAAGGGAGAAACGACAAGTATACATAAAGGAGTTAGTTAGGTAGGACCACTAACTTGACGATGGGGTGCGTTATCAATCCCTTTTGAGTACGAATATCGGCAACGCGAATTCTTTTATTACTGCCGTGATATACCTTAGCCACCCTGCCCAAGCGCCATTCATTCGGGGGTAGATTTTCATGACGGACGACTGCCAGGTCGTCGACTTCGATGTCTTTCTTTGGAAATTTCCACTTATGACGTTTGTGTAATTCCTTTAAATATTCCTCCTTCCACCGCAAGGACTGCTGTTGGCTCAGAGCTTTCAACTTTTGCCAGCGATTGATTAACGACGTAGGACTGGCGTCGATTGAGGGCTCTGCCGGCGAGAGAATTGGGCCCCCAGTAAGGAAGTGGCCAGGGGTTAGCGCCGCGCAGTTATATACTTCGTTGGAGCTTGGAGAAAGTGGTCGCGAGTTGAGGCAGGCGACACAGCAGCGTTTGAAACTCTTCGAAAGTGAATTTTTGAGACGAGACGAAAATTAAATTTAAAACTTTTTACACCGGCCTCCCATAAACCACTCATGTGGGGAGCGCCTACCGGAATGAAGTACCACGAGACTTCTTGATGACCCGGGAGATCGCACACCGACTCCTTAGATGCGAGGACGAATTTGGTGAAGTCTTTTTTGAGACTAGCCGATGCGCCTACAAAGTTTGTGCCGTTGTCCGAAAATATATTTTGTGGACAACTCCGTCGAGCAGTAAACCGGGAAGATGCGGTAAGAAAATTGCCTTTGTCGAGAAGCATACAAAAATGCAAACATATCCTTTAGTTACCTTATACGATCGTCCCGAAAAGGTTTTAATATCGAAAGGGCCTGCCTCAATTTGACATTGGTCCCGTTGTTTATGGAGAACGCAAGCCTTGCAATTATGAATCACTATCTTTATCAGATTCTTAGCCTTTGGAAACCAGTACTGCTGCCGCAGCAATCGTAGCATCAGCTGATTTCCGCCATGGAGAGAACTACGATGTATCGTTTGAACTAAAAGTTTGGAAAACGAACAACTGTACGGAAGCAGAATCGGGTGTTTTTCGTTGTATGAAAGAATCAGAGAGTTTGCGAGTCGTCCATTGGCTCGAATTACACCATGGCTATCAAGAAACGGATTCAAAGAGAGAATCTTGCTTTTGGGATCAATCGGGATTTTGGAGGTGAGATTTTGGTGTTCTTCAGGGAAATGATTCATCTGTGCCAGAATAATCAGCCGAGTGCGGATTTTCGTAATCTCTTCTCCCGAGATGGCAAGTGAGGGATACGAATGGAACGATTTCGTGTGGTTGTTGGTACGATTAAAGAACCTAAAGATATATGCAAGAACTCTAAAGGCTCTTGGCAAGGACGAATATCTTTCTAGAGGGTCGCGATGTATGGGCAGTTTTGGTTTTGGCTTGTAGGGTGACGTCTTCCGGATGATGATCTTGAGATGACCATTCTCCTGCTTCCTTGACTAGCCACGACGGTCCGAACCACCACAACCTGATCGATTGCAGGTCCTGGGGATAGGTTCCTCGGCTACCTTTGAATCCACGTGATCCACTGTCTAACTCCTACCAATTGTTGAATCTTTGCCACTCGTTCTAGGTCGTTTGTTGAGCCACGCCAAAACGAAGGTTGTGCCTGTCCAGCAGGTGACATTTTCCAATTTGAAGGGTAATTTGCTTAGAAGGGACCTAGCATATCGACGACAAGAACGGCACCACATAATTCTTACCGGGGGAGGGAGATAGTTTTGATGGGTGCGACCTTCGTTTTTTGCTAACAAGATATGCGATGACGTGGTGTCGTAGTTTTCTACTCTTAAGTAAATCACCCCCGCGTATGCCTGACATGACTATAGTTTTTAAAAAGGCTTTCCATTGAGATAAAATATGAGGTGCTAGCTGTTGGTCCAACAGCAAACCGTCTGCCCATATTTGTTGCATGATTATTTTTGCTAAAACTACCACTGGTGCTAGCCACCAAAACTTTGGCTATCATCGAAAGTGTTTCCCTTTTTGTAAAAGTATCTTTAGCTACCGGGTTCTGAATTTTATAGAAAAACTTATCGGATTTCGTGTTCCAGCTTATTCCTAAAGCCTTGGCGGTGCTTGCCTCTTCTAACTCCAGGAAGTCGCTATCGAGTAAGTGATCTTGTGGGAGGTCCGTTAATATTTATAAATAATAAAAGAATCCTTTGATACGGTCTACGTGAAGGATTTACTAGAATTTGTCGATACATTTTCTGAATGTCGCTGTTAAGCACGAATTTATACATTCGCCAACGAATTATTAACAGCGTTAGGTCTGATTGAAGAGCTGGGCGTACATGTAAAACGTCATTAGGCGCGACTCCGTTAGATGTGTTGCTTGATGCATTAAAAACCATCCTTAATTTTGTCGACGTACTTTCGGGCTTCAAAACGGTGTGATGTGGTAGATAAAAATGGCTGGGCGAGTGTTCATAAATTGGAGGTTCCGTTTTTTCCATGTGCCCCAACTCCAGGTATTCCTTTACGAGGGTGTAGTACTCCTCCTTTAATGGCTGGTCTTTCAGTAGCCTGGATTCATTGCGATAAAATTGTCGAAGAGCAATGGGTCGCGATACTCCTAGCTTCAAATCCGTAGGATAAAAACTCATGAAAGGTAATGACACCATGTATCTTCCTTTCGAATTTCGTGTGGTAGTGTTCGAATAAAGCTCCTCACAAAACGATTCCTCTTCAGGTTGAATATTTCTTCTGGGAATTTCCTCTAGTTCCCAGAATTTGCGAAGTTGGGTATCTAACGAGATATCCTCTCCCCTCGAGACTTTGGTAACAAAGCAAGAGACGTGTGCAGTGGACGATGCTCCAGTGATGATCCAGCCGAACACGGTCTCTTGGGACAGGAAGTTGTTATGCAGACTACGCTTTACCCCGTCTAACATAACTTTGGGGTACAGGTCCCCACCTATCAAAACATCTATCGGACCACTTTTAAGGAAGTTCGAATCTGCTAAAGGTACTTTAGGCAGTTGATGTAATATTGATTCATCTATAGTGGAAGAGGGTAAGTTACTTGTGATTGTGGGTAAAACAAACGCATTAGCTTCTATGAAAAGATTCGGGTCACGGGGTGAGCCCAAAACGAACGAGCAACTTTTTGAAGTGTTGTTGCAAACTTTTGATTTAGTCCCTATATAACCGCGTTAGGGTTTGTGGAAGGTAGCTTCCGAAGTTTGCGAAGTCGCTCCGAAATGAACGACGCTTCTGCAGCTGCGTCAATCAACGCCCGAGCGACGAACGTTGACCCCAAGCAACAAATATTAACCATCGCGGTTCCAAGAAGTGCGGAGGATGAATTTGACGATTTCAAATTTTCTCCCTCTAACGGCGGACTACCATTCGAGGAAGTGGACTGTACGTTGGTGTGAAATGCTTGTGAAGCCGTTGTGGTTGTTGAGTCTTTGGGCGTTTGAGTATTCGACGGTATTAGATGATGTAGAGTGTGATGTCTACTTTTGCATTTTAAGCACGAAAATTGATTGGTACAGCTTCTAATTGTGTGACCTTTCATGAGACAATTTAGACAGCAGTTGTGTTTTTTAACTAAAGCGAACCTTTCGTTTATGGAAAGAGCTAGAAATTTGGTACATAGGCGTAAGGGGTGTTGTTGTTTTGGACACAAGATGCAGCTCGACGGCTATATATTTGTTGCAGGCGCCACCTTCTTTTGACCCGTTGGGTTTTTGCGGCTGATTTCCCGAAGCCGCAGACGTAGAACATTGCACATCTCCAATCGATTCAAGGGTTCTAAAACGTTGGGTGAGGTATGCATCCATTTGCTTCCAGCTCGGTAAAGCTGCTTTGTCCACTACCGATTGTTCCCATAAACTCAGCGTCGTTTCTGGAAGGCGATTGAAACATAGGAAAATTAAAATTGGGTCCCAATTTTCCACCTTAACTCATGCATCTCCAAGGCTGTGAAGCAGCCGTTGATGTTTCGCTGCAGCTCTTTCAATGCCGTCGCACTTTCGGTCCTGGAAGTGAAAATAAGATCTTCAAATGGCTGTTGACTAGAACACGTTTGTCCTCATATGCCGCTTTCCAGTTTGCCCATGCCATCCCGAAGCCCAGATTGGTTAATGGGGCCTTTGCGGCGATTTCCTTAGCTTCGCCACTGGTTTTTTGAAGCAAATGGTACAATTTTTCGACGTCGGTTAGGCGCGAATAATTGATATAAATCGCTGTGAAAAGGTCCCTAAAGGAGGGCCACGAAACGTAATCCCCGTGGAATATTGCCGTGTCACAAGGAGGTACGTAGGCTATTCGACGAGGTGCCTGTTTGGGCGGGGGGGTTTTGTGGAGGTGCAGCGGCTGCTTCGGCCTGCTGAAGGTATACACTAATGCACGATAAGCAAGACATATAATCCTTCAGGGTTGTTGATTGTTTGGCTTTTACCGCTTCTACCTCTTTGTTATCTTCCAATATGCGCAAACACTCCTCGCAAGCTGTTTTCGCTTTCGACAAAGAACCGATTAATTCTGTCTTAAGGACTTCTAAACCGAATTTATTTTGCTCTTTTAGCATACTATCGATGAATTCCGCATTGTATGCTACGACCTCATCCGAGCATCGAGTGTAAAAACGTAAACGCATGTTTTGACAAAATGTGCTTTGCTTTCAAACGACGAAAAAAATTAGAGACAAACCGATAAAAATCTTGAAGTAGACAAAAATGATGATATGCGCCCCGATTTAGTAAAAATAGAATCGAATTTTCCACTTTTAATGCAGCGAGGAGTTCCTATTGGGTCAATGCATAAATTTCCTAGTGGGTCGCTATAATTGTTTCCTACTGGGTTGCTTGCACACTTGGCCGTGCTCTTGTAAGTTTGTGTGTGTATGTACATATGTACACTAACCAAACACGCTATCGAAAGCAAAGAGTGGTAAACGAAGCAACAGCTATAAAGACTGGAAAAAAAATGTGGTCACAGTTCGTGTACAACAAAAAGGCGTATATTGAAAACTTTAAAGTTAGGAATTTATTATATATGAATATATACACAATGTTTTGCAATGAACTGCAAATTTTTACCACGGTTGTAAGGTGGAATTTTTTGGACGGAGTGAGGTTTTTTTTGTTATGCTTTTATATCTCTAAGCCGCTAAGAATCGTAAAGCGAAAATTTTTATTATACCACTTATTACCTTTTACTTATAAGCACCGATTGCGCGAATACTCAAATTGAGTGGTTAGACTGATTACACAGTGCAACAGCCATTTTACACTTTTGAAGCGACCTAGTGGAGATTGTTCATCTGGTCGAGTTATACACGAAACGCGCTTTAAAAAGTTTCTAACACCCCCAAAATCTGGTTTTAAGGCCAAAAAACCGTTTTTTCAGTTTCTTCGTAAAAAAAAATTCAGTAAAAATCCAATTTTCAACCGATTTCAAAATTCTTAACGGTTTTGGGTAGAGAACTGTTGGCAGTTTCGAAATATATAAAGTGTTTTATTCATTTGAAAAAAGTATGATATATTTTTTAAGCCAGAAGTTGCAATTTTTGGAAATTTCATCCGGTTTTCCGGTTTCGACGTCATTTTTTTGCCACTCATTAACAATGAATGAACCTCTTTGGGCATGTGTCATCGAGAGGCATTCATTACTTAATTATAAAATTTTTTATTTTTTGAAATGGACTTCAAGTTTTTACCTTATGAAGCATTATCAAAAATCTAACATTTTTATTTCCAGGGGCACCCCGTGTAAGTGAAAAAATGGGCTAACTGTTAGGACATCAATTATAATTTTTAACAACAAATAGTGAATTTTAACGATGGTTTGATTAATAATTTCTTGTTTCCATGAAATATTACAAACATTTTTTTTGACACCAGATGCATTTTAGGCCATTTTAGAGCCATAATTTATTGGATTAGGCTGCATAACTTGAAAACTTGAAGTCCTTTTCAAAAAATAAAAACTGGTATATTTAAGTAGTGAATGCCTCTCGATGACACATGCCCAAAGAGGTTCATTCATTGTTAATGAGTGGCAAAAAAATGACGTCGAAACCGGAAAACCGGATGAAATTTCCAAAAATTTCAACTTCTGGCTTAAAAAACATATCATACTTTTTTCAAATGAATAAAAAACTGTATATATTTCGAAAGTGTCAACAATTCTCTACCCAAAACCGTTGAGAATTTTGAAATCGGTTGAAAATTGGTTTTTTCATGAATTTTGTTTTAAGAGGAAACTGAAAAATCGGTTTTTTGGACTTAAAACCAGATTTTGCGGGTGTTAGAAACTTTTTAAGGGGGGTTTCGTGAATAACTCATCCAGGTGAACAATCTTAGCTAGGTCGCTTCAAAAGTGTATTTAATTTTGTTTTTTTTGTGGCACTGTGTTATCGATTGCAAATAGATATGTATATTGCCAACAACAAAGGACGCGATTGGAAAATTATTGCCGATTACGTGTAGGTGGATTTAAGAAGAGAGGTTTCCACGACAATTATTTTGAACAAAAATGGTGCGCGCAGGTTTTCACGTCTAAAAGTATAAGTTAGATAAATATGATCGTTTTCACACACTTTTTGTTGTATAAACACCAACTGCTTTCCGGAAAAAATATGTAATTATTTCGGGAATTATTAAGAAATGAAATCAAAAGAATCAACGATCAATCTAATATGGATGAACGGTCGTATTTATCTCTCACTATGAATACCCAAAGTATATTAAACAAAGTAGAAGTGAACTTGACAGTTCTCTCTTTTCTGTAGGAGTTTTAACGTCAAATGAAAAAGAATTTTAACCCGTTCGATTTTAAAATTTCTTATTTTTATCAGTATGTTATTTTTATTGAAGAAATAACAAATCGTGGTAATTGTTTACGACTGCAACCGACTGCAAAAATTGCCGGGAGAGGTATCCGATTCCGAGAACAATTTTTTTGAGTAGTTTGCAAGATATTTGCAAAAGAATTAAACAATTTGTGTACCAAGAAGAGGGGATCTCGTTATTTTTTTAAATCGTGGACAATCGTCGGCAACTCAAGATGTAATTCACACAAAAACTATAGAAAACGCGAAAACTATAGATGATAACAATATTTATGCTCCGGAGGCCGATTTTCACTTGAACCGAAAAGTGTCTTCAGTACTCAGTTGTTCGGTGTTTTAAAGCTCCTAGTTGTGATGAAAGACGGCGACGGTGGGAGCTCGGTGGGGCATTCTTCCTGTGCCATAGGTGGAAGTCGACAAATATTGTCCCAATGTCAAGAGGTAGACCCCTAAATAGCACTTGGTGGCAAAAGTGGGCTTATTAGATAGTTTACAAATAAGTACATTAATAATTATTTGACTTTTGCAAATGCGGTTTAACTTTTCAATACAAAAATTGTATGGGGCCCAAATATTGTACGTGGGCCAGTAAGGGTAATAGAATTCCTACAAAAACAAAATATTTCAGTTGTCAATTCTACCTTGTTTAATTTGCCTTGTGAATACCTGTGTATGTATGTGTGTGACGTAGTCACTCTTTCGCGCGATTGCTCTCACAAATATATCACCCGAATAAATTCAACAAATGCTTTTAATTATGTCACTTTAATATATTTTATTTTTGAAAAATATTGCCTAAAAAGCTCAACTAATTAAATTTTGCACGCACCTTAAGGAGGCTGGAACTCGATGTAAATGTTGATTTGTTAAATGGGAACTAAGTTTGTTGATGTTGTTTTGTTTCTTCTTCTTTATATGTTTCAATCTTCCTCTTGTTATGTATGTATGTATTTATGTAAGTTTTCGTGATGTTGACGGCTCGAGGACCAAATGTTGAGGGGGAAACGACGAGTGAAACGCCGGTACAACTCACGAACAGGGAGGATATCGAAAATAAAGAAAATACAGCGATTAAAGATTAAATAATAAAGATGTTGGTTTATTCAAAGGGCTTGTATAGAAAGGAGTATGGGCCAATATGTTTTGATGGAAAAATATAGGTTTGGTAAATAAATGGTTTACCTTACAAAAGATTGATGATCCGCTGGAAACGCTCTAGCGAACCACTGTGCAGAGAGCCCACCAGCGGTCCCCAACCATTGCCAGCCTTTTGGCTTCAACAACTCCTGTGCAACTACAGAGATCGCTGGGGATTTTTGAAGCTGGTGGCCCCCATATACGCTAACCGTTTGAGGTTGGGCTAAATCCCCGCTTCTTATAATATGGTCAGGATTATCTTTATTCTAAAGGCGGGAAGGTGCTCTCATGTATCTCCCATGGATTTTAGTCCAATAAGTCTCTCCTAGTTTCTTTTAACTAGCTAGATAGACTATGCTGATGACCTAGCATGCCTCGTCAGAGGAAAGTTTCTTAGTACCGTATGGGATGTTCTGTAAGGCTATCTGGGTGTCGTGACAGAGTGGCCCGAATCCTGTGGGCTAGCTGTCAACCCAAGTAAAACGGAACTAGTCCTCTTCACGAGAAGGTATAAGATTGACAAATTTGTATTTCTCTCTACTGGAGGAGTACCGTTGGTGCTTACTGAAAAGGTTAAGTACCTAGGGGTAATCTTCGATAGAAAGCTGTCCTGGAAACTGAATGCAGATAACAGGGCCAGGAAGGATTCAGTCGCTTTGTACTGTTGCAGGGAGGCCATTGGTAAACTTTGGGCTCTCTCTCCAAGGGTGGTTCACTGGTTGTATGAGATGGTGGTGAAACCTATTCTATTTTATTGGGTAGTGGACCGGTGGAGCGCGCTAGATACGGTATACACACGAAAAAGATGGTCACGGTGCAGCGAATGGCCACGGTTGGGATTAGTGGGGCCATGCGGACCACTCCTACCCTGGCATTGAATTTTATGCATTGAAATATACTATCGAGCTTCGACTTTATCCCTAACAGGACAGATTACTTTCGCAAGGGGTTTTTCTACTTAGATACCCGCAAGGGATGAGTGGACAGGCGAGGAACCTATCTGGGGGGAGGGTTTGGTGAATGTGTTTACGGATGGGCCAAAGCGTGATGGTTGTGTGTGTGTGGGGGGGTGTTAACTGTCAATAACTTGATACCTGATCATTGTAGCGTTTTCCAAGCGGAAGTTGCAGCCATCAAGGTTGCGGTGGATGGGATGCTGTCCAGCGCATTCGCTGTCAAGGAGTTTAACATCTACTCCGATAGTCAAGCGGCAATTAGGGCGCTGAGTGCTGGCAACGTTAGATCGAAGACAGTGAGCGCCTGTCTGGAATCGCTTACGGTTGTGGCCAACTACTTCAAAATAAAAATTATTTGCCTCTTGGCCAGAGCGGATACTCGTGAAACAGATGTCAGCTGCCACCAAAATACTGGGTATTATTCCCCTTACCACCTGTAGTCTGATTCTAGGCAGGTGGGCTTCAAAACAGTGAAGCAAGTGATCAGTGGAATTACTAGACCTCCCCAAGGTAGATCTTTCCATGATAATTGGGGTGTTGACGGGGCACTGTCCGATAGGGATCCATGCGATGCGGTTAAATATCCTTGAAACCCCGAGCTGCAGGGATGATGACGAAGTGGAATCATCAATTCACTTCATGCTTAGTTGTAAAGCGTTTGATAGGACCAGCCACAGGTATCTCTATTCGGATGTTATTAGGCCTCCGGAGGACTGGTCGAGGATAGCTGTGTGCAAAATCCGGAGCTATATTGTCGCTACACAGCGATTTGCCAAGTGACCTCAAGCAGCCTAAATTCAGGAGTTAAAACCACACACAAGCAATATACTACACTAACCAAACCTCCCTATGCTCCCCGATGTCTGCACATTGAAAGTAATCACCATACTATATTACAACCAACATGCCCGAATCAAAAGTATCTACCATGTAGAAGTGGCTCTACACAGGATGCAACCGTTTTTTTGCATACTCACAAACCTCAACAGTCCAGATATTCGGTTCTAAGCTAAGATGAGTCTAATTGGGAGAAGTCTCCTAACCTATCTTAACTGGTTTCGAATGAATCATTTCGAAACCACTCCAGCATCCATGCCATATATCTTATACCAACAAATTCACTAACTTTAACACATCCGAAGGTAATTTAGGAGAGTGCCCAAGTTCCACCACCAAACTAGGACCAGTTCGTACCAAGCTACGTGAAATTTACCCCCACACTTGCTGATAGTTCATCGAGTCAAATTTCTCTGCAAAGCAGGAGAATACGCCACATCTCACATCCAAAACTCTCAGCGAGCGGACGGACCGAGTACCAATTTCAAAACTTTTAATAATAATAATAAAAATATAGGTAGGAATTTGAAATTTTTTGATCCCCTAGGGCTTCAATCGCCCTCTCGCACTAAAGGTAATATACTTTTGTCCCTGAAATTTATTGAAAGGTGTAATCCCATAAAACCGCTTCTACAATGAACATAGAAATCACACAATTCAGTACATTAAATTATCGGAAAATTTCAAATGTTAAAAAAACATTTTATTGAATCACAAGAACACATTCCTTTTAGCGAAAAAAACTTCCATTCAAAAAATATCTACTGATAATGGTTTTTGTTATTTAAAATAACGGGGTTCCAGAAAACCTGGTATGATTTATTTTTTTATTTCGGACCAAGAAAAGCACTGGCTCGATGAACAACAAAACATAATTGGACATAGTCACGGTTAAATTAAAGTAAGCTTTAAATTAAGATGAAGACAGATAGCCCACATAATATTATGTCAAGCATCTACAACTAAACTGCCTTTGGGCACACCAGAAGCTACATCGGTAAACTTTATCAAAAGCTTTGCTAAACTCTGTATAGATGATATCTGTCTCCAAGTTGTTTTTGAAGCCACTAGAAACATGAATGGTGAATTCTCACAAATTAGATACTGTGGATTTACCCCTGCAGAAACCATGCTGAGAGGGTGTGACGCTAATACAAGGTACAATATATTACTCTTTCCGAATTCCAGAAAATATACCCTGACTCAAATATGCATTGACAATACTTGCTAGAGGGATGTGGAGAAATTCAGCACACATTTTCAGAACAATTGTAGGGGAACCATTCGGGCCACCAAAGTAAGAAGTTTGAAGACTTTCTAGGTGTGAAAGAACATCACAAGCTGATACTATTGACTTCAGCTCATTATACTTTATTAAGGATGGGAATTCTTTATACCTACCTTAGTGGGATAACTTGATATCCCATATAGTATGCAGGTTTTTTTGGCACTCTCTTCGAGCGCTATTTAAAATAGGCGAAATTTAATGAAAACCATGCCCACTTTCTATATATAGTAGATTTTCGAAAATACAAAAAGAGTGATTATTCAGTACATAATACACCTATAGGGATAAAATTTAGTGTGTAGCGTTAAGGCAACAAATAAATTTTTGAATAAATTTTTAAAAAGGGGCGTGGTAGCGCCCAATTTTGATTAAGTCAAATTTGGAAATATTATTAATCATAAATCAAAAACCGCTCAAGATAGCAAAATAAAATTCAGCACACATATTTATATTAATACAGGCAACATTCCGAAAAATAATTAGCGAAATCGGGTAAGGTCCACGCCCAATTTTATACGAAAGATTTTGAAAAGGATATTAGATATATATAATATGTATTAACTTTACTTATACTACGTGTAAATCATTTCTATTTCACCTCTTAAGTATTCGCGAGCAAAGAAAGTCGAATGCATACAATTTTTCAAAAATGGGCGTGGCCCCGCCCCTTTATGGTGGATTATTCCACAAAACTTTTCATGCCATAACTCCGAAGGTGAACGACCTTGGACTCCACTTTGACTCCGCTCACCGAGTGGAGTCCCCTTAGCCTGACACATGTCAGTTATCGTCCCATGTTCCTAACAGTCCTGTCTGTCCCAGTCACCTCACATTCACGTCCCCTCTAATGCACATGTGCAACACCCACACCAATCAGCTGGTCCTTTAGCCAGACATGGGATTTATCTTTCAGCCCATATAACATAAATAATAAACAAACAAATCAAAATTCTTTTCAAATTTAACAAACAAGCTTAATTTATTAATATAGATAAGAAAAAAAATTTTAAGCTTAATTAAACTGTTTTAAAAACAAAAGTATAAAAAATAAGCCTCTAACCTCAATCCAAAATTCAGAAAAAAATTTGCAAAAATTATGAATTAACTTACAACTAGTAAAAAAAATTTGTAATAATAAAATATCAATGAAAACTTACAACTATAGATACAATTCAAATAAAGGCGCTTAAGATTAATAATGGTAGAATTAAAGAAAAAAAAGAGAAAATGAAGTTAAAAGCTAACGAATCGCGTTTAGTTAAATCAAAGGAAAAATAAGAAAAAAAGAAAAATCTTACTACAATAAAGGAAAGCCTTGCAAAAAAATTAGTACAAGAAATTTACCCAAAAGAAAATTCAAATAAAAAAAAATCAAACAATAAAAAAATTTGAGTTCAATGAAGCGAAAAGAAATTCAAAATTGACTTAATAAACTCCACTTCAACATAAGAAGAATTCAAAACTAAACAGGAATAATTAAAAAAAAAAAACTAAAACTAAGGCTTATCGGACGACCACTGTGCGCCGAGAGCTTGTCCTACTCCCCTAGCTTCCAATATGGTAAAGATTTATACATAGGTATGTGGGCAATATTTTTAAATGCCTTACTCACTAGCACTTACCGATCATCCCGTTGACAGAGGCGCCTGCGTCGCGGAGGGAGGATTGCTGCAAAAAAAATAAACCTAACACATACATACATAAGTTTCCCTCTATTGGAAGTTTTTTTTTCCAATGCCCACTAGCAGGTATGGGAGGTGACACTCTTGTTGTTACAACTTATTCGGACGTGTGGCGGCCGTCCCAATCAATGCTAAAATTGCGCTAATAAATAGATGGAATAAAAAAACTAATAAATGCTTTGCAGGCAAACAAAAATTGGAAATTTAATCATCAAATGAATTTAAACTAAAACTGCAACCGAATAATGAGAGTGAAAACAAAAAAATGGAATGATAAATAAAAAAAACTATCTAAAACAAACTTAAGTGGAAACTTTTGCAAGAGAACAAAAAAAAAGGTTATGTGAAGGGGTGTGAAGCAGGAATGTGTTCAAGAGCCAAGAAAAAAAGGAAATAAAAAAGAAAAGGTGGTGAGAAAGGTGGTAAGGGGTTTTAGGGGATATCGGGGTTGAGAAAGGAAAGTGAGGCAAATTGGGATGCAAAAGCTTCGATAAGTAAAAAAAAAATACAAAGCAAAATTAAAAATATAAGACGTAAAATCAAACCAGTTATAAGAAAATAAGGGATAAAGAAAAATCTATAAAGAAAAATTAGCCAACCGAGAAACTAAGAAAAATAACAAAAAATTATTGGCGGAATTTCATGAAAGGGGAAACGTAAAAAAATGCGCTAATCAGGTTTACAAAAATTATAAAAATGAGGCTTTTGAACTTAAACAAAAAAAGAAAATTCTAAGGTAAGAAAGTGAGAAGTCGGGAGGTAGCTAATAAAAAAAACTAAGAAAAATTAAAATAAAGAACTAGCAAACCTAGGCAGTAGAAGATAACTAGGTAAGAAAAGTAATAAAAAAAAAAAACCGAGAAAGTTAACTTAGCAGAAATACGATTAGAATTAGGAATACTATTAGGGTAGGTCAGAATCCAGACAAAAAAAAAAGCTATAGTATCTAGATAAACTAAAAATTTTGGGAAAATTCTAACAAAACGAAATATTATGTTGATTACTGAAAAAAAAATTTTAAACTTAATTACTCTAAATTTAATAAAATCGTATAAAACAATATAATATTAAGGTGGCAAAAAAATTATAAAAAAAAATTATATGATGAAACAGCTGGAACTAATATTGAAATTTAACTTAAGCAAAGTAAATTTTTAGGAAATAAAGCAATGAAAAATAACAAAAAAATTTAAATATTGACTATTGAAACCGAAATAAAAATTATTTTAATAAAAGATATGTAAAAAAAAAACAAGATTTGGCGGTTCCACTCCTTTCCGCTCCTCGATCTCTTCTCAAAAATGGTCTTTCTTCAACAATGTATGTTGATGTGGTGGTGGTTGCTGTGGCATGAACGCTCGGAGGCACTTGGTTGCTTTAGCGTGGAGCCCGGTGCAACACTTATGCTCCCCCTTTACCTTCCAAATTCTTATCTATAGTGGGATCCAATAAAACTGTTGTATATGATGTGTTGGCGGTGGTGTAGACCGGCAAGTTTTTTCTAAAAGGATAGCAAGGAAAACTTCCCTTAGAACCTCGCGATAACATTAGGGCGACAGAAACTTGGGTGCAGGTGAATGGACTTTAAACAATTTGGTCAATCGCAATTTAATCTCTTCTATTTAAAAGTCAAGTGTTAGAATACTTAAGTTTTTAGATAGAATTTCGAATCGGCGATTTCAATTTGATTTTGCACATAACCACTGTTAGATTTATAACATTTCCTCACTTAAATTTTGGGAACACATTCACCACGCACCCTACGTTAAATTATGGGGCCTAGAACACTCACCTAAAAAGCAGCCGATCTGGATACAGTAATCCTCACGGACCGTTATTGCAATCCACAAAAAAAGTATCCGCTATATAAAAAAACTGTTTAAGAAACTTTCTCACAACCGGGTAAAGGCGTCCGAACTCACTTGGCTCAACTTTTGATTTGCTTCATTGCCTCGCTTAGCTTGGCGATCGTACCTCTTAGACAAAAAGTTCGCTTTCACTCAATCACGAAGGACACCCATACATCTAACAGATTTGGCGGGACACGACAGATATCCACTTTCACGACATTAATTTCACCCATACTAACAGATACACATTCAGACACCTAAATACGTGTATTTAACTTTCGTAACATTACTAATACATACAAGGAAACTCCAGATACAGCAGTGTTCGGACTTTTACAATGTTGCAATAACCCACAGGCTGCCGCTACAGGCTCGGATGCCGCCGATGTTGCATGCAACATGGAGCGTGTCCGTAAAAAGGTTCAAAGCGCAGCCTGTCTTATTTTGGTTTTGGTGTGCCCAACGTGTGGCTTCGACCCACGACCTAAAGCCGGGCTATCCCCTTACATATTCATTTAGTTAAGGTAACGCGTTTTTAATTTATGGGTAGCACTCAGAATTATTTCTGCTAGTAATTTGCATCAAAATTTACCTTATATCTAGAAGACCAGAACGGCATGCAAGTTAACTTAAAGCTATATCACAGGTAAGTATGTAAACCTAAATCACAGGTGGGTATCTATATCTATATCACAGTTTAGCAGGTTAGTAAAACGGGTGCCAATATGTAAAAAGGTAGATTAGTCAATACATGGGCAAATAAATAAATAAATAATTACAAAAAAAAAATAAAAAATAAATAATTACAAAAAATAAATAAATACTAAAAATAAATAATGAATAAATACGAATATAATTACCGATATATAAATAACTGTCAACATGGTTATGTTCCGTCAACTCAGGACTTTACTAACAAATATGCAACCATTATACGTTAACTACATGCAACATACAACCAAACAACATGCAACACAGATTTATGCAACAAAAATATCTTTAGCGTGGTATACGCCAATTTTCTTTCCACTGATATCGCCGAGTTCGTACATCGAATTTCCAATCGCTTTTAAAACTACACATTTAACATGCCTTGGGGCAAGTTTAGCGTTGTAGTTTTCAATCTTCGCACTCTGCTTGAAATTTCGGCGGTATACCACTTGTCCAGTTTGGAATTTCACATATCTGCTTCGCGCATTATAAAACTTCTTGTTCCGCTCATGTGCTAACTTAAGCTCCTTCATTATAGAATCCCTAATGATCTGTAGCTTATCGGCTCTAGCATCTATTTCTACATCTGCATCTTTAACTGCCACCAACTTGCGGCATATTGCATATGATGCCCCATGTTGCATCATGGGCATGCCAAACGTGGCATAGTATGGGGAGCAGTTTATTGATGAGTGTATAGCACTGCGCAGGGCAAAAGCTGCATCGCTTATACACTTATCCCAGTTCTTTTGGTTATCTTTAATGAAAGACCTCACTATCTGCAAAACAGAGCGATTAACCCTCTCCTATGCATTTCCCTGAGGGGAGTAAAAAGCGGTTCTTATATGGCTAACTCCGTACCTATCTAAAAATTTACTAAACATGTCGGAAACAAATTGTTTACCATTGTCCGAATGAACGTATTCAGGAACCCCAAAGGTGTGAAAAACCTCTTTTTCTAAAAATTTACAAACATCTACAGACGTGGCTTTACGCATAGTTAAACCTCAAAACACATACTTGGAAAAATTGTCAAGACACACAAACACATAAACATTACCATCACTAGTACGTAGGTGTGGACCCATAAAGTCGATAAACAGACGTTGGAAAGGTCTTTCGGTTACGTGTTGCTTTCCCATGGGCGGTTTATTAAATACATTTTGGGTTTTGTTTCCCTTGCAGACTTCGCATTCTTTCAGGAAGTTTTGTACGTCGGTTACCATACCAGGCCAATAGTATTTTTCGCGTATTCGGGCTAAGGTTTTATGGATGCCCCCGTGTCCGGCCGAAGGTGAGCTGTGGGAGGATTCCACCAACCCCGCGCGCCACTCCGACGGTACCCAGAGTTTCCAGGCTTGGTCCTGCTGAAGCTCGTCCCCCCGGTCAAACTGAGTCCGCTTATAAACGTAACCGTCCGACACGCACAGTTCTGGAAGTTTATCTTGGTTGTCGGTCACTGTTTTCCGAAGTTCGTCATACTCTTCAGCGTCCATTAGTCTGTCTGATAGCTGCATTTCCTCCATGTGCGCTCGCGACAGCGTATCGGGTACAACATTGAGTGCTCCTTTTCTGTGCTCGATTTGAAAGTCGTACGCCTGAAGTTTCAAACTCCACCGCGAGAGTCTTCCAGAGAGGTCTTTTTGGTTCATCAACCATTTGAGACTCGCGTGGTCAGTTATGATGGTGAAGGGTAAAGCTTCGGCGTACGCCCTAAATCGTTTCACACTTATCACCGCAGCGTAGCACTCCAGCTCGGTGATACTATAATTACGCTGCGCTTTATTCAACTTGGCGGAAATGTAAGCTATTGGTCTTTCGTTGTTCTCGTCGTCTAACTGGAAGAGTACCCCGCCCACTCCGTCGGTTGAAGCATCGCATTGGATGTAAAAGCGTCTGTCAAAGTCAGGGTGTACCAGTACGGGAGCGGAAATCAAACTCTCCTTTAGTCGTTCAAACGAACTCCTTGCTTCGTCTGTCATAGTAAATTTCTTTATTTTTTCTTTAGTGAGACAGTCGTGCAGCGGTGCTGCAATGGTTGCGTAGTCTTGGATAAAACGTCGGTACCAGCCTGACATCCCTAGGAACCGTCGGAGCTGCTTTGGCGTTTTTGGTTCGGGGAAATCCCTCACAGCCGCAACCTTGTTCGCATCGGTTCGGATGCACCCATCGCCCACTACGTAACCTAGGTACCTAACTTCCTTGAAACAAAACTTGCTTTTCTCGACATTAATCGTAAGGTTAGCTTCACGTAAACACTTAGCGACCTTTTCCAACAACACTAAATAAGACGGGAAATCTACGGAACACACTAACAAATCATCTAAACACTATCACGTAAAGAAGCGGGTATAACCTTGTCCATTAATCTACACATTCTTTGTGCTGCATTACACAGTCCAAACGGCATGACTGTGTAATGATAAAGGGGACGCCCTGGCACCAGGGGCGGATCCAGGAAAATTTTCCGGGGGGCGGTCCAGAATTGAAATCTCCAATACAACATTCACAAGAAAATTTGGAAGATAATAATCGGAGGTATGAATAACAAAAACTCACTTAAATTTTCGAATGACAGACGATATGTACATACATACATATAAAGCTACGGACTTAGTGCCATTGCTATACTTCTCTCATTATAATATTTAATTGTTGAGTAAAGATGTTCATTTCTATAAGCGATGACGAGATAATGCCAGATCAATTTACATACATTACCTATAGAGTAATATCAATTCTCCTTCCTTTTCTTGCCAGAATATCCAGTATCTGTTCATGAGTAACTTCGATATCTCCGTGAATGCTCAACACTGCCAATCCATTCAAACGTTCTTCTCCAGTTTTATTTCGCAAATAAGTTTTTACTCTCCGTAAAGTAGAGAATGATCGTTCGCTTGAAGCTACCGTAACTGGCAGTGTAGCACCTACAGAGCTGGGTAAATTCAATTCCATTACAATTACAATTCCATTCCTCAGGAATTGGGAAAAGCAATCAATTCCTTTTCCCCACACAAAATTAATTCATTACATTTCAATTCCTCAAAAAAAAAAACAAATGTAATTTCATCATTTTGAGGCTCAAGTACAAAAAAATTTCTTTTTGGAATTGAAAAAAAATACTTTACGCAAATGTAATTTCTTCTCAAATACTTTCGAAAGGAATTGAAAATGTAATTGAAATTTTTCCAATTGCATTACAAGGAATGCCAAAAGTACTCTTTAATTTCCAATTACATTCCTCAAAGGAATTGTAAAAGTAATTGAAAAGCAAAATGTTAATTCTTGCATAAAAACATATTTCAATAGACTTTTCGGGCAATATTTTTCACTTTTTCAAAAAGGGATCCCTTCTAAGCGATAATGACCCATACTAGAAAACACCAGGGAGCATAAAGTTGTCCTGATTTTGCCAGCCAAGTTGAGCCGCCCTCTTCCCTTTGTAGCGAAAGGCATGTGAAGGGTTTTAGCTGATAAATAAATTTACTTTGAATTCATCATTTCAACAACAAAAATATGGGAATCTCTATCCTTATCACTAGAAGGCTCATATGATATTGGAAGCGTCCACGATTTCTTGCAAGTATATCATGGAGGGACTGAAGAACGACTTATAGAACGTGACCTTTATTCATCGCGAGACTGCTTAATTTGTAATTTCGATAAGGCAGGCTCTTCAATATATGATTTATCCGCGTCCTTGCTCTGACGGACCGGAAGAAATACTTGGACAGGAAGTCCTATGACAAAAGATATTGAACAAATAAGTCCCGATCACGCCATGATATTTTGATATCTTTTGCTTGACGCCTTCAATACCTAACAACTTCCAACGGAAGAAGACCGCTGCCAAACAATGGTGGTCTACAACAAAGCTCCAGCCCCTTAGTTAAGAAAGAGCTTCTCTACCAATTTGTACCGTGCTGCTTCTAATTTATTTCTCAAATTTGTGGAACAACAGTCTTTTGTCCATTCTGAAAGGCGCCTGCAATATATGTAGATAAATATTTGCTGACAAGCCTTCCATGCTAGAAATACACTCTGGAGAGGACCCTCCATGTATGTGGTCGCCGAATAAAATCTGGAGGACTCAAAGTTGTTACGGATATCTTCTAGCTGTGCTTATGTCCCACCTCCACCAAGAAACTAAAATGCTAAATATTAAAGAATTATTATATAAAGCAGGCACATGAACGAGAGAGCGCGCTTCCCAAGAAGACTAGTGTCAATCTCACCTATCCGAATACACTCCCTGTATGTGGTATGTTCCATCATGACATCAATCATCATTTTAACTACATAGTTAACGACAACACCAGAAACATTAACTATTTTGTGCACCATGGCTATATACAACCACGCTTTAATAGCTCACAAATTTAATAAGCAAATAAACATTTATCAGTTTTTCAATTACTTTTGCAATTCCTTTAGGGATGGGGAAATTTGAAATTACATTTGGGATTCCTTGTAATGTAATTGGAAAATTTTCAATTACATTTTCATATTCTTTCGAAAGTATTTGAGAAGAAATTACATTTGCAAGTACTTTTTTTCAATTCCAAAAAGAAATTTTTTTGTACTTGAGCCTCAAAATGAGTAAATTACATTTGGTATTTTTTTTGAGGAATTGAAATGTAATGAGTTCCTTTTGTGTGGGGCAAAGGAATTGACTACTTTTCCCATTACATGTAATTGAGAATTGAGAGTAATTTAATTCCTAAAGTCATGATTGCTACCCAGCTCTGAGCACCTATAGTGAGAAAGCTATGTATTTCTCTGTAAAACTGTATATCACAAACGTTCAGAGCTTCAATAGGTTTTCGGCCGGTTTTCTGCAGATACGTTCGAACAGAATCTGTAATAAGCAACTGCTCGTCCATTTCGGGGGGGTCCGGACCCCCCGGACCCCTCATCTGAATCCGTCCCTGCCTGGCACTGTAAACGCTGTTTTCTCTCGGGATTTCTTTTCGAGTGGTATTTGCCAGAAGGCATCTTTTAGGTCGATGGCCGAAATGAACCTCGTGTTTTGGAGTCGGCTGAGAATCCCATCGATGTTCGGAAGCGGATAAGCGTCCTTAATAGTTCGCTCATTCACTTTCCTCGCATCGAGACAGAGACGCTTCTTTTCACCCTTTATCACCAGCGACACCAACTGCTATTGCTCTCCTCAATCACCCCTAAACCCAACATGCGGTCTAGCTCAGCAAAAACATGTTTTTGGATCGCTGGTGATATTGGATTGTGTCTCTGTTTCACTGTGAGATTCTCATCCGAAACCTCAATCACGTGTTCCTCCACATTGGTTTTCCCCAACCCCAAGACAGCAAAAGGTGGGTACTGCGCCTTGACCCTTTCTAAGGCAACACTTTGCTCTTTCGTGAGGACACTGCATCAAACGACAAGTCGCCTTCGGCAGGTACCAATCCTGCAACGGCAGAGCGAGCCGAACGCACCATCGTTCCTCGACTTACAACATCCAGGTCGAAAGCCTGCCAAAAGTCTACCCCTAGATACACTTCCTGCTGGAGGCCTGGCACGATTAAAAACTCTAAGTCTTTGACTTCTTCTTCGCACAAGACTGGCAGAGTGATAGCACCTACTACTGGCGTTTCACCGCCGTTTGCCGTACGAATATTTTGATTAGAAACCTTAATGATGCTATCCTCTCTGCCCTTTATCAGTTTTTCATAATTCTTACCTAGACAATTCGCGCCAGCAACCGAATCTAACAAAGCTAGAACATCCTCTCCTTCTATTTTAGTCCTAGCGAAGAACCGGTTATCTCCCTTAAGGGTAACAATAGTGGAGACTATCTTATGGTGGATTCTCTTCATGATTCTCCTCTTCTCCCGCATCTTCTTTATTTTATTAAAACTTCTCTTTTTTGTCACAATTTCTTCATTAAATATTCGATGTCTAGCTTCGCCGTATTCTCTTTTTCTCTGATGTAGACTTTTTGGCTCGACTTTCTTCCTTTCCATTGCACTGTCCTTATCCCTAGCACCGCTTTCTCTATGTATTGTCCCGGTAGTATTCTTTAAAATTTGGACCCTGGGTTGGATTCCGGGTGGGCTAGCTCCTGGCGAGAGCTCCCGGCTATCTCCGCCAGTCGGGAGTTTCCCTGTCCCGGTTTAAAAACACAAAAAGACGTATCTTTACCACACGCAAAACAGATCATATTATGGAACGGGGACTTACAATGATTCTCTTTCCTTAACTCAGACGGATTTTTCACAAAATAATCGACAGGCATTCCACACCCATAACACAACATTAAATGATAAGGTGACGCACAGAACGAATTGATGCTAGGATTGGGGTTAAACGACGGCTTCGGCTGGGCCGAAGTTCCCTGGATTTTGCTGCTGGAACGGCCCCTTCCACTGTAAGCTGTTTGGGATCGCGTCTACGGGAGTCTGGTTTGTTTCCTCATCCGCAGGTGTCGCCTCGGGGTACCCTAACTCACTCACTGCTTTGGCCCTACTCTTATTCTCCTTTATGAGACGCTCCGCTCGCCTACATTCGGACTTCAGCTCAGCCAACGTGTCTATTTTCGATGCAAACGTTAAATTTGCTAAGTAGGGCTTCAGGTTCCCCCTAATTATCCCAACCAGCTCCTTCTCTGGGATACTTTTCCGGAGCCGGGAAGTCAAATTATGGACCTCACCGTAAAAGTCGTCGAACCCTTCCAGTGGCTGTTGTTTGCGACCCATTATCTCGCGGATTATCTCGTAATCGGACTCCGCGGTCTTGAAGTGGGCTAGCAGCTCCGCCCTTAGCTCGGGGTACCCAAAATCGGGTTCGTCCGAGTGGTCCTCTAAGACCTGCCAGTACCACTTCAAGGCGGAGCCCGTCACGAGACAATGGAAGTCGGTGAAGAGCTGAAAGTGTGATATGTTGTGTTGCTGTCGCATCTTCTCGATCCTGAACAGAAAGCTCTCCACCGTGATTCCTTTGTTCGTGCCGTCAAACTTCACGTGCCACTTGTCCAGGTCCATCTTCTTCCATTTCGGTGGGTCCTGGGTGTTTCCCGATGAGCCTGAACCCCCATGCAACGTAGCATTTGAAACGACACGCTGGCTGGCTGTTTCGGTTGTATTGCCCCTATCCGGAGTCGAAGACTGGGCAGGGTTCCCTAACCCATGTCCCGAGGTTTCCATCCCAGCGACTCGGTTGCTGAGGTTTGAAACATTCTCGCGAATATTGCGGACCTCGTCCATGTACTGCGCCATCAACTCATTTTGTTCCGCCATCATCACCATCATCTGGTTCAGCTGAGTCATGGAGATGGCCGATTGGAGATTCCCTGGGGTTGGGAATGGCACCTGTGCCTGCTCCGCCAACTGCTCCAGCTACTGCTCCACCTACTGCTCCCTCCTGCTCCGAATCGGACATTTTAAAAAGTTCGTCTATTTTTCGTGAAAACGTCTCTCCCCCGGAAAATGAAAAGGTTTCGGTTATTCTAAGACTAGCCGGACGGACTGTTTGGACAATATGTTCCCCCGATGATCTAAGCACCCGCGAAGCGCACCTGCCCACCAGGTCTGTTGGTAGGCAATCGCGATGAGGTATGCCCGTATCGATCTGCGTGAAGCCCGATCCGATGACTTCGTCCCGCAACGCTCTGACTCTGCTCCGTGTCACGATACGGTTTAGCTCCAATTCACCAACAATCTCGTCCTGAGCGTCCTCCTTCTCCATACAACGAAGACTTTCTTCCGCCAATAAGAGGTCCGGGTCGCCAACCATCGCGGATATCGGGAAGGGTTAGAGGGGTTAAGGGCCACAAAAGAAAGAGAAAACCGCAAGGCGAAGGTTGTTTCAAAAATAACAGTAGGGCTCATAAACAAATTCAAAGAAAAACAATATTGCAAACAAGAAAAAAATTAATAAAACGGATGAGAAAAAAAATTTATATATCTAAAAGGAGGAGACCACGAAAATTCAAATAATACAACTATTCAAAAAGTGGAAGAAAAACCGAATTTCGAGGGCAAAACAAAAAAAACCCAGGAAATAATATCCTAAGAAAAATTTTAACGATGAGTAATTTTAATTAAGATTCAAAATTCAAAATTCCTCTGCTTATGGGAACTCAAAACTAAAGAAATAAAAAAATAAACCTAGAAAATACTACGTAGCTGTTTCAATGGTAGGGGAATTCAATGTAGTATGTAATAATTAGTGTACAAACAAATTCAAGCTAAAATATACGTGGTAATTAAAGTATTTAAGAATGTTTTATGTATTCTTTTGGTTTTAAATTAAGTTTGTTGGATGCTTTAGCTTGTTGTTGTTGGATGTTTGTTTATTTGTGAAAGATTTAACTTGGTGTAATATTGGAGTGTGTTGGTGTTGCACCTCGGCGAGGTCATAGTGAATGTGAGTGAGTTGTCCGTATGTAACTAGTCTAGGTCCTAGTCAGCTAATGTCTCCCAAATTCGTCCGTTTATGCAGTGTGGCACAACAAGCCTATAAGCTCTGGCCTCAAGCTTGGTTGCCACACTACCAACAACTCCTCACATGCACGCGGTGCTGGACTACGTGCACGGTAGCTTAAACAGTCACCTACACGCTACAACATCTACTTGTCAATATACTAGTCTTACCGCAGAATCCCACTTATGCAAGCGTTGTAGCTCTCATGGGGAACTTCTACGGCAAGACGAGTATCCCCCTCTTATTTTTGTTGTAGCGACATATCGCGTCGGACTGATCCAAGCGATGTTGCCCCTACAACTGTCATCAGTCCAGTCAGAGAAGGAAATCGAAAATCGAAATAAAGGAAAAAAAAGGAAAGTGTAAACCGAAATTAGAAAAAGGAACGTTATTGAAAAACAAAAATCAAAAGTTATGTAAAAGCAAAGAGGTCTTTTAAAAATAGGAAAGCAGAAAGAAAGGAAATTCATTATAGCAAAAGAAAAAAATTATTTAATGAATGAAGACTAAAACAAAGTAGAAATGAAACGGAAATCGAGATAAAAATTCCAAAATATTTAAAATTAAAAATTGAAAGTAAAAAAAATCTAAAATTGGGCTATTTGTTGGGCGCCATTGTAATGTAGCTGGCTGTTGGGGCAAGGCAAAGGTGGCAAGTGGCATGGTGGCAATCCCGCTAGCTCGTCGGATGGGGTAGGTTTTTGCTCACCTGCCTTACCTTCAGCTACATAAACAAAAAGGAGGTTCATGCCTGGTGAAATCTACATAGGAGGGAAAGAGAGAAAAGAAAAAGAGAAAGGCCTGTCCATGTCAGGTGGCGTCATCCCACCCCTCACCTTCGGTGAACGACCTTGGACTCCACTTTGACTCCGCTCACCGAGTGGAGTCCCCTTAGCCTGACACATGTCAGTTATCGTCCCATGTTCCTAACAGTCCTGTCTGTCCCAGTCACCTCACATTCACGTCCCCTCTAATGCACAAGTGCAACACCCACACCAATCATCTGCTCCTTTAGCCAGACATGGGATTTATCTTTCAGCCCATATAACATAAATAATAAACAAACAAATCAAAATTCTTTTCAAATTTAACAAACAAGCTTAATTTATTAATATAGATAAGAAAAAAAAAATGGTAAGCTTAATTAAACTGTTTTAAAAACAAAAGTATAAAAAATAACCCTCTAACCTCAATCCAAAATTCAGAAAAAAATTAACAAAAATTATGAATTAACTTACAACTAGTAAAAAAAAAAGTGTAATAATAAAATATCAATGAAAACTTACAACTATAGATACAATTCAAATAAAGGCGCTTAAGATTAATAATGATAGAATTAAAGAAAAACAAGTAAGGAAAGGGCTGTCTTCGGCTGTGCCGAAGGCTTTATACCTTTCATGAATGCTAAACCACACTTATCGGAACAATCGATTGTATGGGAGCTATACGTTATGTTGGTTCGACCTGGCTGATTTTGCCTACATATGTTACATATGTATATAATATGTAGCAAACGTGCAAAGTTAACCGTTCCTAGCTCTTTAACTGTAAAATTTATAGCCCAAAACCCATTTATCGAAACTATCGATTATATGGGAGCTATATGTCATGTTGGTCCGATCTGAGTCATTTTCACTACACACGTTACAAATACAATATGTACTAAACTTGCAAAATTTTACGTTCCTACCTTTTGAATTGCAAGAGTTATAGGCCAAAACCCATTTATCGGAACAATCGATTTTATGGGAGCTATGCCTTGTATCAGTCCGATCTTGCTGGTTCCGACAAACGATTAATCCTAAGCAAAATGGCGACTGCTTGCAAAATTTCATCGAGATATCTCTAAAACTGAGGGACTAGTTTGCGTTCAAACAGACGGACGGACGGACGGACAGACGGACATGGCTAAATCAACTCGCCTCAACGCCCTGATCATTTCGGTATACTTAATAGTGGGTCTATCTCTTCTTCTTCTCATACTTACAAACATCGGACCAAAGTTATAATACCATTTCATGTTCATGAAAGGTATAAATATAAGTCGTAAAATCAAACCAGTTATAAGAAAATAAGGGATAAAGAAAAATCTATAAAGAAAAATTAGCCAACCGATAAGAAAAATAACAAAAAGTTATTGGCGGAATTTCATGAAAGGGGAAACGTAAAAAAATGCGCTAATCAGCTTTACAAAAATTATAAAAATGAGGCTTTCTAACTTAAACAAAAAAAGAAAATTCTAAGGTAAGAAAGTGAGAAGTCGGGAGGTAGCTAATAAAAAAAACTAAGAAAAATTAAAATAAAGAACTAGCAAAACTAGGCAGTAGAAGATAACTAGGTAAGAAAAGTAATAAAAAACAAGTAAGGAAAGGGCTGTCTTCGGCTGTGCCTTTCATGAATACGCACAACTTTTCTAAGTGTCCGATCCTTACTTACAATTACTTACAAACTCTCCAAAACTGTTAATTTAAAAATACATAGCCAAACCACATTTATCGGAGCTATCGGTAATATGGGAGCTATATGTTATGTAAGTCCGATCTGTATAATTTTCACTACACACATCACATATATTATAAGTACCAAACGTGCAAAATTTTACGTTTCTAGCTTTCTATTTGCAACATTTATAGCCCAAAACCCATTTATCGAAACTATCGATTATATGGGAGCTACATGTTATATTGATCCGAACTAGGTGATTTTCACTACACATATTACGCATATAATATGTACTAAACCTGCGAATTTTCGCTCTAATAGCTTTTTAATTGCAAGAGTTATAGCCAAAACCCATTTATCGGAACAATCGATTGTATGGGAGCTATGCGTTGTATCGGTCCGATCTTGCTGGTTCCGACAAATGATTAATCCTATGCAAAATGCCGCCTGCTTGCAAAATTTCATCGAGATATCTCCAAAACTGAGGGACTAGTTTGCGTTCAAACAGACGGACGGAGAGACGGACAGACGGACATGGCTAAATCAACTCGCCTCATCGCCCTGATTATTTCGGTATACTTAATAGTGGGTCTATCTCTTCTTCTTCTCACACTTACAAACATCGGACCAAAGTTATAATACTATTTCATGTTCATGAAAGGTATAAAAACCCGAGAAAGTTAACTTAGCAGAAATACGATTAGAATTAGGAATACTATTAGGGTAGGTCAGAATCCAGACAAAGAAAAAAAAGTTATAGTATCTAGATAAACTAAAAATTTTGGGAAAATTCTAACAAAAAGAAATATAATGTTGATTACTGAAAAAAAATGTTAAACTAAATTACTCTAAATTTAATAAAATCGTATAAAACAATATAATATTAAGGTGGCAAAAAAATTATAAAAAAAAGTTATATGATGAAACAGCTGGAACTAATATTGAAATTTAACTTAAGCAAAGTAAATTTTTAGGAAATAAAACAATAAAAAATAACAAAAAATCTTTAATATTGACTATTGAAACCGAAATAAAAATTATTTTAATAAAAGATATGTAAAAAAAAAACAAGAATGGTCTTTCTTCAACAATGTATGTTGATGTGGTGGTGGTTGCTGTGGCATGAGCGCTCCGAGGCACTTGGTTGATTTAGCGTGGAGCCCGGGGCAACACCTATGCTCCCCTTTACCTTCCAAATTCTTATCTGTAGTGGGATCCAATAAAACTGTTGTATATGATGTGTTGGCGGTGGTGTAGACAGGCAAGTTTTTTCTAAAAGGATAGCAAGGAAAACTTCCCTTAGAACCTCGCGATAACATTAGGGCGACAGAAACTTGGGTGCAGGTGAATGGACTTTAAACAATTTGGTCAATCGCAATTTAATCTCTTCTATTTAAAAGTCAAGGGTTAGAACACTTAAGTTTTTAGATAGAATTTCGAATCGGCGATTTCAATTTGATTTTGCACATAACCACTGTTAGATTTATAACATTTCCTCACTTAAATTTTGGGAACACATTCACCATGCGCCCTACGTTAAATTATGGGGCCTAGAACACTCACCTAAAAAGCAGCCGAACTGGATACAGTAATCCTCACGGACCGTTATTGCAATCCACAAAAAAATTATCCGCTATATAAAAAAACTGTTTAAGAAACTTTCTCACAACCGGGTAAAGGTGTCCGCACTCACTTGGCTCAACTTTTGATTTGCTTCATTGCCTCGCTTAGCTTGGCGATCGTACCTCTTAGACAAAAAGTTCGCTTTCACTCAATTACGAAGGACACCCATACATCTAACAGATTTGGCGGGACACGACAGATATCCACTTTCACGACATAAATTTCACCCATACTAACAGATACACATTCAGACACCTAAATACGTGTATTTAACTTTCGTAACATTACTAATACATACAAGGAAACTCCGTTGCTTTCAAGACACAGATACAGCAGTGTTCGGACTTTTACAATGTTGCATTAACCCACAGGCTGCCGCTACAGGTGTTAGCTAATGTAGCTGGCTGTTGGGGCAAGGCAAAGGTGGCAAGTGGCATGGTGGCAATCCCGCTAGCTCGTCGGATGGGGTAGGTTTTTGCTCACCTGCCTTACCTTCAGCTACATAAGCAAAAAGGAGGTTCATGCCTGGTGAAATCTACATAGGAGGGAAAGAGAGAAAAGAATAAGAGAAAGGCCTGTCCATGTCAGGTGGAGTCATCCCGAACCTTCGGTGAACGACCTTGGACTCCACTTTGACTCCGCTCACCGAGTGGAGTCCCCTTAGCCTGACACATGTCAGCTATCGTCCCATGTTCCTAACAGTCCTCTCTGTCCCAGTCACCTCACATTCACGTCCCCTCTAATGCACATGTGCAACACCCACACCAATCAGCTGGTCCTTTAGCCAGACATGGGATTTATCTTTCAGCCCATAAAAATAACATAAATAATAAGCAAACAAATCAAAATTCTTTTCAAATTGAACAAACAAGCTTAATTTATTAATATAGATAAGAAAAAAAATGGTAAGCTTAATTAAACTGTTTTAAAAACAAAAGTATAAAAAATAACCCTCTAACCTCAATCCAAAATTCAGAAAAAAATTAATAAAAATTATGAATTAACTTACAACTAGTAAAAAAAAATGTGTAATAATAAAATATCAATGAAAACTTACAACTATAGATACAATTCAAATAAAGGCGCTTAAGTAATAATGATAGAATTAAAGAAAAAAAGGGAAAATGAAGTTAAAAGCTAACGAAAAGCGTTTAGTTAAATCAAAGGAAAAATAAGAAGAAAAGAAAAATCTTACTACAATAAAGGAAAGCCTTGCAAAAAAATTAGTACAAGAAATTTACCCAAAAGAAAATTCAAATAAAAAAAAGTCAAACAATAAAAAAATTTTAGTTCAATTAAGCGAAAAGAAATTCAAAATTAACTTAATAAACTCCACTTCAGCATAAGGAGAATTCAAAACTAAACAGGAATAATTAAAAAAAAAAAACTAAAACTAAGGCTTATCGGACGACCACTGTGCGCCGAGAGCTTGTCCTACTCCCCTAGCTTCCAATATGGTAAAGATTTATACATAGGTATGTGGGCAATATTTTTAAATGCCTTACTCACTAGCACTTACCGATCATCCCGTTGACAGAGGCGCCTGCGTCGCCGAGAGAGGATTGCTGCAAAAAAAATAAACCTAACACATACATACATAAGTTTCCCTCTATTGGAAGTTTTTTTTTCCAATGCCCACTAGCAGGTATGGGAGGTGACACTCTTGTTGTTACAAATTATTCGGACGTGTGGCGGCCGTCCGAATCAATGCTAAAATTGCGCTAATAAATAGATGGAATAAAAAAACTAATAAATGCTTTGCAGGCAAACAAAAATTGGAAATTTAATCAGGAAATGAATTTAAACTAAAACTGCAACTGAATAATGAAAGTGAAAACAAAAAAATGGAATGATAAACTATCTAAAACAAACTTAAGTGGAAACTTTTTCAAGAGAACAAAAAAAGATTATGTGAAGGGGTGTGAAGAGGAATGTGTTCAAGAACCAAGAAAAAAAGGAAATAAAAAAAAAAGGTGGTGAGAAAGGTGGTAAGGGGTTTTAGGGGATATCGGGGTTGAGAAAGAAAAGTGAGGCAAATTGGGATGCAAAAGCTTCGATAAGTAAAAAAAAAAATTAAAAAAATACAAAGCAAAATTAAAAATGAAGGGTTTAGAACCAAAAGGATCTAAGTGACTCCGAAATGTATTTGAGATATTCAAGTTTAAAGTTTACTGCCTTTTGAAAATGCTATGTAAAATCTGGGTAGGGTGTTTATTGTATGGGAAATAAATGGCACTACAATGTCCGAAATGACTCGGATCTCTTTGCCGATATATAAACACAATATTTCACTATACAAATATGGGTATAACTCAATTTCAAAAAAAATGTCACTTAGATCCTTTTGGTTCTGAGCCCTTCAAATATAAGTCGTAAAATCAAACCAGTTATAAGAAAATAAGGGATAAAGAAAAATCTATAAAGAAAAATTAGCCAACCGAGAAACTAAGAAAAATGACAAAAAATTATTGGCGGAATTTCATGAAAGGGGAAACGTAAAAAAATGCGCTAATCAGGTTTACAAAAATTATAAAAATGAGGCTTTTGAACTTAAACAAAAGAAGAAAATTCTAAGGTAAGAAAGTGAGGAAATAAAAAAAACTAAGAAAAATTAAAATAAAGAACTAGCAAAACTAGGCAGTAGAAGATAACTAGGTAAGAAAAGTAATAAAAAAAAACCGAGAAAGTTAACTTAGCAGAAATACGATTAGAATTAGGAATACTATTGGGTAGGTCAGAATCCAGACAAAAAAAAAAGTTATAGTATCAAGATAAACTAAACATTTTGGGAAAATTCTAACAAAACGATCAACATTATAGATTACTGAAAAAAAATTGTAAACTAAATTACTCTAAATTTAATAAAATCGTGGCAAAAAAATTATATGATGAAACAGCTGGAACTAATATTGAAATTTAACTAAAGCAAAGTAAATTTTTAGGAAATAAAACAATGAAAAATAAAAAAAAAATTTAAATATTGACTGTTGACTGTTGAAACCGAAATAAAAATTATTTTAATAAAAGATATGTAAAAAAAACAAGATTTGACGCGGCAGCGGCGGTTCCACTCCTTTCCTCTCCTCGATCTCTTCTCAAAAATGGTCTTTCTTCCACAATGTATGTTGATGTGGTGGTGGTTGCTGTGGCATGAGCGCTCGGAGGCACTTGGTTGCTTTAGCGTGGAGCCCGGTGCAACACTTATGCTCCCAATTTACCTTCCAAATTCTTATCTATAATGGGATCCAATAAAACTGTTGTATATTATGTGTTGGCGGTGGTGTAGACAGGAAAGTTTTTTCTAAAAGGATAGCAAGGAAAACTTCCCTTAGAACCTCGCGATAACATTAGGGCGACAGAAACTTGGGTGCAGGTGAATGGACTTTAAACAATTTGGTCAATCGCAATTTAATCTCTTCTATTTAAAAGTCAAGTGATAGAACACTTAAGTTTTTAGATAGAATTTCGAATCGGCGATTTCAATTTGATTTTGCACTAAACACTGTTAGATTTATAACATTTCCGCACTTAAATTTTGGGAACACATTCACCATGCACCCTACGTTAAATTATGGGGCCTAGAACACTCACCTAAAAAGCAGGCGATCTGGATACAGTAATCCTCACGGACCGTTATTGCAATCCACAAAAAAATTATCCGCTATATAAAAAAACTGTTTAAGAAACTTTCTCACAACCGGGTAAAGGTGTCCGCACTCACTTGACTCAACTTTTGATTTGCTTCATTGCCTCGCTTAGCTTGGCGATCGTACCTCTTAGACAAAAAGTTCGCTTTCACTCAATCACGAAGGACACCCATACATCTAACAGATTTGGCGGGACACGACAGATATCCACTTTCACGACATAAATTTCACTCATACTAACAGATACACATTCAGACACCTAAATACGTGTATTTAACTTTCGTAACATTACTAATACATACAAGGAAACTCCGTTGCTGTTAACACACACATACAGCAGTGTTCGGACTTTTACAATGTTGCATTAACCCACAGGCTGCCGCTACAGGCTCGGATGCCGCCGATGTTGCATGCAACATGGAGCGTGTCCGTAAATAGGTTCAAAGCGCCGCCTGTCTTATTTTGGTTTTGGTGTGCCCAACGTGAGGCTTCGACCCACGATCTAAAGCCGGGCTATCCCCTTACATATTCATTTAGTTAAGGTAACGCGTTTTTAATTTATGGGTAGCACTCAGAATTATTTCTACTAGTAATTTGCATCAAAATTTACCTTATATCTAGAAGACCAGAATGGCATGCAAGTTAACTTAAAGCTATATCACAGGTAAGTATCTAATCCTAAATCACAGATGAGTATCTATATCTATATCACAGTTTAGCAGGTTAGTAAAACGGGTGCCAATATGTAAAAAGGTAGATTAGTCAATACATGGGCAAATAAATAAATAAATAATTCCCAAAAATAAATAAATACTAAAAATAAATAATGAATAAATACGAATATATTTACCGATATATAAATAACTGTCAACATGGTTATGTTCCGTCAACTCAGGACTTTACTAACAAATATGCAACCATTATACGTTAACTACATGCAACATACAACCAAACAACATGCAACAGATTTATGCAACAAAAATATCTTTAGCGTGGTATACGCCAATTTTCTTTCCACTGGTATCGCCGAGTTCGTACATCGAATTTCCAATCGCTTTTAAAACTACACATTTAACATGCCTTGGGGAAAGTTTAGCGTTGTAGTTTTCAATCTTCGCACTCTGCTTGAAATTTCGGCGGTATACCACTTGTCAAGTTTGGAATTTCACATCTCTGCTTCGCGTATTATAAAACTTCTTGTTCCGCTCATGTGCTAACTTAAGCTCCTTCATTATAGAATCCCTAATGCTCTGTAGCTTATCGGCTTTAGCATCTATTTCTACATCTGCATCTTTAACTGCCCCCAACTTGCGGCATATTGCATATGATGCCCCATGTTGCATCATGGGCATGCCAAACGTGGCATAGTATGGGGAGCAGTTTATTGATGAGTGTATAGCACTGCGCAGGGCAAAAGCTGCATCGCTTATACACTTATCCCAGTTCTTTTGGTTTTCTTTAATGAATGCCTCACTATCTGCAAAACAGAGCGATTAACCCTCTCCGCTGCATTTCCCTGAGGGGAGTAAAAAGCGGTTCTTATATGGTTAACAGTGTTGCCATGATACAATTTATTTTGGAACTAGATTTGATAGAAAAAGGGCTAGCAAAGAGCTACATTTATTCAAGAAAATCCAAAACATGTAAAAAATTAGCTAAAAGGCACTTAAGTATTGTATGTAAGTTTTTACATTTATTTCATACTAGCAGGGTACCCAGCTTTGCTCGGTATGTACCTAAGTAGTTAATAAATTCCTGCTACCTTCAATTGCGAAAACAATTTACAGGCTGAGAAGGAACAATATTTATTTTCCCACATTATATCTCCTTTATGTATGTCTACGGCAACCAACAAAAGTAAAGGCGTTTTTTAACAGTCTAACTTCGACATTTTGTCATCTCCCCTCTATTTGACTCTTTAGCTTTGCCTAGGCATTCCCCAAGTCATACCCAGTCATTTTTCAAAGAAATTTCAAATATACAGAAACAACTTATCTAGAGTTTTATTAAAGATATGCTGATACCCACATAGGACGGCAGTGTACATATGCAATTGATTTTTGATTTAGCTGAAATTGAAGAAAAAGTGAACAAAAATTTTAGAGAGGCGCGCTTGTTTTTTTTTGACAAAGTAAGTGAATTTTTCGCCTTTCCATTTTGATTCTTGTTCGCAAAATAAACATATGGCATTTAAAAAGGTTACTCGACAAAGTTAACCGATTTAGGTATTTGTTATCGGTGAGGGAAACTAAGTTGCCACATGGTACACAATGAAACTAATATAATAATTTCGACGTCGATTATAAAAGAAATAAAAACTTTCTTCATTTTACAATATTATTTGTACAAATAAATTTGGAGCCAGAAAAGAGCTAAAAATGAAAATAGGACTAGAAAAAGAGCTAGGAGCTAAAACAGAATTTTGGAGCTAAACCCCAAAAAAAAGAGCTAGATCTACCAATAGTATTTTTCGCGTATTCGGGCTAAGGTTTTATGGATGCCCCCGTGTCCGGCCGAAGGTGAACTGTGGGAGGATTCCACCAACCCCGCGCGCCACTCCGACGGTACCCAGAGTTTCCAGGCTTGGTCCTGCTGAAGCTCGTCCCCCCGGTCAAACTGAGTCCGCTTATAAACGTAACCGTCCTGCACGCACAGTTCTGGAAGTTTATCTTGGTTGTCGGTCACTGTTTTCCGAAGTTCGTCATACTCTTCAGTTTTAAAGTAGTCCGAGTCTAAGTCAACGTCCTTTAGTCTGTCTGATAGCTGCATTTCCTCCATGTGCGCTCGCGACAGCGTATCGGGTACAACATTGAGTGCTCCTTTTCTGTGCTCGATTTGAAAGTCGTACGCCTGAAGTTTCAAACTCCACCGCGAGAGTCTTCCAGAGAGGTCTTTTTGGTTCATCAACCATTTGAGACTCGCGTGGTCAGTTATGATGGTGAAGGGTAAAGCTTCGACGTACGCCCTAAATCGTTTCACACTTATCACCGCAGCGTAGCACTCCAGCTCGGTGATACTATAATTACGCTGCGCTTTATTCAACTTGGCGGAAATGTAAGCTATTGGTCTTTCGTTGTTCTCGTCGTCTAACTGGAAGAGTACCCCGCCCACTCCGTCGGTTGAAGCATCGCATTGGATGTAAAAGCGTCTGTCAAAGTCAGGGTGTACCAGTACGGGAGCGGAAATCAAACTCTCCTTTAGTCGTTCAAACGAACTCCTTGCTTCGTCTGTCATAGTAAATTTCTTTATTTTTTCTTTAGTGAGACAGTCGTGCAGCGGTGCTGCAATGGTTGCGTAGTCTTGGATAAAACGTCGGTACCAGCCTGACATCCCTAGGAACCGTCGGAGCTGCTTTGGCGTTTTTGGTTCGGGGAAATCCCTCACAGCCGCAACCTTGTTCGCATCGGTTCGGATGCACCCATCGCCCACTACGTAACCTAGGTACCTAACTTCCTTGAAACAAAACTTGCTTTTCTCGACATTAATCGTAAGGTTAGCTTCACGTAAACACTTAGCGACCTTTTCCAACAACACTAAATGAGACGGGAAATCTACGGAACACACTAACAAATCGCAACTAAAATAGTCGACGCGTGCAGACGTGTTTTTTACGAGCTCCGTTCTTTTTAATCTATTGTATCTTTGCGATATGTCATTGGGTGCTAGTTGTGGATGGCAATGTGCCACTGGCGAATTCCTATCGTGTGGAATATGCACTCATGCAATTCATATAAAGTGCACTAACTTAAACTCCGGTTTTGTAAACTTCATAAAGACATGCAAAAATGTGATGTTTAAATGTGACAATTGCATTGACTTGCCGGTTTCGGACTTCTTGTGTCAAATTGATAGTGCAGTAAACTCCTTAAAAGAAATTCAAAACGCATTTAGTGGACTGAAAAATCTAAATAGCAACAATGCTCCGGCTAAAGCTAACCAAAAACCGGTCAGCAAAGCTAAAAACAATGCCACTGGTAGTGCTGTGAACAAAAACAATGCATTGGACAATAAACCGAAGAGAGTCACACGAGCTAGTGTAAAAGTCGCTGACCCTTGCGAGTCGCCTTTGAATGCTCTTTCGTCTTCTTCTACTTCTGCTGTTCCTAAAGTTTCTGCAATTAGCGTGAGTGCTCTCACTCGCACGATCGATAATATTGATAGTGATGTTGTTGATGTTTCTGATAACGAATCAGTCACTCGTAATGCTGCTGGCACTGCTGCTACTGCGGATAATGATAATGCGCTATGTGTTGGTGCTTCTTCGTCATCGCCGAATGTAAACAATGAGGCTGGTTGGTATGATGTTAAGAGTAAAAGAAAAAATAATAACAAGACGAAAATAAAACCAGTGGTTGTTGTTGGCTCAAGTAGCAATTCGGAATTGAGTGTCGCTGTTCGTAACAAATGGGTGCATCTGTTGTCGTTTTGACCTAATGTTACAGCTGATGACATAAAAAACTATGTAGCAAAACACGCGAGCATTGATTTAAGTTCGATCCATTGCTTTGCGCTGCTAAAAAAAGATGCCCCAGTAGGAAATCATCGGCGTGTAAATTTTAAACTTGGGACATCCATAGAATATAATGAAGTTTAATGTGTTGGCTGCGTGCCAAAGAATCATTCTGTTTTATTATAAAAATGTTAAACTATTTATACAAAATATTTCTTACTTTTTACTTATTTACTACGATACATATTTACTCTAATTCTTACATACTAAAGCAATAGAAAATCACGAGAGAATGCATTCCAATGCATGCATGTGCATATGTATGTACACATGCACATACATAAATATACATATTTTGTCAAAGCATATAAAAGCGTTTGCCCAATTCGTGGGAAATCTACGCATAGCCAAAATACATAACATCAGCAATAATTTTGGCTGGGAGTTTGTTTACGTTGGCGATCGGTAATTAAGCCGCTGCTTGCGCTTGCATATATATGTAAGCATTTATATATGCAAGCGTTTTGGATACATATATATATATTTTAATATACCGTCTGTATGTAGGCATGTGCATGCATTGGACACACTACACCTCCTTACCAAAGAAGAATCGCGTAGCATTGCTGTGCTTAATGCGACAGCGATTCTATTTCATTTAATTGCTTTGGCGTAAATCAAATTTTATGACTTGCATTTGGTTACTATATCAGTTATTCCATTTCAGTAAAATTTTACAATTTTTTTGCTTATTATTTCAAGTGGCTCTTTATTCTGTATGTTTACAATGGGCTGACTTATTTTGTTTGCTTTGTTTATACATGTGTCATATTTTTCTTACGTAATTTTGAAAAGAGTTTGTTTAGAGAATTTTGTGTTTTTCTTTTGTACACATTCTCGTTTGGTGTTTATTTAAAGTGTAATGTACTTATTCTAGTAGTTTAAGTCTATTTTTGTGTATTACTATTTTCTTATCGTTTGAAGTATTTTTATGTTGGTTTTTATTTTCTACATTAGAAAGAATTGAAGTAAAATTGTTGTGCTTATCAATATTTGTTACTCTATACGGAATTAATGAAAAATTATTATATTTATCGATATTTACTACTCTATAGGGCCCTTTATATCTACTATCTAATTTATGACTAGCTTCGTCTCTAACTAAAACTATATCTCCTATGTTTATTTCCTTAAGTTGTTTTTTTTTGTCATAAACGACTTTTTGTTTTTCCTTAGCCTGTTTTACTAACCTATTAGCTCTTTCCTGTGCTAGTTGGAGCCTATATTTAATTTCCTTATCATAAGCCTCATGATTATATACCGGGCTAATGACATTTACTTTTAAAAATTCGTAAGTCAGGAGGGATTTTGCAAAAACGAGCTCAAATGGGCAGTAACCATGTACTGTAAATGGTGTTGTATTGTAACAATACGAAAAATACTTTAGATACTCATCCCAATCGTCTTTGTCAATGGATATGCAAGAACGTACATATTCATTGAATGTTCTATGACTACGCTCAACCGTGCCTAAAGTTTGGTGATGATACGGTGTAGATGTTTTATGTTCGATTTTTAGCAATTTGCATAATTCCTCAAATAAACTATTCTTGTATTCGGTTCCCATATCCGTTATGATTGTTTTCATGCAACCATAAATTAGAATGAAATTTTCGAATACAGCCCTAGCTACTACTACTGCATGTTTACTTTGAACAGGGACCGCAACTATGTAAATATTTAGTTAGATCACACACAATTGTAACTGCGTATTCATTTCCGTGAATTGATTTTGGTAGTGGTCCGACCGTGTCAATCTGCACAACATCGAACGCTTTTGTTGGTGTTTCGGTTATTGTCATGGGTTCTTTCAAGTTCGCACTTGTTTTATTTTTACTGCAATGAATGCACTTTTTGATATAATTTTTAATATCATTTTTCATATTTCTCCAGTAAGATTTTTGTCTTATTAGTCATGCGATTTATTAATGGGTGACCACCAAAAACAGGATCGTCATGATATTTATGAAGAACTTCTTTAATTTTTTCTTTATTTGTCACATGCATAACCTCCGGAGTTAATGCTATAATTAAATTTTTGAGAGCTTTGGTACCAATTTCTTTAAATGTGTCTACCCGGGTATAATTATTCTTAAACAATTTGTCTCCTAAGGACAACTGTATTTTTCGAATTCCCAAATTGCCGGCTTCTTTCATAAGCCTGGCAAAGAATTGACATAAGTCAATCTTCGCCTCAACAATTAGGTTTTTTATATTAATTTCGCTGCAAATTTTCTTTCCTTTTTTGAAACATAATTTCGGAGGATCGAAAACGAGCTGGACTAGTCTTTTTACTTCACATTTATATAGCGCTTCATATATGATTGGGTTCTCTCTGTGACTTTTTATTTCTTCATTTTTACTACTGGGGTTTTTCTTAGTTTCCGATCTAGTCGTAACTTTTAATATTTTACATGCTTCTACTGACATTTCTTTTAAATCTTTAATATTAATGCACGATAACGCGTCTGCTACATAATTTTCTTTCCCTGCTATATACTCCACCTCGAAATCATATTCTTCCAAATCCAATCTGATTCTAGTTAATTTTGATGAAGGGTTTTTCATCGAAAATAAGAACGTTAAAGGTCTGTGTTCTGTTTTGACCAAGAATTTTCTTCCGTAGACATATGGTCTAAAATAGGTCTCAATTGTTGCTTTATTTATTTGTCCCTTTGTAAACGATCTAGATACATATGCAATTGGTAATTGTTTTCCTTCATACTCTTGGCTTAGCATAGCCCCGCAAGCATAGCCACTTGTCAGTTGTTATACAGAATTGTTTACTGAAATCGGGATACTGTAGAACATTAGGGCTCATTAACGCAGCTTTCAAATAGTCAAAGGATTTTTTACAATCCTCCGTCCAATCAAAAACTACATTTTTCTTACAAAGTCTTGTCAATATTCTAGAGTATTCCGCAAAATTTGGAATAAATCTCCGATAATAATTGCAAAATGCGACGAATCGTTTCTTTTTTAGGAGTTGGGTAGTTTTTAACAGTTTCAAATTTACTGGGATCTGGCAAAATGCTTGTGCATTTATGACCAAGATAAGTTACTTCCTGGTTGAAAAATATGCATTTATCTGGATGTAATTTTAAATTATATTTTCTACAAGTTGCGAAAACGTCTCGTAAATTTTTGATCATATGCTTTTCGGAGCATCCTAGTACGACTAAATCGTCCATGTATAGGAATGCTTGTGAAGGTTTTAAGCTTGAGAATGCTAATGTCATCATTCTCTGAAATGAGTATGGTGCTACCTTAAGACCATACGGTAATCTTTTAAAGCGGTACGTGCCATTGTCGGCCGTAAATGACGTGATATCTCTCGATTCTGGGCTAAGTTCTATTTGATGAAAGCCTGACATTAAGTCTAAGCATGAAAAATATTTAGCTCTTCTTAATTGATCTAATATGCCATCTATTCTTGGTAAAGGGAATTTATCTGCGGTTAATTTTTTATTTACTTGTCTGTAGTCGACAACCATTCTCCATCTTTTTTCTTGATTATTAGGGAGTGATTTTTTCGGTACTAGTAAAATTGGACTATTAAATTCAGACATTGAAGGTTCTATTGTATCGTCTTTAATTAATTAATTTACTTGTTTACTTATTTCGCTCTTGTGGGCTTCTGGTATTCTATAGTTTTTAACATAAACTGGATTATTATCTTTCATATGGAGTTTTTGTTTGTAAAAGTTGTTAGTGGTAATTGGTTGTGGATCTAATGAAAAAATATCAATGAACTCTGTGCATAATTCATTAAGTGATTTATTTGCAAACTGTGGAAAGTTTTTATTTAGTCTTTCTAATTTTTCTTTATTGTTGGACTCATTTTGTATTTTATTATTTTTAATTATTGTATAATCATTCAAATTTTCTGTCTTTATATTAAATTCATGAAAAGTTGCATTTTTATCTGTTGTATTTATAATTCTAATAAATGTTTGGTGTGAATCTGCTAAGGTATTTGCAATAATATACCTTCAGCCAGTTCTTGTTGTGGAATTAGTAATTCTGAATATTTATTATTTTTAACTTTAATTTGTCTTACTACTTCTGATCTTGCTGGTATTGAAATACTATCAATTGTTGGGTTGCTAGTCATCTGAATTATTATGTTTTCTGGGTAATCATACGGTCTTAGTATTAGAGTGTCTCCGTCGTTCTGATAATCTAAAATGCAGTTATATTTTTTAATGAAATCTAAACCCAATATTCCATCGCAAGGAATTGGAAAATCATCCTCTACTACATGAAATTTGTGTCCAATTAATAGGTAGTCATCCTTTAAATCTGCCCTTACCGTGCCAATAGTACTTATTAGTCCTTGACCAATTCCTCTTATATCTGTTTTTTGTGAATTATTTATAGTGATATTACTATCAATTTGACCCTTTTTTATAATTGAGATATCCGCTCCTGTATCGATTAGGAGGGTTGAAATAGAATCATTTAGAGTTGTTTGGGAAGATATGTAGCTCTTAAGGTGTAAATTAAAAACATATAATTTTTTATTTACTGAGGTGGAGTTTGTTGGTTTTCCTGCTGCGTAGCAGTTCGGACATTTCTAGTATTATTGCGAGTATTTCTTCGCGATCCGAAACTTCGACCGGATCTTTGGTTATTTGATCGGTTATTATTGTTATTATTATTGTTATTGTAGTTATTGAATGTTCTTCTTTGATTACCTCTATAATTACCATTCTGATAACCTCTGCTGAAGTTACCTCTAAAATAATTTTGTTGGCGAATGTGCAAAAGGGAATTTGGGTTACCAGTCACCTCTGTGCAACTGTTAGTAAATTTTGATATAGCCTCGTTCATTGAGTTGAACGTTCCGGCTTGCATTATAGTTTTTACCTTGTCATTGGAGCAATTTTTACACATAGCTTTTACGGCTGATTGTGTTGCATACTTGGATGCTAGTTCTGGCGTTAATCCGTCAGATATGTATGCTCCTTCCAATGATTTTGTTAATTTTTCAATTTCGGCAGTGTATTGGTTTGCCGTTTTGCTCCGCTGTTGCACATTCAGGACTTTTGCTGCCAAAACTTCAACTGATTCGCCTTTAATTGCTGTTTTTAATTTTTTTTTGATTGCTACTATGGTCGTTTATGAGCTTATATAATTTCTAGCTGTGCCCTTTAGTTTTGTTTTAATAAGAGATACTGCGATAGCCTCGTGGTCCTCTTTGATTAATTCGAGGATATCGAGGGCGTCCAGAAAACTAGGTAGGTTTTCTGCCTTGCCATCGAACTCTGGTAAGATCGATGACGCAGTTTTAATAAAAGTTATGATCGCTTGTGCCATTTTGGAGTCTGTTTGTGCACTTCCTTCCGTTAGTGCAACTGTTGGCTGTTTCGAGGAAGTTGCTACCTGTGTGGCAGCAGGGCCTGTTTCTTGTTTTTCCTCAATATCTGATCCGCTTTCGATCAAATATGTGTCGAAATCAATTTCGATGTTTTTTCCGTAGGATGTAGGTATCACAATATCGATATTATATCTTGATAATGGTGATACCAATTTGTCCCTAATATATGTGTATATTTGGTAGGATTCTGACTGGTGAGCTGGTGTGAGGGTATTATTTATGGATTTTATTATCTTTCCCGTGTTCTTTAGTGACAGCAGTATAACATTGAGATGTTTCTTTACTGTCTCTGCTTTTATTTTTATATTTTTGCATATGCATTTATATGATTTTTCTGCGTTGGTTTTTTCCTCATTCAGCTTTGTAAGAATTTCATCCCATTTACTCATTTGGAATAGGTAGAGAAATTCTTAGACTTTATCCAGTCCGTCGGCGCGACTCAGGTATTTCTTCTTCAATACCTTGTTATGGATTGAGTATATTTTTAAAAAAAGATTCAGACATGTGCAGACCGTCACAATCAAGAGCAATAGCTTTATGAAGTCCAATGCTTCGGTGTGGTCAATTACTTGAATGGAATTGATCACATTCGCATTAGGCTCTTCCAATTTCGATTCGTGGCCTCCCATTGACAAAAAAAGTACAACAAATGGAAACAAAATTTTCCCTAATGTGGGTCTGTTCGTCCCATAAATTTGACCTCGAACCTATATTTTTCCTCAGAGGTGTCAATAATGGTTCTAATGCGTTTTCAATTGTTGGTTCCCTAGGCATTTCAATTAGTCTCCACCATTTCCTAAGCCAAACTAGATCTTTTTCCGCCTGCCTATAAGCTTTTATCTTTCTTAATTTTTCAATTGCCTCTTGTGTGCTTGCTGATTCCAAGTTATCAACGATACTGTTGATAGCCTCATAATCAAGGTTATCAGGTAAGGCGTTTTCCATAACAAGATTTTATTATTAATTTAAAAAAAAAATTTTCTTTAAACACTATAATGGAGAAAAATTGTTTTCATCTATCTAGGGTTTTTATCCCTATGCATTTATAGTTTATTTAAAAAAAAAAACTTTAGTACATATTGAAGTTCTTAATTTTAAGCTAATAAGAAAAATACTCCAGGAGGCTATTGGTCTTCGGGAACATCTTGCATCTGCTTTATTTGGTTTCTGGGACGTCTTATATTCCACTTATTATGCCGCTTATAACAACTTGTAAAGGCATTTTTCCGTTGTTATCTTCTTCCTTATAATTTCCTGTTGTTTATTATCAACTGCCTGCCTGAGCTGTTCGTGCAGCTCCCTTAACTTCTTTTTATGCTTTAATCGTTTACCCCCACGCTTTCGCTTAGGCGTTGGTTCTGGTACCTGGGGTATCTTTGTTAAGGCCTCCTATTTTCGTTTCTGTTGCCTTTTCAAATACTCCTCTATTGTAAGGGGCTTGGGCCCAACTTTTAGCTCTATGTTTTGGGCGGCATGGAAGTGTTCCCACTTTTTTAAGATTTTATCGAAATCGTCCATAAAATATTAGCGGATCTGTATTTTGAATTAATTTACGAGGACAGCAGCTAATTGTATTGCCGCGTTTGTCCTAGTTTTTTTTGATTTATTAAAAAGGACAGCAGCAAGTTGCCTTGCTGCGTATGTCCTGTCCTAATATTATTGAAAGGACTACAGCAAATTTCTTTGCTACGTTTGTCCTTATTTACAGATTCGTAAGCAGGATCGCCATGAAAAATGGGACATCCATAGAATATAATGAAGTTCAGTGTGTTGGCTGCGTGCCAAAGAATCATTCTGTTTTATTATAAAAATGTTAACCTATTTATACAAAATATTTCTTACTTTTTACTTATTTACTACGATACATATTTACTCTAATTCTTACATACTAAAGCAAAAGAGAATCAAGAGAGAATGCATTCCAATGCATGCATGTGCATATGTATGTACACATGCACATACATAAATATACATATTTTGTCAAAGCATATAAGAGCGTTTGCCCAATTCGTGGGAAATCTACGCATAGCCAAAATACATAACATCAGCAATAATTTAGGCTGGGAGTTTGTTTACGTTGGCGGTCGGTAATTAAGCCGCTGCTTGCGCTTGCATATATATGTAAGCATTTATATATGCAAGCGTTTTGGATACATATATATATATTTTAATATACCGTCTGTATGTAGGCATGTGCATGCATTGGACACACTGCAATGTATCGCGCCTTTTTAGTTAAGCTCGCAAACGAGGACTCGCTACTTGATCAACTGTGCGTATGCATCGTAGATAATGTTACTTCTCTATCGATAGACAATTTAGACGATAACCATTTATGCGTTCTAGGCGATTTTAATTTATGTAATGTTAGCTGGAGTGATACATCCGACTCAGGTTTAGTGGCTGACAATATTATAACTCAAAATGAATCATACTTTATTGATAGTTTTTTAAGTATAAATCTTAAGCAAATTAATGGATTTTACAATCAACTCAATAGAATTCTAGATCATATTTGTCACTGAGAATCTTAATTGCGATATATCAAAGTGCTTGAGTCCAATATCAGCTGAAGGCATACATCATGCCCCCCTAGATATTAAGCTAATTTTTTATGAATTCTTGCCACTAAAATGTATTGATACTATTGATTTCAACTTTGCTTCTTGTAACTATCCAAGTTTGAAAAATTCTCTTCTGGAATTCAACTGGGACGAGTTTCTTTCCAACTTGGATACTCATGATAGCTTTTCTAAATTTAAGTCAATAATGGGTGAATTTTGCCTTAATAATATTTCTTAAAAAAAAAGTGATCTTTTAAATCAACATGGTATACTTCGCGGCTAAAGAATTTAAAAAATCTTAAAAACAAGTACTTGAATAAGTATAAAGCATATAGTTTGTCGTCATATTTTGTGAAGTACCAGCACTTTCAAAGGAAATTCAAGTCTCTGAGCAGAAAGCTTTACAAAAACTATTTAATTAGTACTGAACGTAATATTAAAGCTAATCCGAGAAAGTTTTGGAATTTTGTAAAATCCAAAAAGGCGTCATCATGCATACCAACCTCGGTTGAGTTTGACAATAAATTCGCGACTACCCCACGTGAGGCAGCAAACCTATTTGCTGATTTTTTTAAATCAAATTATGTCCCGGTTGATGGGGTCCCCTGATTTTTCTGCTGAAATTCCATCAGTTCTGAATCTTGGAATGATGCAAATCACTTCTGAGGATATTTTAGCGGGGCTAGCTTATCTTAAAACGTCGTCACAGACTGATGTTGATGGGTTATCAGCAATGCTTTTTAAAAATTGTCCGGCGTTAGTTTCTCCGCTTAAGATTATTTTCAATAAGTCCCTTTCCTCGGGTACCTTCTTGGATGATTGGAAATTAACCACCATTACACCCGTTTTCAAAATTGGAAGAAAAAGTGATGTCCGCAACTATAGGCCAATATCAAAGCTCTCAAGTATTCAAAACTATTTGAATGTGTTGTGAAAGAAAAAATTTACTTTGCCGTTAAGGCCTTAATCAACCCGAATCAACATGGTTTTGTCCAAGGTCGTTCCACAACCTCTAATCTTGCTGTTTTTCTGATTTTTGTATCTCATCTTTTTCGTCAGGACTCCAGGTCGATTGTGTATATACGGATTTTTCTAAGGCTTTCGATAAAGTGTCTCACGCGATATTGTTACATAAGTTGGCATGCTTTGGCTTCCATTCATTCTTTTTATTGTGGCTTAAATCATATTTAATAGGTAGGCGCTGTGCAGTAGCCATAGATAGTGTGCTCTTGTACCATTTTATTGCCACCTCAGGCGTTCCCCAAGGATGCATATTAGGGCCGCTTCTCTTTATACTCTTTATTAACGACATAAGCGGTTGCTTCAATCATTCAAAGTTTTTGCTATATGCTGACGATTTAAAAATTTTCTCTAATGTTTTCGACACAACAGATGCGATTTTCCTTCAAAGAGACTTGACAATCTCCACACTTGGTGTGAGAAGTCACGTCTTTCCTTAAATGTCAAGAAATGTTTTCATTTAACATTTTCTAGGCGTCAAGCTACCCTCAATACATCGTATAGGATTGCCAATGACGTTCTTCAACGTGTAACTGAGTTTAAGGATCTTGGAGTAGTTTTTGACGTTAAGTTGACGTTCAACAGTCACATAAACTATGTGCTCTCAAAATCGTATTCAGTTCTTGGCTTTGTTCGTCGAAACTCGTCTGAGTTTTCTGACCCTTATACGTTTAAACAACTTTTTACCTCTCTTGTTCGGTCGCACTTGGAATACGCCGTCTTCATTTGGAGACCTTATGATCAACTATCGATTAGCAGGATTGAACGTGTTCAGAAAGTTTTCTTAAGGCATGCGTTACGCTCTATTCAATTTGAAGAACCGACTCCGTCCTATGAATCTCGACGCATGTTAATTCATTTGGATTCATTGGATAAACGAAGAAAAGTTCTTTCCCTTTCATTTGTCTTTAATATTATTAACGGGATCATCGACTGCCCAATCTTACTACAGCGGATTAGTTTTAATATTCCGCGAAGAAGTCTTCGTAATTTTTACCCTTTTTATGGTGAAAATTTCAGAACAAATTACGCTGGTAATGCGCCTATTGCTCGTGCGCTGCGTGAACTAAATGCTTTATTTTTAGCTTCAACTCAGCTCGACTTTGCATTATCAAAATCTAAATTTGTGAAAATTCTTTATTTGATTTGTCAGTAAGAAATTTGTGTTTCTATATTACTTCCTCTTGGGAGGTCTTATGTGACATTTTTCTAGTCTGTAAGGTATTATGTACTGTAGACTTAAATAAATAAATAAATAAATAAATCATCTAAATAGACAAAAACACTATCACGTAAAGAAGCGGGTATAACCTTGTCCATTAATCTACAAAACTTTGTGCTGCATTACACAGTCCAAACGGCATGACTGTGTAATGATAAAGGGGACGCCCTGGCACTGTAAACGCTGTTTTCTCTCGGGATTTCTTTTCGAGTGGTATTTGCCAGAAGGCATCTTTTAGGGCGATGGCCGAAATGAACCTCGTGTTTTGGAGTCGGCTGAGAATCCCATCGATGTTCGGAAGCGGATAAGCGTCCTTAATAGTTCGCTCATTCACTTTCCTCGCATCGAGACAGAGACGCTTCTTTTCACCCTTTATCACCAGCGACACGGGAGAGCTCCAACTGCTATTGCTCTCCTCACTCACCCCTAGACTCAACATGCGGTCTAGCTCAGCAAAACCATGTTCTTGGATCGCTGGTGATATTGGATAGTGTCTCTGTTTCACTGTGAGATTCTCATCCGAAACCTCAATCACGTCTTCCTCCACATTGGTTTTCCCCAACCCCAAGACAGCAAAAGATGGGTACTGCGCCTCAAACCTTTCTAAGGCAACACTTTGCTCTTTCGTGAGGACATGTTGCACTGCATCAAACGACAAGTCGCCTTCGGCAGGTACCAATTCTGCAACGGCAGAGTGAGCCGAACGCACCATCGTTCCTCGACTTACAACATCCAGGTCGAAAGCCTGCCAAAAGTCTACCCCTAGATACACTTCCTGCTGGAGGCCTGGCACGATTAAAAACTCTAGGTCTTTGACTTCTTCTTCCCACAAGACTGGCAGAGTGATAGTACCTACTACTGGCTTTTCCCGCCGTTTGCTGTACGAATATTTTGATTAGAAACCTTAATGATGCTATCCTCTCTGCCCTCTATCAGTTTTTCATAATTCTTACCTAGACAATTCGCGCCAGCCCCCGAATCTAACAAAGCTAGAACATCCTCTCCTTCTATTTTAGTCCTAGCGAAGAACCGGTTATCTCCCTTAAGGGTAACAATAGTGGAGACTATCTTATGGTGGATTCTCTTCATGATTCTCCTCTTCTCCCGCATCTTCTTTATTTTATTAAAACTTCTCTTTTTTGTCACAATTTCTTCATTAAATATTCGATGTCTAGCTTCGCCGTATTCTCTTTTTCTCTGATGTAGACTTTTTGGCTCGACTTTCTTCCTTTCCATTGCACTGTCCTTATCCCTAGCACCGCTTTCTCTATGTATTGTCCCGGTAGTATTCTTTAAAATTTGGACCCTGGGTTGGATTCCGGGTGGGCTAGCTCCTGGCGAGAGCTCCCGGCTATCTCCGCCAGTCGGGAGTTTCCCTGTCCCGGTTTAAAAACACAAAAAGACGTATCTTTACCACACGCAAAACAGATCATATTATGGAACGGGGACTTACAATGATTCTCTTTCCTTAACTCAGACGGATTTTTCACAAAATAATCGACAGGCATTCCACACCCATAACACAACATTAAATGATAAGGTGACGCACAGAACGAATTGATGCTAGGATTGGGGTTAAACGACGGCTTCGGCTGGGCCGAAGTTCCCTGGATTTTGCTGCTGGAACGGCCCCTTCCACTGTAAGCTGTTTGGGATCGCGTCTACGGGAGTCTGGTTTGTTTCCTCATCCGCAGGTGTCGCCTCGGGGTACCCTAACTCACTCACTGCTTTGGCCCTACTCTTATTCTCCTTTATGAGACGCTCCGCTCGCCTACATTCGGACTTCAGCTCAGCCAACGTGTCTATTTTCGATGCAAACGTTAAATTTGCTAAGTAGGGCTTCAGGTTCCCCCTAATTATCCCAACCAGCTCCTTCTCTGGGATACTTTTCCGGAGCCGGGAAGTCAAATTATGGACCTCACCGTAAAAGTCGTCGAACCCTTCCAGTGGCTGTTGTTTGCGACCCATTATCTCGCGGATTATCTCGTAATCGGACTCCGCGGTCTTGAAGTGGGCTAGCAGCTCCGCCCTTAGCTCGGGGTACCCAAAATCGGGTTCGTCCGAGTGGTCCTCTAAGACCTGCCAGTACCACTTCAAGGCGGAGCCCGTCACGAGACAATGGAAGTCGGTGAAGAGCTGAAAGTGTGATATGTTGTGTTGCTGTCGCAACTTCTCGATCCTGAACAGAAAGCTCTCCACCGTGATTCCTTTGTTCGTGCCGTCAAACTTCACGTGCCACTTGTCCAGGTCCATCTTCTTCCATTTCGGTGGGTCCTGGGTGTTTCCAGATGAGCCTGAACCCCCATGCAACGTAGCATTTGAAACGACACGCTGGCTGGCTGTTTCGGTTGTATTGCCCCTATCCGGAGTCGAAGACTGGGCAGGGTTCCCTAACCCATGTCCCGAGGTTTCCATCCCAGCGACTCGGTTGCTGAGGTTTGAAACATTCTCGCGAATATTGCGGACCTCGTCCATGTACTGCGCCATCAACTCATTTTGTTCCGCCATCATCACCATCATCTGGTTCAGCTGAGTCATGGAGATGGCCGATTGGAGATTCCCTGGGGTTGGGAATGGCACCTGTGCCTGCTCCGCCAACTGCTCCAGCTACTGCTCCACCTACTGCTCCCTCCTGCTCCGAATCGGACATTTTAAAAAGTTCGTCTATTTTTCGTGAAAACGTCTCTCCCCCGGAAAATGAAAAGGTTTCGGTTATTCTAAGACTAGCCGGACGGACTGTTTGGACAATATGTTCCCCCGATGATCTAAGCACCCGCGAAGCGCACCTGCCCACCAGGTCTGTTGGTAGGCAATCGCGATGAGGTATGCCCGTATCGATCTGCGTGAAGCCCGATCCGATGACTTCGTCCCGCAACGCTCTGACTCTGCTCCGTGTCACGATACGGTTTAGCTCCAATTCACCAACAATCTCGTCCTGAGCGTCCTCCTTCTCCATACAACGAAGACTTTCTTCCGCCAATAAGAGGTCCGGGTCGCCAACCGTCGCGGATATCGGGAAGGGGTAGAGGGGTTAAGGGCCACAAAAGAAAGAGAAAACCGCAAGGCGAAGGTTGTTTCAAAAATAACAGTAGGGCTCAGAAACAAATTCAAAGAAATATGTGGAAAAAAAAACAATGTTGCAAACAGGAAAAAATTTTACAAAAAATGAATAAAATGGATGAGAAAAAAAATGTATATCTATATCTAAAAGGAGGAGACCACGAAATTCAACTAATACAACTATTCAAAAAGTGGGTTTGGAAGAAAAACCAGAATTTCGAGGGCAAAACAAAAAAAACCCAGGAAATAATATGCTAAGAAAAATTTTAACGATGAGTAATTTTAATTAAGATTCAAAATTCAAAATTCCTCTGCTTATGGGAACTCAAACCTAAAGAAATAAAAAAAATAAACCTAGAAAATACTACATAGCTGTTTCAATGGTAGGGGAATTCAATATCCAAAAAAATTTTATTATTCATATATACGTGTATGTAATAGTGTACAAAAATATTCAAGTTAAAATATACGTGGTAATTAAAGTATTTAAGAGTGTTTTATGTATTCTTTTGGTTTTAAATTAAGTTTGTTGGATGCTTTAGCTTGTTGTTGTTGGATCTTTGTTTATTTGTGAAAGATTAAACTTGGTGTAATATTGGTGTGTGTTGGTGTTGCACCTCGGCGAGGTCATAGTGAATGTGAGTGAGTGGTCCGTATGTAACTAGTCTAGGTCCTAGTCAGCTAATGTCTCCCAAATTCGTCCGTTTATGCAGTGTGGCACAACAAGCCTATACGCTCCCCCCTCAAGCTTGGTTGCCACACTGCCAACAACTCCTCCCTGTAGGCTGGCTGTAAACCTCACGTGCACGCGGTGCTGGACTACGTGCACGGTAGCTTAAACAGTCACCTACACGCTACAACATCTACTTGTCAATATACTAGGCTTACCGCAGAATACCACTTATGCAAGCGTTGTAGCTCTCATAGGGAACTTCTACGGCAAGACGAGTATCCCCCCTTATTTTTGTTGTAGCGACACATATCGCGTCGGACTGATCCAAGCGATGTTGCCCCTACCCCTTTCCGACCGTATACGCACAATTGTGCGTGTAGGTTTAAGTCTTAATATTTCCACAAATACTTGAGGTAGAGTAAAATAAACTGACGTATACATATGTACGAGTTGATAGAAAACACAACGGACAGTTATTGGTGTTAGTGAATGTTCGCGAATTTTGCTGTTTTGGTGTTGCTGATTAAAATATTTGCAAAAATTAGTCGAAAGAATTAGTAATACAAATTTAATATAAAAAAGTGTTATCACAATTAGAACAAATTAAGTTTAAATTGAAAAAGGGGAATCAAGTGTATTTCTGTAACAGAAATTATTGCATATGCAGGTTATATTAAAATGACATAATTTTGCGTATCCTGAAAACAAAGGATATATGAACAATTTGAAAAAAAAAAAACTTGTTGGCTATTTTCTACACTAACTAAACTGATAGGGTTTAAAAATACAGACAAATTCATTGGCTAGATTTGCTATAGGTCGGAAAGGGCTACAACTGTCATCAGTCCAGTCAGAGAAGGAAATCGAAAATCGAAATAAAGGAAAAAAAAGGAAAGTGTAAACTGAAATTATAAAAAGGAAAGTTATTGAAAAACAAAAATAAAAAGTTGTGTAAAAGCAAAGAGGTCTTTTAAAAATAGGAAAGCAGAAAGAAAGGAAATTTATTATAGCAAAAGAAAAAATTATTTAATGAATGAAGACTAAAACAAAATAGAAATGAAACGGAAATCGAGATAAAAATTCCAAAATATTTAAAATTAAAAATTGAAAGTAAAAAAAATCTAAAATTGGGCTATTCGTTGGGCGCCATTGTAATGTAGCTGGCTGTTGGGGCAAGGCAAAGGTGGCAAGTGGCATGATGGCAATCCCGCTAGCTCGTCGGATGGGGTAGGTTTTTGCTCACCTGCCTTACCTTCAGCTACATAAGCAAAAAGGAGGTTCATGCCTGGTGAAATCTACATAGGAGGGAAAGAAAGAAAAGAAAAAGAGAAAGGCCTGTCCATGTCAGGTGAAGTCATCCCGCCCCTCGGTGAACGACCTTGGACTCCACTTTGACTCCGCTCACCGAGTGGAGTCCCCTTAGGCTGATACATGTCAGTCCGTCAGTTATCGTCCCATGTTCCTAACAGTCCTGTCTGTCCCAGTCACCTCACATTCACGTCCCCTCTAATGCACAAGTGCACACCCACACCAATCAGCTGCTCCTTTAGCCAGACATGGGATTTATCTTTCAGCCCATATAACATAAATAATAAACAAACAAATCAAAATTCTTTTCAAATTTAACAAACAAGCTTAATTTATTAATATATATAAGAAAAAAAAATGGTAAGCTTAATTAAACTGGTTTGAAAACAAAAGTATAAAAAATAAGCCTCTAACCTCAATCCAAAATTCAGAAAAAAATTAACAAAAATTATGAATTAACTTACAACTAGTAAAAAAAAATGTGTAATAATAAAATATCAATGAAAACTTACAACTATAGATACAATTCAAATAAAGGCGCTTAAGATTAATAATGATAGAATTAAAGAAAAAAAGGGAAAATGAAGTTAAAAGCTAACGAAACGCGTTTAGTTAAATCAAAGGAAAAATAAGAAAAAAAGAAAAATCTTACTACAATAAAGGAAAGCCTAGCAAAAAAATTAGTACAAGAAATTTACCCAAAAGAAAATTCAAATAAAAAAAAAATCAAACAATAAAAAAAATTTTAGTTCAATGAAGCGAAAAGAAATTCAAAATTAACTTAATAAACTCCACTTCAACATAAGGAGAATTCAAAACTAAACAGGAATAATTAAAAAAAAAACTAAAACTAAGGCAATATGGTAAAGATTTATACATAGGTATGTGGGCAATATTTTTAAATGTCTTACTCACTAGCACTTACCGATCATCCCGTTGACAGAGGCGCCTGCGTCGCGGAGGGAGGATTGCTGGAAAAAAAATAAACCTAACACATACATACATACATAAGTTTCCCTCTATTGGAAGTTTTTTTTCCAATGCCCACTAGCAGGTATGGGAGGTGACACTCTTGTTGTTACAAATTATTCGGACGTGTGGCGGCCGTCCGAATCAATGCTAAAATTGCGCTAATAACTAAATAGATGGAATAAAAAAACTAATAAATGCTTTGCAGGCAAACAAAAATTGGAAATTTAATCAGGAAATGAATTTAAACTAAAACTGCAACTGAATAATGAAAGTGAAAACAAGAAAATGGAATGATAAATAAAAAAAGCTATCTAAAACAAACTTAAGTGGAAACTTTTGCAAGAGAACAAAAAAAGGTTATGTGAAAGGGTGTGAAGCAGGAATGTGTTCAAGAACCAAGAAAAAAAGGAAATAAAAAAAAAGGTGGTGAGAAAGGTGGTAAGGGGTTTTAGGGGATATCGGGGTTGAGAAAGGAAAGTGAGGCAAATTGGGATGCAAAAGCTTCGATAAGTAAAAAAAAAAATTTAAAAAAATACAAAGCAAAATTAAAAATATAAGTCGTAAAATCAAACCAGTTATAAGAAAATAAGGGATAAAGAAAAATCTATAAAGAAAAATTAGCCAACCGAGAAACTAAGAAAAATAACAAAATATTATTGGCGGAATTTCATGAAAGGGGAAACGTAAAAAAATGCGCTAATCAGGTTTACAAAAATTATAAAAATGAGGCTTTTGAACTTAAACAAAAAAAGAAAATTCTAAGGTAAGAAAGTGAGAAGTCGGGAGGTAGCTAATAAAAAAAACTAAGAAAAATTAAAATAAAGAACTAGCAAAACTAGGCAGTAGAAGATAACTAGGTAAGAAAAGTAATAAAAAAAAACCGAGAAAGTTAACTTAGCAGAAATACGATTAGAATTAGGAATACTATTAGGGTAGTTCAGAATCCAGACAAAAAAAAAAGTTATAGTATCTAGATAAACTAAAAATTTTGGGAAAATTCTAGCAAAACGAAATATAATGTTGATTACTGAAAAAAAAATGTAAACTAAATTCCTCTAAATTAAATAAAATCGTATAAAACAATATAATATTAAGGTGGCAAAAAAATTATATGATGAAACAGCTGGAACTAATATTGAAATTTAACTTAAGCAAAGTAAATTTTTAGGAAATAAAACGATGAAAAATAACAAAAAAATTTAAATATTGACTATTGAAACCGAAATAAAAATTATTTTAATAAAAGATATGTAACAAAAAAAAACAAGATTTGACGCGGCAGCGGCGGTTCCACTCCTTTCCTCTCCTCGATCTCTTCTCAAAAATGGTCTTTCTTCAATAATGTATGTTGATGTGGTGGTGGTTGCTGTGGCATGAGCGCTCGGAGGCACTTGGTTGCTTTAGCGTGGAGCCCGGTGCAACAGTTATGCTCCCCCTTTACCTTCCAAATTCTTATCTATAGTGGGATCCAATAAAACTGTTGTATATGATGTGTTGGCGGTGGTGTAGACAGGCAAGTTTTTTCTAAAAGGATAGCAAGGAAAACTTCCCTTAGAACCTCGCGATAACATTAGGGCGACAGAAACTTGGGTGCAGGTGAATGGACTTTAAACAATTTGGTCAATCGCAATTTAATCTCTTCTATTTAAAAGTCAAGTGTTAGAATACTTAAGTTTTTAGATAGAATTTCGAATCGGCGATTTCAATTTGATTTTGCACATAACCACTGTTAGATTTATAACATTTCCTCACTTAAATTTTGGGAACACATTCACCATGCACCCTACGTTAAATTATGGGGCCTAGAACACTCACCTAAAAAGCAGCCGATCTGGATACAGTAATCCTCACGGACCGTTATTGCAATCCACAAAAAAATTATCCGCTATATAAAAAAACTGTTTAAGAAACTTTCTCACAACCGGGTAAAGGTGTCCGCACTCACTTGGCTCAACTTTTGATTTGCTTCATTGCCTCGCTTAGCTTGGCGATCGTACACAGAGCCAAAAAGTTCACCTATAATCAAAGAGATCGACGTCTAAAAACGCTTTTGGGCCGTGGAGAGCGAGTGGGGACAAATTTGAAGATATCTTTACTAGGAAATCTTTTAAATTTTAGCTTGAATTTCTTCTCAAATTTATTGAAAAGGAAATCGGCTAAAAACAAGGAGTTAGCTTCTTATTTATAAATTTTTTATGTATTTTTGTCAAAAACGTTAAATTTTTAGAAGAAATCTGCTTATTTTTATGAGAAAATGTGTATAAAGTAAATTAATGAGAACATCCTCTTATTTTCACTAGATTCATATTGAATTTATTAAAAAGGAAAACTATTTATTTTTAAAAGATCCCTTATTAATTCAAATTTTGCTATTAACGTCTCAACATATGTACATACATATCGACAGCCGATATATTCATATATACATATGTACATATGTGTGTAGCTACATACTACAAATATACTTTACAGTTATTGCATGACGCAATTTTAATGTGAAACTTTATTTGGCGACAAATTCATGCAATAACATGCTCAAGAAATGGCACGTGCCACATTTTAATTGCTCTTATATTAATAGCTGTCAGTTGTGTTTTTGATTTGGATGTGAAAAGTTCGATTGGTGTTTGGTGTTCTTAAAGGTGATTAAATTATATTAACTTATTTAACTAACAATAAATATGGTGCGGTGAACTGTGATTTATTGATAATAATAGTGCAAATTTTTAAATTTATTAAAAAGTCAATAAAAATGTAAGAAATTACAAGTGCACAGAATTTGTACACAGAAGTGTACAGAATTTTGTGTGCATAATTTTTATATACATATGTACTATCTATCAGTGTCGAAAGAAAGTGTATACCATAAAATTGCGATTTCCAACAAAAATTAATTCTTTCTGAATAATTTCGCAAATTTTTCATGAAAGTATATGAAGAATAAAGTATTTTTAAAAAAGCAAGTTTATTGAAAAGAAGTAATGTTTGTTGGAAGTCGTCATCTTATGGTGTACACTTTCTTTGAACAGTGGCTGCAGATTGTGGTCCAACAGCTAATGCAAGTGGACGCTGTCAATTCGATAGTTGGTAATTCAACACTGTACCTGCGTGTAATATCGTTGAATTTATCGTGTTTTAATTCAATTGTTACACGAAAACGTTTAGTTGGAGTCACAAAAAAGTTTAAATGTACATGTTCCTCTTTATTTCCTTTCAGTGACTTGAGGTTTCAATTCCTAAACAAAATGAGCGAAGTGTTGGAACTATTTAAATCTTGGGGCCTTTTAGATGAAATAATAAACATTATAATTGAACGTGGAATTAATTCCTTTTTCGTTCTCGAGAAAACGGAAATAGAAGATGTTGAAGCCTTTTTTGATCGATTGGATTCAAAATATTTCGGGGAGCGAAAAAAATTTAAGTCAGGTTTAAGGGAATGGCGGAAACAAAAGGTAAGATGCTCGTTTTATTTTAAAATAATCTGCTAATATTTTTTTCGCTAGGCTATTCCATTTGTTTGTGATCAGGAGACTCTATCGGCAAATAGCAAAATTCTTGAATGGCTCGAAAAAATATCCGATGATTTGTCCAACGTTAAGTCGAGAGAATCTACTCCGCTACCTTCTTCATCTGAAAGTTCGAGTCACTTAAATCTTGTAGCGCTGTTAAAAAAAACAGTTAAGGGTCAACTTGTTTTAAGTTTTCAAGAAAAATATGGCTACTTAGATACTAGAAATCAGAAAAATTTAACTCATTGCATCGTGGATAATTATACTACCTCTGGTCGTAAAATGCAATATTCTGATATGAGGCAATGGGCGAATGAAATCGTTGAGGTAGGTGCACCAATTCGATGTTAACTACCAAAAACTTATAAAAATCTTTTGTTATTCTAATATTTTAGGAGTTTTACTTTTTGGAAAGGAAAAAGGGGAAAAAGAATCCGAGTGGCAAATTGTTTTCTCGTTGGGCCAATGCTGTAAAATTGGAAAGTACAGCTGTTTCTGGTACGCAGGAAGCTCGTGAAGATATTTTTGATGGTATGGTATACTTACTATTAAAGCATTTATTTAAAGCATTTTTATTAACTAAAGTTTGTATATAGATACAGATAATGCTGTGGAAAAACAATGTTGGCTGGCCCATAATTGCACACCTTGGGAGCAAGTAAAACAGTATTGGGCGGATACATGCACTTTAACAACTAAAAGTAAGGGATCTCTATCGGATTTGCTGGCAGATTGGCCGCGTTACAATGACTTCAACGGTTATGAATTAGTAAGATAAAAACGCATACGTTTTTCGTTTAAATTTAAAAATTATTTATTTATACTAGGTTGATATTGATTTCAATATCATGGATCCAGGTATTGGAAACCAGCTTTTTATAAAACTGGACACATTTTATAAAAATATAATTCCCATTTTAAATACCGAAGTGAAAGACCAAGCTAGCCGAGAGTTACTTCTTTCGAAACTCTTTTATAAAGATTTATCAAATGGTAAGAAAACACCAAAACTATGTACATAGTTAATATTTATTAATTTAAATAAATTTTTTCAGATTCTAAATATTGTATTGTGTTGTTACTACTCCATGCTGTTCTTCAACCACAGCGGCATAGTAAAACGCAGAAACCAACCATTGCTGACGCCCAATCGGAGTTTATAACACTTGCAACTACACCAAATGATGTCTTGAAAAAAATTTCAGCTAAAATTGAGGATTACTCTAGTAGAAAACAGCGATTGCAGCCTCACACCATTGCAGTAGGTGAGGACTATGCAAATGTATCAGAATTTTTTATATTTTGCGACGGGCTTAAGTGGAAGTGCGCCACTTTAATGAAATGCGTCGATTGTATTGTTAAGTTAAGCTATGTATTCCAAATTAAATATTCCCACAATAGCAAGCAAGTTTGGGTATTTTTAGAACAATACTTTTTTGGTCTTAAATCTGAAGATTTTCCTTCAGTTTCAAATTTACTTAGCAAATTAGATAATTAATTCTTTATTTTCTTTCCCTTTTTAATTGTTAAAAATGCCCAAATTCGCTTGCTATTTATGTAACAAAAACCACTTGACTTCATACTTACTTATAAATCATTTAAAAGAAGATCATGGACTTCCACCAATAGAAAAATTTGTTTGCAATGAACAAAATTGCAACCAAATATTTCACAATATGTATAGGTTCCGAAAACACTTAGGGAAACATAAAACTGAAAATTCTTCACCGGTAAATAATGTTTTAAATGAAGTACATCAAGTTCCAATTTTACAAGAGCATGGTAAACACTTACAATGCCCTGATGAGCCTCAACTTACATGTCTTTCGAACTTCAAACATTCAATCCTTGCATTTACTCTTGAGCTTCACAATCATCCAAATTTTTCGAGAATAGACGTCCCCAATAGTTGAAATGATTAACCCGTTAATTCAAAATTACGATAATAAAGTTCTATCTCAAGAAATAATACGAAATATATCTGAACCATTTCTAGATGTGCGTTCTGAATATAGATTTCTTAAAGAATTAGAATATTTGAAGCATTTTACACATCCGCGAAGTTATGTAATAGGCAATGACTTGTCTGGAATTGTTTTAAATAATAATCCGACTTTAAGTAGCGCTAAGGCAGAAATCGTGCTGATGGATATACCTTTTCAAATAAAAAAGTTCTTGGAAAGTGAAGGGGTATGGGAACAAATAATTTCTAATTTTGGTATCATATCAAAATTTAATTCTTATTACAATTTTTTAAATGGAGATTTTTGGAAAACTGTAAACCTCAGTGAAAACAATTTGACAATACCACTTTTCTTGTACATGGACGATTTTGAGATAAATGATCCTTTAGGCTCAAAATCCTGCCAACAGAAAATATGTGGCATTTATTACACTTTTCCAACAATCCCAAGCTATCAAGCTGGTAGGCTCATGAATATATTTGTAGGCGGATTTATGAAAAGTACAGATATATGTCAGTATGGTATTAATATTGCCTTCACTCCACTAATAGACACTTTAAAAAAATTATATATTGATGGTTTGGATTTAGAAATAGGTGGTAAAAATTTCAAAATTTACGTGAGGCTTGTTCAAATTTTAGGTGATAATTTAGGACTCAACACAGCTTTAGGATACAGTGGTTCATTTTCGTCAAACTATTTTTCTAGAATATGCAAACGCAGCAAGAACGAAACGCATATTGATTGTATCGAATATCCAGAATCTTTAAGAAATAATATTAATTATGAACTTGATATTACATTAAACGACCCATCTATAACTGGAATTAAAACAAATTCTGCATTCAATTCACTTTCATATTTTCATGTAACCGATAACATATCATGCGATATCATGCATGATTTATTCAGTGGTGTATGTAAATATAGTTTTAGTAAAATATTACATTATTTTATATACGAAAAAAAATATTTCACTTTGGAAACTTTCAATTCCCGGAAGCAAATGTTTCAATGCGGAGAAACCGAAATCGGTAATGTTTCTCCTCCTGTAAAAAAGGATCATATTAAGAACTCTAATTTTAAAATGAAAACTTTCTCCCACTTTATATTACTTATAATTGGCGATCTTATACCACAGAATGATGGTGTTTATAAGTTTTTAGTTATTTTCATTAAAATAGTTGACTGTGTATTATTGCCAAATTTTGATGAGGATCTCTTAACTAAACTTCAGAAATTGATTGAAGAGCACAATAGACTATATCAATGTTTATTTAAGGATACTTTAAAACCCAAACACCACAATCTTGTACACTACCCCACTGTTATTAGGAAGCTAGGACCCCTGAAATGCTTATGGTCATTTAGATTTGAAGCTGAATACCAAATTCATAAGAAATATGCCAGAAGTATAACGTCCAGAATAAATATTCCTTTATCGCTAGGAATAAAATCAGCATTACGATTTGCAAACCCTCTTTTAACTAATAACTTTTTTCAACACGAATATGTCTTTAAAGAACTAGGTCCTATTGCAACGGAAATTTACATTTCCTCATTAAACTTATCTGATTTGAATTTATATAAAAGAACAGATTCAGTTATTTTCCGGGGGAAAACTTACAAAATCGGACACATCGTATCAGTTACTAAATGTACTTTTCTTATTTACGAAATATGTGATTTCTTAATAAAAGAAAATAACGTTAGTATTGTAGTCAAAAATCACACTTGTCTTAATTTTTCGGAGAGATTCCAATAATATTTAGTTAGGGGTGAGACACATAATTACACGGTTATTGAATTTGATTCCCTAGATGGTCCGCCAATACATTTTTATGTTTTAAATAATGGACTTAAGGTAATAAGAGTAAAAAAATATTGAAAAAACCTGCTTAATTTTCTTTTAGAACAGTATGAAATATAAAAATTAAATACCCAAATATCTATATATCTATATATCGAGACCTAACTGCAATTTTGGTGTAACCAACAAACTTTTGAAAATCCATATTTTGATAGACATCGATAATTCTGTTTGTTTTGAAGTATATGGCAGAATATTACAACCGTGGTAAGTTCCATTACGGAAATAAAGAGAAGGCAAATATGATGTAACCAACAGTTTTCTTTGAAATTGTTTACATTTTCAAGCTAAAAAACCTTCGCCTGTGAAATTTTATTTTTGTTGGTTACATCAAAATTGCGGTTAGGGCTCGATATTTTATGTGTTCATAATAATTTTAATTAAAATATAGCGAAACCTGTAATACTCAGATATATTATAAAAAAGAGGCTTAATTTTCTATTAAAATAATAAGAAATCCAACCAAATTTGGAAAAAGATGCCTTAGATGATTAGCTATTAGAGTAGAGATAAGCGTTATACGATTCTAAAGAACATGTATTATAAAAACTATGAGCAAATATGTTAAGTTTATTTTTTTAATATCTTAATATATAAAAATCACGTGTCACATGTTCGATCAGGGTGAGCTCCTAAACTACTCAACCGATTTTAATGAAATTTGCACAGCATCTACAGTTTGATCCAACTTGAAAGATAGGATACCTTATATCTCAAGGGGGAGTGGAAATCGGTAAAAAACCATAAATTTTTTTGTTTACACAGCCACAAATCATAAACGGATCCACCGATTAGAATGAAACTTACTTGAAGTTAAACTTTGAAAAATTTACTTTCGTTCTGCATCAAAAAAAAAAGTTGATTCATATATTATTTAACCAAAATTGTTTAAACAATAGGAGCACCTTTTCTAAAAAAAGCTGTTTGTGTGTTTGTTCGCTGTCAACCAAATGAATCGATTTAAGTTATAGCCCCGTCACATACAACGGTCGCCGCTGCATCATGCATTGACAGATGAGTTGAACGCATGCATTTCAGTTGAGAACGACAGATAGAGCTTCGCGAGGGACATCTGTAGTGCAAACTTTCGCCAACTTTCAACTTTTGATGCATGAAAGTATAAGAAGAAGCATTTGACATTTGGCTTTTGGTGCGCGCTTAATATAACAAATTGGCGCAAATAAAAATCAGCTGTTTACAAATGCAAAACCTTGCGTGATGATTGTGCCGCTGTTCCTGTGACGCATAAGTTTGCGTTAAATGCATGTACATGCGAAACTTGGTTGTGACGAGGCCATTAAGCGAGCGCTCGGTAGCGGTACTTCGCTTCGTACATACATACATATGTATGTATGGATGACGCTTTAAATAAAAACAAAATTAACATACATATGTACATACGTTTTCGTGTTGCTGAGGGATAAGTAAAAATCAAATACATATATGTACATATTTTGTAGTGAACGCATTTTGTGAAACCCCGTTATTCGTATTTTTACAATTGCTTCATTGTTCAAAAAATTGCTGCCTACTTATCATTTATAAGTTTAGGTATCACGTGTAACTTACTTACAACTTTGTAATATACTAATTTGTTCCAAACTTGAACACAAAAAATAAAAAAAATTTTAATAACATATTTCTTTTGTATTAATTTTTCCTCAACGGTGCATTTGGAAATTCATATCAACGGTGATAGGAAATCTTTCAAGGAGGTCGCCATGCTTTCTTACAATTCGCATTTGGGTAAAATAACACGGTGCTCCCCATGACTGGTGTTCTCCTACCGTTTACTCCTATGTAACATAACAAGAACCTTAGCCACAGCAACGCGTGGCCGGGTCTGCTAGTATACATATATATATTTGAACCTATTATAATTATAAATTAAACTTGTACAATTAAATAAAAAGCAATTAAAGAAACTGTGGTATTTATTTTCAGAAAGCAAATTTAGATGGTATTCATTTTAAATTGATCATATCATCGCATTGTTACAATGAAGAGGGTCTCATCAGCTATATCAGTCGTCAACAAATTTTACTAAATATAAACTGTACAACAGTATACGAAAAACAAGTATTAATTGCATAAAGTTCGTGAAGGTTAAGAAATGTGACTGTCATTGCAGCCGCTGTATTTGGCAATAATTCAAAGCAAAAATGCATGGAAGTACACACTCTTACTTTATTTTCAAGAGGCGCAAGGTGCAAGGGCATCGGCAGCAGAGGTGCAGCCACTAACAATAAATCAAGCAATAAATGTTCAAGAGAGTGCTAACAAAACGACACAGCAAAATAGTAGCGAAAACAATAATGTAGAAATTGGCGGCCAAGCAGCAGGTCTGAACGAAGAAGTTGGAGCATTGGATATTTCGAACGGCTTAGATGAGAAAGACGAAAGCATAAAAGATTTGGTAAAGTTGCTCACATTGAAGATGCTAAGAGAAGACGACAACAACAAAAAGGTAAAAATCTCAGCAGACAGCTTTGCCAAAATAATACCAGCGTACGACGGCAGAAGTATTCCAGTGTTACAGTGGCTCCAAAACTTCGAAAGTAATGCAGAGGCTTATGGGTTAGATGAAAAACAAAAATATGTTCAAGCGCGCGGAAAAATGGTAAAAACGGCTCAATTATTTTTAGAGTCGGTTTGCGTCAATAACTACGTTAGCTTACGCGAAAAATTAATTAACGAATTTCATAAAGACTATACAAGTGCGGAATTGCACAAAGAACTAAGAGAAATTAAAAAACGTAGTGATGAAAACTTCCATGAGTATGTTCTGCGTGTTAAAAAGTTGGCATCGCTTGGGTCAGTTGATGATGCATCGGTAATCCGCTATGCTGTTGATGGGTTACGCGTTAAACCCGAAATAAAATTTGTATTATATAATTGCAAAACCGTAAAAGAGTTGATTGAACGTCACGAAACATTTGACTTTGCATTTAAAAGTGATCAGCCAGTCGTGAAAAATAATAATAGTAATAATAATTCGTCGAAAAAAGATCACTGCTTTAACTGTGGCTCTACAGAGCACAAAAGGCTAGCTTGTAAGGAGCCTATGAAGTGTTTTAATTGTAACAAAAGTGGCCATCACGCGAAAGTTTGCCCTGCTAAAAATCAAAATAAAGATGTTAATGTTATATCTGTTTGTAACCGTTTTAAATCTATAATCATAAACGGTACCGAGGCGAAGTCCTTAGTTGACACGGGGTCTGACGTATCAATTATTAGAAAAAGTTTTTATGAAAAATTCTTGTCAAACATTTTGTTAAAAGAATCCGACAAATTACTTTATGGACTTGGTAATGTATCAAACAAAGTTGAAGGCAGTTGCTGCTGTAATGTTGTTGTTGATAATTTGAGCTGTGAGCAAACCTTTTTGGTTGTGTGTGATAAGAATATAAAATTTGACATTTTACTTGGTTTTGACTTCCTAAACAGATTCAAGGTTGTCTTTGATAAAAGTGGTTATAATTTCAGTAATCTTACTGATGAAAGCTTTGAAAACGAATTAAAAGTGTATAATATAAGTGAATGTCAGCACGATCTCGTGGTACCAGTTTGCTTTAAAGACGCAATCGTAGAAATTATTAAACTTTATAAACCAATAAAAGCTGATCGCGAATGCCCTATTGTGATGGACATTATCGGTGATAATATTAGACCCTTTCGCCAATCGCCAAGTCGGCTTCCATTTGAGAAGCAAGAGGCAGTGAGAAAACAAGTCGATCAGTGGCTTGAACAAGGTATTGTTAGGCACTCTACCTCTGAATTTGCAAGTAGAGTTGTAGTTGTGAAAAAAAAGGATGGGTCATATCGTGTTTGTATCGATTTTAGAAAACTAAACTCGATGGTGCTTAAAGACTCTTTTCCACTACCAATAATAGACGATGTTTTAGAAAAATTACAAAAAGCTAAATATTTTTGTGTAATGGACCTGGAAAATGGTTTTTTCCAGGTCCCCATTAAAGAATCTGCCAAAAAATATACCGGTTTTGTTACTAAAGAAGGCGTATTTGAATTTAATTATGCACCTTTTGGTTTTTGCAATTCGCCAGCCGTTTTTATACGGTACATAAATTACATTTTTCAAAATATGGTGAATGAAGGTGTTATGTAGCTTTACATGGACGATATAATTATTTTCGGTGTTACGGCAGACGAATGCACGAAAAAGCTGCAAAAAGTGATAATTAAAGCTTCTGAATACGGCCTTAAAATAAAGTGGCAAAAATGTGCGTTTATGCAAACAAAAATTAATTTTCTGGGCCACGTAATCGAAAGTGGGACAATGCAGTTTCCAACGCCCAAGAACGTCAAAGACATTCAATCATTTCTGGGCTTGACCGGCTTTTTTAGAAAGTTTGTGGAAGGTTATTCCATAATAGCACGTCCACTTACCGATTTCCTGAAAAAAGACAGTACTTTTAAAATAGGCCGAGTTGAGCTTGCGGCTATTAGTGAACTCAAAAAGAAGCTAGCAGAAGAACCAGTGCTCAAGTTGTACGATAGAAACGCGAGAACAGAATTACATACTGATGCTTCCAAGGATGGTTTTGGTGCAGCCTTGATGCAAGTTTTCGAGGGTGAACTGCATCCCGTATACTTCTGGAGCAAAAAAACAACACCGCAAGAATCTAGGCTGCACAGCTATGTGCTAGAAGTAAAAGCAGCCCATCTCGCAATGCAAAAGTTTCGGCACTACTTACTTGGAGTAGACTTCACACTAATTACAGATTGTTCCGCTTTTAAAAGCACCACGTCGAAAAACAATATTCCGAGAGAAGTTGCACAATGGATTATGAATTTCCAAGACTTAAGATTTAAAGTTGAGCACCGTATAGCGCCAAGAATGAGGCATGTCGATAGCCTGAGTCGTAACCTAGTTGCAGATGTATTTGTTGTTGCGTCAGATGTTACCACACGTATTAGAAAAGCCCAACAAGAAGATGAGCACTTGATAGCAGTGCGCGAAATACTTAAAACTAAACAATACCAAAATTACATAGTAAAAGGCGATTTATTATTTAAATCAGTAGATGGACACAAATTATTAGTGGTTCCCAGATCGTTAGAGGCTGACATAGTTCGTGATGCACATAACGTTGGTCATTTCGCTGAACTAAAAACAGTACACGCTATACAGCAAAACTATTTTATACCACATTTGCAAAATAAAGTAAGACGTTGCATAGACAATTGTGTAAAGTGCATAGTACACAATAAAAAACTTGGTAAAAAAGAATGCTTATTGAACTGCATTGAAAAAGGAGATCAACCGCTCGAAACGCTGCACGTAGACCACCTCGGGCCAATAGCCGCTACGGCGAAGCAATACAAATACATCCTAGTTCTTGTGGATGCATTTTGCAAATTTACGTGGCTTTTTCCAACAAAGACGACGAATGCTGAAGAGGTAACTAATACGCAGGATGAATGAATGGACAACCGTATTTGGCAATCCAACACGAATAATCAGCGATAAAGGTTCGGCTTTTACCTCCAATAACTCAACGATTTCTGTAAGAAAAATGGAATCACTCATGTTACTATCACTACAGGCGTCGCTCGTGGCAATGACCAGGTTGAGCGCGTCAACCGATCCGTTTTGCAGGTGTTGTTAAAGCTATCAACTGACGAGCCTGCGAAATGGTACAAATCCGTCGGGCTAGTACAAAAAGCCATTAATTCTCATGTGCACACATCAACAAAACGTTCACCGTTCGAAATCATGTTTGGAGTGAAGATGAAGGGCGATATTAGTAACAGTGTGCTGGATATGTTACACAATGAGCTGATCGATAGGTTTGAAGATGAACGGCAAAATTTACGCCGTGACGTGAAGCAGCAAATTCTTAAAGTTCAAGCGCAATATAAGAAAAACTATGATAAACAACGTAAAAACGCACCTATATACAAAGTAAACGACGTTGTAGCAATTAAACGTACCCAATTTGTAGCTGGCAAAAAATTGGCTAGCGAATTTCTTGGGCCCTACGTTGTCACAAAGGTCAAACGCAACGACCGGTATGATGTGAGAAAAGCCGAAAACTGCGAAGGTACGGTTGAGGCATCAACATCCGCTGATAATATGAAATTGTGGCGGTTTGTTTGTAACTCGGATGAATTGATGTCATCTGGGTCAGATGACGAAGATCAGAATGGCCGAATGTAAACAGTGGTCATTAGCTAACAACAGTCGCCAACCACAGTAGCCAACAACAACCACTTAATGATGCTCCGTTTAGTTTACAACAATAAGTAGTACATATGATTTCCAGTCGCCTTTACTCTCTGAGTTGATCCGTTGTACAAGCAGTTGATACAGTCGTTTTTTTTCAAGTACGAGTTGACCTAACAAGGCAGTCTGAAAGTCAAGTTGCGCGCCGTCGGTCGTAAAGAAGTCCGTGGTCAGTCAGGTGAGCCGTGTGAAATAAATCTAATCAAATTATCTATTTTCAATTACCTAACGTGTAAAACTAATGTGTCAAACTAATATTATAAACTAAACCATTTTATTGTGAATTTAAACAACTGAATTAAATTAAATTACAATAGTGATTCTTAAATCACATAGAACTATATTTTTCCTTTTTTACATGTATATTGTAAATAGTACCCCTTTTGTAAATAATCCTTGAATTATAACTATTCTTATTGCATTCCAAATAATACATTTTTAATTTTTATTTTACAATATTCATAGTTTGGTTTTTTCTTGGTTAATATAATATTTTACTAGTTTTAATAGATTAATTATAAATGGTGATATTATTATCCTGAATCGACAATAAAATATGTATATATTGTAAATAGTACCACTTTTGAATATAATCTTTGAAATACTAACTGTTGTAATCTTTGAATACTAATGTTAATAATCCTTCAAAAAATAAATGTTAAAAAAAGATGCATTGCTAATAATATAAATTTAAGTTTTATTGCATTGCAAATAGTAACTAGGGCTGATGATTCTACCCGGGTAATTAGGTACCCGGGTACCCGGACCCTACCCGGGTACCCGGGCGCTTCGGGTAATGCCCGGGTAAGCGGGTACCCGGACACACTATTACCCGGGCATGCTATTACCCGGGCATCGTTCAATGTAGTATGGCAAATTTCTACAGTACGCATGCTTTGATTTGTTTCAAATATTCTATGCAATATACCAGGAGCTCAGAATTTCTATGTAAGCAATTATAAATCAACTGAAATGAAAATTCAGTTAGTACCGTTTTAGGAAAAATATAAAGACCCTAAACGAAAAGTTCTAAAGTTTCTTTGATTTTTATTTGCGATGAGAACTTATAGAGATACTAAGATTACTACGATTCATAACTGGATTAAGAGCATAAAAACTAATTCGAAAGATATTAAAACGGTTGTATCTTTGAAGCTTTATCTTTAAATTATCTTAAAATCTATTTTTATTCTTCTTCTTTATGTCTTTAGCACCCCGAAATATACAGTACTTTCTTGGTACGATATGCAGATGATTGTTTTTACCCAAAAGAGTATAGGCTTCTTAACTGAAATAAAATATTCAACTTTTATTTTCAATAATTTTTTAGTTTTGAATCAAATTAAAATGGATATAATTTCTAATATGCGGTCTCAATGTTGTACACATTGCTGTAGTGTTCAAACATTCAAAAATGTAGATGACATATTTTTCAATGAATTTTGATGTTTTTTTTTTAAATATAAAAATTTCTGAAAATGTAGCTGGAGCACAAAACGTATATGTAAGCTATTACAAAAAAAAATCAATTCAAAATCAAATTTCAAAATTTGCATCACACGGGGGCAATTTGGGGGCAACAACCTCCCCTCAACTCATTTTACTGTAAATTTGCATTTCGATACTAGCATCTATATACTTAATATGGCGCCTTTTACATCTTATGATGGGGCATAAAAGAGAAAGATGAGTGAATGTTCGACGTACGATTTGTTCGTACCGAATTCAAACAAGGTAGTTTTCGAACAGTCATTTATCTAACCCTTCGTCGTATATCATACGTGCGCTATAATGAATTTGATTCTATAATTTTTTAAGGGACGCTACAGGAATTTTCTTTCAATCTAAAATTTTTTTTTTTTCAAATTTAAGCTACAACGTTCCCTGTAGGGAGTTCTCTTAGGGACTACTATAATAAAAAACGGCTTTTTTATTTATGTAATTCCCCAATTATCTTCTGTAATAATTCCGAAAGCATTTCGTATAAAACAAAAACATTTTAAAAATTGCTAAAGGTTCCCAGTGTTGTAAGAAGGTGTTACACATATTTTAGGAGGCATATATGTACATACATATGTATTTATCTGTCACAATACCTTTTTTAATTTCCAGAAAAGCGCTTTGAGCGTAAGATAGTTCCGAAAGGATGGAAAAGATGGTTAAGGAGAGGTGAGAAGTATTATACCCGTATAACTAGATGCACGTCATATTAGTGCCTCTTACGACCGGTACGCCTATCTTAGGCATATTATAAACCCCGAGGTAGTACTCTCTATTCTTGTTCTATTAGTTGCAAGTCAACTTGAAAGTAGTTAACTGAATTCCCTACGGGGCTTATAGACAAAATAAATATGAAATACAAAAGTTTCCTGTTTACATTCTGCGAAATAATTATAACCCTAACATTTTTCATAATAACTCAACATTTAATTTTTATTTTTGAGGAATAAAATATCGCTCCGGAATAAGTTTTATTTGCGACTAAAAAAATAAAACTCGACCATAAGTTTTATATTTGATCAGAAGGAGTGAAATTACATCTATATAGTGTTATGTAGCTGGTAGTTTGTTGGGTGAGGAGTGGTGGCAAGCAGGTATGCTTGCATCCCAGGCTAGCTCGTCAGCGTGGGGGGGGGTACTTTCCACCACCCTCACCTACAGCCACATGAACAAAAAGGGGTTCATACCTGCATGAATAAAAGTTAAAGGTAAGAGTAGTAAAAGGGCATGGGTGAGAAAAGTCAAAAGGGAGAAAAATCCGCAAAAAGGAGAAAATAATGAAAATAAAGGGGAGACCTGTCCTGTCAGGTGGAGTCTTCCCACCCGCTTCCGTGCAACTTGCACGAAACCATGGGCACTGTGCTGACTCCTAATTACTTACAGTGCCCCCAATCCTGACTCAAGTCAACCAGTCTGTCACTTAGTCATTTTCCTTAATACTCACCTTCACATACCCGTGCGCACGCAAGCGCAGCCCCCACACCAAAATTAAGTAATTAGCCCTGCATATTAGCAAACATGGAACCTTATTTCAGTTATACATTATAATTTATTAACTAAAACAAGCTCCTGTTGAAATCCTAATTCTATATATATCAATCTATCTTAGCGTAAATCTCCAAATTCATTTAAATTAAAATTTCTTTATATCTCGTTATCTATCTTATAATCTAACAAACAAAGGTAATAATAAAAGAAAGAACAAAAAAAATGCGAATCAAAATTACAAAGTAGAAAGAAAACTTATTCACTAATTTTCTCAACCTTAAGCTAAATCTGATTAACCTAACCACCTTATATATATAGTTCAAAAAAGGGGGAAAAAAAAAAAGATAATAAAAATTTATATATTAACTTAACTTCCTAATGTATATAATTCAAACCACAATATAACAAAAAAAAAAAGATATGATAAAAAAAAAACAAAATAAAAAAAGTGATAAAAAGTTAAATCCTAAGACTCCCTAATGTAGCGGTCATTGATCTTTTGGTCAGCTGATCGCTGTCCCACTGACCCAGATTTCGATTTTAAGATCAAGTGTAGATATATATGAAAAATAAAAATGTAAAACCGAGAAAAAAAGGTAAAGAAAAAAAAGGGGAATTGAGAAGGTTGAGTTTTTGTGTGAGATTGTGTGTCTAGGATAGTTATGTATGTACGTATATTCTTTCGTTTTATTTTTTTTTTTGTCGCTAATCCCTCTGGCTACCTTGGGAGTAGGGTGGGATGGCGCTCAATATGCATACATACACACCGACATATATACGTATCATTAATTACTCACCAAGTCTCACTGCTCCAATGGCGCCACTGCAGAGTACCTGTGCTGAGAAAAAAAAGAGTAAACTGCATACATATATATTAACTCCTAGCACTTGGTCATGCGCACAATGACCACTCGCTCCCACTCAACCAGATCGATCGCTTATGATCTTGACTTTATCTAATTACAAATTTTAGTTCCCTATGCTGCGTGGATGGATGCGCATAGTATGCTAAGCCCTCCCGTACTTAAACTTAGAATACCCTAGGCAGAACCGAACGTTCGGGTATCCGGGTGGCGGATTCGAGTCCGGATGGGGTTGAGGTTAGCGGTCGGAAGTGTACAAGTAATTTAAAAGGTAAAAAAAATTCAATTAAAATCATATGCAAAAGGCTGGGAGTAAAAAAGGTTGGTTTTGTGATTGTGTGGGTGGCAGTGTACTAAATTATACCAAAAAAACGAAAAAGAGATATGAAAGCAGGAAACTGAAATGGCTAAAATTTTGTGGAGAGTTCAGAAGCGAAGATGAAATGACCAAATGAAATGAAAAGAACTAACGTAGAAATAAACGAAAAGTTGGATAATTAAAAAAAAATCGGGATATGAAATTTAAGCAATGAAAGTTAAAAATAAAAATTTAGTTAGTTAAACAAAAACTCAAACAAGTTGAAGTAAAAAAAATTCACTAAGAAAGGTTCCAAATACAATTGCTTAAAAAGAAAGATAACTCCTAAAGAAGAAAATGACGTAAAATGAATGATGGCAAAGAAAGATTAAACGTAAGTAAATCAAAAGCGGTCTGCAAAAAGAAAACTAAAAAAAAAGGAAAAAATCACAAAAATTTGAGCAGCGAACAAAAAAATTCAAAAACTTAGAATAACAATATGAAAATATATATAAGGAAATTCAAATGATAATTTATATAACTTAGGTATACGGCTGCTCCTTGGGTTTTGATCCTGACATGTACCATATAATGTATCTGGTGGATGTTGTGTGGTGGTGTTATGGTGTTATGGTGGTTATGTTGGTGATGTTGGCGATGTTGGTGATGTTGGTTTTTGCCGCTTGCTTGGTTGTTGTTGTTGCCGCTTTTGCTGGCACCCTTGCCGCCCAATGTTTTTTCTCCAACTCTTTACTGTGTTTGTTGCAGTGGTGTTACGTGTTGTGCAAGTTATCAGTGTCTCTGTGTTGTTTTTGTGGTGAATGTATGGATAACTAGTGTTCAGTGTCTTTTTGTTGATTTTGTGGTGCATGTATCAGATGTAGCTTTGTACCATTAAATGTTTTAGGCACATTCCTAGGCGTTTTGCCGCGAAAAATCCGGTACCCTGGGTGTACTTCCGGTGAGAATGCCACCGGGATTTTCCTGGGGTTTGGGTGTACAAAAAAGGTTGCTGTTCGGGCCCGCTCCTGGCCGTGTAGAACGTTATATTAACTTGAAGAAAAAGCTATTGAATCTCCTCCGTGGTTATTGTAATGTCCTGGCGTTGTTTTAGATGTTCGCTTTTTTTTTTACGTTGCTTGCCGCGAACCGTTTACTTTTTGGCGGTCTCTAGGCTTGCTCGATTTAAAAATTCGCGCACTTCACTTTACAAACTTGTAAGTATACTTTGCACACTTATGGGCACAGTTTTAGCGTAACTTCACTCCGTTGACTACTTCGGCACCCTTTTATACCTTCCGCCGTGGTAAGAAAAGCTATCTTTTTGGGAAAGTTTCTATACGTGTATATAATCTGGGCTTTCGTTTTTCCCGCAATCTCAAATACACACTCATACATTCACACAGCAATCCTATATCTTCCTTTCTTTCTTTCTTTCTAACATAGATAGAATGTTGCTAGGCGTTCAGCAACATTGCCTCTGTTACTGCCTCTGTTGTTAACAGCAAACATCAATGCTATCTACAGTAGCAGTAACATAAGCACTGTTGATGAAGCCCTACTGCACAATATCTATGTTAGATACTTAGTTAACATTGAGATATGTTGCCAGCGTTGTGAAAGGCTGTCGTTACAGGCTCGCAACCGCCGATGGTGCCTGCACTATGGAGCGTGTGCGTAAAAAAAGGTTTCAACGCAGCCCATCACTCGTAGTCTCCTTGCGTCCAACGTGTGGCCTCGACCCACGACTCAATGCCGGGCCTAATCTAGCTACTGTACATGTATGTTAACTACTTATAAACTAAATCACTGGGCTATTGCTACTTCTTAACTACTTATACTAAATCACTGGGGATGCAGATACTCTAAGTATCTATGAGATAGAAATAAAATATCACAGATAGAGGGTTAAAACTAAATCAATAAAATATCACAGTATTAGGTATTAGTCAAGTAAATAAATAAATAATAATAATTGCAAAAATAATCAAAAATAAGAAATAAATTCATACGTCAGTTAAAAAAAAAAATAAATAAAATAAATAAATAAATAAATAAAAAAATTGTTAATAATTACATGCGTCAATAAATAACAAACATATAACATACATAAACACTGCTAGATACATTTATACATAAAAGCAAATATAACCACATTAAACATAAACATGAGGACTAACTCTACGAAAAACATGTATCTATTTTGCAAAAATATCTTTAGCGTGGTATACGCCGATCTTTTTCCCATTACTATCGCCAAGTTCATACATCGAGTTTCCTATGACATTTAGGACTATGCACTTTACTTGTTTTGGTGCTAACTTGGCGTTGTAATTGTCTATTTGGGAGCTTTGTTTAAAGTTTCGGCGGTATACCACTTGTCCTATTTGAAACTTAACATCTCTACTCCTAGTGTCATAAACTTTTCTACTTTTTTCATGGGCCAACTTCAGCTCCTTCATAATCTTGTTTCGTAAGAGTTGTAACTTGTCGTTCGTATCCACAACTTCAACATCCATATCTTTTAATGCGCCTAACTTTCGGTATAGCTCATATGATGCAGCATGCTGTATCATAGGCATACCGAAAGTGGCATAGTACGGTGACATATTAATGGCCGAATGTGCAACGCTGCGGAGGGCAAATGCGGCGTCAGTAATATATTTGTCCCAGTTTTTCTGGTTATCCTTTATAAAGGATCGGACAATCTGTAACACAGATCGGTTTACCCTCTCCGCAGCGTTACCCTGAGGCGAATAAAATGCCGTTTTTACGTGTTTTGTGCCGTACTTTTCTAAGAAATTTTTGAATGTTTCAGATACAAATTGTTTTCCATTGTCTGAGTGGACATATTCGGGCACGCCGAATATGTGGAAAACATCTCTTTCCAAAAACTTAATGACAGCAGCTGAAGTTGCCTTTCTCATGGGTTCTAAGAATACAAATTTTGAAAAATGGTCTAAACACACAAAGACATACACATTACCATCACTACTACGAGGATAGGGACCCATAAAATCAACAAACAGACGTTGGAAAGGTCGTTCGGTGAGTTTTTGCTTTCCCATTAATGGTTGTCGAAATACATTTTGTGTTTTATTTATTTTGCAGGTTTCACAATCTTTTACATGTGCGCATACATCGGTCACCATGCCTGGCCAATAATACTTTTGACGTAGTCGGGATAGGGTTTTATGTATTCCTCCATGGCCAGCAGACGGTGAGCCGTGAGACATTTCCACTAGCCCCGGTCGCAATTCCGACGGAACCCAAAGCTTGTAGGTCTGGTCCGCTAGAAGATCGTCCCCCCTGTCGAATTGCGTCCGTTTGTACACGAAACCGTGCGATAGACATAGGTCGGGGAGCTTTTCTTGGTTTTCGGTCACCGTTTTTCGAAGTTCTTTGTACTCCTCCGACTCAAAATACGGTGACTCGAGGCATATGTCTATCGCCCGGTCGTTTGTCATTATTTCGTCCATGTGCATCCTTGAAAGTGTGTCGGGAACCACGTTCTGCGCACCTTTTCTGTGTTCAATATTGAAATCGTATGCTTGGCGTTTTAGGCTCCATCTTGCTAGCCGTCCTGACAAATCCTTTTGATTCATCAGCCATTTAAGGCTGGCATGATCGGTTATGATGGTGAACGGGGTTCCCTCCACATATGGGCGAAAACGCTTTACGCTAACTATCGCTGCATAACATTCAAGTTCGGTGATGCTGTAGTTTTTCTGTGCTTTGTTTAGTTTTGCCGACACGTAGGCAATGGGTCTTTCGTTCTGGTCATCGTCTAATTGAAACAAAACCCCGCCCACTCCGTCAGTCGATGCGTCGCATTGAATATAAAAACGTCTGCTAAAGTCCGGGTGTGTAAGTACTGGCGCTGAAATCAAGCTCTGTTTGAGCTTCTCAAACGATTGCATGGCCTCGTCCGTCATCGTAAACTTCTTTATCGTGTCTTTCTTGAGGCAGTCGTGCAGCGGGGCTGCAATAGTCGCATAGTCCTGGATGAAACGTCGGTACCAGCCCGACATGCCCAGGAACCGTCGAAGTTGCTTCGGGGTTTTAGGCGCAGGAAAGTCCCTCACGGCTGCCACCTTATTGGCATCTGTCCTAATACAACCATCCCCGACTACATACCCAAGATATCGCACCTCTTTGTAGCAAAACTTACTTTTTTCGACATTGATTGTCAACTTAGCCTCTCTAAGACACCGAGCGACCTTTTCCAATAAACGCATATGGGACTGAAAATCTATCGAACAAACTAGCAAATCATCAAGATAGACAAAGACACACTCACGTAAAGCGGCCGGAATGACCTTGTCCATAAGACGACACATTCGTTGTGCTGCATTGCACAACCCGAAAGGCATGACAGTGAATTGGTATAGGGGTCGGCCCGGTACAGTGAAGGCTGTCTTCTCACGTGATTTTGACTCGAGGGGAATCTGCCAGAAAGCGTCTTTTAGGTCAATCGCGGAGATGTATCTAGTGTTTTGTAGGCGGCTCAAGATTCCATCAATGTGGGGTAAGGGGTACGCATCCTTGATTGTACGTTCGTTGACTTTACGCGCGTCTAAACATAGCCTGTTTTTAGTGCCCTTGATCACCAGTGACACTGGTGAGTTCCAGCTACTGTTGGACTCCTCTATCACTCCCATACTCAGCATACGGTCCAGCTCTGCATATATCAATTTTTGAATTGCCGGTGAAATTGGGTAATGACGTTGCTTGACTGGCAGATTCTCATCAAGAACCTCGATGACATGCTCTTCCTTGTCCGTTCGACCTAACCCTAATACCGCGAAAGATGGGAATTGGGCTTTTACACGCTCCAACGTGTTACTCTCTTCCGTCGTTAGGACATGTTGAACGGCGTCGAAAGACAGGTCACCTTCAACGGGAACGAGTTCCGCCACACTGGCAACATTATTACGCACATTCACACCCTTACTCACAACACTCATTCCAAACGCCTGCCAGAAATCGACACCTAAATAGACTTCTTGTTGTAAATCTGGGACTATTAAAAATTCCAAATCTTTAGTGACATTATCCCACAAAACAGGTAGCTTTATTACCCCCACCACGGCGGTTTCATCCCCATTCGCCGTCCGGATATTTTGACCCTTGATTGGCATAATCAAGGCCTCTCTACCGCGCAGGAGTGCCGCTGAGCCTTTTCCTAAGCAGCAGGCACTCGCCCCTGAGTCCAGGAGAGCCAGGACCTCATGACCTCCTATCTGTGTTTTTGCGAAAAATCGATTGTCACCTTTGACCGTGACTATTGTTGCAACTATCTTGCTACGTAATCGTCTAAAATACTTCTTCTTCTCTCTCATTTTCTTAATTTTTTCAAAATTTTTCTTATTCTTCTTCTTTAAATCCATACTTTCGCAAAATATTCGCCGCCTCGCTTCATCGTATTCTAGTTTACGTTGGTGTAAGCTTTTTAGTTCCCTTTTCTCCTTATTTTCTATTGGCTTCACAACCTTAGCCTCATCTTCAACTCTTTTCAAAATTTTTAATTCTGTGTGGCCGGGTTGTGAGCTTCCTGGCTGGAGCCCCCGGTTATCTCCGCCAGTTTGGGGTTTCCCTTATTGGGTTTGAAGACACAAAAGGACGAATTACTCCCACAGCCAAAACAAAACATAGCATGAAACGGGGACGAACATTTATTTGGCTTTTGTGCTTCTGCCGGGTTTTTCTCAAAGAAATCCACCGGCATGCCACACGAAAAGCACAACATCAAATGGAACGGGGACGCACAAAAGGAATTTATCGTTGACTTGGACACATTTGGACTAACAGATGGGGTTGGAACACTAGGATTTCCGGTAGTTTGGTGTTGGACTTGGGATTGGGATTGGGGTCTCCTATTAAATGCTTCTATTTTCACAGCATCTTCAAAACCTATTTCATTTACGGCCCTACTCCTACTCTTATTTTCCTTCATAAGTTTTTCGGCTCTCCTGCACTCAGCCTTGAGATCCGCCAGAGAGTCCATTTTTAGGGCGAAAGTCAAGCTGGCCAGGTACGGTTTGAGATTTCCCCTGATTATACCAACCAGCTCCTTCTCGGGGATTCGCGTCCGCAAGCGGAATGTCATATCATGGATCTCCCCGTAGAAGTCGTCGAAAGTTTCTCCGGGTTGCTGCTTCCGTTCCATTATTTCACGGATTATTTCATAGTCGGACTCGGCGGTCTTGAAGTGGCTCAGCAGCTCGGCTTTCAATTCGGGGTACCCAAAATTGGGATCGCCGGCATGATCCTCGAGAATCTGCCAATACCACTTCAAGGCACCGCCGGCAACCAGACAATGAAAGTCCGTGAAAAGCTGGAAGTGGGTGATGTGGTGTTGTTCTAGCATTCTTTCAACCCGGAAGATGAAACTTTCGACGCTCATCCCTTTATTTGTTCCGTCAAATTTTATATGCCACTTCTCCAAGTCTAACTTCTTCCACCTTGGAGTGGCAGTCGGGTCTCTTGTGCCTTGTGTCCCCACTGAGGTCTGATTAAACGATTGTCCACTGGCACGACCAGCAGTTCCGCCAGCTTGGCGTTCTGGAGTGGATGCTCCGGTTGGTTGGTTGCCCAGGGGATGCACGGTGGTCTCCATCTCTGTCATACGACCACTAAGGTTCCCAACGTTGGTTTTTATACTTCTTACTTCTGATGCGATCTGAGACACCAAGTCTTGCTGGTGCGCCATCATCGCCATCATTCGGCTCAGTTGCTCCACGTTCGACATCGAGTTGGCTGCCCCAGTCGCAGGCGGATTTCCAACGCTGGAACCTGGAACTGCATCTGGTGAACCCCCTGGTACAACATCGCCTCCCACAGCACCCACCTCCTCAGTGTCGGCCATTTGACACAAGAGATCGACTTTTTGAGAAAAATTTAAACTATTGTCTGTTTCGCTGAATGACACTCCGCTGGCAAACGTCACCCTATGAATTCGCTCGGGGTCGATGGTCGAAAATATCCGGGACGTACACCTGTCGAAGTAGGCACTCGGGACAAAGTCAACTGCTTCCGGAATCCCCGTGTCAATTTGGTTGAACACGGTCCCAACTACCAAATTTTCGTGTTCTCTTCTTTCGTTCGCCCTCGACTGGCTACGTGTAACCGGCCTATTCGTGCTCAAAATCCCTAATCCACCTGGTACCCTATCCACCAAATCCTGATCCGCCTCCTTGTCTTTGGCAGACATTCACCAATCCCCAAAAAAAACAAATTATTGTATCAAAAGAATATACAAATGGAATATTAAATCAAGAAAGTATTTGTTTATGTAGTGCAGCCTAATGTATTCAACAATCGTCGATATAGAACTTAAAGAAAGGCAAGAAATATGGAGGAAAAATCGGCTGGGTTTCAAAAATTTCAAATTCCGAATAAAGATTATAAAAAGAACTTAAAAGCAACAAAAATAAAAAATATGACTGCTATATCAGTAAGAAGAAATAAAAAAACAGAAAAATTCAAATTCCGAAAAAATTTATAAAAAGATATTAAAATAAAAATATAAAAATTCAAACTCACAAAAAAATTATGAAAAGTATTTAAAGATATAAAAGCAGAAATATGGCTGATATACCGGTAAAACAATTAAAAACGGAAAAATTCAAATTCACAATGTATGTGTGTGTATTTTTATATATGTATAGATATATAACCAAATCTCTGTATTCAAAGAATATATAATGTGGTAATAAGAGGTGTAGGTATAATTATAAATTCAGATGTTTATTATCTTAAAAATAGTAATGTGATAAGCATGTAGATATGTGTGTTTAAGTATAGGTGTGTTGTAGATATATGTATAAACTACTAAGTTTAGTTTTCAGTCTAAATAACTGTTCTAAAACCCAACAAAAACTAGGCTAATTAATCCTAACCGCAACCAATTGAAAAATTATATAAATATATTAAAATAGTATTAAAAGGTATGAAAGAAATTTTTAAGATAACTCAACTTGTAAGTATAAACAAAACATCCGAAAATTGCTTAGTTTTGTTGATATAAATGAAATACGTTAGGAATGAAAATTCAAACTTCTGAAAAAATGTAATCAAGATTATAAGTATTGGTGTGTGTGGTGCTGGCTTGGCGAAGATTCTGTGAAGGTGATAGGTCCGTCTCTATTCATCGTCGTGTCCATTTTCAGTCCTCGTACTGTCCTTTAGGTGTGGCACTACACGCCCGGTGACGAATCACGAAGTGTGGATGCCACACCTCCCTACTCTCATCGTGGCGGCTTGTTGCAAACCTCACCTACCGATAATGCTGGATCATCGGTAAGGTAGCTTGAACAGGTCGTCACGATCTCCTACCTAGCGTCTGTCTCTATCTGTGTGCCATACCAAGTACCACCTACTAGGGTTAAAACCCAAGGAGGGAACCCTGGTATGGTCACTCAGCTTCCTCATACTCTATTTGTCATGATGCCACAAGCTGTCAGGATAAATCCCAATAGCGATGCCATCATGACGGTCCCTGTACTAGTCAAAGAAGGAAATTAGATCAATTCGAGATAGGTAAGGAAGATGATAGAAAGCAAAAAAGAAAAAAAAAAAAAAAAAAAATAATTACTGAAAGAAATAAGAATAGAAACTATGGTAAACTGAAAATTAAACTAAGTGGGCTATTAACGTTGGGCGCCTTTGTTATGTAGCTGGTAGTTTGTTGGGTGAGGAGTGGTGGCAAGCAGGTATGCTTGCATCCCAGGCTAGCTCGTCAGCGTGGGGGGGGGTACTTTCCACCACCCTCACCTACAGCCACATGAACAAAAAGGGGTTCATACCTGCATGAATAAAAGTTAAAGGTAAGAGTAGTAAAAGGGCATGGGTGAGAAAAGTCAAAAGGGAGAAAAATCCGCAAAAAGGAGAAAATAATGAAAATAAAGGGGAGGCCTGTCCTGTCAGGTGGAGTCTTCCCACCCGCTTCCGTGCAACTTGCACGAAACCATGGGCACTGTGCTGACTCCTAATTACTTACAGTGCCCCCAATCCTGACTCAAGTCAACCAGTCTGTCACTTAGTCATTTTCCTTAATACTCACCTTCACATACCCGTGCGCACGCAAGCGCAGCCCCCACACCAAAATTAAGTAATTAGCCCTGCATATTAGCAAACATGGAACCTTATTTCAGTTATACATTATAATTTATTAACTAAAACAAGCTCCTGTTGAAATCCTAATTCTATATATATCAATCTATCTTAGCGTAAACCTCCAAATTCATTTAAATTAAAATTTCTTTATATCTCGTTATCTATCTTATAATCTAACAAACAAAGGTAATAATAAAAGAAAGAACAAAAAAAATGCGAATCAAAATTACAAAGTAGAAAGAAAACTTATTCACTAATTTTCTCAACCTTAAGCTAAATCTGATTAACCTAACCACCTTATATATATAGTTCAAAAAAGGGGGAAAAAAAAAAAGATAATAAAAATTTATATATTAACTTAACTTCCTAATGTATATAATTCAAACCACAATATAACAAAAAAAAAAAGATATGATAAAAAAAAAAACAAAATAAAAAAAGTGATAAAAAGTTAAATCCTAAGACTCCCTAATGTAGCGGTCATTGATCTTTTGGTCAGCTGATCGCTGTCCCACTGACCCAGATTTCGATTTTAAGATCAAGTGTAGATATATATGAAAAATAAAAATGTAAAACCGAGAAAAAAAGGTAAAGAAAAAAAAGGGGAATTGAGAAGGTTGAGTTTTTGTGTGAGATTGTGTGTCTAGGATAGTTATGTATGTACGTATATTCTTTCGTTTTATTTTTTTTTTTTGTCGCTAATCCCTCTGGCTACCTTGGGAGTAGGGTGGGATGGCGCTCAATATGCGTACATACACACCGACATATATACGTATCATTAATTACTCACCAAGTCTCACTGCTCCAATGGCGCCACTGCAGAGTACCTGTGCTGAGAAAAAAAAGAGTAAACTGCATACATATATATTAACTCCTAGCACTTGGTCATGCGCACAATGACCACTCGCTCCCACTCAACCAGATCGATCGCTTATGATCTTGACTTTATCTAATTACAAATTTTAGTTCCCTATGCTGCGTGGATGGATGCGCATAGTATGCTAAGCCCTCCCGTACTTAAACTTAGAATACCCTAGGCAGAACCGAACGTTCGGGTATCCGGGTGGCGGATTCGAGTCCGGATGGGGTTGAGGTTAGCGGTCGGAAGTGTACAAGTAATTTAAAAGGTAAAAAAAATTCAATTAAAATCATATGCAAAAGGCTGGGAGTAAAAAAGGTTGGAAGAACGTGGTTGGTGTTGTGATTGTGTGGGTGGCAGTGTACTAAATTATACCAAAAAAACGAAAAAGAGATATGAAAGCAGGAAACTGAAATGGCTAAAATTTTGTGGAGAGTTCAGAAGCGAAGATGAAATGACCAAATGAAATGAAAAGAACTAACGTAGAAATAAACGAAAAGTTGGATAATTAAAAAAAAATCGGGATATGAAATTTAAGCAATGAAAGTTAAAAATAAAAATTTAGTTAGTTAAACAAAAACTCAAACAAGTTGAAGTAAAAAAAATTCACTAAGAAAGGTTCCAAATACAATTGCTTAAAAAGAAAGATAACTCCTAAAGAAGAAAATGACGTAAAATGAATGATGGCAAAGAAAGATTAAACGTAAGTAAATCAAAAGCGGTCTGCAAAAAGAAAACTAAAAAAAAAGGAAAAAATCACAAAAATTTGAGCAGCGAACAAAAAAATTCAAAAACTTAGAATAACAATATGAAAATATATATAAGGAAATTCAAATGATAATTTATATAACTTAGGTATACGGCTGCTCCTTGGGTTTTGATCCTGACATGTACCATATAATGTATCTGGTGGATGTTGTGTGGTGGTGTTATGGTGTTATGGTGGTTATGTTGGTGATGTTGGCGATGTTGGTGATGTTGGTGATGTTGGTTTTTGCCGCTTGCTTGGTTGTTGTTGTTGCCGCTTTTGCTGGCACCCTTGCCGCCCAATGTTTTTTTCTCCAACTCTTTACTGTGTTTGTTGCAGTGGTGTTACGTGTTGTGCAAGTTATCAGTGTCTCTGTGTTGTTTTTGTGGTGAATGTATGGATAACTAGTGTTCAGTGTCTTTTTGTTGATTTTGTGGTGCATGTATCAGATGTAGCTTTGTACCATTAAATGTTTTAGGCACATTCCTAGGCGTTTTGCCGCGAAAAATCCGGTACCCTGGGTGTACTTCCGGTGACAATGCCACCGGGATTTTCCTGGGGTTTGGGTGTACAAAAAAGGTTGCTGTTCGGGCCCGCTCCTGGCCGTGTAGAACGTTATATTAACTTGAAGAAAAAGCTATTGATTCTCCTCCGTGGTTATTGTAACAAGATTTTTATGACTGAAAATGTCCTGGCGTTGTTTTAGATGTTCGCTTTTTTTTTTACGTTGCTTGCCGCGAACCGTTTACTTTTTGGCGGTCTCTAGGCTTGCTCGATTTAAAAATTCGCGCACTTCACTTTACAAACTTGTAAGTATACTTTGCACACTTATGGGCACAGTTTTAGCGTAACTTCACTCCGTTGACTACTTCGGCACCCTTTTATACCTTCCGCCGTGGTAAGAAAAGCTATCTTTTTGGGAAAGTTTCTATACGTGTATATAATCTGGGCTTTCGTTTTTCCCGCAATCTCAAATACACACTCATACATTCACACAGCAATCCTATATCTTCCTTTCTTTCTTTCTTTCTAACATAGATAGAATGTTGCCAGGCGTTCAGCAACATTGCCTCTGTTACTGCCTCTGTTGTTAACAGCAAACATCAATGCTATCTACAGTAGCAGTAACATAAGCACTGTTGATGAAGCCCTACTGCACAATATCTATGTTAGATACTTAGTTAACATTGAGATATGTTGCCAGCGTTGTGAAAGGCTGTCGTTACAATAGGTTTCGCTTAAATTTTTTTCAATCAATGCAGATTTTCGTAGAGCATGACGAGAACGAGACATGCACATTCGAATATTTTAAACTGCTCTCCGATACCTTAGATTTTCTTCATTAAAAATATCAAAATAATCATTATTGGGGGTCCCTGTAAATTATTAAAAAAATTTGTGATCAACATCTCAAGTTGGATTTATACACACAGTCCGATATACGAGCTCACCGGCTTTGTATAATCACAATAACTAATAATAATATATTATTTAATTATACATGCAAAATTGTTGGCCTTATAATTATTTAGCAGAGTGTATATCTGATGCTAACATTGATTAGGAATTAAAGAAAAATAGTTATCTAGTAGCATTTTCTCAAAAATTGAAAAAAAATTTTCCAGTAGCGTCCCGTATAAAAAATTTTTAATTTTTATGTTAGAGAATGTGGTTTGAGAAATTTTATTTATCACGCTGAACTGAAGTAATCTTAGGTCACCCTCTTGTAGTTGCTCCTACTCAAAACACCCTTAATGGAATCATTGTAGGCTGTAAACGACCTCAGAGTACGTTAGGTTAGGTTAGGTTGAAGTGGCTGCCAAAGAGGCACACTTAGGCCAGTAACATTAGGCCCGTTGTGATACCACATAGAGACACCTTTATACCTCCTCCTCTTCGAACCACTTGGAAGACTTGATGAAAGCCATCACGTACTTGATGTCATACTTCGCAATTTGGCGAATGTTGTCCAGGAAGGGAGCACCCAGGCAGCGACGTCTAGCGCCGCTAAGTGCGGGGCAGTTGCAGATGAGGTGTTCTACAGTTTCTTCCATTTCGTCGTCTTTGCAGCTCCTGCAGCAACGGCGGTAAGGCACGCCCAGTCTCTCTGCGTGCCTCCCAATAAGACAGTGGCCAGTTAGCACTCCTATTATCTTGGAAATATCAGCCCTTCTTAGGGTGTAGATCTGTCGGGATCTCTTTGGATCCCTTTTTGGCCAGGTTTGTTTGGATATCAAACAACCTGGGGTTTGAAGCCATCTTTCGTTGGCTTGTCGATAGGTGAATTCGTTTAGCATTAGCCTGCACGTTGCAAAGGGTATACCCAAGCGTTCTTTATCAGGAAGAACTTGCTTGGTAGTACCCTGCCTAGCAAGCTCGTCTGCCCTACAGTTACCCTCAATGTCCCTGTGGCCCGGTACCCACGTGAGGTTAACACAGTTCTGCTTGGCCATCTCCTGAAGAGATCGGCGACAGTTTAGCGTTAGTTCAGAATTAAACGAGTTAGAGCCAAGTGCTTTGATGGCAGCTTGGCTATCGCTGAAAATGAATATTTCCTTGCCGATAGTGTCCCGTTCGATCCGGGCTGTGGCCTCCATGATTGCACAGACTTCGGCCTGGAAGACACTACAGTGATCAGGTAGTCTGAAGGAGAGCTCTAAGTCGCAATCTATTGAGTAGACCCCTCCACCGACTCTCCCGTTTAGTTTGGAGCCGTCGGTGTATATGCAGATACTGTCTTCTGCGCCATAGCACCAGTCCGGCTCAACCCAGTCTTCCCTGCTGGGGATGTTTACCGTAAAGTCGCACTCCGTAACTGTAGTAGTCACGCAGCGATCCGTACTTCCGGGAATAAAATTGAAATTATTTAGTATGGTGGAGTGTCCTTTGGTCCGAGTAATCCAGATAGACGATTCCCGTAGACGCAGGGCTGATGTCGCCGCTGCTCGGTAACCCTCTATGTCTAGAGGAATGAGGTCTAGAATGACCTGTAGAGCTTCGCTCGGAGTTGTTCTCAGAGCTCCGCCTATGCTGATCATGGTAGACCTGTGAACCTTCCCTAATAGGTTCAGGTTTGAGGCCTTGCACAGGGCAGGCCACCACACGACGACCCCGTATAGCAATATGGGTTTTATGATAGTCGTGTAAATCCATTTGCATATCTTGGGGCTAAGACCCCATTTCCTGCCTATGGCCCTCTTGCACGTGTATAATGCAATATACGCTTTCTTTTGGCGCTGAATGACGTTTTCTTTCCAATTCAGCCTTTTGTCCAGAACTACACCTAGAAATTTGGCCTTATCGGCCAGATTAAGGCGCACGCCGTTTAGTTCTGGTAGTATTAACGGTGGTATTTTGTATCGCTTAGTGAATAAGACAAGTTCCACCTTCTCGGAGTTGACGCTAAGCCCGCAGCGAGAGGACCATACTGAGATCTCTCGCAACGCCGCCTGCATCAGATCGCACAGGGTTTGTGGGAATTTGCCTCTGTATGCCACGGCTAGGTCGTCGGCATATGCCACCACCTTGCCGCTGCCCCAACATGTGTCTCTTAGCAGCGAGCTAACTGTTAGGTTCCACAGGAGAGGCGAGAGAACGCCGCCTTGAGGAGTGCCTCGCGTGGCGTATCGTGTTATATCAACAGACCCCAGAGATGAGAGAATTTTCCTCCCTTTGAGTAGTTGGTCGATCAGTCCCACCAGGGACCTGTTTACCCCCCGATCTGTTAGTGCGGTGTTAACAGCAGCTGGGCTAATATTATTGAAGGCTCCTTCGATATTGAGGAAGGCAACCAGACAGTAGTCTTTCTCGTCCATGGATGCCTCTATGGTAGAGACTAGGGTGTGGAGCGCAGTCTCCGTAGATTTACCTTTGAGGTAAGCGTGTTGACAGCTTGATATATGGTTGCTGTCAATTGTGGTAGTGAGGTAGTTATTTATTATCCTCTCTAGGGTTTTGAGAGCAAAAGACGTTAGACTTATCGGTCTGTAGTCTTTCGGCTCATAGTGAGAGGCCTTACCTGCCTTCGGAATAAAGATGACCGTTGCACTTCTCCATAAGCACGGAATATCGTTGAGAGACAGACAGGCCGTGAAGATGTGATACAGCCAGTTAGCTGATGTCTCCAAAGTATTGATTAGCTGTGCGGGAATAATCCCGTCCGGTCCAGCGGACTTGAACGCCTTGAAGCTCTTGACCGCCCATTTAACTCCCTCCACAGTTATGGGTATATTTACGGCCAGGTTGGTTGCAGGTGCAATTGGAGCACAATGCATGTTTCCCGGAAAGTGAGTATCCAAGAGCAGTTCTAGAGTCTCCTCTTCTGAGCTGGTCCAGGTACCGTCGTGTCCCCGCAAAAAGCTCATGGCCGTTTGCGACTTTGATAGCACGCACCTAAGTCTTGCTGTGTCGTCGACACTTTCGACTCCAGTGCAGAAGTTTCTCCACGAGGTTCTCTTCGCTTGTCTCAGGGCTTTTTTATAGGCCCTCAGTTTGTTTTTATATTCAAGCCATTGACTCTCTCAATCGAGGTTTTTGGCTATATTAAACTGTTTCCTGCAGGATTTCCGTAATGAGTCCAGATCCCGGGACCACCAGTAAGGTTTATGCTTACCTCGCGGTTTTGGTACTGGGCAGGCCTTTTCTAAGGCGTTTGAGAGTGCCGTTATGAAGGTCGTAACCATGTCCTCTAGCTCCGCTACAGAAGAGGGGCATTGAGAGGGTAGTTCTGGCAGACCTCTATCAAACAGCTCTTTATGCAGTTCCCAGTTTGTGCTACGTGGGTTCCGTCTCATAATGGCCGTTTCGACGGCAAGGTTTAAAACCACCTCAATATAGCGGTGGTCAGAGAAAGAGTGGTCATCAAGAACCCGCCAGATCCTAATTAACTCGTAAGCGCTTTCGCTACAAATAGTAAGGTCAATGACCTCTCTTCGATTTTTAGTAATAAATGATGGTTCATTACCTACGTTGCAAACTACGAGGTTAGTCGTTAAAAGAAAATCAAAAAGAGACTCACCTCGAGCGTTTATGTCGGAACTTCCCCACTGGACGTGGTGGGCATTTGCGTCCGTTCCAATAAGCAAGTGGTCCCTGCTGCAGTCGGCCACCAGTATTTTCACCTTGTCTTGCGGTGGAGGATCTTCCGCGTCGTAAGGCATGTAGACCGAGGCAATAATTAACTTAATGTTGCCAACTGTGAGATTGGCCGCTGTGACGTCGCCATTGCTGTAGTTAAGTAAAAGAAAAGTTATTAGCTCAGACCTAACCATAATGCAGGTTCTAACTTTACCTTCTCCATCAGCTCTGATGAGCTTGAATTCCTTAGTCCCCAGTCCGCAAATCCGTGCTTTGTTGACCCACGGCTCTTGGATGAGGACCACATCAACGTCGCCTTTAGAAAGGCGCCTGCGCAATTTGACGTGGCGGACACCATACTGCTAGCGTCAGAGAGCTCCGCTTCCTCTTCGGGTGTTTCGATGTCCATGTCCACCGGAGCACCCGAAAAGGATGCGCGCTGCGCGTCGCCACGGTAAACGTGGATTACGACTTCGCCAATGCCGTAATGCACACGTCCATTTGTTCTCTTCAAAGGCTCGAGCGCCTCCTTATTTAGGGCTAGTTCTGGCCCTCCCTTCTGTGCCCTTCAGCGTCGCCGACTTGAATGATCTTCCAGTCCTGGGCGGGGAGAGTTGGGTTCATGACTCGAAGCATAGCCAGAATTCTCTCCGGCTCTGCAGGGATTGCTGGAACCCAGGCCCTCGCCCTAGGCCGAGCTGGAATGTCCTTCCAGTCGACGACCTCTATCTTCGCCCCAGGGTAGACCGGGCCTAGCCTTGCCGCTGCTGCCTTGTACAGCGCAACAGTTCTTGCGTCTTCGCAAGCGAGGATCTTTATTTGACCCTGGTACCAGCCCGCATCAGCACCACGCGGCGGACTGCCCGGAGCCTCCATCAACACGTCGAGAACGGCGTCGCCGATGGCGTTCCGGACATACGGCCACTGATCTTTCGGGATGGCCTCACGGTCGTTTCCCCGGTCCAGGATCCCTATAAGGATCCGGTCCTTTGCCACCTCGGCAAAGCTCGGTTTGCCCACCCCAGGGTGATTCTGGTGCCTTTTGCAGGGAGGTTTTATGTCCTCATCCGACCTCTGGCATTTGAAGGGGGTTGCGCTTTCCCCAGTTGCCACCGCAGTGCTTTGGAACTCCGGTAGCAGAGCTCGCGCCCTCGTCACCGCGTTCCTGGCATTTTGGGACAACGTATCCAGCGGAACCCCCACGTATTTTTTTAGTAGCAAGCTGTGGGGAGAACGGCTGCCGTGCCGCTTCCTGAAGGGCGTTCAGCATCAGTGGATGCGGCGCCGTTCGCCGTTGCCAGCGTAACTGCGTTCGCTACCGCACTGGTGCTGACCCCCTCCAGGTCGCTTTTGCCTGTCATTTGCGAGGTTGCCCTCGAAGTGTCCAGAGGGAGCCGACCCGTAGTTGCCATCGCGGTCGCTCCCCCGGTGAAGTTAAAGTTGTAGCCGGCCACCTTCTCCTTTGGCCCATTGTGGCCGGGTCGTGAGACCCCTGCCACAGCTGTGGGGAGAGCGGTTGCCGTAGCTGTCCGTGATGGACGTTCGGCATCAGCAGGTGCAGCGTCGTTCGCCGTTGCCAGCGTAACTACACTTGCCACCTTGCTAGTGCCGACCCCCATCAGGTCGCTTGAGTGTTGTGGGTGTGGGGTTGCCCCCTTACCCGAAGAGCCGCTTGGGCGTGAAAGTGTTTTCGGCGCTTGCGCCGTGGCTGTCCTCCCCCGTGAGGAAGAGGACGAATTTGTTGCTTTAGATTTGTTTTTGTTCATCTTGTTCGTACGACCACTCGTTGGACAGGGCCAACTTGTGGTCAAAATATAGTAAAGGGGAAGGGTATCGTCCGCCGCGGCAGTGCCCCATACCGCGGTAAGACCAAGGTTACTCTCTGAGGTGGTCCGGTGTCAGAGAGGCTCCGTAGAAATACAGCCACGATTTACCTCCCGGCTGCAAACGTCCAATGGGCACGGTATCGCATAACACCCTGGATTGGGAGGGGGTAGATCTTAGTCATCGCTATCCAGAGGAAGTGCAGCTAGCCCCGTGACAGAGCTCCTTACGGGGCGGTGTCCCGAGGATAACCGCATCCTGTTTCAGCGACTAAGCCTTCGCACCACGGCAAGGTATCTACCCTCAGCGCAGAGTACGTTAAGTGTGGTATAATCAATCTTGTTTCAAGGGGCGTAAATGGGGCAGTCATTCTCAGCCTAAAAGATGAAATGGCCCGAAAATATATGATGACACAAATTTCCATGGGTTTTGTTCAAAAAGTAGAGAATTTATGGCGAAAAACTGTATCCCCATTTCGAAACTTACCATTTCATGGATGTTGTGCTAACCGCCAAAATGCCATCAAAAAACTTTAATTCGGTACTCTCGAAACTCCAAGATCGCCCAAAAATCACAAGATATAAAAGGCGCCACATTATTATTTGTATCGAAATGCAAATTTACAGTAAAATGAGTTGAGGGGAGGTTGTTGCCCCCAAATTGCCCCCGTGTGATGCAAATTTTGAAATTTGATTTTGAATTGATTTTTTTTTTGTAATAGCCTACATATACGTTTTGTGCTCCTGCTACATTTTCAGAAATTTTTATATTTAAAAAAAAAACATCAAAATTCATTGAAAAACATGTCATCTACATTTTTCCATGTTTGAACACTACAGCAATGTGTACAACATTGAGACCGCATATTAGAAATTATATCCATTTTAATTTGATTCAAAACTAAAAAATTATTGAAAATAAAAGTTGAATATTTTATTTCAGTTAAGAAGCCTATACTATTTTGGGTAAAAGCAATCATCTGCATACCGTACCAAGAAAGTACTGTATATTTCAGGGTGCTAAAGACATAAAGAAGAAGAATAAAAATAGGTTTTAAGATAATTTAAAGATAAAGCTTCAAAGATACAACCGTTTTAATATCTTTCGAATTAGTTTTTATGCTCTTAATCCAGTTATGAATCGTAGTAATCTTAGTATCCCTATAAGTTCTCATCGCAAATAAAAATCAAAGAAACTTTAGAACTTTTCGTTTAGGGTCTTTATATTTTGCTTAAAACTGTACTAACTGAATTTTCATTTCAGTTGATTTATAATTGCTTACATAGAAATTCTGAGCTCCTGGTATATTATATAGAATATTTGAAACAAATCAAAGCATGCGTACTGTAGAAATTTGCCATACTACAATTGAACGATGCCCGGGTATTACCCGGGTAATAGCATGCCCGGGTAATAGTGTGCCCGGGTACCCGCTTACCCGGGCATTACCCGGGTCCCCGGGTAAACGGGCATTACCCGAAGCGCCCGGTTACCCGGGCATTACCCGGGTACCCAGGTCTTCGGGTATCATCAGCTCTAATAGTAACCCTTTTGAAAATAAACTTATTAATGATGTTTAATTTTAAATCTTGTAATTATTATCTTCCAATTATATTTAAAAAAACATCATACAATTTTCGCAATGTTTGTAATCCAAAATAAACCAAAAATGTATTACTAAATACTTAGTGTCCTATCCTTTTCTAATCTATATAAATGTTTTTCCAAACGAAAATGAGGAAGCCAATGAATACATACAAGGTGTAACAGCATTCTTAACAAACTTTTATAAACTTCAACAATGTAAATTAGTTTTAGTCTAATTAATAACACTGGTTTACAGCCAAAATGCACCAGAGACGCTATAGTGAAATTCCTATGTAAAATCACCTCCTAATTCCGAAAATTTTTACTTGAATGGTACCGTTTTTGAGATATTTACGATTTACCGTTATTTCAAAAAACAAAAAAGATGGCTCCACTTAATCGTGTATATCTCAAGAACAAACTGAGCTCTTCTAAAACGGTTTGAAAATTTTAAAGCTTATAAAATTTACTATAATCAGTACATACAACATTTTTTTCTAGGTCCTGCAGATTCAAACATATTGAACAATCATTACGGATTTTTTAAATTTTTTTTGTAAAAATATAAAAAAAATTTTATTTTGCGAGGAAGGATCTCGAAAACTTTTTGTTTTTTTGCAGATATTTTTTCTCCCCTCTAAGCTCTGTTTTATTACAAAAAAAAAAAAGCTATCAGTGAACAAAATCGATGAACTAATACAAAAGTTATAAGCATTCAAGTAAATATATCCATTTAATGCTTAAGTACCCTACTGGTACATATGTGTTAGTATTCGTATATCAGTTAGTTAGCAGGTAGATTTTCGAAAAGTTATTAGATACAAAGAGCTGTTAGTTTCGTTTTCTCAAACCTGGGTACATTTTAAACAAGAGCATATTTTTGAGGCAGGTAGTGTTTTCTTTGTAGAACTAGGAACCTTTTTGTTTAGGTAGGCTTGAATTTTTACTGGATCTAAGTATAAATAAGAGTACATGCGCCTTGTTCCTTCATAATATCTGCAAGGCTCGCCGGATACGGTTCAGTTTATAATTGCAGTTTATAACCCGTCATTTACTTAAAAATAAAAAATGAATAAAAGGGCGCGAGAGTTTGAGTGTACAAATGATCCGGATATGTTCTGTTTCATCTGCGGTCAATTTATTGTTAAAAGTATGAGACGTGTGTTTTCAAATCCTTTGAATGTTACATACTATAAGTGTTTTGGAATTGAGCCTAAAAACCATGGACACCGAACACTGTGTGCACCACATACGTTGTAAAAATTAGGAATTTGTTCCCTTTTAATGCATAGCTGACTAATTTCTGAAACTATCTATTTAGGCGACGTGTGAAATTTATTACACCAATGAAGTGGAGGGAACCAACTTGCCATTCAACGGACTGCTATATTTGTACTACAAAAGTACTTGGGGTTGGAAAGTCCAGAAAAGTAACCTATGCGAGCGTATCTACAGTGTCATTACCAGAACTAATTTCAACAGAAGCGACATTGCCAGAATCAAATTTAACTTTAGTTCCGGCTCCAGTTTCATTGTCAACAGTAGTATCTGATTACGCGGCATCATGTTGCACTGAATTTCAAACGGAAAACGAAAGAAATTCTTTGTCACAAGCACAACTCAATGATTAGATAAGGGATTTGGAATTGTCAAAGGAAAAGGCTGATCTACACGCCTCTCGAATGCAACAATTTAAATTTGTTTCATCCGATGTTAAGGTAACATATTATAGAACTCGTCACGAAGAATTTTCCAAGTACTATACGAAGGAGGACAGTGTTTGTTACTGCAAAGACATTGCTGGTCTATTCAAACAATTTGGTGAACCATATGATTCAAAAGAGTGGCGATTGTTCATAGACGGCAATAAATTAAGTGTAAAGGCCGTATTATTGCATATTGGCAACCAAAAGCCATCTATCCCGATCGCGCATGCAGTAAATACGAAGGAAACATATGAGATAATGCAAAAACCATTTCAAAGAACTATTGTCACCAGTGGAGGCAGCAGCGTGGGATTCTTTTGAAAAGGTCGTTACTTCTTTTTTAGGCAAACACAAAAGTCCTAACTACGAGATGATAGTGAACGACTTAATCAAAAACTATGCGGAAATGGGTAAATAAAAAAACATATTATAATAAATTATATATTACATAAATTTACATGAGAATATATAGCCATAAATCTGAATTCATCGTCCAGTTCCGAACAAACAAGAACGGGAAAAATATAAACAAAAAATTTGTTCTGAATTGAAAGATAAATCCAGCAAGAAAATTATATACTAACGTGTCACTTATGTATTTATCCAAATCTTGGCGACGAAAGTGACGAGCATGGCGAAAGGTTTCACCAGCAAATGAAAGTGATTGAAAGTCGGTATCAAGGATTCTGGGATGTCGCTATGATGGGCGACTACTGTTGGTTTCTCGTAAGAGAAAGCGATCCTAATCTAAATAAGCGTCAAAACAAGACACATAACTTTTTCAATTATAAAATAAGATCATAGAGTTAAGACAGAACCATATGTACATATGCTATTATTTGTAGGGTACTTAAGTATTAAATGGATATATTTACTTGAATGCTTATAACTTTTGTATTAGTTCATCGATTTTGTTCACTGATAGCTTATTTTTTTTGTAATAAAACAGAGCTTAGAGGGGGGGAAAATATCTACAAAAAAACAAAAAGTTTTCGAGATGCTTTCTCGCAAAGTACACATTTTTTTATATTTTTACAAAAAGAATTTAAAAAATCCGTAATGATTGTTCAATATGTTTGAATCTGCAGGACCTAGCAAAACGTGTTGTATGTACTGATTATAGTAAATTTTATAGGCTTTTAAATTTTTCAAACCGTTTTGGAAGAGCTCAGTTTGTTCTTGAGATATACACGTTTAAGTGGAGCCATCTTTTTTGTTTTTTGAAATAACGGTAAATCGTAAATATCTCAAAAACGGTACCATTCAAGTAAAAATTTTCGGAATTAGGAGGTGATTTTACATAGGAATTTCACTATGGCGTCTCTGGTGCAGAAAAAAAGTTGGAATTTGTTATCCAGTGTAATCGAATAACACTACCTAACTAAAAAAAGTTGTAATAATGCTTTAATATTAATAGTCAGTGCTAAAATAAAATACCATTTATTATTTATAACAAGCATAATTATTATCAATTTCTTTTTGTTTACTTTTTCCTCAAACACTACTAAAATTTGTAAAATATTGAAAAATTTAGTTTTAATACGTATTATTCCAATGTATTACAAAATAATTTCAATAAAATATACAAATATTTAATCAAAATTATGCATTTTTGTGGAATTTATTTGGAAAAAGTGTGTAGGTATCTCCATTTGACAATAACCACTTCAACTGGTATTTAATTAACTAATTAAGCTAATAAAATTAACCATATGTTATCCACTTTAATAACCATTTGTATTTGTATTTGTATTTATTTAGGAGATTATCATTAGTATGTTACGATAACAAATCTTTTATCACACAACATACATTTATTACAGAGGAAGTATGTATTTATATATTACATTCATTATATTTTATTGAATTACATAATAAACTAGTAAGGCCCGCTTGCTTCGCTTCGTATCAGAACTTATAACAGACTGAGTCCGATTTTAATCATTATAGCATATACGCACTTTTTCGAAGTTCGACTTTCTTTCTATAACTTGATTGTATAGTTCACACCAACAATTAAAAAATACATTTGGGCCAGTTTTCGAAATTTGAAATACATACATATCTCTACCCCACCCTTCTCTTTTTCCGTCCGAAATTTTTGAAGATATATAATTGAAACCATTTGAGATATTTAAATTAAGCGCATCGCATATAACAGTACCCATTGGCACCATTCGTTTGATACCCATATTGTACTAACACATTTTTTTGCAAATATTCGTCGATAACTTCAAGATATCTCCCAAACCATTTGGGTTATTTCAATTGATCACATCGCATATTACAGCACTCATTGACACCTTTCGTTTGACATCCATATTGTACTAAGACATTTTTGGTCACCCCTGGTCCACATATTGGGCGATAACTCCAAAACCGGTTGAGATATCGAAAAAAGTAATATCCTAAATTTTAAGTTGAGTATCTAGAAATCCAACGAAAAAAGTTTCATTCGTTTCCATTCAGTACTTTCAGAGTGATACGGCCACAAACATACGGACAGACAGACAGACAGACAGACACACAAAAATTAAAAAAATTAAAAAAATGGTTGATTTGGATTCTACTCGTTTAACAATGCTTCCCCCAATCAATTTTTTGTTGATATCTGCCATGTACAGACATCGACCTGTTACAATTTCATTATATGTAGAGATTACAAGGTTACTTAATGGATATTAAAAAAAGACAGAAATAAAAAGTGAAAAGGAAACAGAGAAGAGAAGTAAAAAAAAGTGAGAAAATTAAGAATCATGAGTTAGATAGAGAGGTGATAAGAATGACAAGACATAAATTTACAAACAATATTTTATGTATTTTTTTTTCTTGAAGCAAAAAAATTGTAAAGAACACGTCTGTAGTTGTTTCGGTTAAGAGGGTTTCTGACTGAAGCTGGAATAGAGTTCCAGAGACGTGTAGCGTTGACAAAAAACAGCCGGGTAGAAGCAGCATAATTAAATCTGGGTACAACTAATGTGCATAACCGAAGAGACCTATTGAATTCAATTTTATCACACAAATACCGATTTTGTGTGCTGATCTTGAGTCCAATCGATTATAAATAAGCTCTGAGTATGTTATCAGTGGCATAATAAGTTGAACAGGCAAGTTTTTTCCCAATTGGCAGCGGTGTATAACTCCCAGACTGTCTTAGATTGCGTAAAGTGCCATAAACGGCTCAGCGAATAAAGGCCTAACGAACTAACGCCTAATTTTTCGAAATGAAAGAATGCCTAAAAAAGAACGCCTAACAAGAAAGTGAAAGAACGTCTAACTTTAAAAATGAAAGAAAGCCTAATTTTAAAAATGAAAAAATAACGCCCAATGAAAGAAGGCCTAACAACCCGAATTAAAATTCTTAGAAGAAAATGATACAAGTCCCAATATTTGGGACTTATTTCACAATTAAACTATAACTTCCGATCCATGTTTTTTATGTGCAGAACACCTTGCCACCTTTCAGGGCAACCACCCGGAGTTGGAATGGCGTAGCCCAGGGTTATTTTTTGAAGCGCGGCCGAAGTCCGCCAATGCGGAAAGGAGTTCTGCACATAAATACCATGGATCACGCCACGAATTGGGGATCTGACCTAAGTCAATTTTCGGTTTTTTGTTGATAACTTTTCACTAAAACAAAAAAATTAAATTTCGACACCAAGGTCAAAACGCATACCTAATAGCAATAGAAATCACACTTACAGAAAAATAAAGGAGCGCCTAACGTTAATGAAAGAATTCCTAACAATCAAAAATGAATAAATACCTAATTAGGCGTTTCTTCATTTTTGTTTGTTAGGCTTTCTTTCATTATGAAGAATCACCTAACAATTTTAATGAAGAAATGCCTAAAATGTTAGATATTCTTTTATTATGAACAACCGCCTAATTCCTATATGAAATATTTAGGCAATATTTCATTTTTTTTAGGCGTTAACAAAACAAAAACCATTTGAACAAGTATTTTCAACTAGGTGTTAACCAAAACATTAACTGCTTTTGGAAAGGGAAATTTTTTAAGACTAGAAGTATTGAAAAGTACAGCTATAGTTTTTGTTAATGGGAGAATTCGATAAGTGCAAGGGAGATGCGAAGTCACACATATGGTTAAAATCTTAACGCCGCCTGAACAAAAATAGTCACTTTATAGACCATATGAGAAATTAATGAAACCCACTATTTAGCTACATTGGTAACCGGTATGTACGTTTTACAGAGCTCTAGCTCCCCCTGAAACCGCGCATTATATAAACAAGTAATGAAAGGGCTGTCTTTGGCTGTGGCGAAGCCTTTATACCTTGCATGAATACGAAAACTTTTTTAAGTACCGGATCCTTACTTAAAATTGGCAAAACTCTTCAAGACTACTCTATGTCTTAAACTGGCGGACTAGTTTGCTTTCAAACAGACAGACGGGCATGGCTTCATCAACCCAGCTCATCGCCCTGATCATTTCAGTATACTTAACAGTGGGTCTATCTCTTCTTCTTTTCATACTTATAACATCGGACCAAAGTTATAATATAAGTTCATGTTCATGCAAGGTATAAAAATAAATGAAGATATCTATTATTTGGTACTTACGTGCCAAGCAAACCGTGAAGATTATACTTTTCCTCTATAGAGATGGGTTTGCTTATTTCTTCTCTGTTATCTTTTTTCGCCTTCTTGCTTGAATCTTTTTTACCGAACAGTGGCATCTTTCCTGTTTATTTTTGAGCAACACAAATGCGCTCTTTGTCCGGACTGTTGTCTCAGATTTTGAGTTGCAAAAGCTTTTGTTAATTGGTATATACAAAATAGCACATAATGAATTTTAAAAACATGTTCAGAGTCTGCAACTTCCGCCGTTTACATAGAGAGATCAATCGTTAGCAATTGCTTCTAAAAAGATCTTCTGTATGTAATTACTTTAAGCATGTACAATTGTGTGAGTTCGTTATCGTTGTGAACCATCAAGAATTAGTAGCTGAAAAAATATATATACACACATAATGAAAAATTTATTAGGTCAGCTTAACTGACTTGAAAACATTCATATACTACAACTTCATTTGCCGAGAAAAAAATACTATTTTAGTAATCAGAAACTCATTTCACATCAAAGGGAAATAAATTCATATGAAAATCGTATAGACTTCAAAAACATCTATTTCTTGTAAATTGTCTCTGTTAGCGTCAGACCGGAACTGCATTTATGGCCGAAGACGAAGCCTAAGCAATATATTAAACAGCATCAAATGTTCGGCTAAAGTTGAGTTTTTAAATTAAATTTATCTTTTGTAAATAAAAACCAAGAATTAAGTAGCTGTAAACAAAAACAAATAATGTAATACGATAGTATCTAAAATTTTAGAATTATTATTTTCAGTGTTATAAATAAGAAACGGCCGTTTCTAGATTCTCACTAATCAAGGTAACAAATGATACTTGAAGTGATCGGCATCCTTGCATATTAAACGGTTTGATATGATATGGTTCGTTATCGGATATTCTGTGACATTTTTGCCAGAACCAGCCTAACGCCGAAGTTATGCCGAACCTTCGGTGGAATACTAATATGTGGTCATAAGCAAGTTCATGTTTCAATAAAATATTACCTTATCGTTCTTATTTTAGACAAGGGGGCTGTTCAAAGTCGTGGCCAGGATTGTTTTTCGAGGTGGGGGCTTTGCAGTATTGAAATGAAATAAACTGATAATCTCTCTAGTTGCAATAATGTACGGTGGAAATTAGAAGTACGCCCCAAGCCACATTTTTTATGTGGTAGCTTATATGAAAAAAGCGTTGCAGATATCCCGAAACTGGAAACCATATGCACATTTTTCTTCTTCAAAATTATTATTATTATTATCTGCTATCTTATAAATAAAAATGAATGTGTGTCTGTGTGTCTGTGTGTCCTTTATGGGCGTCCAAAGTACTCAACCGATTTTTATGAAATTTTCACAGTATATTCTTGGGATCATGGGTTAAAGCATAGGCTATATTAATTTTCGGAAAAGTGGGCGGTGCCGCGCCCCCAGGCCAGGCCCGTGCGCACGGGGGGGTTTTGGGGGTTAAAACCCCCCCATGGCCAAATCTAAGTTGCAATGATTTTACAAAAATTTTCAAAATACAGTTTATAAATCTTGTATTGAATCTTGACTAACAGTTTTTGACAAAATTAGTTAAAATAATTTTACGGAAGAAGAAATTGGTGAAAGTTGCAAAGAATAAGGTTACAAAGTTGTGTAGCGTATGGGCATTTTTTGTTCTTAAATTTTACCGATGAAAACAGTGAGCAGTTTCAATTAACAGAGCGAATGAACTGCAAGGCTCAATTATATGAAAGATTTCGAGTGTTTTCTGACCCTTTTTGTTGTAGGCGTAAAGAGAATTGTGAGAAAATGACCGTTGGAGAGCAGATGAGCGACAACGTTCAAATATTTGAATGTTTTCAAACATTTTCTGAGGCTTTTTTTATTTTACCTAACAGAAGATAAAGATCGCATTTTTCATGGACGTTTATCAATAGTCTGTGGAAAATAAACATAGCATATTTCATATTTTCCGAATAGTGTCAATAATCCGTCTTTCAAAGGCTTTGGTTTGTTAATCGTCGAGATCTGAAACTGCTGAGCTACAGAGAAAACCTCATCAGCCAAGTAAGGTAGATACAAAATAGATGACACAATTAATAAATAATTAGTTGACAGCGACTAGTTATTGTAAAGAATAAAGATAAGAATCAAAGGATATGAAAGCAAATTGTTGTTATGTATTTAGGATAGAAAGAATTGACATTTTTATTCTGCATAGTGAGTCTGAAATATCAAACGTACCAGAATGAGAGTTATTATCTTGACACAAACAACGGAAAGGCTGATTTAATTCCAAATTAGTTTGGCACTTTTTCAAGATAAGTGGTTTAAAATGTCTTGATGGACGAGAAGGTACATTGAAGTTCACTTCGCTCAAAAGAAACGGGCTTGTGATTGAACCATTTAGTAATTTAGTCATGAAAACAATTCCACGCATTTCCCTCCGACTAGAAAGGCTGTGAAGATTAATAAGTTTTAAGCGACTCGTATACGATGGCAAATTATACAAGGGATCCCAGTGAAGATCTCTTAAGGCAAATATTAAAAATTGTTTTTGAACTGATTCTAAGCGATCCACGTGGACCTGGCAACGTGGATTCCAAATTATAGAACCGTATTCAAGTATCAGTCTGACTAATGTAGTAAAGAGTTTTAGTTACATAAGGGTCGCTAAATTCTTTAGACCATCGTTTAACAAATGCTAGAACGCCTCCAGCTTTATTGACTGTTACGTTAATATGGCAGTTAAAACTGAGTTTTTAGTCCGTAGTAGCCCTAAGGTCAACAAAATCATACATTTGCTCAAGACTATAACTGTTAATTGTATAGGAAGCTGGCTGTGATTTTCCTCTCGAAAAACGCATGTATTTACATTTCTTTAGATTAAGCGGCATATAATAACAAGTGTATTTAGATCTGATTGAAGCTTCTTCGAATGACATAAAAAGCTTTACATCGTCGGCATACATTAAAATTATCGACAATTATATTACTGTAGAAATATCATTTATAAACAACAAGAACAGAATCGGGCCAAGATGGCTTCCTTGAGGAACTCCTGAGGAGACATAAATAACATCGGATTCACAATTTTTAAATACTACTTTTTGTGCTCTGTCGCTAAGGCAAGAAGAGATCTAGCGATTGAGACCCGGCTTGAAACCCAACTGATCCAGTTTATGAATAAGTAAAGAGTGACACACTTTATCGAAAGCTTTACTGAAATCAAAGTAAATTCAAGTAAGTTTGTAACGGTGGACTTTCCCTTACAGAACCCGTGTTGACAGTCGGAAATCAAGGTAGAGATAGGATTCGTAAGCTGATTGGTAACATTAGCTTCACACACTTTTGGGATGGCAGAAAGCTTTGCTATGCCACGATAGTTCTCTATAGAAGCCTTGCTTCCGCTTTTATGAAGCGGTAGAAGAAACGACTCTTTCCATGGTTTTGGAAAAACACCACACTTTAGTGACAGATTGAACAAATTGGTAAGGGGTTGGTAAATATTGTTAGCGCACTTCTTCAAGAAGCATGTAGGAATCCTATCAGGACCGCATTTAAAAGATTCATTCAAAGTTTTCAGATAAATAAGAACATCATTGGCGCATATAGTTGGACAATTAATTAAATTGTTCCCATGCAGCTCATAGGGATAATTTAGAAAGTCAGAATTGGTGACGGCAGAATAGTTAGAAGGGAAAAATTGCGCAAAGAAATTATGACCCAAAAGAAATAAAAAACGACCCCAAATAAGCTTCAGAAAAGCACCAATAAAAGGCTCCGCAGTTCATTTAAAAATAGTCAAAAAACGCTTCAAATTCATCGAAATCGGACTCATTTCGGACTCTTTTTTTATGACTCCGTTGGAGCTCCCGCGTAGAGCGATTTTTCGCTCCATTTGGGCTCCGAAAGAAACTCATTTTGGAGAGTAAGGCTCTGAGAAATGAGCGTTTTATGACTCCGAAAGGAGTCTTTTTTTGAACTTTTAGTTAGCTGGGATATGCCCTCATATCACCAATTCTCTATCAAATACAGAAAAATGTGTACCATCAAAAAAATATTCTTGGGTATAGTTTTAGGTATCAGAGTATGCAGTTTCAGAAAAGTTAAAGAACATTTAAATTTATGATGTATGGGTCTAGGTATCTGTTTCAGCAAATATGTTTATCTTAGTGGAAAATGTATGTGAATTCAAATCTAAATTAAAATCCCCCCCAAGGCCAATTCCTGCGCACGGCCCTGCCCCAGGCTATATAAAACTACAATTCTTCATAACTCTGAACATATTTGGTCTAAATTAATGATTTTTGGATATGTGTGTCCTTTGGTCAAGATTTATGTAATTTTGGAAAAGTGGGCGGTGCCACGCCCACATTTTTTGTGTTTTGTTTGTACTTCAATAATGTCCAAAGTTTATGGTCGATCTCTTTTAAACTTTCAAGATTGGTTCAGAAGATTGTTGTGTACGATTTAGGCTATATCAATTTTTGGAAAAGTAGGCGGTGCCACGCCCCCAGGCTATATAAAATTTAAATTCTTCATAGCTCTGAACATATTGGGTCTAAATTAAAGATTTTTGGATATGTGTGTCCTTTAGTCAAGATGTATATAATTTTGGAAAAGTGGGCGGTGCCACGCCCACATTTTTTGTGTTTTGTTTGTACTTCAATAATGTCCAAAGTTTATGGTCGATCTCTTTTAAACTTTCAAGATTGGTTCAGAATATTGCTGTGTACGATATAGGCTATATCAATTTTTGGAAAAGTAGGCGGTGCCACGCCCCCAGGCTATATAAAATTTAAATTCTTCATAACTCTGAACATATTAGGTCTAAATTAAAGATTTTTGGATATGTGTGTCCTTTAGTCAAGATGGATATATTTGGGAAAAGTGGGCGGTCCCACGCCCACATTTTTTGTGTTTTGTTTGTACTTCAATAAATTCAAAGTTTATGGTCGATCTTCTCTTAATTTCCAGATTGGTTCAGAAGATTGTTGTGCCACGCCCCCAGGCTATATAAAATTTAAATCATCATAACTTTGAATTTTTTTGGTCTAAACTAATGATTTTTGGATATGTGTGTCCCTTGGTCAAGAATTATATAATTTGGGAAATGTGGGCGGTGCCACGCCCACATTTTTTGTATTCAGTGCTTTGTTTGTATGTACTTCAATAATGTCCAAAGTTTATGGTTGATCTGTTTTAAACTTTTCCAATACGTTAAAATCTTCGTTGGGTACGACATACATAGGCTACATTTGTAAATTCTTTGGAAAAGTGGGCAGTTCCAGGACCACAAGCTAAGTAATATTTCAATTCGTTGTATCCCTGAATGTATTTGCTTTAGTGACATTTTAACGTTCTTAAATCTTAATCAAAGCACTTAATTTTTTTTGTTTGTTATTGCCGTTCATACATATCCAGAGTATTATTGGTAGATATAGGATATAATTAAATAAGTACTAACTATACATCTGCTCAGCAACGCATAATGGTTTTTGTCATACCCATTGAGTTGAAAAGATCCGTTTTTTGAGTTGGACATCCAAAAAATTTATTTGTTTATACCAAAGACTTTAAAGCCAGAAACATTGTATACCCTAAAGCACTGCAATAAATGGAGTGTTAAAAGTTAAAGAAAAATATTTGAAAATGTATTTCTAGGGAAGTCACTGGTCAGGCAGAACAACGTCTGCCGGGTCTGCTAGTACTATAATAAAACTCTAAAAATAGTGTCTGTTCATTGAATATTACCTTTATAAAATTACTGAAGGTGACATAGGAAATGATATAAATTTCATCTGAAGCACTTTTCGCTTCTTGCTCTGTCTGCTTGCCTTTTTGAACTCAAGGATCTCGGAACCTAACTTATGAATTTTTGATTGGATTTTACTACAGCTTTAAGACTGAAGAAATGTACAAAACTTTTATCAAAATCGCATGATTAACAAACAAAAAATATAGGTACTTATTTCTGTGGAAATATGCACAAACTACAAAACTCAAGTTTGGTCGAAAACGAGATAGTACCACCATTGCGCTCTCGGTGCTAAGATCTGTAATCACACAAAATTTCACGGCTTTCCATGGATATCTTATAACTTTAAACGACTTATTCTTGTATATTTGTATATTTGGACTAGCAGACCCGGCAGACGTTGTTCTGCCTGACCAGGCAGTGACTTCCCTAGAAATACATTTTCAAATATTTTTCTATTAATTTTTAACAATCCATTTATTGCAGTGCTTTAGGATATACAATGTTTCCGGTTTTAACGTCTTTGGTATAAACAAATAAATTTTTCGGATGTCCAACTCAAAAAACAGATCTTTTGAACTCAATGGGTGTGAAAAAAACCATTAAGGTAAATGTCCATAATTTCGTGGTAGTACGTTATTTCGTGGTATTTCGATATTTTCTTTCAAACAAGGAATTTGGCGAGTTTTTTTTAAAACTGAAAATTTCATAATAAAGATTAACTTTTCGGGTGTAATAATGGATATTTTGGAAATTTTTCAAAATTAAACCTATTAAATAACAAGCATTATAAAGTTGGAAGCTCATAAAATGAGCCTTTTGTAGGGAGGCCTCTTAAGGAAACTGTTAAGGAGACCAGTAGATTTTGTTAAGCCTGTAAAAATTGTATCTTTAAATTATTTTTTTTGATGATAATTTTTTTGGTTTTATTTAACATTTCTTAAACGTTTTTAGTACTGCAAAACTTATTTCAATAACTTTTCATTTACATTTTATTTAATATTTAAATACCACGAATTTAGGGACACATGGTTTTTGTGATGTACCTAATTTCGTGGTACCCACGAAATTAGGGGAATATAATACTTTATGTTTGCCTTATTTTCTTTCACATTTCATAGGATACGCTATTATTTTAAGTATTTTAATTATTAAATAGACCCCTGAGGAAGATTTTGACGTAATTTCGTGGTACACTTTTATTAACCCATTCGTCAATATTTTAATCGAAAAGCTCTGCGAAGCACAACATTTTAACGAAATAATGGCATTATAGAACTTTTGTTTATTCAATAAATTTTGATTTAATTTAAAAAAATATGTCAAGATTTATACTTTTTTGCTTTTGTTATGAATGAATAGCGATAATAAGCAAAAAAATTTAAATATAAAACTCATATTACCGCTTAAAGCGATACCACGAAATTACCTACATCAATTTTATCGCATGCCCCTAATTTCGTGGTATACTGCGCATTTAGATACATTGTTAACAAGAAACCAAAAAATTAAAAAAAAGAATAAAAAACCAAATTAAATTTAAAAAAAATAAAAATTAAAAAAATACAAATAAATTAAAAATATACCAAAAAAATTGAAAAAAAAAACATTTTTTGAAATAATAAAAAATAATAAGCTACATCAATTATTGAACTAATTTTTTTTATTGTTTATTTTTGTTTTAAAACTATTTTTTTTTAATTATTTATTTTGTTTAAAAATAAAAAAACTTAAAAGACCAAAAAAACACAAAAATTAAAAAAAAAACATTAGTAATAATAAATAAAAGAAATTTTGATAAAAGTAACAAATTACATCAGTTAAATAAATTTTTTTTTATTGGTTTTTTTTTTTGATTTTTTCAATCGCAATCAATTACTAATTGCCTTTTCTCAAAAACCAATTGAAGTAATCATTAACAATTAAAAAATCCGTCTAATCAATTGATTACTAAGTACTAAACAAATTAATACTTACTTGGTCTTAAAACGCTTTCTTTTCATAAATACAATAACAATAAAAAAATTATTTAAAATTTGAAATTTTTGAACATAAATTTTAATTAATAAATTTTAGGAATTTGCGTTTAAAATAACTTTAATTTTCCATAAAATTAGAGTTTAACCAAATACCACGAAATTAGGGACACTTTACCACGAAGTTAGGTACATCAGAAAATTTTTGCCACGAAATTAGGGACATTTGAGGTACTCACACATTTTTATTTATATAAAATAAAACATTTGTTAGTTTTGTTTGAAATTAAATGGAAAGCTATCTTAATAGATCAACTCAATGGGAAAAATTTACTTTTTTAGTTTTCCTTCATCCGTTTTTACGCAAGAGAGGTAGAAAGTCAGAAAATTCCTTAGTACCACGAAATTATGGACATTTACCTTATGCGCTGCTGAGCAGATGTATAGTTAGTATTTATTTAATTATATCCTTTACCTACCACTTAACGCCACTATTATGATTTTATGGAAATCCTATAATACTCTGGATATGTATAAACGGAAATAACAAAAAAAAAAAATTATGTGCTTTGATTAAGATTTAAGACCGTTAAAATCTCACTAAAGCAAATACATTCAGGGATATAACGAATTGAAATATTACTTAGCTTGTGGTCTTGGAACTGGCCACGTTTCCAAAAAATTTACAAATGTAGCCTATGTACATTAGTGCGGATCGGTTCCCATACAAAAAAAAAAGTGTTTCCAGTCCACCCCTAGGATTAAAGATATTTTGAAGGCGATCCGAAAATTTTTTTTTTTTTTTTTGCCACGCCCCCGATGGGCTATTTTATTTTTTGACACTCCGTCGCCATTTTAAGTCCGATTTTAATGAGCCGTACACCGTTGTTCATGGCTCCGCCACATTTCTTACCTTAATCATTTTTTATTCCGAGTTCAAATTCTAGTAGTGACTGTCGGTATCTCGTTTGACATCATACCTAAATTCCATTTTTTTTTTAGTCTGTCGAAAAGGCCTTTAAATTCTGTGAAACTTTTTCTTTAGCAGTAACTACTTTTGTTCATAATTAAAAAAGTTATAAAGGTTTCAAAAATCAAAATATAACCCGGTGTTAAATTTGGCAACTATGCCAAATTTTTTTTTACTAGAATTGGCAACACTGGTTACTATTACTTTTAGTTAAATGTTTTTTGTTTATGCTTACTCAATTTTCTCTATGATAATATTTCAGTTTTTTATTTTTTTTTCTCTCTCCTCACCAATTATTTTTTTATACTTTAGTATGTTTGTATATATGTACATCAACATCGAAATTAATTTGATTTTTGGAACGCGGAACTCTCTAATATAAATAATATATGTATAATATAAAAAAGCAAAAAAAAGCAAAAAAAAAGTTTAAAATTATAGCCTAGTATAATTAAAAAAAAATTAGTGAGGAGAGAGAAAAAAAAAATAAACAACTGAAATATTGTTGGAAAAGTTTAAAACAGATCAACCATAAACTTTGGACGTTATTGAAGTACCAACAAATTACTGAATACAAAAAATGTGGGCGTGGCACCGCCCACTTTTCCCAAATTATATAATTGTTGACCAAAGGACACACATATCCAAAAATCATTAGTTTAGACCACTTTTCCAAAATTACATAAATCTTGACCAAAGGACACACATATCCAAAAATCATTAATTTGGACCAAATATGTTCAGAGTTATGAAGAATTGTAGTTTTATATAGCCTGGGGGCGTGGCACCGCCCACTTTTCTAAAAACTAATATAGCCTGAATCGTACACAACAATCTTCTGAACCAATCTGGAAAGTTTAGAAGAGATCGACCATAAACTTTGGACATTATTGAAGTACACACAAAACACAAAATATGTGGGCGTGGCACTACCCACTTTTCCAAAATTACATAAATCTTGACCAAAGGACACACATATCCAAAAATCATTAATTTAGACCAAATATGTTCAGAGTTATGAAGAATTTAAATTTTATATAGCCTGGGGGCGTGGCACCGCCTACTTTTCCAAAAATTGATATAGCCTAAATCGTACACAACAATTTTCTGCACCAATCTGGAAAGTTTAAAAGAGATCCACCAAAAACGTTGGACATTATTGTAGTACAAACAAAACACAAAAAATGTGGGCGTGGCACCGCCCACTTTTCCAAAATTACATAACTCTTGACCAAAGCACACACAAAAGTTTACAAATGTGGCCTATGAATGTCGTACCCAACGAAGATTTTAACGTATTGGAAAAGTTTAAAACGGATCAACCATAAACTTTGGACATTATTGAAGTACAAACAAAGTACTAAATACAAAAAATGTGGGCGTCGCACCGCCCACTTTTCCCAAATTATATAATTCTTGACCAATGGACACGACTATCCAAAAATCATTAGTTTAGACCAAAAATATTCAAAATTATGATGGTTTAAATTTTATATAGCCTGGGGGCGTGGCACAACAATCTTCTGAACCTATCTGGCAATTTTAGAAAAGATCGACCATAAACTTTGAACTTATTGAAGTACAAACAAAACACAGAAAATGTGGGCTAAAGGACACACATATCCAAAAGTCTTAAATGCAGACCCAATATGTTCAGAGTTATGAAGAATTTAAATTTAATATAGCCTGGGGGCGTGGCACTGGCTACTTTTCCAAAAATTGATATAGCCTGAATCGTACACAACAATTTTCTTAACCAATCTAGAATGTTTAAAAGAGATCGACCATATACTTTGGACATTATTGAAGTACAAACAAAACACAAAAAATGTGGGCGTGGCACCCCCCACTTTTCCAAAATTACATAAATCTTGACCAAAGGACACACATATCCAGAAATCATTAATTTACACCAAATATGTTCAGAGCTATGAAGAATTTAAATTTTATATAGCCTGGGGGCGTGGCACCGCCTACTTTTCCAAAAATTGATATAGCCTAAATCGTACACAACAATTTTCTGAACCAATCTTGAAAGTTTAAAAGAGATCGACCATAAACTTTGGAAAGTACTGAAGCACAAACAAACCACAAAAAATGAGGACGTGGCACCGCCCACTTTTCCAAAATTACATAAATGACCAAAGGACACACATATCCAAAAATCATTAATTTAGACCAAATATGTTCAGAGGTATGAAGAATTGTAGCTTTATATAGCCTGGGGGCGTGGCACCGCCCACTTTTCCTAAAATTAATATAGCCTATGCTTTAACCCATGATCCCAAGAATATACTGTGAAAATTTCATAAAAATCGGTTGAGTACTTTGGACGCCCATAAAGGACACACAGACACACATTCATTTTTATTTATAAGACTAGCAGACCCGGCAGACTTTGTTCTGCCTGACCAGTGACTTCCCTAGAAATACATTTTCAAATATTTTTCTTTAACTTTTAACATTCCATTTATTGCAGTGCTTTAGGATATACAATGTTTCTGGCTTTAAAGTCTTTGGTATAAACAAATAAATTTTTTGGATGTCCAACTCAAAAAACGGATCTTTTGACTTCAATGGGTATGACAAAAACCATTATGCGCTGCTGAGCAGATGTATAGTTAGTACTTATTTAATTATATCCTATATCTACCAAAAATACTCTGGATATGTATCAACGGCAATAACAAACAAAAAAAACTAAGTGCTTTGATTAAGATTTAAGAACGTTAAAATGTCACTAAAGCAAACACATTCAGGGATATAACGAATTGAAATATTACTTAGCTTGTGGTCCTGGAACTGCCCACTTTTCCAAAGAATTTACAAATGTAGCCTATGTATGTCGTACCCAACGAAGATTTTAACGTATTGGAAAAGTTTAAAACAGATCAACCATAAACTTTGGACATTATTGAAGTACATACAAACAAAGCACTGAAAACAAAAAATGTGGGCGTGGCACCGCCCACATTTCCCAAATTATATAATTCTTGACCAAGGGACACACATATCCAAAAATCATTAGTTTAGACCAAAAAAATTCAAAGTTATGATGATTTAAATTTTATATAGCCTGGGGGCGTGGCTCAACAATCTTCTGAACCAATCTGGAAATTAAGAGAAGATCGACCATAAACTTTGAATTTATTGAAGTACAAACAAAACACAAAAAATGTGGGCGTGGGACTGCCCACTTTTCCCAAATTATATCCATCTTGACTAAAGGACACACATATCCAAAAATCTTTAATTTAGACCTAATATGTTCAGAGTTATGAAGAATTTAAATTTTATATAGCCTGGGGGCATGGCACCGCCTACTTTTCCAAAAATTGATATAGCCTATATCGTACACAGCAATATTCTGAACCAATCTTGCAAGTTTAAAAGAGATCGACCATAAACTTTGGACATTATTGAAGTACAAACAAAACACAAAAAATGTGGGCGTGGCACAGCCCACTTTTCCAAAATTATATACATCTTGACTAAAGGACACACATATCCAAAAATCTTTAATTTAGACCCAATATGTTCAGAGCTATGAAGAATTTAAATTTTATATAGCCTGGGGGCGTGGCACCGCCTACTTTTCCAAAAATTGATATAGCCTAAATCGTACACAACAATCTTCTGAACCAATCTTGAAAGTTTAAAAGAGATCGACCATAAACTTTGGACATTATTGAAGTACAAACAAAACACAAAAAATGTGGGCGTGGCACCGCCCACTTTTCCAAAATTACATAAATCTTGACCAAAGGACACACATATCCAAAAATCATTAATTTAGACCAAATATGTTCAGAGTTATGAAGAATTGCAGTTTTATATAGCCTGGGGGCGTGGCACCGCCCACTTTTCCGAAAATTAATATAGCCTATGCTTTAACCCATGATCCCAAGAATATACTGTAAAAAGTTCATAAAAATCGGTTGAGTACTTTGGACGCCCATAAAGGACACACAGACACACAGACACACATTCATTTTTATTTACAAGATTATAAGATTTGTATATTTGTATATCCACTACTATCTCATGAACGACTTCACCGATTTTAATGAAATTTGGTACATAGGTACTATGCTTTGTTCTAAGATTTTCTACTTTGGTGTTGCCACTTGGGGTGGTTCACAGGGTTGCCACCTACATAAATTTTTTTTAAATATTAAGCAATATATGGCAATATGGGTATCAGATGAAAGGTATTTTAGGCCGTATACCAACCAAAATATTTTCGAATAGGATTGCCACCTAGGGTTGCCACCGAAACGCATTTTATTTATTCCTTTAGATATCGACCACTATCTCGGGAAAGGCTAAACCGATTTCGATGAAATTTGGTAGATGGATAGTATGCTTCCCTCTTAGATTTTCTACTTGGATGTTGCCACCAAAGGAAGCTCAGAGGGCTGCCACCTTTCCGATTTTTTTTTTAATATTAAGCAATATATGGCATTGTGGGTATCAAATGAAAGGTATTTTAGGGCGTATACCAACCAAAATATTTTCACCTAGGGTTGCCACCTGAACGCATTTTATTTATTCCTTCAGATATCGACCACTATCTCGGGAACGGCTAAACCGATTTCGATGAAATTTGGTAGATGGATAGTATGCTTCCTTCTAATATTTTTATGTTTATGTTTATGTTTTATGTCGTATAACTTTACAGTGGGATTACACTTAACCCGCGAAGCTATGGGCTTGTCTGCGGGTAACAGATTTTACAACAAGTTTAACAAGTATATATTTGCTAGAAGAAGTAGCTTAGCATAGAACATATTATTTCGTCTTAAATATATATTTTGAAAATATCGAAGTAGATTTAGTGTTACATTTTCTTAACATTGATTTCAGATTCTTACAATAAGCTTTTTATATGTTTTTTGATTAAATTTTTTCTATACGGTCCTTTTGGCAGGTTAAGTAAGTTGACTGGTAACTCATTAAGAAAGGTTGGTACTAAAACAGACAAGGTATTTTTTGAATAGTTATTCAGAAACTTGGGTATACTGAGTCTGTTTTGCTTCTGCATTCTTGTCCCGAGATTATGGCTAATTGGCGTTTGGAATTTTTTTTCATCGTAGAACTCGTTAAGAGTTGTAGTCTTAAAAATGGATTTAACATCAAGAATACCCAGCTCCCTGCACAATTGTATGTTTGGTGTGTATACGTTTTTCTTTTTGGCTAAGGTTTTCAGTATATAGTTCTGACTCGCCTGAACAACTTGTGGGAGTACCCCGCGCTGTGATGCCGTATCTAATATAGGATTCGGACAAAGCCATGTATGCCTGTAATAGGACTGCATAGTTGCTGCAGTAGCTTAGGTGTTTTAAGAAAAATGAAGTTTTCCTCAACTTGTTTCGTAAGTACTGAGTATGGTCGTTCCAATTGAAATGGTCATCAAGAATAATTCCCAGGTAAAACAAGAAGTTGGGGTTTTGTGCAAGAAAACAAAGCTGTGGAATTTAAAATTTATACTTGAGGTCTGCAAATGCGGAGGTCTGATATGCATTACTTTAGTTTTTAACTCATTTATTAGTAGTCCGTTGTCATGGGACCACTTAGCAACGATATCAAGCTTTTGTTGCATCATACGTGTTGCAACTGGCACATCTTTATGGGACACTACGATGGTAGTATCGTCCGCATAAGCGAATACCTCGCAGTCTTTTAGGTGCTTTATTAAGTTGTTTGCATAAATAAGGTACAGGATTGGCCCTAGTTTAGAGCCTTGAGGAACTCCATACGAGACAGGGATCTCATCGCTAAATTGATTACAGATTTTAACCCTATATCGTCTTAGCTGCAAATAGCTTTTAAACCACTCTAGACAGTTTCCTCGTATTCCTGCAGTTTCCAAGGCTTCCAATAACTTTGAATGCGTCAGAGTGTCAAATGCTTTGGTAAAATCAATGAACAGTGCGAGATTGTGCATATTTTTCCCGAGGCTTTCGTTTATTATGTTGGCAAAGTTACCCAGAAGCTGGTTAATGTTTTTTTGTTTTTGAAATCCATATTGATTATGCTCAATTATTTTATACTTTTCTATGAAGGTTGTCAGTCTGGTAACAACAATTTCTTCTAATATTTTTTCAAGAACAGGTAGTATTGCTATTGGACGATAGTTTTTTGGATCAGATTTCGGCCCTGTCTTATATATAAGCCTTATTATTGAGATTTTTAAGGTCTTGGGTACTACGGCATATTTTATACTGAGATTAACGAGTTTAGTTATTACTGGGGCTAAAACAGCTGCATTTTGTTTTAGATCTTTAGGTCTAATACCATCAAATCCAGGGCTTTTACAGTCGCCGGCTCTATTGATGATTTCGTGGGGTGACAGGTAAAACTCATTAAGTGCACTAACAAAGAATTTGAGATATTAAGGTTTTAAACACTTTTTAACGTCAAAATTCAACCAGACGCTCTAATATCTTCAAATTTTTATTGCGTTAAATCTAGAGAGGTGACAATACGGCTGCAAACTTATTTTTTTAAGAACTCAGCCATAATCTTCGTTATTAACAAAACTGTATTTAGTGACTTTTTCCTGTCCAAAAATTGTTATAGCTTTGTAAAAAATTAAAAAATAAACAACTTTAGCATTCAGAGTTCCCTTTATTAATGTAAATACATGTGCACAATTTTATTTTCCTCTGATTCGTTATCGCTTCTTTCGAATAAAGGCAAAGATTCCCTTCCGGTAAATGTTGTTGATGGCAAGTTCTTATACCATGGCACCATTTCCTCTGGTATTTGTCCGGCAATGCAAAGTTTTATAAGATCTGCTTTTTTGCTGCAAATATCGGAAGCATCGCTTCATACGCAGGGTTCCGAAAGCACTATGATGAGATCACATCTCGTTGCCGTTTGATCTGCGGGACCATAGGCGGGCCCTAAAGAACCTCCACACCGAGTCGGTGGACGGATCCCTCAGATCCCGGCCTGTGAACTCCGTTATTGGTACCCAACCACCTGATCTTGCTAAGGAAGAACGTGTCCTCCCGAGGGAGACTAGAGTCATGCTGGCTCAACTTCGGTCTGGATATTGCAATAGGCTGAACTCCTATCTGTCCAGACTGAACCCCACCATACCGAACACATGCCCTGCATGCGGTATGGTCCCCCATGACACGCAGCATCTCTTTTCCCGTTCTTCTGAACACACTCTTCTAACACCCCTATCACTTTGGTCCAACCCTGTTGAAACAGCACGTTTCCTTGGACATCCGTTAGAAGAGCCCGATGACAACTAGGAGTGTACTGCCCCTTTGGGCAGGGCAAAGCAGTGCTAACAACAACAACAACGCAGGGCTCAGATTAGCAGAACGCGTTCGAGGTCGACCTCTCCCTGCACTGATATTTAATTCTTTGTAGTCACTAGTGTGATCATATCTGTAATATATGGTGTCAGGTTTGGACTTTTCCACTTTTATGCATTTAATTTTCAGCCAAGAAACTTTTAAATTAATTATTAAATACGGTAATGAGTTTTACCTGGCCAAGTTTTATAAAAAAATTTAGATAATGATATTTTAATTTTTGCAAAGGCCGCCTGCTCTAAGTTGGGCAAATATTAAATCATTTTTCAAAAGGGGCAGTGAAAAATAATGTGATTTATGAAAAAACGGGGTTTTTCCTAAAACTGTACTTAATGAGTTTCACCTGTCACCCAACGATATTATGAATTTCTTCTTCGCTAGTCTCTTCTACATAGATCGAATTTGGTGTCCTATACTCTACTGCATTTACTGTCCTAATATCACAGCTATGTATTGCACTTTTGATTCCATCATCAAACGTTCTCGCAAAAGTATCACAGATATGTCTCACATCGGTATTTTTAAAATTATGAATGATAGAGTCGTCAAGATTAAGGCGCTTTTTGCCTAATATATCGTTTATTATCTGCCACGTTTTCTTGATATCATGCTTGTATTCAAAGAATTTATTCTGATAGTATGCATTTCTTGTTATATGAATCTGTTTATTTACATGATTTCTAAAACTTTTATACAGTGATTCTCTTCGATCATCATTTGGTCTTGCTTTCCAATTACGGTACAACTTATCTCTTTTATCGCATAGCGCCTTTAAATCTGTAGTCATCCAGTCATTTCTTATTCTTTCCTTTTTGTTTTTTACTTCAAATGTCGAATTTTTATAGATTTTTTTAAACCTTGAATGTATATTCACTTAGATATTGCCACTAAAGGAAGCTCAGAGGGTTGCCACCTTTCCGAATTTTTCTTAAATATTAAGCAATATATGGCATTGTGGGAATCAAATGAAAGGTATTTTAGGGCGTATACCAACCAAAATATTTTCGAGTAGTATTGCCACCTAGGGTTGCCACCTGAACGCATTTTATTTATTCCTTCAGATATCGACCACTATCTCGGGAACGGCTGAGCCGATTTCGACGAAATTTGGTAGATGGATAGTATGCTTCCTTTTATGATTTTCTTCTTGGCTGTTGCCACTAAAGGAAGCTTAGAGGGTTGCCACCTCTCCGATTTTTTTTTAAATATTAAGCAATATGGGTATCAAATGAAAGGTATTTTGGGCCGTATACGAACCAGAATATTTAGTACACAACAGGTTTCGCCAAAGTATGTTAAGTGACTTTTTGTGATTAGTGTTCGATATTTTGGAAATCTATTTTGGAAATTTATGCTCTTGGTAAGTAAGATTATGCGAAAAATACCGAGCAAGGCTCGGTCACCCAGGTACTTCTCTTTTAAAGCGCTTTACTGTAATATTCCAAAAAAAATTATTTTACGTTACTTTTATAAAACACTAGCAGGGTGCCCGGAGTTGCTCGGCATGTAAGCAGTTCACAAATTCCTACTACCCTCAATTGCGAAGATAATTTACAGGCTGAGAAGGTTCATAACAATATTTATTATCCCACTTTATGTATGTATATATCCTTCTTTATTTTCCTATTAGATATTTATGTAAGTACAATTTTCATAATATTACAGTGTAAAAAATAAAAATTCATAAGAAAATAGTTTATGACATTGAATGCTAATAATAAAAGCAGTGGAAATGTCATTTCCTTTGAATAGAATTATAAATACTTGTGGGGCACATAAAACTAGATATATTTGCTTACAATCCAAAGTTTAGGTAAATCAAAAAAGAGTGTAACTATTTTAATAAACTCAGAGACTAAAGTATTTTCCTAAGAATCAAAACCTACGGTAATTCAAACTGATTGAAACCAAGTAGCCACCGTTTTACCTCCCTCATAAATGCAGGTCGTGTTCTAATGAGTTGTGTATCAGCAGGAAGTTTATAATACAGTATCGTCAAAAGTGTTGTCAGAGTTTGGTTGAGTACAATTACTTGAACACAAACGAAGTCTCATGCAGCCAGAGCCGTGAAAGAAAATATCGCTCATTGGTACATCCTTTCCGGAAGGGCTAAAGTACATCAATTTAGTCTTGCTGCTTACCGCGAGCTTGTGGCTAGCGAACCATGACCTTAGCACAAAAACATCGTGGTTGGTATCAGCAAAAAGATTAAAAGTATTTTTTGATCCATATGCAATGGCAAGGTCATCAGCAAAGGCCGTTACTTTACCAACAAATGGCAACGAAAATAAATAATTAATGTAAATTAGAAACAAGATTGGTCCAAGAACAGAGCCTTGTGGCACCCCTAAATTTATAGGTCTGGGTTCACTTTCATTATTTAGAACCTTAACTTTCTGAACTCTATTTGTTAAGTAAGACTTAAACCAACTGAGGACGTTGCCACGAAAACCAGCGGAGCTAAGCTTACTCAAAAGAATACTGTGGTGGTGCTTTGGTAATATCCACAAAAAGACTAGCACAGCACATTTTTTCATCAATCGCCTTATATATAAAGGAGAGTCTAGAAGAGCATCTTCCGTTGATAGCCCGGACATAAAACCAAATTGCTTCGGGCTAAAGAATTTAATTTTATTTAGATATGCTAAAATCCCCGCTTTTACTGCTTTTTCAAAAATTTTTGAAATTGAAGATAGCAACGAGATTGGTCTATAATTATTCTTGTCTTTTTTATCTCCTTTTTTGAAGAGCGGTATCACAGTGGCGCATTTTAAATCTTCAGGAAAAACACCAGAGGTTATACTTAAATTAAAAAGATGTTTTAAAATATCAACAATATGAAATGGAATGCTTTTTAGCGTGCATTTTGAAATATTATCACTGCCACTTGAACCGGAATCGTTTAAAGTTTGGATTATTTTAAGAATTTCTGAACCTGAAATGGGATCGAAGAAAAAACTATTACTGGGAGGTATGAATTCGGTGTTTATTGGGCGTGTATGGCACGCGCAAATAGGTGGATTGCTCATATTATTAGTAGATGCTCCTACATTTACAAAAAATTCATTTAGTTCATCTGCAACTAGTAGAGGCTCAGAGATATCCACGCCATCCACGCTTAATACAAAGGAGTCTGATTTTCTCGTCTGATTCCGGTTCATTATTGTATTTACAGCGTCCCATTCTTTTTTCGGGTTGCATTGTGCTGATAAAAAGAGATTTTGATGATATTATTCGCGAATCAAACTTATTTCTTTATTAACCCTATACGTCAACCGGCGAACACGGTTTCTCAGCTTAGTATTAGCAGGATTTCTTTTGCTTTTTTTCCTTAACCTATTTTTCAGTCGTATCTTATGTAATAATTTACGAGTAATCCATGGCTTGAGGGATAGAGATGATGGCTTTGGAAAAAAGGAAAAAATTGATTTGTCGATGTGAACCGTGAGTGTGTTTATAAATAAATTATATGCCTTAGTTGAGTTTGTCTCACGATAGACAGTTTCCCAGTTTTCAAAGCGAAGTGAATTATTAAGTAAATTAAAATTTATTTTCTTGGTACCTGATAGGGTATAGCAATTGTTACTTCGCCTATTTACGTTTAAGTTAGTAAGTTGGACACCAGTCATGCAATGATCAGAAATTCCAAAATCTATATTAATACCCACATGCGTGTTGTCTCCCATATTATTAAAACTTCCATATACGTGGTCTAGACAGGACCCTGATTCTGGGCGGGTAGTCTCTTGAATAAAAGAAGCTAGACCATGGTAGGATAGAAGTGAAAGATAGTTGTCTAACATACCGTTAGGGTTCAGTAAATCAAAATTAAAATCACCTAATATAGTATCATTTGCTGTTTTTTCTTTACTTAAAAAGAGGGAAAACTCATCATGAAACTTTTTAAAGGAAAATGAATGAAATCTATACAGGCACACAAAAGTGTGTGGTATATTGGATATTAGTAATGAAATTTTAATGACATCAGCTGATGACAAACTAATACATGTAACTCCACACTCGTAGATATCTCTTATAAAAACTCCAACACCTCCAGCTGAATACGAGTCATTAGTATTGGCAAAAAAAATTTAACTAGGTATATAATAATCGTTCATTTCGTAGGAAAAAATCCACATTTCCGAAACAAAAATTATATCGGGAAGTTCTACGAGGGTTTCAAGGTTGCAAATCAGGGGGTCGAAATTCCGTCTTAGACTTCTTACATTTTGGTGTCCAAAGTAAAGGTATCATTAGATGGTAATAAATGAGAGTCATTGAAGACATTTATGGTAGGGTTGTTATTTATAAAAACTGACCTTGTATTCATAATTTAGCTTTAAAATAATTATAAAATAATAATTTATTATAATAAAAAATAATTATAATTAATTTGGATTGATATCAGTAAGGTCATCAAAAGTTCTTATAATAACAGCTCTTGCATTCTCATCTTTTTTCATTAAAAGTCCAGAACTGTTGAACCATAAATACTTAAAATTGTTTTCCTTTCTAACTTTACCAGCGGCTAAATATAGAGCTCTATAATAATTTGTAAAACAGCCATTAATATAAATTTTCTTATTGCTAGAATCCGAGAAAAGCGACGTATTAAGCTTCTTCTTAGCAGCTCGTTTGGCCATCAAAATTTGTTTCTTACATTCCAGTGATTTAAGCTTTATGCAAACAATAGTATTGTCGTTTGTATCAGGAGATTGCGATCGCCGAGTATTAATGCGTTTGACGCTAACTTTTTCAATATCATCGTCAATTACCTGCACATTTAATGCATCCCTGAATATCTTCTTGATACAATCTTTTGCATTCTCCTTGTTGACATTCGGTATACCAACAACTTCAATTGAATTTTCCATTTGCGTTTGCTCTTTCCAGTTGAGCCTACTCTCTAGCTTATTTACTCGTTTCCTTAGCTCCACATTTTCATCTTTAAGTTGCTGAATAGTTCTCAGATATTCAATATTTATTTTTTTGAGACTAAGTATTTCACTATACAAAAGTTGAAGAGTAATTTTTTCTTCATTAGCACAACTGCATGATTTTGCCTGCTCTGCTACATCACTCGTTTTTTGTTTATTTATCTCCTCTTTATTCGCAGGGCTTCCCACGTACTGAGCAGCACTTTGTTTTTTTTTTGCAGCATTCTGTCCACTCGAAACTTTTGCTTGTACGTTTGTAGTTTGCGTTGGCATTGTTGTTGCTTGCAAGGTTTTCCTCCGCATAGCAGTACACTTGTCACATCTATATGTTTTGTTATTTGCCTTAAAAAATTCTATGTCGGCTGCTTTAATATTAACGCATTTCCAATGAAAAAAATTTAAACAATCCGCGCAATCAATTTTATATGAACTATTACGTTCAACTCTTTCTTTGCACACCAAGCAGAACATTATGAAATTAAACTTATTTAAAGAAAAGTTGTAAATTTTATTTTAAGAGTGAGCGCCCCACGATCACTTGCTTTCACTTGTTCGCTCAAATGCTGTGTCAATGTGTGTGTTATATCTCTATATCTCGTTTATGTCTACGGCAACCAACTAAGGTAAAGGCATTTTAAAAAAGTCTAACTTCGACATTTTGTCATCTCCCTTCCATTTGAATCTTTAGCTGTGCCTTAACATTCCCCAAGTGATCCCCAGTCATTTTTTCAACGAAATTTCAAAAATACAGACACAACTTTTCTACAGATTTATTATAGTATACCTTTGCTGATACCCACATAGTGCGGCAGTGTATCTATGCAATTGATTTTTGATTTAGCTGAAATTGAAAAAAAGTAAACAAAAATTTTAGAGAGGCACGCCTAACTAAGTGACAAATTAAGTGAATTTTTTTCACATAAAGTTATTAAAAAAAAATGTCATAGGTTCCTATCTACAAGTTAGTATATCTTTTTTGTTTGTATTCCGATTTTGATAAAGCAAAGTGCAAGATACTTCCTATGCTGCAAGCAGTCTATTTGTGAAACTCTTATCAAAGTCGATTTCCGAGATCCTTAAGCTCAAACAGATGAACATAACTATAGTAATTTTAAAAATGCATCAGATGAACTCTATAACATTCCCCAAGCCATCACCAGTAATTTTTTCAAAAAAATTTTCAATGTACAGACACGTCTTTTATAGAGTTTAATTATAGTATACATAGATAAACCGCAATATCGAAAAGTTAAAATTAAAGCTGTGGCTCGACACTCTTACGAGTGTAGATTGGTTAGTTGGTTGGAGTGGCGAGTCCCATATTGACACCCATATTGAACGCATATATCAAGGTTTTATGAAAACCAAATTTTTACCGATAACTCATTTACCGATGAATGTATCGAAAAGTTAAAATGAAAGCTGTGACTTGACACTCTAACGCGTGTAAATTTCAATTTTTTATTGGAACTCCATTTTAACCGATAACTAATGTATCGATAAATATATCGAAAAGTTAGAATGAAAGCTGCCCATTTCGTTTGTTAGATACAAATATTGCAGGAAAATTTTAAAGTTTTTGGGCATCACATAATCATATAATAATAACTGAGTTATCGATAAATTTATCTAAATATATCGAAGTCCAAATGAAACCTGCGGTCTACCCCTTTCGGCTGATACTAATATTGTAGGATAATTTTTGAGCAATCATATTTTCACCGATAACTCAATTATCGATAAGTTTATCGAACTACATATATCGAAGTGTAAATGAAACCTTTGGACCTCCCCATTATACATATATATAGAATAATATATGTACAAACACACATAGGGTTGATAAAGAGAGTATCACGTCTTCCTACGATTGTTGGAGAAATGTGCATTAGCACATTAAAAATACTTTTTTAAATATTTGTAGGCATATATTGCAAAATGAATCGGCTTGCATATAATTAAATGTATGTAAAGTGTAAACGCCAAATGGATGTCAATAATGCGCTGCTTAACATGAAGTCGACTTCAGCCTATGGTTATTCCACTTTTCGTATTTCTTGCCAAAAAATTTATGTTTTTGTTTTCGTACGTAATGCAACACCGTTTGAGAATTCGTTGTGGAGGTTGAGAGGGAATGTTTCCTGTTCAGTTGTTTAGTGTTTCCGCAACCTTCTTGCAATGAATATGATTTGAAGAATTGACAAGAATTGAAGGTAATCGTTTACGTGGGGTACCGAGCGCTAATACACAACCAAAAATGTTGAGATATGTATCAGGAGACGCGCTTTGGTCCCAGGAGCATGAATATAACTCCGCTGAACCAATATTTTTTTGTAGTTTGCGAGATATTTGCAGTTAAAGTTCAGAATTTTCTGTCATTTTCATGTGGTTGTTGTAATCACATTACCCTGTGAGAAAAGAGTAGCACGCGGAAGGACATCACCATGGCGGTAGCCACGGCTATGGCAACCACCCGGAGTTGGAATGGCGTAGCCCAGGGTTATTTTTTGAAGCGCGGCCGAAGGCCGCCTACGCGGTAAGGTGTTCTGCACATAAAAAACATGGATCGGGCCCCTAAACCCGGGCCATTTTTCGGTTTTTCGCAAATATTTTCACCAATAATGAAAATATTGGTTGAGCGAAGTTATGGACGCGTATTAGCGCTCTGTACCCCACGTAAACGATTACCGAATTGAAATTGTGTCAGGATGAATGCAAATTCAAATGTTGATTTGATATCATATTGTAGGGTAATGTAAAGGTTTTTCGGCAATCGCATTTTGCACGATAACTCAGTTATCAATAAATTTATCGAAATATATCGAAGTACAAATGAAACCTGGGGTCATCCCATACCTATAGGCGAAATATCATCAGTATAGGTCAAGTACACTCAGAGTTATAGGTCAAGTATACTCAGAGTTATATGGAAAAAAATATCAAAAAGTAATGGTCCCTAAAAGCGTCCGAACCCCAAAATTAAAACAAAGAGCCTATACTTCCTTCCGGACTAACACCTGTCTGCGTGCCAAATTTCATCAAAATCCGTCTTGCTATTCTCACGTTATTGAGTAACAGAAGCAAACGTCTGGACATCCCAACATCGCTACATTCACATATATAATATTAGTATGATATCATATGATATGATTATTGACTACTGAAGAATTTATCAAATTTGAATATTTTGAAAATTTTGAAAAAAGTGTATTGAAAACCGGTTTTCAAAAATTTTGCGGTATTCGTTGGTAACGTTAGGAAGCCTTTCAACAATTCAGTTTTGTCAAATTGTGTCAGGATGAATGCAAATGCAAATGTTGATTTGATACCATATTGTAGGGTAATATTAAGGTTTTTCTGCAATCGCAATTTTACCTATAACTCAGTTGCCGATACATTTATAGAAATATATCGAGGTTTAAATGAGAACGTTTGATACCTATATACGTTGTAGGGAAATATTAATGTTTTTCTGTAATCGCATTTTTACCGATAACGCAGTTATCGATAAATTTATCGAAATACGGCTCACGATCGATAATCTGACCTAATTAAAACCAAGGCAGTTCACATTATCGAAAGTGTTCACATTGTGGAATGCTCAAAAATAATAGGATAGTACGTATTTATATATTGGAATTCACATTTTATTCATGCTTTCATTACATATAAATTTTTACGTTACACATATTATACAAAATCTTGAAAAAATCAGTCATTCTTTTCTGTATCCTTTGTGTTTCTAAAAGTTGGAGCACAGCTTTCTCTCTCAGACGTCTTAGTACATTTAGTACTGTGTAAACTTCATTCAAATACATTATCGTCTTTTGTTTATATTATAGAGCTTTTTGAGTTTGTTCACATTACAGAGTAGACAATGCATAAAAAGCTTGTTCACATTATGGGGTGCTCGAACAATAGTGTTCACATTAGCGAGCGTATGCTGTATATCGAAGTCCAAATGAAACCTGGGTCCATCCCCTTTCGTTTGATAAATATATTGTAGGGTAATATTGAGGTTTTTCGGCAATCGCATTTTGACCGATAACTCCGTTGTCGATAAATTTATCGAAATATATCGAAGTCCAAATGAAACCTGGGGCCATTCCATAGTTATATGCGAAATATCATAATAGTCCAGGCGGCAGGCTCTTGCAACTCACTTTAACCCGTCGTTACTCGCGCACTTGTTTTAGGACGCAGTTACTCACGCGGGGTGATTTTTTCACCCCAAGCTAAAATGTATCATATCTTTGGAGTGTGAATAACTGCAAATTCACAACCATGTATGTAATAACATGAGGTCGTAAATATAAGGACTAATAGTTTCTCTTATACATATAAGGAAACTTTTTTTATTGAGTAATTTTATAAATAAAAAGAACGTACATAAACTTAAAAAATAAGACTTCAATTTAAAAGATATTTCATTTAGCAACAAACAAATTTTCCATTCTTAGGAAATAAATACAATGAACATAAATTATTTATTAATAATACAAGCAGAAAACAAAACTTAGTTCAACTTTGAACAGTCCTTACATTTTTAGTATAGAAACTGGTTTGACTCTTTTTTTTACAACAAAACTTTGATCGATCCGTTTAGCCCAACGGTAAGAGTGATACTGATCAGAGTGCACTGTTAAATAAATACATAACACCAAAAAATTAATCTATTAAAGCATTCATAGTCCTGGTGCAAGTATTAACAAAGATATGACAAAAAATACCAAATATACCCTTTTATCCTTATAGCATATTAGGCTATGAAGCTGTTAATTTTTTACCCTTCCCGTTAAGGCATTTTAAAGCGATTACTTAATAACATATAAAACATTAAAAGGTACGGTGTCTAGTACGCCCTTTTTCGATGTGTTAAACATCTTTTTCGAGAAATCGCTTGAACAAACATTCATAGCAATTTAACATTCCACAAAAAAAATTCAATTTTGCTAAACAACTTTTTTCCCCCATACAAAATGCAATACAAAAAACTACTTGTTTGCATGTTTTTTTTAAAAATACATTAGGAAAAAGTAGTTATAGTGGGAAAACTATAGCATTTAGAAAAAAACTTTTGATGGAGAATCACCTCGGCAGCAAACTGTAGAAGAACATTTTTTGACAGATGTTACCATGACCGAAATAATTAAAAATAATGAAAAAAATGCACTTTAAATGCATGTAGAAAAGTATGTTCTGCATATTTTGGGATTATTTTTTTCAGAGTAATATGGAAAAAAGTAATTGTCCCTAGAAGCGTCCGAAGCCCCAAAATTAAAAAAATAGCCTATAGGTACTTCCTTCCAAACTATAACCTGTCTGAGTGCCAAATTTCAACAAAATCCGTCTTGCCATTTCCACCTTTTTGGTAAACAGAAGCAAACGTCTGGACATCCATACATCGCTAGTAGCAACCTACCTTGGCCATGCAGTATAACCTGTATAGCAAATTTCATGGAAATATATAAATTTTTAGTCAGGTTATGTTAATTTATGTGATTTTTGAAATTTTCGATATCGAGAAAGGAAGTGCGGTTATCATCCGATTTCGCCCATTTTCAATAGCAACCTACCTTGTAACCTGAAAGTAACCTGTATGCAAATACTAGTACTAGTACGCTGGGTATTATAATATAAATGTATGCGCGATATATAAAAGGTATATCATCATAAACTTCAAAAGAGATTTTTGCGCCTAGCTTCACCTCCAATTCGAGTTGTGCCGCTTTGAATTTTTTGAATAAAAGCAAAACACAATTTATCATAGTTATTACATGTCCAATATGCTAATTAGTTGAGATGCTATCATGTTTTACATAACAAAAGTTATTACACAGAGGGCATTTGCGACGATTGTATCAAACAACAAAATAAAAAGAGCGAAAGTGGCTGAGTTTTTTATTGTTGAATAAATAAACTGATATTTTAATGATGGCACCAAGAGGAAAGAGATTTCAATTGCTATGAAAAATAACAATGAAGCCTTGTGTGAGTGGTATTAACCGACGTAAGCGAATAGTGTTTGCAACCAGCCATCAAAAGTGTGATGAAAATGGCCCCTATGGACACACGTTTGAAGGAAGAAAGAATAAAGAGCTGAATTTCAACAATATGGCTGGTACGGTAAAACGCGGAGATGATGGTGTCATGGGTATGGCGCCGAATGGTGTGGGGAATTTAGTTGTAACTGATGGAATAATGAAAAATTCACATATTTGCGCAATCTAAAAGAAAACCTGAAACAAAGTGCCATTAAATTGGATATTGAGGCGTCCTTTGTTTTCCAGCAGGACAATGATCCTAAGCAGAATGCGCTTACTGTCCGAATGGTTTCTTTATAACGTGAGAAAACGGCTCAATCACCTGACTTAAACCCGTCGAACATCTTTGGGAACATTTAAACCGACAAATAAGAAAACATGTAATCAGGACTAAAACAGACTTAGTGCGGGTCCTTAAAGAAAAATAGAGTAAAACCCCGCCAGAGACCACTCAAAACCTTTTAAAATCGATGCCATGACAACTTAGTGCACTGAAACAATTCTATTTTTTACTATTCTTACTTTCATACCTTCTGTGCACTTAATTTTGTGATGTGAAATCTGCAATAAGTTTTGGTTACATAGCAATATCTTTAGTTTTGTAATTTCTATTTAAAAAATGTTTGCGATGCTTTTACATCACGTGTATACTTACTTTAGTGAGCAACTGTATATATTAAAATTTTGTACAGTACATACGTATAGTACTGGACAACTGTTTCACTTTTTATACCTTTCATGAAGATGAAATGGTTTATAACTTTGGTCCGATGTTTGCAAGTATGAGAAGAAGAAGAGATAGACCCACTATTAACTACATATATCGATGTGATCATGAGCCATGTCGGCTGTCCGTCCGTCCGTCTGTCTGTTTTGAAACTTGTTTAATATATCGGATAATTAAGACGTCTTGACTTTTCAAAATCATTTATCACGTCTTCATTGTCCAGTTTAATTCTTCGGTGAACAGTCATGAGGGCTAGTCCATTCAGTCTTTCTTGGCCCATCGAGTTCCTCAAAAAAGTTTTAAGGTCGAAAACTGTTGGATTTGAATTACTTCACGTCTTTATTATTCAACAGCGCCACCTATCGGCTTATAAACATACTACAATTTTCTTTTCATTGTAAACTGTTCTGTTCTCATTATACCACACAAGTGTAACACCTCGTTTTTCATTTTTCTCATAAAATTATATTAAAACTATTTTATTGTTTTATTTAAACCACTGAAAACCCAAAAGGTTATGGGCCCAGTGGCGGTATTTATCGAGTAAAACTGAAAAACACTTAAAAGTTGGAAAATCTAAATAATTCTACTGAATACGTCATATTCATCGTAGTGAAGATTTGTTCGGGCTTTGCTGTGGTATATGAATGTATGTATTTGTATGTACATATCTGCCTGCATGAAAGCGCAATACGTGGTTTAAAATTTTTTCGAGAACATTCTTGCACCAGACAAGCTGTACATCTTTAATAGAAATTGTCAAGTACAAAGTCGTGTCGCCGTACCGTAATATTTGCTTATTATCTATTACACAAAATGGATTTGGTAGGCGAAAAACCTGGCAATGGTGTAGCCGTCACTCATCACAAATTAAATGGTCTGAATTACAAATTGTGGAAGTTCCAAATTGATGCTGTGATGAAATCCAGAGGTCTGATGGACGTCATGGCCGGCAATGTCCCTGGTGAAACTGCAACTGCCGCTGAGAAAAGTCAATACGACCGAAATGATGGCAAAGCAATGGCGATTTTAATTTCATCGGTGGACAATGAACAAGCGAATCATATACTTATGTGCAAGACTGCGAAAGACATTGCAGATAAGTTGTCTAATTTGCATGAAAAACGTAGCGAGGTGCGTATTATGAATCTATATGAGGAATATTTTTCATTGAAAATGGCTGAGGGTGAATCAGTTGCGGCGTATGTGTCAAAGGTGAGTAGAATGGCACATGAAATCGAAGACCAAGGTGAAAAATTATCAGAGAACATTAAAATGGTGCGGATCATAAGCAGTTTGACACCCAAATTTTGTAATTTCAAGACAGTTTGGTACAACATAAGAGAAGCAAGAACTTTGGATAGTTTGATGGCTCGTTTGCAGCTGGAGGAGGATCAAATGAACAAAGTGGATGATACACCGTCAGATGTGGCTTTCAGTGCAAAATTCAAATCAAAACAACAGCGAACAAAGAAAAAACCGTCAACATCGATCGATGAGCTGAAAAAGAAAACAATGTGTAACAAATGTCATGAAATTGGACATTGGAAGCGTGAATGTCCGAAGCGCAATGAAAAGTTCGCCGAACGCAAAAAGGCTGGAAGTGATGTTGCATTTTGTGGCAAAGTCGGTGATGGGTTTGCTACGGATTTTGATAATATTTGGATTGCTGATTCAGGTGCAACAGAGCACATGACAGGTCGCATTGAATGGTTTACCGATTATAAGAAGTATGATGTTGAGCGATTTGTACAAATAGCAAATAATGATCGTTTGTTGATTCATGGCACAGGTACAATTTTAATTGAGGCAAAGGTTAAAGGCAAATGGCTGCAGAGACAGCTTACGAATGTGCAGCATGTTCCTGAACTGAAGCAGAATTTGTTTTCAACGGCATCCGCCACCTCAAAGGGATTTCAAATGGTGATTTCTCATGATGGCTGCAAGCTGACGGATGGTGAAATATATGCTGTGGGTGTTAAAGACAACAGTAAGCAATTGAGAATGGTATTTCGACAGAGATTTATTAAACAGGCGTGCGCTGCAACCGTCACGCTTGAGCTGTTGCATCATCGGTTTGGGCATCTGAATGTAGATGCAATAAAACGTATGTGCAACCAAAATTTGATTGAAGGCATCAAATTGTCGAGTGAAACTAAGCTTGTCTGCGAAGACTGCCATCTTGGTAAAATGCAACGTGTTTCACATAAATCGGCGCCAACCCGAGTGGCCGTAAAAGGCGAATATTTGCATGCTGATCTGTGTGGGCCGATGGAAGAAGTAGGTATTGGGGGAATGTCTTACTTTCTTCTGGTAAAAGATGAGGCAACGAGCTTCAAATATGTGTACAATCTGGCTAATAAATATGAGGTGTATGAAAAACTTAAAACTTTGTTGTCACTTGTTCGCAGCACAACAGGTAATTCTGTGAAACACATTCGTTTTGATAATGGCACTGAGTTTGTGAATAAGGAATGTATGCGAATGCTGAGTAATGCTGGGGTGATAGTTGAACGGATAGCACCGTACACACCGGAGCAATAGAGCGTGAAAATCGAACTGTAGTAGAGTGTGCTCGCACAATGCTGCTTGCCAGTGGTTTGCAAAAGTAGTTATGGCCAGAAGCGGTACGAACGGCTGTGTACATTTTAAATCGATCGTCAAATAAAAAGTGTCTTAATTCAACGCCATATGAAAAATGGTTTGGGACAAAACCTGAAATGGGTCATGTGCGAAACAGATGAAAATGAGCATAATGATTCGGACATTTCGGAAGATTTTTCTGATACAAGCGTTGTTGTACCTGGTGGCGAAGAACCATAATGTGATAGGATGTCGATGGGTTTTTAAGCGAAAATCGAGTATGTCAGGTCCACTCTTCAAAGCACGCCTAGTTGCAAAGGGCTATTCACAAAAGGAGGGCGTTGATTACGGGGAAACATTTTCTCCAGTGGTGGGCTACGATTCTATTCGAACTGTTCTTGCGATCGCCGCAGTAGAAGATTTGGAAATGGTGCAGGTCGACGTGAAGACAGCGTTCTTAAATGGAGACCTGGAAGAGGAAATTTTCATGGAGGTTCCAGAAGGACTTCAAGTTGATGACAAGAATCTTGTTTGCCGCCTCAAGAAGAGTTTGTATGGATTAAAACAAGCATCCAGAGTGTGGAAGAAGAAATTCACAAAATTCCTGAACGATTATATCATGATCCAATCGAAGGCAGATCCCTGTGTGTTCGTCGGTAGTGTAATTGGCAATAAGATTATCCTAATGTTGTATGTGGATGACGGATTGATTTTGTCAAAAGGAAAACAGACACTGGAAGCAGTGATGGATCACTTGAATGACAATTTTGAGATGACACGAGGAGAAGAAGGTAATTACGTTGGCATCGAAATACACCGAGATCGAGAGAAGAAAACAATTTGCATTAATCAAAGTGCATATATTAAAAAGGTTGTAGAGAAGTTCAATATGCAACATTCGAAGCACATATCCAGTCCAGCGGACAGCAATAGTACGTTAACTAAATCATGTGAAAATGGGTGTGTTGAATTCCCATACCGACAAGTGATAGGATCGCTTATGTTTGCTGCGATTGTGACCAGACCAGACATTTCATATGCAGTGGGAGAAGTCAGTCGATTTATGGATAATCCAAAGCCCTCACATGTTTCGGCAGTCAAGCGTATTCTACGATACTTGAATGCATGGTATAAGTAGAGAGGTAAACGCAGTTATTGACATAGGCAGCCATCTTAGCCATTTGACTTTTACTGAATTTATGACATTTCATTAAAATCATGCTACCAGAGTTAACAGCAGCAAATGTTTTTTTGGCCCGAAATCTGAAGTTTGTGAAAATAAATTAATTTATTTTCAAAAAAGCAATTGCTTCGAAAGCCGCGCGTGAATTGTAAAAAATAAATTAATTTACTTTCAAAAACGTAATTTGTGAAAAAAAATATCGGAAAAATGAGCCTCTTCAAAGGATGCGAAAACACCACCCACTTTTGCAAAGGCTCAACAGTGAAGTTTTTTCGGTTTCCCGCAATTCCTATTGTAAGAAATCAATGGGTTCAAGCGTGCCAAATAGAGGAAGTTGATCTTCCTAAAAATCCGTTGATGTGCTCAGTGCATTTCGCTGCTAGCGATATTAGTACACCCATACCTCGCTATACGGCCTAAATACGTTCCCCGAAAGTTGGCCGTAAAGCGAAAAGCTGTATAACGAGTCAATTATTCTAATACAAATTCATACAAATTCAATGGGATCGGTTCCAAATTTGTAAAACTGCACGGTTAAAAATGAATTTTATATTTTTATTTGTTATTTAAATTAAAAAATCATACATAACAAGTACATACATTTGAACATAAAATACTAAAAGACTCCAAAAATCAAAATGAATATACAAACAAAAACAACTCCATAAAATATTTTTTAAATGCCTTTACAAGGCGATTCTGTGCTCTTGACAAATTTGTCAATCTTGATAAATATTCAGGAAAAAAATATTTTTATCAAGTTTTTTGTATTCTGCGTAAAAAAAAAATTATTAAAAATTTATTTGAATAAAATAAAATTTGGCTTTGACGCAAAATTCAAAAACACTTGATAAAATTGGCAGCATGTAAATATATCGAAATCGGAAAAACGGTTTTTTGGCCGTTATAGCGAAACATTTTAGGCCGTAAATCGAAAATTAGCGTGAATTGAAGAGGGCCGTTATAACGAAAGGCCGTATAACGAGGTATGGGTGTATTACAAACATTAAAAATGTATTATCTAAATGTGCAGTGCCAAGTTATTATGCGAAAACAAAGTAAGGACACAATACATAAAATGTGCATAATTATTTATAAAATATGTATGTATTTTTTAGAGTGCAATTAGTGGAAAGCTTTGTCAACAAAAATCTCGAGGGTGATATAGAATTCGACGGGCTGGAAAATTTTGGTGGCTACATTATAGCAAAGATGGGGCTTAAGGAGTTCGGATTTAGAACGTGCGAGCAAAAGGACCAAAATTATTCGTATGTAAATTGTTTATCCCAGGGAGGTTTATACAAGCCCAATTCAAATTTTATAAATATTTTGGAACATCTAAATTCGGTCTTTATTAAGTTTAACGCTGAAAAATTATGTACACAAAAACATTATTTGAAAGCTTTAGTACAAAATTCAAACTTTAATTGTGATGGCAAAATTGTGAAACGGTTTTTCCTAGGGAGAACATTTTTTCGCATACGCTACCTAAATATAAAAATGAAAGAGAAGAAAAAAGAGTATAAAAACAAAAAAATGAAAAAAATTACCACCTAAATGAGTTTAATAAAGAACTTAAACATATACTTTCTTGTTTCATTCAACCTGAATTCAGCATTCCTGTTCCAGCAAATCTTTTGTTTACATTTTACTCCTTCTCTTCTCATTCTTTAAGATAGAAGTGGAAAAGAACGAGCAGATTGTAAAAAAAATAGTTGTACGCACATATCGATGAATCTTCTTTGTTGAATGCTCCTTGTCTGTTGTATTGTGTAAGGCTGTGTATTAAATATTCGGGCCGTTCCCCACTTTTCAAATCCCATTTAATAAAATATATCACTTTCTTTTAATATTTCTTACTTTCTTCAACTAAAAGTAAAATTACCAAATATTTCTAAAAATTACCATTTTTAAATTTTTCCGATATGGCAACCTCGCTCATAATGTTTACAAAAAAGATACTTCAGAAAAATTCAGTAGCCGTCAAAAATTTTGAACTGGAATTACCTTCTGAATTTGTATACCATGCTTGAATGGGACAGCTGAACGAGTTGGTTTACAACAGTTACTTCGTGACGTAGGCTATGCACAAGAAAGCCCACCGTCACTTTACATCGACAATCAAAGCGCAATTCGACTCATCAAAAATTCAGAATTGCATCAACGAACCAAACACATCGATGTTTGACCACATTTTATTCGACAGCTGTACGAGGCGAAGAAGATTTCGATTTACTACTTTCGCAGTGAAGACCAATTGGGCGATGTGTTTACTAAGCCGTTGACAACTCAGATGTTTATCAAAAACATAGAGATGTTGGGACTGAAAGACTTGAAATAATTAGTGGGAGTGTTGGATTTGAATTACTTCACGTCTTTATTATTCAACAGCGCCACCTATCGGCTTATAAACATACTACAATTTTCTTTTCATTGTAAACTGTTCTGTTCTCATTATACCACACAAGTGTAACAACACGTTTTTCATTTTTCTCATAAAGTTATATTAAAACTATTTTATTGTTTTATTTAAACCACTGAAAACCCAAAAAAAACGAACGTTCTGCAGTGCACGTAGTGACAGGCAATGTCGCATCAATTTTTAGTAGACTAAAAATGTTTGGGAAAAGCTGACTTTGGCATGAACTTAAAGCTTCTAGTGCAGTTTCGGGCGAAATTCGAGTAAGTAATAGATATTGTAATTTATTTATCGGAATCGCAACATTTTTTTGAGGGGGGCACAGCCGAAGACAAGCATTTCCTTACTTGTTTTTAGATCAATTTAATTTGTCTGATATATGAAAACTTCTTATAATGATTTTTTTTGTCATTTAATATATTCTTAGCCCAATACTTTTCTGTTCATGACTTCTATCTTAGCGTGAAAAAAGATAATTTTTCAAAAGACCTCCAGATTGATTATATGGAGCATATATGTAAGTATATATATCAAGCCAAAAAAGCTAATTCCGTCGGACGGAGTAGCTTTATAGTAATCTCGAAATTTATCCGAGCTCATTATTTTTATCGGGGTTTTCCGATAAGATAGGACCTATATATAAAATACGAAATGTTCTACATTTACAAAGGGTTAGATTTTCCTAAAGACACAAACTGTTCTCTTCTTCAAAAATTTTACTTTGAGTCCTTGCATTTAAAATATTTTTTTTAGGCAAAAGTTTTTTTGCAAACCAAATGGAGGACGTGATCCATAGTATTTATGTACAGAACACCTTCCTGCGAAAGCGCCCTTCAGCCGAGCTTATAAAAATAACCTCAGCCGGTCCAGGAAGTTCTAATTTTTTTTTTTTTAAGATCCTTATAGGTTCTTGTAGCTTAGAAATACAGTTCCTAGTTTTACCAAACGCAACTAGTAACAGAACGCTGATAGGCGCGGATTTCATGGGGAGAGAAGGTAGAGTTTTGAACATGGGACAGCGGTTCTGGTACTTCGAAGATGAGCCAACACGACAGTTTGACTTTGCGGAACCATTGCCGATTGGCCTAAATTTTATTGAACAACTCTCAAGGTACCCGCAAAACGTAAGCCAGTAGAAGCAAACCCTCGCGAAATTGAAAAACCTAAAGTTTACGTATCTGCCTTTGAATATTATGGCTCAGATGTTCCTAATGATTATTCACCACACAAGATTCAGGATATATTCCGAGATGCTATCCCTCCAGATATGGTCACGCCAGAAAGATGTAAAAGAAATAGTTTATTTACCCGTGTCGTATTTAATCCTTCATCGACAGACTTGTTCTCGCTTGACTTAAAATTTATTAAAGAAAGTGATGGAGAAGGCTTGTCTGCGGTAGAAAAGGCACAACTTGACAAGGTACTTGAAGCGCATTCATGGGTATTCGGCCCATCTCTTGAGCCAACGCAATACGCTCAGCATTATATTGATACTGGAGATCAGGAACCTATTTCATCTCCTCCATATCGTTTATCCTTTCCTAAAATGCAGGAGCTTAAATGCGAGATTGCCAAGATGCTAGAGAACGATATCATTGAAGAATCCGATTCGCCATGGTCCTCACCAGTAGTGATGGTGCCGAAGAAAGATGGCAGTACCCGTGTCTGTGTAGATTACCGAAAGATAAACGCAATTACTAAGCCTGATAGATACCCATTACCACGTATGGATGACTTGTTGCACTCAGCTACAAGTACAAGGTTTATGACCACGCTAGATTTGCAGTCTGGTTATTTTCAGATAGCGGTTGCGGAAAAAGACAGGGATAAAACATGCCTGATAACACCATTTGGTACATACCGATTCAAAAGAATGCCATTTGGATTGCGCAATGCCCCTGCAACATTTCAACGTTTAATTGACCGTTTCAAAACCACCGTAGCTAACGTCAAAATACTTACGTACTTAAACGATATAATTATCTGCTCATCCACGTTTAAAGATCACCTGAAAGATTTAGATACAGTTTTTGAAAGGCTAGAGAAGTTTAAGCTACGCATAAACACTAAGAAGTGCCGATTTTGCTGCGCGCAAGTAAAATATCTCGGCCATGTTCTAACCACAGATGGTATTAAAGTTGATCCAGATAAAACAAATGCCATAAGCCAACGAGCTGCACCTCGAAATGTCAAGGAACTAATATCTTTTATTCAAACGTGCTCCTGGTATCGTCGTTTTATAAATAATTATGCTGGAATCGTGAAGCCTTTAACTGACCTAACTAAAAAGAGTGTTGAGTGGCGGTGGAATGCCCCGCAAGTAGAAGCTTTTAATAAACTGAAGCAAATGTCGATTAATCCTCCGGTATTACATCAAGCAGAAGACAACGTCCCCTTCGTTATAAAAACTGACGCCAGTGCTTACGCATTGGGAGCCGTCTTGCTCCAGGGGGAGAAGGAGAATGAACATCCTATAGAATATGCCAGCCGCTTACTGACGTCAGCGGAAAGGAATTATTCGACTACGGAGCGCGAAGCCCTTGCAATAGTGTGGGGATGTGCTAAGTTCAGAGGTTATATCGATGGATCAGAGATACGGCTGAAAACGGACCATCAACCGTTGAAATGGTTGTTGACAATCAGTGTTGCCAGGATACAATTTATTTTGGAGCTAGATTTGAGAAAAAAAAGAGCTAGAAAAGAGCTAGATTTATTCAAGAAAATCAAAACATGTAAAAAATGAGCTAAAATGCAAAGTTTTTACATTTATTTCATAGTAGCAGGGTACCCAGCTTTGCTCGGTATGTACCTAAGTAGTTAATAAATTCCTGCTACCTTCAATTGCGAAAACAATTTACAGACTGAAAAGGTTCAGAACAATATTTATTTTCCCACATTTTATCCCGTTTATGTCTACGGCAACAAACTAAAGTAAAGGCGTTTTTTAATAGTCTAACTTTGACATTTTGTCATCTCCCCTCTTTTTGACTCCTTACCTGTGCCTAAACATTCCCCAAGTTATCCCCAGTCATTTTTCAAAGAAATTTCAAATATACAGACACAACTTATCTAGAGTTTTATTAAAGATATGCTGATACCCACATAGGACGGCAGTGTACCTATGCAATTGACTTTTGATTCAGCTGAAATCATATATATAATACTTCTATATTGCTAGTAAAGAACTGTGAAGCGTGTCAAACATTACAGTACAGACATACAATGAGAGAAGAAGACAAAATATCGGTTGGCGTCGTCAATTTTTTTGAACAAAAGGGGGTCAATGAAATATGTGGATATTTCAAAGATTGAATTTATTTGCTTTTTCTTATTATTACTTGCACTAATGTAATGTACAAAAGTCAGCTTCGCTCTCACAATTTTTCAAAATTTAAATAATGCATTTTCTAACCATATTATGGACGATCACGTAGCCATAGAAACCCTATAAGCTCAAATAATAAATATATTACGGTTTATATTCAATATATTGGCATTTTCATATTTAATTTACTCAACAGTGGTTTTATATGCTACTATAAAGTACAATTTGTGTAAACAAGTCATTGGCCCCTGTCTACCCCTTCCATAAGTTTTTTTCTCCGCGCTGCTTCAATGCACTAACACTAATAAAACTCGCGCATGCGCACAACTTGCATTATAAGCATCTCGTGTAATAATGATTGACACGCTTTCAGCATATTGGGAAGATACGATACTAGCAATATAGAAGTATTCACCCCTATTACGGTTGTCAAGATCAAATGTCACGTCGTATTAATGTCAACATCAATATCAAAGTCGCGTCAATGCAAAAGTGGTATTTACTTCGTCAATGTATTGACGTTGACGTGTTATCGATAATTTAATAGCAAAACTACGATCCTTATACTTTTGACAGTTGTTTATTTACAATTTGTTGCACATATAATTCTGCTTAAGATTTAAACTTTTGTTTAAAGATGTTTTTTTACATTATAAGCCGGAAAAAGCAACGAAAATCGCCGTTAAACCTTCGGTAATACTTTCCATCGAACGTCAAGTGTTAATACACGTCCAAAAATCTAGGTAGAGGTATCAAGCGACGCGTCTTCACCTCCGTAACAATAATCTGGAGGGAAATCAGATATTTTAAGAATTTTGCGAGATATTTGCAGTAAAAGTTCACAATTTTTCTGTCATTGTCATGTGATTGATGTAATGGCACATTAGGCTAAGCCAAAAAAGTAAAAAAGTGTGCGTACCGTGGCACGTTGCCACGGTTCAGGCAACCACCCGGAGTTGGAATGGCGTAGCCCAGGGTTTTTTTTAAGCGCGGCCGAAGGCCGCCAATGCGGAAAGGTATTCTGCACATAAATACCATGGATCACGCCCCGAATTGGGGATCTGACCCGGGTCGGTTTTTCACTAATAACTTTTCACTGAAACAAAATATCGGATTTCCCCCTCCAGGTTATTGTTACGGAGGTAAGGACGCTGCCTTACATAATCGTTGTATTGACGTTAGAGTCATCAAGCTTCAATTCATCATCCGATGCTGAAAATGTTCAAGACGGGTTTGAAGTTGATTTATCTGACGACTTGCAAAACATGGAAGCTTCGCAAATACGGCAACAAATTAAAGATTTTTGTAATTCGTTTTTGGTTGTTTTTATTAAAAAATATAAAATACTTCAGTATTTTCTGCATAAAACAAAAATATTTATTCTGTTTTTGAAAACTAATCTTTAAACAATGCAACTCATGCAACTTCCACTTTTGAGAACACCTTGAACCATTTTTTCTAGTTCTAAAATAAGCTGCGCAAATTGGTTATTGTTTGTTATTTTAATTTTTCTCTCCATTTTCCTGAATTAAATAAAAACTAAAATAAAGTGTGTAAAAAGGTATAATTCAGAATTATTTTACCAAATTTTTACAGCATAATATTTAATTGAGCGCTTGTCGTCACCAAAAACTGTGTTGACAAGTTTTATGTTAACTCCCGTCAATAGAATATCACTATTGTTGTCGTAAATACCAAAATAGTATCAACAGCTGTCAATAGTTATCGAAATTGACAATGGCGATACCGATTCGTCAACAAAAAGTCAATACTTAAAAGTATTGACAACCGTAATAGGGGCGATTATATATATGGCTGAAATTGAAAAAAAGTGAACAAAAATTTTAGAGGATCGCTTAGTTTTTTTTTTGACAAAGTAAGTGATTTTTTCTTCATATAAAATTGTGTAAGAAAAAAATTTCATAGGTACATACCTCCCTAAAAACAGGATATCTTTTTTGTTTGTCGTTCGGTTTTGATAAAACAAAGTGCAGGTCCCTTTCTAAGCTTGAAGCAGTCTATTAGTGAAACTCTCATCAAAATCCATTCCTTAGTTTCCGAGATCCTTAAGATCAAACAGGCGGACAATAATTTTAAAAATTTATCAGATGAACTCTATTGCATTCCCCAAGTCATCACCAGTCATTTTTTCAAAGAAATTTTTAATGTACGACTTTCTAGAGATTTATTATAGTATAGATTTAACTTAAACAATGTTTAAAACGTATAACTCAGTCAAAAAAAAAAAAATATGTAAGTGTGTTTTTGAAAAATTATCAAGCTTGATAAATAGTTAAGAAAAAAATATTTCATTTTTAGTAAAACTCAAGAATTATTTTTATTTTTGCGTCAAAGCCAAATGAAGTCATTTTAATTCTGACTCAGAATTCAAAACGCTTTAAATAATTTTTCTAATTTTTTATCATGAAGACAGAATCGGAGGGTAAGGTTGTTCAGAATCTTTAGCAACTTAGGAAAGTGGTTTTTACACACAATTTACTTACCTTTCCATTTTGATTGACATAAACATATGGCATTTAGGAATGTTACTCGACAAAGTTGACCTAAAGGTATTTGTTATCGGTGAGGGAAACTAAGTTGCCACATGGTACACAATGAAACTAATATAATAATTTCGACGTCGATTATAAAAGAAATAAAAACTTTCATTTTTCAATACAATTTGTACAAATAAATTTGGAGCCAAAAAAGAGCTAAAAATGAAAAAAAGGACTAGAAAAAGAGCTAGGAGCTAAAACAGAATTTTGAAGCTAAACGCAAAAAAAAAGAGCTAGTTCTAGCTCTAAAAGCACCAAAATGGCAACACTGTTGACAATAAAGTCACCGTCTGGTCGGCTTGCAAGATGGTCGTAATTGTATATGCGCCTTTCAAGTCGAATTGCCACGTAAACACGCGAATGAATTGCGTTTAGCACTTTGAGCTGTGCCGTGACGAGTATTTAGCGAAAATCATAGCTTCTCTAGAACAAAAAGATGAAAACTTGTATATGTGGTGCAATAGTGGCTACGTTATGAACGATGGTGTCCTGTACCGTTATGCCAATGATGATGTAGAAGCAGCGCAACTGGTGATACCCACGCATGAACGCGCTAATATATTAAAGCTATACCTTGATGAAAGTACCGCAGGGCATTATGGTGCAGAGAAAACTATCGACCGTATCGCTAGTCGCTATTTTTGGCCAGGAATGCGGGCCGAAATAACAAAATATGTACGGACATGTGTTCAGTGTCAGCGTTTTAAAGCAACAAATATGAAACCTATGGGATTACTCCAAACAACGTCTAGTCGGCAGAGGTTTGAAGTGGTAGCCATTGACCTTTTTGGCCCGTTGCCGAAGACAGAAGATGAATATCAATGGATTTTTATAATCGAAGATGTGGCTAGTCGTTGAATAGAGTTGTTTGCGTTGAAAGAAGCAACGGCGGAAGCATGTGCAAAAACCCTAATCGATGAAGTGTTTCTGCGTGACGGCGTACCAAGACGTCTTAAATCCGACAATGGTGTCCAATTTGTGTCATCAATAATGCAGAAAGTAGCGTATAGTATGGGTACACAACAGCTATTCACACCCGTTTACCACCCAGAAGCAAATACTGTTGAAAGACGAAATAGAGATCTCAAAGCCCAGTTGGCCATCCTGGTTCAAGGTCAACATAACACCTGGAACACTAATTTAGCCTCTATTAGTTTCGCTATGAACTCTACCAAATGCCAATCCACCGGTTACTCGGCAGCGTTCCTCACTTTTGGAAGAGAACTACGAACATTTGACGACATAGAGCATGACACAAAAGCAATTCGTGAAAGTGAAAATTTCATACCACAAATTACGCGATACCTGAAGGGTATGATAGAATATTTTAAAAGGGCTAAGGAGGTCGAGCAAAGGATGCAGGACCGCAACAAAGACAGCGAAGATCACAAGATGCAATTCAGATAGAGTCAGAGGTTTTGGTAATGACACACGTGTTAAGCCAGGCGGGCAAAGGTATTACTTCAAAATTCGTGCCAAAACGAGACGGACCATATGTAGTTGTCCGAAAGATTGGGTCATCAACGTATGAGGTAGCATTAAAATCCGACCCTGACGTACCATTAGGTGCTTATCACGCGTCAGCCCTAACTTTATATAAAGGTAACAATCAAGATGAATCTCCACAACCAGTGCCACCCCTCAGGAAGAGAGGAAGACCACGCAAGCAGTGATCAGATGATGATGGTTCGACAGTTTCACTTATCGACCATCAAGGGGGAGAGTGTAACATGACCAACCGTGGCGCAAATATATTATTTTTGAACTTATTATATTTTGCCTGTTATTACATGTAACTAATTGTATTGTTGACCACTGTAAGTTGAGAACAATACTCTCTCCAAAGTGTATTGCTTCCAGTTATTATTTACTCTGACTATGATTTGATAATTTATGTTAGTGTTAAGTTCATTTTCGTTAAGTTCGCTCAGCCGGAGTGCCTATAAAAGAAGGGACTTCTGAGCGACTGCATTTATTTGCATTTGGCGGCCGCTCAGGAGGTTTCTACTTACCTACTACAATTCTCATATTTATACATATCTTCACCAATTCGTAATAAAATCGATTGTTACGAAACTAACGTGTTTTATTATCAACCCTGACCCCCCCTTACATTATAAGCTTCATTTTTTGTAACTAGCTGACCCGGCAAACTCCGTTCATTTAAAAAAAAGATGCAATTAAATGAGAAACTATGTATCTATTCCAATGTAAACTGATATTCTCCGGATTACTGAATCACTTTTTCCAAATCACTCACTTTTGAAAATCTACACATTCGCAACTGTTTATTTCGTAAATGTAAACTATTTAACACGGAAATCTCCCACTACCGCTTCAATTACTAAATTAGATACATTGTTAGCTGTCAAATGGAATGACAGGCTACTACGCCATAATTTATTTTCACTGAGTATTGAAAGGCAAAAATTGTCTAGGCGGTTAGATGGCTATACCAACAACGGTTTTCAGTTCCCTACCACCAAGAGTATTGGTATAGTATATCTCAACAACAGTGTTCAGATCCAACCCTTATATAGATATTCAGTTTACAACATTAAGTATATATGAGAACTGCCCTTTTCGTATATCTCCAATTTTTTTCGTTACTATTTTATTTATTTATTTATTTACTAGAAGGACCCGGCAGACGTTGTTCTGCCCAAATTTAGGGAGAAAATCGCACGATAAATAAAAACGTTTGGAATATTTCGGTCCCTGGTCCACTTCCCCGAAAAAAGTTAACCTCAAATTTTAACAAAAGTAAGAGTCTACCTTTGTACCAAATTTGAAGAAAATCGCACCATAAATAAAAACGTTTGGAATATTTCGGTCCCTGGTCCACTTCCCGGAAAAAGAGTTAGCGCAAATTTTAACAAAAGTAAAAGACTACCTTTGTACCAAATTTGAAGAAAATCGTAGTATAAATAAAAAAGTTTGGAATATTTATTCCTTCCCGGAATAAAACTTTACATAAACACTCTCCGGACTCCTACTGAGCTATCCTGTAAATATGAACAAAATCGGCTCTGTAGTTCCGGAGTCTATAACATACATACATACATACATACATAATTACATACATCCTATTTTATATATATAGATTTCGACTCTTAAAGTCTAGTTCACACATTATATATACTGTCTGGTGGTGGACAACAGGCCCCTAAATTGTCATCGTTCGTCGTACGTCAACGAATAACATCTGAAAGTGATTGAAGTGCTCGGCTGGAGCAGTTAGTTCGTCGTTTTTGGGAAATCGATCATGTCATTGAACCAATTGCTAAAACAACAAAGGAAGAGCTCGATTGCGAGGAGCATTTTAAACAAAACTATTCACGCCTCTCGTCAGGGGTATATTCCGTTTGCCTATAAAAAGCAGTGTGGAAGCGTTAGGTGACTCATATTTACAGGCACTAAATCGTCTTCATAGTCTTGAACGAAAATTAAGTAGTAATCCTGAACTTAAGGAAAAATATGTCGCATTTATTAACGAATATGTAAATCTTAAGCATATGTCATTGCTATCCAATAATGATATGGCTAAATGCAAATTTTTTCTTCCACATCATTATGTCATCAAAAGTGACAGCACTACAACAAAACTGAGAGTTGTATTTGATCCCTCTGCCAAAACGACTTCGGGATTATCCCTTAATGATATCCTCATGGAAGGGCCCACAATTCAGCCAACGCTTTTTAATATTTTAATTCGATTTCGCTCGTTTCTCATTGCACTTCTGCAGACATCTGTTAGCAGACTGTGTTAGCCACAATCGCTCGTTGTTATGATCCGCTTGGCTTACTCGGTCCTACCATGACCAGAGCTAAAATTATTTTGCAGCGTTTGTCGCGTGATAAGCCCACATGGGATGAGAGCCTGCCCTATGCACTGGATACTGCCTGGTCTGCTTTTTGTGAAGATTTCGTCAATCCACTATATAGACAATATTATTTTGTCAAATAGACGAACCTTTGTTTGTAGTCTAATTTATACAAAAGTTTTTAAACAAAAAGTTCCTTTATGGACTACAAAAAATTTTTTGTGAAAATAAAACACCTTAATGTTTGGTGACATAAAACATATATATTTTATTTTACACAACCGTATGCATTTCGGGCAGACTTGCTGTCCATCATCAGCGACGCGCTACTAAACAAAAAGGTTTTAGTAGATAAACAAAGAGGTATAAACAATAACATTTGGTCATTACAACAAAATTTTAAATCAAAGAAAAGAGAGGAGAATTTATATTCCCGTTGTCAGAATTCATGGCATTCTTAGTTTTAAATATATAAAGGGATTCAAAAGCATCTAATTTTTTGTTGTTGTGAACAGCTTTAACTAAGCGCAAGTTCTCTGCTACGGTGCCAATGCTGTGTTGTATTGGACTATCGTCAGTCTTGTGCATATGCGCTGCTACTGCGGATCTATGCACTTCTTCGTTGTTGCAATGCTTTTCATGCTCTTTAAAGCGAACAGAAATTTGTCTTCGTGTTTGGCCTATGTATTTTGCATCGCAAGATGAGCAGCTGATTTCGTAAATGCCGCTTCGCTCCAACGTGGGTGTACTGTCTTTGGTGGAGCCGAGAATATTTTTTAATTTGTTGTTGTTAGTGTAGACAATTTTCATATCGTTTTTCTCAAAACAATTTGCAAGACTATTTGTGATTTGTGTGAAAAGGGTCGTCAGATTATTTTTATAATTTGAATTTGAGTGTCTTTTTATGAGTTTGTCGATTAGTTTTTTCTCGAACCCATTTAAATATGCCAGGTGTAGGATTTTCTCATATTCAATTTTATAGTTGGAGATGGACAGAGGCAAACTGACGAGGCGGTAAACAAGCGAATGGAATGATGCAATTTTTTGTTGATATGGGCAGAAAGAATCAAATGTGATTAAACGATCGGTTGAGGTGGGTTTGCGATAAACCGCAAAGTCTAATTTGTTGCTAACTCTTGTGCATTTCAGGTCTAAAAACGGCAAAGAATGTTGATCATCTTCTATTTCGAACGTGAACTTAATGCTGTCGTATTTACTGTTTATTGTGTTTAGTGTGTGTTGGAGCTGGTCTTTTTTTATTATGCAGAAAACATCATCTACGTATCTAATCCAAACTCTTGGTAAGACGCCTTCAGTTTCAAGATCCTTTTCGAATTTAGCCATGAACGCCTCTGCAATTAATGGTGAAAGAGGATTACCCATGCTTGTGCCAAAGTCATTGGAATAAAATTCATTTCGAAAAGTAAAACAATTGTGAGACATGCAAATCTTCGCTGCATTAATCAAAACTTTAATTATATCTGCGTTCACTTGTTTATTATCCAGGTGTTGTTGGAGATGATCTATTGCTATGCCCACGGGGATGCTTGGAAACAAAGCTGTGACGTCGAAGGATGCACAAATTTCGCCTTCTTCAATTATTACGTTTTTGGTCTTATTGACAAATTCTAAGGAGTTTTTTATGTTAGCTCCATCTAAAATATATATGTTTTATGTCACCAAACATTAAGGTGTTTTATTTTCACAAAAAATTTTTTGTAGTCCATAAAGGAACTTTTTGTTTAAAAACTTTTGTATTTCGTCAATATTCAACAGTCATCGTTTCCACGCTATGTACTGCAGCCTGGTGCCTTAATTGAAATTCATGCGTTTTGCGACGCTAGCCTTGAGGCTTACGGCGCTTGTGTATATGTTCGCTCGATAAAAGATAACAGCGTCCAAATAAATTTGTTATGCTCGAAGGCACGCGTTGCGCCACTAAATACTCTGACCGTTCCTAAATTAGAGCTCAGTGCAGCTGCTTTGCTTGCGCAACTAGTGGACCAGATAGCAAAGACGAAGATTTTTGCCTGCCGTTTCTATTTTTGCCTGCCGTATCATAGCTGCAGGAAGAGTCATCCAAGTTTAATGTTGTCGTCTCTAATCGGATATGCGCTATCGAGCGCCAAAAACAAAACTTCTGGAAGTTCGCCAAAGGGTACTATTGACATCGAATAACGTGAGTGGCACATCCCTCCCGTTTAAATATATCAATTCGTTTGGAAAAATGCAGCGCATTTTTGGATACGTAAGTAAATTTCTCAATAGAAAGAAAACGCCACATCTTACTGTTGAAGATTGTTGGGTTACCTTGAGGATGAACAAATCTAAGTGGAAGTCACAAGACACAGGAAGTAAAAAGATGGACACGTTTTTAGTATACGAGCGTTTTATTAGGAATGATCTGATATTCAGTGTGTATATTATAATACCATAGAGATCTACATATTTAAAGTGATTGTACATATATCTGTTTCATACGGAAATACATACAGTGTATTCAATAACAAGGTGATGTGAGTATATGAAATATTATAGTATTCAGGTTGCTTTTACATCTATTACATTTATTTCTTAACACTCTTTCTCAATCTGAATACTATTTGAGTTATTAATTTTTTTAATCTAAACCAAGCAATTTGACAAACTTTAAATGCTTTTGTTTTTGTAAATTCTTTGTGAAAATATCTGATACATTTTCATTTGTATTAACGTATTCTAATTTAACATCATTTCGAGCAATAACTTCTCTTATGTAATGGTACCTAACATCTATATGTTTAGTGCGCTTATGATACACTGGATTTTTTGCGATCTGTAAAGCGCTCAGGTTGTCGCCTTTTATTGTTATCGCTTCGTTGTCACGCCAACCAATTTCATTTAACAAACGTCTCAGATATACTGCCTCTTTTGCCGCTGTACACAAAGCAATATATTCGGCTTCTGTGCTGCTTAGTGCCACCACATCTTGCTTCTTACATTGCCATGAAAATGCTGCACCCGCTAAATAAAATGAATAGCCTGTATACGACTTTCTGCTAAGTTTGTCGTTGGCCCAATCGGCGTCTGCGTAGCCTTCTAACTTTTTACCTAGCTTGCGATAATGAATCTTAAAATCAATGGTTTTTGACAAATATCGTAGTATATGCATTGCTCCTGCTTCGTGTTCAGAATGAGGGTTATTATTTCTTTGCGCTAAAACGCTGACTGCATGCAATATATCAGGCCGAGTTGAAATTGCCAAATACATTAAAGACCCGACCAGCGACTGGTATTTTGTGGTATCCACCCTCACACATTTTTCATTGCTGCAATTTATTTGGAAGCCAGGGTCTAGAGGTGTACTTACTGGACGACAGACGTTTACACCGTACATAGAAAGTAACTGTTTTATGTACTTCTTTTGACTTACGGAAATTGCACCTGTTTTACCCTCGCGCTCAATTTCGAAACCGAGAAAGAACTTAATGCTGCCGCCATCATGCAATGCAAAATTTGATGAAAGCTTACATTTAATGTCTTCAATCTCTTTCTCATTGCTGCTAGCAATAATTAAATCGTCTACATAGACGGCTATATACGTATATACACCATTTACCTCTTTCACGTATAAGCATGCTTCGCTTTTGCACGGAGTAAAACCCATACTTTTTTATGGAGCTATCAATTGTATTGTTCCAGTTACGACCGGATTGCTTTAGGCCATAGATGGCTTTATTTAGTTTTAAAACTTTGTTTGGTTGCTGCTCATCTATGAAACCCTCTGGTTGTCGAATGTATACTTCTTCGGTTAATTTACTGTTCAGGTATGCATTCGATATGTCGATTTGATGCAAATACAGATTTTTTTCAACAGCAACGGCTAATAGCATACGTATGGTCTCATACCGAATTACTGGCGAAAACGTTTCCCAGTAGTTCAGACCTTCTTTTTGGTTGCACCCTTTTGCTACAAGTCTTGACTTGAAATCTGTAATTTCACCATTTGCATCGCGTTTAATTCTGTAAACCCATTTTGTACCTATTGCTTTTTGTTCATGCGGGAGATCAACAACTGACCATGTATTGTTCGCAACTAATGCGGCGTATTCTTTGCGCATTGATTTTTCCCACTCATCAGCATCTTTGCCAGATAATGCTTGCTTGACCGTCTGAGGCGTCTCAAAATCTACCCCATATTGCATATTGTTTAACGTTTGGTACTCTTTTCGCGGACGACCTACTTCACCTGTGCGAACAAGTTTGGGCCTGCCCCTACCACGATTGGAATTAACGTTACCTGAGTCAGAACCGCTTGCCTCTTCTTCGTCATTTGTACTTTCGACATTTGTGTCACCATCGACATTTGTATCGCCATTGCCATCTGCTACTTGTTCGTCGCCACGCGCGACAATTGTATCATCGCCATCTACTTCTTCTTCATCGCAGCTTTCAAAATCTAAACCTGCATCATCAACTGCATCACCATCTTCGCACGTAATGTCTTCATCGTTTATGATAAACGTAGCCATGTCTACTTCTTCACTGTGTTTATTGTTCACGATTTTTGGCACATTATTTTCATTTTCTATGAATTTGACATCACGCCTTTCGATTACTTCTCTATATTGTCTATCATATAAACGGTAAGCTTTGGCCACATAAGAATACCCGACAAACACATATTCTTTTGCTTTTGCACTGAACTTTTTGTTTTGTTTTTTGTCTAATGCAAATGCACGCGCACCAAAAATTTTCAAGTGCTTTACCGACGGCTTTTTGTTGTGCCAAACTTCATACGGCGTGCAGTCATGCAACAACTTTGTAGGAGAACGATTGCGCAAATAAACAGCAGTGTGTACTGCCTCTCCCCACAGCTCCTCTTCTAAATTTGCGTGCACTAATAAGCTTCTGGCCATTTCTACGATGGTACGATTTACTCGCTCTGCAACGCCGTTCTGCTGCGGCGTATATGGCACACTCAATTGCCTTTTGATGCCATTTTCTTCTAAAAACTCACTAAACGCTTTGTTAATATACTCCCTACCATTATCGCTCCGTAGAGATTTTATTTTATGTTTCGTTTGGCATTCGACCATTTTCTTAAATGTTTTAAATTTTTGGAAAACTTCACTCTTTTCCTTTATACAATATATAAAAATCATGCGCGAGAAATCGTCCACAAATATTAAAAAATATCGTGCGCCACCAACAGATTTTACATTAATTGGACCACAAACGTCCGTATGCACCAATTCTAATATTTGTTTTGTTTTTATTTCGTTGCTTTTTGGGAATGGCGCTGCGCTTAATTTGGTCTTACAACAAGTGTCGCAATTAGCTTTTGTGTTTATTGATATTGTATCAATTCCGCGAACTAGACCATTTTGTACAATTTTCCGCATACTTTCGAAATTTAAATGGCCGTAGCGATTGTGCCACTTTATCGTATTTGCATTAAATAATTTTGCCGAACTAGATGCTTCATACGCGTTGAAAATAAACAAATTATTTTTTTAGCTTAGCTTTTATTAGCATTACACCGCACTTGTCTTTGATCTCTGCAAAATTATATTTGAATGCCACTGTGTTTTCATATTGCATTGCTTTGCTTACTGAGTAGAAATTCATGTTGAGTGAAGGAACAAACAATACATCTCTCAACTCAATATTGCAATAATTTGTTTTGATTATTACCGTACCTACTCCCTGCGAGTAAGTGCAATTGTCTGCTGCTAAAACGATTTTTTCTTTTTGTTCGACTAACGAGACAAACATATTTATGTCACAGCACATATGTGACGTAGCGCCACTATCGATGCACCAAGCATGTTGATCGCTTTTAACACCTGTAGTTGCTGTATATGCAGCGTAAGAAAGCTTATTATTTTTTGAAAGCTCTTGTTCGTACTTTTTTGGTTCGCAGTTTTGTTGACCTTTTCTTTTGCATTGGGATATTGCATGCCCGCGTTTTCCGCAGCCATAACATTTTCCTTTGAAGTTATTCTTTTTAGAACTAGGATTTGTCTCTTTTACTTGGTTGAAAATTGCTTGCGTTGCCATTTCTTGATGTGACTTATGTTGTTCCCTTCGAGTGCCTTCCTCCAAAAGCTTGATTTTGAGCGCATTAAACGACGGCAAGGCATCTCGGGTTTCGATGGCAACTACAAAGTTCTCGTACTCAGCGGGTAAGCTGGACAGCAATATAATAACTTTTAATTCTTCGTTCAATTCTATATTTACCTCTGTTAACTTGTCAACTATTTCGACGAACGATGTTAAATAGTTTGACATGCTCTGGTTTGCAGACATACTGCAACTTAACAGTTTCTTGTACAGAGATACCTTCTGTAGTGGTCCACTAGGCATATGGATTTCTCGAAGCTTCTTCCAAGCATCCGCCGATGTCTTGCAAGATTTTACGTTGGTCAATTGCGTTGATTTAATGCATAGAATGATGTTCGCCAGCGCCTTCTGGTCATCTTTATCCCATTTAACGCCATTCTCGGTGGTACGTGCAAGCTCACCATTTACGATATTCCACTGGTCTGCATTCACAAGAATGCTACGCATTTGCATGCACCAAGTATCATAATTGCTTTCACTAAGCTTTTCGATTTGATAATTTGAGTTCATTTCGCAGATTCTCTAATGCGCGCACTCATTCAAAAAAACAACCTTATAATTCTTTTTACAATTTCCACGCTTTATACGCCTTGGGATCTGGGCCCATAACCTTTGTTGGGTTACCTTGAGGATGAACAAATCTAAGTGGAAGTCACAAGACACAGGAAGTAAAAAGATGGACACGTTTTTAGTATACGAGCGTTTTATTAGGAATGATCTGATATTCAGTGTGTATATTATAATACCATAGAGATCTACATATTTAAAGTGATTGTACATATATCTGTTTCATACGGAAATACATACAGTGTATTCAATAACAAGGTGATGTGAGTATATGAAATATTATAGTATTCAGGTTGCTTTTACATCTATTACATTTATTTCTTAACAAAGATATTCATAATTGTACGAAATTATTTATTCGCATCATTGAAAGAGCCGAGCTTTGGTCAGATTGCGTCGCTTTGAAAAATAAAGGGTGTGTGTCATCGTCCAGCCACCTATTTACACTATCACCATTGAAACATTCCACTTTAGGTTTTGAGGCTCGTCACCCGTGTGTTCTACCAAAAAATCACCCGTTACCTATATCCATAATTAATCAATTTCACCTTAAACACCATCATGCTGGGCCACAGTCATTACTGCAACACTTCGATTGCAATACTGGCCAATAGGCGGGAGAAACACTATTTCTAGTGCCCTCAGAAAATGCATCGTATGCTGTAAATCAAGGCCTCGTCTTGTCGAACACATCATGGCTGGCCTGCCTAAGGATCGCGTTGAAGTCTCGCGCTCCTTTATCATTACTGGCGTAGATTATTGTGGGCCTTTCTATTACAAGCCAGAAGCGTGCAACAAGTCACCACACAAGTGTTATGTTAGCTTGTTCATCTGCTTCACGACAAAGGCAGTTTGGATGGAGCTGGTAAAGGACTTAACAACCAGTGCTTTTATCGACGCTCTCAAACGATTTGTCGGTACTCGTGGCGTACCTAGCTGTATTTGGCCAGATAACGCAACAAATTTCGTAGGTGCAAGAAACGAATTGGAAGAAATGCGAGTTCTTAAGTGAGAAACATCGCAGCGAAGTTCACAACTACTGCCTCAACAATGGGATTGATTGGAAATTTATCCCAATCCGCTCGCCACCCTTCGGCGGTTTGTGGGAAGCAGCCGTAAAGACAGCGAAACAGCATTTTATCGCTCTGTTGGTTCTGCAATTCTTGGATTTGACGAATTGCGAACGCTGGTATGTCAAATATCTTCTTCTTCTTTAAATGGCCATCTAACCGCCTGAGCGATTTTGACCGTCCAACATAGCTCGCCAGTCATTTCTTCTTTGCGCCAACTGGCGCCAATTGGAGACCCCACGAGATCGCAGGTCGGTCTCCACTTGGTCCTTCCATCGGAGTGGTGGTCTTCCTCTTCCTCTGCTTCCACCGGCGGGTGCCGATAAGTATACCTTCTGGGCTGGAGCGTCTTCGTTCATTCGCACGACGTGGCCTAGCCAGCGAAGCCGCTGTGTTTTAATGCGCTGTACTATGTCGACGTCTGCGTAAAGCTCATACAACTCATCATTAAATCTTCTTCGGTACTCGCCGTCGCCAACGCGTAGAGGCCCATAAATCTTTCGCAGAACTTTTCTCTCGAATACTCCCAATGCAGCCTCGTCAGATGTTGTTAGTGTCCACGCCTCTGCACCATATAGCAGGACGGGAGCGATGAGTGACTTGTAGAGTGTGATTTTCGTGCGTCGAGAGAGGACTTTACTTTTCAATTGCCTACTCAGTCCAAAGTAGCATTTATTTGCAAGAGCAATTCTTCGTTGGATTTCTAGGCTGGCATTATTGTTGGAGTTTATGCTGGATCCAAGGTAAACGAAGTCCTTCACTATTTCGAACTTTTTGGTGCCAGCAGTGGCGTGGGTGCCAAGGCGCGAATGCGCTGACTCTTTGCTTGATGACAGCATGTACTTCGTTTTGCCTTCCAATCTTCGGGCATGCATTCATCCGACCATATTCTGCACAGAAGCTGGTGCATACGCCTTACCAGCTCCTCGCCGCCATGCTTGAATAGCTCAGCAGGCAAACCATCAGCGCCAGCTGCTTTATTGTTTTTTAACCGGGATATTGCTATTCGCACCTCATTATAGTCGGGTTCTGGGACGTCAATTTCGTCGTCTTCGATTGTGGGTTCGGGTTCGAGCTCTTCTCTGGTTTCTTGCTCAATTTCTCCATTTAAAAGGGCAGAGAAGTGATCCCTCCATATCTCTAGTATTCTCTGAACATCAGTCACCAGGTCGCCGTTCTCGTTCTTACAGGAATTTGCCCCGGGCTTGAAACCTTCCGTCATTCGTCGAATTTTTTGATAGAATTTTCGGGCATTATTCCCATTGGCTAGCATCTCAAGCTCATTGATTTCACGCTTTTCTGCCTCTCTTTTTTTTGCCCGGAAAAGTCGCCTCGCTTCCCTTTTCAACTCGCGGTAGTGTTCACACACACTCCTTGTTGCACTCGATCTTAGCGTTGCCTTGTAGGCTTCGTTCTTTCTTTTCGTTGCAGCTCGGCACTCTTCATCATCGTACCAGTTGTTTCTTCTCGTTCGCCGGAATCCAATTACTTCTTCGGCTGCGGTACGGAGTGCTCCTGTGATGTGCTCCCACGCTCATGCATTCCACTGGGTTGAATTGTGCTCTCAGAGAGCAGGTGTGAGAGTCGGTCTGCAAAATCATTGGCGGTCTGTTGCGATTGCAGCTTTTCGACGTCCAGCTTTCCTTGCGTTTTCTGTTGCACCTGTTTTGTCGTACAGAGGCGGGTACGAATCTTAGCTGCTACTAGGTAGTGATCGGAGTCGATGTTTGGACCTCTTATTGTGCGAACATCTAAAACGCTAGAAGCATGCCGTCCGTCTATCACAATGTGGTCGATCTGGTTTCGCGTTCTTCGATCGGGAGACAGCCATGTAGCCTGATGGATCTTCTTGTGCATAAACCTGGTGCTGGCAATGACCATGTTTCGGGCACCGGCGAAGTCGATCAGCCTGTATCCATTTGGCGAAGTCTGGTCGTGCAGGCTGAACTTCCCGACTGTGGGTCCAAATACACCCTCTTTGCCCACCCTGGCGTTAAAGTCACCAAGCACGACTTTGATGTCATGACGGGGGCAGCGCTCGTAAGTTTCCTCCAGGCGCTCGTAGAATGCATCCTTTTCCACGTCGTCTTTCTCTTCCGTCGGAGCGTGGGCGCAGATAAACGAGATGTTAAAGAATCGTACTTTTACGCGGATTGTAGCGAGACGCTCACTCACGGGTGTGAACGACAGTACTCGATTACGGAGTCTCTCTCCCACCACAAATCCCACGCCAAATCTGCGCTTGTCGACATGCCCACTCCAGTAAATGTTGCAAGGTGGTTTGTTCATATTACCTTGCCCCGTCCATCGCATCTCCTGTATGGCGGTGATGTCAGCTTTAGCCTTCCTCAGGGCCTCAACCAACCGGGCAGCGGCACCTTCCCCATTGAGGGACCGGACATTCCAGGTGCATGCCCTTAAATCGTAGTCCTTGTTTCGTTTGCGTGTGTCGTCATCTAAAAAGGGGGTTCTCATATCCGAGGCTTTTTTGAATTTCATTGGTACGTTGTTTTATGTGGTGGGTCCCAAACCCAACGCACAACCCGTTCCACGGGAGGTTGTAATTTAAGTGCACGTTTATATAGCGAGCCGCTTGATCCAAGACAGACGCCCGCTTACAGCCGCACCACTAGGTGATCAGACGCTGCTTGTAAACCCCTGATAAGCCCTTAAACCGATTATGTCGGAGTGGCCTTGCCAGGTTGTCGCCTTCTCACGTTTAGCTCACCACCAAACGGGTGTTCGGTGGCTACCCAGAGGATACTTGGACGCAAGCGCCCGGAAGTAGTGAGCTGCTTGGACCGCATGCAAAAGAATCGCTCTGGCCATTCCCAAGTGAATGGCGATCAGAAACTTTCCCCACTTACGTGGACTTCTACACGCGGACCCATCCTATCAAATATCGGCTATAATTAATTCCCGTCCTCTTGTACCTCTTTCAGAAAACCCGCAAGACTTGGATGTATTGACACCTGGGCATTTCCTGATTGGTTGTCCACTAGCAGCTCTACCTGAACCTGACTTAACACATTTAAACTATAATCGCCTCGACAGTTGGCAGCGATCCACTAAAATACAACAAATTTTTTGGAAGCGTTGGAGTCAAGAATATCTCACTCTTCTCCAACAACGAGCAAAGTGGTGCACTCCACAGGTCAGCATTAAAGTCAACGACATCGTTTGCATAAAAGATGAAAACTTGCCTCCTTTGAAGTGGCCCCTTGCGCGCGTACTCGAGGTCATCTCTGGAGGCGACGGTGTGGTAAGAGTAGCAATTTGGCGCACATGCAATAGAACAACGCGTCGAGCTGTGAATAAGCTGTGTCTCCTCCCAGTAAATGATTCTGTTAAAAACCCGGTGTATTCAACGGGGGGAGGATGTTCGGAGCAGCACCCAATGGGAAAAGCTAAATGAACCACTAGTTGAACAAATTCATTTCGGCGGAACATTTTTCATTACCCACCACCACTTTTTCATACAAAACATAAAATTTCATCGGGCGCAACTTTCATATTAGAACATACAAGGGCATATACATACATATATATCTACACCTGTATGTAACTGGCGCAAAGGGAGAGTTGGAGTCAAGAATATCTCACTCTTCTCCAACAACGAGCATATATACATACACCTGTATGTAACTGGCGCAAAGGGAGACGAGAAATAAATGCATAGCGGTGATTGCAATTAATAACTGATCTTATATATTTGAATACATAAATTTTTAAATGACCATATTTGGGCATATTCGATGTTAATAAAGTTCAGTTAGGCAAATGAAGATGTAAAGAAAAACTTGAAGCAAAGGGGCAAATTAAACGCATTCTTCGCATTACTGTTTGCTCAAAATACAAATTGATTTGCGTATAGTTAAAAATAAAGCCGCTAAACGAATAGCGGCTCAGCCTTGTTCAATTTAAAGCGACTAAAAACGCTTGGTCGCTCAACAGTATTATAACAAAAGAAAAAGTATTAACATAATAAAAAAGAAAAAATAAGAGAGAAAATAATTTGAATTATTGAAAAAAAATGCAATAGCAATTAACAGTAACACAATCTTTAGATTGCTAGTGGTTGCCTTACGTATTTAAATTAAGATTAAATGTTGAATTGGGTTGAACGAAAAGACAGATGGATCCCTTTAATTACGTATTTCTCACGAACGGGTCAAGCAATTGCAAAAAGGTTTACAGAATCAAAAAGACGATGAAATTTCCTGTAAACAGTTTTCGAAAGACGTTTACTATATGAAGTCCGATAAAGGGAACAAAGTTGTCATTATGGATAAACAGGATTATGACAACCGAATGCGCCTCTCTATTGAAGAAGATGGTTTTAAACGTTTAAAAAGATCCCCGCTTAACCGCATGGTTACCGACGCCAAATCGATAATCAAACAAATTTGCGAAACTTTTAACGTCAACAAATATAGCTTAATAGTGTCAAACCCAAGCGTTCCCAAAATGTACGGCCTACCGAAGGTGCACAAAGAAGGTGAAAAAATGCATAAAATAGTTTCCAACACATCGTCACCATTAGTACGCGTCGCAAAGTGGTTAGTTATGGAGTTCTCTAAATATGGCAGTTTAGATGGAGCTAACATAAAAAACTCCTTAGAATTTGTCAATAAGACCAAAAACGTAATAATTGAAGAAGGCGAAATTTGTGCATCCTTCGACGTCACAGCTTTGTTTCCAAGCATCCCCGTGGGCATAGCAATAGATCATCTCCAACAACACCTGGATAATAAACAAGTGAACGCAGATAAAATTAAAGTTTTGATTAATGCAGCGAAGATTTGCATGTCTCACAATTGTTTTACTTTTCGAAATGAATTTATTCCAATGACTTTGGCACAAGCATGGGTAATCCTCTTTCACCATTAATTGCAGAGGCGTTCATAGCTAAATTCGAAAAGGATCTTGAAACTGAAGGCGTCTTACCAAGAGTTTGGATTAGATACGTAGATGATGTTTTCTGCATAATAAAAAAAGACCAGCTCCAACACACACTAAACACAATAAACAGTAAATACGACAGCATTAAGTTCACGTTCGAAATAGAAGATGATCAACATTCTTTGCCGTTTTTAGACCTGAAATGCACAAGAGTTAGCAACAAATTAGACTTTGCGGTTTATCGCAAACCCACCTCAACCGATCGTTTAATCACATTTGATTCTTTCTGCCCATATCAACAAAAAATTGCATCATTCCATTCGCTTGTTTACCGCCTTGTCAGTTTGCCTCTGTCCATCTCCAACTATAAAATTGAATATGAGAAAATCCTACACCTGGCATATTTAAATGGGTTCGAGAAAAAACTAATCGACAAACTCATAAAAAGACACTCAAATTCAAATTATAAAAATAATCTGACGACACTTTTCACACAGAATAAAGAAATTAAAACAAACACCTTAATACGCATCCCCTTCACATACCTCCCGCAAATCACAAATAGTCTTGCAAATTGTTTTGTAGAAAAACGATATGAAAATTGTCTACACTAACAACAACAAATTAAAAAATATTCTCGGCTCCACCAAAGACAGTACACCCACGTTGGAGCGAAGCGGCATTTACGAAATCAGCTGCTCATCTTGCGATGCAAAATACATAGGCCAAACACGAAGACAAATTTCTGTTCGCTTTAAAGAGCATGAAAAGCATTGCAACAACGAAGAAGTGCATAGATCCGCAGTAGCAGCGCATATGCACAAGACTGACGATAGTCCAATACAACACAGCATTGGCACCGTAGCAGAGAACTTGCGCTTAGTTAAAGCTGTTCACAACAACAAAAAATTAGATGCTTTTGAATCCCTTTATATATTTAAAACTAAGAATGCCATGAATTCTGACAACGGGAATATAAATTCTCCTCTCTTTTCTTTGATTTTAAAATTTTGTTGTAATGACCAAATGTTATTGTTTATACCTCTTTGTTTATTTACTAAAACCTTTTTGTTTAGTAGCGCGTCGCTGATGATGGACAGCAAGTCTGCCCGAAATGCATACGGTTGTGTAAAATAAAATATATATGTTTTATGTCACCAAACATTAAGGTGTTTTATTTTCACAAAAAATTTTTTGTAGTCCATAAAGGAACTTTTTGTTTAAAAACTTTTGTATAGTTTTCGAAATATTAGCTTATCATTTCAGATTTTTGTTTTTTTTTTTTAATGAAAAAATGTGAAAAAAATACTCTTTGCGAGTACAGCATTCCAAAACCACAACTTTTTGTCCAGATATTCTTTCTTTACGTAAAGCTCTGTTTAATTACAAAAAATATAAGATATCATCGAAGAAAATCGATGCAAAACTACGTCCCAGCTAGCACACTATGCCCTAAATGAACACTCATTTATGCCATAGCGCTAAGGGAAAGTATACCGCACAAATTTGACAACTTTCCATTATTTTGTACAGGGCAAAAGGATAAGGGATAAGTTCATATGCGTGTGAGATTTTGTCTCTCTCTCTCATATAAGCTTCACGTATTTATTCATGCTATATCGCTCTCATGCGAATGCCTATATATAAGGGATGTTTAAGCCATAGTGTAAGGCATTAAATATGAGTAATTATATAAGGGATTGCATGAGGAATTATACATTACCCGGTTTTGCATCCTCATCTTAAATGAAAGAATAAGCTAAAAATATATATTTATTTAAATATTGAATAAAAAATATAAAAATGAAAAGTGGTTTTTAAACGCATAGTTTGGAGTTGGTGGCAAATGTTGACACTTCGACGAGTTTGAATATTGCCATTTAACATCCATCCTATCGCTTTGCGGCGTCGATGCTTGAAAGGGACGTGTTGAAGATGTACCCATAAAATCGGCACCAAAAGAGTTACACAAATGAGCTGATTTAAGAGGCATAAAATCTACAATGCTGTTGTTGCTGGTGTTCATGAATGCGCTCCAAAGCAGAAAGTGATGGACACTTTTCCATCGAACGTGAACGTTGCAGCTGCTTGCAAATGTGATGCAGGTAGACCATGGGGCTAACGCGTAACTACTTCAGGTGATATGTTTTTTTTTCAGAGGGGGAAGCATCGAAAGCCTTACAGTCAGTGTATGACTTTAACACACTAAACCTCCTACCGTCATGTACCGATCCCCCGGTACTACCGTTAAGTATTCAGTCGGGAGATGGTTTGACCGCAAGTCTCAACGTCAGTTGGTCAGCGTTACTGTACTATTTCAGTTCTTAGCTGGGGATCTTTTGTTAGATTTTTCATTCATCTAGTCTGGAGTATTGATCATATTAAAAAGTCGTTCTTGTCCTACTACCAAAGATATGTATAGATATAGCTATATAGGCATGTACTTACACTACATCTACTCGCTTATTCTGTCTCACTAGCTCTTCTGCATCTAGCCGGTTGGAGTGGCCGTGTTTCCGGCCCGCATCTTCAATAATTCAGTACGTTTATAAGTAATCAATTATACTCACAGCATACTCAGTTACAAGGTAATGCAGTGGGGAGGCCGCGTCCCCAATCTGCTCCTTCTGGTTTGTGTCACGTGGACCAGGCGGTTGAAAGGCCGTGTTTCCACCCGCCTCTAAGATAGTTACGTACTCTTAAAATTTTGTTTGCAGGTCAATACAGTGGAGAGGCTGCATCTCCAATCTGCAATCTGCACCTCTGGTATATGTTTGTTAAACTAGGTGGTTGAAAGGCCGTGTTTCCACCTATGTTTGACATACTTGCGTACGCTTAAAATTGTGTTTGCAGGTCAATGCAGTGGAGAGGCTGAATCATTCAATCTGCAATCTGCACCTCTAGTATATGTTTGTTAAACTAGGTGGTATATGTTTGTTAAACTAGCTGATATGTAATTGGGTGTACCTGTGAGAAAGAGAATACAAAACTTGTGTTATTTAATAAAGCACTGATTATTGCAAGCAGTACTTATTACACATGGTCATGTGTTTCTCATCCGGTCCAGACCAGATACCACTTGTCGTAGTATACTAGACGCTTCCTCTTCGGTCATTGCACGTCCCATCTGTTGTTTCATATAGCGATGCAATTCACCATTGTGCGCCAACTCCAACACCAAATAAACATAATTTTCATCTTGAAAGAATGTATACAATTCCAATACGGATGGATGTTTGAGGAGTGAATGTATTTCTACTTCTTGGCTAACCCTGTACTTTGTATAAGTTGTTTGTCGATCTGAAATTCATTCATGTATTTTAATGTGTCTAAATTTTAAGTGAGGAGAATAGCGCAAAATAATTTACCATTTTTATGACCATCACTTGATTGGTGGTCGTACAACGCGCCTTATAAACACTTGCAAAGCCGCCTTTGCCAAGTAGGTGCAGCACTTCATAATCTTATGTAGAATAATTAGCCAAAATAGCATGAGGAAGTCACTTTCACAAGCAATTTAATAAATTCCATTATATGCACCTCAATACACTCGCCCAATCCGCAGTAAACCGACATTATTGCTTTGAAATTTTAAGTAGCCACTAGTTTATGAAATTTTGCAGCTTTTATTTTACTAAAAGTTGTTAGTTTTTTTGAATGCAGCCAACAATTTATAAATAAATAAAATTGCACACCTGCAGCGTCCTTTGGCATTTTTTCCTTTCTTTTAAATTCGAATAACCAAGCATGACTTAACTATATGACATGCATACATATATTACGCACTTGTTAGAACGAAACGCCGCTAGTATGTCAAGCATGAAAAAAAGTGTTGCCGTTCTTACATTCGCAATAAATTGTCAAAGTTTTGGGGTACGTCCTAGCTGGGGTTAGTTATAAACGATCAAATAAAAATACCCATGTTGCGCAATTTCAACGTATACCTCAAAACGTATATATGGTATAAAGAAGAGTGAAATATCTAGCTATGCTCTGTTTCTATTGTGTTAAAAGTTGAATTTATGAATGAAATTAAGTACCCATATTTTTAACTTTTTATTTATGTTTATACCATATTCTAATAATCTTTATCTTAATTTGATTTTACTATGTAGTCGAAATAATTATGTGACAAAAATTGGATCTCGGCCTTTTCCTTGGATAGTTGCAAATCTCCAATCCAATCATTAAGGTGGGCTAGTGACAGAACGTTTCTCTCGTTTCCCATGCGAAATTCAGTACAACTTGATTCCCCGCACTCAGATATTACTGTTGACAATGGAACTGGATCCGCAACTTCCGTTGAATGTAGTACGGGTAATGTCACTGTAGGTACGCTGGCATATGTTTCTCTTCTTAATCTTCCAACGCCAAGTACTTTTGTTTGACAAATATAATACTCTATTGAATCGCAAGTACTTCTTCTCCATATCATTGGTGTATAAAATTTTATTTGTTGTCCTGATTCTGACTAAATCAATTCTACTCGACACGATGGTCACAAAGTGTTCGGTGTCCATGGTTTTTCAGCATTTTTAGGCTCAATGTGAAAATACCACAAGTTTACAAATTCAGGTCAACTTTTGGATCTGAGCAGGTAAGAGCGATTCGTGACTATATTTGATATGCTCAATTCGAATCTGCATTCAGTTTTTCAAGATTGATTCTAGTTTCCGCTATTGCTTCCGTTCGTCGCTTTTGTAAAATTGGCGAAGCGATTTTTTGAATGAAGTGATACCTAAAAAAACACAAAATTACCGATATCTCGAAATCTTGAATCAATCTTAAAAAACGGAATGCAGATTCGGATTCAGCGTCATAAATTGACTTAAAAACCACTTTTAGTTACCCAGATCCAAAACCGGTGAGGTGCAATGAAGCCATACGCAATAAAGCCATATGGCTTTATTTCCAATAAGTTTAAGAAATAAAGCCATATGGCCCTATTTCCAATTGCTAATGGGAATAAAGCCAGTATGGTCTTATTGCCATTTTCATGAATCTTATATTTAAAAAATGAATCTGGGATTGACTTAGGTCAGATCCCCAATTCGGGGAGCGATCCATAGTATTTATGTTCAGAACTCCTTCCCGCATTGGCGGCCTTCGGCCGCGCTTCAAAAAATAACCCTGGGCTACGCCATTCCAACTCCGGGTGGTTGCCATAGCCGTGGCTACCGCCACGGTGATGTCCTTCCGCGTGCTACTCTTTTCTCACAGGGTAATGTGCCATTACAACAACCACATGAAAATGACAGAAAATTCTGAACTTTAACTGCACGCGGCGGTAGCCACGGCTATGGCACACACCCGGAGTTGGAATGGCGTAGCCCAGGGTTATTTTTTGAAGCGCGGCCGAAGGCCGCCAATGCGTAAAGGAGTTCTGCACATAAATATCATGGATCACGCCCCGAATTGGGGATCTGACCTAAGTCAAATTTTCGCCTGCGGCACTACTTCGTCGAATCTCAAACCCACTTGCCTCAATGACATTAATTCGCATGTCCAAAGCGAACTAAATTCAAAATATTATACGAATTAACGGCACTGAGTTAATTCGTTTTGTCACTGACATTAATTCGCTCTTTGGGTGCGTTGCGGCCCGGCGCGATACCGCCTTGCTTGCCATTTATTTCAAGTTTTACCTCCGTAATTCCATATTATGACTTTATTACTTATTTGAGAGAATTTTCGGTATGGCTTTATTTCGCTTTTCGATTTAACCGAATTGGAAATATCGCCATATGGCCTTATTTCCATTTGGTTTGAGAAATAAAGCCATATGGCGTTATTGCGTATGGCTTCATTGCACCCCACCTTCAAAACCGTGTATACTTGTGAACTTGGAGCATACAGTTTTCAAACGATCTGAGAACACTCGTTGTCGCCTTATGATAGTATATTGGCCACACATGCAATAGTACTTATCCGGATCTTTATTAGACTCAAGTTCTGGCGTCCTTTTGCTCATTTTATTTTTTTTAATAAATCACGGTTTCGAAATTTGACTTATGAACTGAGCGAGCCTTGCAGACGTTATGAAGTTTCAAGGCGCATTAACTCATATTTATACACGGAACAAGAATAAAATTTAAAAAATCAAATCGGGGGGAAAAGAAAATCGACAGCCACACTGCAAAACCCCGTAAGTCACTATTTTTCCAAAAATAAGGTTCTGAGCCTTTCCCACAAATCGTGATGTTTCGCGCATTAAAATGCAGTCAAAATCGGGTTACAACTTGCCGTTTCTTTCCAGCGGTGAAATGTAATAACCGTCGCTCATATACATACGTTATAAATATTACAGTTTTTCCCCTCTCCTGAAAACTTTTTTCTTTTGAACATACAGGGTTTTGCAGTGTGGCTGTCGAAATACTACCTGATTTAGATGTAAGCTTTACAAATTTTCTGTGTCTTATAATTTTGAAATTCTACCTGTAGACTTACTAATAAGTGAAGGAAATACATGTTTATAACTCATGCCTACAGCAGGTTTCTAACCTAACCACTCTTCCTTTCGATGCAACTACTCTACCTACTATAAAACAATTCGAGTATTAAAAGGACTGTAAAGGAGTGCATGCGACTTTTAAGTTTAAAGTGAACAAGGTATATATAATTTATTCAATAATGAAATTAATTCATGGCGGTACATAGTCGATGTACATTATATATATATATCTATATATGCATATGGCTTATGTGCATATACATATATGTGAATGTGAACAAATGATTTAAGACAATTCATGGAAAATGTAAATGTTAATTAAATTTATTGAATTCAAGAATACTTATTGATGGGCGGCATCACGTAGATTACGTTAAAATATAGTAGACTTTGGCTTTTACTGACGGATGCCTGATGAGCATCAATGTTGATCGGTTGCCGATTAAGTGATGAGAGAGTGATTTATGTTTATACACCTGCTTTTATACATTAGGTTAATGGCCACCTCGAGCTCTCATTCCAGGGAAATCGAAACCGGGTTGCCGTCTGCGTTTGCGCAGGGATGCATTTGTTAAGGGAGCAAGTCCCTTAAACACGGCGCCTCCGTTGCACTTGTGCAACTGTTAAAACACCTTGCACTTGCTGCAACAAACCTATGGCTTCGGCGACCACTTGACTGGTGTCATTGTTATGTCGTATGTTGGACGTTTTCTGTTTGTCTACGCGATGCAGCAATGTATGGTGTGGTCGGCCGCACGTTTTACATCGATCCTCTGAGGTACGTTGTTTTACATTATGTGTGCGTGCCAAACAATTGGTACAATACTGGTATTTACGCACACAACGTAGGCGATCTGGCACACTTAGCTCCAAAAATACCTTGCAAAATCTTAGTGCGTGGTAGCGATGACACACTAGACATAGGTGTATGGTAGGATAACGGCGTCGAGGTGCAATGTCGTGAGGTGCCGATACACTACGGATGTTTCTCCGTGTCGTTTCCCCCCTGGGAGTATTTTCACGCGATATTCTCTGCGAGGTGTGAGTCGAAGCGATAGTACTCGATCATTGCGGCGACGATTTGGAGGTGGGCTGCTGTAGCGAACCATGGTATTGCTGTGGAAAAACAAAGTTTTAGTGAAGGTTGTGGAAAACTTACATCTAGACACATCTGAACATCTCAGCTACTGCTACGATATAGACAGGGGTGTTTGAATGGGTAGTGGACATAGTTTCGCGATAGGTCACGTAACCAGGCCGCTTTGGGTACGAACGTCGGCAATGCGTACTTTCGCATAGGATCCCAGATAAATCTTTTCAATTCTTCCTAAGCGCCATTCGTGGGAAGGGAAAATCTCATTTTTATCTACCACAAAATCATCAATTTCGATATTCTTTTCGGGATATTTCCACTTATATCTTTTGTGTAACTCTTTGAGGTACTCCTCTTTCTACCGTAAGCTGAAATGCTGATGTAGCAACTTGAGAGAGGGAGAGGTCCTTTGTCTCTGGTTCGGGAATAGCCAGAAGTGTCAAAGCTACTAATTCTTGCGGATTGTCGGACATGGGAGATAAGGGTCGCGAATTAAGGACAGCCTCGATGCGCACGAGCAAAGTCACGAATTCTTCAAAGGTGAAATTCAAGTTCTCGCTGTGCGTTTGAGATGTAACTTAAAGCTTTTTACGGCGGCTTCCCATAAGCCACCCATATGTGGTGCATGTGGCGGAATAAAGCGCCATTCTAATCCGTGAATTGTGTATTTGGATCGAATGTCGGATGAAACTTCCTGAAGAAATTGCTTTAAGTCTCTCTGTAACGCACGACTGGCTCCTAAAAAGTTTTTTTCCGTTGTCGGAAAATATTAATTGCCCCCTCCGACCTACAAAACGTGCAAACGCTGCTTGAAAAGCTTTTGTAGACAGATCAGAGCATAGCTCCAGATGTATTGCTTTGGTCGCAAAGCATACGAATACACAAACATATGCCTTGAGAAAGAGCGCCCTACGAGTATTTGCCGACTTGATGTTAAAAGGACCTGCAAAGTCTACTCCCGTTCGAGTAAATGGTAGAGAATATGTAGATCTTTCTGGCGGTAATGCTGCCATGATTTGACTTCGCAGGTTTTGTTTATGGATTGTACACGTCTTACAATTGAATATTATTTGCTTAACTTTTGATTTGATTCTGAGTATAAAATATTCCTGTTTGGCCATTCTTACCATGAGTTGATGCTCTGTGTGTAATAGTATCGCATGAATAAATTGTAGGTATAAATAACAAAATTTTGACGATTGCGGTAAAATAATGGGATGCCTCTCATTCATGATCCAACTATAGAAGGTCGTGGCATGAGACAGCTGATTAAAAAGGTTTTTCTTTGATTTTGAGAGTACGCACACAAAGTACAACAACAAAATACATTACACAAATTATGTACGCACGGGTGTATGTCACCATGCGCTCACCTGTTTATTGCATCATGCTCTCATTGTACGAGAGAGATGCGTTTGCTAAACGCCCGTTTACTCTAAGGACACCATTGTTATCCAAGAATGGATTCAGTGTGAGTAGAGAACTGCGCTTCGGAATTTGTTTGGCATTGGCGAGTTTTAAATATTCTTCTGAATAAAACCGTTTTTGAGCAAGGACAATGAGTCTATTTTTCACGGTCTGAATTTCGCTTTGAGAAAGCTCTATAGAGTTAAAATTTGCTTCGGAAGTGGACTGTATTTGCGGTGATTTAAGACGATTGAAAAAGCGAAATATGTAAGCGATGACTCGTACTGCTCTTGCCCATGATGAGAATCGCTCGAGTATATCAGGTTCCTGTTTAATTGTATGAAGTATTTCAACTTTCCGAACGTCAGGGGGAGTTACACTCGGCTGAAATGATATGGACCATTTTTCGGGGACTTTTAATAACCACTCAGGGCCGTGCCACCAAAGTGCATTGTTTATTAATTCACATATAGTTACTTTCCATGTGCACGGTGGCTTTTCCAGCCATGACAAGACTATAGATGAGTCACACCAAAGATATAACTCGAATTTCCCTAAAGAGAGGTTGGTAAGGACCTTTTTTATTGCTTTGGATAATAACACCGCTCCGCATAGCTCCAAACGTGGAAGGCTTATGGTTTGTAATGGAGCTACTTTAGTTTTGGCAAAAAGTAGATTTGATGTAATATGATTGTTCTCTGAACGCGTACATATGTACACGGAAGCACAATATGCCTTTTTCGACGCGTCACAAAAGCCCTGAATTTGTATTGTTCGATCGGGCGCGAACTCCGTCCATCTCGGAATTTGGACTTGTTCAATGGCTGGTAAGTCGGAAAGAAATTGGTTCCATTTGTGCAAAGAGAGAGGGTTGACGCATTCGTCCCAAGCTGTGCCCTCCAACCACAACTGCTGCAACAACATTTTTGCTTGAATTATAATAGCCGATAGCCACCCTGCCGGGTCAAAAAGTTTTGACACCGACACAAGAATTTGGCGCTTTGTTGCGGCTGTGGATGGTTTCGTTGGATCAATGACATATGAAAAGGAATCATTTAAGGCATTCCAGCGTATACCTAGAGTCTTTGTGGTACTAGTACTATCAAATTTGAGAAAATTTGAATGTAATAAATCATCAGTTGAGATATCTTTTAAAAGTTCTGGATGATTGGCTGTGATCTTTTTTAATGGAAATCCAGCCGATAGTAAACATTGAATGAGTTGACTTTGTGCATTTTGCGAAGACAGTAAGTCATGACCTCCGGACAATATGTCATCCACATATGTCTCGTTTTTAAGAATGTGTTTGGCTAAAGGATATGTGAGCTTGGAATCCTCTGGCAATTGATGTAGGGTACGAATTGCTAAAAACCGAGCGCAGTTTACGCCGAAAGTGACCGTTTTAAGCGCGAAGTCCCTTAGCATAGAAACATTCTCTCTTCGGAAAAGAATGCGTTGAAATTGTTGATCCTGTTCATTCACCAGGATTTGTCGATACATTTTTTGGATGTCTCCATTGAAAACAAACTTGTAAAGTCTCCAATTTAATATGACCATCATTCACTCGGTTGGCAACGTGGGGCCGATCGTTTAAAGAAATACCAGTATCGGATGGCTTTGAGGCATTAAATACCACACGGACTTTGGTGGTTTTACTCTCGGTACGAACGACCGCATGATGAGGTAAATAGAATGATAGATGGGATCTATTTGCATGAAATTCTTTTGAAGAAGTTGAGAGAGCGCGACCGACCGAGGCTGAGGTTAGACGGAAAATTACTTTTGAACGGAAGGCGGACCACATATCGACCATTATTTTGGCGATAAGTAGTACACTCTAAACTTTTTTGTTGAATTTTACAGCGATGATATCAGTAAATTTTTGTTGATTCTCTCACTGTTGCTTGAAATTGCAATAATTTCTATTTATTTTCTGCTTTAAGTCGCAAAAGGAATAAATTTACACACAAATTACAGCAAACTTTCATTTCACAGCTGAAAATGAACATAAAATTGCGCAAACTTTTTTTTGCGCACAAAAAATACGAAATAAACAAACCCTTTGTTGCGTGAAGCTGAAGCGCACAGTCAAATATGCGTAATTCCTCTCAGCAAGCGCTTGTTGATTAGCGCTCTCTTTTCTCATTTCAGTTGAAATAAGAATTTCAGTTGAAAGTGTTGCGGTAGCGTGGCGCAAAAGAAAGAAAGTATTATAATAAATAAATATAGTAAAATAAATAATTATAAATAAAATATTGTTAGTGATAAGAAAAATGTTTAAGTGCAATATATGCAAAAGTGAATTTTCTAGCCTTACCTATGTATGTATAGTCCTTTATTTCAATGTATGAATACATGTATTTTCTTATTTTTAACATGAAATTAAATACTTTTGTTAATTTACTATATTTTCTGTTGTTTTAATAAAAATAATAAAATAGTTTTCATCCTTTTATATATATATATATATATAGTCCTTCATTTTAATGTATGAATACATGTATTTTCTTATTGTTAACATGAAATTAAATACTTTTGTTAATTTACTATATTTTCTGTTGTTTTAATAAAAAAATAAAATAATTTTCATCCTTTATAACCTTCAAATTCCAGCAATAATTTAATTCTTTTCACAAATTTCGCTATTTTTTTTTGACGTATGTGTACATATAAGTAAAAGAAGTTATTCTTGCTGGAATTTGCAATTTTAATGGTGGCCCATTTTGACTGTGAGCTACTGTATATTTTCAAATTAAACATTTTTGGCTTTAAACATAAAAATAAGTGAGGGAGAGCGCGTAGAAAGCGCTGCAAATTTAAGCAGCTGTGTGTGTATGGAATTACACATTTTTCGCTTTAATCAATCAACAAAAAAATGCGTATATTAACATGCGTGAATTTAGACATAAACAGTCGGTAAAGTGTTGCCTACCATTATCGCTGTAAAATTCAACAAAAAAGTTTAGAGTGTATTTCTGTAATACTGTTCACATGCCTCATCGTCCTCGGATGGAGGGTGCTTTTCAGGGACTTCCTCAATTTCCCAAAATTTCTTTAATTGTGTATTTAATGTCCCACCCTCGTCTTCGAAAACTTGGGTGTGGTACGAGGACAGCACCTCACGTTTGAGAGGTCCACTTAAGTTCCATCCAAAAATGGAATTTTGTGCAAGAAGATTATTTGCAACATTGTGTCTAACTCCTTCTAATAGTATTTGCGGCATAAGATCGCTGCCCATAACTAGGTCAATTTGAGAAGGTTTGAAGAAGTTTGGATCTGCTAAATCGATATTAGTTAATCCCGAGAGATCGGGTTTTGCCACCTCGAATGGTGGTAGAAAACTTGTTAGCTTTTGCAGAACAATGGCTTTAGCTTTTATTCGTATGTTACATCTTTTCGAGAACAATACGATAGGGCAAACTTGATTTGCATTTTCTACCATTGCACCGCCAATTCCTGTTATTTGGAACATTTCTTTGACTGTCGGGAGTTGCAGTCTTTTTTGCATTTTTTGCGAAATAAAAGTCTTTTGCGAACCCTGATCGATCAATGCTCTCAAAGAGTAAAATTCTCCGAGATATTCAATTTGTACCATAGCGATTGGTAAAAGAGTGGTTTCGTTATTGCTTGAAAAATTGCTTTGAATAACATCTGCACCACTCTCGGAAGTAGGGTTGCTGTTTGTCGCCGATTCGAAAATCGGTTGGTTCCATTCATTTTGTCCTGCACTGGATTGATTGAATTGGGTGTGTAATCCCGAAGTAACGTTTTTGTTATTTTGGCTTGGCTGACTCCGACCACTAGGGTTTTTTGGTAAATTGGATTCAGAATGCAAAAGAGTATGGTGCGGTTTTCTGCACGTGAAACATTTAAAAGTGCTTTTACAATCCTTTACCCGGTGATTGTATGCCAAACAGTTTACACAATGCCCATTTTGTTCTACGAATCTCTTTCGTTCTGGTAAACTAAGTTGTCGAAATTGTTCGCAAACTTTCAACGAATGTGAATTATTACACAATTTGCATTTAAAATATGGATTTTCCTTTGAGTGAAAGCTGGAGATTTTATTAGACCGTAGTGGAAGAGAGGCTCGACCTTTGGTCAATCGCATACTATTAAGGCGTTCTACAACCTCATAGCGGCTGGTCAGGAATTCATCCATAGCCGACCATAACGGGAGTACGTTTTTCGTTTTTAACGATTGCTCCCAGAGCGCCAGGGTTTCTTCTGGGAGTTTGGTAGAACAAAGATAAATTAGGATTGGATCCCAATTGGCTACTGAAACTCCTTGGGAAGTGAGAGACGAAAGACAATCATTGATTGTTGTCTGAATTTTTTGGATAGCTTCACTGTTTTCAGTATTGGCAGATGGAAGGTTGAAAAGGGTTTTCAACTGATTATCCACTAACATGCGTTTATTTGCATAACGTGCTCTGAGCGCTTCCCAAGCAAGCGTGAAATTCTCATCACATAATTTATATTTTTGAATTAGGCCTCCCGCCTTACCTCGGGTTTTTAGGCGTAAATAATAAAGCTTTTGAGCGGTACTCAACTTGGGATGATTTAGATAGATGACCGTGAACATATCGCGAAAGGCCAGTCTTCATAATTTCCGTAGAAAATCTCAGTGTCACAGGGAGGCACTTTAATAAAGGTCGGGTTGTCACATTGGGACTGAAGTGACTGGTTTAGATTCGTTGTTTTTTGAGGTGGTTCATGGAATAGTTTTAGTTGATCTAAAATTTGGGCTTTACAGATGTAGAAGCTATCCGCGCACACTTGAAATTTGTTGTGCGCTTCCACCTTGAATTCAGCTGATACTGCTGTATCGTCAGCTGTGCATACGTTATCGTACGATGTACTCAAACTTTCCCAACGTGTGTTGAGATCTTGGAGTTTTACCCCCAATATTGAATCCGTATGATCGTTGAGATCTTCTTTTTCGAAGTTCGACCAGAACTGAATAACGCTATTTGATTCAAACATGAATCGAGAGGTTAGCGATTGATCTAACGACATTTTGACTTTAATTGAATAGCACTGTCTAAGTAACTTAGCTGTTGGAAAATTTGTCCTGTAAACTACCGACAGAGTATTTTCCTAGTCACTTGGAGAAGCTACGTAAGCGGCACGACGTAGAAACCCTTTGAGTTGACTAATTCTGTAAGCAGTACGACATAACCATAGGTTTTCAATATTGGGAGGCTAAATAACAAAATTCATTTAACACCCTCTAAGACACGTAAGCGGTGCGACGTAACTCTTAGATTGGAATTTGGTGAAGTTGGCTTTAATAGGCTAGTAAGCGGTGCGACATAACCATAAACCCCAAATGTTTGATTTGGGCAAGATTATTTTGGATGATTTGCCTAGGCTAGTAAGCGGTGCGACGTTACCCGTAGGTCTCAATGCTTGAAGCGTTAATGTTGGTACAAATTTTGTTTGAATTATGTTCCAAGGTACGGTACGACCTCGCCTTGACTTTCAAATATTTGTACCATAGATGTCGATGGGTATATCCCAGCAATTTTCTAATTCAGCAAACTTAGCTATTGCAATGGCAATGCATAGCGAAAAAGAATCAAACTATTTTTGTTTGATGCTAGTTTATATGAATTAGTAAGGGTTGAGTGTTACCCTAGTACTACCTGGTTTGTCAGATGGACCAAATAATTTTATATGGAATAGGTCAACACTATCAGTAATGACGAAGTGTTGTAAACTTAAGAATAAAACTTCGGTTTGATATGAATCGGTTAGTTTTATAACGTGAACTGATGATTAGTCCTGTGAATTATGTAAGTTATCGGCGAGAATGATTTAATGCCGAAAAAAAATTTAGTTTTTGGTCAGTAGACCTTTATTTCACAAAATCGATAATACAACTGAACTTAATTCTACTTTTCCCTACTTAATTATACCCTAATTCTACCTGTGTCAGCAATTGGTGTTGGGTCGGCGCATGCCGGATGTTGTTGCCAAAATATCTGGGCCGCTGCATTAGTTCGATCGGCGCATGGCGGATGTTATTGCCGATTTTGCTGAATGCGCGTCTGGGCTGTTTCTCAATAATTGTTGACTACCCTTATTGCTGACTTGGCGCTATAGTCTTGGTGTCAGCTTGAGCTACAACTTAGCTGGTGCTAACTCTTCCGCCGCCAAAAACGATCGTCCTCGTTCTTTTGAACTAAACTGGACTTGTGGTTTCTATTGAATAAGGCATTTCGGATATTGTGACTTTTTGAGTATCGGCCTCATTGGCTTTCACATTGTAGCTCGATAGCTCTGGTTCTGTTTTGAAATTTATTTTCGTGATTGACTTGATGATCAAACCTGCTATGATAATGATACTAATGAACGTTAGCGAAAAATTTGTTATTAGAGCTGCTGTGTGGGTTGTTTTCAGTGCAGACAACCGCTTAGTGTTATTGATGTGGAGTTCTTTCATCATTTCTAAGCTTAAAATTTCTTCTTCCTTGTTTGACGGGTTATTTGATTGCAGTATAGCAAGCAGGGGTTTGCTGGTTAGTATCTCGTTAAAAGAGTATTTTTGGTTATCGATTATAACCGTAGAATTGTGGAATTGGATTGCATATGATCCTTCAAGGGTTATTTTTTGGCTGTCAATTTCAATTGTTCCTTTGTACTGGTTTAGTAGGAAAAAAAAAAAAAAAAATTTGTTTGATATTGCTCACGAAAAAGCATTGAACTTGATCAGCAACAAAAAAGATAGAGAGTTTCTCATAAATCAGAGGAGGAAGGGAAGATTAGGCGCAATATTGAGCAAAAATTGTGCTAAAAGTCAGAAAGTTGCTAGTAAGAGCTTCGATGTAGACGTAGCTGAAGGTAAAACATATTCTGTGCGTTGGCAGATCGAAAGTAAATTTTATGTATGATGTTTTCAACTATATTAATATCGATTTTGGGTATAAAAATATATTTTGATTTTTTCAGTAGCCATAACCTTCACCCCGGTCTCCAACATAAACCAAATTTTATATGTGATTACTTCGACTTTATTGCTACCAATTTAAAGTATGAAATAGAAGAAATTTGAATTTTTTAGACCTAGTCTGAACTTTGACCCCCGTGCGACACGCCTTAACGGTGTCCAATCGGACCCAAATTTTATATGTGATTACTTCGACTTTATTGCTATCAATTTAAAGTATGAAATAGAAGAAATTTGAATTTTTAGACCTAGTCTGAACTTTGACCCCCGTGCGACACGCCTTAACGGTGTCCAATCGGACCCAAATTTTATATGTGATTACTTCGACTTTATTGCTATCAATTTAAAGTATGAAATAGAAGAAATTTGAATTTTTTAGACCTAGTCTGAACTTTGACCCCCGTGCGACACGCCTTAACGGTGTCCAATCGGACCCAAATTTTATATGTGATTACTTCTTCTTTAGTGCTATTAATTTACGGTATGAAATAAAAGAAAAAATAGTTTGTACTCTTTTTAGACCTCATAGGCTAATCTGAACTTTGACCGTCCTGCGACATGCCTTAACGGTGTCCAATCGGGACTAAATTTTAAATATAATATTTTCGACTATGTTGTTACTGATTTCGGGTGTTAGATTAAAAAAATAATCATTTTTATTTTTGGAGTCTCCATAGGGCAATCTAAACTTTGACCCCCGTGCGGCACCCCTTAACCGTATCCAATCGGGATAAAAATTTATATGCGTTATATTTGACCATGGTGGAACCGATCTAGGGGGTGAGACTGAAAAAAGTCGCACATTCGATCATAAGGGCCACCCTAATGTACATCGCTATGTACAAATATGTAGCACTGTCGTGGAAATAACTAGAAGTTTTTGGACTTGATTTAAATCATTAACCTTTCATTAAATTACATTTCTCTAATATATGCATATATGTGTTGATGATTGGTCACTCTTACAGCTATATTATAATAACGAACAAATCAATACGTAATTGTTATAAATGGAACTAGGGTATATCCGCGTCTTATGAGTTTTTCTTGCTACAAAGCGTACTCTGTACGTGTGTGCAATTTGCTTAAAGTGGGATTATGCAAGTGGGTATATGAAATTGGGTATATCACTGATTGAGTACATACATGCTTGTGCACGAATATTCTACACAAATTTGATTTAGGGGTTGAAAACTTGCAACACTTGTTTGTGTCAACGCAATCAGCGAACGATCGGTTAAAATTATGGATATAAACACGTATGTATGTACATACGTACGAAATTTAAGCACGCTATGCGACGAATAGACGTTGTGTATATATATCTGTGTATATAATACTCTCTTCAAAAATCAGCGAGCAGCTTTTAAATTCAACCGACCAAAACACGCTTGGGATTCTTCTATGTGCACGAGTATATACAAGTATACGAACTAAAATTTGCCGTTGGATAACGGTACTTCGTACATATGTACGGAGGTGTAGAGAATTCTATATGTAGGTATGTAATTATATTTTGGCTTACTTACAGTACTTTTACGTGTGATACTTATTATGTTGGCTTCAAATGTCTGGTGAAGTGACTGCAATTCTTTTTTTTGCTGGATTCCCCTTTTTCACCGAATCGCTGCGGTGCACTCCAATGAACTATTCCTGCGCACGTTTTTTTTGTTTTTTCTGCTGCTTGCACGCTCTTAGTTTATTATTGTTATTATTTTGACCACAAATACACTGTTGTTGTCAATAACAGTTGTTAGACCTATTTTAGTTTAAGTTTTCTTTAAATATAATTTACTTTTGCAAGAATCATTTACATTTGCCAAATTTTTTTGTCCACTTTTCACTTTATATATTTTTTTTTGTCTTCACTCACTGGTTTTCAAACGCGAACTGATAAAATGGAGTCTATGGCAACGAGAGTTGCAGCGTATTTTTGGATACGTAAGTAAATTTCTCAATAGAAAGAAAACGCCACATCTTACTGTTGAAGATATTCATAATTGTACGAAATTATTTATTCGCATCATTGAAAGAGCCGAGCTTTGGTCAGATTGCGTCGCTTTGAAAAATAAAGGGTGTGTGTCATCGCCCAGCCACCTATTTACACTATCACCATTGAAACATTCCACTTTAGGCTTTGAGACTCGTCACCCGTGTGTTCTACCAAAAAATCACCCGTTAACTATATCCATAATTAATCAATTTCACCTTAAACACCATCATGCTGGGCCGCAGTCATTACTGCAACACTTCGATTGCAATACTGGCCAATAGGCGGGAGAAAAACTATTTCTAGTGCCCTCAGAAAATGCATCGTATGCTGTAAATCAAGGCCTCGTCTTGTCGAACACATCATGGCTGGCCTGCCTAAGGATCGCGTTGAAGTCTCGCGCTCCTTTATCATTACTGGCTAGGAGTGGAATTTTTTTCGAATAAACACTATTCGAATAAAAATATTCGTTGCAAAAAATTCGAATAGTATTTATTCGAATTTTTTATTCGTTTATTCGAATATTATTATTCGTTTATTCGAATATTATTATTCGTTATAGTACTATTCGAATATTTTTGTTAATAGATTTTTAAAACGATATTCTCTGTTTTCTTTGCTTGTACCTAAGGGCGTGCATCTATGTTTTGGATGTATGTGTGTATGTTTGCGTGTACATTATTCGAATAGTGGTAACGAATAGTTGTATTTATTCGGTTAATGGTGGTTGAATAGTTTTTGGCTTATTATCTAAATAATTAAATAGCTATTTGTGCAGTGTTATGGTAATAATAAAATACAATTATTGGTAATAATTGAAGCTGTAAATAGCCATTTACTATAAAGTTACTATACATAAATATGTATTTGTACATTTATATGTTTATTGCAGTTACATTTGCTTGGTAAGTTTTGTGCTAGGGCTTCAAGCAAGAGATGCCAGGGCCGAAATTCATTATGTATACTGTTTATTATGATAACAAAAGGACGGGTTTGTGATGATTTTTCATGTTCACATGTGTAAATAGTTTAATTTGCGTAAAGTAACATACACAAAATAATACTACCTGCTTCCTAATTTTTGTTAAATACTCATATAAATGTACTTACATACATATGTATGTAAGTATGTAGGTATGGTCATGGAAATTTGCGAACTCTTTGTATTGAATGGGCTGGTTAAGGATGATCATTATTAGGTAGATTTTTTATTGTGTTTCATCAACTGAAGAATTGCATAAAGCGCGACTATTTGTTTTAAATTTGGGTGTCTAAACTCGTTAACTAAATGAACACAAAGGACCTAGGAATAGTACTACATATTCGAATATTTTTGTTAATAGATTTTTAAAACGATATTCGCTGTTTTCTTTGCTTGTACCTATGAGCGTGCATTTATGTTTTGTATGTTTTGTATGTATGTATGTATGTTTGCGTGTACAAATGTGTGCCCAAGCAGTAACAATATTTCTTTCTTTATTCGAATAGTGGTAACGAATAGTTGTATTTATTCGGTTAATGGTGGTTGAATAGTTTTTGGCTTATTATCTCAATAATTAAATAGCTATTTGTGCAGTGTTGTGGGAATAATAAAATACAATTATTGGTAATATGTAATTGAAGCTGTAAATAGGCAAATAAGAGTAATAAATATCCTAAATTTAATTAGCAAAAAAAACAGTCCTTGTTCTTATTTAAGGTACTTCCATTGAACACTTTTTGTATATGCACATAAATTTTGCATCTTAGCACATATTATGCGGAAACTTAAATTTTTTCAAACGTATTTAGTGTACCTTATTATTGTTTAAAATATATGAAAGGCTTTCAAGGAAACAACAGAAGAAAATAGCTACCTGCAACTGCCGCGTGAATTCGCAATCCCTCATGCAAGTAGGTCCTTTGTGTTCATTTAGTTAACGAGTTAAGACACCCAAATTTAAAACAAATAGTCGCGCTTTATGCAATTCTTCATTTGATGAAACACAATAAAAAATCTACCTAATAATGATCATCCTTAACCAGCCCATTCAATACAAAGAGTTCGCAAATTTCCATGACCATACCTACATACTTACATACATATGTATGTAAGTACATTTATATGAGTATTTAACAAAAATTAGGAAGCAGGTAGTATTATTTTGTGTATGTTACTTTACGCAAATTAAACTATTTACACATGTGAACATGAAAAATCATCACAAACCCGTCCTTTTGTTATCATAATAAACAGTATACATAATGAATTTCGGCCCTGGCATTTCTTGCTTGAAGCCCTAGCACAAAACTTACCAAGCAAATGTAACTGCAATAAACATATAAATGTACAAATACATATTTATGTAGGTATAGTAACTTTATAGTAAATGCCTATTTACAGCTTCAATTATTACCAATAATTGTATTTTATTATTACCACAACACTGCACAAATAGCTATTTAATTATTGAGATAATAAGCCAAAAACTATTCAACCACCATTAACCGAATAAATACAACTATTCGTTACCACTATTCGAATAATGCAAGAAAATTGTAGCCGCTTTGGCACACATTTGTACACGCAAACATACACATATACATGCAAAACATAAATGCGCGCTCATAGGTACAAGCAAAGAAAACAACGAATATCGTTTTAAAAATCTATTAACAAAAATATTCGAATAGTACTATAACGAATAATAATATTCGAATAAACGAATAATAATATTCGAATAAACGAATAAAACAATTCGAATAAATACTATTCGAATTTTTTGTACCCGCCGAATAAAAGTTTTGTTTATTCGAATAATTTTTATTCCCATGCCTATTACTGGCGTAGATTATTGTGGGCCTTTCTATTACAAGCCAGAAGCGTGCAACAAGTCACCACACAAGTGTTATGTTAGCTTGTTCATCTGCTTCACGACAAAGGCAGTTTGGATGGAGCTGGTAAAGGACTTAACAACCAGCGCTTTTATCGACGCTCTCAAACGATTTGTCGCTACTCGTGGCGTACCTAGCTGTATTTGGCCAGATAACGCAACAAATTTCGTAGGTGCAAGAAACGAATTGGAATAAATGCGAGTTCTTAAGTGAGAAACATCGCAGCGAAGTTCACAACTACTGCCTCAACAATGGGATTGATTGGAAATTTATCCCAATCCGCTCGCCACCCTTCGGCGGTTTGTGGGAAGCAGCCGTAAAGACAGCGAAACAGCATTTTATCGCTCTGTTGGTTCTGCAATTCTTGGATTTGACGAATTGCGAACGCTGGTATGTCAAATATCGGCTATAATTAATTCTCGTCCTCTTGTACCTCTTTCAGAAAACCCGCAAGACTTGGATGTATTGACACCTGGGCATTTCCTGATTGGTTGTCCACTAGCAGCTCTACCTGAACCTGACTTAACACATTTAAACTATAATCGCCTCGACAGTTGGCAGCGATCCACTAAAATACAACAAATATTTTGGAAGCGTTGGAGTCAAGAATATCTCACTCTTCTCCAACAACGAGCAAAGTGGTGCACTCCACAGGTCAGCATTAAAGTCAACGACATCGTTTGCATAAAAGATGAAAACTTGCCTCCTTTGAAGTGGCCCCTTGCGCGCGTACTCGAGGTCATCGCTGGGGGCGACGGTGTGGTAAGAGTAGCAATTTTGCGCACATGCAATAGAACGCGTCGAGCTGTGAATAAGATGTGTCTCCTCCCAGTAAATTATTCTGTTAAAAACCCGGTGTATTCAACGGGGGGAGGATGTTCGGAGCAGCACCCAATGGGAAAAGCTAAATGAACCACTAGTTGAACAAATTCATTTCGGCGGAACATTTTTCATTACCCACCACCACTTTTTCATACAAAACATAAAATTTCATCGGGCGCAACTTTCATATTAGAACATACAAGGGCATATACATACATATATATCTACACCTGTATGTAACTGGCGCAAAGGGAGAGTTGGAGTCAAGAATATCTCACTCTTCTCCAACAACGAGCATGCACACATATATATATACATACACCTGTATGTAACTGGTGCAAAGGGAGACGAGAAATAAATGCATAGCGGTGATTGCAATTAATAACTGATCTTATATATTTGAGTACATAAATTTTTAAATGACCATATTTGGGCATATTCGATGTTAATAAAGTTCAGTTAGGCAAATGAAGATGTAAAGAAAAACTTGAAGCAAAGGGGCAAATTAAACGCATTCTTCGCATTACTGTTTGCGCAAAATACAAATTGATTTGCGTATAGTTAAAAGTAAAGCCGCTAAACGAATAGCGGCTCAGCCTTGTTCAATTTAAAGCGGCTAAAAACGCTTGGTCGCTCAACAGTATTATAACAAAAGAAAAAGTATTAACATAATAAAAAAGAAAAAATAAGAGAGAAAATAATTTGAATTATTGAAAAAAAATGCAATAGCAATTAACAGTAACACAATCTTTAGATTGCTAGTGGTTGCCTTACGTATTTAAATTAAGATTAAATGTTGAATTGGGTTGAACGAAAAGACAGATGGATCCCTTTAATTACGTATTTCTCACGAACGGGTCAAGCAATTGCAAAAAGGTTTACAGAATCAAAAAGACGATGAAATTTTCTGTAAACAGTTTTCGAAATATTTGCTTATCATTTCAGATTTTTGTTTTTTTTTTTTAATGAAAAAATGTGAAAAAAAAAATCCTCTTTGCGAGTACAGCATTCCAAAACCACAACTTTTTGTCCAGATATTCTTTCTTTACGTAAAGCTCTGTTTAATTACAAAAAATATAAGCTATCATCGAAGAAAATCGATGCAAAACTACGTCCCAGCTAGAACACTATGCGTTAAATGAACACTCATTTATGCCATAGCGCTAAGGCAAAGTATACCTCACAAATTTGACAACTTTCCATTATTTTGTACAGGGCAAAAGGAGAAATCTAAGGGATAAGTTCATATGCGTGTGAGATTTTGTCTCTCTCTCTCATATAAGCTTCACGTATTTATTCATGCTATATCGCTCTCATGCGAATGCCTATATATAAGGGATGTTTAAGCCATAGTGTAAGGCATTAAATATGGCCTTAATGAGTAATTATATAAGGGATTGCATGAGGAATTATACATTACCCGGTTTTGCATCCTCATCTTAAATGAAAGAATAAGCTAAAAATATATATTTATTTAAATATTGAATAAAAAATATAAAAATTAAAAGTGGTTTTTAAACGCATAGTTTGGAGTTGGTCGCAAATGTTGACACTTCGACGAGTTTGAATATTGCCATTCAACATCCATGCTATCGCTTTGCGGCGTCGATGCTTGAAAGGGACGTGTTGAAGATGTACCCATAAAATCGGCACCAAAAGAGTTACACAAATGAGCTGATTTAAGAGGCATAAAATCGACAATGCTGTTGTTGCTGGTGTTCATGAATGCGCTCCAAAGCACAAAGTGATGGACACTTTTCCATCGAACGTGAACGTTGCAGTGCTACAGATCGTGATGAGCTGGAATAGCTGCTTGCAAATGTGATGCAGGTAGACCATGGGGCGAACGCGTTGTAACGTAACTTCGCCCTTAGGCGATATTTTGTAATAGAGCAAAATACAGCCCTGTCGATAGTTGGCACTATTGTCAGATTTTGCTGAACCGCAGCCAACTGTCGACAGGGACACGAACGATTGAAGCGTGGGCGCGAACAAGTCAATAAAGTTCGTTGCCTACACTCAAACGCGCCGGTTCTATTTTACTTCCAGCTAAAGAAAAAATGTAAAACTTAGCTTAAATTACATAAATACATAGTAATTGTTGTAAATGTAATCGAACTAAATAAAGTGAATAAAATATTAATAAATAAACAATAAAGACGATCCAGTTTAATTTGAGTGCACTTTTGTAAGTCGATGCACCTGCGTGCAAGCGTTGGTACACGCCGCGCCATCATGGCCGGCAATACCACTCAACATGGCGACCGAGACCGTGGGCCGGAGCCCTGCGTAAATGCTTAAACAAAAATTACATAAATTATAAATGATACAAAGTACAAAATAATACAAAGAAAAAAAACCAAAAAAAAAAAATGCAAAAAAAATTTATAAAAGTTGTCAAAAAAATATTTAAAGTATTTTTATGAGCTCAAGGCCGTTGCGTGAAAATACAAAACACAATGTTTTAATATGTTTGTCGATATTTCGGTTTTATTCTAAAACCATCATCAGGACTAGGAAACACAAACAGAAAAATAACAATACAAAAAAAAAATAACAAAAAATTATAAAAGTTTTCAAAAAATACAAAAAAAATTATAAAAGTTTTAAAAAAATACAAAAAAAAATTATAAAAGTTTTCAAAAAAATACAAAAAAATCATACAACCCACAAAATCCAACAAAAAAAAAATTTTTTAAATGTTTTCAAAATTAACTTACACAAAAAAATTTGAATTGCAACAAATATTAAAAACTTCCAAAAATACAAAAAAATGATAAAATTTACAAAAATACACACAAACAATTTATAAAACCAAGAAAAATACAAAAAAACTACAAACTTTACAAAAATATCAAAAAAAAATTTTACAAAATTATCAAATTTACAAAAATTGTAAAATTTTCAAATTACTACAAAATTATCCATTTTACTAAAATACAAAAATCATAAAATTTACTAAAATACACAAAATTTATAAATGCTTCTTAAACTACACAAAAAAAAAACGTAAAAGATTTAAACAAACAGAGACAAGAAAAAATTGTCTAAAAACTCTGCAAAATAAAATTACAGTTTTGAAAAAAGGTGGAAAAAATTTCAAAATTAAACTACAAAAATACTTAAATAAGAAGACATAAAAAAAAAAGCAACAATAATCAGCTTTACCAACATATAGTTACAATACAACAAAAAAATGAACTGAACTTAAAATAAATATACATAGAAAATTTGGTACAGTTGCTAAAGAAACTCATTAATATAATAAAAATGGACTTAAAATAAAATACATATATGTACATATATGTATGTGTGAAGTGGTGGTACAGTTGACAAATTTTTCAAACGGAAATAATAAAAATACGCTAATAATTAAAACGGAGATAAACCAATTAGAGTTAATAACGAATAAAAAAAAAAAACAAGTAAGGAAGTCTAAGTTCGGGTGAACCGATCATTAAATACCCAGCGTTAGTTTTCAGAAAAATTCGATTTCGCCCATTTTAAAAACCAATCTATTCCGAGCCTAAACAATAGCGAATTTGGTGGGGCGGCCACGCTCCTTGCTTATAAAGCTTTAACCGCTTACATGAGCCAAAAGTACTGAATCGATCTTTACAAGGGTTATACCATGTCCTATATATAACTTTGGAAAAGAAGGCGTGCCATTCCCATAACTTTTAACGTATTTTGTGAAACTTTTTGATATACGGATATATGTGTTCATTAATCAATATTTACCTAATTTTAAAAAAGTGGGTGGTGGCACGCCCACGGATTTTATTATGTTGTTTGTCCCTATTTGAAGATCAGTTTTCATTGCCGATCTTTATGATACTTTCACAGTGGCTTGTTAATAGTGAAATGTTGATATTTTGTTCATTCACTTGTGGGCGGTGCCACGCCCATTTTCCAAAATATTACCAAAAAACCTTTAAACATCACTAATAACATCATCAGGTTAATGAGTGTACTAAATTTTAGCATTATATCTTTATCAGTTAAACAGATATTGCATATTCCGGTTTCCTAACTCTCGTTTAGAGAACTTTAGTCCAAAAAGGGGCGTGGTCGTTCACCGATTTTTCTTATTTTCTGTGGTAGTACTCTACATAAACATAACATGCCTGGTACCTAGTTTCGTAAACCTATCTCACACCGTTCTGAAGTTATTAGCAGTCGAATTTGAAAATTGCTTGACTCATAAGTCTTCGGTGCCACGCCCACTTTCCAAAATTTTGCAAAAATAATGTTAAGAATTTGTAAGTTTTTGCAAGCTCGAGACCAAATAAACAATAATTCGTAATGAATTTAATTGTCAGTTTTTTTGGGAATATGAAAATTTATTTATGTATTAAATTATATTATTATAGCGGTATCAGTTAATTAGATATGGACTTTTCAATATTTCCACCTCCTTTCAATATAACTTTTATAAAAAAGTAGGCGTGGTCGCCAAGCGATTTCGTTTATTTTCTATATCTGAATTTAACACAACAATAGTATGCCCTCTACAAAATTTCGTTATACTAGCATAAACTGTTCTCAAGGTATTAAGAGTCAAAATTTTAAAATTTCTTCAAATATATGTGCGCGGTGCCACGCCCCTTTTCAAAAAATTTGATAAAATCCGCCTTAGAACATATAAATCAATACATATTGCAAATTTTATCATTGTAGCTGCTTCTGATATGGAATTAACTTGTTTTATACGTTTTTCGAAATTTTCGATATCGAAAAAGGGGGCGTGGTTATCATCCGATTTCGCCCATTTTCAATAGCAACCTACCTTGGCCAGAAAGTAACCTGTGTGCAAAATTTCATGCAAATATCTCAATTTTTACTCAAGTTATCGTGTACACGGACGGACAGACGGACGGACGGACATGCCTTAATCAATTCCTCTTTTCAACCTAAGAACTTTCATATATGGAACCCCATATCTAACTCGATTATTTTGCGCCGTTACATAGTACCGTTATGTGGACAAAATTAATATACCCTTGTACTAGTACTAGTACGCTGGGTATAATGAATAAATAAAACTGAGATAACTTTCAAAAGCAAAACTGTACCAAACCCACACCACCTAAATAATTACTTATAGACCATAACGGTCCATGATACCACGCCACATATAACGGCACACTTTAGTCACGCCAAGCCGGCGGCAGCGCATTGGAAAAGAAGAAAACGAAAACCAACAAAACCACAACCAACAACGGCATAAGCAACGGCAGAGCGGGACAACAATATTTCATCCAAATTGCAATGGCGGTAACATGGACTGGTGAGGCGAGTTAGGTATATACATAAGTATATTAGGTATATAATATATGTATAAATATCACATTGTAAAACACGTAATGCATTTTTGAGTGAAACGGTGCGGCCGACACGTTAAATTAAATATTTCCTTTTTGAGTGAAACGGTGCGGCCGACACGTTAAATATACATATATACATTTTTGAGTGAAACGGTGCGGCCGTCACGTAAAACAAATAAACACAATTTTAAGTGAAACGGTGCGGCCGTCACGTAAAACATATATACATTTTTGAGTGCAACGGTGCGGCCGTCACGGTAAACAATTATAACTTTAAAACATTTACAGCTTTCGAACATTTATATTTTTCAAACATCCATAACTTTAAAACATCTACAATTGTCAAACATTTATATTTTTCAAACATTCATAACTTTAAACATTACAAAATTTCAAACATTTATATTTTTAAAACATTTATAACTTTCAAAAATTTACAAATTATAAACATTATTACTTTTCAAACATTTATTACATTTTACCATACAATAAATATAAACCTGCAACAAACAATATCATCTCTTTGTACGACACATGGTAGCACACTCTGCAATTCAGGAGCTTTTTCTTAAATTTTTCAAATTATCAACCAAAATTTATTAGATTTTCGAAACTTTGCCTTCAGTTTAGACCGACTCATTTTCAACTTAACTTATTTTATTCCATTTTATTAAATTCCCAAATTTTTCCATTCAATATAAACGGGTTAGTTTTCATTCAGACTGTTCTACTGCTAGCTAATATTTATCGAATGTTTTTTTTCTGATGTCAGATTTTGAGACTAAATCCAAAGAATTGAGACAAAATTTCGATAAAATCAAGAAACGCGTTCTAAATACTGGTCGTCCATTATCGACAAAGCAAGAAAAGTTAGATGAATACAAAAATTCCTTGATAGAAGCATATAATAAAATTTTAGTAGAGGCTAATGTGCATTTTGAGAATCGGGTTAAGCCAGTTGTTGTAAATCGAATCCTATCACGTTGTAGAGAACAATTAGCTAAATGTTTTGCAAAACTGAAATGTACAGTTAAAGTACCAAATAATTGCAGCGATTTAGTAGAAGATAATATTTTTACATCTGATAGCGAGTGGTTAGAAGAAGAATCCTTCGACGATTCCGAAGAAGAATTTTCTGACTCGTCACAGCTAGGCACATCCGAAAAGCATAGCGTCAATCCAAGCTGTTCATTACCAACAGTCGAAAATATTTCATTGCAGGAAAACCTGTTAGGTTTCGACAACTCAGTTTGTACATTAGACCGTTCCACAGACAATTCAATTCATTTTCAAAAATCATCAATTTTTGCAAATTTAAACAATAAAGATAGTAATTCAGTAAAATCCATAGAAATGGCTACCACAGAGCAAAAGAAAAGTTGTATCTCGATGTGTGCTCCTATAATTAGGGAAAACTACAATGGTGATCCATTAGCGCTAGACTCCTTCATAGATAAAATAGACCTAGTTGAAAGCTTAACAGATTCGAATCTTATGCCAACTCTCATTGCATTTGTTAAATCAAAACTAGAAGGGAAAGCAAGAGAGGCAATTCCGACTAACATAACATCCATCGAAGAGATTAAAGACGCGCTTAGAATCAGAATAAAACCAGATAATTCTAAAGTAGTTGCAGGAAAAATAGCTTCATTAAAAGTTTCCAATAATAACCTGACCGAATTCGCTAAACGAGTAGAGGAACTATCTGATGCATTAGAGCGATCTCTAATCATTGAAGGTATGTCAAAAGCTAAAGCTCACGAAATGGCAGTGGAGCAATCAGTGAATGTTTGTAGGCTTAATACGCGCTCAGACTTAGTAAAATCCATTTTGGCTTCAACCAATTTTAGTGACGCAAAAGATGTAGTAGCAAAGATGATAGTCGAACAAAATACTCAAGCTACCGAGAGACAGGTATTAGCATTTCGTTCCAGATTTAATAATCCAAATAATTTTCGAAACAACAATAGAGGTAATAGTTCTTACAACAATAACGGTAGATATAATAACAATAGTAACTTTAATAGGTACAACAACAATAATAATTTCAATAGGTACAATAGCAGCAATAATTTCAATAGGTACAGCAACAATACCAATAGATACAATAATAACAACCAGAGTAGACAAAACAACAATTATAGGCAAAATAACGACAATCGAGGTAACGCTAATGCACGTAATAACAATAGCAATCAGTACAGGTCAGAAAACAGGTGGAATAATAGCAGCGGTAGTTCAAATACGCGTAATAATGCAAACGTACGAGCTTTAAACTCCGAAGCCCCGCAGGCGCGAACACTGAATAAATATTAAAAACGTTTTTTGTCTAAACCTAAATTATTCAGATTTTGTCAAAATTAACATAACCGGATCTAAGAAACTATGCACATTTTTATTAGACACACAGGCTGATATTTCACTGATTAAAATTTCAAGTTTAAGTAACCAAATTCCCATCTGTAGCGACGATATTGTTAATATCACTGGCGTAACTTTAAACTCTGTTTCTACCTTAGGTAAAATTAATATAGACTTACATTTTTCCAACATTCTAGTTGAACATAACTTACATGTGGTAACTGACGATTTTAATATACCATCAGACGGTATACTGGGTAAAGACTTTCTCAAACACAACTAATGTATAATAAATTATTCAAATAATAGCATCTCTTTCTAGGCAAATGGTGAAAAAGTCAATATGCCAATCCTTCACGGAACAGAATGTGACATGTGTATAAATAATACCACCTAGATGCGAAGTTTTTCGAATTTTTGACCTAGGTCACTCAACAACTCCACTTTTCGTTGAATCTCAAGAATTACAAAAAGGTGTATTTACAGCAAGATGCATTACAACTTCTAAAAACCCTGTTTTAAAAATAATAAATACCACAAATTACATTCAATTCATAAAGAAAAACTCCATTCGGACAGAAAAACTTTCAGATTACCACGTATATGAGATTAACAAAACTAAATCAGACGATAAACGTATTAACGAAGTAGCTTCGATTTTAAAAAATCAAATTCCAAAAAATGCTCCATCTGAACTTTTAGAACTTTGCATACAATATGCCGACATATTCGTGCTTGATAACGACAAAATGACATTAAATAATTTTTGAGCAAACATTAAGAATATCAGACAATGAGCCAGTGTATATTAAAAATTATCGTTTACCATATTCTCAGCGGGAAGAAATAAACAAACAAGTTACGAAATTATTAGAAAACGATTTAATCGAAGGGAGTTATTCAAACTACAACAGCCCACAGCCCTTACATGTTGATTCATCGTTTTCTACTGATCACGGAGCTTATAGATGGAAAGTATTGCCGTTTGGCTTAAGTATTGCACCAAACTCATTCTCAAGAATGATGACAAATGCGTTCTCAGGGATTCCGCTTAACGTAGCTTTTTTGTATGTAGATGACATAATTGTCATTGGCTGTAACGAATCACATCACATTAAAAATTTATCCAAAGTATTCGACACTTGTAGATCGTTCAATCTAAAACTTCTCAGACCCGAAGTGACATTCCTAGGTCATAAATGTTCATCCGAGGGCTTAGCGCCAGACGATTCAAAAATAGATGCAATTAGAAAATATACCAAACCGACAGATAAAGACGCGGTAAGACGCTTCGTTGCTTTTGCAAACTACTATAGACGTTTCATTCCAAATTTCGCATCTCTGGCAGCACCTCTTAATAGATTGAATAGGAAAAAAGTCGAATTTACTTGGGATAAAACATGCGATGAAGCTTTTGATGCATTGAAAACATCACTAATGTCACCAAAGATTCTGCAATATCCGGATTTTTTCAAACAGTTTATCATTACAGTAGACGCTTCCAAAACCGGTTGTGGAGCTATACTCAGCCAGGAACAACAAGGCAACGATTTACCAATATGTTATGCTTCAAAATCTTTTACTAACGCAGAACAGAAAAAAGCGATCATCGAGTTAGAATTATTAGCGATATATTTTGCGATAAAACAGTTCAGACCATACGTTTATGGAAATCATTTCATTGTAAAATCAGATCACAGGCCTTTAGTTTATTTGTTCAATATGAAAGACCCGTCTTCAAAACTTTCGAGAATTAGACTTGAATTGGCAGAATACAACTTTACAATAGAATACATAAAGGAAAAATCAAACGTAGGCGCTGACAGTAAACAATTTTTAAGAATACGCGCGCATATAAAGTATAAAAGAATAATTTTACTAGATTTTGAATTTTCAAACGAAATAAAGAATTTCGATACTTTACTTTCGAGGCTAGAAATAGAAGCCGGAAAACTAAAAATTAAGCAGATAGAATGGCCAAAGGGTGATTTAATTTTCAATAATTATACAATTACAATCTTTAAAGAGAGAGGAAATAAGATTTTGAAAGATTTAACTATTATTTTACTGGATCCAATTATAACAATTAATGATGAGGAACAAAAATTAAAATTATTAACAATATATCACAATGATCCTATCTCGGGAGGTCACTGTGGAATGAAAAAACTATATGCGAAATTAAGAAACGAATTTTATTGGAAAAGCATGACAAAAGACTAAGCAAGTTACGTTAAAAAATGCGAAAAATGTCTTTTAAATAAAGTAAAAGTCAAGAACAAAGAAGAGTTAGTTCTAACACCTACTCCTAGTAAGCCATTTGACATTGTCGTAATCGACACGATAGGTCCTTTACCAGAATCCACACACGGTAACAAGTTCGCAGTTACCATGATTTGTGATATGTCAAAATACCTTGTAACAGTTGCAGTACCAGACAAGTCAGCAAAAACAGTAGCTTCAGCCGTTTTTGAGAGTTTTATTTTAACCTACGGGGTTATGAATAGCATAAAATCGGATTTAGGAACCGAATACAAAAATGAATTATTTGCAGAGCTATCAGAACTTCTTAAAATAAAACATAATTTCTCAACTGCGTATCACCATGAAACCGTCGGTACAATAGAGCGTAACCATAGAGTATTTAACGAATATCTAAGAGCATATTTAAACGAGACAATCTCAGATTGGGACGTTTATTTAAAGTACTTTACATTCTTGCACAATACAACAACAAATACCGTTTTTGACAATAAATTCACCACATTCGAATTAGTATTTGGTAAAAAGGCAATTCTGCCAAATGAATTAACAAAAGAAACAATTGATCCAATTTACAACATAGAAAACTATGCAAAAGAAATAAAGTATAGAATGCAAAAAAGTCATAAATTAGCAAAAATATTAATAAACAAACACAAAATACAAAATAAGAAATTTTACGATAAAACAGCAAAACCACTAATTATACATGTAAATGACAAAATCCTCATACAAAAAGAACCAAGAAACAAACATGAAAACATTTATCAAGGGCCTTACGCCGTAACAAAAGTTGATGGAACAAATGTAACAATATACGATACGGAAAAAAGTAAAGAAAGAACAATACACAAGAATAGAACCATTAAGGTATGAAAATTTTTATTAATAATTAACATAACTAATGTTAACAAACATACATATATATATATAAGCACGCCATTGGCAATATGTAAACAATCAAAAAAAAAAAAAAAACCGTTAAAATATTTACGCAATTTATATTTACTCATGCCATTGTGCAAACAGTCAAAAGCAAAGAATGCTGATATATTACAAAAAAAAAAACAAAAAAAAATTAGCTAAATTTTTTCATAACTTATAATTATAAAAACTGTTAAAGAGCAATGAATGCTTGTATACTACCATTTTTATATACTACCATTCCAATTACTACCTAACCAATTCACTAATTATAACAAAAAAAAAATTTCTAAAGCATGAAATAATACAAATAATGAAAAGCAAATAACGCTAATATATGTAAATATTTTCACTTATAGCATTTATATTTATACCTAACCAATTAACTATTACAAAAAAATTCTCATAAGCATGCAATTAGTAATATGCACATAAAATATTTAATACATATGTATATGTTATCATATAAGAAAATAAAAATATACATTTTGAAAAATAAAATTGCTATGAGTGGACGATTGCTTGAAAAGGGAAGGTACACCCTAATTAGTAAACACTCGTCCACTCAAAACAATTTAAAATATTGTACAAGAAGAATCCGGCAAAACTGATCATCTTGCCGCATTCTTCTTTTCCCGCAGAAGGGTGGTGTAACGTAACATCGCCCTTAGCCGATATTTTGTAATAGAGCAAAATACAGCCCTGTCGATAGTTGGCACTATTGTCAGCTTTTGCTGAACCGCAGCCAACTGTCGACAGGGACACGAACGATTGAAGCGTGGGAGCGAACAAGTCAATCAAGTTCGTTGCCTACACTCAAACGCTCCGGTTCTATTTTACTTCCAGCTAAAGAAAAATTGTAAAACTTAGCTTAAATTACATAAATACATAGTAATTGTTGTAAATGTAATCGAACTAAATAAAGTGAATAAAATATTAATAAATAAACAATAAAGACGATCCAGTATAATTTGAGTGCACTTTTGTAAGTCGATGCACCTGCGCCGGCAATACCACTCCACAGCGTAATTACTTCAGGTGATATGTAATTGGGTGTACCTGTGAGAAAGAGAATATAAAAATTGTGTTATTTAATAAAGCACTGATTATTGCAAGCAGTACTTATTAGATATGGTCATGTGTTTCTCATCCGGTCCAGACCAGATACCACTTGTCGTAGTATACTAGACGCTTCCTCTTCGGTCATTGCACGTCCCATCTGTTGTTTCATATAGCGATGCAATTCACCATTGTGCTCCAACTCCAACACCAAATAAACATAATTTTCATCTTGAAAGGTTGTATACAATTCCAATACGGATGGATGTTTGAGGAGTGAATGTATTTCTACTTCTTGGCTAACCCTGCACGTTGTATAAGTTGTTTGTCGATCTGAAATTCATTCATGCATTTTAATGTGTCTAAATTTTAAGTGAGGAGAATAACGCAAAATAATTTACCATTTTTATGACCATCATTTGATTGGTGGGCGTACAACGCGCCTTATAAACACTTGCAAAGCCGCCTTTGCCAAGTAGGTGCAGCACTGCAGATTTTAAATGCAACTCTGGATCTCTCGGACGTGTTTTTAAATCGCTCTGTAATTATTTCATTCTTTTTCTGCAAAAATAGTTTTATTACTCGGTTAACATAGTGATTACATCTCAATTTATCATTTACATACCGAATAACTATTTGAAATCTAATATATTTTATCTTGTTTGCAAGTGTGTGTATTTTTGCACGGTGTTTGCTGTCTGCTGTTCGCTTTTTGCAGTTTGCTGTTTCTCGTTGGCATCCAGCTGTTTCCAGTGCATCAAAATAACACGCGATTACGATAAAATCCAGTGCTCCAAAATAAACTTTTAATTTTTTATTACTTTTAATCTTTCGTCATGGATGACTTTTGTGGCAAATGCGACAAATCTTTTAGCAGGAGTGAATCCTTCATTGTACCTTGTAGTGGCTTTTGTAACAAACTTTTTCATCGCAACTGTTGCGAGGGCCAACTGTGTGAGTATGACGTTAAACTACTAAAACGGAATACTCAGTTTCGGTACTTCTGTCCGGGATGTGTAAATGTGCTAGATAGAATTTCGAAGGCACTTGACAACGTCCTTGCCTCACAAAAGCTAGGTCTGGAAGCCATTATGACTGCCTTCGATATTAGGTTCAAGGATCTGGCTGCGCAAATTGAAGGTATAAAGACCTCAATTAATGCCAGTTCCTCATCAGCTAAATCGAAGGCGAAATCATGTAGCAAAAGTAACGCGAAGGTTAAGAATAAAAATAGGGCGTTGAATAATACCAAAACCAGTGCCAAAAATCAGACGGGTAATATTGGTACATTGGCTGCGGAAATAAGTGCACTTAAAACAGCCATCACAAGCTCTAGTTCAAGTGCATTAGGCAATAACAGTTCCGAAACGGATCTGGTAAGTTTTTCACCGCTGCCTTGTACATCAAAGTCTCTCTCTGCTCCCCTTTTTTCTTCCTCTTCTGATGGGGGGCAATCTCTAACTATCCCTGCTGGGAATAGTTCGGGCGCTTTAGTACCAAGTACTTCCCCCCATTTATTCCCCTCACTTATTCTTACACCGCCGGCTTGCACTCGCAAGGCCGATGACGCTACAGCGGCATGGTACAGTTCTGTGGCTGCTAATCGGGATAGTATTGTTCTTGTTACAAGTAACGATACGAACAATAGAAACGGTGACGATGCCAGCGTCGGTAACGAAACCTCGGTTTCTGTGGTGGAACCTCTTCCTACTGTGGTATCTGCTGTGGAGCGACTACCTAGCGTGGCTGCTCAGCTCGTTACTCCAAGGCTGGTGACCGCCGTCCCACCGCGTAGAGCTATTTTTGTTTCGCGGCTTCATGTATCGCTGACTGATGGGGATATCAAGAGTTATATCTGTTCTAAGCTTGGTGCTGCTGACAATTTCAACTCTGAGCTTTTCTGCAGTAATTACGTCGTTCATAGGCGTGATCGTATATCTAGGGCCGGCGGAGTTCTTATAGCCGTCGAATCCTGCCTTTCCTCTGAATTGCTTGTCTTAAACAATGAGTCTGATATTGAATTCATTGCAGTAAAGGTTTCACTGCATAATTTTAATCTAATTGTCTCTTGCTCATACATACCGCCTCTATCGGATATGCACGTTTATACTCTTCATTTTTCTGCTATTAGTGATTTGCAATCTCAGTTGCGTAATAGTGATCGTCTTCTTGTTCTTGGTGATTTTAACTTACCTTCAGTTGGCTGGGTTAGCTCAAGCGATTCAAACTTTCTAACCCCGATCTCACAACATGATTTCCTCAATTCCATGTTGGATACCTCGCTTCTACAGATCAACAATGTGTCTAACTGTAATAACAAGATTCTTGATCTGGTGTTTGTGGATGATTCTGTAGGTGTCACACTTAACAGGGTTCCACCGTTATCTGTCCCTGAAGATTCATTTCATCCTACGCTCGAGATAGCATTGGATATGGCGCAACCTAGTAGCCTTGGCATAAGGATGGGTAAACAGCGATCCCGCTCTCGCTGCTTCTGTAAAGCGAACTTCATAAAGCTCAATGATATGTTAGCTTCCCATGACTGGTCGAATCTCTATGCCTGTAAAGATATCGAGACAGCCGTTTCCATATTCTACAGCTCGCTGCATGGAATTTTCGACAACTGTGTCCCTCTCCGTTCTACTAGTGTTGGGACGAATAAGCCGCCCTGGTTCTCCAAACAGCTTGCTAGACTCAGCAATACCAGACTACATAAACGTCTTATAAGATCTGGCTCATCTGACACCTATCCGAAATATTTGGTTGCGCGCTCCAACTTTCAGCTGCTCAATCAGCAGTGCTATAAGGATTACTAAACAGGTTGCAAAACTCAATTTTTCAATAACCCGAAAAGATTTTACAACTTCGTTAATTCAAAACGGAAGACCTCCGGATTGCCATCTTGCTTCTCCTTTGGAAGTAAGAAAGCCAGTTCGGATCAGGACATTGCGGAGTTATTTGCTGATTTCTTTAAGTCAACTTATTCCTCTAATAGGTTCCAACAATTTCCCTATCCTTTCAAATTAGCAGAATCCAACTGCATCCTTAATCCTTTTATGGATAAAAATACCGTTCTACTAAGCCTTTTAGCATTGAAACCTACATTTTCCCCAGGACCTGATGGTGTCCCCAGTTGTGTGCTAAAGTACTGTGCTGTAGTTTTATCTGACCCGGTCCTTAAATTATTTAAACTATCTCTTGATTCTGCGTCATTCCCCGCCGTATGGAAGCAATCATTTATCATACCCTTGCACAAAAAAGGGAGTAGGTTAAATATTGAGAACTACAGGGGAATAGCTAAGCTTTCAGCTATTCCTAAAACCCTTGAACAAATAATCACTCACCAACTGCAACATCTTTGTAGCTCTTTATTATCACCGTGTCAACATGGTTTTGTGCGTCGTAGATCAACCACTACGAACCTACTTGAGTTCACCACATTCGTTATGGATGGATTCGTAAATTGTTTGCAAACTGATGTAATATACACTGATTTCAGTAAACCATTCGACTCTGTCAACCATGAGCTTCTAATCCATAAACTCTATTTATTGGGTTTTCCAAATCATTTATTGGTATGGCTTGAAGATTATCTAATGAACAGGTCTCAACAGGTTTTGTTCAAGAATATTATGTCTAAGTCGATCAACGTAACCTCCGGGGTGCCTCAGGGTAGTCATTTAGGCCCCTTGCTTTTTACCCTATTCATTAATGATCTACCTCAAATTATCTCCTATTCCCGCACTCTTATGTACGCGGACGATGTAAAGCTGTGTTACTCATTTTCCCGAACCATTTCGGGTTGATCTCCTTCAAGCTGATTTGGAAGCGTTCAATCTATATCTCTGAGGTGGTTGATCTGGGTGTCCTATTTGATCATAAGCTGAGTTTTAATATGCATATCTTATCGATCACGAACAAGGCCATGGGTGTGCTTGGATTTGTTAAAAGGTGGGCTAAAGAATTTGATGACCCGTACCTCACGAAAGTCCTTTACACATCGCTGGTGCGCCCAATACTTGAGTATTGTTCATGTGTCTGGTGCCCCGTGTACCGAGAGCATATAACGCAGATTCAGTCAGTACAAAAGCAATTTTTGATATTTGCCTTGCGTTGTCTCCCCTGGAACCGAGATATACACCTGGCTCCATATAGTAATAGGCTTCTCCTCATTAGTTTACCTACCCTAGAAAATCGCAGAACCTTATTAGGGGTAATGTTCCTCCATAAGCTGATTATCGGCCAAATTGACTCATCTGATCTTGTTAGTCGGCTAAATTTCGCCGTTCCTGCTAGGACGTCGAGGCACTTTGTACCATTTCAAATACCCATTTATCGTCAAAACTTTGCCAGAAACAATCCTCTGAATGTCTGGTGTTTACACTACAACAAATTATATAGTTGTATCAGCTTCGAATGTTCTGTTGGCCATTTATCTAAAGCAATACTTGATTTCCTTACCGTCCGCCGATAAACAATAAAGGATTCACCCGCTACACCTACTAATAGCCATACCGTCCAAGTTATTTAATACAATCTAAGTATTTGATGAAAGAGAGGGTGGATTGGAGACACGGCCTCTCCAACCACCAGTTTTTTCTCAGATTCCTTAGAATACACTCAACCTGAGCAATTAAATCAACCGAACGAGAAGGTGGATTGGAGACTCGGCCTCTTCAACCATCCAGTAGTTTCTTCACACTTCTTCGTGCAACTTTAATGGATATATTGTTTGACTGTGAGGGTGGATTGGAGACACGGCCTCTTCAACCACTCAGCCTCAAACTTATAATTCGTCCGAACGAGAGGGTGGATTGGAGACACGGCCTCTTCAACCATCCAGTTAGCCGCATAAATGAAAAATAATATCTTATAAGTAAAATTCTTGCTTTTCTCAGTTCTGTTAATTAATTTTTCTCTTTTATACATTTTATATACATATGTATTTGTATTCACTATTTTAATATTGTTTTGTAAACCATGTTAATATTTCTACAGTCGACCCCTGTTTTTAGCGTCGACTTAGAATAAATAAAATAAAAAAAAATAAATAAAATAAAATAAAATAATCCTATGTAGAATAATTAGACAAAATAGCATGAGGGAGTCACTTTCACAAGCAATTTAATTAATTCCATTATATGCACCTCACAACACTCGCCCAATCCGCAGTAAACCGACATTATTGCTTTAAAATTTTAAGTAGCCACTAGTTTATGAAATTTTGCAGCTTTTATTTTACTAAAAGTTGTTAGTTTTTTTGTATGCAGCCAACAATTTATAAATAAATAAAATTGCACACCTGCAGCGTCCTTTGGCATTTTTTCCTTTCTTTTATGCATGCATATATTACGCACTTGTTAGAACGAAACGCCGCATGAACTTTTTTTCATTGCATGATGATGACAAAAATTTGATCTCGGCCTTTTCCTTGGATAGTTGCAAATCTTCAATCCAATGATTAAGGTGGGCTAGTGACAGAACGTTTCTCTCGTTGCCCATGCGAAATTCAGTACAACTTGATTCCCCGCACTCAGATATTACTGTTGACAATGGAACTGGATCCGCATCTTCCGTTGAATGTAGTACTGGTAATGTCACTGTAGGTACGCTGGCATATGTTTCTCTTCTTAATCTTCCAACGCCAAGTACTTTTGTTTGACAAATTAAATACTCTATTGAATCGCAAGTACTTTTTCTCTATATCATTGATGCATCAAATTTTATTTGTTGTCCTGATTCCGACTAAATCAATTCTACTCGACACGATGGTCACAAAGTGTTCGATGTCCATGGTTTTTCAGCATTTTTAGGCTCAATGTGAAAATACCACAAGTTTACAAATTCAGGTCAACTTTTCGATCTGAGCAAGTAAGAGCGATTCTTAACTATATTTGATATGCTCAATTCGAATCTGCATTCAGTTTTTCAAGATTGATGCTAGTTTCCGCTATTGCTTCCGTTCGTCGCTTTTGTAAAATTGGCGAAGCGAATTTTTGAATGAAGTGATCCCTAAAAAAACACAAAATTACCGATATCCCGAAATCTTGAATCAATCTTAAAAAACGGAATGCAGATTCGGATTCAGCGTCATAAATTGACTTAAAAACCACTTTTAGTTGCCCAGATCCAAAACCGTGTATTCTTGTGAACTTGGAGCATAAAGTTTTGATACGATCTGAGAACACTCGTTGTCGCCTTATGATATTATATTGGCCACACATGCAACAGAACTTATCTGGATCGTTATTAGACTCAAGTTCTGTAGCGCGATTCTGTAACTTTTTTAATGCCAAGTGTTAGCTAACACCTTAGATAACGCGAAAAAATTTTGTGGTGTTAAAAGTTATAGACAATAAGTTCTCCGAATATGAAACCGAACTCGCGACGCGCACGTTGTAGTCCGAACGCTTATCACCTGCGCTACTGCGACATGAACGTCGGCGCTGTCAAATGCTGTACTTAAGATGAGTGCAGTTTTCCCCTCAATTTTAACAGATATATATACATAAAACAGCTAACACTAAAAAGTGTTAAGGAAAGTTACAGAATCGCACTTTCGTTAAGAGCAAACGCCAAAATTCGGCGACAAGCTTAACACTCGGCGAGGTGTTAAAAGTTACAGAATCGCACTACTGGCGTCCTTTTGCTCATTTTATTTTTTTTAATAAATCACGGTTTCGAAATTTGACTTATGAACTGAGCGGGCCTTGCAGACGTTATGAAGTTTCAAGGCGCATTAACTCATATTTAGTTATACACGGAACAAGAATAAAATTTAAAAAATCAAATCGGGGGGAAAAGAAAATCGACAGCCACACTGCAAAACCCCGTAAGTCACTATTTTTTTCAAAAATAAGGTTCTAAGCCTTTCCCACAAATCGTGATATTTCGCGCAGTCAAAATAGGGTTTCAACTTGCCGCTTCTTTCCAGTGGTGAAATGTAATAACCGTCGCAGTTATACCGTTATAATTATTACAGTTTTTCCCCTCTCCTGAAAACTTTTTTGTTTTGAACATACAGGGTTTTGCAGTGTGGCTGTCGAAATACTACCTGCTTTAGATGTAAGCTTTAAAAATTTTCTGTGTCTTATAATTTTGAAAATCTACCTGTAGACTTTCTAATAAGTGAAGGAAATACATGTTTATAACTACATGCCTACATCAGGTTTGTAACCTAACCACTCTTCCTTTCGATGCAACTACTCTACCTACTATAAAACAATTCGAGTATTAAAAGTACTATCATGCCTGTTACGGTAACCGACGAATGCCACTCCCGCGATTGAAATCCGATTCGCACTCCCTCCGCTTGGCTAAGTTTACGCCATTACCATATCCGTCGGATACCTGCTTTACGGACTCACGCAGCGGATTGTGTCAGAATAGTTTTGACACTTGGCTGTATTGTCAGTTAAGATTAATTTATTTGTAAAATAGAATAAACTTGATGCAAACTGGACTCAATTGCAATTTATTTCATCTTAAATGGAGCCGACAGTAATACAGAATATGTAAGACGCTTTGAAGGGATAGAGCACCTAATATTTTCGAGCTGGCCGATGTCGAGTAAGTGAAATATGTAATAAAGTAGCAATGATAATGCAAATTCTCCAACTTTTTACTCCAAAGGTTCGTTAAACAGTTTCTATTGAATAAAAATGCATATGACCACATTTTAAGCCTAGTTTGTGGTAAAATACCAGCAGTTGTTAAATCGCCAGCAATTACTCGTCAACAAAAACTATCCTTTTGCCTTATACCTAAGACAGACATATGGTTTCTGTACCACAATGTGTACTACAATGAAAGCTCTGGAAACCATGTAATAGCATAGTGACACACATTTGGTTATCTATGACGTTGGCACTTATCAGCTGATTAAACGAAAAAAAAAAAACAAAGTTCAAAATAAAAAAATAAAAGAAAAATTAACTCAATGAAAACTCGAAACTGCGTGCTCCTATCCTGCCACCTGCGTATACATCTTTGTATATATTTACATTTATGGCTATTTTTATCTGCTCCACGCAGCTCATGGCTAAATTGAGCCCACACTGCAATTATTTTTTTTAATTGCGTCGCTTCCAACGTACTTTTTTGATTTTTTTTTCCATTTCTGATATAAATTTTCTGATTTTTTTAATTAATATTTTTTGTCAAAATGACATAAAACACCTGATTGTGACAGAAGAATTGGCTGTGTTCATTGCACTGCAACGTAGTACAATTAGCAACTCCACTCAATTTCAATGGTTTCTGGCCTGCTTTCATGGTACGGAACTCCATATGCTTTCGAACTAAATTAGGAAAACTGGCGACACACACATGGTTTCCGTATTATACTATTATATGTACCATATGTCTGTCCTAGGTATTAGAGTCTTAGCTGAAGGAAGTTGCCAAAATGCAGTTGGCAAAGACTACATGCTCAGAATGGCTCAACCAACTGTTTCAAAAGTATTTTCACAGGTTCTTGATGTAATGGAAAGTGAACTGTATCAAAAATGGATAAACATCAAAATGAATGACGACGAACAAATGGAATCTCGTAGCTACTTTTACAACAAGTCAAAAATTCCAGGTATTATAATGTGCATTGAATGCACGCACATTAGAATAGCCAAGCCTACAGGAACGAATTCACATCTCTTTTAAAATAGAAAAGGTTTCTACAGTCTCAATGTACTTGTAGTAAGTTTGTCAAATGCCTTTTAAATATGTTTATTTAACTCGTTTGGCATGATTGAGATATGTGACCACAAACAACAAACACGTTAACGCAAAATATCCTGGGTCAACACATTAAGCGTGTTCCAGTTTGCTGACCTGGGTCGGATCACGGTCATAATTTAACAGGAACGATGCGTGTCAGCTGCATGAGAGTTGTTTGTGTAAATAAGTGTGTACACATATGCGTGTTTGTGCTACTGAGTAAATAAGGGTTGGCTGTCAAAAAATCTACTACTACGGATCCGAAATTGACCCAGAAAAATATCAAGATCACAGCGTTGTTGTTGCATTTACATGCAAAATTTTATACAGGCCTGGGTTTGTGTTTAACTGGAACACGCCAATTATTCCTTTGTATGGTCTAACAGTGACGTGTCGCAGTAATTTCAAGCCCAGTACGAAAATGGAAAAGTTACATGCGTTTATGTTACAGGTTACGGAGGATACGGACTCCCACCTTGGCTTATAACTCCTTTTCGCAACCCTGGGCCCGAATCGGTACAGACGTGAACGAGCAACTCGCTATGTAAAAATGTCAATATCGGATTATGACAGCCGCGAACGTACAAATTTATCGAAATTTCGGATGATAACAAACGTGAACGAGTAGATGAACGTACTCGTTGGTTCGAATAGCCGCTCGTTCACAAATTTCCGATCGAAGGCGAAAAGAATAGAGGCAAATATTTAAAAATGAATGAGTATTGAGTTTATATTTGTATATATTTATTATTTTAACTTTACTTTTGATAAAGAACAAACTATATATATATATATATATATATGGCGCGTTATACAACAGTTATATCATCAACCTCCTAGGAGATTTTTGCGCCGAGCTTCTCTTCCAATTTGTGGTGTGCCGCTTTGAAATTTTTCCTACAAATGGGCGGGACCTACGGTTTTTCGCCGACTCCGAACGGCATCTACAAAGCAGATGAATTTTTGCTGAGAAGCCTTTCATGGCAGAAATACACTCGGAGAGTTTGCCAAACCACTGCCGAGGGGCGACCCCGTTTTGAAAAAACTTTTTCAAACCACTTTTTGATGTAACCTGTACCAGGGCTCGAACCCGGACCTTCGGTGTGGTAGGCCGGCAGCACTACCTCTACACCACAGTGGCCAAACAAAAGGACATAATTGTGAAATTTAATAGCGAACATCCCGATTTGGGCAAAACTTTGATACCACACTGTGAACAAACGGCTGAAAAACATATCTGGGAGGAGCTTTGAGCCATCCAATAACTGAAAATGACAAAATATCAAATTTCACCCAAAGACTTGTGCTTATTTAAATCAACCTCTAAGAGTTCTATGTTTCTCCACAAACCACTTTTTTCTGCTCTGCGAATCATCCGTTTCGAAACGTACAAACTCCGGACAATTCTTTCTCAGATTCGAAGTAATACTGTGGACGGATATGGTGCTTCGACACATTTAAATCAAATAATAACTGCCAATAGCGTGTTGATCTCCTCCACTCCCAAGGTCTGAAAAAGTTGCAGCTAGTTGCGGGACTGAAGGAACCGACTTATTGTCATGACACATAAGACATAAAATTAGTTTTAGTGAGGACATGATTGGACACCTCTTGTTCTTCCCACATCGTTTAATAAAGCTGCAAAATATGAACAAGTACAGAGGTTAATTGCCAAATGTGTGCATATGCATATGCCGCTTACGCATTATTTAAAAGCGGCAGGGGGTCACTTTGGTCTTTGTCCGTTGTCTCTTTGCATAAATTTTATATTTTGACAACCTTATTTTGACGTATAAAACCCTATTGTAACCTTGAAAACTGAAGAAGGAGAAAACAATCGATAGCAAAACTGACAATTACGATACTTTCACTTTCTTCTCCGATATTATTCACTCGCTCTTCGACTGACGTAATTTTTGTTCGTACGATAGTGAACGATCTGTCACGATTCGGGCCCTGCTCTCAATACTCCTCAAAGTCGTTTCAACAAATGGCACTATGCTGGGCGAAATATTAAAGAGAGAACTATTGGTTATGGCAAACCGCCCATCTCAAACTCATCACATGCAATCCATAAACTTATCGCCTTTTGTACACTTCCTTTTTGTGTGGTTTGCATCACTGACAAATCATTAGTGTCGTGAAATTCAACCAAGGAAGGGCGCAAAATGCGGTAAGTGCAAAGAACATAAAACACAAAGAAGGTCCAAAGCAGCGAATAGCGGGAAACATTAAACCATCAATTCGCGGGTAGGTAATTCACCACTGGGGAAATGAGTGTTTAAATCACGAGTTTCAAAGCTAAATACACATTTAAAAGTGTAACTCCAACTACAATTTTATGTGTAAATATTTAATTATAATACGGTAAATTTAAGTAATTCAAACGTAGGTACAGTGGTGAATTACCTACCATCGATTTGGCAGCGTATACTTACATTCGCTATTGGACCTTCTTTGTATTTTACGTTCTGTGGTAAGTGAATAAAATGTGAATAACTTTTGCAAATGTAACTTAAAAACTCATTTTGTTCTTATTAAATATGTCCGCTGCCCCAGCCGATGCAGCACCAAGTTCATCATCAATCGTTACGGCCATTGCCAATGCCGTTCCATCAACAATAGTCACAACCACTGCCCCCGCCAACCCAATATTTGCACTTCCCGACAGTGCCACCACAGTTACGGCAGTTGTAAACGCCGCCGCAACAACAATCGCCAGAAATCGCCATAAACGATGTCAACATGTTAACAGCTATTGATACACCAAACGACAACGCAGTCATATACACGCCGATCATCGCCTCCACATCTGCCACGAACAACATGGTAAATGGTTGTAGCGCAACAACCGTTACAACGGTCAACATATAGAGTTGGTAGGTTTTTCGCCCATGCATACGTATACAACCATTTCACCCCCAGTATCAATGCATCTCTTTAATGGTAGCTACTAGCCAAACGTCGTGTCCTGCCCTCTCAAACCCCTGCAGCATCGTTTTCAAATAGTTTTCACACCCCGCAATCGCTGACTACTAGTAGTGTTCATTATCAAGCGCCGCGCAAAATCCAAGACTTGCCTGAGTTTAGTGATCAACCGGAGGACTGGCCATTGTTTTCAAGTGCGTTCACCCACTCACCAGCCCCATACGGTTCCACTTACCTCGAAAACAAGCAACTTATTTTGAAATCCCTAAAGGGTGAGGCTAGGGAAGTGGTGATATCATTGCTTATCCATCCAGATAATGTGAATGCTGTTACGGAGCAACTACGATATCGAGTTGGTCGGCCCGAGTCGCTGATACGTAGCCAACTTCAGCAGTTGAAAGAAACCACGCAATGGTTTGGAGGAAGAACTGCCCAAGAAGCTGCCACAGTCGTTGATGTGGAGATAAGTGGAAGAGAATTAAGAAAGCGCCATGGATTGCGTCGCGTTTATGTTTTACCAAATTTAACTCTGCCGGTTCAAAGGCTGGGTAACGACGATTTACGTGCCTTGACCGCCCGCAATATGCCAAATATAACGACGGCGTTCTCCAACGCTACCCCTATGATTCTCATCGGACTAGACCACTGCCAATTAGGTCTGACAATGCGCCTTGTCCATATGCAGCCAACACGGAGTTTGGGTGGGTAGTCTTCGGACCAACTGAACACAAAGTTCTTTCAAGTGCGGCGTGTCTACACGTCCAGGAGGTACCTGATCTGCATGCTCTCGTTGAAGAATATTTTAGTATCGAAAGTTTTGGAGTGCGACCTGCTCCGCTTTTGAGAAGTCACGATGATCTAGCGCCGAACGCATACTCAAGCACTGTAAGGGTAAATGGTAAGTTACAAACTGGTCTGCTTTGGAACAGCGATCGAATCGAATTGCCTGACAGTTACCCGATGGCCAAGAACAGACTGTTTGGAATGGGGCGCGAATTTAAGAAGGGCTGCGCAGTATAAATGCATTATAGGTACGTTGAGAAAGGTTACGCTAGAAATCTCGTGTTTGCTTAAGGGACTTCAAGAATATCAGCCTTTGCCTCCAGTGCTGTTCAACTTCCGCAATTGATCAATTGGTGTATGCGGCGACATAACAGAGTGTATATTCAAATCTAAGTTCCGAAGACAGATGTGCACAGAGGTTTCTATGGAAAGAGGACGACACGGAGCCACCAAGCGTTTACGAAATTCAAGTTATGACATTCGGCGCAGCTCAATTTGTAAAAACGCTGAATACATCGGATTACGCGAGTCAGTTTCCTCGGGCGGTGGAGTCCATCGTAAAGCATCAACACGTAGACGATTTTGTGAACAGCTTAGAATCAGTAGAGCAAGTAATTAGAGTAGCCAAGCAAATTTCCGAAATACACAGAGCAGCATGGGTTCATATTCAATTCGGTCACGGTGTTGGAAGCGATGGGCAAGCTGACAACGTTAAGAGCAGGTGCTTCAATGCCAATAGTCCCTCCACGGAAAAGGTACTCGATTGGAAGCAGAAGTCGTCAGCGGGAGCAGACCACCATCAAAACGTGAAATACTTACTTATATTATGTCAATATTTGACCAACTAGGTTTCTCAAGTCACTTGTTCGTCTAAGTCGACGCCAGCGAGGAGGCCTTTGCTGCAGTGTGCTATTGGAGGAACGTCACTTCGGAGGGAAATCAAAATGCGCGCCCACGAAGCCTATGACGGTGCCGAGACTTGAACTGCAAGCAGCAGTACTCACAAACTCGCTTATCATAAACTGTCCTCGGCGAACATAGACTCGTAATCTCCTCGCGCGTTTTCTGAAGTGACTCAACAACGGTCATCAACTGCACGGGCGAGTGAGTGGAGGTGGCTTCCTTCCAACGAAAACGTTGGCGACGCAGCGACGAACCTGTGCTATCAACATAAGCCCCTCAACGCGCTGGTTCTCAGGAACGAAGTTTCTGTCCATGACCAACTCACAATGGCCTCATAAGCCAGCAGTAACCAGTAGCCAGTGTGAAGTTGATGAAGAAATTCGCGTTAATCCTGTTTTTCTCACAATGACTTTAATAAATTTCCCGCATATGTTATGAGGGTAGGTGGTAGAATACAAGCCGCCAGCTGGTTGCCATTCGACGTATCTCATTATCACGTCAAGATAAAACACCAGAACGTAGAAGCAACAATTGGAGAGATAAGGCAGAAATTTTGAGTTACCAACATAAGACAGGTTTTGCGGTGGGTAATAAATAGCTGTGCCGAATGTAAGATCCTTCGTTGCCAACTAGTGACGCCAATCATGGGCAGGTTGCCTGAAGATAGAGTAACGCCATATGTCAGGCCCTTCAGCTACACCGGGTTGGACTACTTCGGGCCTATAATGGTGACTATTGGGAGACGGACTGAGAAACGTTGGAATGCACTTTTCACTTGTCTCACAGTCCGTGCGATTCATTTGGAAATAGGTCACGATTTGTCCACTGTCGAGTGCATCCTAACGATCAGAAATTTTTAAAACCGACGAGGTGTTCCAGTGAGGATAAGGAGTGACAACGGGAAAAATTTTGTTGGCGCCGACCAAGAGGCAAAGCGGTTCGACGAAGTGTTCGATTGCGGGCGTGTGACCGACGAGTTGTCTACGAAGGGCGTTCAATGGTTTTGTAATTGTCCGCTCAATCCGGTTGAGGGTGGAATATGGGAGCGGATGGTAAAATGCGTCAAGCGTGTGTTGAACCACACAATAAAGGAAGCTGCTCCTCGCGAACATACCTTGCAAAGCGTGGTGATAGAAGCGGAAAACATAGTAAACTCACGCATTTGCCGATCTCAGCTGACCAGAAGGACCCGCTTACACCAAACCATTTCTTGCTAGGTACGGCGAGCTCGGCGCAGACACCGGGCATAGGGGTGCTCGAGGAGAAGACCTGCGTGGATTACACCGTCGGAAGCGCTGAGCGTCTGGTTTTTATATGCGATCCTAATGTACCGAGGCGACAATGGTGCCGTGGGGCGGTGGAAAAAGTCTGCATTGGTACGGATGACGAGATAAGGAGGGCAGACGTCAGAACCAAAACAGGAGTGCCTCGTCGTCCGACATCAAATCTGGTCGTTTTGGACGTGGTTCCTGGTAAATCCTAGCGGTTCACGGGGGTGGAGATGTGACAAACCGCCCATCTCAAACTCATGACATGCAATCGATAAACTTATCGCCTTTCTTACACTTACTTTTTGTGTGGTTCGCATCACTGACAAATCATTAGTGTCGTGAAATTCAACAAGGGAAGGGTGTTTGGAAGAATTTGTGCAGATGTCTTCTTTCTGCACGCCATCTTCATTACTCTCCTGCAAAGGCTGTGCAAATAATTAATGTAGCTGCGGCACTTCACAACTTAAAAATTCATTACAATATACCTGATGAGTATCTTGATAACGTTTATAGTGAGGAGGACGCAGATACAACTTTCCAAGAATTCAAGCACCCGGAAAGATATTACACTGAAGCTGTTCAACTACGCAATCAAATTCTACAAAGTTTTATGTAATTTTTTTTATTTTGTTGCAAGTAAATATATAGAATTCATGTCTGTTGGAAAAACAATTAATTCATTCAATAGAGGGAGAAGGAGGGAGTGAGTGGGTTGGTTTTAAACGGATAAAGAGAAACGAGAGAAATAAGGTGGTAAAAAAAATGGAATGGAAATAATTGCTGTTTCATCCGAGTTTTGTCCGCCATTAATTTCTCAACTGCCAAATTGTGCCTCCTAGTCTCTACCACTAAATCCTCCAATGTTTTTAATATTTTGGCGACATTGTTGTCCATATTGGCCATGGTTTTCTCCACCTTTCTAACTGTTGTCGCCAAGTCGTCCACTTCCCATTTCTGCCCCCCTCAATGTAGCTGACACGTTTTCCTGAAAGCTTTTTTGGCTGTCCACCTGCTGTTTTAAAAGCTTCATTTGACTTCTTCTCGGAGTAGTTGTACGGTGGGTGTGTGAGGTGACAGAACTTGTACCAAGAGCATTTTCTATTTGTTCATTTGGAGCACTTTCTTTTGGTCTACATTTGACCTGTCCCCACTACTTGATGCCTCCATGGTTGTGATGTGATCACCGCTAGACATGCCCTGAGGAGTGCCATAATGCCTGCCGCAAACCCCTAATACAGCGTCATTAATGTTGACCAGCTTCGCAACCTCTTCCTCCAAAGCAGTCAAATGCACTTCTGAGTAGCCTGTAGCTTGCATTTGGACTCGGTTATGGCAAATTTTTTTTTAATAGATGATTTGAAATCTGACCATACCTACAGTAAAACTTAGATTTTCACAAATGGTTTATTTAAAAACCAGTATTTCTTATACCTTTTTCCGTTCTGCAAGAGATTTTGTTGGTGGTCCCAACGCATTCAAGTCCGTGAGCACAGTGGTCCAAAAAACTGGCACCAGCTCTGCGGGCTGCTTTGACATGTTTCTTGCAAGCTTCATCCGCTCAACCTGCACAGCAAACTGCTCACGATTTATGGTACGACTTCTGTTAAATTAAAAACTTAATTTGCGAAAATCCTTTAAAATATCGTACAAAACGTTTACCTCTTCTTAAATTCCATTTCATTTAAAATTTACTGCGCAATTTTTTAAATTTTGTACAAATTCACTACTAATATTCTACGAATGGCAGTTAGAACGAATGACAGCATTTGCGTTTCGATTGTGGTTATAGGAATGCAGTGAATTCTCGCACTTCTTTATCCACATATTATTATTCGCGAACTGCTTTGCCGATCGGTTATGAGCAGGGATGCAAATCGGTTTTGAACGGAACCACAGAAATTTTTCAGTCTTTGAACCGAACCATTTTTTTTTAGATGTATGAACCGAATCAAAAACCGCTAAAAAAATATGGTTCGGTTCAAAACATAAATTTTCCTAAGAATTGCAATCACTCTTTTGTCATAAACACAACAAAACATGCAAACCTGAAAGCCCATGGCGTTGCCGGCAAGCGAAAACTTTAATTATTCAAGATTTGACTACCCAGTGGGAAAAGAAGAGATATTGTTTTATCCATACGATGCGTGCAAAGTAATGTATGAAAAATCGGCTTAGATGCAGAATAGCTCCAACTCCCAAATTAAAAATATATACAGGGTGTCCGGAAAGCGGTGGACTATCTTGAAAGTGGAGATGACCTACTCGATGGTCTATCAAACAAAAGAGAAAAAAGTACGGTTTTCGAGCTATTTCAAAATTTCCGAAATTTTTTCAAGTCCCTACCCTTGATCACTTTTTTGCATGTCGTTTGTACAAATGAGAAGATTTTGTCATTCTGTTTCTTGCATTTTTTTCTCTTTACCTTCTCCTGTCCCAAAAAAGGAAAAAGTGTTAGTCGTCTTACTATCAGGGTTCGAATTTGCACGCACATTTGTATATTTTTCGCTCTTACACATGTGCCATGTGCTACCAGAAAAATTGTCTAGCACACAGCTCACGTGTGTACTGATTCAAACTAAGCACATGCACACGTGTGTGATTTTATATAAAATATTTATGCACGAACTCTCGGGCTGTGTGTAGAAAAAGTTTTCAGTTGTACACGCACGTTTCTATTTCAAAAGCAAAACAGACACATTTTGTTCTGCCATATAAAAAACCATTAGAGAAATTTGAGAGCAAATAAAATAAAACAAGTATGGAAAGGGCTGTCTTCGGCTGTGCCGAAGGCTTTATACCTTTCATGAATGCTAAACCACACTTATCGGAACAATCGATTGTATGGGAGCTATACGTTATGTTGGTCCGATCTGGCTGATTTTGCCTACATATGTTACATGTATAATATGTAGCAAACGTGCAAAGTTTAACGTTCCTAGCTTTTTAACTGCAAAAATTATAGCCCAAAACCCATTTATCGAAACTATCGATTATATGGGAGCTATATGTCATGTTGGTGCGATCTGAGTCATTTTCACTACACACGTTGCAAATACAATTTGTACTAAACTTGCTAAATTTTACGTTCCTAGCTTTTGAATTGCAAGAGTTATAGGCCAAAACCCATTTATCGGAACAATGGGAGCTATGCTTTCTATCGGTCCTATCTTGCTGGTTCCGACAAATGATTAATCCTATGCAAAATGGCGCCTGCTTGCAAAATTTCATCGAGATATCTCAAAAACTGAGGGACTAGTTTGCGTTCAAACAGACGGACGGACGGACAGACGGACATGGCTAAATCAACTCGCCTCATCGCCCTGATCATTTCGGTATACTTAATAGTGGGTCTATCTCTTCTTCTTCTCATACTTACAAACATCGGACCAAAGTTATAATACCATTTCATGTTCATGAAAGGTATAAAAACACATGCATGAGTATGTGCTTTTATATTTTCAATACAAAACACACACACGTGCCAGTGTTATGTTTCAAACTGCACACACACGTGCTGTGTGCTTAATATTTTTTTAAAGACACAGCTCATGTGCATGAGCTATAAATTTCGTGAGCATTTTTTTGCACGCGTGTATGTGCCGTGTGCGTGCGTGCAAATTCGAACCCTGCTTACTACACAAGTTTAAAAACCTAGCAGAAATTCAAAAACCAACCATGACCTAATTTATTCCCTACATTTAAATAGTCGTGGTGAAAAAAATTGCACCACATAAGTTTTGCAAACTATCTTAAAAACTTCCCTGTTAAAAGAAAATTTAAAAATGGTATAACATTGAAAATGTTTTTAAGAGAGAGTGCAATAACAAATTTGTTGTTTTTTGTTGTTGTGTTTTTTTCTTATTACAAAAGATGTTCATAAGACCTCTTGTTCGAGCGATAGAATGACATAACATAATAAACATACATATTAGGAAAACAGGTGATTAAGCAAGAACTTGCAAGCGTTGTCGGATTTATCCCGATCGTCAGCTATCTAATTTATACAGCCAAAGATCGGGGTAAGAGTCGCGTAATCTGCAAAGTCTGCAGGGCTAAGCATGGAGTTGAGCCTTAAATGCTGATGCTTCTTTTAACCTTTTCTAGACACCAATTGTCTATGCAAAAGATAGGGAATTGTGAAAAGTAAAGCTTTTTTTTCTAAACAATGTAAATTTTTGACTAAATTTAAATGAATTTAATCTCAGTAATAATAGGTATCATGTGTACCTCATGTACATGCTGTCATCAAGCAAAGATTCAATGCTGGGCCTCTACGCGTTGGCGACGGCGAGTACCGAAGAAGATTTAATGATGACTTGTATGAGCTTTACGTAGGCGTCGGAGTAGTTCAGCGCATTAAAAGACAGCGGCTTCGCTGGCTAGGCCACGTCGTGCGTAAGAACGAAGACGCTGCATCCCAGAAGGTATACTTATCGGCACCCGCCGGTGGAAGCAGAGAAAGAGAAAGACCACCACTCCGATGGAAGGACCAAGTGGAGATCGACCTGCGAGCTCGCGGGGTCGCCAATTGGCGCCAGTTGGCGCAACAAAGACATGACTGGCGAGCTATGTTGGACGGTCAAAATCGCTCAAGCGGTTAGATGGCCATTTAAAGAAGAATAATATGTATCATTACATAATAATAATTTTCAGTATTGTATAGCTATTATAACTTTTTGGCGATATATCATCTTAGGGTGAGATCATGTCAAGGCGTTAGATATAAGCAAGAGACATTTTAAGTCTACAACAAACACAATGTATTGTATTTTAGAAACTAGAAACACACACACTATGTATGAGAGAATATGAATTTCCACAAACTAAACATCATGAATTAATATGTAAATATATCTTTGAATCGCAGTGTCTTGATTTCAGATGCGGTGGATACCGACGGACATGGGGGTGAATGGTGAAAGCGAGCGGGACCAGTGAAGGGGGATAAGGGAGTGAGTTTGGAAATAAGGCCATATGGCGATATTTTCAATTCGGTTAAATCGCAAAGCGAAATAAAGCCATACCGAAAATTCTCTCAAATAAGTAATAAAGCCATAATATGGAATTACGGAGGTAAAACTTAAAATAAATGGCAAGCAAGGCGGTATCGCGCCGCACCGCAACGGGCGGCCACAACGCGCGGTCGCAACGCGGGCTGGGCCGCGAACGCGTATATGTTATGGACGACATACTTTGAAAGGAAGGACTTGATTCCTATACATTGTTGTGAGTAATATTTTATACTATCTCAAAAAACTGTGTTTTGGAAAAGGCGCCAATTTGGTGGCGCGAACTAACGTCAGTGGAATTAACGTCAGTGACGTTAATTCGCACCCAAAAAGCAAATTAATGCCAGTGACATTTAGACGCATGACCACAAACGAATTAAAGTCAGTGCCGTTAATTCGTATAATATTTTGACTTTAGTTCGATTTGGACATGCGAATTAATGTCATTGAGGCATTTGGGTTTGAGATTCGACGAAGTAGCGTCGCAGGCGAAAAGTTGACTTAGGTCAGATCCCCAATTCGGGGCGTGATCCATGGTATTTATGTGCAGAACTCCCCTCCGCATTGGCGGCCTTCGGCCGGCGCTTCAAAAAATAACCCTGGGCTACGCCATTCCAACCCTGGGCTACGCCATTCCAACCCTGGGCTACGCCATTCCAACTCCGGGCTACCGCCACGGTGATGTCCTTCCGCGTGCCACGTTTCCCACTTTTTCACTTTTTTGGATCAGCCTAATGTGCCATTACAACAACCACATGAAAGTTACAGAAAATTGTGAACTTTAACTGCAAATAACTTTTGAACGGTTGAAAAAAATCTCATTTCAGATTCTAAATCTAGACGTGGGTAATCGTTTACGTGGGGTACCGAGCGCTAATACACAACCAGAAATGTTGAGATATGTATCAGGAGACGCGCTTTGGTCCCAGGAGCATGAATATAACTCTACTAAACCAATATGTTCAGTAGTTTATTTTTCAGTTATAGTTCAGAATTTTCTGTAATTTTCATGTGGTTGTTGTAATCACATTACTTTGTGAGATAAGAGTGGCACGCGGAAGGACATCACCGTGGCGGTAGCCATGGCTATGGCAACCACCCGGAGTTGGAATGGCGTAGCCCAGGGTTATTTTTTGAAGCGCGGCCAAAGGCCGCCAATGCGGAAAGGAGTTCAGCACATAAATACCATGGATCACGCCCCGAATTGGGGATCTGACCTAAGTCAAAGTTGGAATGTATCACTTCGTCGCTGAAAAGAGCAGGTGTGCGAGAAATATACGACGATCAGTGAAAGAAGCACAAAGAAGGGACATTGCTGGTGCAATTTGGTACAATGCGAAGACAGCTCTTAAACATTAGACAAGAAAGTTACCCAAAAGTTTTTTAAGTTTTTCTTTTCCAATTTGTTAAGTCTACGTTATATGTATGTGTATGTAAACATTATTAATGACTTGCCGATACTTTATAAAATAGAGGCAAATTTATTACTAATAAATTAATGAAGTTCTGGTTTATTATTTACAGATTTTTATATTTTTCACAAGGCTGGTATCGCGCCGCCCATGTTTTGAAAATGGCAATAAGGCCATACTGGCTTTATTTCCATTAGCAACTGGAAATAGGGCCATATGGCTTTATTTCTCAAACTTATTGGAAATAAAGGCATATGGTTTTATTGCGTATGGCTTCATTGCACCCCACCAAACGAATGCACTAAGAAAGATGCATACCCTACGCAGCACGTGGAGGGGATCCTGGCACGTTTACGGGAAACTCACCTTATATCGCGTTTTGGCAGATCCCGCTGGAGCAGTTCTCGAGGGAGAAGACAGCGTTTACGGTGCCAGGGAGGTCATTGTACCAGCAACAATCCGGCAGCTGCGTCGATTTCTGGACATGTGTGGATGGTGCAGGCGGTTTATTTCGAACTTTGCTACGATTGCGGTGCCGATGACGTACTGTTTGCGTAAGGCCAGAGCATTCGACAAGTCAGAATAGGCTGTGAAGGCGTTCGAGGAGCTGAAGGCAGCGCTCACCTCCGCCGAGGTATTGGTGAACCCAGACTTCTCCAAGCACTTCTATGTGCAGTGTGACGGGTCGACGCAGTGAATAGGCAGCGTGCTCTTTCAAAAGGACGAATATGGTCATGAATGTTCCATCGCGTTCAAGTCGCAGAAGCTCAACTCCGCCCAGCGGTTCTATACCATAACGGAGCTAGAGTGCCTGGCAGCGGTCGTAAGTGTGAAGAAGTTCCGCGCGTACATAGAGGGGCTCCCGTTTACGGTGATCACCGACCACATGAGCCTCAAATGGCTCATGGGGCAGAAGGACCTCTCGGGGCGTTTGGCAGGGGGAACTTCAAATTGCAGGGTTTCCGGGCACATTAAGCCGCATGCACTTGGATGAGCTGGGAGATCCCGAGAGAATGGCCGAAATCGATTTCAACGCTCCAGAGTTTGCAGCGAAGCGTATAGATCCCTTGGTCGTCAGATCAAGCAGAACAGCGGAAGACTTCCGGACTTGCGGGTGAGTGACGTCGTGGTGTTTAAGAGAATGAGGCCCAGGGGCGCAGAAGACTTGGAGGACGCGGCATGGAGAGTGTGTATTCCGGAGGGGATGACACAGCATCTGATAGAAGAGGCGCATTGCGACCGCGCGGCAGGCCACGGAGGTACCGCGAAGACCCTGTATAGATTGAGGAGCAACTTTTCCTGGCCAGGAATTACCTGGGCGGTAAGGGACTTTGTCACAAAGTGGGTATTGTGCAAGTGTTTCAAGGCGCCGAATGCGTCTTGCGGCTCCCAATGACGGATCGCTCTTGGTCGGCGAGACCCTTTCAACGGATGTACGTCGACTTCTGTGATCGACCACCTAACAAAGTTATCTTCCTGAAACCAATGCGCCAGGCTTCAGCAGCGGACATAGTTTGTTATCTTGAAAAGTTCGTATTCCACGTGTTTGGAGTGCCAGAAACCATACACTCGGACACTGGCAGGCAATTTTGGTCTGACGCATTTGCAGGGCTTTTAAAGCATGTTAAAACGGCGGCGTACGCTCCTCAGGCGAACGCGTCCGAGAGGGGCAATCCGTCGCTGCTTGCAATGCTGAGGACGTACGTCGCGGGCCCAGATCAGTGCCACTGGGATTAACACGTGTTGCATGCAGCGTTCGTAATGCGAATATCGGTGCATGAAGCAATCGGCCTGGAGCTATACCGCGCGGTGTTCGGACAGGCTATGGTGCCGCACGCGGGGGCATACGAGACCTTGCGGCGAATAGGAGCCTTGCGAGAGGGCGAAGTGGAAGCACTGCACAACAGGGTCCGAGTTTGGCTAATAAGGGAGAAGCTCATCCGAAACCTAGAGGAAGCCTTCAGGAAAAGGCAACAGACCTATAATACAAGGGCGCACCAGTCAAGTAAAGAAAAGGCGAAATCGTGTACAGGAGGAATTCTAAGCTGAGCAACGCGGCGGATGGCTTCAGCGCCAAGCTCGCCCCTAAGTATCTGCGTTCGATGATGCTAGCGGTCAAAGGGAACGCGTTGTACGAGCTCGGCGACTCAAATGGACGCGCGGTGGTAACCTACCATGCACATACGACAATGGTGATTGCACAACACAGGTGGAACGTTTTCGAACGTCCTGTTGCAGTCACCCGGAGCCCCATACCCAGATAAGACATCCGGCAACACCCCGCTCAGAACGCTTCAATCCTGCATACGTCAGCACTTGATATATGTCAAAATGCAACCGCAGCTAAGGCTTTCGGTCGTGGTAACATCCTTTTCGTTTTGGAGGTCGGCCGACAGGCAGCAGTGAGCAGTTAAAAAAAATTAAAAAGAAAGAAATCCGGAAAGTTCTCTCGCATAGTGGGACTTCTCAATCAATCACAAACAACAAGGAGTAACAGTATCGAAAAGCCAGCAGAATATCGCTCCTGTCGGAGAAGGGAGGGAAACAGCCCGAAACTCCGCATTCAAGAAAATTTGAAGTGGCGCGGGTAGTCAGGTGAGTACCAATGAAGTAATTATGAAGGTGAAGCTAATAAAATCATGACTTTAGCCCCGTCGCACCCGGAGCATCTCCAAGGTTCTAAGGTTACACTGGTCATAACAAATCGCTACAACGACAGCCGGGCAGTACCGCAAGGGAGTACCAGAGCGTACCGGATTCATATCTGGCCAAGGACTGTTAATTTTGTTGCTAAAACAACAACAGCAACAACTCCAGCGACACCCCGCAAGTAAATTTTTGGTAGGAACTTTTCCCTTCAAAGCACTGATGCATATTCAAAACACAAACCAAAACCGAATCGGTAGTTGTGTGGTATACTAAAAACGCAAGAAATTGTGAAGTCCCAGCTTTCCGCATTTTTCGGCAGAAAAATTAAAAAGTTTTGAATATTTTTTTTTCTATAAACCTTCCACAAAGAAGGTGCAAGAAAATACTTTTTTCAGAATTGAGATCGGTTTAGCCATTTGAGCAAGCATCGCGGTAATACGAAAGACATTTCATTGTTATATATATAGAGATATACTTCATAGTATGATAATATATCTGTTGTTTTACCCTCATCCAATTTGAATTAAGCAGCATATCCTTAATGGGAGTATCATAACATTTGCGTAGGATAGAGCGCATAGCTTTATTCTGCATTTTTTGTAATATTTCAATTTATGAATCTTTCATTATGTAAAAACTAGTAGAGCAATAGATAAAGTATGGCTCAACTATAGATCTGTATACTTTTATTTTGTAACTATTATTCAAACTTTTACACGTTCTTTGAATGAACCATAATTTTGTAGCTATCTTGTTTGTCAACATTTTTTATTAGCAGGTATTTAGTTTTTTTGATATTAATTTTAAGACGATTACCACATAACCAAACGTAAAGAGCATTTAAATCAGTTTATTTGGTTGTTGTGTTTTCCGACAGGGTGGATACTGGATTTATATTGGAACGAATTTCCGTCGTCCCGTTCCGGAGAACGAAATAAAGCATTGAAGATGCTACAAAACCAAAATTGACAAGAGACGACGGAAATTCGTTCCAATATTAATCCAGCATTTAAATCATTTTGTAACTTTTCTCTAATATCGTTTACATTTTTTCCGCTAATAGAGATAAGTGCATCGCCTGCAAATAGTTTAACAGAGTTGAATTTCAAAATCACACTAATATCATTAATATAAATATTAAGTAATATTGGAGCCAGAACCGATGTAGGAGGAATGTAACGCTGAAGTATAGCGTATGAATCCAATTGTATTCTTTATTGAAATACTTTTTCTTTTATACAAAATCTTACACTAACACTTATTAATTATTTACAAACTAAAACATATACAAATAGATACCTTACTAATACATACAAACTAAAATGCATAATTCTAAAATATGCTAAGTCAACATATTATTGCAATAAAAATATAAATATGTCAGTCGCATTGACAAACTGACGTTGTGCTCAGTTGGTCATTGCGACTGTCTTTGGCGGTGTCTTTGACCGTACGTACAAGTGTAACAAGATCCTAGTTATGTGCGGCATGTGCAGTATTTGTATAAACTCCAGCTGAGTTCAATGTAACTAATTGGGTAGAATGATGTTTGTATACATTCATATTTGTTTATACATTTTTTATGTGCACATGACAATTAAAGTAAAAAGGGCGATGTGTTTATGTAATGCCACACCTTCCCTCTTAAAAAAAATAGATATGTATATATATTTTTAGTCAACTATATATATCTATTTGAACCGCGTGATGTTTGTTTGAAAATTTTAATTGTTTTAGGATCTTGTTAAGATTGTTTTGTCACATGGTTTTATTTTATTGCTATTTGTTTGTATACTTTATCTGATACTTGATATTGTTTTCTTTTGGCTTGTTCCGTGTATAAGATTGAGTAAATTGGAATGCTTATGTATTTTTGTTATTACTAAATTATTATGAATAAAGTGCATTGCTTATTTTTATTTTTAATGCTACGAGTTTAAAATTGGTTTAAGCCTATTCTTATGAATTACGATTTCTCTTTTGTTTTTGTTACTGTCTCCTATGCTATGTGGAATTAAAGTGCAGTTGTTATTTTTATCAATAGCTTTAACCTTATAGTGTCCTGTATATCTATTTTCTAACTTATGGGAGGCCTCTTCTCTAACTAATACTAAATCTCCTATTCTAATTTCCTTACTATAGCTATTTTTGTCGTAATTTGATTTTTGTTTTTCTTTTGTTTCTTGAATTAATTTTCTTGCTCTTTGTTGTGCTATTTCAAGTTTGTATTTTACTTCTTTGTCATATGCCTCATGGTTGTATACCGGGCTGATTTTATCTTCTTTCACAAATTCATAATTTGGTGGTTGTTTTGCGAATATCAGTTCGAAAGGACAATAATTATGTGTTGTCGATGGTGTTGTATTGTAGCAATAAGCGAAATACCTGAGGTATTCATCCCAATCGTCTTTGTCACTGGATATGTATGCACGCATATATTCGTTGAATGTCCTCTGCCTGCGTTCTACAGTACCCAAAGTCTGGTGATGGTATGGTGTAGAAGTTGTATGCTCAATTTATAACAATTTGCACAGTTCTTTGAACAGGTTATTTTTGTATTCTGTTCCCATGTCTGTTAAAATTGTTTTCCTTTGGCCATAAAGCAGGATGAAATGCTCGAATATGGCTTTAGCAACAGTTGTTGCCTGTTTGCCTGGAACTGGAATCGCTACCAAATATTTGGTTAGGTCGCATGTAATGGTAACTGCACACTCGTTTCCATTTATCGACTTTGGCAATGGGCCGACTGTGTCTAAATATTTGTACAATATCAAATGCCTTCGGAGGTGTCTCCGTTATTGTCATTGGTTCTTTGATATGTTTATTAATTTTATTTTTCTTGCAGTGGATGCAGTTCTTTACACATTTTCGTATATCATTTTTCATATTCAGCCAGCTATATTTCTGCTTGATTTTATCTGTCATACGATTTATTCCTGGGTGACCACCACTAATAGGATCGTCAAGATGTTTGTGCAGAATTTCTTTAATTTTCCCGGGACTTCTCACACGTATAACCTCTGGGGTTAGAGCGATTGTTAATTTTTTGATAACTTTGTTACCCATTTCTATAAATTTGCCTACTGCAGTATAATTCTTTTTACACAATTTTGCGCATACTACTACTACACCCTCAAGAAGCAAATTAAAACTATATCTTGTATCAGCTTTGATGTTCTTGCACCAAAATAGACCAAATAATTAAAAAAAAATTGTGTGATTTGTTCTAGAATAAGAGTAATAAATATCCTAAATTTAATTAATAAAAAAACAAGTTACCGAGTTTAGACACCCAAATTTAAAACAAATAGGTATGTAGTATTACTTTGTGTATGTTACTTTACGCGAATTAAACTATTAACACATGTGAACATGAAAAATCAGCACAAACCCGTCCTTTTGTTACCATAATAAACAGTATACATAATGAATTTCGGCCCTGGCATCTCTTGCTTGAAGCCCTAGCACAAAACTTACCAAGCAAATGTAACTGCAATATACATATAAATGTACAAATACATATTTATGTATAGTAACTTTATAGTAAATGTCTATTTACAGCTTCAATTATTACAAATAATTGTATTTTATTATTCCCACAACACTGTACAAATATCTATTTAATTATTAAGATAATAAGCCAAAAACTATTCAACCACCATTAATCGAATAAATACAACTATTCGTTACCACTATCCGAATAATGAAAGAAATATTGTTACTGCTTGGGCACAAATTTGTACACGCAAACATACATACATACATACAAAACATAAGTGCACGCTCATATGTACAAGCAAAGAAAACAGCGAATATCGTTTTAAAAATCTATTAACAAAAATATTCGAATAGTACTATTCGAATAAACGAATAATACTATTCGAATAAACGAATAAAAAATTCGAATAAATACTATTCGAATTTTTTGTACCCGCCGAATAAAAGTTTTATTTATTCGAATAATTTTTATTCGAATAGTCCCATGCCATTTTTTTATTCGTTTATTCGAATAGTACTATTCGTTTATTCGAATAGTACTATTCGAATAGCACTATTCGAATAAACGAATAATACTATTCGAATAAACGAATAAAAAAATTCGAATAAATACTATTCGAATTTTTTGCAACGAATATTTTTATTCGGTTATTCGAATAGTGTTTATTCGAATATTATTCGAAAAAAATCCCACTCCTAACTTTTACAAGTCCTAAATTGCCGGATTCTCTTTCGAGCCTGGTAAAGAATTGTCCTAAGTCAATCTTATCCTCAACAATTAGGTTGCTTGTATCAAAATTGCTACAAATTTGCTTTCCTTTTTTGAAATAAAATTTCGGAGAATTGAAAACGAGCTCGACATGGCTTTTTACTTCAAATTTATTTAGCGCTTCGTAAATTTTGGGGATCTCTTTGTGACTTTCTTTAATTTCACTTTTATTACTGATCTTTTTAGCTGCTGATCTTGTTGTTATTTTAAATATTTTATTTGTTTCTACTGATATATCTTTTAAATTTCGGGATAATGCATCCGCGATATGATTTTCTTTACCAGCTATATACTCCACCTCAAAATCGTACTCTTCTAAATCTAATCTTACTCGTGTCAGTTTAGACGAAGGACTTTTCATTGAAAATAGGTATGTTAATGGGCGATGGTCGGTTTTTAGTAAGAATTTTCTACCATAAACGTATGGTCAGAAGAAGGTTATGGCCCAATGGATTGCTGCCAATTCTTTTTCTATTGTTGCTTTATTTATTTCACCTTTTGTGAATGATCTGCACGCGCAGGCAATTGGTAACTGTTTGCCATCATGTTCTTGGCTAAGGACTGCTCTATAAGCGTACCCACTAGCATATGTTGTTATGCAAAATTCTTTATCGAAATCTGAATATTGCAACAGTGTTGTGCTAATTAATGCTTCCTTTAAATAGACAAAAGCTTTTTGACATTCTTCTGTCCATTCGAAGGTAACATTCTTTCTGCAAAGTCTAGTTAACTTTCTTGGATGTTCTGCAACATTCGGTACAAATCTTCTGTAATAATTACAGAAGGCTACGAAGCTTTTAACATCATTCGCCGTTTTTGGTGTTGGTTAATTTTGAACTGTTCAAATTTGCTTGGGTCGGGTAATATTCCCTTGTTTGTGCATTTATGTCCTAAATAAGTTACTTCTTGGCTGAAACATAGGCATTTATCTGGGTGTAATTTTAAGTTGTATTTTCTGCCAGTAGAGAACACGTCTCTTAAATTTTTTAGCATATGGTTTTCTGAAGAACCTAATACAACTAAATCATCCATGTAGAGAAATGCTTGAGATGGTTTAAGGCCATCTTTGGAATGCGTTTGGGGCCACTTTTAATCCATATGGCAATCTTTTGAATCTATATGTGCCATTTTCGGCAGTGAATGAAGTAATGTCCCTAGAGTCTGGGTGTAATTCTATTTGATGAAAACCTGACAGGTCTAGGCATGAAAAATATTTTGCTCTTCCAAGTTGATCTAGAATGTCATCAATTCTTGGGAGTGGGAATTTGTCTGCTGCTAATTTTTTGTTTACTTGTCTGTAATCAACAACCAATCTCCATCTTTTTTCTGTTTTGCCTGGGAGTGATTTTTTAGGAACTAATAAAATTGGGCTATTATATTCTGAAATTGAAGGTTCTATTATATCATCTTTGATTAGCTTATTTACTTGTTTGGTTATTTCACCTTTTTGCGTTTGGGGTAATCTATAATTTTTAATGTAAACTGGGTTGTCGTCTTTCATATATAATTTTTGTTTATAAAAATTATTAGAAGTAATTGGCTCTGTTTCTAGTGCAAATATATCTATGAATTCTGTGCAAAGTGATGTTAATTGAGCTTTAACAAAATTTGGAAAATTTTCAGTTAATCTTTTTAATTTTTCTGTGTCTATGCAACTTTTATTGTGTGGGGTTGCTTTAATTAGTGTATAATCGTCTAAATTTTCAGTATTAATTTTATAATTTTGAATAGTTGTATTGTTATGTGTTGTGTTAATGATTCTAACGAAAGTTTGCTCTTTATTTGTAATGGTATTTGCAATATAAATGCCGTCGGATAGTTGTTGGTGTGGTATGAAAATGTTTTTGTTGTTTGTATTTATTTTAATTTGTCTAATAACTTCCGATCTAGCTGGGATTGTGATTGTGTTGACGGACAGACAGTTTGTTAGATTCATTGTTATTGTGTGAGGGAAATCATATGGTCTTAGAATTAGTTTGTCCTCTGTTTTTCCATAATCTAGAATACAATTGTATTTCTTTATGAAATCTACGCCTATTATTCCATCGCATGGAATTGGAAAGTTGTCTTCTACAACATGAAATTTATGATAAAGGAGAAGGTCATCGCCTTTTAGATCTGCTTTGATTGTGCCTAAAGTGCTAGTTATTCCCTGACCAAGTATATCGATCGATTATTGAACCGCATTTCATATACTGCCCCACAGTACTGCTGTTGGCAAATGATACACAAATTAAGAAACTGCAATTACAACAAAATAAGGCGATGCGATTCATTTTAAAGTGTTGCCCAAGAACACCAAGGATTACGATGCTTAGCATGTTAAATTGGCTCAGTATAAAACAATGCATTAGTTTTTTTACAATGAAATTTATACATAATGTAAAGTTAGGAAATTTACCGAATTATTTAAGTAGTAGAATGCATTACAATAATGAGACTCACAATTATGCAACTAGAAGTTGCACCCATATAAGACTGCCTAGAGTAAGAACTGAGTTCGAAAAGAAAACGCTAGAATATATAGGATACAAAATGTACAATGAACTACCAAACTCTATAAAAGAATGTGATAATATTTATAAATTTAAAGAAAAACTATTTTACTATTGTAAAACCCTAAATGTAGAATGAAATTTATTGTTAACTTTATTTGAATTATGTCTTGAAAAGACCGTAATAAATAATAAAAAAAAAAAAAAAAAAAAAAGCCTTTCAAATATGTGATTTGTTCAGTATTTATTTTTCCTTTATTATCTATTTGCTGTTTTTTAATTATGGAGATATCGGCTCCAGTATCAATTAAAAAATTTTAATATGAATTGTTTAATGATGTCCTTGTAGATATGTAGCTGTTTAAGTTTAGTTAAGTACTGTAGCATTACATAAACACATCGCCCTTTTACTTTAATTGTCATGTGCACATAAATGTATAAGCAAATATGAATGTATACAAACAACATTCTGCCCAAATTAGTTATATTGAACTCAGCGGGAGTTTATACAAATAGTGCACATGCCGCACATAACGAGGATCTTGTTACACTTGTGTGGACGGTCAAAGACACCGCCAAAGACAGTCGTCAGTTTGTCAATGCGACTGACATATTTATATATTTATTGCAACCATATGTTGACTTAGCATATTTTAGAGTTATGCATTTTAGTTTGTATGTATTAGTAGTATATACATAAGTATATGTGTTTTAGTTCGTAAATAACTTGTAAGTATTAGTGTAAGAATTTTGTATAAAAGAAAGAACATTCCAATAAAGAAATCAATTGATTCTATACACTGAACAACGGCTCTTCTACTTAGCCTTTAGTCATAGATTTCAATACAACATGGCGATCCTGCCAGGCTTAATATCAGCCAGTCATAATCCCGCCAGGACAGCAGGCGAGAAGCAAATTCTGATATTTTATATAACGTTGACAAGTGTTGTGGCCATATTTGGACTTCTTTTCGGCAAATGTTTTTGACTGAAACCTACAACAGCAAACAGAAGACATCCAGAAGACTGGCCCAACCACCCGTTCTTGCTGAGGAAGAACGTGTCCTTCCGAGGGAGACTAGAGTCATGCTGGCTCAACTTCGGTCTGGATATTGCAATAGGCTGAACTCCTATTTGTCCAGACTGAACCCTACCATACCAAACACATGCCCTGCATGCGGTATGGCCCCCCACGACACGCAACATCTCTTTTCGTGTTCTTCGGAACATACTCTTCTAACTCCCTTATCACTTTGGCCCAACCCTGTTGAAACAGCGCGTTTCCTTGGACTTCCGTTAAAAGAGCCCGATGACAACTAGGAGTGTTCTGGCCCTTTGGGCAGGGCGAAGCACTGCTAACAACAACAACTGGCAGCATAAGTATTTTTCGGCAAATATTTTTGAATGAACCCTCCAACACCGCCAGAAGACTGGCAGCATAAGTATTTTTCGGCAAATATTTTTGAATGAACCCTCCAACACCAAATTAACTCTGATGAACACGAACATACGCATTAAAAGGGTGGAATACTTCACATTTAGACGATGTTGAAACAGGAATGACTCTTCATGAACAAGAAAATGCGAATAAAAAGGGTGGAATACCTCCTGGAAGACGTTGAAACAAGAGTGACTGGGAGCAATGATACAGGAGTGACTGGCAGCAATTAGGCATAAATTTAAGGGAACATTTTTAGAATGATTTGAGCACGCCTCACGGCCGCTAAACCATTGGCATTTAAATATGCCTAGGGACTAAAAAACAAAGAGAAAAAAAAATATTGCCAATTTTAACAAAAAAAAATAATGCAGAACACTTTACCGCAGGAGGAAGTTATCAATTTTCATAAAGAATTTGACAGGATATTCCAACGGTACATAGACACCTTTACAAAAGCTAGGGATCAAATAATTGAGAATCAAAAGTCGTCTGAAAAAATAGGGCCAAAACCGATTACTATAGAAGAATATCGGCGGAGGAATAAAATTAATAAGGAAGAAATTCCAAAAATTCCTGTCCATACAATAGTACGTAGAAGAAAAAAGGCAGGAAAACAGGTTAGAAAATAGCCGAAACCTACAGGCTACTAAATTTAACGACAGACAATAAAGAAAGATTGAAACTTAAACAAAAAATTACGCAATTAAGAAGTAGAAAATAAAATTAAGTTAAATAAAACTATTTTTAAAAATATAAAAATGTTACAGTATAAATAAATTTTTGAGTAAATTTGAATTGCCAATTTTAAAACCATTTGAATAATTTATTATGGATAGTGTTTTGCCCGACTATCTTGACTACGACAAAATAAATTATATCGTTGATAATTTAGAACGCGAAGACGCAAACGAAGTATGTAAGTCAAGATCTCGTAGCAAAGGAAGTAATAGAAATAATCTATACAAATTAAAACAATTTTGGTACTATATAGGAATGGGTAGAGAACCCACAATGGAAGATTTGATATACCCTTCCACGTTAATAGAAGCAACATACAGATTATTAGCTACAGTACATCCGAATTTAAAAAAAAAAAAAAAATAATAATATATATATAAATAAATGAATAAATAAAAAAAAAAAAAAAAATTTTCTTTACTAATGAAAATTTCTTTAAAAATGACATGATGGAAGATCGCTTTGAACGGTATTTTAGTAGCTATAGCAGGATATGAGGTAGGTAAAGAAACCTCTGAAGATAGAAGTCAGGAAGACAAAATTGTCAAATATGAAGGATACCCAATACTAGAAGAGAAAACAGAAAGCTCTGATAAATGGTTAATAATTTTTATATGCGTAAGTGCATTTTTAATTGTCGCAATTACCAATTTAATAAAAAATTATATAAAGAATAAATTGAGACAATTACATAATGCCCAACAACGCATCTAATTGGCAGGATATATATAACAAGCTATATGAAGAAAAAGCAAAAGCTGACAAAGCATACAAATGCATAAACAAAAACATCCCAATAAAAACGGAAACAATAATTAAGCATTTCACTTCAATATTAGAAGCCTTAAATAGCATAATACAGGTGGTCAATAGTGTAAACAGCATACTTACCAAAGAACACCAAAACGAAGCCTACCAATTTTTTTCCACCGTACGAGATAAATTGGTAGCTGCTTTAGCCAGATACAATATTGAAATAACAATACCCACCACAGTGGAAAAGGAAATTGTCATCGATTTCAGTTTAATATCATCAGATTTTACACAGAGCCGGACCCCATCACCCGTTCCGAGCCATTCCTCAACTGTAGACAACAAACCGGTAATTACCCCTAACCAAAACGTTAAAATGCCACAAACTGCAGTCGAATTTATTAAAACTGCTTCAGCAGTATTACCAGAGTTTGATGGTAAACCGGAAAATCTACAAAGCTTTCTAGATGCACTTGATATACTCGAGCAAATCAAGGATATACACGAAGCATTGGCCATTACCATGAGAAAAACCAAGCTGAAAGGTACAGCAAGGAATTTTATTGGTAATGAGACCACCATCATACAAATAAAAAACAAATTAAAGACCCCAATAAAGGGTGAATCAGTGGAAGTTTTTACCGCTAAACTACTGAACATCCAACAGCGCAGCAAAACTGCAAATCAATATACAGGTGAAATAGAGAAAATCACCAGGTCATTAGAAGGAGCTTATATTTCGGATGGACTCGACCCAGACTTAGCAACGAAATATTCAACACAAGTAGCAGTCAAAGCTATGTGTAAAAACAGCTCCAACGACAAAGTCAAAATGATTATGCAAGCTGGAACGTTCACCACAATGAACGATGCAATATCCAAATTCACGAACAGCTGCACAGAAATAACAGGAAGCTCAAACACGATCTTAAATGTACGACAGCAAAGTCAGTATAGGAGTAACTTCCGTGGAGGTTACCGTAGTAAGAACTATGGAAATTACCAAAATAGAAGATACAGACCACAGTCAGGCTACAACAATAATTTTAGATCAAACAATAATTACAATATTAACAATAATAGAGGATCACAATCCCGAAATACAAACATACCATACACACAAACCCGTAACGTGCGCAGTTGTACCGAAACGGAAAACCAGGAAACTCCACTTCAAAATTAACAAAACGAAAAATATGCGTACTTAATCTAAACTTAAACAGCTATATATCTACAAGGACATCGTTAAACAATTCATACTCAAATTTTTTAATTGATACTGGAGCCGATATCTCCATAATTAAAAAACAGCAAATACATAGATAATAAAGGAAAAATAAATACTGAACAAATCACAGATTTGAAAGGCATTGGTCAGGGAATAACTAGCACTTTAGGCACAATCAAAGCAGATCTAAAAGGCGATGACCTTCTAATTTATCATAAATTTCATGTTGTAGAAGACAACTTTCCAATTCCATGTGATGAAATAATAGGCCTAGATTTCATAAAGGAATACAATTGTATTCTAGATTACGGAAAAACAGAGGACAAACTAATTTTAAGACCATATGATTTCCCTCAAACAATAACAATGCATCTAACAAACTGTCTGTCTGTCAACACAATCACAATTCCAGCTAGATCTGAAGTCATTAGACAAATTAAAGTAAATACCGATAACAAAAACATTTTTATCCCACACCAAGAATTATCTGAAGGCATTTTTATAGCAAATACAATCACAAACAAGGATCAAACTTTTGTTAGAATAATTAATACTACACATAAAAACACAACTATCCAAAATTACAAAATCCAGACCGAAAACTTAGATGATTACACACTAATTAAAACAGAAAAGCACAGTAAAAATTGCAACGATACAGAAAAATTAAAACGATTAACAAAAAATTTTCCAAAATTCGTCAACCCTCAATTAACAACACTTTGCACAGAATTTATAGACATATTCGCATTAGAAACCGAATAACCAAATAATTTCTATAAACAGAAATTATATATGAAGGATGACACCCCAGTTTAAATAAAAAATTATAGATTACCTCAAACAAGCAAACAAGTAAATAAGCTAATAGAAGATGATATAATAGAACCCTCCATATCAGAATATAATAGCCCAATCCTACTGTTTAGGCCCGATGCCTAAAGTCTAAAAAAATGCGCCACCCTAATGTCACTTTTCATTTTATACAAAACCCCAACACCAAGCTGCCCACATGTATATACATGTACGCATATTCATGTTTGTCAGCAAACATATACATGCATGTGGGTGTCCATGTGTCGGTTCACCTCCCCTTAAAACCGGAGGCTGAAATTTGGGGTTCAACGGTTGTCCGCGACTGGCGTCAACACGTCACGGCCACCCCAGGATTTTCACCGCCAACGACAAGGTAATATTAAATTGTAAAATTACAACTCTCACTTTAAATACACGGCCACATTCTAACGAGAATTCTCGTTCTTTTTCTTTTCTTTAAAAATACCAATTCGACCGGGGTGCTTTCGAGCCACGGCCGCTCCATTTAAGCACCACAGCCGATTTGTTCATGGTCCTTCGAGCCGGATTCGAACCGGCGACTTATGCATTTCACTAGACGACTAAGCCGTCTAGGGGGGCGAGGATGTTTAAGCGACATACATACATACATAAGCTACGGTTATTTCATTCGTTTGTTTTATTTGCTTTGCATGCTATTGTAATTCGCAATCAGCTTATAAAATATTTCGAAGATATAGTTTATATTTTGGAAAGCCAAAGGGTGGTTTTTCCAAGCGAAAATGGGGAAGCCAATCGCGCCATGCCTCAGAGCCAACAGTGCTCGCCACCAATAATACATACAGGGTGTCACAGGTGTCCCGCACCTCCCGTTCTCTAAAGAACAAAATGTTTTTAACATTTGCGCCACACGGTCATCAGAACCTGAGCCAAATGATTTAATAAATACCTTTTGAGCAATACGGTCGCCTAGGCCTGAGCCAGAAGGTGGTTTTTCCAAGCGAAAATGAGGAAGCCAATAGCGCCATGCCTCAGAGCCAACAGCGCTCGCCACCAATAATACATACATATTCTCTCGTTCTCTAAAGAACAATTTTGAACATTTAGGCAAACATGGTCGTCAGAACCTGAGCCAAATGAATACATACAATTTGAGCAAAACGGTCACATAGCACCTGAGCCAAATAATAATAACTTAAAAAACAACTCGCCTTCTCTAAAGCTTAGACATGGTCCTTCGAGCAATAAAACACAAGGTGAGGCAAAAGATATTGTTAAAAAATGTCCGCTCACGAATGAGGGGTTCGATACAGCGTGGAGAAACTTATGCGAGAGATACGAAAATAAACGTATACTGGTGAACTCGCAACTCCAAATTTTGTTCAACTTAAAAAAGGTAGAGAGTGAGTGTGGTAGCGCAATTAAAACATTGCAACGTGATATAAATAATTGCCTTTCGTCCTTGCGAAGTCATAAAATTGACACTTCCAACTGGGACGCAATTATTACACACCTGTGTTCGACTAAATTGCCGGAAAGTACGCTTGGTCTATGGGAACAAAGCATAGACCATAAAGTGGAAATATCCAAGTGGGAGGATATGGACAAATTTTTGTCCAACCGCTTCCAGACACTTGAAACAGTGTCTGGGTTCATAGGGGCTTCTTCGAAAGCGCAGAAACCGCAGAGTATGCGACCTGCCAACGAAACTCCTGCAAAAAGACTTGGTGCATACCAAGCAAATGTCACAAAGTTATTGTGCACAAAATGCAAAGCAAATTCCCACAGATTGCGAAATTGTCCCCGTTTTCTGAAATTAACGCCGGTGGAGCGAATTAATTTCGTTAAATCGACTAAGGGCTGCCTAAACTGCCTATCCCCAGGACACACAGTGTCGAAGTGCAGCAGTTCGTACGACTGCAACAAATGCCACTCTCGACATCATACGCTCCTGCATGCGGAGTCTCTACAGACGCAGGCAACCAACAGCCCGAATCAGTATAATGCTGATAATGCTGCCTCTACTTCTCAAGAGGCACAACAGAGACGGGAAGTTTCAAACTCAAGCTCGGATTCTTACCGAAATGTAAAATCCTGCCATGTACATTCAAGTGCAGGTGTGCTGCTAGGGACAGCTCGAGTCACCATTCATTATAATGGTTCAGACTTCCCAGCAAGAGCACTGATAGATTCTGGCTCAGAATGCTCGTTCATGACAGAACGACTAAAACGCCGAATCAATTTACCAGCAAAAAGGATGCATGCCCAAGTTTCGGGTATCACTAATGCTGTGTCGGCTCAAGTCAAGGCGGCCTCCCACATTGAACTCCGTTCACCAGTGGACCCTTGCTTTAGCCTAAAAACTTCTGTGCTAATTCTAGACAAACTAACTGCGAATCTGCCATCCTGCCATATCGACGCAACGACTATGCAGGCATTCCCAGACTTAGTCTTGGCAGATAAGAGATTCTACGTTAATGAAGAAGTAGATCTCATACTAGGCGGAGATATATATCCGCAAATAATACTGAGCGGACTAAAAAAGAATGTACTAAGTACACTTCTGGCTCAAGAAACGGTGTTCGGTTGGATACTAACCGGGCGTGTAGACGCACCCAATCCAACCAGAGAAATAGTGTCGTGTTACAACTCTTTGTGGTGGCAGGGACCTTCTTGGTTACAAGAAGACAACTCACAATGGCCAGTACAAGAACACGAATACCATAATACCATACTTCCGTGGAGGAAAAGAGGGCGCAGGCCTACGCAATATCAAAGCAACAACTTCTGCAGGCGAGGGAAAGTGGAATACTTATCCGAACTTCAAAAACGAGTGAAGTGGAAGCATCCGAAACAAAACATTAAGGTGGGAGATCTCGTTGTCATCAAAGAAGACAACTTAACTCCGAACGAATGGAGGCTCGGTCGAGTTACCCACGTACACCCCGGCGAAGATAACCGAGTGCGTGTAGTGGACCTCGTAACCGAAAAAGGGCAGATCAGAAGACCGTTGGTCAAATTGATTCTGCTCCCTATGGAGGGATCGGATGGCGAGAGACCCGCTGCCTCATCTTAACCATCCACTCCACCTCCTATCAAAACCCTAGACACTCCCCTATCCCAAACTCCAACCCTTCACTCGCTACCCTTAGCGAGGACACGAGAAAGCCTAACGCAGAAGGTCGAACCATTCTGCAACAGAAAACCTAATCGCACTCGCGGACGAGGCCAGAGAGAACCTAACGCAGAAAGGCGAACCTTTCTGCCACTGAAAATTAATCCATCTGCCACGACAAGTTGGCAGCAGATGGACCCACCCTCGTATACATACCCCAAAAATACTAATACATAGATAAACATGTTTATATAAATTACCAGTGTCACTCGCCCTGGAGGACACCTACATCATTATACCGCCATCCCGCAATTTAATCATACCTGAAAACACGAAAAATTAGTATCGTTCTACAAGAATTAAAAATATATTCATTCTAAACTGGTGTATGCAAATAACCGAACAATGGCAAATTTTAATTGCAAATATCTCTCGACCTAACGAGATTATCGAACTTCCGCCCTCGAAATATTGTCACTAAGGCCAAAACGCGTCGTTTGACACCTTTCCCGACATTTACGGAAGGGTTTTAGACGTTGGCAGTGGATGTATAAACTTACCATCCAGGACCTAATTTTGTGCACTATCATTGATATGAAAGTGCATGCGGACAGACTGAACCTAAACTGGGTTTAAAATCGCTTCCTTGCTGTTCAAATGTTAGGCTGCTATTACAAGCTACCTTCAAAGGAACTAAGTCAAAATTAACAGAAGTTCACATAAAGTTCATTTAATCCAAATCATGGTCCAACTATAACAGGTAGCAGCAGCTCGACAAATATACCGACACGTCAAAATTTCCCTTTATTTTGGGGTGTGGAATATGTGAGTTTATAGTCAAAATCGTCTGGATTGTCAGAAGTAAAAAAAAATATCAATCAGCTGGCTGATCAACACGACCTATATGATTGGACCATGATTAAAAGGATTCGCATAGCCAGGAACGTGGGCCATAAAAATGTCAATCGAGACCGCTTACTGCGGGCGAAATCTACGTTGGTCCGCCACCGGCGACCGTGCCGGGATAATCCCAGCCATGTGGATACTGGTTCACATTGCCTGGACCAGAAACCACAAACAGCTGCTATAACATGTATAGCCACAATAGTGAAATGCACCTCGGTCACATCGATTTTACCAAAGGGCAGTGTACCCAAAACATGTGGATGTCTGCCAATGGGCACAATAGAAAAGCGCTATAGCACAAAAGCACTGAAAGAATAACCAATTGGAATAGTGGCCAAGCTGGCAAGATATGCACTTCGATATCGCTGTGGATATTGAATCATACCAATGACCATAATGTGATTTAGAATACGCGTAATTTCGGCAAACAATGCTGGAATAATTCATTGATACTTAACTAACCTGCACATATTCCTACTAGCAACTACTTACTGCGTATGTACCTAGGCGGGAGTTCCAGATCAACAGTGTCATCATCTGGATTCATAACCGGCCACTAAAATTGTTTTTGGTTTACGCATCACATGCAAATCCAATAATAAGATGGCCACAACACAGATGCCAGCAAGATATGATTCGGCAATAAATAGTCCCGACAAAGCTTTATGAGCCGAAATAGCAATCACTGATGGCATACTACTTATGGTATTCTCATTGATAGCCAGCCGTGGTGTACCTTTAGTTTCACGCAATGCCAAGGTTACAATTTGCCCATTTAGTACACGCAAGCAAACATAAGGATCGGCAATTGAGACTTGCACCACCGAGGAACCCCCATCCATGGGTACATTTTGTATTAGGCGTATACCTTGGAGTAGATGTACATTGCGGGTTGTTGAAACTGGTTATCACTTGTGGTGTAACGCAATTGACGAAAACGCATAGAGCACCATTTTTTCTGTGACCGCTGGAAGCTCTACATGCGGACGTCAGTAACGCCATAAAATTAAGTGCGCCCCGTTTAAACACTTTCATATTGAAAGGATTACCATTGCCGGCAGCTTTGGCCAAACGTTCAAGCAGCGTGATCCATAGCATCGTTCAGCATTTTGCAGAAGCGCACTGGAGTATATGTAAATTGTGACGTGTCGCCGCACGTAAAGCCAACAGTCCAACCCGCATGAAAACCTGCAAAGAAAAAAACCAAATATTACGTTTTGTACCACATATATATTCGTATGTATATGTCCATGCAAATGTGTCTCAAACGCCTGTGCCGGCCGCCACAGCATTTGGGACACCACTTTTTCAAAGTAATTTGCGCCGCTACCGAAGCGACACAGTATTTCGGGCAGCGCGAATAAAAACTTACCCCAATCCTGTGTTATGCCCTTGCGCCGTCCAGGCGATCCACCCCATCTGCATCCAGGTGCCCAATGTGTCCATGCCGATCTGAAAATAAAGGAAAAATTAGGTTAGGCATACAATTTTCAGCAATAATTACCATTTTACTTACCTCTGCTACTGCGACCACGCGTGCCAAAAATCCATGAAGAATGAATTGTTCTACATAATGTCAATATGTATAACAATGAATTTTTCTAACCACTCACTAGCAAAGCGTGAGTAAACACATATATGTATGTGTGGTTCAATTGAACCGTCGCTCAATGCGAGCGCCATACATATATGTAAATATGTTTGCTGATGATCACGCCAGCGCGCTAGTGATGCTACGGTTTTGGCGACGGGTACCAAAAAACCCGACATGCCGAAAAATCGGGACAGCGTACTGCGGGCGAAGGGGGGACGAAATCTACGTTCGTCCCACTCCTAGGCGACCGTGCCAAGGCCAAAAAAAAATTAAAAAAGTCCAAGAAATAAAAAGTTTTTTTTCACTTCGAAAAATTTTTTTTTTCTGGTTGCTGAATTCTTTTATGATTTTGGGTTTGGTTTTTCGGAGGGGCAGGACTGTTTTGCCCACAAAACAACCATAATAAACCCGAAAACCGCCCACCACTCACACTCTCTACCAGGCTCGGTACCGAATTCCGAGTTCCGCCGGTATTACAGTACCGACCAAAGCGAAAATGTCGCTGTGTGCGCAGCCCTAGTGAGCACCAGTGAACTGTAGCAAAATACATATATGTACATATGTATCAAAATTAGCGACACGCACTACCGGGTGATCCCGTAGTTGCAATAAAGTTTTTTGGATGCGTTCCAGTGGTACGGTGCCGTACGACAATTTTTGACAAAATTATGTCTGCCAAGCATTTAGTCTGCAAAATTGCAAAGACTAATCATAAAATAAAAAAAATATACATTTATATAAAAAATAATTTCGCCGCCCACGCTTACCGGCGTCGGCCATATAACGGCGCAAGAATCGAACCTGGTTCGGAACCACGGCCATTCCGACCAGTACACGGGGTATCGGACTCACTGCCGTTCCGACCCTTTCGAAAGAGTTTCATCTAAACTCGACAATTTAGACTGGCCATTCAGCCGTGCCAGCTAAATCTTTTTTCTACCGAAAATTTAGACTGGCCACTCAGCCGTGCCAGCTAAATATAAGCCACGGAACTCAGACCTGCGTAGACTGGCCACACTGCCGCGCCAGCTACGCAACCCTAATAATTAGTATGTAAGATTAGATTAAGCATCAAATAAAAATAAAAAATTTTTTTTTTTTTTTCTCCCTCTTCTCGTTTCTGGGTTTTACCATACGTAAATCAAATTTTACTGGCAAGAAATATACAACTTTTTATTTTTTCAAAGTTTCTTCCACCTAGCTCTAGGTAAGAAGCAGAGGTACGGCCAGACGATAAACCTCAATCTTGCGGAGGTCGCTCAAGGGCAGACATTGGTGACTGCGCCATCCGGCACTCACCATCCTAGATATAAGCCAGTAGCTTTAAGAGGACGTGGTCGGAAATCCTGGGGGCGGATTAAGATGTTGCGTATCGCAAGGGGGCCGGCATGTTTAGGCCCGATGCCTAAAGTCTAAAAAAATGCGCCACCCTAATGTCACTTTTCATTTTATACAAAACCCCAACACCAAGCCGCCCACATGTATATACATGTACGCATATTCATGTTTGTCAGCAAACATATACATGCATGTGGGTGTGCATGTGTCGGTTCACCTCCCCTTAAAACCGGAGGCTGAAATTTGGGGTTCAACGGTTGTCCGCGACTGGCCAACCGGCTACTTTTCCAGCGATCGTCATCGAGTCAACACGTCACGGCCACCCCAGGATTTTCACCGCCAACGATAAGGTAATATTAAATTGTAAAATTACAACTCTCACTTTAAACACACGGCCACATTCTAACGAGAATTCTCGTTCTTTTTCTTTTCTTTAAAAATACCAATTCGACCGGGGTGCTTTCGAGCCACGGCCGCTCCAGCTAAGCACCACAGCCGATTTGTTCACCTACTAGTCCCTAAAAAATCACTTCCAGGAAACACAGAAAAAAGATGGAGACTAGTAGTCGACTACAGACAGGTAAATAAAAAGCTAACAGCAGACAAATTCCCACTTCCAAGAATTGATGATATTTTAGACCAACTTGGAAGAGCAAAATATTTTTCATGCCTAGACCTTATGTCAGGTTTTCATCAAATTGAACAACACCCAGATTCAAGGGATATAACTTCATTTACAGCCGAAAATGGCACATGCAGATTCAAAAGACTGCCTTATGGATTAAAAGTAGCACTAAATTCATTTCAAAGAATGATGACCCTAGCATTCGCAGGTCTCAAACCATCCCAAGCATTTCTCTACATGGATGACTTAGTTGTATTAGGTTGTTCCGAAAATCACATGCTAAAAAATTTTAGACGTATTCTCCACTTGTCGAAAATACAACCTAAAACTACATCCAGATAAATGCTTATTTTTCAGTCAAGAAGTAACTTATTTAGGACATAAATGTACGAACAAGGGAATATTACCCGATCCAAGCAAATTTGAAACCGTTCAAAACTATCCGACGCCAAAAACAGCAGATGAAATTAAAAGATTCGTAGCCTTCTGCAATTATTACAGAAGATTTGTTCCGAACTTTGCAGAACATTCTAGAAAATTAACTAGGCTTTGCAAAAAGAATGTTACCTTCGAATGGACAGAAGAATGTCAAAAAGCTTTTACCTACTTAAAGGAAGCATTAATTAGTCCAAAACTTTTGCAATACCTGGATTTCGAAAAAGAATTCTGCATAACAACAGACGCTAGTGGATACGCTTGTGGTGCAGTCCTTAGCCAAGAACATGATGGCAAACAGTTACCAATTGCTTACGCTTCAAGGTCCTTTACAAAAGGCGAAACTAACAAAGCTACAATAGAAAAAGAATTGGCCGCGATTCATTGGGCCATAACCTTCTTCAGACCATACGTATATTGCAGAAAATTCCTAGTTAAAACCGACCATCGCCCATTAACATACTTATTTTCAATGAAAAGTCCTTCCTCAAAGCTGACACGAGTAAGACTAGATTTAGAAGAGTACGATTTTGAAGTGGAGTACATAGCTGGTAAAGAAAACCATATAGCGGACGCATTATCGCGCATAACTATAAAAAAAATCTGAAAGACTTGTCAGTGGAAGCAAGCAGAATATTAAAAACAACTACCAGATCAGCAGCTAAAAATATCAGTAATAAAACTGAAATTAAAGAAAGTCACAACGAGAACCCCTAAATTTACGAAGCGCTAAATAAATTTGAAGTAAAAAGACATGTCGAGCTCGTTTTCAATCCTCCGAAATTTTATTTCAAAAAAGGAAAGAAAATTTGTAGCAATTTTGATACAAGCAACCTAATTGTTGAGGATAAGATTGACTTAGGACAATTCTTTACCAGGCTTGAAAGAGAAGCCGGCAATTTAGGACTTGTACAAGTATAGTTGTCCATAGGGGACAAATTGTTTAAAATGAATTATACTGCAGTAGGAAAATTTATTGAAATGGGTAATAAAGTTCTCAAAAAGTTAACAATAGCTCTAACCCCAGAGGTTATATGCGTGACAAATCCCGGGAAAATTAAAGAAATCCTGCATAAATATCATGACGATCCTATTAGTGGTGGCCACCCAGGAATAAATCGCATGACAGATAAAATCAAGCAGAAATATAGCTGGCTGAATATGAAAAATGACATACGAAAATACATAAAGAACTGCATCCACTGCAAGAAAAATAAAACAAATAAACACATAAAAGAGCCAATGACAATAACGGAGACACCTCCGAAGGTATTTGACATTGTACAAATCGATACAGTCGGACCATTACCGAAATCGATAAATGGAAACGAATATGCAGTTACCATTATATGCGAGCTAACAAAATACTTGGTAGCAATTCCAGTCCCAAGCAAACACGCAACAACAGTTGCTAAGGCCGTGTTTGATGAATTCATTTTGATTTATGGACGCATGAAATCAATTATGACAGACATGGGCACCGAATACAAAAACAGCTTATTCAAAGAACTTTGTAAACTACTAAAAATTGAGCATAAAACCTCAACACCCTACCATCACCAAACCTTGGGTAAAGTAGAACGCAGTCACCGAACATTCAATGAATATGTACGCGGTTTACGCCGTATTTTTGTAGCAAACTGTTAAGGACATGGGACTTGAACTGTGTTCCATTGTCTGAAACAATTGACTCTGGCACACCGAAAGCATGGAAAACTTTTTAACAGGCTTTAGGAAAACGTATGTATTTAGAAAAGTGATCTAATACCACAAAAATTCCGATATAACCCGATCTAGAGAGCGGATATGGACCTAAAAAATCAACATATAATTTTTGAAAAATTCGTTGTGAATCCGTAGTTTTACCCATTGGCGGTCTTAACACATAATTTGGCTGTTTCGTGCATTTGCATTTTTCGCACGATTTTACATCATTAACGAGTCCTGGCCAGTAATAATATCCCCGTATTTTTTCTACGGTTTTATTAATGCCGCATTGAGAAGGTAAATAAGCATCATGCGCTTTATATAAAATATCAGGGATGTGACCTTTAGGTAACTACAATTTCCATACCATATCATCGTGCAATTGCTCTCCGGTTGAATGTACCGTCCGTCTGTAAACATATTTGTCAATCACTTTTACATCCGGTAATTTTTCACTATTCTTAAGTACTTTTTCCTTTAGCTCAATGTAGTCGTCGTCTTTAAAATATGAGGAACCTAAGTCAACAAAAACCCCAGTATTACTCTGGATAACGCATCTGGTACCTCATTTTGACTGCCCCGTCTGTGGTCAATTGTAAATGAAAAGCCTTGAAGCTTGAGAGCCCACCGCGCTAGTCGCGTACTCAAATCCGTTTGAGACATTAGCTATTTTAAGGAAGCATGATCCGTAATAATAGTAAATTCGTGTCCTTCAATTTAAGGGCGAAATTTTTTTACACTAAGCATTGCTGCCAGACATTCTTTCTCCGTTACCGAGTATTTCCTTTGTGCATTGTTCAATTTCTTGGACATCCTCATTTTTTTGAACTAGCACACTTTCTACGGCTGTCGAGCTAGCATCACAATGAATATAGAATGGTTTACTAAAGTCGGGACTATGAAGAACGGGAGCAGTGCTCAATATAGACTTTAATTCATCAAATGCGTTTTGAGCCTTATCGGACCACGTAAATTTTCGGTTGGTCTTCAATAAATCAGTAAGCGGAGTCGTGACCGCTGCGTAATTCTTAACGAATTTTCGATACCACCCAGACATACCCAAAAATCGCCTCACTTGTTTAACAGACCTCGGGATTGGAAAATCCGTAATGGCAGCGACTTTCTCAGGATCGGTTCTTATGATCCCTTTTCCTACAATGTGGCCTAAATAACGCACTTCCCTAAGGCAAAAGTGACTTTTTCCTATGTTGATAGTTAACCCTGCTTCTTTGATATGCCGAGCAACTGCGCAAAGTACTTTCAAGTGTTTTTCGAAACTTTCAGAAATGATGAGAAGGTCATCCAGGTACACGAATACCTCACTTCGAAGATGGCATGGTATGACTCTATCCATCAAACGTGACATTGTTTGAGGAGCATTGCAGAGGCCGAATGGCATTACTTTGTAATGGTATAACGGTCTACCTGGCACGGTAAATGCAGTTTTATCCCTAGACTTTCGATCCAAAGGGATCTGCCAAAAGGCATCCTTTAAATCTAAACTCGTTATAAACTCAGCTTTAGGAAGCCTGCTTAAGATACCCTCAATGTTAGGCAACGGGTATGCGCTTACATGAAGAGGTAAAAGGTCAAATAACTTCCAAAAATCTATACCCAAGTATAATTCTTGTGACAAGCTGGGAATAATATAAATTAAAATTAACTTTGATACGCCTCGGAAAGTGATCTGGGCTTTTACACACCCTAGGACTTTTTGCGACTTCCCGACAAAGGTGGTAAAAGTTTGAATCGGGACTTTATCTTCCAAAATCTTTGTTGCAAGTTTGGCTCCAACACAACTGACAGAAGCAAATGTATCTAGCAAACCGGAAACAGTTTTGCCAAATAACTGCACCTCCGCAAATGGTCGTACGTCATTTGTCTTATCAAAGACTGAACTCAGAAGTAGTTTTCTGTTAGTGCGAACACTTTTCCAAAAAGTGTTTATCCGATTGCTGGACCGACTTTTTGGTTTTGTTACTAGACTGTTTTCAGAGAAGTCATGAAAAATGCGTTTACGTGCAAGGTCATATTCCTGCGCACGAACATGAAAAGGTTTGTTCGGGATAGGCGAACAAAATGTATTTGAGGTAAGTAAAGGTTTTGAAACAATAGGAATTAATCCGTGTTTGTTCCTTGATGTTTCAAAATTCTCGATAGGGTCTGTCTGCGTGCACTTTTCAGCGCACTCTATTGGCCGTTTTTTGAAAAGTGGACAATTCGGCTTGTACACATCAGCGGCTCCGTCAACCGTAGCAAAAAATCATACGCTCGCTAACACAATCCTGATATCGGTGTCCATTTCTCTTGCAATTCCAGCAAACTAAAGCTATTTCTTCAATATCCTCAACTTCGTTTACATCGTCGTCGGTAACGACGTCAAAATTGGCTTGCACCTCAGAAAAGCGCTTACGAATTAGCGACGATTTACTATACTCTGGTCGTCTTTGCATGTCTTGCAAGAAAAATTCACGCTTTCGGCAGATATCACGCAAATGAGCAATGGAATAAACTTGAATATTTAAAATTTCATATTGTATTTCCGGTAAAAGGTTTCTCTTAACGTTTGCTCCTAGAGTACCTTCTGGGAGTGGTTGGGTTAAGCGATCTGTCATTTGAACTATGGAGTCATAAAAACCATAGCTGTTAAGAATTGATTACTAATCGTAATCATTAGTAATCTGATTACTTTGTATTTGAGAGTGAAATAATTGATTACAATACGATTATCTTGTTCCCAACTAGATTACGTAATGATTACGATTACAAATAATCAAAAAATAATCACGATTACTCCAGATTACTAAAAAGAATCAAAAAGAATCAGAAAGAATCAAAATAAATAATTGATTCTTTCACAGATTCTTTTTGATTCTTTTTGATTATTTTCATTTCAAAATACCAAACAACTTTCTTCCTTTTGCTTTTTTTCATTTTTAAGACATTTTTTTGTAATTATTTTATTTCTAACAAATAAATATATTAAAGACAAAATAAAGATATATAATAACAAAAAATTAACCAAATTCATTGATAACAAAATAACAACAAAAAATTAACAAAAATCATTTATAACAAAATAACAACAAAAATATACACTAACCCCATTTGGAATTTGCTTTCAATAAAACCAATTTCTCAAATGATAAATCCGACATTGACTGACGCTGATTATATTGAATGGATAAATTGTTATGAATAATAGCAATAATATCATCATTTATAATACATGTATGCATATATAGTTATACAAAAAACGATTTTAAAAATCTTACTAAAAAATGTCTTCAAAATTTAAAAAAACGAAATGAGAAAAGTTGTTTGGTATTTTACATTGAAAAGAATCAAAAAGAATCAAAAATAATCAAAAATAATCCGTGAAAGAATCAATTATTTATTTAGATTCTTTTTGATTCTTTCTGATTCTTTTTAGTAATCTAGAGTAATCTTGATTATTTTTTGATTATTTGTAATCGTAATCATTACGGCGGCCACCGTGGTGTGGAGGTAGTGTTGTCGGCCTACCACACCGAAGGTCCGGGTTCAAGCCCTGGTACAGGTTACATCAAAAAGTGGTTTGAAAAAAGTTTTTCAAAACGGGGTCGCCCCTCGGCAGTGGTTTGGCAAACTCTCCGAGTGTATTTCTGCCATGAAAGGCTTCTCAGAAAAAATTCATCTGCTTTGTAGATGCCGTTCGGAGTCGGCGAAAAACCGTAGGTCCCGCCAATTTGTAGGAAAAATTTCAAAAGCGGCACACCACAAATTGGAAGAGAAGCTTGGCGCAAAAATCTCCTAGGAGGTTGATGATATAACTGTTGTATATCGCGCCATATATATATATATATATAATCATTACGGAATCCCAATATTTGAAAGACACAATTAAATAATGATTACAATTCTTTTTAGAAAATAGTCTAACCGATTACTAATCGTAATCATAATTTAACAGCTATGATAAAAACAATAAAAATTTTCATTGGCTTTTTGCTTTCTGTCACGTATCTTCTCCCTGTAGTCTACATCAGTCCTGGTATCCTTATACTGACGTCTAAGGGCCTCACATAAACCAGACCAACGAATATCCGATACAGATTTATGGTACCTCCAAAACCAATCACTAGCTTTAGCGTCAAACAGCAAACTTGCATGTCTGCAAGCAATATCAAAACAACCGCCTAATGTCTGATTAGTTAAAGATTCAACACGATAAATAAAACGTTCAACTGGCATGCCATCGCTCGCACCCGTGAAGCGCAACTTCCAGTTGGTAATGATATGTCCGACCTTATCGGGCCTAAAAGATAATTCATTCACAGCTTGCCTTCCTATATTTCTATTAGGTATATGGTCAAAAGCTGAAGCAGCGGCAGTTGGTACGCCTGTGGGCGGGAGTCCAAGTAACTGCTCGAGAGTTTGTTGTTCCACATTTGGCAAGGTATGTAAGTTAGATGGTTGTTGCTGTGCTGGAAACTGTAAGCTTAAACGCCTAAAACCTGCTTCTATTTGTGCTTCTATCCTGCCATTAATTGAATTATTGAGACTTTGCATTATTTCCGCCTGCTGAGCACCAACTGCAGCGGTAACCATATTACTTAAGTCATCCGCTTTCACAGGTGTGAGAACCTGTTCTTGCTCACTATGCTCAGGTAAAATAATAGGTTGTTACATATTCGGTACGCCCTTAGTACTGTTGTCCTCAGACTTCGATTTTTCTGCACCAGTTTGAGAACGAGTCTCGTAACGATGTGGCGTAGTTGTTGTAGAAGCAAAAGGTTTTTCTGACGCAATCCTAGTATGACAAATTGGACAGGTATAATGGCTTGTCAAATATTTAGATAGACACGTTTTATGAAAAGCATGATCACACCTAGTCTTAAGCAATATTGCTAGATTTCTACTAAAATTGTTACATATTCCACAGCGCCATCCATTTTCATCGGACTTGGTTAGGTCCTCGTTACTATGCCTAAGGGACATGTTGCAACGTTTCGAATTAAGAAAAAAAATAAAAATCTAAAATCGAAAGGTACTACTCCTTATTTAAGTTGCAGCAAAGGCTGCTTTGATAGTAAGAAAAACAAATTCAAGAGCTTTCTTATGCGCCAAATGTAAACAACAAAGCGCGATACTAAAAATTATCCTGAAAAAGATATTATATATAGAAAAGTTATAGTCGAAACAGGAAAACTAGCACTTTTGGTTTTACCTTTATCGACATCGAAAATAAAGAGAATTAATGGAATCTACACAAACAATCAAAGAAAAATAGTTGAAATGTATGTTGACTTGTTAATGCGTAGGCCCCACGTTGGGCGCCATAAATAATTATCTGTAGCATGCAACGTTTTGTAGAAAGCACGGTGTATGCGAAAAGTAGGGAGCGGGCGCACGTCTTTTATCCGGCTCTTGCTCGTCGGCTAAGGTGGTGTTCTTGTTCCTACCTTTCGGTTTTCGCTTACTACTACAGAAAAATTACTTTATTTAACGTGCTGGAAAAACAAAAAAAAAATGAAAATGGGATACCTACGTTGGCTCAACAATCTTGATGTCGCTTGGGTTGCCGAATGGGGTATGTTGCATGGTGTTGTTACAACGATCGCCCTCCCTACCATGATTTCCAGAAATAATCCAACAAAACAAAAACCCTGAAAATCCCTTAAACTTACCACATTTACCTACTACCAGGCATGGGAACCATAAAATAAAAAAAACTTACTGAGTCATTTTAAAATTTGACAGTTTTTATTACATAGGGTATACAATGCATCCTGACTACTTTCTTCATCTTAGTTTTATCTTATATCTGAATCGGATAAATGGGGTATATAAATTCACTTTAGTCAGATTTATCATAGTACAATCTCAGGAAACTGTTATTGAAAGAAAATTTGTAATACTAAAAATTTTAAATTTTTACTTAAGTAAATATTTCAGTTAAGTAAATATTTCAGTTTATTACCAGGAATCTATTTACAGTTTACTAGACAAACTTAAGTTTTCCTTTTCACAAATTTTGAAGCTATGTTTTTTTTTTTTCAAGCATCGGTTTAGCTTTGCATTATTTCGCCAATAGTTGACAATTAATATTGGTAGATTTTTTTTCCAATCTGGCAAGACTAATTTAGTTAGAAAAATTGAACGAAAGAGAAGTGAATAATATGTACATTCATTCGCTCATCACACTAACACAATAAAATGTGAGAGAATAAACAAAAACAAAATCGACTTACCACTTGGGCTCCCAAGATGAAAGATCTTTCAGCATGAAACCTGGATCTATGAATTTATGAGTTCGAAAGTCGCATGCGATATTTTTTTTTCTATGCAACTTCACGTGGTACTAATAATGCAAAACCTCACTGAACTACCTCTGATCAATTAACAATTTTATTTTTAACAATTTAATTAAATTGTAACGTTTATGAAATGCAAACTTTAATTAGATTCATTTTATTTTTAAGCCTATGCGTAAGTATGTATGTATTTTTCTCTCTTTTTAACAAGATAACTAAATATTAAGCTTTGTATGTATATTAATAGACATAAGCATATACATATACACGATTATTATTCCAATATGCACACCGTAGCTCAGGAAAAAAAATTAGAAGAATATTTTTATTTTATATATTTTAAATATTTGGTTTTTCAATTCACCATTCTTTTAAATCTTGAACTTTTCTTTAAATCGTTCTAAACTATTTAGTCATGAACGACCTTTTTAACATTTTTTTTATAATTTTTTTTTTCTAAGTACAACATTTCCTGAATCCTCTCACTGAATACTACCACTAAATACTGGTTTGCCTGTCCATATGCTGCAGGATGATAAAGATGAGGGAAGTACTGGTAGATTTGTTAGCAAATCGTCTCCAGAAGATGATGATGAAGCCGTTCGCTGAACTTTGGGAACTTCCCGATTTTTATGATTTCCGAATTGGTTTTAATTAGTTAGAAATTTAAAATGCGCGTTTTTTTAAGGTTTTGAAAGTTTACGAATTTCCTTAATAGAACGCGATTACTGTAAGGATGTTTGCGATATTTAAATATTCCATTCTCGCACAACTATCAAACTATCACACGGATTAGACTTGAAAAATTAAAGCCGGACGATCTTGACTGTCTGAAGTCCAAATCAAAAAGCAGCAAACCACCCAAATTTTCAGCTCAGCTTAGCCGTCCAAATTACGGATCCTTTTTTCCATTTTCTTTTTTTTTCTGCATACTCATTGCTGCTGGCGTGACTTTCTCAAAGATCCAAAAAAAAAAATAAGAGTAATAGGATTAATGTCACTGTAAACAATGTTATTGTTTACAAATGTTCTAACTTTGCAAAGGGCAAAACCGGAAGTTACGCTATAATCTAATAATCTTACGATATAATCTAAATTCAAAAAGTATACAAAGGCAAGTCCACTTCTAACATGAAATAAATTGAGTAAAAATGCAAATATATATCTTATTGTTATACCTATGATGCAAAATATTAACTATCCTATATTAGGGTGTCCATTCAGGTATGACAATTTGTTTTTTTTTTGTTCTTTTTTTAAATAAATCCAAGAAAAGCTAATTGTGGAATTATTAGTTATTAAGTCTACTAACAGTTTGAATGGGGCAATGAAATGGTAACTTGGCTACAAGCGCTACTACAAAGCTACAAATGTATACTACAGAAAAAGGCAGCCTTGTGTCTGTATGTCACCTAAATTGCCTACACGAGTTCACCTGACGTTAACATGTTGCATTTGGCTCCTTTCTTTTTCTTTTCGTTGGCGGAGTTGAACATACAGGATCTCAGTCTTGATGGACATATTGCCAAAAGGCGGTTTGCGTGAAGAAGCACTGAGAGCTGCCTTAGCCGACGTTGGGAGCATCATCAACATGCGGCCACTAATATATATCCCACTCGGCTCGCTCGAAACCGAGGCTCTGACGCCAAATCATTTCCTTCTCGGTAATTCAAGCGGCATAAGGGAAAAGGATGACATCGCAATAGGTCTTCCTACACAACTGAACGAAAACTTTCGTAATGCTGGCGATTTAGCAGATCGATTTTGGAGAAGGTGGCTCCTCGAATATTTACCTAGTCTCACCCGACGCGCAAAATGGTTTGAAAACCCCCAAGCACCAATCGCGCCAGATGACATCGTTATAATCGTAGACGAGAACGTAAACCGAAACACTTGGATGAAAGGAAGAGTACTAAATGTCATAAGGGGCGTTGACGGTCAAGTCAGAAGTGCAGTGGTCAAAACGCCCAACAGCTTGGTCAACCGCCCGGTTGTGAAACTTGCGCGCCTCCATCTGAAATCAGTGAACACCACACCAATGCATGGAGTTCACGGAGGGGGGAATGGTAGCGCGCAACAAACCGGTACACCCTTCAGTGATTAAAGCTACAAATGTATACTACAGAAAAATGCAGCCTTGTGTCTGTATGTCACCTTAATTGCCTACACGAGTTCACCTGACGTTAACATGTTGCATTTGACTCCTTTCTTTTTCTTTTCGTTGGCGGAGTTGAACATACAGGACTAAGGCACAAATATTTTAGCCGCACGACATATCATTAATCAAATCACATCTTAATCACGTTTAATATCAATTGTAACTGTTGTGTATGAAATGGGTGGCGACGCCACCACACTAAATCTATTTTACTATACTTTTGCCAACTCTGTTGCTTCTTGTGGTTTTTTGGGGAGCGATAAGCTTTTTTATCGACCCTATTTATGCATCTACATGCACACCTTTTATGATTTAAAGGTCCAATTGTAACAATATACAACTTGATACCATTCACTATTTCCACTTGCAACGATATGCAAAGGAAAACGAGAACCAATATATTTTGTTTAAGTGCAACGATATGCAAAGAAAACACCACGAGTTGATTAAATTACAATTAGCTTTATTAAATTGCCTTTACGACGATGGCTGCGCATTAATGTCCGAAAGTTGACTAACTTTTCAAAATTCAATACTCAAAGCTGAACCGACTTAAATTTTACAATGGCTTATTTTCTCTTAATAAATTGCCTGATTTTACGGTAAATTTTTTATACATTTCAGCATTGATATAATACAAATCGTATACATACATATGTACATTAAGGCGCCTCACGCTCCATACAAAAAAAAATGGACACCCTGTTTCCATCGGAATTATAAACTTCAATGTATTCTAAGACCTTGGTCAAAATATTTCGAAAAAATATTAAGATTTACCGGAGCTAAACCGCGTTAAAAAAACGGTTAAAATCTCGTTTTTTATGTATAAAAGGAGTATGAAAAAATATTTTTTAATGAAAAGCACCTGACATGATGAATTAGCTGGAGTGCAAAAGGTAAGCATAAAAAAGTTTAAAAATTTTATCAACGCAATCCAAATATTAAGATGTATGATGCTGTTTTTGGTCATATTTCGAGGGGTAGGTTTGTGGAAAACTTTAATAACTAAGCCAATTATTGACGGATTTGGACGATTAGGGTATCATTTGAATGGTATTTTCGAGACGTTGTCATTTCTGCAAAATTTAACCCTTTTTGGTCCAATTTTACACATTGCGAATATTAGCACACAGATATACAATAATAGTATTGATAAAATTTTTAAACGGAATTTTTATTCTGCCGAGCTCAAGTATTTTCTTCCATATAAAAAAATTCCGTTCGTAAATTTGTATGGAAGAAAAGTCACAATTCCGCCCGGAAAAAAATTGCCTAAAATCAGTAGAATTTCTCACGGACTTAAGTGGTACACTTTATCATGCTAGAATTGAACCGTCTTTAAAACTGCATATTCAAAAAAATTCTGAAAATTCTGAGAAAAAACTTGAAAATTTTGATGAAAATTCGTCGAATTTTTCCGATTTTTCCATACATTTTTAAAACATAATTTTCATCTTCTGTGTTAGAGTTTGACCCATTATTTTATAGAAAATTAGTAAAAACAATTTTACCAATTCAAAAATGGGTGAAAATTACAAAAATATACCTGTACGCAGACTTATTCTGCCGAGTGTACGTAACTACGAAAGAAATCGGCTGTTTTTGCGGTACATTATTTAGCTAATAACCCTACGACGGATGCACACATAATTATGCATATTCAATGCATTATACATACGTACATGATTATTTACAAATAAAAAATATGATGAGAGCATATAACAAACTCAAAGCATCATGCATTAGCGGGAGTGCAGAATCGAAGTAGGCTATGGTCAGCTGAGTTTGCCAATATGTATGTGTGTTTATACTTACAACTGAGTGTAGTTATGTATTTAGAATACGAGCAATAAAATAAGCAGCTAATGACTTTAATTAGTGATGATACAGTTTCTAACTTCTGACAACTATTCGGAACCGCTTATTCGTTAACTAAACATACTCCGCCCGTTGGAAGCTTTAGGCTTTCAAAATATTATCCTCGATTGGTAACATACATAGCTTCGCCACAGCCCGTTTGTATATGCCATTGGATGTTCTCAGAACGGCTACTCGTATCGTCTTGTCCTCCCAGCTATTGTTTCGATTACCCTGGCCAGCGGCCATTTTAGTGGGGGTTGATTTTCGTCCTTGATTAAAACCATGTCTCCAGCCTTCAGATTTGGTGAAGACGACTCCCACTTATTTCGCTGTTGTAATAGAGTGAAATATTCCGTATGCAATTTTTTCCAAAATTGTTGTTGCATATAGTATACTCGTTGCCATCTAGTAAGTCGATCTATGTGTACTGGGGTTATGTCAGGTTCTACCACTGCTGTGAAGGATGAGCCAATAAAAAAATGACCTGGCGTGAGTACCTCCGAATCATCAGGGTTTTCTGAAATGGGACATAAAGGACGTGAATTTAAAATGGCAGAAATTTGACAAACAAGAGTGCGAAGCTCTTCAAAGTTTAATGTGGAAAGACCAACAACTCGATTTAAATGATATTTGGCTACTTTTACTGCGGCTTCCCACAAGCCGCCAAAATGAGGAGAGCGAGGCGGTATAAACTTCCATTCGATGCCATTACTTGCGCATTGGTCGTGAACCGCCTTTACATGCTCTTGACAAAAAAATAAGTTAGCTAACTCGGTTAGCTTGTTTTTTGCTCCAACAAAATTAGTTGCATTGTCTGACCAAATAGTTTGTGGTCTACCTCTCGTAGAAGTTAACCTGTTCAAGGCTGCGAGGAATGAGGAAGTTGGCAAGTCCTTAACCAATTCCAAATGAACGGTCTTGGTTGAAAAACAAATAAATATGCATATGTAGCACTTCGTTGGAGGTCTATTTCTGACCTCCGCTTTGTAGAAAAATGGTCCACAAAAGTCCACGCCGGTAGTTACAAATGCTCGATTGCATTTAACTCTGTCAGACGGCAGATTTCCCATTAAATGTTCCATGAGTTTAGGTTTGGCCCGAAAACAACGCACGCCTTTGTTAGTTACCCGACAAATAGTTTTACGACCACCAATAGGCCAGTACTGTAGACGAATCGTTGCCAATAAAGCTTGAGGTCCAGCATGGAGAAGTTTTATATGAAAACTGCTAATAATTGCATCCGTTACCGGGTGACATTTTGGCAGAATAATTGGGTGTTTTGATGAATAATCTAAATTTGAATGTTGAAGCCTTCCGCCAACTCGAAGAAGCCCACGCTCGTCGATGAAAGGATTTAATGAACGGATTTTTGAGGTAGCCCTTATGTCCTTTGCAGCTTCCAGTGCCCTGTGAATTAATAAATTTGCAATTTAAAGAGCTATCTGATACAGTTACGAACACAAATTTACGCTTGCGAATTTCGGGCAAGTCCTTACTATCTAGAAGCGAAGATTTATGCCAATTGCGCGGATGGCTGCTGAGAAATGATGGACCATGTTTCCACAATGGCATGTTTAGAAGTTCCTTTGGACTAGCACCTCTTGAGAGAATGTCAGCTGGGTTCGATTTTGTAGGTACATGACACCACGTCACTCCTTTAGTAAGATTTTGAATTGTATTGATTCGATTTGCCACAAAGGTGTTGAAATTGGCTGGTTCGTTATTCAGCCACGAAAGAACAATTGTGGAATCAGACCAACAATAAACCTCTCCATTAAAATTTATTGAATTTACAACTTTTGATATCAATTCGGCTAAAAGCAGTGCACCAGACAGCTCAAGCTTTGGCACGGTGAGTGGTTTAAGTGGAGCTACGCGAGATTTTGAGCAAAGCAAATTTATTTGAATATGTCCCTTTCTTTCGGCGCGTATGTATATACAGGCACCATAAGCGGCAGTGCTTGCATCGCAAAATCCATGTATTTGCAAGCCGCCATCTACTACATATAAATATCGGTCGAAACTGCATCGAGTAACCAATTGATATTGTTCGCATATTTCAAGCCATTCAGATTGTATGGTTTGGGGTGGACTTTCATCCCAATGTAGCTTCTCTTTCCACAGCTGCTGTAAGAAGATTTTGGCTTTGGCTGTTACAGGCCCAATTAAGCCAAGCGGGTCGTAGAGCCTAGCAATGGCTGATTAAATTGTACGCTTAGTTACCTTTTTGTGCGTTGCAAATGGCGAAAACGAAAATATAAAAACATCCATACTAGGATCCCAAACCAACCCAAGTGTTTTGTTATGCTTGTACCATCATCAAACGCTCCTGCCTATCATCTGCAGCTATTTCGGTCAAGACTTCAGCATTACTCGAACACCATTTCCTCAAGTGAAAATTACCAAGAGACAGCAATTTTTAAGTTTGATTCAAAATTATTTGGGATTCTTCCACAGAATTTGCACCATAAATCATATCGTCTACGTAAAACGCGTTGAATATGGTCTCGGCCCCAATAGGATAGGAGTGCGCTTCATCCCGAGCGATCTGCTGCATCGAACGAATGGCTAAAAAGGAAGCGGGCTTAGTTCCATAAGTTACGGTGTCTAATGAAAAAATACGAAACTCCTCACTAGGGTGATCTCTCCATATAATGCATTGTAGAAAGTTATCTGGCTGTGACATTTTCACACAGCGATACATTTTACAAATGTCTGCAGTTAAAGCAATTTTAAAAGTACGAAAACGAAGTAAAAGTTCAAATAGTTGAGGTTGAATGTTAGGGCCTTTCATTAGAATTGAATTTAAGGAAAGTCCATTACTGGTTGGTGCAGAACCATCAAACACCACCCGCAATTTTGTTGTTGTACTATCAGCTTTCAACACGCAGTGATGAGGCAAAAAACATATGGGAGTTTCCTTCGGTAGAGTATGAACGAACGACATGTGATTTAATTCACAATATTCTTTAATAAACGACGAGTATTGTTGTTTCAGTTCAGAATTGCGCTGAAATTTCGTTTTCAAGGCCTTAAATCGATTTATGGCCTGATTATGTGAGTCGCCTAACTCAAAAGGTGTCTTAGTTGGCAACCGAACAGAAAACTCACCAGAATCTAAGCGCTTGTAATTGCTTACGAAATGATCTTCACACAAATCTTGTTCTGGCGTAGTCTTTGGTGCGGTGTCTGGAAAGCTTTCAATTTGACAAAAACGTTCAACTAAGTTGTTCAAATTTGTATCTAGATCTTCTTCTAGATTCATGTCCATAGCTACTAGGCAAGATAGATGTGGTTCGAAAAATAATGGATCCGCTAAATATATGTTTTTAGGGATGTTCCACTCGATACCTTTCAACGAACGACTAGGTTGGGCATCAGTAATAGTAGCTGCAATAACTGCTGTCAATTTGGCCTCATAATCACAAGTAGACGAATGTATGTATAAGTCAACCATTTGATTAGCGACGAAATCATTCTGGCCTATACCAGAAATAAACTACGGGGAATCCCTTCTTTTTAGTTGTAGCTAATTAACCAATCGATTGGTTACGAAATTTAATTGTGACGCAGAATCTAGCAAAGCTCTGCAGGGAATAAGAGAGTCGGTTCTATTTTTTACATATATTATGGCGGTTGCCAATAAAACGAAATCTTTGGTAGCGCTGGCTTGAACTTCAGAACTGAATTGCCATAAGCTGAACAAGGTAAAGGTGTATTTGCTGGGGTTTGTGGTATAGAATTGCCAGAGGCGATAGGTTGCGAAAAAGTATTATTGCAATTTGGTTCTTGATGAAGAAGGCTATGATGCTTAGAAGCGCAAAATCTACAATTACTGGCTTTGCAATTTTTCAGGGAATGGCCACCTCTGAGGCAATTGAGGCACAATTGCAATCTCTTAGCTTCTTTGTAGCGTACTATAGGTGAAAGCCCAATAAACCTTTCGCATTTTGAAATATTATGGTCTTTGGAACCGCACAATATGCAGCTAGAACCTGCCGCAGCTAACAAAACCTGTCGACTATTATTGCAAGATGCTTTCTTTACCTGATTATCCGGCGCTGCAAAACAAGTTTGTACATTTTCGAGCCGCTGACAACGTTTCTCCAAAAATTTTGCCATCAAGTTCCACGTTGGTATTTCACTCGAAGGTGTCTCTTCTTCCCATTTAGCCAGTGATTTATTGTCCAATTTCTGAGCGACAAGTTGGATTAACAAGCAATCGGCGATTTGCTCCATGGTACCCATCGTTTGTAAAGCCCTCAAATGCGCATTAACTTTGTCACTAAGTTCACGAAGCTTTGAAACCCTACCACCATCTACCTTGTTTAGCTGAAAAAGACTTCGAATATTAGCCTGGAAATTTAAACGTTTATTATTAAATCAGGATTTTAATTATTCAATGGCCTTATCATAATTATCCCCATTAATTTCTAGGGAACGAATCGTGTCTAAAGCTGCATCACGAAGACTCAATCGAAGGTGCTGGAACTTCTCGATCTTTGTCAAGTCTACATCTTGATGCACCACCGAGTTAAACATTGAGAAAAAATCAGGCCATTCAGCATAGTCGCCACTAAATTTAGGTATTTGCAAAACTGGCAACTTTTGCTTTGGTTGCGTAACTATGAACGAAGGCTGGCCAGAAAGAAATCGTGACGTAGAACTATGTGCATCTGTAGCCCGGCATGCATGTAGCTGACGAGTCAATTTTGTTTTTACCTCGATGTAGTTGTTTGTCAACATAGCCAGAAGATCATCAGCGTCAGTATCCTCAAGCTGCATATATATCGCATCAAACCTTTTCTCTAATCGATCCACTTGCTCTAGACGCACCTCTACTGCTGCTTCGTCAAGCTCCTGTATCGCCTCGATAGTCAACGAATTGTGGATTTGTGCCATTTGTCGATTGATGGTTTCCAACTTGTTTTTAGCCTCCTCGTTCTTTTTTGATGGTGGCATTTTCACAAAGTTTGATTGAAGGTTTGGTTTTTTGTTAAATTGTTTATACGCAACGCCAAGTAATTAAAGTTTATACGGAACTCGAATAATTAAAGTTTATCAGAAACGCGAGTAATTGAAATTTATAAATTGCAATACGATTTTTCAACTGATTCCGCGATCACGTCGGGGTCACCAATGTTTTTTGAGGAGCGATAAGCTTTTTTATCGACCCTATTTATGCATCTATATGCACACCTTTTATGATTTAAAGGTCCAATTGTAACAATATACAACTTGATACCATTCACTATTTCCACTTGCAACGATATGCAAAGGAAAACGAAAACCAATATATTTTGTTTAAGTGCAACGATATGCAAAGAAAACACCACGAGTTGATTAAATTACAATTAGCTTTATTAAATTGCCTTTACGACGATGGCTGCGCATTAATGTCCGAAAGTTGACTAACTTTTCAAAATTCAATACTCAAAGCTGAACCGACTTAAATTTTACAATGGCTTATTTTCTCTTAATAAATTGCCTGATTTTACGGTAAATTTTGTATACATTTCAGCATTGATATAATACAAATCGTGTACATACATATGTACATTAAGGCGCCTCACGCTCCATACAAAAAAAAATGGGCACCCTGTTTCCATCGGAATTATAAACTTCAATGTATTCTAAGACCTTGGTCAAAATATTTCGAAAAAATATTAAGATTTACCGGAGCTAAACCGCGTTAAAAAAACGGTTAAAATCTCGTTTTTTATGTATAAAAGGAGTATGAAAAAATATTTTTTAATGAAAAGCACCTGACATGATGAATTAGCTGGAGTGCAAAAGGTAAGCATAAAAAAGTTTAAAAATTTTATCAACGCAATCCAAATATTAAGATGTATGATGCTGTTTTTGGTCATATTTCGAGGGGTAGGTTTGTGGAAAACTTTAATAACTAAGCCAATTATTGACGGATTTGGACGATTAGGGTATCATTTGAATGGTATTTTCGAGACGTTGTCATTTCTGCAAAATTTAACCCTTTTTGGTCCAATTTTACACATTGCGAATATTAGCACACAGATATACAATAATAGTATTGATAAAATTTTTAAACGGAATTTTTATTCTGCCGAGCTCAAGTATTTTCTTCCATATAAAAAAATTCCGTTCGTAAATTTGTATGGAAGAAAAGTCACAATTCCGCCCGGAAAAAAATTGCCTAAAATCAGTAGAATTTCTCACGGACTTAAGTGGTACACTTTATCATGCTAGAATTGAACCGTCTTTAAAACTGCATATTCAAAAAAATTCTGAAAATTCTGAGAAAAAACTTGAAAATTTTGATGAAAATTCGTCGAATTTTTCCGATTTTTCCATACATTTTTAAAACATAATTTTCATCTTCTGTGTTAGAGTTTGACCCATTATTTTATAGAAAATTAGTAAAAACAATTTTACCAATTCAAAAATGGGTGAAAATTACAAAAATATACCTGTACGCAGACTTATTCTGCCGAGTGTACGTAACTACGAAAGAAATCGGCTGTTTTTGCGGTACATTATTTAGCTAATAACCCTACGACGGATGCACACATAATTATGCATATTCAATGCATTATACATACGTACATGATTATTTACAAATAAAAAATATGATGAGAGCATATAACAAACTCAAAGCATCATGCATTAGCGGGAGTGCAGAATCGAAGTAGGCTATGGTCAGCTGAGTTTGCCAATATGTATGTGTGTTTATACTTACAACTGAGTGTAGTTATGTATTTAGAATACGAGCAATAAAATAAGCAGCTAATGACTTTAATTAGTGATGATACAGTTTCTAACTTCTGACAACTATTCGGAACCGCTTATTCGTTAACTAAACATACTCCGCCCGTTGGAAGCTTTAGGCTTTCAAAATATTATCCTCGATTGGTAACATACATAGCTTCGCCACAGCCCGTTTGTATATGCCATTGGATGTTCTCAGAACGGCTACTCGTATCGTCTTGTCCTCCCAGCTATTGTTTCGATTACCCTGGCCAGCGGCCATTTTAGTGGGGGTTGATTTTCGTCCTTGATTAAAACCATGTCTCCAGCCTTCAGATTTGGTGAAGACGACTCCCACTTATTTCGCTGTTGTAATAGAGTGAAATATTCCGTATGCAATTTTTTCCAAAATTGTTGTTGCATATAGTATACTCGTTGCCATCTAGTAAGTCGATCTATGTGTACTGGGGTTATGTCAGGTTCTACCACTGCTGTGAAGGATGAGCCAATAAAAAAATGACCTGGCGTGAGTACCTCCGAATCATCAGGGTTTTCTGAAATGGGACATAAAGGACGTGAATTTAAAATGGCAGAAATTTGACAAACAAGAGTGCGAAGCTCTTCAAAGTTTAATGTGGAAAGACCAACAACTCGATTTAAATGATATTTGGCTACTTTTACTGCGGCTTCCCACAAGCCGCCAAAATGAGGAGAGCGAGGCGGTATAAACTTCCATTCGATGCCATTACTTGCGCATTGGTCGTGAACCGCCTTTACATGCTCTTGACAAAAAAATAAGTTAGCTAACTCGGATAGCTTGTTTTTTGCTCCAACAAAATTAGTTGCATTGTCTGACCAAATAGTTTGTGGTCTACCTCTCGTAGAAGTTAACCTGTTCAAGGCTGCGAGGAATGAGGAAATTGGCAAGTCCTTAACCAATTCCAAATGAACGGTCTTGGTTGAAAAACAAATAAATATGCATATGTAGCACTTCGTTGGAGGTCTATTTCTGACCTCAGTTTTGTAGAAAAATGGTCCACAAAAGTCCACGCCGGTAGTTACAAATGCTCGATTGCATTTAACTCTGTCAGACGGCAGATTTCCCATTAAATGTTCCATGAGTTTAGGTTTGGCCCGAAAACAACGCACGCCTTTGTTAGTTACCCGACAAATAGTTTTACGACCACCAATAGGCCAGTACTGTAGACGAATCGTTGCCAATAAAGCTTGAGGTCCAGCATAGAGAAGTTTTATATGAAAACTGCTAATAATTGCATCCGTTACCGGGTGACATTTTGGCAGAATAATTGGGTGTTTTGATGAATAATCTAAATTTGAATGTTGAAGCCTTCCGCCAACTCGAAGAAGCCCACGCTCGTCGATGAAAGGATTTAATGAACGGATTTTTGAGGTAGCCCTTATGTCCTTTGCAGCTTCCAGTGCCCTGTATTCGTCTTGAAGATGTGCCCTTTGTATCATGCGAATGAGTAGAAAAGTACCTTCTTGTAGTTCCTTAGTGCTGAGTAGGCCATACTGTCTCATTGCAGGTGGTCTAGTAAATCGATAAACATATGCGTATACTCTCTGTAAACGTTCGAATGAATTAATAAATTTGCAATTTAAAGAGCTATCTGATACAGTTACGAACACAAATTTACGCTTGCGAATTTCGGGCAAGTCCTTACTATCTAGAAGCGAAGATTTAGGCCAATTGCGCGGATGGCTGCTGAGAAATGATGGACCATGTTTCCACAATGGCATGTTTAGAAGTTCCTTTGGACTAGCACCTCTTGAGAGAATGTCAGCTGGGTTCGATTTTGTAGGTACATGACACCACGTCACTCCTTTAGTAAGATTTTGAATTGTATTGATTCGATTTGCCACAAAGGTGTTGAAATTGGCTGGTTCGTTATTCAGCCACGAAAGAACAATTGTGGAATCAGACCAACAATAAACCTCTCCATTAAAATTTATTGAATTTACAACTTTTGATATCAATTCGGCTAAAAGCAGTGCACCAGACAGCTCAAGCTTTGGCACGGTGAGTGGTTTAAGTGGAGCTACGCGAGATTTTGAGCAAAACAAATTTATTTGAATATGTCCCTTTCTTTCGGCGCGTATGTATATACAGGCACCATAAGCGGCAGTGCTTGCATCGCAAAATTCATGTATTTGCAAGTCGCCATCTACTACATATAAATATCGGTCGAAACTGCATCGAGTAACCAATTGATATTGTTCGCATATTTCAAGCCATTCAGATTGTATGGTTTGGGGTGGACTTTCATCCCAATGTAGCTTCTCTTTCCACAGCTGCTGTAAGAAGATTTTGGCTTTGGCTGTTACAGGCCCAATTAAGCCAAGCGGGTCGTAGAGCCTAGCAATGGCTGATTAAATTGTACGCTTAGTTACCTTTTTGTGCGTTGCAAATGGCGAAAACGAAAATATAAAAACATCCATACTAGGATCCCAAACCAACCCAAGTGTTTTTGTTATGCTTGTACCATCATCAAACGCTAAAAACACAACGCGAGATTTTGAGCAAAACAAATTTATTTGAATATGTCCCTTTCTTTCGGCGCGTATGTATATACAGGCACCATAAGCGGCAGTGCTTGCATCGCAAAATTCATGTATTTGCAAGTCGCCATCTACTACATATAAATATCGGTCGAAACTGCATCGAGTAACCAATTGATATTGTTCGCATATTTCAAACCATTCAGATTGTATGGTTTGGGGTGGACTTTCATCCCAATGTAGCTTCTCTTTCCACAGCTGCTGTAAGAAGATTTTGGCTTTGGCTGTTACAGGCCCAATTAAGCCAAGCGGGTCGTAGAGCCTAGCAATGGCAGATAATGTTGGCAACTCTGGTTCTCTCGGACGTGTTTTTAAATCGCTCTGTAATTATTTCATTCTTTTTCTGCTAAAATAGTTTTATTACTCGGTTAACATAGTGATTATATCTCAATTTATCATTTACATACCGAATAACTATTTGAAATCTAATATACATACGTGGCAAATCAATTAAATCAAAGAATTTCCTATATCGCAGTTTATAAGAAAATCGGCGAATTTGTTGGTGATTGCTGCTTGGATTTTGTAGCTGTATTTTATCTTGTTTGCAAGTGTGTGTATTTTTGCACGGTGTTTGCTGTCTGCTGTTCGCTTTTTGCAGTTTGCTGTTTCTCGTTGGCATCCAGCTGTTTCCAGTGCTCCAAAATAACACGCGATTACGATAAAATCCAGTGCTCCAAAATAACCTTTTAATTTTTTTATTATTTCTAATTTTTCGTCATGGATGACTTTTGTGGCAAGTGCGACAAATCTTTTAGCAGGAGTGAGTCCTTCATTGTACCTTGTAGTGGCTTTTGTAACAAACTTTTTCATCGCAACTGTTGCGAGGGCCAACTGTGTGAGTATGACGTTAAACTACTAAAACGGAATACTCAGTTTCGGTACTTCTGTCCGGGATGTGTAAATGTGCTTGATAGAATTTCGAAGGCACTTGACAACGTCCTTGCCTCACAAAAGCTAGGTCTGGAAGCCATTATGACTGCCTTCGATATTAGGTTCAAGGATCTGGCTGCGCAAATTGAAGGTATAAAGACCTCAATTAATGCCAGTTCCTCATCAGCTAAATCGAAGGCGAAATCGGGTAGCAAAAGTAGCGCGAAGGTTAAGAATAAAAATAGGGCGTTGAATAATTCCAAAACCAGTGCCAAAAATCAGACGGGTAATATTGGTACATTGGCTGCGGAAATAAGTGCACTTAAAACAGCCATCACAAGCTCTAATTCAAGTGCCTTAGGCAATAACAGTTCCGAAACGGATCTGGTAAGTTTTTCACCGCTGCCTTGTACATCAAAGTCCCTCTCTGCTCCCCTGTTTTCTTCCTCTTCTGATGGGGGGCAATCTCTAACTATCCCTGCTGGGAATAGTTCGGGCGCTTTAGTACCAAGTACTTCTACCCATTTATTACCCTCACTTATTCTTACACCGCCGGCTTGCACTCGCAAGGCCGTTGACGCTACAGCGGCATCGTACAGTTCTGTGGCTGCGAATCGGGATAGTATTGTTCCTGTTACAAGTAACGATACGAACAATAGAAACGGTGACGATGCCAGCGTCGGTAGCGAAACCTCGGTTTCTGTGGTGGAACCTCTTCCTACTGTGGTATCTGCTGTGGAGCGACTACCTAGCGTGGCTGCTCAGCTCGTTACTCCAAGGCTGGTGACCGCCGTCCCACCGCGTAGAGCTATTTTTGTTTCGCGGCTTCATGTATCGCTGACTGATGGGGATATCAAGAGTTATATCTGTTCTAAGCTTGGTGCTCCACCCACGACCAACATCAGCGTCTACAAATTTAATTTTAAATACGAACGAGATATTTCATCGTTCAAAATTTCAGTTCCTGATACGTTTTTTGAGAGAGTGCTTAGCTCTTCTTTTTGGCCGGAACATTCCGTGGTACATTTGTTCACTAAAAAATCGAGCCCTGCATCTGCCTCTATTAATGTTTCAAAAAACTGAATAACTTAATTTCTGTCCCACCTCTTACTGTGCACTATCAAAATGTTCGGGGCTTACGCTCCAAATTAAATACCTTTTTCTTAAATAGTTTCAATTTTGTTGCACATGTAATAGCATTTACAGAGACCTGGTTAAAGCCTGACAATTTCAACTCTGAGCTTTTCTGCTGTAATTACGTCGTTCATAGGCGTGATCGTATATCTAGGGCCGGCGGAGTTCTTATAGCCGTCGAATCCTGCCTTTCCTCTGAATTGCTTGTCTTAAACAATGAGTCTGATATTGAATTCATTGCAGTAAAGGTTTCACTGCATAATTTTAATCTAATTGTCTCTTGCTCATACATACCGCCTCTATCGGATATGCACGTTTATACTCTTCATTTTTCTGCTATTAGTGATTTGCAATCTCAGTTGCGTAATAGTGATCGTCTTCTTGTTCTTGGTGATTTTAACTTACCTTCAGTTGGCTGGGTTAGCTCAAGCGATTCAAACTTTCTAACCCCGATCTCACAACATGATTTCCTCAATTCCATGTTGGATACCTCGCTTCTACAGATCAACAATGTGTCTAACTGTAATAACAAGATTCTTGATCTGGTGTTTGTGGATGATTCTGTTGGTGTCACACTTAACAGGGTTCCACCGTTATCTGTCCCTGAAGATTCATTTCATCCTACGCTCGAGATAGCATTGGATATGGCGCAACCTAGTAGCCTTGGCATAAGGATGGGTAAACAGCGATCCCGCTCTCGCTGCTTCTCTAAAGCGAACTTCATAAAGCTCAATGATATGTTAGCTTCCCATGACTGGTCGAATCTCTATGCCTGTAAAGATATCGAGACAGCCGTTTCCATATTCTACAGCTCGCTGCATGGAATTTTCGACAACTGTGTCCCTCTCCGTTATACTAGTGCTGGGACGAATAAGCCGCCCTGGTTCTCCAAACAGCTTGCTAGACTCAGCAATATTAAGTCCAGACTACATAAACGTTTTATAAGATCTGGCTCATCTGACACCTATTCGAAATATTTGGTTGCGCGCTCCAATTTTCAGCTGCTCAATCAGCAGTGCTATAGGGATTACTTAACAGGTTGCAAAACTCAATTTTTCAATAACCCGAAGAGATTTTACAACTTCGTTAATTCAAAACGGAAGACCTCCGGATTTCCATCTTGCTTCTCCTTTGGAAGTAAGAAAGCCAGTTCGGATCAGGACATTGCGGAGTTATTTGCTGATTTCTTTAAGTCAACTTATTCCTCTAATAGATTCCAACAATTTCCCTATCCTTTCAAATTAGCAGAATCCAACTGCATCCTTAATCCTGTCATGGATAAAAATACCGTTCTATTAAGCCTTTTAGCATTGAAACCTACATTTTCCCCAGGACCTGATGGTGTCCCCAGTTGTGTGCTAAAGTACTGTGCTGTAGTTTTATCTGACCCGGTCCTTAAATTATTTAAACTATCTCTTGATTCTGCGTCATTCCCCGCCGTATGGAAGCAATCATTTATCATACCCTTGCACAAAAAAGGGAGTAGGTCAAATATTGAGAACTACAGGGGAATAGCTAAGCTTTCAGCTATTCCTAAAACCCTTGAACAAATAATCACTCACCAACTGCAACATCTTTGTAGCTCTTTATTATCACCGTGTCAACATGGTTTTGTGCGTCGTAGATCAACCACTACGAACCTACTTGAGTTCACCACATTCGTTATGGATGGATTCGTAAATTGTTTGCAAACTGATGTAATATACACTGATTTCAGTAAAGCATTCGACTCTGTCAACCATGAGCTTCTAATCCATAAACTCTATTTATTGGGTTTTCCAAATCATTTATTGGTATGGCTTGAAGATTATCTAATGAACAGGTCTCAACAGGTTTTGTTCAAGAATATTATGTCTAAGTCGATCAACGTAACCTCCGGGGTGCCTCAGGGTAGTCATTTAGGCCCCTTGCTTTTTACCTTATTCATTAATGATCTACCTCAAATTATCTCCTATTCCCGCACTCTTATGTACGCGGACGATGTAAAGCTGTGTTACTCATTTTCCCCCACCGAACCATTTCGGGTTGATCTCCTTCAAGCTGATTTGGAAGCGTTCCGGAACTGGTGCACAGTCAATCTATTAAACTTGAATAGCTCGAAATGTAATCAAATGACATTTCATCGAGTGAAGCCATTTTTAGCATCCTACACACTAAACGGCGCGCCCTTGGAGCGTATCTCTGAGGTGGTTGATCTGGGTGTCCTATTTGATCATAAGCTGAGTTTTAATATGCATATCTTATCGATCACGAACAAGGCCATGGGTGTGCTTGGATTTGTTAAAAGGTGGGCTAAAGAATTTGATGACCCGTACCTCACGAAAGTCCTTTACACATCGCTGGTGCGCCCAATACTTGAGTATTGTTCATGTGTCTGGTGCCCCGTGTACCGAGAGCATATAACGCGGATTGAGTCAGTACAAAAGCAATTTTTGATATTTGCCTTGCGTTGTCTCCCCTGGAACCCAGATATACACCTGCCTCCATATAGTAATAGGCTTCTCCTCATTAGTTTACCTACCCTAGAAAATCGCAGAACCTTATTAGGGGTAATGTTCCTCCATAAGCTGATTATCGGCCAAATTGACTCATCTGATCTTGTTAGTCGGCTAAATTTCGCCGTTCCTGCTAGGACGTCGAGGCACTTTGTACCATTTCAAATACCCATTTATCGTCAAAACTTTGCCAGAAACAATCCTCTGAATGTCTGGTGTTTACACTACAACAAATTATATAGTTGTATCAGCTTCGAATGCTCTGTTGGCCATTTATCTAAAGCAATACTTGATTTCCTTACCGTCCGCCGATAAACAATAAAGGATTCACCCGCTACACCTACTAATAGCCATACCGTCCAAGTTATTTAATACAATCTAAGTAGTTGATGAAAGAGAGGGTGGATTGGAGACACGGCCTCTCCAACCACCATTTTTTTTCTCAGATTCCTTAGAATACACTCAACCTGAGCAATTAAATCAACCGAACGAGAAGGTGGATTGGAGACTCGGCCTCTTCAACCATCCATTAGTTTCTTCAGACTTCTTCGTGCAACTTTAATGGATATATTGTTTGACTGTGAGGGTGGATTGGAGACACGGCCTCTTCAACCACTCAGCCTCAAACTTATAATTCGTCCGAACGAGAGGGTGGATTGGAGACACGGCCTCTTCAACCATCCAGTTAGCCGCATAAATGAAAAATAATATCTTAAAAGTAAAATTCTTGCTTTTCTCAGTTTTGTAAATTAATTTTTCTCTCTTATACATTTTAAATACATATGTATTTGTATTCACTATTGTAATATTGTTTTGTAAACCATGTTGATATTTCTACAGTCGACCCCTGTTTTTAGCGTCGACTTAAAATAAAATAAAATAAAAATAAATAAAAAAAAAATTGTACGCTTAGTTACCTTTTTGTGCGTTGCAAATGGCGAAAACGAAAATATAAAAACATTCATACCAGGATCCCAAACCAACCCAAGTGTTTTTGTTATGCTTGTACCATCATCAAACGCTAAAAACACAACGCGAGATTTTGAGCAAAACAAATTTATTTGAATATGTCCCTTTCTTTCGGCGCGTATGTATATACAGGCACCATAAGCGGCAGTGCTTGCATCGCAAAATTCATGTATTTGCAAGTCGCCATCTACTACATATAAATATCGGTCGAAACTGCATCGAGTAACCAATTGATATTGTTCGCATATTTCAAGCCATTCAGATTGTATGGTTTGGGGTGGACTTTCATCCCAATGTAGCTTCTCTTTCCACAGCTGCTGTAAGAAGATTTTGGCTTTGGCTGTTACAGGCCCAATTAAGCCAAGCGGGTCGTAGAGCCTAGCAATGGCTGATTAAATTGTACGCTTAGTTACCTTTTTGTGCGTTGCAAATGGCGAAAACGAAAATATAAAAACATCCATACTAGGATCCCAAACCAACCCAAGTGTTTTTGTTATGCTTGTACCATCATCAAACGCTAAAAACTCCTGCCTATCATCTGCAGCTATTTCGGTCAAGACTTCAGCATTACTCGAACACCATTTCCTCAAGTGAAAATTACCAAGAGACAGCAATTTTTAAGTTTGATTCAAAATTATTTGGGATTCTTCCACAGAATTTGCACCATAAATCATATCGTCTACGTAAAACGCGTTGAATATGGTCTCGGTCCCAATAGGATAGGAGTGCGCTTCATCCCGAGCGAGCTGCTGCATCGAACGAATGGCTAAAAAGGAAGCGGGCTTAGTTCCATAAGTTACGGTGTCTAATGAAAAAATACGAAACTCCTCACTAGGGTGATCTCTCCATATAATGCATTGTAGAAAGTTATCTGGCTGTGACATTTTCACACAGCGATACATTTTACAAATGTCTGCAGTTAAAGCAATTTTAAAAGTACGAAAACGAAAAGTTCAAATAGTTGAGGTTGAATGTTAGGGCCTTTCATTAGAATTGAATTTAAGGAAAGTCCATTACTGGTTGGTGCAGAACCATCAAACACCACCCGCAATTTTGTTGTTGTACTATCAGCTTTCAACACGCAGTGATGAGGCAAAAAACATATGGGAGTTTCCTTCGGTAGAGCATGAACGAACGACATGTGATTCAATTCACAATATTCTTTAATAAACGACGAGTATTGTTGTTTCAGTTCAGAATTGCGCTGAAATTTCCTTTCCAAGGCCTTAAATCGATTTATGGCCTGATTATGTGAGTCGCCTAACTCAAAGGAAGGTGACTTAGTTGGCAACCGAACAGAAAACTCACCAGAATCTAAGCGCTTGTAATTGCTTACGAAATGATCTTCACACAAATCTTCTTCTGGCGTAGTCTTTGGTGCGGTGTCTGGAAAGCTTTCAATTTGCCAAAAACGTTCAACTAATTTGTTCAAATTTGTATCTAGATCTTCTTCTAGATTCATGTCCATAGCTACTAGGCAAGATAGATGTGGTTCGAAAAATAATGAATCCGCTAAATATATGTTTTTAGGGATGTTCCACTCGATACCTTTCAACGAACGACTAGGTTGGGCATCAGTAATAGTAGCTGCAATAACTGCTGTCAATTTGGCCTCATAATCACAAGTAGACGAATGTATGTATAAGTCAACCATTTGATTAGCGACGAAATCATTCTGGCCTATACCAGAAATAAACTGCGGGGAATCCCTTCTTTTTAGTTGTAGCAACCAAACCACCGTCGTTCAATATTGCAGAATACAAATCCGAAGACAAATCCTCAGTGCAGGATTATTTCACAAGGGTGGATTGGGCCTTGCAGCTGAGTAAAGTTCCAGAAAACGAACAGCACAAATTCGTACGTGTACACTAAGGTGGATCGACAAAAAAAGTGTTTCCAGTCCACCCCTAGGATTAAAGATATTTTGAAGGCGATCCCAAAAATTTTTTTTATTTTTTTTTGCCACGCCCCCCCGATGGGCTATTTACTTTTTTTTGACACTACGTCGCCATTTTAAGTCTGATTTTAATGATCCGTACACAGTTGTTCATGGCTTGGAAGCCGCGACAAATCCTACCTTAAACATTTTTTATTCCGAGTTCAAATTCTAGTAGTGACTGTCGGTATCTCGTTTCACATCATACCTAAATTCCATTTTTTTTAGTCTGTCGAAAAGGCCTTTAAATTCTGTGAAACTTTTTCTTTAACAGTTACTACTTTTGTTCATAACTAAAAAAGTTATAAAGGTTTCAAAAATCCATATGTAATATAAATGTTTGTGAGCTACTGAGTTTAGGATTTTGTGAAAAATTGTCATAGATGTCATATACGGTTCTACCTTATAAGTATTTGTATCATCTCTATGACAAATTCTTGCTTTTTCCTCTATTTATTTAAAAATTATAGTTCCGTGCGTTTGAAAGCATTTTTTTAAAGCTTTGATCTGCAATCAATCAATCGGTTTTGAGCTTTCGCAAAGTAAACAACGTAGAAACAAAAGTGAAGTGAAGTAAAATCAAATACAAAAATAAGTTAAAAAAAAATCACAAAATGCCGTTTGAAGCGTGTGATATAGAAAAAAATAAATTACCAACAAACCAACAAGTGATGCAATATTTTTTACATATAATTAAAAAAAAATTAGTGAGGAGAGAGAAAAAAAATAAAAAACTGAAATATTATCATAGAGACAATTTAGTAATCATAAACAAAAAACATTTAACTAAAAGTAATAGTAACCAGTGTTGCCAATTGTAGCATAATTGCCAAATTTAACACAGGGTTATATTTGGATTTTTGAAACCTTTATAACTTTTTTAGTTATGAACAAAAGTAGTAACTGTTAAAGAAAAAGTTTCACAGAATTTAAAGGCCTTTTAGACAGACTAAAAAAAATGGAATTTAGGCATGATGTGAAACGAGATACCGACAGTCACTACTAGAATTTGAACTCGGAATAAAAAATGATTAAGGTAGAAATTGTGGCGGCTTCCAAGCCATGAACAACGGTGTACGGCTCATTATAATCAGACTTAAAATGGGGACGTAGTGTCAAAAAAAGTAAATAGCCCATCGAGGGGGCGTGGCAAAAAAAAAAAAAATTTTTTTGGGATCGCCTTCAAAATATCTTTAATCCTAGGGGTGGACTGGAAACACTTTTTTTTTTTTGTATGGGGACCAATCCGCACTAGTGTACACGTGGGGGCAGAGCTCAACGCTGCGTTAAAAGTTCTTGCCAGTCCAAAACTGCCAGAATCACTGAATTACAACGAAATTAAAACCCTGTTAATCCGCCACTTTGATGGATCGCGAGATAAGTACGCGGAAAGTATCAAATTTAGGCAAATAAAGCAAGAAAAAGGGGAATCGATGGCCAAGTTCGCTTTGCGTCTAAAAGATGGCGCTCTATATTGTGAGTATGGCGAATTTTTAGATAGAATGCTAACAGAGCAATTACTGTATGGCGTGGAGTCGCGCTATATTTGCAATGAGGTGATAAGCAAAAAACCAAAATGTTTTGCTGAAGCATATGAAATTGCGCATACAATCGAATTAACACAAAGTGCAGCAGCGGGCCTAAAGTGTGTAGAGTTGGTAGAACCAACTGAACCAACATATAAATTAGGATACGAACAAGTCAAAACAAAAAGAAATTCACAGGCCGAGAATTCGTCGAAGAAGTCGAAAGAAAAATTACAAAATTGCTACGGGTGTGGGGGTCCACACAACAGAAAAGACTGCAAATTCAGTAGTTCCAAATGTTTTGCGTGTGGAAAAGTGGGCCACATCGCGAAAGTATGCAAGGCAAAACTAGACCAGATTTCAGAGGATGAGCTCGAACCAGTTCAGAAGCTAAACAGCATTAATACATGTAAGGCAATAGATAGGAAAATGGTTGAAGTGGATATCGATGGGAAGCAAATTCAGATGGAGCTGTTATGAACTACAGTACACTACGCACTATAAAACCAAATTGTAAGTTATTAAAAACAGATAGACGATTTACAAGCTACACGGGGCATAGAGTGAACTGCATGGGTAGGGTGGTGGTAACCGCCTCAATGGGGAAGACTACTCTGAATCTGTATGTTGTCCAAGGAGATTCTGATACTCTTTGCGGCAGAGAATGGATTTCACAATTCGCACGAGAAATTAACTTTACTGAACTATTTTCGTCATCTAGTCGGATAAACCACATTTGCTCAACTACGCCAAAACTGTCTGTAAACCAACGAGACCGTTTACGAAGAAGTATTTGATACATCCGCGGGTAAATTGAGCGGGCCTCCTGCAAAAGTGAAGCTTAAGGCTGGAGCGACACCGATTTTCTCACGTGCCCGTGAAATACCAATGGCATTGAGAGAAGCGTATGCCAGGGAGATAGATCGGAAAATTCAGTCCGGGTTTTACGTGAGAGTGGAGCATTCGGAGTGGGCTTCAGCAACACATGTAGTCGCGAAAAAGAATGGAGATATTCGCATCACGGGCAATTACAAGCCAACGGTTAATCCTAGAATGATTATTGACGAACATCCGATTCCCAAAGCAGAAGACTTATTAAACAAGATGAAAAGAGCGAAGATATTTTGTCATTTGGACATAACTGACGCATATACACACCTTACCATCGATGTAAATATACCGGCTATTAGGCAAAGAAAAATGGAGACGGTTCTGCAGGGGGGTGCCAAACGTTTTAAATTTCTTTGATGACATTTTGGTGTTCGCGGAAGATTTCGAAGAGCTGCTGAGGGTTTTGTCAACGACACTAAATCGCATTAAAGAAAATGGGTTACGTTTAAACAAATCAAAGTGCGTGTTTGCAACTCCGTCGGTTGAGTTTTTAGGGCATCGCATTGACGCGCAGGGTATACATAAATCGGATAAACACATTGAAGCGGTGCGGAATGCTCCCAAACCAACGAATGTCGAAGAGCTACAGCTATCTTTAGGGAAAGCTACATACTATACTGCGTTTGTTCCGGACCTGGCCACGAGAGCACGACCATTGCGGGAGATCCTGAAATGCGAAAATTTCCACTGGTCCAAGGAGGATAATGCAGCATTTGATTATTTAAAACAGGCCCTGGTATCTCCACAAGTATTAATGCCCTACGAATTACAGCTATCGTCAGGTGTTTGATGTTCGAGCATCGCGTCGTTGTTTCACCAAAATACAGAGAAAAGCTGCTTAACAATTTACACACATCCCATCAATTATTAATTTGTTTTAAGTCGACACAAACAAAGAGGTCGACTAAGGACATATACTATTAAAATTGCACACAACTTAAAAACTAACAATATGAATTAAAGTATTACATGAGATGTTTGGAGAGGCAGTGTCTCCCATCCACCCACACATACGGTCGATTATTCACGCAATGTTGTCATCAGAGCTAGTTGGTTATTAACTGAAAAGATTAGAGTGGCCGTGATTGCTGTCCATCTTATAAAACGATCAGTTCATCCATAAGCATGGTCTTGAAAATCATTGACTGCTCCATCCTCACCGGGTGGTTGGAGAGGCCGAGTCTCCAGTCCACCCTGACATACGGTCGAGTAATTATTTGTTTAAGTGTGTTCGTTGATATTGTGTGAGAAGCTGGTGGAATGGACGCGATTCCACGCAGCGTTCGGGGCAACAACGGAGTATTTATCATTTAATATTGTGCCTTGAAATCTTGAATTATCCATAGGATTTTTGAAGAGGCCGAGTCTCCAATCCACCCTGACATACGGTCGAATATTTATTTATGTAAAGTCGAGTACCAGAGCGATATGAGATTTGCTGGCGGAATGGACGTGATTCCGCGCAGCGGACAATTTAATTAATTAATTGTATACGTTGATATATGTGAAGCCGGTGGAATGGACGCGATTCCACGCAGCGCTCAGAGCAACGACGGGTGGAGGACTTACATGATATTAGTCAGCGTTTAGCAGGAATGCAAGTATTAAATTTTGAAGTGAGGCAAAAGCACATTCGAAACTAATGCAGCTATATAACTCGTTGTAAAATGAACACCAAAGGTGTAGAGGGTGGTTTTATGCAAAGTTTTGTCTACAAAGGGGTAATTGAAAAGGCACATAGTGCCTGGACGCCGTAGCGGGTACAGCAAAACTCAGTCGACTAACAAGATCAGATGAATCGATTTCACCAACAATCAGCTTATGGAGGAACATTACACCTAGTAAAACCCTACGATTTTCCAGAGAAGGTAAATTTAAGAGGAGAAGCCTACTTCTATAAGGGAGCAGGTGAGTATAGACCCCGCAAAGTAAAAATCAAGAATTGCTTTTGTACTTACTCAATCCTCTGTATATGGACTTGATACAAGGGACACCAGACACACGAGCAATACTAAAGTATTGGACGAACCAGCGATGTGTAAAGAACTTTCGTGAGGTACGGGTCGTCAAATTCTTTAGCCCATCGTTTAACAAAACCAAGCACACCCATGGCTTTGTTAGCAATAGATGAAATATGCATATTAAAACTTAGTTTAGGGTCAAAAATAACACCTAAATCAGTTACAACAGATATGCGTTCCAAAAGAGAGTCGTTTAGTACGTAGGAGACCAAAATCGGCTTTACTCGATGAAAAGTAATTAGCTTACATTTCGAGCTATTCAGTATTAATAAATTTACTGCACACCAGCAGCGAAATGACTCCAAATCGGCCTGAAAGAGATCTCCACGGGAAGGTACAGTAGGCGAATAGGTGAAACAAAGTTTCACATCATCCGCATACATAAGAGTTCGAGAATGAGAGATGATTTGGGGTAGGTCATTTATGAACAGGGTAAAGAGTAAGGGGCCAAGATGACTACCCTGGGGGACACCGGAAGTTACGTCAATGGACTTAGACAAAGTATTTTTAAACAACACCTGTTGAGCCCTGTTTGTAAGATAATTTGCAAGCCATAATAATAACTGATTTGGAAAACCCAGTAAATCGAGTTTATGGATTAAAAGCTCATGGTTGACAGAGTCGAAAGCTTTGCATCGAATGGTTTGCTGAAATCGGTATAGACCACATCCGTTTGGTTACCTTTCAAGAAACCCTCCATAACAAAGGAGGAGAACTCAAGCAAGTTAGTTGAGGTAGATATTCGGGGTACAAAACCATGCTGACACGGTGATAATAAACACCTACACCGGTATTGCAGCTGGCGAGTTATTATGTGTTCAAATGTTTTAGGAATAGCTGAGAGCTTAGCTATGCCCCTATAATTCTCAATATTTGACCTGCTACCTTTTTTATGTAAAGGTATAATAAAAGATTGCTTCCAGATTGTAGGGAACGCAGCAGATTCAAGAGATAGTTTATACAGTTTAAAAATTGGGTCAGATAAATGTATAGCACAGAAGTTCAACACGCAACTGGGAACACCATCCGGACCAGGGGAAAATGAAGGTTACAGTGCAAGAAGACTTTGTAGAACAGAATGTTTATCCAAAACAGGTATGTGAATGCTATTAGAGCTATTTAAATTGTAAGGGTAGGGACTGGACTGGAACTTATTAGATGTGTAGGTCGACATAAAGAATTCTGCAAATAATTCAGAAATATCCTGATCCGAACTAGCACTCTTGGATCCAAAGGCGAAGGAAGATGGAAATCCGGTAGTTTTCCTTTTCGAATTGACAAAATTGTAGAACTTTTTCGAGTTGGTAAAGAATTGGGTTTTACAGCCCACTAAAAAACTTTTGTAGCATTGTTGGTTGAGCAACTGAAGGTTGGAGCGCGCCACCAAATATTTAGAATACTCAGCAGATGCACCTGTTGCGGCTTTGACATACCAACACTAATGAAGCGAAAAGGGACACAGCTGTCGAAGAAACCATTTAGGGAACTGTAGAAAACTGAGGTTGCCGACTCGATGTCATTACAAGCATAGAGCTCCGTCCAGTCATGGGTGGCAAGCAACTCGTTGAGCATGACGAAGTTTGCTTTATGGAACCATCGCGTGCGTGATCGCTGCCTACCTTCGGTAGTAATAAGCCCCCTGGGTTGCCTAGTGTCCAAAGCAATCTCAAGTGTAGGGTGAAGGGTATCTTCAGGAACAGATAACGGAGTAATGCGATTAAGAGCGACCCCTACAGAGTGGTCCACGAACACCAAGTCAAGTATTTTATTTTTACAATTTTGTACGTTGTTAATTTGTACAAGAGACGTGTCAGAAAGATCAATGAGAAAATCATGCTGTGTGGCAGGGGTTAAAATGTTTGAGCCACTTGAGCCGACCCAACTCACTACGGGTAAATTAAAATCACCAAGAACTAAAAGGCGATATTTTTCATGTAACTGAGAATACAGACTTCTAATAACGGAGTTATGACGATTATAAACAAGTAAATTCGACTGAGGTGGTATGTACGAGCAGGAGATAAATACGCAGGAACCCGGCAATGAAAGCTTCACAGCGATAACTTCAATATCAGCCACATTGGCCAAGCTGACCAACTCAGATGGAAGACGTGAGTCAACAGCTATGAGGGCGCCACCTGCCCTAGTTTCACGATCGCGCCGATAAACGACGTAATTTCTGCAGTAAATTTCAGAATTAAAGTTGTCTGGCTTTAACCAGGTCTCAGTAAAAGCTATTGCATGGGCAGTAAAAGTCAAGCTATTAAGAAAAAGGTGATTCAATTTGGAGCGTAGGCCACGGACATTTTGGTAGTGGATAACTAAAGTTGACAACGTAGTTAAGCTATTCAGTTTTTTGAAGCGGAGCCAGTTCCCGTTTTGGGCTTACAAATGTACAATAGAGTGTTCCGGCCAAAACTTAGGGTCAAGTACCCTATCGAAGAATGAGTCCAGCACTGAGACCCTAAAAGATGAAATGTCTCCTTCATACTTGAAATTGAATTTATAAACGCTAATGTTGCTAGTAGGGGTGACACCAAGTTTGGAGCAAACATATGTCTTAATATCTGCCTGAGTCAACGACGCATGCAGCTTAGAAACAAAAATGGCCCTTCGCGGTGGAACACCACTGACCCCCCTGATAACATCAGTTTGCGGGGTTACTGTGTGCGAACACTCAGAAGAAGAGTCAAGATTTACGGCAGCATTCGAAATTTAGGGTTGTTTTTATTCTTTTTAGACCTATCAAAACCGCGCCAATTGTTAAAGGGCACGGTTTGCCACTCACCACCAACGGTAGAAGCGGATTGAGAATCGGACACAGTGTTATTGCCACCCGCAATAACAGCGGATTGAGTGCCCGGTATAAGGTTGTCGCCATTAGCAGAAACGGCAGACTTAGCCAAGGTACATGAGCGAATGCAATCGGATTGTGATTGCACGAGCGAAGGTAAGATAGGTGTAACAGCACCATCAGTAGAATTAAGAGGAGGAAGGACAGTAGAGAGGGAACCCGAAACGCTAGGTAGCGGCGAAAAAGAAAAAAGATCCGTTTCGGTAGAGGAACAATTTTTGTTAGAAGGTGAAGCACCGGAACTAACAACAGCAGCTTTTAGGGAATTTATTTCCACAGTCAATTTATCAATTTTCTTATTATTGATTTTGGCACTGTTTTTGTTCTTCACTTTAACCTTATCGTTTACCTTTTCTTTTTCCTTTGCACTGGATTTATTCCCTTCAGATTCAATAATAATTTTTTCAAGATCATCAATTTGAGAAGTTATATCCTTGAACCTAATCTCAAAAGTAGTCATGATAGTCTCGAAGCCTAGCTTTTGGGTGGAAATGACAGAGTCTAACACCTTGAAAATGGGAGTTTATTCTCAATAACTTCACATCGTATTCCGCAATAGGGCCCTCAGAACAGGTTCGATGGTGAAGCCTCTTGCAAAAACCACTACAAGGCACTATAAGAAGCTCAGATCTCCAGAAACATTTATCACATTTCCCACAGAACTCATCAATGATAAAGAGCGTATGTGAATAGTAGGCACACAATAAAAAGGAAAGTGTTATACTGGAACTCAGCACACTAAGCTAACGATTGCAGTCGGCCAGCAGTGAGCACAGGCAGAATGAGCGCGCAAAGCAGTAAAAGGTGTCATGCTGGAACTCTGCACACTAAGCTAACGATTGCACAGTCGGCCAGCAGTGAACAGGCAGAATGAGCGCACAAAGCAGTAAACCAAAAAAGTGATTTGCAAATAGCAACACACAAACAGATATATGTAGGCACACTCAGAAATTTAATAGAGATTTCAGCACTATTTTCCTATGTAGGACCAACAAGTCTAGCACAGGCAGTCACTGTTGAATGCAATTAGAATAATACTAGTAAGGCCCGCTTGCTTCGCTGCGTATCAGAACTTATAACAGACTGAGTCCGATTTTAATCATTATAGCCTATACGCACTTGATTGTATAGTTCACAACAACAATTAAAAAATACATTTGGACCAGTTTTCGAAATTTGAAATACATACATATCTCTACATATAATAAAATTGTAACAGGTCGATGTCTGTACATGGCATCTACCCACCCTTCTCTTTTTCCGTCCGAAATTTTTGAAGATATATAATTGAAACCATTTGAGATATTTAAATTAAGCGCATCGCATATAACAGTACCCATTGGCACCATTCGTTTGATACCCATATTGTACTAACACATTTTTTTGCAAATACATATTCGTCGATAACTTCAAGATATCTCCGAAACCATTTGGGATATTTCAATTGATCACATCGCATATTACAGCACTCATTGATACCTTTCGTTTGACATCCATATTGTACTAAGACATTTTTGGTCACCCCTGGTCCACGTATTGTGCGATAACTCCAAAACCGGTCGAGATATCGAAAAAAGTAATATCCTAAATTTTAAGTTGAGTATCTAGCAATCCAACGAAAAAACTTTCATTCATTTCCATTCAGTACTTTCAGAGTGATATGGCCACAAACATACGGACAGACACACAAAAATTTAAAAAATGGTTGATTTGGATTCTATTCGTTTAATAATGCTTCCCCCAATCAATTTTTTGATGATATCTGCCATGTACAGACATCGACCTGTTACAATTTTATTAAGGCCAACTAAAGGCAAAAATCGAAATTAAAAAAACGAAATAAAAAAACACGTCCGCACTCGATGACAGCTGAGGTACTGGCGAACAAATGCGAATCATGTGCGAAGCAAGCAAACAGGCCCGGGAAGAGCGGCGATCATCATTGGGAATACCCCAAAGGGCCATGGGAGCGCATTCACATTGACAATGCGGGGCCGTTCGAGGGAAAAATGATGCTGATAATTGCGGATGCATTTACCAAGTGGCTAGAAGTGAAAATCACGAAATCAATCACGGCGGCCGCTACAATTTCTTTGCTCGACGAAGTGTTTGGGGAAATCAATCACGGCGGCCGCTACAATTTCTTTGCTCGACGAAGTGTTTGGGGCTTATGGTGTTCCTCAAACGGTCGTTTCTGACAATGGAACAAATTTCACGTCTGCAGAATTTAACGATTTCCTGACTTCAGTCGGTGTTAAATATCACAAATACTCAGCACCGTATCACCCGGCCGGGCAGGCAGAGCGCAGCGTGCAGACGGTTAAAAACGCTTTAAAAGCAATGGGTACCACCAATGAGATCCGGCATCACATCTCGTTGCCGTTTGATCTGCGGGACCATAGGCGGGCCCTAAAGGACCTCCACACTGAGTCGGTGGACAGATCCCTCAGATCCCGGCCTGTGAACCCCGTTATTGGTGCCCAACCACCCGTTCTTGCTGAGGAAGAACGTGACCTTCCGAGGGAGACTAGAGTCATGCAGGCTCAACTTCGGTCTGGATATTGCAATAGGCTGAACTCCTATTTGTCCAGACTGAACCCTACCATACCAAACACATGCCCTGCATGCGGTATGGCCCCCCACGACACGCAACATCTCTTTTCGTGTTCTTCGGAACATACTCTTCTAACTCCCTTATCACTTTGGTCCAACCCTGTTGAAACAGCGCGTTTCCTTGGACTTCCGTTAGAAGAGCCCGATGACAACTAGGAGTATTCTGGCCCTTTGGGCAGGGCAAAGCACTGCTAACAACAACAAACAACAACAACCAATAATTCTTTGCAGCGAAACGTAAATGAGTTTTTAAGACAGTACAAAAATGCACCGCATTCGACAACAGGCATCTCGCCAGCACAGTTATTTATGGGACGGCAACTGCGAACACGTTTGGACTTGGTGCGGCCGGAAGAAATCTCCAGGAAAGTAGAGGGAAAACAGTACATGCAATCAAAAAGAAAGGGAAGAGAGTTCGAGGTAAACCAAGACGTGAATTTCCTCTCGGGAAACCCGCGAATCGCTAAGTGGCTCAGAGGGTTAATTAAGGCCCGTCTAGGAGATCTACACTATGAAATACAATTCAATGGAAAAATAATAAAAAGACATGTAGACCAGATACGGAACTCACATGCTGGGGCCGATAAAGTACCACCCGAAGGGAACCATCATGTTCCGAAGGGGGCAACCAAAGAGAACGGGTGAGCTTCAATTGTTAGAGAAGATATCCACGAAGAAGCGGAACTACCGATAGAATCACACCAAGAAATGGAGTTACCGAGGGTAACACCAGAGAATATTTCATTGGGGTCGGAGGAAAATTTGGAGGGATTTGCGACGCCCAACACTATGAGTCAAGGCGGGGCACATCGCCATTGCTTGCCACACCGGTACGAGGACGAGAGTCCAACACTACGATGAGTCAAGACGGCACACCGTCATCGCATTCCACACCGGTACGAGATCCGGGTCGAGTGAAGTTTCGGCAGGCCCACGACGATCCACCAGACAAAGGAAGATGAAGGTTCCATTCTCACCGTAGCCACGCAGAGGAGGGAAAAATGTTGTGTATGAAATGGGTGGTGACGCCACCACGCTAAATCTATTTTACTATTCTTTTGGCAACTCTGTTGCTTCTTGTCATTCTGTCACTCTATTTTCTTTTACTCTAACTCATTTTTATATTGTAACGTTTATATTCATTTATTCACTTTTAATAAACAAAGATATTAAATCTTCATACTTAAAAGTAACTTAATATAAGCAATCGTTTATTTGTACAACATACAGCTGAATTAAGTGAATAGTTTACAAGGTATGTAATTCAGCTCAAAATACGTGTTTATTTTTCCACCTGTTTAACTTCTACATCTCGAGCCTCCCTCCTCCACTAGAGGGGGTCTCTCCCGTTTCTTACGCTAACGACTGCACCGTGATGGCCACTGTGATGACTGTACGACTAAACAGTTACCTCCGGAATCTTTCCAGCTTCTACACCGAGCGAAATCTGACAATGTCCGCGACTTAATCTACAGCGGCATTATTCACTACTTGGACAGCGCAGATGGGGAAGGAGTTGAGTGTCCACGTAGATGGTGTTCCTACCGTCAAACACCCCAAAACCTTAAGGGTTACATTCGACAACAGCCTCACCTTCGCTAGTCATGCCACCGCACAAGCTCCAAAGGTACAAAGCCGCAAAAACATCCTCAAGTCACTGGCCGGCAATACTTGGGGCAAAGACAAAGAAACGTTGCTTGCCACATATACGCCTTTTGGCGGACCGGTATTGACTATGCGGCGCCCATATGGTCGCCTAGCCTTCGCGACACGAACTGCAGGAAATTTCAGGTCTGCCAAAACACCGACATCAGAATTGCAACTGACTGTTTGCTTATTTTGTCTGAGTCACACCTCCACCAAGAGGCTAAAACGCTCAACGTTCGTGAGCATGCGGAACTTTTAAGTAGGCAGTTCCTTCTGAACTGTCATAGACCTAGTCCGCCACCCAGAGACATAAGGATACATCTCCGAAAGCAATATGATGAGATCTGGCATCATATCTCCCTGCCGTTTGATCTGCGGTACCAAAGGCGGGCTCCAAACGACCTTCACACCGAGTCGGTGGACAGATCCCTCAGATCCCGTCCTGTGAACTCCGTTATTAACGCCCAACCACCTGTTCTTGCTTAGGAAGAACGTGTTCTTCCGAGGGAAACAAGAGGCATGCTGGCACAACTCAGGTCTGGATATTGCAATAGGCCGAACTCCTATTTATCCTGACTAAACCCCACTATACCGAACAATACGCCCGCAAAAGAGTGCTCTGTAAAGTCCGTGAAGCGGTGCCAGTCCGCTTTACTAAAGTTGATGTACCTTCGTTTTTCTGTCGTTATGAAGTCGGACGGTCGTTCGATGTTTAGTAGGATGGGTAGGTGGTCTGATGCCAGTGTAAGCATTGGTTGCCAGTAACGTGGTTGATAAGGACCGCACTTGAAATGGAGATGTCTGGCGAGCTGTGGCAGTTACCTGCCACCCTAGTGGGGGCAACTCCATTCAATGTACAGAATGCCAAGTTGTCTATTTGCTCTGCGAGTGCGTGCCCTCTGCTATCTGCTGGCAAAGTTGGAGTGCCAGAGATCGTGAGTGCGTTGAAATCACCTAGGATGAGGCAGTTATCGCCCCTTAGCAACGCACTAATATCAGGGCGATAATCGCGGGGACAGCGCGTAACAGGGGGAATGTATATATTTATCACTCGCAGGTCGACGTCGCCTGTCCGGACTGCAATGCCCTGGCATTCAAGGACAGAGTCCCAGAGCACATATGGATGTGGCACAGGCCAAGGCAGTTATTGCACTTAACCGATGCCGCGGGCGTATATAATCTTTGCCGACAAACAGTGCACGTGGTGAAAGGTACTAGGAGGTTATGTTCCTGACCCACGTGCATGCTGGATGTAGGGGAGGAAGAGAGTGGGGACTGAGGTGACGCGGGGCCAGCATGGCTGCTGGTGGTGGAGAACGGGCCACTGTTGTGGCCTTTTGATGATGGTAGGTGCGGTGTGTGTGCGCCGGAGCGACGAGAACTGCGGGACGCACTTGCGCGCAAACAACAAGGTGCCTCAAAAGTACTGAAAAAGTTCTGGGAATGGCAGAGTTACGCCCTGAGCATCCAGATCTGTGCAACCATCTCTTGCATTTACTGAATTGGACGGAATGTGAACGTTTGACATATATTTTCTTCCAGCAGACGCAGCAGATCCAGTCTCTTGGTCCGGGGTTGGATGCGATACCAGCCCGTAACAAGGGGCATTGGAGCAACCCTGCTGTAAGGGATTGCTCCGAAGATGACAATTTAAGAGTGGGACTGGACAAATTGGCAGGGTTACACTAAAATAGCAGCCCTTGGCCGGGTAAAACCCGGGTCATTCCTGTACGTAGAACCTGCTGTTGTGGGAATGTAATCTGTGATTACACGAACCACATGGAAATGACAGAAATTTTATTGCAAATAATATTGTTACCGAAACACGTCTTTTGATATCCCTTCGGTCATTTGTGGACACGTATTAGTACTTGGCACCCTTTTAAATAATTACCGAAAATTGGATAATCATTAAAAACACCAATCTAACAATTTTACCAACACCATTAAGTAAGGTAGTTTAATCTATAAAATTTCTAACTATTTATTTCATAACTGGCAATACATTGATATGTGATTAGTTAATTTATGGGCAAACGTTAACGAGAGCTAGAACACAACTAAAAACGTTGGACGTGTTTGAGCAATTGTCTACCAAAGGAGACAAACACCCATATATGAATTCGGTAATACTTTCCATCGAACGTCAAGTGTTAATACACGTCCAAAAATCTCGAGAGAGGCATCAAAAGACGCGTCTTAGAACACATTTCCGCATTGGCGGCCTTCGCCCGCGCTTAACAAAAACCCTAGGCTACGCCATGCGAACTCCGGATGGTTGTCTGAACCTTGGCAACGTGCCATTACAACAACCTCATGAATATGACAGAAAATTGTGAAACTTTAACTAAAAATAACTCGCAAGCTTCTAAAAATAATGTTTTTCGAGATTTTTGGGAATGTATTAACACTTGACGTTCGATGGAAAGTTTTACCATGAATTCGACTAATAATAAATACTTACTTACTTTTCTTCAGTTACCTCTGATTTCTAAAAAAAAATTGGGTGCAATTGGGCAGCCCCCCTCTTTTATATATCGTTCCACAGTAGGACTCACCATTTAAACTTCAAAACAACGGAAAATATTCTGATACAAAGGAGGCGCACTAACTGTTATTGCGAATAATTAAATTTACAACTTCGTGAAATTGAGTTTTGTATACATTAGTCATGTCATATTTACGATAAGACAGTCTCAACAGTTTCTATCGATAACTTAAACCTACTACCATTATTTTCGGTTGCTATAAAGTTCAATTCAAACGAGCGCAGAGGGGCATATTAAGCGTGTTCCAGTTTGGTGACCTGGGGTGGGAGGGGAATATTTTAGATCATGCACCGAACCTAGGAATTTTTTTGAGGGGTAGAGGGGGTCGCACAGAACACAAAACAAAAGGCCGAACTTGGAGGCAAGTTATATATTCTGAGAAAAAATCGTGTTTAAATTTGCAATATTGTATGTAAGGAAGCTACAAAATTTACCAGACTTGCTTATAATTATTCACTTTAAAGAATTAAAAACACTTCACACTGAACGATATGTCTCACCACACTGCATATTTTTAATATTTTAGCCTTCTAAAATACATAACACGAAAAAAAAAAAACATTCAAATGAACTGCTTTCTATTTTTGCCGAATCACTTGTGAACAACAATGGCGGTTTGGTACTAGTTGAATCGTCAGCGAGTAATAAGAGGTGCCAGACATGTGTAAATGAATATGCAGATTTTTCAAAAACTGAAGTTGAGGACTGAGACAGGTTTTTAGCAAGAAAACATGACATGACAGGTATTTTCAGTGTAATAGCGCCTCAAGTGAACATTTGGGATGAATAACTTTGGGTAATACTGTACATCCATACCTTATATCTATGTCTATCAGAAGCACATGCAAATTACAGAAACTTAAGGGGGCTTTCAACAAAACAAGTTAAGCAGATATAGCTATAAAGATTTAAATTGTATTATCAACTACAATTTTACAAACATATTCTCATAATTTTCATACATATTTGACAAAGTTGTAATAAAATATGATAATGGTGCAGTTTATGGGGCATACCCAAAACTAGACCAAAAAAGTGGAAACCTAGACCAAAAAGTGGAAGACGCGTATTCACGTCTAGATTTAGAATCTGAAATGAGATTTTTGTTTGTTTTTTTCGAATGTTCAAAATTTATGAGGGAAGGTCTGGCAACATTTTTTTTATTAACTAGTTCAAATTAATCTCGTTGCAAGCTGCTAAGTTTTCGGCATTATATCTGTTCGTGGTTAATAAACGTGATAAATCTCCGCATTTTTTAACAATTATTAAATAAAATCTATTAAATAACTCATAAAATGAAGAATAAACAAGGTATGTTGCAGTGAACGTGCCATAACATAGTTTGTTTATTCCTTCAGAGTCATCAGAAGTTGCTACTCGCTGTAACTGCAACTAATCCGAAGGCATTGTTGTTGCCAAGTGAAAAAACATGTCGGGCTTTGTGTGATAAAAAATTTAAATGTTTAAAGCGGTTATTCGCGCAAAACTCGGGCAAAAAACAGTGCGGGACTGTGTGGAAGCTGCTTTTTGTGTAATCTAATATAGTTTTGTGTGTATAGTGTTATCAAAGTGTTTTAAAATTTACACATTTTGGTTGGGAAAATTCGAATCTTCAAATTCGATTTTCTCTTAAAATATGAGTTGCCTCCAAGTTCGGGCTTTAGTTCTGTGATTTCTGGGACCCCCTCTACCCCTCTAAAAAAATAAAACATTCATAGGCACGGTGCACTCAATAAAACCCAACCCAAAATAAATAAATAATGGACACGTTCAGCGGGAATTTTATCGCATTGAGATTGCGTCGTAGACACAGGTGGGATACTCTGCGTTTTGTTTATTTTCATACTTCTATACTCCTGGTATTTAAGGCGTATTATGGTTGTTGAAAGGAAAAATCTGCGAGACGTGCAAAATCCTTTTGAAATAAGTGAGGCCCGCTTTATGGAACTGTATAGATTTCCAAAAACTATATTTCACGAAACTTTTGCCATGTTGTCGCCCCTTTTCCGATCTACAAGACGAAAAACTGCTTTGCCTGTTGACCGCTTTGAGGTTTTTTGCAACTGGAAGCTATCAACGGTCCATTGGGCAAGATTTCTTAACGTGTTTATCGCAAACTAGTGTAAGTCGATGTGTCGAGGAAGTTACTACAATCCTCAACACCGTTCATGCGAATTACGTTCAATTTCCCAATGAAGCCGAGGAACCGGTAATAAAGGCAGAGTTCTACCAGGAATATGGTTTTCCCGGTATAATTGGCTTGATGGATGGGACGCATATTAATATTATAGCTCCAAAAAGTGAATTGGAAAGCGTTTCCTAGTGTCAAAAAGGTATGTTTTACTATTAAAAGCTTCAATTGTTTTAATAAATCAGTTTCTTCTGTACGTAGGTGGTCATTCTATCAATTTGTTGATCATTTGTGACGCAAAGTACCAAATTTGTTATGCGAATGCAAAATTTCCAGGAACATCACACGATTCGTACATATGGCGAACCTCCGCTATTCAATCATACCTCAAAGAGAAGTATATAAGTGGCCATCGTAATTCCTGGTTATTAGGGGATAGCGGATTTCCGCTCCAGCCTTGGGTAATGACGCCAATCACCAATCCAACACAAATGAAGCAGAGGATTGTTATGGTAACGCGTCAAAATGGAGCAGTAAGGAAGGCGGTCGGCATGATATTGATGTCGCACTGTGGCTAGTCATTGTCGGCTGGGGTGGGCTCTTGCCAACCTTACCGTCCTGCGCCATAAACAGAGAAAAGGTCTTATCATGCCTTTGAAAACGCGGGGAAAACGCAAAAACCGCGTCAAAACGACTTTTAAAACAACATCCGGTTAAACCCGGATGCCACGGACAGACCGTTGACATTTCAAAATTCAAAAATTCCAAAAAAAAACCAAAAAAAAGCAACTAAAATTCAAATCAACATCAATAAAAAATAACCGGAAACCCAAAATTAGCAGATACAATTTAAATCAAAATTCAAAACGAAACTGTTAAAACGAAATATTTAAAATTAACCGAAACTAACTCAAAAATCTAATAAGTATTTAAATAAAACGAAGGCAAAATAAAATCCAGGAAATAAAAAAAAAACCTGAAAAATCAAACGAATCGGAAACGACCGATTACCACAGCTGAAAAAGAAATTAAATAAACAATAAATCAAAGAAAAATAAGGCCAAACATAAAGGGGGCGCCCCGGGTGTTGTTGCGAAGCCCGGTGCTTGGCCCACCCTCATCCATGGCCATCGATGCTCCTAATATCGATGGCCCCTTACCTACAAATCCTATGCCTTCTAAATAATACGGAACGCCAGCATTCCCATTTTAATTATAATTTTATTCAATGCTCATTTTTATATAAACGTTATCTTAAACCTAAAAGAAAATATTTACTATATAAAAAAAACATTTAATTTAGTTCAATTTTTCTTTTTTTCCCTTTTCTATCCTTTTTCTTTTTATTGTAAGTTACATATCTATTCTCTTTTCCTCCCTATTTTCCCAAATTACATTTCTATTCTTTAATGTATTTTAATTTTATTTACTTTTTCTATTCTTTAATGTATTTTACTTTTGTTTGCTTATTCTATTCTTTAATGTATTTTACCTTTGTTGGCTTATTTACTTATATTTTTGTTTTGTTTGCTTATTCTTATTATTGTTATATTATTAATTTATCTTATGTATTGTTTATTTATTATTATGTTATTTTATTTACGGCCTTTAGTTATTTATTTTATTTTTATTTTATTTTATTTTATTTTGTTTTATTTTATTTTATTTTATTTTATTTTAGGTATATTAATTTTGGGGTTTATTTGTACTACAAATAACTTTTATTTATTAGTATTTTAAATAATATAGCTTTAGTTAAGTTATTTAATTTTTTTTTTAGAGCTTGTTTCTACTTTAAATATTTAATTAGCGTATTTTTCCTTTACTTAACTTAACTTCTTAACTCATTTTTAATTTTTTTATTTTTTTTTAAACTTATTTATTTATACAATCCTTTTCCATCTTTTTTTCTATTTCAGATTTAATTTTCTCCTAGCTAGCCCTATTCTTATGCAATTATGCCTTGTCTTATCTACTATCTCCTTATTTAACTATTATTTAACCCTTATAGCTAAGTTACATCCTATCGTTTAACAAATTAATTAGGTTAAATTTTATTTATTAGTAATAAGGTTTGGTCTCACCCATTTGGTCGGCGGGCCAGTGGTGGGGCGCTACTGTGTTTGTTGTTGTCGGTGTTAGACGGTGGGCCTATATGACGGCGGCCCCCGTTATCGTCACTGCTGCTGGTGGTTGTCGATGCTGGTGGAACGGCGGGCCTATATGTGGGCGGCCCCCGTTGTAGTCACTTCTGGTGGTAATTGCTGGTGCTGTAGTGCCTTGGCGGCCGCTGGTGCGCGCGATAGTGGCACGTTGTGCTGATTGTGCGCTATTGTAGTGGCGCGCGATGATGGCGCGCTGTTATGGTGGTGCTTCAAATGGTGGCGGTGTTGTAGTGGCGCGCGACGGTGATGCAATGCTCGAAGTGGGCGCAAGGATGGTGCGCAATTAAGGTGGCGCGTCAAGGGGTAGCGCGTGGCAGTGGTAGCGCGCGCAATTATGTTGAGCAGCTATAGTCCGCGCGCTCGATGGTGGTGCGCGTTGGGATGGTACGTGATGTTGGCGCTGTTTTGGTTGTGACTTGTCGTATGCTCGACGATGTGAGCGCTGGTGCGGTGCACCGAACTAGTCTGCAAATAACAAGTAATTAGAACGTTTTACTATAACAGAAAATGATGATGAACCCCGGACAATATTGCCGTTGTTTCTTTAAAGAATTACATATTATTATATTATTATAATTAACGATGGTATTACCATGCGAAATACGGAGTGGAAATTAAAAAAAAAAAACCACCGGAATTCAATAATTCCATCAGGAACAATCTCGCAGCTCCCACAAAATTGAAAGTAGCTTATGTGCATTTACATTTTGAAACTAGGCATGGTTGCAAACCGGTTTTGAACTGAGTCACCAAATTTCGTGTCTGTGCGGGTATATCAACTAATACATATTATTAACTAGGTATATTAACTAATACAAATTTAGAAAGCCAGAAACATATGTTTTGACATCAGTTGATTGCACCCTGATCAAGATTAAAAAACTTCAAAGACACCAAATTCGGTTATTGAGCTCAAAAAAAAAAACTTTCAAAAAAAGTAAGAACATGGGGCTTAGAATTGTGTTTCACTAGTAAAATTAAAACTTACCGAAAAGTAACTTTGTAGCTGGTGGTGGTGCAGTCTAGTTGAGCGTGATCAGGCGTGTTTAGGTGGCACTTCAATTGGTAGCCCGCGGCGGTGATGTTGCAATGGGGCGCGCGATAGTGGCGCGCTGTTGTAGTGGGTTGGGCGGTTGTTGTTGCAAGATAATTGTTGCAAGATAGTTGTTGTTTAACAATTTTATCAGAATTTATTTCTCTTAGTTTGCTTGAAAGATAGCAGAATTTTTATATTTTGTTTTTTTTAAATATACCAATATATATGTATATATGTATATGGTTTTTTTTTTTTTTTAAATATTTGACCAAACCTTTTTATTGTATTTTGCATTAATTGAACTCAACGTGTTCTGTTAATTCATTTTCAAAATGCACTTTATTTAGTTGCACAAAGTTAAAGCAGGAACACACGAGGCTTTAAAAAAAACTACGACTGCTTTTGTAGTTGGCAAAATTTTCAACTTTACATATGAAAAATATATTAACTACGTATGTATGACACTTTGACTGCAATACAGCCAAAGGTGAAGGCTAAACTCACTGAAGTTTTTAACACTTTTTAATTGCTGTTGCAATACTGAATAATTGTTCTTTAAAATTTTTTTCACGACACATCACGACCGGTTGCACCAAAAAATTTTCACATTTGAATGGTCGAATGCCGGTGACGCCGCTATAGGGAAAATTTCCAATCAACGGCGACTGCGCAATGGAAAAGTTCCGTTGACCAATCTGACATGGCGTGATCATTGCCAGGTGGAACACTACGATTGGTGGTTGCCATCAGGGTTCGGACTTCTGTTACTATTTTATATACTTTTTTGTACTTCCAAATTTGGTAAAAGTACAGTCCGGTTTCCGAAACAAAAAAAGAGCACAATATGTTATTAAATTTAAAGTAGGAGATACGATTTTACTACCTGATAGCAGATTTTAAGAGATTTGACCCGTAGAAATTGTTTAAAATTGAAAGTTCGGTGATTACACTTTTATTTTAAGGCTTTAAAAAAAAGGAATTTAGTACTTTTACTCTTGCTACTATTTTGTTCTTTAGTTAGTTTTATTAAAGGTGAATTTTCACGTATGGAACAAAAGTCGAAATTAGAGAATAATCACAATGATTAAATATTTTACGGGAAGGTTTGAAGTCAGAGAAAAATTTACTTAATCAACGAAAAATCGAACTATGGTGCTATTAAATGGGAGCATAAAGCGTAGTAGATCTGTGTAAAGTGCATTTAGTATTGAAATAACTACAATTTTTACTAAGTCCGAACCCTAAAGGCACGCTTTCGTTGGCGCGCTAAGAAAGGAAGGTTCTAGAACTTGTGTTTGGTGCGTTCCCGTGGTGGTCCGCGGAACCCGACGTTACTGGGTTTTAGGATAGGAGACACATGAAACTCCTTGTCCGACCCTGCCATGGATAATACTATAATACACGAATATTGACACCGTTAAAATGGTTAAACTCCCACCTTACAAATGCTTTTTACCAATTACTAATACTTATTGTCCCCTTTGGTTCCAACTTGTTTTGATATGATGAGTTATTCATCGAGTCAAGGTCCGGAATCAGGACGGGATTCCATGTGTCTCCCACCCTACTAATTGATGAATTAATATAAGCTACCCAATGATATACGTACGTTAATTTCCCCTACAAAAATTAAATGCTATTTTCTTAATGTCAAATGCCATTTAATTCACTGTCATTTTTCGGGAAATCTGGTTTACACTACTATTTATTTCTGGCCACACCGAGAACACACCAATCACTTGTTTGTCTGGAAATTAAAAGTTCCGTTATTGGTGCCTTTTTCCATTTTATGGAACATTTGGTGCTGCCACCTCGGCAAAAATCACGCCACTTCCCAGAATCTATCGATTTATGTCAAACCGCAGGGTGAACCTAAACTGTCACCTATCCAACCGCAGTGAGTCATACCAATCAAATTCAATAAGGGAAAATGACTATAAGTTGGAAGTAGACCATAACAGACCTGCTTCGCTTCGAAGACCGGTCAATGAAGCGAACAGGAAAAAGGTATACTTGCAAGAAAGCCATTTCGAAATAAAAAAAACTCCTAAAGACAATCCGGTTATCAGGATTGCCAGGTTATCCACTGCTCCCGGTGGAAGCACATGCGGACTCCCTTCTGGTTCAATGCTCGGGGGGGAATTCTGGGCGAGTTGTCCCCGACTGCCAAAACGCCCAGATGGAAGAACAAGGTTGAGAAAAAAAAATAATAATAAAAAATGTCCAAATTCTGGTTATTGGGGACGAATATCAGAAGCATGGAAACGCCCTATCAATTTCCCCGTCAGATCTTCCAAGTCATACAACGCATTGCCTATTTTTCGACGGACTCAACACTTAAGGTATTTCGGCAGGAATTTAGCGTTTATGCCTTGTTTAAAGTTACTCAAAGCAAAATTTTTCCTAAAAACCTCCTGACCTTCCTTATAGTTCACTAGTCTAGAGCGTTTGTTATATACTCTTACTGCCCTATCTTTTGCCGTATCTAAATTCCTACGAATTTTCTCGCGGATATTTGACAGTTTATCAGCCCTAGTTACTATTGGGATTTCATCTTGCGCCAGAGCGCCGAGTTTATCTAATATGTTGTATGCCGATGCATGCTGAATCATGTTCTGACCGTATACTGCAAAGTATGGAGAGCACTGAATTGAGGTATGAAAGTCACTTCTTAAAACTGAAAGTATTTCGGGTATATGCCTATCCCAGTCAGTATGGTCCTGTTTATCCTTCAGAAAAACTCTTATTTTTGAAACAATCTCCCTATTTACGCGTTCAGACGCGTTAGCCTGTGGTGAGTATAGCCCTGTCTTAATGTGGGTTACCCGGTAATTCTCTAAAAATTGCTTCATATCCTTTGAGGTAAACTGTTTACCGTTGTCGCTGTGGATATACTGAGGGACCCCTACAGTTGGAAAAATTTCAGAAGTGAAGTAATTCATAACGTTCACCGTCGTCGCTCTCTGCATGGGCTTCAACCAAACATACTTTGAAAAATGGTCCAATAAAATGAAAAGGAATCGATTTCGACGCTTCGATCTCGGATATGGCCCCAGGAAATCGCAGTAGAACCGCTGAAATGGTCTTTCCGAAGTAAAGGTATTCGCTATGGGTGGCCTGGCTTGTTGATTTGTTGCTTTTACCGCTTTGCAAATGTCGCACTTGCGTACATACTCCCGGACGTCCTTAGCTTGGCTTGGCCAGAAGTATTTCTGCCGAACGCGCTCCAAAGTTTTCTGCCACCCTCCGTGGTAGCTCCTGTTCGCATCGTGCGCAAGTCGTATTGCCTCCTTCATCAACCCAGTCGGTAACCATAACCGCCATAGCGAATGCTCCTCATCCTCCACACCCTTACGAAATTTAACCCTTTTGAAAACTACGCCCTCGTTTACACGTAAATCCGGTAGTGCCTCTTTGTTATCTAAAATGGTTCGGACTAGATCCGAGTATGCGGCACTTGCAAATTCTGGCGACTCTAAATCTATTTCGTGAGGTGTGTTCGGATAGGTCAGCGCGTCTACATCGAAGCGCGATAAAGCATCCGGTACAATATTCAGGGTTCCCTTGCGATGTTCCATTCTAAAGTCATATCTCTGAAGCGGAAGCGACCACCTAGCCAATCTACCACTCAAATCCTTTTGAGTCATCAACCACTTGAGGCTCGAATGGTCTGTAATAATACGAAATGGCAGACCCTCAATGTATGGACGAAAGCGTTTTACACTGACTATGGCTGCTAGGCATTCCAGCTCGGTCACGGTATAATTGCGCTGCGCATTGTTAAGCTTTTTTGAAACGAACGCTATTGGATGCTCAGCGCCCTCGTCGTCGACCTGGAATAGCACACCACCCACACCTATTTTGGACGCATCGCACTGAATAACAAATTCTTTCGAGAAATCGGGTTGGGCCAGGACAGGAGCGGAGCTCAAGGCTACCTTCAGCTTTTCGAAAGCCTCTATTGCCTCAGGGGTAAGTTTGAATGGACCTAGCTTTTTCCGAAGGCAATCGGTCAAAGGGCCTGCTAAATCAGCAAAATTTGTAATAAACGCCCTATACCAATTTGCCATACCTACAAACCTACGCACCTGCCTCGGAGACTTCGGGATCGGAAAACTTTTAACTGCTTCTATCTTCCCTGGGTCTACCTTCAAGCATCCGCTACCTATCAAGTACCCTAAATATCGAATTTCCTTTTGACAAAATTTGCTCTTCTTTACGTTAATGGTGAGGCCCGCGTCCCTCAAACACTTTGCTACTTCTGCCAATAAGCTCAGGTGGTCCTCAAAGTTAGTGCTACATACCATCAGGTCATCCAAGTAAACAAAGACGTTCTCACGCAACCGCGAAGGAATGGCCTTGTCCATTAGCCCGCTCATCGTCTGCGGCCCGTTACATAACCCAAATGGCATCACCTTGAAGTGGTAGAGAGGCTTCCCCGGAACTGCGAACGCTGTCTTCTCCTTCGATGATTCTGTCAACTTGATTTGGAAGAACGCGTCCTTCAGGTCGATACCACTGATGAAGTGGGTATCCTTCAACCTACTCAATAGCCCATTAATATGCGGCAACGGGTATGAGTCCTTTTTAGTAACCGCGTTGACTTTTCTGGAATCAATACAAAGCCGGACCTTCCCTGGTTTCCGGACCAACACCACAGGACTACACCACGGCGAGTTCGATTCCTCGATAACTCCCATTTCGAGCAGCCTATCTATCTCACTAAAAGCTTCGACTTGCCTCGGTGGCGAAAGAGGGAAATGCTTGCTCTTTATTGGAACCGCGTCGCCCGTGTCAATATGGTGTTCGACTAGCTTTGTTTGACCCAGACCTAACTTCTCAAGTGACGGAAACGTCTCTACTACGTTCTGCAGCTCGACCTTCTGCTTTGTTGTTAAATCATGGAAATTATGTTCTTGCTCCTTCTCTTCGCTAATCTCTAGACATGCTACACTGGGAAAAATATCCGGCGCTAACGCGAAAGCTCTCCAAAAATCAACTCCGAAATACGCTTCTTGAAGAAGCGAAGGAACAAGGTAAAAACGTATTGTCTTGGTAATATTTTTGAAAGTCACAGGTAAGGAAACAGAACCTAGTATTTTATGCTTGGCGCCACCCGCCGTGTATACGAAAGCCTGTAGTGGGTGGTGCTTAATCCCAATCGAATTCAAAAACTCTTCACAGTCCTTCCCGAGGATAGAGACATTAGCACCCGAGTCCAGCAAGCCTACTATAAAACTGTTTTCTATTTTTATCCGCACCAGAGGCCTTTCATCCTCTGTGAGAACTAAGGTGGTGCTTTGCAAAAGTTTACGCTCCTGTACTCGATTATTATATCTCTTCCTACATCTTACAATATCGTCCGATACGAATGACTCTGGATTGTTTCCGAACATTCTTGACCTAACTAGCTCGCATCTGGTAACCCTCTGTTCCAAACTAGGTGAAAAATGCGCTTGACAAGCAACATCTCTGCTATGACTTTTCAAAATGTGAACTTGCTTTGAAATATGAGCTGACGGCCCTGGACTATCTGAATCTGAGCTATTGGAGCTATCTGAACTATCAGGACAAGTTACTATAACGTTGGGTTGTTTTGTCGCAAGAGTGCCACTACTCCTCGAAAGTTCACCAATTCCATGGCGCTCACTGCTCGCGAAGGTTTCAGCACTCGAGGCGACTCCTCGGGCACTGGCTGATATGGGGGCTATGGCACCGAACGAGTTTCCCCCATCTTCTCGCTCGAATATTGGTTTCCCTGCCGGCGATGGTCCTTCGGACACTTTGGGGTATACACGCCTCTATGCCCGCACTTAAAGCAAAAAGGGTTCCTAATAGGTTCCTCACAATAAATATATGAAAGCCCCATGGCCTGACAATTCCAACACTGTTGTCATTGCCAGGGGTCACACGAATTTAACCTCGCTTGATGCATGTATGTATGCCGCATAGTTCGGACGGAATAAACATTAAATAATATAATAGTGTAGGATATGCATAGGTAGCGTAGGGTATGGTAAGGTTTATTTCTATAAAAAAGCACGTTATAAGTATATTACAATCACAAGATAAATTACTTTACTCACCGCAGTTTTTCTCGACCTCCTTCGTGCAATGACAAATGAAAAATGTATAATGTACAATTGTACAAGTAAATGAAGTGTCAAATTTTGGCGCGAAAGCGCGCCAAATATAATTGGCCATTCTTGCCACATAATTGACATATGGTGGAAGGATGAGAATGAAAGGAAGGCGAGAAAACCGGGTGATTCACATTTATAATATTAAACACATTTAATGACAAGGTGCGTTCTGTGGGTCATTCCATCACATCCCCGACCCCGTGGAACGCTCCGTTTCACCACAATCCACGTCTAAGATCGCCAACTTGGATGCAGGACGTCGCAGTACTCCGCTGCTGGTTTGCACATCAGCGCGGCGAATCTCACCGTCAGTGCCTTGGTATACCTGAATCACCCTGCCACGACACCAGCCCCGCCTTGGCACATTCGTGTCGCAAACGAGAACTAGGTCTCCGACACGCAAGGCCTTTTCTCTGCGACACCACTTCACTCGACGTGTCAACGTTGGCAAATATTCTGCTATCCACCGCTTCCAGAAGCGATCTCTGTATTGGCGAGACACTCGCCACTGCTTACGAAGACTACACACTTTCTGGACAGGATCATCAACGCTAGGAGTGTTTGCTGTATTCGCTGAGCCCAACAGAAAATGGTTAGGCGTCAATGGCTCGTCCTCGTCGCTGCCCACTGGTATGTGCGTAAGCGGCCTAGAGTTGATGAGGTTCTCGTTTTCAATCAACACGCTTATCAATGTGTGCTCCTTAGGAGACTCCTCTTTCAAAGTGTGCCACAGCGCGCGCTTGACGCACTGCACCATTCGTTCCCATACTCCACCTTCAGATGGGTTACTCGGCCAGTTGAACGCCCACTGGACTCCCTTAGACGACAGCTCGCTTTGGACCTTTTCGCAATCAAATATTTCCGTAAATCTTTTCGCCTCTCTGTCGACTCCAACAAAATTGGTTCCGTTATCGGAACGTAAACGTGTAGGTACTCCCCGCCTGTTGATAAAATTACGGATACAGAGTATGCAAGAGTCAGTGGATAAGTCCTGTGCTAATTCTAAGTGGATTGCCCTCACTGTCAGGCACGTGAATAGCGCAACCCATCGCTTCTCCTTACGTCGACCAATGGAAACGTTAATCGGGCCGAAATAGTCTAGGCCAGTAAAGGTGAAAGGGCGAATGTATGGTGTCAAACGGTCTCGCGGAAGTGGGCCCATCATCGGGACAACCGGCTTTGCATTCAAAATTTTGCATACAAGGCAACTGGAAATTACTGCGCGCAGAACTTGACGAAGACGCGGAATCCGTGATGGTCGCTTCAATATTTTGATGCATCATCTTGCCGTGTTTATCGGCAACTACCAACTTTGTTACGATGTGATCGGCCGGCAGAATAATTGGACGTTTGGCATCATACGGCAGGCAAATCGCGGCATCGATTCTTCCATAAACTCTTAGTGTCCTATTTTCATCCATATAAGGGCAGAGTGGATATAGCCCACTCTCACGGGCAACAGGTTGCTGGTCAGTAATATCCCTCAACTCGGCTGCGTATTTTTCTTCTTGCACCAGGCGGCATAATGTTAGCTGAGATCTTTCGAGTTCCTCCGCTGTTAAACCATACATTTGATCGGGCGTCTTCTGATTTATGCATGCCGAAATGAATCTAAGAATCCAAGCGATAGTGCGTCTACGTTTGGTAAAAGAGGAAAAACGACTAAAATCAATAAAGTCCTTACGTGTTACCACTAACGCGAATGTTTCCTTACGTTTAATGTCCAGCGCAACACTTTTACCACCCAGCGACTTCAATACTTCGGGCGAGTTTGATATAAAATTTCGTAAAACAAATCCGGCTATTGGTGTATCTCACACACCTGCTTAGAGACCTTAATGGCTTCATCAAAGGAATCAAAACTATCAACAAAATCATCCACATAGTGGTGCTCGAGAATGGCCTTAACTGCTCGTAAGTTATCTTCTTCACGGTGTCTCAAAGCGTTCACCGTCTTCACATGATGAGCCAAGCACGGCGAACAAGCTGCCCCAAAGGTCATTACTACCATTTCATATACGTCGGGTGGTTTTGTCGCATCACCGCCTCGCCAAAGGAATCGTTGTGCGCATCGATCACTAGGTTGAACCATCACCTGGTGGAACATTTCCATTACGTCGGCGCATACTGCGACTCTACCCTCGCGAGAGTGAAATAATATTGCGGCCAGCGGTCGATACTGCTGAGGCCCTTTTAACAAATGTGCATTGAGTGAAGTCCCATTCGAACAAGCTGCTGCATCAAAGACCAGTCGTAATTTCATTGGCTTATTTGGGTTCACCACGGCGAAGTGCGGCAAGTATTGGACGGTCAGAGGCTATTTCGTCAGCATTAATCTTTCGAGCGTATCCCTTGTGCACGTAACTGTCGATGATTCCACTATATGCTTTGGCAAACTCCTCGTTGCGTTTCATCTTCCGCTCGATACCAACTAATCGCTTGAGTGCCATCGAATAACTTTCGGGCAGGACACCATCATCCGACTTCCATAACAAACCTACTTGGAACCTCCCATTGATCTCTATAGTATTGGCTTCCAACATTGCGTTAGCTCGTTTATCATCGTCGCTTAGCACAGGTGGCACCGTTTTCACTCCAAAGTTTTCTGTTTTAAAATAGTCAGATACGATGTCATGAACCTCTGAATCATTTTGTAAACGTGTTAGTAAGCATGTAGCACTTGGCTTATGTGCCCTATTAGTCTGTCCGAAAATCACCCAACCAAGTTCAGTATGTGCTGCGTACGGACCGTTTCCTTCTGAACCCATGATCTCCGAGGGCAACCCCAGATGGCAATGATCTAATCCAATAAGCATCTTTGGTGTAGCGTTGGAATATAGCGAGGGTGTGAATTGTTTACCAAACTTAAAATTCTCCAAATCTTTCCCTGACAAGGTTTGCGTGGGTAGATTAAGGCTATTTACACCATATACATTACGCAGCATGTGCTTCTTCTTCATCCCGCGACCATTTATGTAGAGATCAACCAATACTGTCGGCTCCTGAATCGCTCTGCCTCCAAACCATTGGATATCGAGTCATTTCCGTTGACCACTAACACCTAATTCCTCCAATAGGTCTCTGTCGACCATTGTTACCGACGATCCTTCATCCAGTAGTGCGAAGACATCCACACTTTTGGTTGGACCATGTAGGGTGACGGGAACTACCCTAAAAAGTAATTTGTTGCTTGAATTTATATTAGCATTGCAGCTTAGGACAGCATCGTTGGTTGATTTCGAAGACTGGTTCGAGGGGTTTGTGATAGGACTACCTACACTTCGCTGCTTGGCATTCGGGTTTTCATGCAAAAGCTTATTATGCTTCTTGCCACAATTATTTATTACACATGTCTTCCGTCTATGACAATCTCTAGTGGGATGCCCATAGTTAAGACAACTGAAACAAAGCTTATGTTGTTTTACCATAATCCAACGATCGGTTACGTTTGCATCTAAAAATTGCTTACATACATATATTTTATGCCCTCCCTTACATATGGAACACTTTATTGCGTTTGTGACATTACCTTGAACCTCGGAAACATGAAAGATTTGTCGATGTCGATTTTCACGTGGTTCGTTGTCTAACACCGTTGAAATAAAAGCGGCAATCTCTGAGAGCCAGTCACTAAAATGTTGAATATTTGGATACGGCAAAATCGTTGATGCACGCCGGGCCCACTCTACTCGCTTACTCATAGGTAGCTTCCGTACCAATTCTTCTAATAAAGTTGGATTCGCTATGTGGTGCTCCCCATTGATAGATTGCAAAAATATGGAAAGATTTTTTGTTGTTGTCGCGAACTGCACAATTTTACCTATGTTGGTTTCTGAAATCGGCGAAACTTCTCTTATTTGCTTTAATTGGCTACGAATCAAAACCTCAGGTCGACCAAAACGTATACGTAGATGCTCAACCGCATCATTGACATTATTTGGATGAATCAAAAGAGATTTAACTACCTCCCGCGCTTCACCTTTAAGGCACTTATATAAACGTTGATTATTTTCAAACTTCGTATACCCGTAAGCAACTGTCGACTCGACATAAGCAGTGTAAAATATTGGCCATTCTTCCGGCTGTCCAGAGAACTCCGGAAGGTCGATCAACTTTTTACGCGACGTCATAGAACCAATTGCATTTATATCATTAGTTGCTGCTCTTTGCAGCTGTATAGCTGAATCTACTGAATTGCGTGCTGGCGAATTGGTGTACGACGAGGCACGGTTGTTCGAGTTCAATGCAAATGTCGTCGGGTGCATATACACGGGCGGTGGCAGTACGCTTTGTTGTAATGCGTATGACGTTATATTGTTATCACGTATTTGTATTTGCCCCCCGAGATTTGCTTGAATCGCAGCTGTATTAATTGTTGGTTGCAACGAACTTAGGAAGATGTTGCTGGCATCACTTTGTTGTGTAAGTGCACTGGCATGTGCTTGACTTGTTGGATACATCGAATGTTGAAACGCATTTGGCATTATGTTGCTCGTTTGGCTGGCTGGGTACATAGGATGTTGCGACACGCTCGGCAACATGTTGCTGGCTTGACTCATTGGGTACAAGCACGAACCTGTATGCGATTCCCTCGACATTGAAATTGGCATGGTTGACATGGTATCACTTACCACCGGTGTTGTTTGACCAAAAAACAGCGCATTAGTTGACCTAGCTAACAATTCTTTATTCTTCCCTAAATCTGATTTGCTTAACCTAACCTCAGCCTCCTTTAGTTGACGTTGCAAAATGGCAATTTGATTCTGCATAGAAATTAACGCGGTTTGCTGTGACGAAGACTGCATGCTGGCATGTACTGTTGGTGGCGCTGGCTGTGGAGCACTCCCAGTGATTGTACTGCCATGTACTATTGGTGGCGCTGGCTGTGGAGCACCGTCGGCGATTGTACTGGCATGTACTATTGGTGGCGCTGGCTGTGGAGCACCGTCGGCGATTGTACTGGCATGTACTCTTGGTGGCGCTGGCTGTGGAGCACCGTCGGCGATTGTAGTAATGGCGATAAATGGAATGTCAACTCTATTATTAGCGGCAGTGCGGGCTGCTAGGCGTACGTTCACTTCTCCGCTTTTAAGCAATGATTCGGCGGGATATATTTGCCGGTAAGGTTTATTTCTATAAAAAAGCACGTTATAAGTATATTACAATCACAAGATAAATTACTTTACTCACCGCAGTTTTTCTCGACCTCCTTCGTGCAATGACAAATGAAAAATGTATAATGTACAATTGTACAAGTAAATGAAGTGTCAAATTTTGGCGCGAAAGCGCGCCAAATATAATTGGCCATTCTTGCCACATAATTGACATATGGTGGAAGGATGAGAATGAAAGGAAGGCGAGAAAACCGGGTGATTCACATTTATAATATTAAACACATTTAATGATAAGGTGCGTTCTGTGGGTCATTCCATCACAACTGTATTCCTGAATAGTCCGGTTTTCTATTGCGCCGATACTCCAACGCCTCGATCTGCGGGTCAGCTTCGCAGTCTTCGCCTTCCATCCTCCTATCAGGTGTCATCGCTCGGGCTTCATTGACATGTCGTCCAGTAAAAGTTGTTCCCAGGATTTTACTTTCCCTCAGCACCTGTTCTCCTTTTCGTGCTATATCGTGTAGGTCATGCAATGTCCTCGCCTCTGCGTTGAACAGCATAAGCTTCAAGCTACTGTTGACGTTCCGTTTTATTATGTCAATCAGTAGGGCTTCGGACATCGGTTCTCGAAGACGCGCGTTGAGTGCTACTATGTCAGTGTGGAACACATCGTATGACTCACTTAGCTTTTGCTTTCGCATTGAGATCTCCATCATGATCTCGTGGTCACTTTTCAATGTTCCAAACTCACGCTTCATAGAATAACACAAAAAAGGATAATTCGCGTTTGGGTTTTGCTTGGTGAACAGCCAGTACCATTCTTCAGCCCGCCCTGACAGAAATAGGTGAACACTTGCCATAAGCTGGTCATCAGAACACTGAGTCCGCTCACATAAAGTGTCTAACTTAAACAAAAAATCTGCTACGCTCCCAGTACCATCGAAGGAGACCTTCCACTCCTGTGGTTTCACCGCCATGTTGTTCGAAACGATGTTGGCTTGGTTACTAACAAAGGTCTGGGCCCGTTTCCTTTCATCCCTATTGGTGTTCCTCGAATAGGTCGCACCGCCCTGCGACGATGTTACTGCAGCGTTAAGTAGGTCCATGTTTTTCCTGATCGTCCTCATTTCGTTACGCATCTCCTCCTGAGAAGTCCTGAACAGCTGACGTAGCACGTTCACCCACGAGTCTTCAGGAGGGGCCTCGACAATATTCCGCGGAGTTCGCCTATCACCTAAAGTGTTAAGAGGTATAGAGTTTTGTAGCAAAGCTCCAGCTTCTTCCTGTATACCTGTCAACACGTTAGTCGAAGGGTCAAAAATATTATGCATAGGATCTGCGGCCATGGACGAGTCAAGGATATTAGTGCTAGCCGGTCTATCCATCTTATGGTTGGAAGCAGGGTTCAATACTGTCCCGGTCGAATCTCCTCTACCCGGACTACCTACTGGAGAATGCATCACTAAAGGCCGATTTGTGGGCTGTTTCGGAAATGCCCCTCTACCCTGACCTCTAGGTTTACCCCCACTTCCTCGGTTAGAATTTCTAGTAGTCATGCGTTCAGCTGACTGTTCCATGTCTACTAGGAACTATAAAAAAAAATCGGTCAATCAAAAAAATGTCTAAGTATTGCTTTCGGTTACAAGGGGCGGTTGGAAGGCACAAGGTCAAAATTCACCCTCCCTACCCTATAATACCGACGATTCGTATGGTTGATTACGTCAACGTTAATCAAGTCGCTAATCGTAACGACTGTCCGTTAAAAATAATTTAATAAAGTTTAAAAAAAAAATATATATATATATTAAGGTGCCTCGCCAAAAAAAGTTGCAGTGTTTCCACCGGAATTTCAAAGTTCAATGTATTCTAAGGCCTTGGTCAAAATATTTCGGAAAAATATTAAAATTTACCGGAGCTAAACCGCGTTAAAAAAACGCTAAAAATATCCTTTTTTTTTGTATGAAAGGAGTATGAAAAAATATTTTTTAATAAAAAGCACCTGAGATGATGAATTAGCTGGAGTACAAAAGGTAAGCATAAAAAAGTTTGAAAATTTTATCAACGGAATCCAAATATTGAGATGTATGATGATGTTTTTGGTCATATTTCGAGGGGTAGGTTTGTGGAAAACTTTAATAACTCAGCCAATTATTGACGGATTTGGATGATTAGGATATCATTTGAAAGCTATTTTCGAGACGTTGCCATTTTTGCAAAATTTAACCCTTTTTCGTCCAATTTTTTCACATTGCGAATATTAGCACACAGTTATACAGCAGGATATTACCTTGGATTTTTGTATGAATCTACATCGAACATTGACTTCTTTCAATCCTTATACAATTTATTATCGAATTCTGCTCCATGGAAGTTTTCTCACAATTTGTTGTGCCAAAAATACTATTTAATGCTACCTCTTTGTCAACTTTAATTGACTGGGATGAGGCTGGTATCACAGAACCGCCGTGTCTACAATTTCATTCGCTGGAATTTTTGATGTCATATTACGATTCCGACAATATCATCCAAGTTCCAGGTATGCTGGATTTATTGTTAGAAATATTATACTCCACTCACATACACACTTATCTAAATCGGTTTTCACTTTGTTTTACCTTATCATTTCAGAGTTCCCTTGCCATTCGCAAAACACTGAACGCTTCGTACGAACTGTAAGCCAATCTGCCACCTCCGTCGTCGACAAAAACCGCCTAGGTTATACTGCAAATAAAATAGAATCACGAAAATGCTATAAAAGGCTACAGTCACGGCAAGACTTTGTATGAATAAATAAATAATGTCGATAAAGTGCGCTATTGCCAAAAAACTTTCTTCCGTATTTCGATGGGTTTTCTTATTTTAAGAGCTTACTTAGGTTAGGACTCCTTTAGTAATTTGTTCATGATAATTGAGGAGTGTTAGTTAGTCAGAGCTAGTCTGGCTTATTTCATTTTGCCTTAACCTATCTTGAACTAAGTCCAAAGTATGAGAAAACTTCCATGGAGCAGAATTCGATAATAAATTGTATAAGGATTGAAAGAAGTCAATGTTCGATGTAGATTCATACAAAAATCCAAGGTAATATCCTGCTGTATAACTGTGTGCTAATATTCGCAATGTGAAAAAATTGGACGAAAAAGGGATAAATTTTGCAAAAATGGCAACGTCTCGAAAATACCTTTCAAATGATATCCTAATCATCCAAATCCGTCAATAATTGGCTGAGTTATTAAAGTTTTCCACAAACCTACCCCTCGAAATATGACCAAAAACAGCATCATACATCTCAATATTTGGATTGCGTTGATAAAATTTTCAAACTTTTTTATGCTTACCTTTTGTACTCCAGCTAATTCATCATCTCAGGTGCTTTTTATTAAAAAATATTTTTTCATACTCCTTTCATACAAAAAAAAAGGATATTTTTAGCGTTTTTTTAACGCGGTTTAGCTCCGGTAAATTTTAATATTTTTCCGAAACATTTTGACCAAGGTCTTAGAATACATTGAATTTTATAATTCCGATGGAAACAGTTTGTCCATTTCTTTTTGTATGGAGCGTGAGGCACCTTAATATATATACGTGTACAATATACGCTGAAAGAAAGTTTGATTACTAAATATACGTTTGAAAGTCAAAATGCAATGAAATACGATATGTAGTTTTAAAAAAAAGGTAGTGGTATGTGTATTTAAATGTTCAATGGGAATGCTGACATCCCATCATTAGAAGGCATAGGCATGATTGAGAAAAAAAAATAAACATAAAACATTTGACAAGGACATATCCAGGTACACCTACCGCAATGCAGGGGTGGTCTTAAGGACACCTCGCCCTGAGACATGTGGGTATACCATGGCGAAAATTTTGAAAAAGTTAAACTTATTTGGACTACAGTACTCCCGACCGCAATGCAGGGGCTGCTAAAGGCTGCTAAAGGCTGCCGCCTGAGACTTGCCGAGGCACTGTAGACCGCAATTGACAGAAAGAAACTGAAAATTTATTTTACTTTACACCTCTTCAGCTGCGCCGCAATGAAAGGATTCGGTTAGGTACCGCATTTTCCCAGACTTGCGCAGTTGAAAAAGTTCAAACTTATTTGGACTCCAGCACTCCCGACCGCAATGCAGGGGCTGCTAAAGGCTGCCGCCTGAAACTTGCCGAGGTGCTGTATACCGAAAATGACAAAAAAACTGAAAATCTATGTTCTACGCCTCCTCAGCTGCGCCGCAATGAAAGGATGCGGCTAGGTGCCGCATTTCCCCAGACTTGCGCAGTTGAAAAGGGGGTTATTCGGTTCCCCACTCCTCCTTCCGCAATGCAGGGGCTGGTAAAGGCTGCCGCCTGAGACTGGTTAGAGGAGTGGAGATACCTACAAAAGAAAAAAAAAATGCGTACAAAAAAAAACAAAGACAAAACAAAACACACGTTCGGCAAAACAAAAATTTAATAATCCCTAAAAATCTAAACCCCACTTAGCGGACATATTTATTTTCCCGAAGCCGACATCGGACAACAGACCCGGGACAAAAAAAAAATATGTATATTACAAAAAAACTAAGTGCGTTTAGCACTACCTCACCGGGTGAAATGCAAAAACTTCCGGTGGACATGACGTGAAGTCGCGTGGAGCCCTCAGCTACTGAACCCGAAGACCCATCCGGACGACCTGATCAGTCCCACCATCCCGTCGCAACGCAGGTGGCGGCTACTGGGCCTGCCTACCTGGGACATACGAGATGGTGAAACCTCACAAATCGACCAGAAAAGTCATCGAGGCCAGCGCCTCGGGTGCCACGTTGGGCGCCATCTGTCATGGTTTGCTGGGCGCCATATGTTACGGACCCCGCAAGCAAAACGTTGGGCGCCATCTGTTATGGTTAACGCGTTCAAATGGCGCAGTAAGGAAGGCGGTCGGCATGATATCAATGTCGCACTGTGGCTAGTCATTGTCGGCTGGGGTGGGCTCTTGCCAACCTTACCGTCCTGCGCCATAAGCAGAGAAAAGGTCAAATCATGCCTTTGAAAACGCGAAGAAAAACGCAAAAACCGCGTCAAAACCACTTTTAAAACAACATCCGGTTAAACCCGGATGCCACGGACAGACCGTTGACATTACAAATTCAAACTCAAAATTCAAACAAAACTATTAAAACGAAAAAAATTCAAAAAGAAAACTGGCAGCTAAACTCAACTCAAAATTCAAAAAAAAATAACCGAAAGTTAATTAGCAAAATGAACTGAAGTAAAACGAACGGATTTAAAAACAAGTAAGGAAGTCTAAGTTCGGGTGAACCGAACATTAAATACCCAGCGTTAGTTTTTAGAAAAAGGGGGCGTGGTTTTCATCCGATTTCGCCCATTTTAAAAACCAATCTATGCCGAGCCTAAACAATAGCGAATTTGGTGGGAGCGGCCACGCTCCTTGCTTATAAAGCTTTAACCGCTTACATGAGCCAAAAGTACTGAATCGATCTTTTCAAGGGTTATACCATGTCCTATATATAACTTTGGAAAAGAAGGCGTGCCATGCCCATAACTTTTAACGTATTTTGTGAAATTTTTCGATGTACGGATATATGTGTCCATTAATCAATATTTACATAATTTTAAAAAAGTGGGTGGTGGCACGCCCACGGATTTTATTATGTTGTTTGTCCCTATTGAAGATCAGTTTTCATTGCAGATCTTTATGATACTTTCACAGTGGCTTGTTAATAGTGAAATGTTGATATTTTGTTTATTCACTTGTGGGCGGTGCCACGCCCATTTTCCAAAATATTACCAAAAAACCTTTAAACATCACAAATAACATCATCAGGTGAATGAGTGTACTAAATTTTAGCATTATATCTGTATCAGTTAAACAGATATTGCATATTCCGGTTTCCTAACTCTCGTTTAGAGAACTTTAGTCCAAAAAGGGGCGTGGTCGTTCACCGATTTTTCTTATTTTCTGTGGTAGTACTCTACATAAACATAACATACCTGGAACCTAGTTTCGTAAACCTATCTCAGATCGTTCTGAAGTTATTAGCAGTCGAATTTGAAAATTGCTTGACTCATAAGTGGGCGGTGCCACGCCCACTTTCCAAAATTTTGCAAAAATAATGTAAAGAATATGAAAATTGATGTATGTACAAAATTATATTATTATAGCGGTATCAGTTAATTAGATATGGACTTTTCAATATTTCCACCTCCTTTCAATATAACTTTTATAAAAAAGTAGGCGTGGTCGCCAAGCGATTTCGTTTATTTTCTATATCTGAATTTAACACAACAATAGTATGCCCTCTACAAAATTTCGTTATACTAGCATAAACTGTTCTCAAGTTATTAGGAGTCAAAATTTTAAAATTTCTTCAAATATATGGGGGCGGTGCCACGCCCCTTTTCAAAAAATTTGGTAAAATCGGCCTAAGAACATATAAATCAATACATATTGCAAATTTTATCATTGTAGCTGCTTCTGATATTGAATTAACCCGTTTTATACGTTTTTCGAAATTTTCGATATCGAAAAAGGGGGCGTGGTTATCATCCGATTTCGCCCATTTTCAATAGCAACCTACCTTGGCCAGAAAGTAACCTGTATGCAAAATTTCATGCAAATATCTCAATTTTTACTCAAGTTATCGTGTACACGGACGGACAGACGGACAGACGGACGGACATGCCTTAATCAATTCCTCTTTTCAACCTAAGAACTTTCATATATGGAACTCTATATCTAACTCGATTATTTTGTGCCGTTACATAGTACCGTTATGTGGACAAAATTAATATACCCTTGTACTAGTACGCTGGGTATAAAAACCTGAAAAATTAAAACCGAACCGGAAATGACCGGTTACCACTCCTGAAATAAGAAATAAACAAACATATAAATCAAAAAAATAAGGCCGAACATATAAGTGTTGATGCGACGCCCGGTGCTTGGCCCACCCTCATCCATGGCCATCGACGCACCTACTATTCGATGGCCCCTTACCTAAAAATCCTATGCCTTCTAATAATGAGGAAAGTCAGCATTCCCATTTAATTATAGTTTTTATTTATAACTCATTCTTAAACCTAATCTTAAAACAATTATTTAAATTAATTTTTAGTTTAGTTATATAACCTCCTCGATTTATTTAAATTTTCTTCTTCTTCTCTTTTCTACTTTTCTCAAGTTACATCTCTATATTTTTAAAATTGTGTTCTTTAATTAAATTTGTGTTACTATAGCTAACTTTTGCTTTTTACCATAGCTAACTTCTCTTTTGCTTATTTATGTATTTTTGTTTTGGTTTGCTTATTTCTATTATTAGGTATTATTACATCATTATTATTATTGTTATGTTATTTTATAATTTATTTATCATTATGTTATTTTATTGGCGGCCTTTAATTTGTTAGAATTGTAGTTTGTTTATTTATTTATTTATGTATTTGATTAGTTGTATTAAAATATATTTTTAGGTATTTAGTTTCTGTATTTAATTAAATTTATTTTATTTCATGTATTTAATTTTATTTAATTTTACGTATTTTAATTTTTATTTTCATTTTATTCTACGTATTTCAATTCTATTTTATTCTGTGTATTTCATTCTATTTTAAATTATATATTTTATTTTATGTATTTTGATTTTATTTACCTTTTATTATTTGTATTTGTGTAGCCTTCGAGCTTTTTCGTTGGCTAATCTCGACGCTGGTAAATGAAATAAAACGCTGGTCGTCCAGAAAAATACAAAGTGGTTTATTTAAATAATAATTGCAGAGGCAGGCGGGTTCGAAGTAACCCGTGCTTCACTATTAGCGATTGACAACGAACCATGGTACAAAAGAAGGTAATTTCACTGTCAAATTTTCGTTGTTGTTGCTCACTACCTGGCAAGTAAAAAGTTCTGACATTTCATGCTACCACTTATTCTTGAGAAAATCCACCTTTTTCTGTCATATATTGACAATTAAAAAGATTTTTTCAAAATAATTTTTTTCTGCTGAAAGAAAAATAAAAAATTTGAAAACAAATAAATTTTAATAAAAAAATAAAGAATAATAAAATGAGTTGCCTTTTTCCAAGTTGTGTAAGAGCAAAAATATTAACTTTTTTACTTTTCCAACAAATCCACACATTCGAGCGAAGTGGTTGCAGGCATGCGAGCTTCGCGAATGCGACTTGCCTAAAGTGCCTTATGTGTGTTCGTCACACTTTGCAAGTGATGAAATGTGTACCGTAAAAAAACAAATCCGAATAAGGCGGAGCGCAATTCCAACAAATAGAAGGTATGTAACCTTTTTTTAATCCAAATGGACGGTTGAGCATTTACATTTACTTTTTATTAAATGTTTTAGTGTTCAAGAGTCGCATATTCGAGGGGAAGAGGCAAACAGCCTGCAAAAATACTTAGAGTTTTTGGAAGGGTAAGCACCTTATATCTTAATCATTATCCTAATATTATTCTTAATTAATATTGTAAATGCGAATGTTGCAGGACGAATGCCATATTTGTGGAGGAAGCAGAAGATGATTTGGATCAATATCTGAAATATTTGGAGGGGTATGTAAATTAAATTTGTTTATATTTAAGTAGAAAAACAATGATGATCCAAAAAACCAAAAAAAATGAAAAAAATTACGACGTAGCTATTTTTTTAATTTTATGTAAGTTTTCGCCAAACCAACCTTATAAAACCTTATATATTTACCTTATAAAAATATGTAATTTATTTACGCTCATACATACTTTGTTAAATATTGTTCTACTTTTAGTCTGTTTGTAATTATAATTAGCTGTTTGTCAAACTGTTGCAATTTGTCTATACTTTCGAACTTAACTATGTAACTTTATATGTACAAAATTTTCCGCTTGTCTCCGTTTTATTTTTGGCACTTCGATCACTCGTTGGCCAGCATACGATTTTTGTTAATTACTAATTGATGTTTAAACAAAAAATTTAGATAAAATAAACAAAAAAAATTACCCTTTAACTCGAGTTTATGGCTCAACCTGAACGCCATATAAAAATTTGATAAATAATTGAATATATAAATTTGTTAATAAAAAAATGTTACTGAAATAGCTGTGTTTTATTTCCATTCTTCAACCTTTAAGGCTGATTTAAACGGGTCAATTTGCTATTCGATTTTTGTCCTTCCACCGCAATTTGACCAAAATCGACGAGAAAATCTAACCGCTATTTATCCGTTTAAATTAGCCTTCAGGTTTTAGAAAATAGTTTTTCTTTATACCCTGATTTTCATTTTAAAATTAATTTAAAAGTGGTGATTTAAAGCACAGAACTATGCTTTAATAACCAATTCGCTCTACTTGAGCTTTTCGAATCGTGTTGGCTTGGAAAAAAATTCTATAAATACTTTCAAAGAGATATACTTCAAAAATCAGTACACAAACAAATTTTTTTTGAAAATGCCCAATTTATTTTTCTAAAATACCCTTTTCTCAATATATGTGATTGGGCAACGCTATGCTATCTTTTGAAAACAAAGGAAATGACAGAAAACTTTTTTTTAATCAAAAGTGAAGCTAGATTGACAACTCATTTTTGACAGTGAAATTACCTTCTTTTTTGTATCATGCAACGAACTGACTTAAAAAATGATGGATGAAATTAATGAGAACCCATAACAAAAGCAATTGCAATAAATGTAACTAACATGTATGAGTGTGTATGGGTATGTCTGAAACCAACTAACGCATTTTCTTTATCATTGCTTCGCAGAGCAATTTACAATGTATGTATATATGTAAATATGTAATGTACATGAAATAAGAAGAGTTTAAGCATAGAGTTTAACTTGACTGCGCTGCTTTCGTTTGTTGTGCTGACGACAGTGGCGGCGTAACCAAACATTCTCCCCCCGTTGGAAGCCTAGGGGTTTCAACCTCATCTTGCTTAGGAAGTGGGCATAGCTTTCGGGTAGCTCTCCGGATGATTCCAGTGGCCGTTTTTAGTTCTGCAACGCGGCATACTCCGTCTGCCCCGTTCAACATTTTCACGACTCTTGCAAGTGGCCACTTAAGTAGTGGCAAATTTTCGTCCTTTACCAAGACGATGTCGTTGATAGATAAGCCAGGTTTTTGATGGCGCCACTTAGATCGTTGTTGTAGCAGAGTCAAGTACTCTTCGCGCCATCGGGCCTAAAATATTTGCTGATAATATGACACACGCTGCCATTTGTCTAACCGATTAAAGTTAAGAGATGTGACGTTCGGTTCATCAAACAAAGTCAGAGGAGCCGTCCCTATGAAATGGGCTGGTGTCAAAACGTCCAGATCGTCAGGGTGCTCTGAAAGTGAAAATAAAGGTCTAGAGTTAATGATTGCCGCAATGTGACAAATGAGCGTGCGCAGCTCATCAAAGTTTAGCAATGAATTTCCGGCTGTTCGGTAAAAATGGTGTTTAGCCATTTTAACAGCCGCCTCCCACAGTCCACCAAAATGTGGGGAACGAGGAGGAATAAATTTCCAATCGATGCTGTTGTCTAAACAAAATTCGTGAACCACCTTTATGTGACTATCAATAAGAAACAGGCGACGTAATTCGGCTAATTCGTTTCTAGCACCAACAAAGTTAGTAGCGTTGTCTGACCATATTCTAGCCGGGCAACACCGAGTGAGAATGAAGCGCTTGAGAGCATTCAAAAAGGCCTTAGTAGAAAGATCCATGACTAACTCCATATGAACAGCCTTGGTAGCAAAGCATATGAAGATACAAATATGACATTTTATTGGCTGTCTGTTTCGTATTTCGTTCTTATAAAAAAATGGTCCACAAAAGCCCACGCCTGTGACCTTGAATGCATACGATGTGTTTACTCGATCATGAGGAAGATCCGCCATAATGTGCTCAGATATAAAGGGCTTAGCTCGAAAACAGACTGTGCATTTACTCACTGTACTCGATACAGTTTTCCGACCTCCGATTGGCCAGTAATGCAGGCGAATGTTAGCCAGCAATGCACGAGGACCGGCATGTAAGTTGCGTCTATGAAAGTGCATGATTATAGCAAGAGTTACCGGATGGCTTCTAGGCAATATAATGGGGTGTTGACCATCGAAATCCAATGCTGAGTTTTTTAGTCGTCCACCTACCCGTATTAATGCTTCGTCGTCGATAAATGGAGATAAAGACGAAATGCAGCTGTTTGACTTTATCCGTTCACTATTTTTCAAGGCATTGTAGTCATCCGAAAGACTGGCCATTTGAATTGTTCGTAAAAGCAATTTTGTTCCCTGGTGAATATGATCGACTGTTAATCCGCTATGGCGGATCCTATGAATAAATTTGTAGATATATCCGAAAACGTGCTGTAGCTTTGTGAAAGAGGTGACATATTTGGAACGAAGTGTCATGTCAGTGATCTGAGGAACTATCAGTAGGACCTTCTTGCGCAGCTCGGGGAGATCTTTCACTGCACTACAAGTGAGTGGCCATTTGCTTCGATCTTCAGCTAAAAATTCGGGACCGCGAATCCAAATGGAAGATTCGATGAGCTCACTGGGAGATGCGCCCCTAGAGAGAATGTCAGCTGGATTTGACCTTGTTGGTACGTAATTCCACTCCATGCCTGCCGTCAACTCTTGTATCGCTGCTATACGGCTTGAAGCAAAGATTTGAAACCGAGATGGCTCGTCGTGGATCCATGCAAGTGCGACTGCGGAATCCGACCAACAAAAGAACGGACATTTAAAAATGTTCATCTCAGCTACTTCATGAATGAGTTGTGCCAACAGTGCCGCTCCACAAAGCTCTAACTTCGGTATCGTTAGGGTTTTGAGAGGTGCTACACGCGACTTGGAGCAAAGTAAATGCACCTGCCTCTCTATTCCGTTGTCAGATACTACGTATACACAGGCTCCATAAGCCTGAACGCTAGCATCGCTGAAGCCATGAACCTCGACCACACCCTTTGGCAGGATAGACAGCCGAGGAAAACTAAGTTTCGGTATGCGAACAAGATCTGAGTATAAACTATTCCACGATAAATTCAACGATGAGGGCAAACTTTCATCCCAGTCGAGACGCTCCCTCCAAAGATGCTGAAGGAAAATCTTTGCCTTCGAAATAATCGGACCAATGAGCCCCAATGGGTCATAAAAACGAGCAATGGTTGACAAAACCGATCTTTTGCAATTCCTCTTTGCTGTAACCGTAGGTGTAAATACAAAAAGTAGGTCCCAGGTGAGACCAAGTGTCTTAGTGACATTACTTCCATCATCGAAACTCAAAAGAGGTTCGGTATCTTCGCTTGGTATACCTTTAAGAAGTTCCACCTTATTAGTGCACCATTTGCGCAACTTAAACCGACCCTTGGCTAACATATTAGTAGTTTGTTTCATAATCTCTCTGACTTCTTCGACAGAATCACCACCCGTAATGAGATCGTCAACATAAAAGACTCGCCGTAAAATTTCAGCTCCGATAGGAAACAGCTTCTGTTCGTCAGAGGCTAATTGCTGCATAGATCGTACTGATAAAAATGCAGCCGGCAGAGTACCATAAGTTACTGTATCAAGTTTAAAAACTTGAACTTGATGTTGTGAAGTTTCGCGCCATAATACGCACTGCAAGTAGGAGTCATACTTCGCTACTCGTACACATCTGTACATTTTGCAAATATCACCAGTTAGGGCAACAGAAAATGTTCTAAAACGCAACAATATGTTGCGGAGCCGTCAAATACAACCCGTAATTTTGTGGTGGTACTGTCTTCTTTCATTATGCAGTGATTTGCAAAGATGACGATTTTCTTGTTTAACTAAAGACATATGCCCCAAGTCTAAATATTCTTGCATAAACGCAGCGTAATTTTTCTTTAGTTCAGGTTGGCGATCTAATTTACGCTCCAGATTTAAGAATCACGCAATGCTTGAGGATACGACTCCCCTAGCTTATTTATATTGGGTTTAATAGGCAATCGAACCGAATAGTCCCCAGTTGATAATCGAGTAAAGTTGGCCTTGAAGTGGGATTCACAATCAATCTCTTCCTTGGTATATTTGACCAAAGAGGCGGAACAGCTTTCAAGCTCCCAAAAACGACGAACCAATTGATCAAGCTGAGTGGATGGTTTCGTTGAGGAAACGGCGTTTAAAACCCTTGCTTTTCTGGGCTTAGAGTCGCCACCTGTGACTACCCATCCTAATCTGGTTTTTTGAAGTAATGGCAGACCAGACGCCAACTTGATCTGCCCAACACACAGAAGATCATAAAAAAGACTTGCACCTATAAGCATATCAACGCGTTGGGATTTGTGAAAGTCTTTGTCTGCTAGACGAATGTTGCAGGGAATGTTCCACGATGCTATATTTAGACTGAAGTTAGGTTGATTGTCTGTTATGTTGGGGGCTACTAACGCAGAAATGAAAGTAGTGTATTCAGAAGCTTGAGAACGCAGATTTACGTTGACAGTAAAGCCATCAGACTGGAACTCAGAGTCGCCAAGACCAGATACAGATGCAAATGATTCAGTTTTACGCAGTTGTAGCTGTTGAGCAAGTCGAGATGTGATTATGTGCAATTGCGATCCGGAATCGAGCAACGCACGACAGGGCACCCATGTACCAGCACTATTCCTGACGTCAACAACCGCAGTAGCTAGGAGCACAACATCACAATTGAGATTCGGGGCACATGAAGAATCAATGACGGAAGGGAAAACAACAGTGAGAGAGTGATGTGCATGTTGCGGAGTATATTGCGACAGTGGAAGATTTTGTTGTTCACGTATTATGCCACAGCCATTGGAATCGTCAAAGTGCAATGAGCTATGATGCCTGCCGCCGCATGTACGACATGAACCGGCAGGGCACGCTCTCAACTGGTGGCCTCTTCGAAGGCAATTAATGCATAACGACAGCCGCTTGGCTTCTTTAAGACGTAGTTGTGGCGATAAATTAGTATATCTGCTGCAGCTATATATGGTATGGTCTGTGGTGTTACAGAGAGCACAGCCATTTGATGTGTTAGTGGATATAAAAGATTTACTACTGGAGTTAGTGTTTCTAATATTCTTGCCCACCTGAGATATACGAGTACTTGCTGCAACTGAGTGTTCGACATTTTCCAACTTTTGGCATCGTTTTTCCAGAAAAGTAGTAAATTGTTCACATGATGGGATGACATCTAAGGGCGCGCTTTCTTCCCACTTAGTCTGAGTTGCAGTATCCACCTTTTCCAATAAACTATGTATAATTATGCAGGCCGCTATTTGCTCCGAGTCTCCAATAGTTTGCAATGCTCGTAAGTTAGCGTTAATTTTATCTGATAGCTCACGTAACCTTACCGATGAAGATGCTTCAACCCTCTTCAACCCCAGAATCTCAGTGATGTGTGCCTGAAAAATAAGACGCTTATTATTAAAACGTTTTTGGAGTAAATTCAAAGCAATATTGTAGTTTAAACCACTGATCTCCAACGAACGGATGGTATCCAATGCAGCACCCTTCAGCGACGTTCGCAAATGCTGCATTTTCTCGACATCAGTGAGATCAGGGTCCTTGTCGATTATTGTTGTAAACATTGAAATGAAGTCGGTGTATTCCGTGTAGACACCACTAAATGTTGGCAACTTTAGCTCAGGTAACCGTGGTCGACTTTGCATTATTATGGTTTGACCTTCAGGTGACTGCTCATATCGCATAGTTGAGCAAGGTGGCATTTGAGATGAACGCCGTCGAATCTTGTGCCGTATACGGGACCGTATTGAAATGAGCAGAGTTTGTCATAAATTGAGTTGAACGTAGCTGCCATCTGGTCCAGGCACTCCAGCCTTACGCTTAAATCCGATTCGTTGAGCAAATTGATTTTCTCGCCTTCGATCGCCTTTTCAATATTTTGCGCTTGCACATAAATTGATTGCGCCTTGCGCTTGTAAAAAACTTGTTTATCCGCAGGTGGTGGATTAGACTGTTCACCTCCTGTCATGATGCAATGTTGTAGAACTAACCAACTTGCTGAAAAACTAACTATGATATTCAGAGCCTTTTCAATATATTGCGTGATTTTGCAACGGCAAGAATTTACCGCTTTATTCCCGTATGTATTTGAGTGCCAACAAACTTAGACACCTGCTGCCGCAGTTGTGTATGTACACCGGTAATATTCCAATATATATTTACCACTTCACCGTAAATGCATTTATAAGTGCTGCGCAGTCAGCCGGCAAAAAATTTTTACTGTTATAGGTATGTATATGGCAATTGCTATTTTTCCTTTCGATAAGGCAATAGCAATCACGTCGGGGTCACCAAAAATGTGTAGCCTTCGAGCTTTTTCGTTGGCTAATCTCGACGCTGGTAAATGAAATAAAACGCTGGTCGTCCAGAAAAATACAAAGTGGTTTATTTAAATAATAATTGCAGAGGCAGGCGGGTTCGAAGTAACCCGTGCTTCACTGTTAGCGATTGACAACGAACTGACTTAAAAAATGATGGATGAAATTAATGAGAGCCCATAACAAAAGCAATTGCAATAAATGTAACTAACATGTATGAGTGTGTATGGGTATGTCTGAAACCAACTAACGCATTTTCTTTATCATTGCTTCGCAGAGCAATTTACAATGTATGTATATATGTTGTGTATGAGTTTAACTGGACTGCGCTGCTTTCGTTTGTTGTGCTGACGACAGTGGCGGCGTAACCAAACAGTATTATTCTATTTTATTTTATGTATATTATGTTATTTAATTTTAGGTATTTTAATTATATTTTATGTTATGTATTTTAAATAAATTTTTTCATATTTTAGTTTAATATGATTTAATTTTATTTTATTCCATTTAATGAATTCTATTTAATGAATTTCTATAATTCAGTAATTTAACCTTTTTTCTTTATTTATTTATTTATTTATTTATTTATTTGTTTATTTGTATGCTTATAATTCAGTACAAAGATTTAATCTTATATAACAGCACTGAATAGTATTATAGTCATATTAAAAATAAAAAATATTATGCCAAAAAAATAAATATAATAATAAAATAAAACTAAGACAACAACTTAGATTTAATTTACAATATAAAATATTAAAAAACAGATAACAAAAAGTCAAGAGTTTAAGTTTTAAAGTTAAAAATATAACAGTGATGTTTAACAGTGTTATTTAAAATGTTCATATATTAACTTTTTAAATTGCATTGCGTTGCTGACTAATTGCAAGTAAGGGGGTAATCGATTCCAAATTCGTATAGCGTTTATATAGAAATGTTGATCTGAAAAAGCAGTGTTATGTTCTATTTTTTCTTTTGTTTATATTAAAAATTCTTTCTTAGTTTAGTTAAATCTATAAATTTAGTTTATTTAGGTTAAACCCTCCTACCCTTCCTTTACTTTTCCTTAAATATTTTTTTTTGTTTAAAATTAAATTTTATTGTTTTTTTTCTTGCTTAAGTAAATCTATTAATCTGGGTTATTTTAAATTTAACCCTTCTATCCTTCCTTTATGTTATTATAATTTTAGAATATATATATAATTTTTTTGTTTGTTTTTTTTGATACGTAATTATAACTACATTATTATAACTACAGAAACTACATAGGTCCAAAATAGGTAGGTCTCACCCGGTTGTTGCAGTAGGCCGTTGGTGGGGCACTACTGGTGTTGTTGTTGTTAGTGTTGCAGTAGCCCGTTCACTTGGGTGCTACTGTTGTTGTTGTTGGTCGCTGTTCTTACTGGTGTTGTTACAGGTGGTTGTGCGGCGGGCCTATATCACGTCGGCCCTCGCTGTTGTTGTTGTTGTTGCCGGTTGGACGGCGGGCCTATATGAGGCCGGCCCCCGTTATCGTCATTGTTGGTGGTTACGGCTGGTTGTTATTGCCGTTGATTCCGGCGCTGTTGTTGTTAGTTTAAGGCGGCGGGCCTATATTAGGGCTGCCCCCGCTATCGTCACTTCTAGTGGTTGGTGTTGTTGTCGCCGGTGTTGCAACCGGTCGTCGCTGCTGCTAGTTCAATACGGTGGGCCTATAAGAGGTCGGCCCCCGCTGTTGTTAATGCTGGTGATGTTGTTGTTGTTGCTGCTGTTGCCGGTTGGACGGCGGGCCTATATGATGGTGGCCCCCGCTATTGTTACCGGTTGGTAATGGCTGTTGATGCCGGTGCTGTGACGGGCTGCTGATGATACTATTGTTGTTGCGGCGGGCCTACAAGAGGGCGGCCCCCGCTGTTGTCACGGCTGGGGGTTGGTTTTGTTGCCGGTGTTACAACCGGTTGCTGTTGTTGTTACAGGTTAGGCGGCGGGCCTATAATAGGTCGTCCCCCGCTCTTGTTATTGCTGGTGATGTTGTTGTTGTGGTTGCTGATTGGACGGCGGGCCTATATGAGGGCGGCCCCCGTTATCGTCACTGCTGGTGGTTACAGCTGGTTGTTGTTAATGCTGATGATGTTGTTGATGCTGGTTGGACGGTGGGCCTATAAGTGGGCGGCCCCCGGTTGTTGTTGTTAGTTTAATGCGGCGGGCCTATATTAGAGCGTCCCCCGCTATCGTCACTTCTAGTGGTTGGTGTTGTTGTCGCCGGTGTTGCAACCGGTCGTCGCTGCTGCTAGTTCAATACGGTGGGCCTATATGTGGGCGGCCCCCGCTGTTGTTAATGCTGGTGTTTGTTGTTGTGCCGGTGGTTACTGTGGTTGCCGGTTGTTGTAGTTCAGTGGTGCGCGCGATGATGATGCGCATGCTAGTGCGTTGCGATGATGGCGCTTGTTGAGGGCGCGTTCCGATGGTAGTGGTTCATTGGTGGCTCGTTGTGATAGCAGCGCGCGATGTGGCGCGTTGTGATGTTTATGCCGTATTGTAGTGGCGTGCGCGATGACGATGCAATGGTGGCGCTGAATGGTCGCGCTGTTGTAGTGGCGCGCGCGATGGTGGAGCGGTGGTAGCGCGCGCAATGATGGTGTGCTGCTACAATGGTGGCGCGCGATGCGATGGTAGGGCGTGCGATGTTGGTGCGCGTTGTGAATGAAGCGCGCGATGGTTTTGCGCAATGGAGTAGCGCTGTTGAGGTGCGTCAAATGGTTGCGCGCTGTTGTGGCACGCGTTCGTATGCGCGACGATGTGAGCGCTGGTGGGGCACACTGAACTAGTGCAAATAACAAGCAATTAATAGAACGCAACATAATTGTTGTTTAACAATTTTATTTCGGTTCGTACACCATAATTGTATATTTGTTGTTGCACTACGTTTCTTTCTTTTGTTTATTATTTGCAAAATTGCTCACTTTCCTGACAATTAATGATGATGATTGTCACCATGTATAGACTTGAGCATAATTGGCTATGCAGCCACTCTGGTGGAAAGTACAAAAATGGTGTAAATACCATTTCGACGGCTGGGTGGAAGATCGCCCCATCCCAGAATTCGTTCGAACAACGCTCCACCCGAAATTCTCCCTCAAAACCGCCCCATCTGAGAAAACTTTTCAAGAACGCCCTTGAACAAAACCGAAACAGGGCGCTTTTGAAACAAAATCCGAGATAGGGCGCCCCCGGGAAAAATCTAAATAGGGCGTTTTCGAACTGACTGCCGAGATAGGGCGAGCTTCCACTCAGGCATCGATTTGCATTAAGAAAAAGGTTTTTCTTTTGCTCGCTGAATTTTCACAATCATTCACGTTTGTTTTTCACAATTTTGTAGTTATTCACTTCACTTTTGCGAATGTTTCTTCAATGTTCGTTGTCGCAAAACGGCAGCAAAAACTTATTAGTTCGGTTTTTATTTTTTTTATTTTTACACTTTATACAATTGTATTTCTTTTTCGTTTTTATACCACGGCGTAACCACGCGACCGTTCGCACCGAGAAAACTTACACATTTGAATGGTCGAATGCCGAAGCCGTCGCGGTAGAAATTTGTCGGTCAACTGCGACTGCGCAATGGAATTATTCCGTTACCCAGTTTGACATGGCGTGATCGTTGCCAGGTGGGACACTACGATTGGTGGCTGCCATCAGGGTTCGGACTTTTGTTACTATTTTAGGTACTTTTTTGTACTGCCAAATTTGGTAAAAGTACATTCCGGTTTCTGAAACAAAAAAAAGAGCACAATATGTCATTAAATTTAAAGTAGGAGATATGATTTTACTTCCTGATAGCAGATTTTAAGAGATTTGACCCGTAGAAATTGTTTAAAATTGAAAGTTCGGTGATTACACTTTTATTTTAAGGCTTTAAAAAAAAGGAATTTAGTACTTTTACTCTCACTACTATTTTGTTCTTTAGTTAGTTTTATTAAAGGTAAATTTTCACGTATGGAACAAAAGTTGAAATTACAGAAGGTTAAAAATGAATAATTATCTTACGGGAGAGTTTGAAGTCAGAGAAAAATTTACTTAATCAAAGGAAAAATCGAACTATGGTGCTATTAAATGGGAGCATAGAGCGGAGTAGATTTGCATAAAGTGCATTAGGTATTAAAATTGCTACAACTTTTATTAAGTCCGAACCCTAAAGGCACGCTTTCGTTGGCGCGCGAAAAAAGGAAGGTTCTAGAACTTGTGTTTGGTGTGTTCCCTTGGTGGTCCGCGGAACCCGACGTTACTGGGTTTCAGGATAGGAGACACATGAAACTCCTTATCCGACCCTGCCATGGATAATACTAAAATACACGAATATTGCCGCCGTTAAAATGGTTAAATTCCCACCTTACGAATGCTTTTTACCGATTACTAATACTTCTTGACCCCTTTGTTTGCACCTTGTTTTGGCGATATGATGGGTTATTCATCGAGTCAAGGTCAGGAATCAGGACGGGATTCCACGTGTCTCCCACACTACTAATTGATGAATAAATATAAATATAAATATATTTAATTCACTGTCATTTTTCGGGCAATCTGGTTTACCCTACTATTTATTTCTGGCCACACCGAGAACACACCAACCACTTGTTTGTCTGGAAATTGAAAGTTCCGTTATTGGTGTCTTTTTCCATTTCATGGAACATTTAGTGCTGCCACCTCGGCAAAAATCACTGAACAATCACAAAACTGTCACCTATCCAACCGCAGTGAGTCATACCCATCAAATTCAATAAGGGAAAATGACTATAAGTTAGAAGTAGACCATAACAAAATGCATTCGTTGCAAGCCTTATTTACATATTTAGGTACAGGTTTATAGGTACATAATAACCGTAAACTTAAAACTTAATAATAAAAAACTTAAAATCCATTTCATCACATTATTTTAAATACTTCCCAACAAATCTCCACCAAAGCTGGCAATGCTTTGGTCAGGATTAATATTTATTGAAAAATACCCTATTCTTCAGTTCCCAATTCTCTCTTTGTTAGTGCTATTTTGCTTTCCTAAATCATGCTCATCTCTTATGATTTCTAATTCCATTTGGAGCTTCTTTTTCGAAAGTTCGTGCTCTTCAGCGATGTACTTCATATGAAGTTCGCACTTTTTGGACTTACTTGTGGCAATATCGGCCCAGGCGACGGTGGTAGAATTCCCCTTTCGGGAATCTCAAGAAATTCACCAATCATATGTGGTGAAAAAACGCTGAGACAATCAGCTGGTTGCACATTCCATTAGTGATGAGAAATGTTGTACTCATATAATTTTTCTATCGATTACATGAGAAAGAAAATTGTTTAATGCATGGTATGAACAAAATAATTTACCAAAAGCTTAGCGAATATTATTTTAAATACAAATGTACAAAACCACGCTTTATAACTTCCATTAAAAAGCCTTTAACCTGAATCGATTACCTGAAGAATGGCGATGAAGAAAGAAAACTGAGCAATCGATATAAGTAAGTTGCATCGCTATAGACATCTTAACAAAATAATAGTAAAAAGGCTGAAAAAATAACATATATCTACGCTATGAACAAAAGCATGCGTACAAGCAAAGAGCAAATCGAATGCTATGTAGCGTTCATGCAAAGCCACCCCCTAATAAGGAGCAATAAAAACGATCCAACTAATCAAGAAGGATGGCCGAATTATGGACAGACTTGTCAGAGTCGTTAAACGCTCTCAGAGGACCTAGACGCACTCCGGAAAAATGGGAGGAGGTAAGTATTTAAATATTAATGACAAAAAGTTAAGGAAGCATTGGTGTGTGGTTGCCACTTTGGTAATTCTTTACGACCGTACGTAACTGCTAATACACGTCCAAAAAAATTGGGAGAGGTATCAAAAGACACGTTTTGACCTCTGTAACAAGAATTCGGCACCGGAAAATAAATATTTTATTTCAGTGAAAAGTTATTAACAAAAAACCAAAAAATTACCCAGGTCAAATCCTGATATAGGGGCCCGATCCATGTTTTTTATGTGCAGAACACCTTTCCGCGTAGGCGGCCTTCGGCCGCGCTTCAAAAAATTACCCTGGGCTACATGCCACGGTTCCCACACTTTTCTCACGGTGTAATTTGTGATTACAACAACCACATGAAAATTACAGAAAACTCTAAACTTTGATTGTAAATATCCCGCAAACTACTGAAAATATTTTTTTTCCGGATTCGCATTGCTGGGAACTAAACGCGTCTTTTGATACCCCCCCCGATATTTTTGGACGTGTATTAGCAGTTACGTCCGCTCGTAAAAAATTACCGCCACTTTCAATGTAAAGTAATGGTGACAATTTTTAGGGCGAGGGATGCGCAATGGTATAATTTTTCACTTTTTAGCAGTTGTCTGACAAAGGAAACAATTACCCTTTACAATCTCTAGTTAGTAATTGTGTTTTGTGTTGGCTCACATTTTATTTATTTCAGAGTCTTACGCACTGGAAGAACCAGGTCCGGTCCAGGGCAAGGAAGGCCAAAGCCAATCGGCTAGTTACGGGCGGTGGCCCATTGATAGAAGAGGCTGTATCGGATATGGAACAGAGGGCACTGGATACGATCGGGGGAGTAGTAGTGGATGGGGCACCAGACATACCAACTATTGGTGCAGAGGTATGAAACATATTTATATACATATACAAGGTGGCGCAAAAGTAATCTTCCTATCAGAAAATGCTATAAATTTTGCGATTGGTCCCTAAAGTCAGTTCTGTTTTGACATTTGTGTAGTAAACACATGCGAAATACACGTTAATAAACAATGTTACGCTACACTGCTCCAGAACGCGGAACATTGCTGACTATTTATTTGACAAATAATCGGTCGGTGACTTTGGCACAACGTGAATTTCGTGGCAGATTTCCTGGCCGTCCAACGCCTACTGGTCAATGAGTTCTTTTTGCCGCAACTTGATGAATTGGGATTGGAAAACATGTGGTTCCAACAAGAAGGTGCAACAGCACACACTGCACTTGCCACAACCGATATGCGGAAGGATGCATTTCCCGGGCGCCTATCTCCCGTTTTGGCGATTTGCCTACTGATCAACGAGTTCTTTTTGCCGCAACTTGATGAATTAGGATTGGAAAATATGTGGTTCGAACAAGACGGTGCAACAGCACACACTGCACTTGCCACAACCGATATGCGGAAGGATGCATTTCCCGAGCGCCTAATCTCCCGTTTTGGCGATTTGCACTGGCCAGCTTTTTGAAGTCGCGGTTTTATGTCAACAAGCCTCAGACTCTTGCAGTTCTTAAAGACAATATCCGTCAAGGACCTATCGCCGGAAGTTTTCGCCAAAGTGATGGAAAATGCCATAAAAAGGGATCAAATGACAATCAACTGTGGCGGCGGCCATTTTCATGACATCATATTCTCGACTTGATGTAAAAAAAATTAAAAGACCAAATAAAACTAATCCACAAGAAGAATCAAAGGTTTTCATTTCTTTTTTTAATTACAGCCAAAAAACATCGGAAGATTACTTTTGCGCCACCCTGTACATAGGTATGTGTAAACATATGAGTATACAAAATTAATTTTATTCTTTAATTTTTCAGTCTGATATAATAATTACGTTTGACCCAATAAGTCCAGCAGTAGTAGAAGTTGACCCAATCGGGGAGACTCCCACTACTTCACGTCGCCGCAAGCCGACTTCGACTTCTGATCAAATGTTTGGTGAAATTATTACATCTATTCAAGCTAGAAATGAGGAGGAGAGGGAATATCGAGAAGAATCATTAAAATGCCTGACGGAGGTTTGCAATTCCATAAACAACATGGCAAGTGCAATGGTAGCTCTTGCTCAAACCCGGGTCAATATGTAATGCAATATTGCAGAGATTTCATTGAATCTACCTTTGATACACTACACTCGATGTGAGCTAATATCTTTCACGTACACTGAATTAACCTGAACTGAAATCTGAAACATATGTACAAAATGGCCATCGATTAGAGCCATTTAGATATCTAAGTATTATTTTTATGATTCTAAAGCTTGAAGCAAAATATTTAATTATTTTATTGATTTTAGGACTTGAAGTGGTATAATAAATTTTTTTTATTTATAAATAAATAATAATATCAAATTTGTTTTTAAAATGTTTAATTGTATATATTCTTTTAATTTAAATTGAGTGGTGGCTAGGGTTAGGGTGGAGGATGGAAATTAGGGTGGAGGCTAGGGTTAGGGTGGAGGATGGAAATGAGGGTGGAGGAAGGAAATTAGGGTGGAGGCTAGGTTAGGGTGGAACTGGATAGGATAAGTGCATTTATGCAGTTCTCTCGAGCCCTTCTTCCTTCGCCGTGATACTGGGACCCCTGAATTGAAGAGCCCGTGGCTGTATTTGTAACCTCTGGTGCTACAACCTCCTCTAGCATAATGCCTCGTTTTTGAAGGATTTTGTGAAAAATAAACGAGGTATAAATTATGAAGGCTCCGTATTTGTGGCTATACCGAAGGACACGTTCTTTCAGCAAAACCCCTAAAACGTGACTTCACAACCCCAAAGCCCCGTTCTATTGGGTTTCTTGCCCTGATGTGAGTTTTATTATAAAACTCTTCTTCATCGGAGGATGGGCTTCCTATAGGCGTTAGAAGCCACGGCTCCAAAGGATAGCCCGAGTCTCCTAATAGCCACTTAAATCCTCCCGATTCGTGCTCCCTGATCAACTTCACGCGTACCGGGGATGTGGTCCATATACCGGCATCGTGGCATGACGTGCGTTAACTAGTTTTTATACTTACAGCTTCAACATTCACACTATAGTAACCCTTCCGATTCATGTAATCGTGAGGTACTACTCCTACCGCTGACGATGGCGGCGCAATTATGGCCACATGAGTACAGTCAATGGCACCAATTACCCTCTTAATCCCAAACTTGTTGTGGAAACTGAAAATAATTCATTTAATTATTTAACCTCTTCAATATTAACCACAAATCTACCCCCTTTTAATGGTGTTGTAATGTTCAGCCGTACTATGGAAGCTTATTTCGGCGTTTTTGTGCTCCACAACAAGCCTGCAAATGGCTTTTATATTTCGGGACACTGTCGGCTGACTCATGGCAGCAAAGTGGCTGTATCCTACACAGCTTTGATAAGACCCGTTTGCGAGGAAATAAAGTACTGAAATAAACTAAAAAAAAGTTTCAAGTGACGAGCATACTGTTTGTAAAACAATTGGAAATTCTATACGACCGTACGTAACTGCTAATACACGTCCAAAAATATCGGGAGAGGTTTCAAAAAACACGTTTTGGTCCCAGCGAGATATTTTCAATCAAAGTTCACATTTTTCTGTCATTTTTATGTGGTTGTTGTAATCACAGATTAGACCCTCCGGGGAAGCTAGTTCTGTACCTAAAAACCATGGATCTCGTCCCCCGTTTGGTATATCACTTCGGTCAGTTTTCGGTTTTTAAGCAATAATTAAATCTGAAATCTGACTCTATCTCTAACTCCACTGACGACGACTGTTTAGAGCATGGAATGAGCAGATGTTCACATAGACGGAGTACCTCTACCTACTGTCAACCACCTGAAAATCTTGACAACGGCCTAACCTTTGCTAGTCATGCCATGCCTGGTACTTTGGTTGAAAATATCCCTTTACAGAAATAAAAAATCGTATCTCTGCTTTCGGATTATTGATACTTATCAAATCCCCTCGATTAACAACTTTCCTAATAATTTTGAACGTGTTTTAGCAATTCCTATAAAATAACCAAACAACTGTTCTTACCCGAAGCTCGAACGGAATCCTCTACTGCCGCATATAGTTATCATGCGGCTTCAGCTCCTGCATAAGGTCCCAGCAAAGCGTTTTGGGAAACCTTAAAAACTTCCTCCTCCAGCAGAAATGGGTCCTCTATGTCCCTCAAACTGGTAAGAGTTCGCCTGCGAACAAGTCTATTATTAACAGAGAAACATTTTTGTTAAATTATATTTATTAATATAATAATAATTAACTAATACCTTTCTTCATTTTCTAATTTTTTAAAAAGCAAATATGCGGCAATTGCTACTTCTTCCATGTTTATTCTGTTTGTGATCTGCCTAGAACCAGCTGACAAATTAGTGACTCTTTTTTTGAGACTAGAGGCGAGAGACAGCTTACTGAATTCCAAATTGTCTCAAAATTGAATACTGGGTGGTTTGCAGTCAGGGGCTTCCGACTGCATTCTAACGGAGCCTCCCGGATACCGGTCCACCTCCGGGAGTAATCGGACTTGCTCCGGTATGGGGCGCTGCCGCAGTCGACCGTTCCCTTCCCCTTTTTATATTTTTATGGTTACCGAAAAGCTTAGGCTAAGTAGGTAACCAAAGAACCAGATGTAATGAACAAAAGCAACTCTGCCTCGGATCCCTGCACGGGAAAAAATGCCGCCTCTGGACAAGGCGTTAAAAATGCTCCACACAAAGCCAGCCCAGCCAGGGCTACTCGCCCGAGTACCGCTTCGACGGGTTCGGGTAGGCCTCCACGGCCAGCAGCCACCCCATTTCGGTCGTCTGCACAAAGTGGTGCGGCTAAGCCCCTTGAGGGAAAGTCGTCACCACGCGTAACCGCACCATCCAAACCCTTGAGGGTACGGCAAGGGCGGGGAGCAGTGGGCAGACGACCAATCGTCCCATGTCAGTTCGGGGCAACCTCCAACACAGCCCACAGGTGCTGGCCCCAATCCCTCCACGGGAGGACGTACAGCCCAGGTGGCAGCCAGCATTGCTGCTCGGTCAGCACCGAAAAATGGGGGGAAAATCTGCCCCTCCGTTAGGGCGCAGCGTGACCGCAGATCAGCGGCCAAAATAGTGACGCGGTTGGGAAGCGTGCCTCCCAGCGCACTAACGGAGGACCAAAAAGCCTTCCTAACCTGGGCCACAAACCTCCTCGCCGCGAGGCAGGGGCGCGAATCCGGGAATCCGCTGAGGGCACCCGCCACTAAGAGACAGCGCTCTATGGAAAGCACCTCGAGTGAATCCAAGAGGCATAGACCCTCGGCGACATCCTCGAGAATCGTTGCGGTGAACCCGTTTAGCGATGTTGCCGAAGAGCACCTCACCCTCGCGGTTCTGGACAAAGGGCACCCAGACGGAAACATTACACCAGACAAGTGGAAGTCGGTGTTAATTGGTCTGTACGGGGTCTACGGAAAAGTCCTCGAGAAATTTCCGGGCCCTGCCGGCTGGCATCAGCGGAGAATCAAGTTGGGCCCCTGCGCCGGTGAGCGCTCGGTATTGCTGTGCAAGGAGGCAATCTCCGCGGTAGGTGAGCTGTGGTCCGGGGAAGACCTGGTAGCGGTGCATAGGAACGACATTCCTTGCAGGCTACGGGCCTGGGCCTGGATTCCTGAAGCCGAGCCGTCGACGCCAGAGGCCATCCTGAAGAACATCCAGGACAGGAACGCGGGGCTACCCACCAGCGAATGGAGGGTAGTTAGGGTTTGTGAGGTCAGGGAGAAGCAGCGCTATGTGACCCTAGTCATTAGCGAAGACTCTCTCCCTGCTCTGCAAGCCTGTGGTGGAGTCATCAGCTACTGCTTTTACACCATCACCCTGCGGATCCAGAAGAAGGGTGAAACCGCAACGGATGAACCAGGAGCGGAAGAACCAGGAGACACCGCGAGTGGACCTGGTCTCTCCAATAAAGTTAGCGATGGGGGCCCTTCAGCCGATAACGCCTCGAGCGGAACGGATGATACCCCCATCGCCTGTCAGAAAGCCCAACGCGGTGAAGGTCCCACGGGCAACCCGCTGGGAGGGCGCACTCGCTGGTCGGGTACGATACCTCGAACGACTCCGGGAGCGATACTGCCTCGGTGTCGGGCTTCGTCGGGTCTACCTTCGGCCGGTGGGTGCACCAGTCCGAGAGCCAGCTACTGGACTCTGATGCCGAGGACGCGGAACTTGACATCACAGTCATAGCCGCTCCCGAACGCGTAGAGACGGTGGCGATGGACGAGGGCTCGGACACCGATTTATAAATGTCTTATGATGCGGGTTCTACAAATAAACCTGCATCACTCCAAGGCAGCTTCGGCTGCCCTTCTCTTGCGCCTTGGCGAAACAGCTGAGGAGCTCGTACTCATCCAAAAACCTTGGATCGTCGGTAACAAGGTGTGCGGATTAACTTCGGATGCCTACCAGGTGGTAAAGACCCCAGCTATAGGTAGGACCAGAGCTTGCATCCTTGTTAAGAAGACCCTCTCTTACTTTCTGTTATCCAATTTCAGTGACGCAGACACAGTGAGCATCAGCCTCGAAGTTGAAGGCAGGCAAATCTGGCTAACTGCAGCCATGGCGCATGAAGCCCCTCGATTATCATCAAGCTGCCTTACTAACGCAGTGAAGGAGGCAAATCTACGGAAGCTGCCGATTATAATAGGAGATGACGCCAATGCACATAACGTAGTATGGGGTTCTACGGATACCAACCCTGGAGGTGAGTGCCTTCTTGATTTTATTCTATTACACGACCTGTATATAAGCAATTCTGGAGGCGAACCTACATTCGTAACCGCAAATAGAAAGGAAGTCCTTGACATTACGCTAATCTCTGGCCCGGCACTGGGTCAAATTGAGAACTGGCATGTCTCAAAGGACAACTCCTTCTCTGATCATAAATACATTTGTTTCTGTCTCCTTGTGAGACCACCCTCTCTTGCAGCTTACAGAAATAGTAAGAGAACGGATTGGAACGTTTTCAAGAACGTCCTATCACATTCGCTTTGTAAACACGCTTCTCACGGTAGACTCTGTCTACCGCAAAGATCTGATGAAGCGCACTTTAATCTGGAAAACGAGTCGGCTTCGATCGGTGAGCTCGACTCATCGTCTAAAATTGACGAAGCGGTAGACTTGATCACAGAGTCCTGTAACGCTGCCTTTAACGTCTCATGTGCGGGTACGAGATCGAGGAAGAAGACGAGACCACCTTGGTGGAGCTCCGAAATTTCTCGACTCAGGCAAAATAGCAGGAGAATGTTTAACGAAGCTAAGCGGACCGGTTCTTGGCACGAATATAAGCAGGCCTTAAAAACTTTCTAAAAATCAGTCAACAAAGCACAGAAGAATTCATGGAGGGACTTTTGTACCAACATTGAAACCAACTCAGAGGCGAATAGGCTGCGTAAAGTTCTATCGAAAACTCCCACTGTTCCAACCTTCATCCAAAAACCAGATGGAGACTGGACATCGTCCAGCGGTGAAATGGTCGAACTCCTAATGGAAACGCACTTCCCAGACTGTTCCACAGAGCCACCAACAGCGGGCCTATTTACGACCCTATAGAGGGGCTAATCACCCCCCAGAAAGTCGAATGGGCAATCGGAACCTTGGACCCTTTTAAATCTCCGGGTACTGATAACATCTTTCCCGCTGAACTTCAAATGGCCAGAGGCATTCTCTGTCCCATGCTGTCCGATATCTACACAGCATGTCTTAGGCGAAGATAGTCTTCATACCGAAAGGAGGGCGAGTTTCGCACTCAAACCAAAGGACTTTCGACCTATAAGCCTTACATCCTTCCTTCTTAAGGTATTGGAAAGAATACTAGATGCGCATATTAGGAATAATCTGCGCCCTCTTGACCTCTCGAAGGCTCAACATGCATACTCTAAGGGCAAGTCCGTGGAAACAGCACTCCATGCTATTACCACGAAGATAGAAAAAGGACTTGCCTTCAAGGAGTACACGCTGGGTATCTTTCTCGACATTGAAGGAGCCTTCAATAACGTACTCCCGCAAGCCGTCATCGAGTCCCTTCGGGGAACGGGACTGGAACCGCAGCTTGTGGAATTGGTTAGTCAGCTCCTGGCAAAGAGAACTATCCAGGCTAATCTGGGTGAGGCCTCAATAGTGCGGTACGCATCTCGAGGCACACATCAAGGGGGAGTTCTATCACCTTTACTGTGGAACCTAACCGTTAACACCCTACTTCTGGAACTGGAAAACGCCGGTTGCCAAATCATTGCCTACGGCGACGACATCGTTCTTACGGCCATGGGTAGGCATCTTCAGACACTAAGTGAACTGCTCCAGCCGGCTCTGAACCTCGTGGAGGACTGGGCTATGGTAAGCGGCCTTAGCGTAAACCCCTCTAAAACGGAAATGGTCTTTTTCACTAGAAAATACAAAGTACCACCTTTTGCACCACCACGCCTGAACGGGGTCAGGCTCACGCTCTCTCAAGAGGTCAGATACCTCGGCGTTATCTTGGATAGCAAACTCAACTGGAACAAGCATGTTGAGAACAGATCCCGAAAAGCTATCACTGCTCTATATGCATCCAAAGCAGCCGTAGGGAAAAAATGGGGCTTGAACCCCGGGTGATGCACTGGCTGTACACCGCTGTGGTTAGACCCATCCTCTTTTATGGTGTTACTGTATGGTGGCCAGCACTAGATCGTAACAGCATCATAGGAAGAATGGGTAGAGTACATCGTTCTGCGGCGGTGCTTATTACGGGGTGACTTCCATCCATACCTACCAAAGCTCTGGAGGTCATGCTCAATCTACTCCCGGTTGACTTGTACGGTAAACTCCAAGCTAGCTATAGCGCAGTAAGACTGAGCGCTGTTCAACGATAGAATGGCACCAGATTTGGACACGCAATGATCTTGGAGACCGTACCCCAAAATCTGAAAACCGTGGACTACACCACACCTATATGCCATGGCCCAAATACCAAGTTCTCAACCAAAATCCCTAAGAGGGAGGAATGGGAAGACAGGCATATTCTAGACATACACTCAGACTCCATATTTACAGACGGCTCAAAGATCAACGGCAAACTGGGCAGCGGCGTCTACTCGGAGGATCTTTCATTATGCTTAAGCATTAGACTACCCAGCCACTGCAGCGTATTCCAGGCAGAACTTACGGCAATAGAGGAGGCTGCACGCTGGCTTCTTTCGAAAAACCGCACATCTGTGTCCATATACAGCGACAGCCAGGCAGCGATCAAGGCTCTTCAGGGTAGTAACTCTACTCTCAATGAATTGTCTTCGAAATGCTCCACAGCTGTAGTATGGGTTACAGACCATAGCGACATTCCTGGAAACTGTGCTGCTGACGAGCTGCCAAGGAAGGCGACGGAGCATACGGAGGAGAACCACATCGGGAACCACTCCCCGCCTCTTGCCAGGACTAAGCTCTGGCTCCTTCGTGAATTCAACAAAAAGGCAAACTCTAGATGGGTTACGGAAACGAACTGCGAGGTGTCCAGGCAAACTTGGCCCCGCATCTGCAACAAACGAACCGAGTCCATACTCAAACTTGACAGACCCTCCCTTGGTCTGTTGATCGGGGTGCTCACGGGACACTGTCTCATGGGTGTACATGCCAATCGCATGGGGGTCCCTTGAAATGATTTCTTTCGCAGCTGTAGGGACGAGGAGGAAGTTGAGAGTGTCGAGCACTTGGTCTGCAGCTGCCCCGCACTATCCAGAACCCGGCTGGAGTGCCTGAGCAGGTGCCTACTCCTTGGCCCAGCGGAGTTAGGCTCTGCCGAAATTGGAGACATCCTGCGCTTCATTAAGCGCACAGGGTGGTTCTTTCACTGAACACTTACTCTTAAAGGTAGAAGGGATTTAAACCCGCTCAGTGGTATCACAATGGGCCAGACGGCCTAAGTGCGCCTCTCGGCACCGCTGAGAGGCGGCCACCTTAACCTAACCTAACCTAACCTAGGCAAACTTAGTTTAAACTGAGCTTAACCAACGACTGAAAAACCGGGCCTTAGAGGTTGTCGCGACTTTCGCATATGATAACCTAACCATTACCTGGGTAATCGTTTACATGGATTACGGAGTGCTAATACGAGTCCAAATATGTCGGAAGGGGTATCCAAAGATCCGTTTCGGTCCCAGGAGCATGAATATAACTCCGCTGAACCAATATTTTCATTATTTTAGAAAATATTTGCGAAAAACCGAAAAATTACTCAGATACAATTTGGAACGGTAATACTTTCCATCGAACTTAATACACGTCCAAAAATCTCGTGAGAGATATCAAAAGACGAGCCTTGACCTCCGTAACAATAATCCGAAGGGGGAAACGCAATATACCGAAAACTGACCCAGGTCAGATCCCCAATTCGGGGCGTGATCCATGGTATTTATGTGAAGAACACTTTTCCGCATTGGCGGCCTTCGGTCGCGCTTAAAAAAAAACCCACGGTACGTACACTTTTTTGGCTCAGCCTAATGTGCCATTACAACAACCACATGAAATTGACAGAAAATTGTGAAACTTTAAATGCAAATATCTCCCAAACTTCTAAAAATATCGGATTTCGCCCTCAAGATTATTGTTACGAAGGTCAAGACGCGTATTTTGATACCTCTCGAGAGATTTTTGGACGTGTCTTAACACTTGACGTACGATGGAAAGTATTACCTTTGGATCAAATACAGAATAGCTCTTACTCTCTAATAATAAAACCAAAAACTGGGATCGGTAGACATTGTGGTCGTAAACATAACGGTTTTTTTTCTGGGGGAAACAGCAACAACAAAAGTTATAGAAGGTCAAAGTTCATATAAAGCATTTCTTAAAATCAAAATTTCTCAGAAACTAACCAACAGATTTCATAAAAATTTATGTTGTTAATGTAAAATTACACTTATTTAAAAAAAGTAAACAGAAAAATTTTAAACCTGTTTTTCCCCTAAATCGCTTTCCTACCTTTACAAATAAATGTAATTTTCAATGTATCAAAAGACTCGTATTGACCTCCGTAACAATAATCCGAAGGGGGAAAATCATTATTTTGTTTCAGTGAAAAGTTATTAGTTAAAAACCGAAAATTGACCCAGGTCAGTAGCGCGATTCTGTAACTTTTTTAACGCCAAGTGTTAGCGTTAACTTCGCTTAACTAAATTCTTAACACTTTTCGCGATTCTGTAACTTTTTTAGCGCCAAGTGTTTGCGTTAACTTCCCTTAACACCAAAAAGTGTTAGCTAACACCTTTTACTGAGGTTAGTTAACGCGAAAAAATTTTGCGGTGTTAAAAGTTATAGAAAATAAGTTCTACGGTTAAATTATTCCTAATCGGCGATTCCTTAATAGCTGATTTTCTGAATCGACAATTTGGTTTTCACCAAAGCCTGTTGTTACCGACGAAATCTATATAAAATTGGGTCACCCTAACATATAATCGTATTCAAGATCCTTCACTCTAACTGTGTACATACAAACATACATATGTGCATTCCAACATGCAAGCGGTGTGGATATGCAAACCACCACCTTTGTGCATAATTCTCGTTTTGCTGTAACTTGCTAATGAACATACGTATGCACTAGTTAGCACATAATGATGTTGTTTTTATGCTAAGACAATAGTTTGCTATGTATTCTATTGTTTGGATTTTTTATGTTTTCAATATTAAAGATATCAACAAAATACTTATTGGAAAATGGTATGATTTTACGGCATTATCACGCCAGATTTTTCTACTTGAATTTAGTATAAATATTAGCAACTAAGAACTCACATCATCAGTTGTAAAATAGAAGCCGGAAATATAATTTAATTTTTAAGCCGTTCGCTAATTGAGCCGCTAAGAAAAAAATTTTGTTCTAATTTCCTATCGACTGAGTTGCGCCGACCGCAACATTCTTAAAAATTAAATTATAGTTAACAGAAATTAAAATTTCTTAAAAACTAAATTGTGTTAAAAGAAACTTAAAAAAAACTTAAAAAGTGAAGTATCACCAAAAAAAACAAGAGAAATTAACTTTTTCAAAAATTAATAGTGTTTGAACGGTGCTTTAAATTTGACCTCAACATTTAAAAAAAAAAAACTGAATTGTGCGCAAATTCGCAAAAACCAAAAGTAAAAAAAAATATATATAAAAATAAAAAGGACTAAAAAGCTTGTTTTTAATTTTAAAAGCAACCGCAAATATGTTTCCAAAACAAGTTAATAGTGCGGGGCATAATTGCCATAAATGTGACGGAGCAGATAACAGCCGGATGGTGCAGTGTGATACCTGTGATAGATGGTATCATTTTAGCTGTGTTGGAGTAGACAGTGATGTGGCCGATAGAGATTGGCATTGTGAAAATTGTGTGCATAATGCGTCAGCATCTAACACGCAACCGAGAGCATCCTCATCACCAGGAAACGATCGACAAGTGATCTTTCCTACATCCGTCTTAACTCCAGGGCATAATTCAGGTGGAATACTAAATATACAAACTTCTGGTGCAGCTACGACTAACGGCGAGGAGGTACAGCTACCAAGAACGTGTTCGACTCTACAATGTACCACTGCCAGTTCATCTTTACCGAGGTTTACGTCGAACTGCTGGGACTTTTGGGATTTCGAACCCAATCCACCGATGCAAATCCGTCAATCATCGACAATGACAACAGGGCGCTATGCAACGCTCCCGGCAACGGTTTCGTCGAGTCAAATCGTAACAGGTAATACTCCCGTTTACTCAGCATACCCTTTATCGCACGAGCCGAAAGTATCGTCACATCAAGGTGCACGAATAGCCCAAGGAACACAGTTATCCATCAATAATGAAATGTACCAAAAACTACAACTCGAGAGACTAGAAGAGGAGATGAAGATTCAACAACAATATTTGGAAAGTAAGTACAAAATTCTAGCGCAGTATGGTGAAATTCCTGCAACCAACAAAGCGTATTTTACGTCGTCCATCGGCCCTTCGCCCGCACAGTTGGCTGCAAGGCAGGCCATTCCTAAACAACTCCCTACATTCAACGGAGATCCCGACGAATGGCCACTTTTCATCAGCAGTTTTGAAAATAGCACTGCCGTCGCTGGCTACACCGACGCTGAGAATTTAATACGGCTACAGGCATGTCTTAAGGGTAAAGCTCGAGACGTTGTAAAAAGTAAGTTGTTTATGCCATGTATGGTACCTGAAATTATTAGAACCCTCAAGATGTGTTTCGGTCGTCCGGAATACATACTAGAGCGGACAGTTAGTAGAGCTCGCGCACTCCCACCAATAAAAGATAAATTAGAAAGTCTAATTGAATTTTCACTTTGTGTGCGAAATATATGCACCACCATGGAAGGGTGCCAAATGTATATGCACCTTCACAATCATTTACTTGTAAAAGAGTTGGTCGATAAGCTCCCGGACAACCAAAAGTTAAACTGGGCTGTTCATCCTAAAGATGATAAAATATCTCTAGTTAAGCAATTTAGCGAGTGGTTGTACCGTCTAGCAGAAGCAGCAAGCACAGTAGTAAGCTTAGCGCCAACTAATACCCGCGTGGTTAATAAGCATACAATCGACAAAACGCCCGACCATTCTCAAGCTGAGCAAAAACCACATCAAGGTAAGAAGTGTCCCATTTGTAAAAGAGATGATCACAAAGTTGCGCAATGTGAGGCGTTCGAAATCCTCTCACTTCAGCGAAAGTGGGATGCAGTAAAGGCAAATAACCTTTGCCGCCAATTTCTCAACCCACACAGACGTAAGTGTTATCTTAACCGAATCTGCGGTAAGGATGGGTGTCAATTCAAACATCACCATTTACTTCATAAATCAGCAACTCAGGTTGAGCTAGTCAACAATGCAGCCGATGTTTCAAATGCACCGGTGAACACCCACTGCGACGGCTTCGACAGAAAACAGCCCCTTTTTAGAATTGTTCCAATTTACGTTTATTCTAAAAACAAAACGTTTAAGATATTTGCATTTTTAGACGAGGGTTCTTCCGTAACATTAATGGACAGAAAGGTATTTGACGAGCTAGGTTTAGATGGCGAGAGTGATCCTATGTGTTTACGATGGACCGGAAACACAACGCGCGCTGAGCGAAACTCCATTAAAGCAACTATTCAAATTTCAAGTACGACAAACAGCCGCAAGTATGCCTTGGAAAACATACACACCGTTGACGACCTCGATCTACCACCGCAATCCATCGACGCCACAGAGTTGCAGAGTATGTACCCATATCTAGCAGGACTACCATTTGAATCATACGAGAATGTAAAACCATCAATCCTGATCGGCGTGGACAATTGGAAACTTGCGATTCCCCTAAAAATAAGAGAAGGGACATGGTCACAACCAATAGCCTCGAAAAATCGTTTGGGGTGGACGCTACAAGGGTGCGAAGAGTTCCGTCTAAATATACATACGTGCGACTGCCAAAGAATGCATGATGAGCTGCATGAAATGGTAAGCGATTTTTTTAAGATAGAATCTCCTAAGCCTACTCAATTAATGTCGAAGAATGATGCGAAAGCCGTCAATATAATGAATGACACATGTCAAAAGGTTGAGAACCGCTTCGAAATCGGGCTATTGTGGCGTGATCCTAATGCCGTACTGCCTGACAGCTATGCTTATGCAAGGCGGCGATTAGATTGTTTAGTTAGAAAGTTTAGGAAAGATCCTCAGTTGAAATCTACGATACAATGTCAAATTGACAACCTGATAGCTAAGGGCTATGCGAGGAAGCTGATGGAAGAAGAGATTAAACAGCCTGAGGGTAAAGTATGGTACTTACCAATATTCATTGTAACCAACCCAAATAAGCCAGGTAAAGTACGTATGGTATGGGACGCAGCTGCAAAGGTAAATGGAGTTTCCCTTAATGACTTTTTACTTAGCGGCCCTGACTTGCTCAAATCGCTGGTCGATATTTTGCTATCTTTCAGAGTCGGTCGAGTTGCGATATGTGGAGACATTGCAGAGATGTTTCACCGCATTAACATCCGAGATAAGGACATGCACGTCCAAAGATTTTTGTGGTATGACGATCAGCAAAAACCTAGCGTATACGTTACGAAGGCAATGACCTTTGGACTTAATTGCGCACTCTGTATTGCCCACTTTGTACGCGATAAGAATGCAGACTCCTTCAGTGAAGAACTTCCTCGAGCGGTGGAAGCGGTGAAAGACTCTCATTACGTGGACGACTATATCGACAGCGCAGATGATGCGTATACGTTACGAAGGCAATGACCTTTGGACTTAATTGCGCACTCTGTATTGCCCACTTTGTACGCGATAAGAATGCAGACTCCTTCAGTGAAGAACTTCCTCGAGCGGTGGAAGCGGTGAAACACTCTCATTACGTGGACGACTATATCGACAGCGCAGATGATGCAGAATCCGCTCTGGCTCTAGCACGACAGGTGCAGAAAATCCATAACAATGGTGGTTTTAACATACGAGGGTGGTCATCAAATTCAATACAAGTATTGCAACAACTCCATGAAAAATCTACACCGGCGCAAACTGTTAAAGAATGGGGCTCTACGACGAAAGTGCTTGGCATGTTTTGGGATCCGAAAGGTGACAACTTTAAATATATTTGCCGATTTGCAAGGCTTCGTCGTGATGTAATCAATCAGCCACTTGTACCTACGAAGAGGGAGGTTTTACAAGTTTTAATGTCCATCTTCGATCCACTCGGTTTTGTAAGTTGCTATACTATTGGACTTAAAATTCTTTTGCAGGACGTATGGCGCTCTGGTATCGCTTGGGTTGAGCCACTTAACGAGAACCTTTATGAGAAGTGGTGCGAGTGGAAAAGTTTTATGCCATCGATAACATCAGTTGAGATTCCTCGATGTTATTCCACATTTTGGAAAGATGCTGATGACGTCCAATTACACACCTTCGTCGATGCTGGGGAAAGCGCCTATGCAGCCGTTTGCTATCTGCGGGTGAGAAAGGGTGACAACGTTAGAGTAGCACTGGTAGCTGCTAAGTCAAAAGTTGCGGCACTAAAGCCGCTATCGATTCCTAGGTTGGAGTTGCAAGCTGCAGTGATTGGGGTCAGACTAGCCGATATGGTGAGTAAAAATCAACGTATGGGTATAAAGTCGAAATTTTGGTGGTCAGATTCGAAGACGGTCTTGCGATGGCTACGGATGGATCCGAAAAATTTCCAACAATACGTGATGCATCGCATAGGAGAAATTTTAGAGGCCACGAATGGCAAAAATTGGCAATGGGTACCATCAAAATTAAACCCAGCAGACTTGGGTACGAAGGTGTATCCAAAGAGCACATATCAACCGTGGTTCAGTGGTCCCGAATTTTTAATATCAGACCCGATGTTGTGGCCGAAATGCGACGACCTAAACCACGATCCAATCGACGTATCTGAAATAAAGCATTACGTTATGCATACTACCAAAGCTGAAATGACGCTTCCCATTCTAAACGTAGAATACTTTTCTGATTGGAGACGTCTTTATCGAGCAGTGGCTACATTTTTATTATATATGGACCGACTACATGCACGTAAAGCAGTTGGAGAGCCAAATAAGTTTATAACATTACATCATATTCAAAGAGCACAAAGCCTTTTGATAAAGTATGCTCAGAACTCTGAATTTGGGTCTGAAATAAACCTACTTAAACAGGGTAAGGCTATTCATAAATCCAGCAAGTTAATTTCACTTACAGCCTCATTCCCTTTGACGATAACGTGTCCAAAACGATCGTCGTTCGTGTGTTGGTAGCATGAATGGCAATACGATAGCCAAAACGATATTCAACACGATAACAGCTGACTGTTACGTAACGAAAGTGCTAAATCGGTAATCTCTTTGACGATTAACGTCTGGCAACACGAAAACAAAGTGTCAAAATCAAACAAGAAGGAAATTGGTGTCGTTGTTGACGAGATGGAAGCTGCAAACAAAAGAAGTGAGTATTATTAACAAATTTTCAATTATTGTTTTAAATTGTTAACATTTCCTTACATAAAAAGATTCAAAAAAGACTACAACCACCCAATTTCGAGTGCTGGTTACCGAGCTGGAGGGCAACGTTGAGCTGGCGAGAGGAGCACCTGTCTTCGGAGCCAGTAAGGTAGCTTTTGATGAGGAATTGAGGAAGATTGCGGAGAAGGTGAACTCCCATGGTCCACCCCAAAGAAGTGCGAATGAGTGGAGAAAGGTATTATACTAATACATTTACATGTGTTTCAGATATTATTAACTTTATTAATTGCAGATTTTTGCTGACCTCAAATGCCGGACCAAAAAGAAAATTGCCGAAAATGCGGCAAATATACATGGTACAGGTGGCGGCCCATATAGGCAAGCTCCGCTCACCGATATAGAGGAGGCCATCGACCGGATGCTGGTAATTTCCAGAGGTGCAGCGCCAAGCGGCATGACATTTGGGGTGTCAAGTACACCGACCCAAGTAGCTTGTAGGCCACCGAATAGGGGAAGAACAAGCCCATCTTCATCACCATCAACGCCAGCAGTGGCTTCAGCAGTGGAATCGCCAGCCATAGATAATGGCAGCATGGCGCCAGTTGAAACGCCTTGAAGAAGGCAAATTAGAAATTTGCCGAAGCGCAATTTTCAGCAGTTTATTGCTGATTCGGCAAAAATTCAGGCCGATGCGGCCAAAGCACAGGCGGCGGCTATGGAGTCGATAGCCGAGTCATTGAAGCAGCTGGTTGCTTGTTCGACTCGGCAGACAGAAGCCTTAGAGGCTATAGTGGCAAACACCACTACAGAATATGTACCCAACTAAGGGTGCACATTTACATAAATGTATTTATTTATTTTTATTTATTTATTTTAGTTATATGAATGCCGGGAGTGCTATTTGTTTTGTTTTATATATATATATGTAGGACCTAAGGTTAGTTATTCGTTTGACAACACTAGACTCGTTAAAGCAACCCTACAGACGGACAATGGACAAAGTAGAAATACCAATAAATAAAAGGACAAAGCAACCAAGCAAGAAAAGTAACCTAACGGAGCTTTTGAAGAGGAGACAGATTTAAAAGTAGAAGAGTAGAGAGCAGTCAGTTGGAGTTGAATAGATCGATCAGACAGACGCGCCACGGTACGGCAAGAGTTTAAAATATAAAACAGTTTGTAACCAAAATGTAAAATTAATGTGTTTTATAAAATGTAAAGTGCAAAACAGTTTGTAACCAAAACGTAAAATTAATGTGTTCTATAAAATGTAAAGCGAACTAAGAATGTAATAACTTTGTAACAAATCAAACAAGCGTGATTAACATGTGCGCATATGAATTTATGCATGTAAAACTGTGCAAATACCAAACTGAATAAATACATTTTTGATCGAACCCCACAATTGGTGTCAGAAGTGTTGTTTTAAACAAAAACTAAAATTTTATTTTAAAGTCGAAAACGCTCAATTAAAGTGCAGTGCGATTATGCATTTTTGTACATGCTAAAATCCGTATACATACGTGCATTTTCTACTGTTGCAGCAGTTGTGTTGAAGCCGTAAAATAAAAAACTAAGGAAAATATCGAATGGTGAAATTAAATGCATAAAAATATATCAAAACTGTACCAAAATTCGCAGTGAAACCAAAATCAGGCGAAAGAACAGTTATATGTACAAAAGGGTATCTATATGCAAAACCCCTTCGTCAAAGAGCCGTTAAGCTCGTCGTTTATATGTTTGTACTTTGTACGTTCGAATAAAATGTGTCGTTTTGTGGCGTCTGCTAAATAAAAGCAGAAAAGTTGTGTTGCTGAACTATTGTAGTGGGTGAATAGTCGAAGTAACCCAAAAACAAAGTTGTGTTGCTGTTTTGCTGTCTTGGGTGAATAAGTTGAAGTAGCCCAACAGTAAAGTTGTGTTGCTGTATTGCTGTCGGGGGTGAATAAGTTGAAGTAGCCCAACAGTAAAGTTGTGTTGCTGTATTGCTGTCTGGGGTGAAAAAGTCGAAGTAGCCCAGCAGTGAATGTTGTTGTTGAACGATCGTGGTGTGCAAATTCATGCTGCAAAGCATATTTTGAAATTGTGTTGGTTGGCCAAGAAGTAGTTGGTGAAGTCTGGTGGTTGCAGTCGAGGACAAGAGGAGTTGCAGTTGTTGCAGGAAGCTGATGCTGTGCTGACAGAACCGTAGAAATAAACTAACGATAAGTATAATTTCGTAGACTAACCAGATTGTATTGAATTTATGTATGAATTAACATTGCCTATAATTATATTGCCAAAGATAAAATAGCAAAGAAAATTTATATAGAATCGGTATAAGTGTGTGGAAAGAAGGAGAAAAAATGTGTTAATGCTGACCATCAAGTACAATGCAAACATCGCTTAAGGAGCATATCACATGCATAAACTTTAAACAATTGCTTTGAGAAAGTATGTATATCATACTATTAGATATACATAAAGCATAACACATTCTAAATCTTATTTTCACACGCGTATACAAATAAAACGTGCCGTGGCAAAATGGATAGGAAGGAAATTATGGCATTAAACGTTGTCGGCCTTAGAAGTAAACTCGCTGAGCTAGGGCTCTCAACGGGAGGTAGCTCTCCAAGATAGGCTAATGCAGCACTTTGACATAGAAGTTAGCGAAGATGAAGACGAAGAGTTTGAGGTTGCTTCAGCAAACTCCATTACCGTTGAAACGCGTGAAATATTTAGAACCCCTTTTACATTTCGTCACATTGTGGATTCTTTATCGTGCTTCTCGGGATCAGGTCAGCCATCTATTGAAAAGTGGTTGGAAATTTTTGAAGAGAATGCCGAAGCGGTACAATGGAACGATTTGCAGAAGTTCATTTACGCCAAACAATTATTGAAGGGTGGTGCAAAAATGTTTGTGCAGTGCCAATCTGGTATAAAGAGTTGGGCTTCCTTGAAAAAATCTCTACAGGAAGAATTCGGTTCGACCGTGTCCACAAGTGAGGTACATCGAATGTTGCGCAACAGGCGCAAGCAGGTTAATGAAGATTATAAGGAATATTTATATAGCCTTATGGAGTTGGGGAAAACGATTAATGTAGATGACACTAGCATAATTGAGTACTTTATAGATGGTATACCAGATACAAAGTCCAACAAGACAAATTTGTACCTGGCGAAAACTATTAAAGAACTTAAAGAACAAATAAAAGTGTACGAGAAGATCAAGTCGAGTGGTCGACCTACCGTAGATAAAGCAAGTGAACGATCTGGGGAGCCATCGAAGACACAAAGTCAACAAGCTAAGCGCTGTTTCCGGTGTGGTGATTCGAAACATATGTTACGAAATTGTCCCCAGAGCACGGTTACTTGTTTTAAATGCGGGCAGCAGGGCCACATAGCGTCGAACTGTAAAAACCCAAAGAAAGAAGTAAAGACCGAAGATCTAAAAGCCACAATGATGAGTTCTAAACATATACCTCGAGGCGGTCTAATTTTTAAAGATGTTAAAATTGGTGGATCGATTTACTCGGCGCTCATAGATACAGGGTGCGATTTGTGTCTCATTAGAAACGACATTCTAGTAAGTTTAGGTGAATTCGAGCTTTCTAATGAAAAACATCAACTATTTGGAATAGCCGATAGTAACATCACAACAAAAGGCGGGTTTAGAACCGAAGTAGGAATAGATGACGCAGTGGTTGATATAAACTTTCACGCGGTTGGCGAGAAGGACCTTAGATTCGGCGTAGTTATAGGCAATGACGTCTTAAAATGGGTAGATATTGTATTAAAGGACGATGAAGTAAGTTTTAGAAAGCGTGATGAAAGACCGCTACGACACAAGTTGGTAGCGCCGAAAGATAACATGACAACTGTTGGTGACGATGAGCAGTTGTGTGAAGAGGAGAAAGAGGTCAAGAAATTTTGTTCGATAGAAGTCATGGAAAAAGGGATTGACGTAAATTTGTCACATCTAGATTCAGTCAAAGCAGCAGAAATCTATTCTTTGATTGAAAATTATGTACCAACAAGAACTGCGCAATCCCCAGTAGAGATGAAAATTATTTTAACGGACGAAAAACCCATATTTCAAAGACCGCGTAGATTGTCCCATGAAGATAGGTGTTGGGTAGATTCTCAAATTGCGAAGTGGCTGGAAGAAGGCATTATCCAGTCCAGCTCTTCGGAATTTGCGTCTCCAATCGTTTTAGTAGCCAAGAAAGATGGAACCAGAAGGCTTTGCTGCGATTATAGAAAACTGAACGAGAAAATTCACAAAGACAATTTTCCTATGCCGCTGATTGACGACGTGGTAGAACGGTTACGCGGTGCGAAAGTCTTCTCGACACTCGACTTGTCGAACGGATTTTTCCACGTGCCCGTGGAAGAAAGTTCTAGAAAGTATACGTCGTTCGTAACCCATAACGGCCAATACGAATTTCGGTATGTTCCATTCGGGATCTCTAACTCACCAGCAGCCTTCTCCCGGTACATATCGGCGGTATTACGCGAACTAATACAGTTGGGAGTAGCAATTGTATACATGGATGATGTGATTATTCCGTCGGTTGATGAAAAAGAGGGCATTAAAAACTTAAAACGCGTTCTAGAGGTAGCAGCGGCAAGTGGTTTGAAACTAAAATGGGAAAAATGTCAATTCCTGCAGAGAAAAGTAGAATTCTTAGGGTATATTATTGAAAATAATACAATTAAGCCATGCGAAGCAAAGACGAAAGCGGTCGAAAATTTTCCAGCCCCAACTTCGAAGAAAAGTCTCCAACGCTTTTTAGGATTAACTTCTTATTTTCGAAGATTTATCGAGGGATACGCGATCACTGCGAAACCTCTAACTGATCTTCTGCGTAACGAGACAAAATTTAAGATGGGGCATGAGGAATTAGCTGCATTTCAACAACTAAAAGTAGCGTTAACTAAGGCACCAGTTTTGACCTTATATGACCCCAAGGCAGTCACTGAGGTGCACACAGACGCTAGTAGGTACGGTTATGGCGCCGTGTTATTGCAAAGAGATCGTGATGACCAGCAATTTCACCCAGTGCAATTCATGAGTAGGAAGACGAAGCCGTTCGAAGAAACTCTGCATTCATAGAGGTGTTAGCAATCATAGAGGCCCTGAAAAAATGGCGAGTGTACCTTTTAGGCATCCAATTCAAGATAGTTACTGATTGTAAAGCGTTTACACAGACAGTGAAAAAACTAGATGCTCCGCTAAAGGTGCAGCGTTGGGCATCTTACTTAGACGACTTCAACTATACAATCGAACACCGTAGCGGGACGAAAATGAGGCACGTTGACGCGCTCAGCAGGATGTCATGCCTAATAGTAGAAGATACGCTAAGTCATCGTTTGAAAACAGCACAGTTAGACGACGATTGGATTAGGGCGGTTAGAAAAGTGCTAGAAAAAGGTCCATATGAAGATTACTACTTATATAACGATCTTCTATTCAAAGATCCAGTAAAAGCATTAGTGGTTATTCCGACTAAAATGGAGGATGAAATCATACGAGTTGCTCATAACCAGGGACACTTTTCCATTAAGAAAACCCAAGATTTGGTAGAAAAAAGGTATTACATCCCAAAATTGTTGACTAAGGTAGAAAAGTTAGTTAGATGCATGATGTATAGAATGTATAGTATCAGAAACCAAAGCAGGGAAGAAAGAAGGATTTTTAAACCCCATTAACAAGGAAGACTTACCTCTAGGCACTTACCATGTGGACCACTTGGGACCCATGGAAACAACAAATAAACAGTACAATTATCTTTTTGTAATAATCGATGCATTCTCGAAGTTTACATGGCTTTATCCAACGAAGAATACAGGCGTAGAGTCGGTTTTAAAAATATTGAGAGGACAGTCGTCCGTCTTCGGAAACCCCAAACGCATAATCGCAGACAAAGGTACCGCATTTACATCAAATCTATTTAAAGAATATTGCGATAAACAAGATATACAACTTCTACATATAGCCACAGGTGTACCTAGAGGTAACGGACAAGTGGAAAGAATTCACAGAGTTGTTGTACCAATGCTAACAAAGCTCTGCATAGAAGATCCAAAGTCTTGGTACAAACATGTTGATAGGGTCCAACGGGCCATTAACAACTCACCCCCCAGAAGTACAAAGTTTTCTCCTTTTAGAATACTAACAGGGTTAGAAATGAGAATTCCAGACGAGCCAGATCTCAAAGAAATGTTGGATGAACTACGGATCGAAGAATTTAATTATGAGCGTCAGGAAATCCGTCAGACAGCCAGAGAAAACATTGAGAGAATTCAGGAAGAGAATAGGAAGACTTATAATGCAAAGCGTAAAGCAGAAATCGAATACAGTGTAGGCCAGCTGGTAGCCATTAAGCGTACCCAGTTTGGCCAAGGACTGAAACTAAAAGCAAAGTATTTAGGACCCTATGAAGTCACGAAGAAACTGAACCACGGTAGATATGAAGTGCAAAAGGTAGGGGATCACGAAGGACCAAGGCGCACTACAACGGTAGCGGAGTTTATGAAAGCCTATGACCCGACGTTCGGGGCGAACTAAGCTCAGGATGGCCGATTGTAGGACCTAAGGTTAGTTATTCGTTTGACAACACTAGACTCGTTAAAGCAACCCTACAGACGGACAATGGACAAAGTAGAAATACCAATAAATAAAAGGACAAAGCAACCAAGCAAGAAAAGTAACCTAACGGAACTTTTGAAGAGGAGACAGATTTAAAAGTAGAAGAGTAGAGAGCAGTCAGTTGGAGTTGAATAGATCGATCAGACAGACGCGCCACGGTACGGCAAGAGTTTAAAATATAAAACAGTTTGTAACCAAAATGTAAAATTAATGTGTTTTATAAAATGTAAAGTGCAAAACAGTTTGTAACCAAAACGTAAAATTAATGTGTTCTATAAAATGTAAAGCGAACTAAGAATGTAATAACTTTGTAACAAATCAAACAAGCGTGATTAACATGTGCGCATATGAATTTATGTATGTAAAACTGTGCAAATACCAAACTGAATAAATACATTTTTGATCGAACCCCACATATATGTATATACACTGGTGTTCGATGAAATAGTGGCAAAATTGAAAATGGTGTTATTCGAAAAATATATTTATTTATGTGATTTGGATAATTTTCATTTAAAACGGAGAGAAATCTATAACAGAAATCCGATAATATCAAGTTGTAACGTTTAAACAAGATTCAAGAAAGTTGAAAACATTTGAAAAATTACCATCAAAATTTCTCTATTTTTGGCCGGAGTTAAAAAAAAAATATTCTGAGATTCTGTGGTACAACGAATGATTGAAATAGAATTTTTCTTTAAAAGTGTATGGAAGAATATACCCCAACATCTTCGATAAAAAAAATTCGTTGTAGAGAAATTTTGATGGTAATTTTTTAAATGTTTTCAACTTTCTTGAATCTTGTTTAAACGTTACAACTTGATATTATCGGATTTCTGTTATAGATTTCTCTACGTTTTAAATGAAAATTATCCAAATCACATAAATAAATATATTTTTCGAATAACACCATTTTCAATTTTGCCACTATTTCATCGAACACCAGTGTATATATTATATTTTTTAAATTGATTATTTACATATAGTTTTCAGTTATTTGAATTACCTGAAGTGCTATTTGTTTTGTTCTTGATATATTTTTGTACCTAGCTTGTAAGAATTAAAATACTGAATAAATTCAATGTTACTGAACATGCCTTTTCGTAGCCTATTCAATTATTTTTTTTATCATTTATTTTATTTTAAAAAAGCTAGCATAACAATATAAATTATTATACGAACTAAATAATGCAATGCCAGCGGCATAGGCTTTCCGCTGACTGGTTAAAATAAACTAGACACGGCTGTATAAAATTCTATATGATGATATTTTGCACCACCCACTAAACAACTATTTTGCAACCACCCTTCAACAGATGTTTTGGGTGATCACCTACCTACAGAAATAAGGTACATATGTACATATCTACGTAGTTCTCACAAAGAGTCTCAGATGTTGGTATTAGACAATATGCAAATTCAACAACATAAGTTCACATGTACATGGGTACATATGAAGGGCTCAGAAAAGGATCTAAGTGACATTTTTTTTGAAATGGAGTTATACCCATATTTGTATAGTTAAATATGGTGTTTATTTGTTGGCAAAGAGATCCGAGTCCTTTCGGACATTGTAGTGCCATATATTTGCCAGGCCAAAAACGTACTAAATTATATTGCATTAATGATTGGAGCCAAAAGGATCTAAGTGCGCTCCTCCAAGCATTAAAATTAAATTGCTCGTCCTAAATAACATGTAGAATTTTTTCGAGTATGCAGTCTTGTAGCCCGTTTAATTTTAGTGAGATAAAGTGCTAAACTTAAGTTCGTAGGAAGTCTCGCTGATTTTTGGCAATTTTTTTTATTAGATATTAGCTCATATTTGAATAGGAAATTATATAGAACTAAAGACGTCCTACGAAATTAAGTTCAGCACTTTATTATACTAAAATTAAACGGGCTACAAGACCACATACTCGGAAAATTTGTAAATCTTATTTTAGCCGAGCAATCAACGTTCGAAATTTTATTGCAATAATTTTTGGAAATTTTTGCAATAATTTTTGTAAATTTACAGTTATTTTCCATCTTCAGTAGACATCCTTTGAATTAGCTGACTAACCTACATTCATTTAGACAGGAATCATTTCAAATGCATTTACCCAGAATTTACAATAAGTAATTTACTTTAACCTTAATTATCTCAATTCAACGTAGATGTTACTTAGATCCTTTTGGTTCTAAGCCCTTCATATCTATATTTCAATACATAACTACTTATTATGGATACCGGTCGATCGGATGATCCCATTGCACAGCTACACATTCTTTTTCTTGAATAACAATGTACATACGTATGTATGTACTTACATTTATAAATACATTTTTGTAATAGGCATATTTAGGCTATATTGAAATTCTAAAGCTTAAATAAAATTAGAATTGAAATAGCATTCTACCAACCCAGACTGTTTCTGCGTGTGTTATTCTTTTACACGGCAAAGGTCAGACTCCTTTGAAAACTATAAATTTGCTTAAACCTAATCAATTATTTTCTGTTCGTAGTCAGCGTCATGGAAAGGTGCAGCATCGCCAATTTCACTTTTGTTGGAACCCAGTTTTCCTGCCAACAAAAAGAAAAGGTGGGTGGGTGTGTAAAATGAAGCAAGATATAATTAATTAAATATTACTTACCTTCAAAACATTCAAAATAATCACAATAGGCTTTCTGCTATTTGTAATCTTATATTCAAAGCTGTAATCGATGTTTCCTCATCGGGAAAGTGGCTATGGTCAGTGTTCGCATTTTCTTCCGAATAATCGTCGCTGTTCAAACTAAGCGGAAGTTCATGTTTATATGAAATGCATACATTATGCAACGCGCAGCAAACATTTATTATTTGCATCGCTTTTTCTGGAGAATAATGAAGACCTCTTGAGCCTATGATACAGCGAAATCTGTTTTTCACAACACCGAAGCAGCGTTCGATGAGATTCCGGGCCTTGCAATGTACTTCATTGTATCGTGTCTGAGCTGCATTTGAAGGGCTCCTAAATGGTGTCATTAAATATGGCTGTAGAGGATACCCGGAGTCACCTGTAAAGGCATACAAGAATATCAATAATAATCTTCTAAATAAAAAAGAATGTGTGTCATAACGGCTGCTGGGTTTTGTTATTTGTTTTGTTAGTACATATATGATAATTACCTAGTAGCCAAAAGTTGTCTTTTCCATTTTGGTACAATGTTTTAAGATGCCTTTCAGCTTCGCTATGCTTCCATATGAAGGAATCGTGATTAGCCCCTGGATGTCTTGAGTCCAAAAAAGTAATTAGCATATTATGATCGCATATCTATACGAGAAAGAATTTGTTTTTGTTCAACTTGCGTTGCGTAATTTTCGAGTCGATGTAACAGGTTAGCATACTTACAGCCAGTACATTTAAGCTAAAATATCCTTTCCGGTTGAAGTATAGATGTTTCACATCTGTAGAAGGTGACTTGATCTTCACGTGAGTGCCATCCAAGCAGCCAACAACACCTGGAATGCCGAATTTTGTGTAAAAGTGTTCAATAACTGCCCTTTCCTCTGCTTGACTCCTTTGAAAATTTATCCAATTTCGGCAGAATTGGTTTTCAAAAATCGATAAGCACTCGTCAATTACTTTTGCCACAGTGGTTTGGGCCATATACGAAATACTTTCGTTTCCAATTGATTTCTGATAACTGCCTGTTGCCAGAAAACGAAGGAACGTGGACAGTTTCAGTTGAGGTGGTAAATGCGTCCTATAAAATGATTCTTTCAAATATTCTTTGATGTCGTCGAAAATATATTGGAACACCTCCTTGTTCACTCGAAAATTTTGAACAAATCTACAACACAAGACCATTTAAATCGTAAGTATTTCAGTAGTTAAAAAGTCAATAAAGAGGTGCTTTCTCAAAACTTGGATATCCTATAAAGGATGTGTGAAGCGCATAAAATATTCAGGTAATTTTATACGACCGCCATCGAGCGCAAATTTATCCAAACATTTCATAGGTAGACATAGGTACATACTTTTTCTCCGAGTCGGATTCTTGTTACTGGCGCCGAAACACGTCATCTGATTAATATTCGACATTTTTGGATAAGTACTAGCTCTTGGTGGCGGTCGTTAACAAATGCCAGTATTCTGATATGGAATAAAAATATTGGTAACCAGAAAGGGTATGTTCCATCAAAAAGGAGGAGGTTTCCCCCTTCTGATCGCATGAACTACATTTACTTTTCTGGTGTAGCTTACACGCACTATAGAAAAATGTTTTTTACACTTATAGCAGCCTAATTAACTGATTCCCGCAATTGCTTTGCTGTAGAACTTCTTGGCCATTAATATATAGCAAAGGAGACAATCTTGCACAGATAGCAATACTTTTAATTATCAGGTATATCGCACATATCACAACGCTATAGCTTATTCTTATTGCTTCCTTTAGGAAACAAGTACTAACACAATTCCAAAAATGCTGGAAGGGATATGAAAATACGCACTTCCACCTCGGTATCAATAATCCAAAAGTTAATTGTTCACTATTTATTTCTGTGAAGAGATATTTGCAATTGAAGTAGAAAACTTCTGACTCCGAAGTCCGTCTAAGCACGAAGGTGTTCTGCACATAAATACTATGGAAAAACTGTTCACAGAAAGAAAAAATCGAGAATCCTCTTTAGGGCTATATATACCGAGGTCGAAACGCTTGTTTTTCCAACATTGATTTCCACAGGAAGCAAATAACCACACGTTAGTTGACATACTCAGCCTCTGGTAAATCAATAACATTCGTCACATCACGCAATCTCCGCCTTTGTATTCTAAGCTCAGCTTCTTCCGACAAAGTCAGAGCAATAGCTTGGTACATTATTAATATTAATATATTAGCACAATATATAAATTTATTAGCACAATATATAAATTTTATTATTTGCTGAAAAATTATTTACTTACAAACACGGAGCACAGAGTTGCAAACTTTGACAGTTGCTTTCGTCTAGTTGGCGATGGACGTAAGCCTACACGATAATCGTCAACGTAACATTCATGCTACCAAAAGCACACGATATCGTCAGCGCTGTTATCGTTCGTTAAGCGTATCGTTCGTCAAAGAGAATGAGGCTGTTAATATTTATTTAGATGCTGATGGAATAATCCGAAGCAAAGGAAGAACCGAATTTTTAAATAACCATGAAGATATCATGGTACTTCCTCATAATCATTATATTACGTTTTTAATAGTTCGTTGGGAGCATGAGCATTTCCATCACGGGATGCATGAGTCCATAATAAACCAATTACGTGGGCGATACCACATAAGCCAATTAAGAGTGTTATACCGAAAAGTGCGTCAAAGCTGCCAGAAGTGTAAAAACTCGATTGCTGCTCCACAAGTACCTCAAATGGCACCACTACCCCTAGGTTGGCATATTTCGAAAGGCCCTTTACATACGTCGGCGTCGACTATTTTGGTCCACTGCTGGTTACTGTTGGAAGAAGGCGTGAAAAGAGATGGGGCGTGTTGTTCACATGCCTAACATTGCGAGCAGTACACATCGAGGTTGCGCACAGCTTAGATACGAGCTCATGCATAATGGCAATATCAAATTTTATTTCGCGTCGAGGCTATCCTAAAGAAATTTTCTCCGACAACGGAACGAACTTCAAGGCATCAGGAAAAATAATTTGCTCACCCAACAACAACAACGACATTACAACTAAATTTGATACCATCAAATGGAGATTTAACCCGCCAAGTGCTCCTCATATGGGAGGAGTGTGGGAACGCCTAGTGAGGTCAGTAAAAACTGTGCTATTTGATATACTTCCCTCTTCGAATTTTAGCGACGAAAGTTTGCGATGCGCCTTACAAGAGGTAGAATTTATAATAAATGCGCGACCGCTTACGCATGTCTCATTAGACACTTGCGATGACGAAGCTCTCACCCCCAACCATCTTTTACTTGGATCATCAAACGGTTGCAAGCCTATTTGTTCCGAAGATCACACCATACGACAGCGATGGGCTCTAACCCAGAAATTTGCAAACCGATTTTGGCATCGATGGGTCAAAGAATATGCTCCCATCATATTTCGACGTACCAAATGGTTTAACAAAGTCCCTCCAGTCCGTGTTGATGACCTCGTCGTGATAGTCGATCATGATTTACCGAGGAATTGTTGGCCAAAAGGACGAATAATTAACGTCATAAAAGGTAAAGACGAACAGGTACGCAGCGTTATGGTACAAACGCAATCGGGAATTTTCCATCGACCAGTTGCAAAAATTGCGGTATTGGATGTCGGTAGTAAGTCTGAGTAAACGCGTATTACATCACTTGTTTACGGAGGGAGGCGTGTTACCGACGAAATCTATATAAAATTGGGTCACCCTAACATATAATCGTATTCAAGATCATTCACTCTAACTGTGTACATACAAACATACATATGTGCATTCCAACATGCAAGCAGTGTGGATATGCAAACCACCACCTTTGTGCATAATTCTCGTTTTGCTGTAACTTGCTAATGAACATACGTATGCACTAGTTAGCACATAATGATGTTGTTTTTATGCTAAGACAATAGTTTGCTATGTATTCTATTGTTTGGATTTTTTATGTTTTCAATATTAAAGATATCAACAAAATACTTATTGGAAAATGGTATGATTTTACGGCATTATCACGCCAGATTTTTCTACTTGAATTTAGTATAAATATTAGCAACTAAGAACTCACATCATCAGTTGTAAAATAGAAGCCGGAAATATAATTTAATTTTTAAGCCGTTCGCTAATTGATCCGCTAAGAAAAAAATTGTGTTCTAATTTCCTATCGACTGAGTTGCGCCGACCGCAACACCTGTTTAAGTTATCGCCGATTAGACCCATCATTGTGAATAAATTAGCAAAAAATTGCATTGTGAATAGGCAAAACAGTTGTCTTTCGTTTTGTTTACGTTTTCACAGGAACTAAATTGGCTGAATTAATTTTATAGAAAACTGTTCAATGCCTAATATTTATCGGATTTTGCTGAGGTTGGTGCCAAAAGACGCGTCTAGACCCCGGCATAAAGAATCCGAATGCGGAAATTACTAATTGTATTTCTGTAAAAAGTTATCGTCAAAATTTGCCCCAAATTGGTCCAAAATGGGGGTCTGTTACATGGTATTTATGTGCAAAACATCCCTATCAGCAATACCCGCGTTCTTCTGGTAGTGAACCGGAGATAGATGAAAAATTTTACATGCAAATGCAACAATAACAACTTGAGCCAGATAAATCCACATAGAACTCTGGCTCACGCTGTGTTTAATTGGCTCTTTTGTGTCAACTTGGCAGCACTTGCGCATTAAATGTCAGAATTGCCACAGTTTCCTACAACCACTTCATCAATTTGTACGCACAGCCGTTGGAAAACAACAACAAGAAACAATAAATGATAATTCGTCCAACAATGACAGTACCGCTGCCAACTTGCCATCGACCACCAGCGGCACTTGTACTTGCGCATTAAATGTCAGAATTGCCACAATTTCCTACAATCACTCCATCAATTTGTACGGACAGCCGTTGGAAAACAACAACAAGAAACAATAAATGAAAATTCGTCCAACAATGATAGTTCCGCTGCCAACTTTTCATCGACCTCCAAAAAATGTTCACTTATTTTCACCCTCTGCTTGTTTGTTTCTCTTCTTCTTGTTGTGAAAAGAACATAACCATGAACCGGGCTATTCCCGTGAGAATTAAGCGTGAGTCAGAGCGACAACTACCAGAAGAATGCGGCAAATATTTAATGCAAATTAGGCATTGAACTGTCTTCTAGAACGGCACCAACTTTTAAAACACTAACAAAACAGCACAAAGTTTCCAAATTAAAATAGTTTTTATGGGAATATAAACAAATGTTATGTCCACAGCTGATAAACGCAAATTTTTGCTTAATCGGCCATCCATCGCCGGTAAAGTTTATCAGCCGTTAACCGGCCGATTTGTGCTAATCGGCCTTGGTGAAAACGGATTTTAGACAAATCAGGATTAAATTCGGATTAAGCACTAATAGGATTTTATGAAAGCGGGCCTTAGCACTGAAGTCACCCGCACTGCTTAATTTATTTAAGTTGTCTTCCTTGGACAGGAATACACCTTTCGGCGAAAGGACTCCCAGCAAGAATTCATCTTCTTTGCAATTTACGTTAATTCGTATATAGGCAGCACTGACTACGAGACTGTCGTAATTGAAGCAAACACTTTTCCAAACTGGAACTGCAGTAGCGCGATTCTATAACTTGAGTGTTAAGATTATCGGCAAATTTTGGTGTTTTCTCTTAACGAAAATGCGATTCTGTCACTTTCCCTTAACGCCGCTAAACAGCTGACTCTTGATAGTGGTAAAATACGGCAATACTGGTCAAAAAACGAAAAACACAAAGAGAAATAAGTAAAAAACATTGAAGTTATTTGGCGGTAAAAAGTTGAGTGCACCAATTTAACTAAAAGGAGAGTATTTTTATTATTTAATTCAATTTCAGATATTGCGCATTAAATTTTTATATTTTCAGAATGGCGACTATGAGTGCAGCAGCGAGCGGAGAACCCGGCAAACCGGTAGAGCAATGGAAAACGGTAAGTAATTAGTGTGATGCAAGCGCTTTAAGTTCAAGAGCCTGATTCTATCTTTTTGCGTAGGGAATCCGGCTCTTGACATGTAACTCGTTCGCAACTTCAACTTGTTCCATATGCTATAGAGTCAGTGCAAGTGAATTGTAGAAATGCGTATACATATGTACCTATAAACGTTTTTCAGTTTGTTCTTCTTATTTATTATGTATATGATTAGTAACACTATTTTTTTTTAACAGGTTTGGAAAGATTTGAAAAGCCGCACCAGCCTTCGCTGCCGTGATCGCAAAAGGCAGCAAGCGCTAACTGGGAACCACCCAATAGACCAGGCTCCACTGTCTGAAGTGGAGATGCGCGTCCTTAGCTTAATTGGAGTGCAATATGTACCTGAATCCTTTTAAGTTTCATAATCTTTATTTTTGGTAGTTTCATTCTTAAGAAAATTGACTGATTAAAAACTGAATTTAATATTATATTAAAAAATTGTCTTTTCATGGAAGTAGTACTTATGTATATTAACGTCAAGTGATTGCTGTTGGAGCAAAGCTAGTATTTTAATGCAATTTCGTACATGTGCTGTATGGAAGGAAAAATTCTACATTTTCAATTTGGACTATTTGTTTAATTCTTCAGCGGTGAAAAGTTTGCAAGGTTGGAGGTTTTCAGGATCTCTCTCTCTTATTCTCTTGTGCGTACTGATGCCATTTATTATTACAGCCCAGAGCCAATGGTAAAATGAATTCCTTGAAAAATGTGAACGTAGAACCTTTAGCACCTTCATGCAGCAACGGTAGCAGCCACGAACATTCTAACAATACCTCTCCCTTACTATTTGTCAGGGGTATTGTGCGTAAAACATTTTCCGGGCCCATCAATTGTATTGCTGAAATTATGGTGCTCTATTTGTATGCGCAATGAGCTTTGAGTATCGTAGCGTTTTGAAAGCGTTAGCAATGAAGATGAAGATTCATCTTTGACGCACAGCGGCCCGGTCAGGACGATATTCATGTATTGCGGCCAACAATTTCGAGCACAGTTGGCCATTAAAATTAGTTGTGCGTGAGGCAAAAAAGTTTAGGCGCTTTCTTCACTGGTAAACCTGCTTTGTCGTCGCCATCACTATCATCGCTTTCATCACTACTGCTATCGCTGCCAACGGCACCAGTACCACGTAAAGCTTTATCACTTATAATCAGTCTACCATCTTCTGCAGTTTTCAAGCCACGATTTGGATCTTTATTTTTCGCTGCCTGCAGCAGTTACAGATTCATTTGGACGATTTGCTATTACGAAATAGAGTACATATAAACGTTTGCAAAACTTTTTCAACAAATAGCCAATTTGTATGCGACAAAAACGTTTCGTATTTTGGCCATAGCTGACAGAGATTTCATCTGGAATAGGAATAATTCAATTAAAGCAGTGACTACGGCAGGTGCTCAGTAAAATACTTACAATTGTCTGCAAATGATTAGCTACTAAAGAAGATGGCATTACTTGTATAAATGTTATTAGAAACGCTACAGATGCTTCAGCTTGTGCGCGCACTTTTTGTTCCAAAATCTGTTCCACAATGAACTCCAGTGTGGTAACTGTTAAATGTTTGCCTTGTTGTTGCACCACAGTACGGAACGCTAATATAGTATTTGTGATAAGCGATTCATCGCCAGCAAAGCCTACAGTGATTATATCGATGAAGTCATTCAGCTTTCCAGCTTCCTGTTGATTTAGAAATTATTACAAAAATGTTATAATAATCAGATAGTTTTAAATAATAAAGGCAATACCTGATATAAATCTTACTAATATATAAAAACGTAAGTTTGTGAGTGACTGCGGATGTTTGTGGTTCTTTATCGTCTGAACAAATAGCCCGATCATCACGAAATTTTGCAGACAGGTTCTTAGGAGTGTGTAATGGGTAACAGGCATCATGAAATTTCGATAAATTTATCGATAACAGAGTTATCGGCCAAAATGTTGTTTTCCGTAAAATTTGGAGTATTCGCACAAAATTGGTATCAATCGAAAAGGGAAGAACCACAGTTTTCATTTGGACTTTGGTTCAATTCGATATATTTATCGATAACAGAGTTATCGGTCAAAATGTGGTTTCGGGTAAACTTTGGAATATTCGCACAAAATTGGTATCAATCGAAAGGGGAAGACCACAGTTTTTATTTGGACTTTGGTTCATTTCGATATATTTATCGATAACAGGGTTATCGGTCAAAATGTGGTTTCGGGTAAACTTTGGAATATTCGCACAAAATTGCTATCAATCGAAAGAAGAAGACCACAGCTTTTATTTGGACTATGGTTCATTTCGATATATTTATCGATAACAGAGTTATCGGTCAAAATGTGGTTTCGGGTAAACTTTGGAATATTCGCACAAAATTGGTATCAATCGAAAGGGGAAGACCACAGATTTTATTTGGACTTCGGTTCATTTCGATATATTTATCGATCACAGAGTTATCGGTCAAAATGTGGTTTCGGGTAAACTTTGGAATATTTGCCCAAAATTGGTATCAATCGAAAGGGGAAGACCACAGGTTTTATTTGGACTTTGGTTCATTTCGATATATTTATCGATAACAGAGTTATCGGTCAAAATGTGGTTTCGGGTAAACTTTGGAATATTCGCACAAAATTGGTATCAATCGAAAGGGGAAGACCAGAGCTTTCATTTGGACTTTGGTTCATTTCGATATATTAATAATAATAGAGCTAATATAAATACAGCACCAATCTTTACGAAATTTTGTACACATATTCTATGGAGCTTAGCATAGGACCCCATTTAATGTCATTTCAATACCTCACACGGTTTTGGAGATGTGCGCACTAATGTTTCCCAACTAACCTAGAACTGTATATTTTCAAATTTGGTAAAAATGTGGTTGCCCAACACCTCTAAACATGCATACAATATGGTAAAGGCCACGAGGTTAGTTTGGACATTGCAACATTTCGATAAATTAATCGATAAATGAGTTATCGGTCAAAATGTGGTTGCCAAAAACCTCTTAATTTGTATACAATATGGGTATTAAATGAAAGGGGGAGGCCACGGGGTTTGTTTGGACATTGCAACATTTCCATAAATTAACTCCTGTATGTACATATGTATGTTATAGACTCCGGAACTACAGCGCCGATTTTGTTCATATTTACAGGATAGCTCAGTAGAAACCCGGAGAGTGTTTATGTAAAGTTACCGGGAAGTGGACCAGGGACCGAAATATTCCAAACTTTTTTATTTATTGTGCGATTTTTTCCCTAAGTTTGGGCAGAACAACGTCTGCCGGGTCCTTCTAGTTAACTATAAATGTGATGTTCTTCTGATATATTTTCTTTACGCGTCGAGAATTCCTTATAAGATATCACAGCTTCTGGTATTGTATTCCTTACAATTTTATAATTTACGGTTGGCGTTTTGGGCTTTTCAATAATTATTTTTAAGCATCTGTAGAAGAGATGTGAGATGTAACCATATGATTAATTACCACTGTATAAGGTGGCGGCGGTGGTGGTTGTGTAACTATTTGGGTCCACTGAATGTCGTTGTGATTGTTGTTATGCAAATGTTTGACCTGTGTGAATGCTTATTAAAACTTATACAAGAAAGTAATTGGTTTATTTTTTTACTTATAAGGCAAGGCATATATATTAAACGCCTGCAACGAATCATCCGTTCGCCCTTTCAAGCCACTCGCAAATATTTCTGTGTCTTGCTATGCACAACAATAACACGCGATATGAGTCGAACTGATTGTAAGCAAGCAAGACGTCGCATCAGACTGCACTGCAATCATTGAGAAATGCGTGTTTGTTTTGTGGCTCGTTTTATGCTTAACTCGAAAGGCAGTTGAGTCGGTTGACAATTGATTCGAAAGGCAATAGTTTCGTATTCAACTACAACCGTTTACTTATAGTTTGTCTCGAAACGTAACACTGCAGGTTTTTCCAATGGCACTTCTTTAAAAATAATTTCGCTAATTTCTTATGAAAATGTACGTAAGAATACAAAACAAATATTGTAAACAAAAGTTTAGAATTTAGTGCAAAATTCAGGAAAATTCCGCGAATTATCAGGAAAATTTTGGGATTGTTACTAAGAGTTTTTAGAGTGTTTTCGGGTATGCAATTTTGTAGTTTATTGACTTTTAGTATGATAAGATAGCAATCTTAAGTTTCTGATTTAATTACCTGATTTTTGGCAATTTTTCAACCGAAATGCCTATTTCTTTCATATCGATTTGTAAGGTCGATTTTTTTTATTGGCTAAAAAACAAATTGCCAAAAATCAGGTAATTAAGTTAGAGGCTTAAGATTGATATCTTATTAGGTATACTAAAATTCACTAAACTGCAAACCTGCATAATCTGAAAAACTCAAAAAGCCCACTACGATCGGAAAAACTGGTCATTAAAGAATCCCACTAATGGTATTTTTCTCATGATTTGCTTTTTTTCTTTCATATTTTTTTTTTATGTGTAAACCAAAAAATTGGTATACATAAATTTTACATCTTAACACATAAATAGTTTGCGGACAATTTAATTTTTTCAAACATATTTAGTATACCTAATCATTGTTTAAAATATATGAAAGGTTTTCAAGGGAAGACAAAAGCAGAAAATAGCTACCTGCTACTGCCGGGTGAATTCGCAATCCCTCTTGCAAGTATGTCCTTTGTGTTTATTTAGTTAACGAGTTTAGTTTTAAACAAATAGTCACCCTTTATGCAATTCTTCAGTTGTTCAAACGCAATAAAAAATCTCCCTACTACTGTTCATCCTTAACCAGCCCATTCAATACAAAGACACATGTGAACATGAAAAATCAGCACAAACCCGCCATACATAATGAATCTCGGCCCTGGCATCTCTTGCTTGAAGCCTTAGCACAAAACCTACCAAGCAAATGTTACTGCAATAAAAATATAAAAGTACAAATAGATATTTATTTATAGTAACGGTTTTGAAAATGTAACCGATTTCTGGTTGAATTTGTTGTCTGTATAATTACACGTTATTTTATCTGCACGCAGGAGCTTTTTTCTAAATTTGGCATAATTGAAACCAAAGAACAAAATTCGCTTAATCAGGTACATTTGTACTTATTTTTATTCCTTATAATGTAAGTACATATGAAGATAAACATTTCAGGTAATAGAGCATTGATAATGCTTATAAAATACACAATAGGTAATAAAATTTGCTTACACCTCCTTCCATCTTAGCGCCCTCTTCTATTATAATTTGTTATGCTTAAAAAAGACAGACCGACAGCTACGATTTAACTGCATGTACCGAATGACGCGAGTTATTTGCAGCATTAAATGGTGCTGTTACTGTACAAACATAAGCAGTAACACCGAATCACAGTGTGTGCATAGAAAAGCGAATCAGCTTGTGCAGTAGTTTAATATATATGTTGCAAATGCATGTTGTGAATTGACGATTAATATATGTTTATATGTATTTGCTTTAACTAACTGTGTGCCAACTGATTTGACTTAAGCGAAATAATTAGCTATTAGCCTCTCTTGGATACGTCTTGCAATGGAAGAGGCGGAGCTCAAATTATCGTAATTTTCTGTTTCTGTTGGTTGTGTTGACGTTGGTTGTGTTTCTGCTGTTTGTGCATTAGCTTCAAGTAGTTGTTCCCTTAATTTTATGTTATACAACGCCAAGTTCCTTTTAGTACACCAAAAAGACGCTCAACAGGATTCCTGGCTTTACAAAGTGCTTCGTTGTACCTATATTTTGCCGTGCCATTTGGTTGATTTGGTAATGGTGTCATCACCCATGGTTCCAATGGGTATCCAGAATCTCCTGAAATTATTTTTTAAGGGTGTTTTTTTTTACAATGAATTAAAAAAAGACATACCAATCAAAAACATATTACGAGTTCCATTCTCATACGATCTCTCCATTACACGGCGCACGGAGCAAGAACTCCAAATATATGAATCTTGTCGCGCTCCCGGAAATTTAGCATTAACATTTAATATTTTTAAATTTGGATCACTTGACCATTATTTAAAATTCACATCTTACAATTTTTACATATGGGTGTTTCCATGCAGCCGTATGCGACATTCGTACACTTTTGGAGTAATATAAATCTCACATAAAACGAGTTTTCGGGAAAATAAAAATACAGTTACGTTGCAATTAAAAAGAAGTATGTTTGGAAAAAAAATGGTCGCCCTGAAAGCTTTGGTGTCTAAAATATCCGTTCAAAATAAGGTGATAACTTACGCGACAAAAACGGAAGTGCTTATATTGTGCACATACATATATGCGAAAGTCTGCGAATCAAGCCAGTTCTTAATTTCTTTGAATATTCGTAACCTAAGCTAAATAATGCACCTTTACAATCCTCTCATATTTAAAGAGAAATCATCTCTTTATATTATTATTTAACCCTAGAAAGATAACGTACGTCGAAACGACGTACGCATTTTTTTTGTTACGCTCTCACACTTTTATTTGTTTACTGAGCAACTTCTGGCGCTCATTTATCTCTGTCGGTAGCAGCAGCTTGTTGGTGGTGGTTGATTTTTTGCGGTGAGTATTTCCTTATCTGAGTTATGATCAAATCGTACGTCGAAAAGACGTATCGTTATCTTTAGTGTGACTTTTTGGTTTATCAATCGCATGTATACATATATGTTTTATTTGCTTTTTTGTGTTTGGCTTACTAGATTAGTGACTTGTTTTTGGTTTTTGGATTTAATTCGGTAAAATATATAATGGCATCTTCAAATTCCATGGATGAAAAAAAGACTTGAAGTACCCACATTGTCAAGAACTTTGCGCAACACTATTGAAGTCGCTTTAGAAAATGCCGGCGACGGAGTCAGTGCTACCCAACAAGAAGACCCAGTTGATATTGGGAATGATCCCGAAGGTAGTAGCAATCCGAAAAAAAAAAATACTGCGGTTTTTGCCCTTCCAAAATAAGACGCATGTCGAAAAAAGAATGTATTAAGTGCAAAAAGCCCGTGTGTGGTGAGCACCAGAATCAAGTTTGCAACGCGTGCATATAATATTGCCTTACTTTATTTATTTTTGTTCTAAAACAATATACAAAGTGTTTTTTGAAAACAAAATAAAAAAAAATTTGTTAACCTAGGTTTAAGAACGAAAAGTCTACCTTTTTCTGAAGACTGTCTTTTTTTTGCTACTTTTTATGAAAAAAAATGAATTGCTTTATAAATTTTATATTACCTTCAATTTTATGATTACATGTTTCAAAATGGACTGAAAATTAATGAAATAAATGATCTCAGTTAAAAAACAAAAAATTTTTATATTTTTAGGAAGCTTAAAATCTATTAAAAGGAGATACGTCATTATGACGTATAGTTATCTTTGCAGGAGTAAAAAATAACTTTATCTTTCTAGGGTTAAAAAAAAAACTAAATAACGTACGCGACAATTTTTCTAGTATATTAATAATAAAATGCAGGGACGTAACTGTTATAAGAAATATGATAAAAAGGTCTCATTTAACCATTAATACTGATGTATTCAAATATTGGTTATAATTAACCATTACCGTAAGACATATTTTATATTGGTCAACATAACCATTATAAATGAGAGAAACATTTTTTGGTTAACAATAACCATTATTGTAAGTAATATGATTTTTTTGGTTATCGGTGGCAATATAAAACAACTTGAGTTGCTGGAGTGGCATGACCAATGTCTGCAAGTTCCTCGAGGAAAAATTTACCACTATTCAGCAAAAATAGTTTGCTTTCGAGTGGGTCATCGATAACCAAAAAATTTATTACTTGCGATAAGGGTTATTCGTAACCAAAAAAATAAATCTCTCATTTATATTGGTTACGATGACTAAAATAAAATAAATATGATGATAATGTGAATTCTGAAAGAAAAAAATAACAATTATTTTGGTGGCGCGAACTAACGTCAGTGGAATTAACGTCAGTGACGTTAATTCGCACCCAAAAAGCGAATTAATGTCAGTGACATTAAGACGCTTGACCCAAAACGAATTAAAGTCAGTGCCGTTAATTCGTATAATATTTTGACTTTAGTTCGCTTTGGACATGCGAATTAATGTCATTGAGGCATTTGGGTTTGAGATTCGACGAAGTAGCGCCGCAGGCGAAAATTTTACTTAGGTCAGATCCCCAATTCGGGGCGTGATCCATGGTATTTATGTGCAGAACTTCTTTCCGCGTTGGCGGCCTTCGGCCGCGCTTCAAAAAATAACCCTGGGCTACGCTATTCCAACTCCGGGTGGTTGCCATAGCCGTGGCTACCGCCACGGTGATGTCCTTCCGCGTGCCACGTTTCCCACTTTTTCACTTTTTTGGCTCAGCCTAATGTGCCATTACAACAACCACATGAAAATGACAGAAAATTGTGAACTTTAACTGCAAATAACTTTTGAACGGTTGAAAAAAATCTCTTTTCAGATTCTAAATTTAGACGTGGGTAATCGTTTACGTGGGGTACCGAGTGCTAATATACAACCAAAAATGTTGAGATATGTATCAGGAGACGCGCTTGGTCCCAGGAGCATGAACATAACTCCGCTGAACCAATATTTTTAGTAGTTTCCGAGATATTTGCAAGTTCAGAATTTTCTGTCATTTTCATGTGGTTGTTGTAATCACATTACCCTGTGAGAAAAGAGTGGCACGCGGAAGGACATCACCGTGGCGGTAGCCACGGCTATGGCAACCACCCGGAGTTGGAATGGCGTAGCCCAGGATTATTTTGTGAAGCGCGGCCGAAGGCCGCCAATGCGGAAAGGAGCTCTGCACATAAATACCATGGATCACGCCCCGAATTGGAGATCTGACCAAAGTCAATCCCAGATTCATTTTTTGAATCCCAGATTCATGATATAATGATCATAAGTCGAAGGTGATAATGAAAAATGAAAATTTGGAATATAAAAAAATGTACTGACTTTAGTTCGCTTTCTTAATGCGAATTAATGTCAATGACGTTAGTTCGCTAAAAATATTGACCTTAGTTCGCTTTTGGCATGCGTCTTAATGTCACTGACATTAATTCGCTTTTGGGGTGCGAATTAACGTCACTGACGTTAATTCCACTGACTTTAGTTCGCGCCACCATTATTTTCGGTCCCTGATAAAATGTTTTTTGTTTGAAATTTACACTTTAATTAGGAAACAAAATAAAAATGTATTCTTATTATAAAAACTATATGATAATGAAAATAAAATCGAATTCATAACATATGTATTTGTTGATATACATTATTTATATATTTACATAAACGCTAATATTTTCTCGTAAGGAGTATGCCGTTCGAGCAGTATTTATATGTTGACTGTCGACGAATATATCGATATATTCACAAGCGCATTTATAAAATGAAAAAGCATCTGGTAAAATTATATTATTAGCTTTTACTATTTGCCACACCTTTCTCTTTATAACAACACCTATTCCATCCACAGCGCCTTTGCCATGCGATTTGGCAAAGAAATTCCATTCAAAATATTTGCAGCTAAATTTATTTACAAAATAAGGGATGCTTGTTAAAATAAACTTATTTTTAAACTGCACCTATGTATTCAGGATAATGTTATTGAAAAAATTGCTTTTAACGTCGATTTTAATGTATTACAATAAAATATTCATACTTAAAATAACGTATGCGACAAACTTTAAATTGTAATACAATTTTTATTACTTCGATTCAAAAGAAAATTTCAGCGAATATATTTAACTAGAAGATCTCTTGATTTGGAGTTGTAATCTCTATTACTTGCGACTGTCAATACACAAATGATATAGACAAATAATGTTTTTGCATAACGTACGCGACAAAGGTATACTATCAAAAGTAAATAAAAAAAATACTGTTATTCGAGTTCAAACTTCTCTTTTTCTCATTTTTGTAAGTAGTTGGCATTATTAATTTAGTTTTAAAATGTATTTGCACTACTTCAAATCTCTTAATTTAGGTAATTCGGAAGAGAAAATAGTTGATTCAATTTGCGAAAACTGAGTTGAAGAAAACCTCAGTTTTACTCTTCCGTTTATGAGTTTTAAGATACCAACAAGCTGTAAATACTTCCATTTTATAAAAATTCAATTACTTTTCCTTTAATAATTCGTCTTAAAACCCATTTTCTGGTCATATAATTTTTTCAGTCGTGGTTGACCTTCTCATGGAAACACCCATATATGGAATGAAACGAATGATGGTTCACATAGGCCTCCTCGTGAATGTTAGGAGCTAAAAAAGCAATATGTGAAGAGTCAATAGCCCCTATAGTACCTCCCACAAAAGGTGCTGGCGCCGATGAAAAAACCTCCTTAGCAAGTTGACGTTCCGTCTGCGTCATAGGGAACTATATTTCTTCGTAAAGAATTCTGCTATTAATAGCATTAGTCACCCTATCTATGCAGCGGCTCATCGGGGGAATATTTTAGATGATTTTTTTTTTTTTTGAGGGATGGAGGGGGTCGCACAGAACACAAAACAAATAACCGAACTTGGAGGCAGGTCGTATATTTTGAGAAAAAATCGTGTTTATATTTGCAAAATTGTACGTAAGGAAGCTTCAAAATTTACCCGATTTGCTTATAATTATTCACTTTAAAGAATTAAAAACACTTCGCACTGAACGATATGTCTCACCACACTGCATATTTTTAATATTTTAGCCTTCTAAAATATATAACACGAAAAAAAAACATTCAAATAAACTGCTGTCTATGTTGGCCGAATCACAACAACAATGGCGGTTTGTACTAGTTGAATCGTCAGCGAGTAATAGGAGATGCCAGACATGTGCAAATGAATATGCAGATTTTTCAAGGACTGAGAAAGGTTTTTAACAAGAAAACATGACATGACAGGTATTTTCAGTGTAATAGCGCCTCAAGTGAACATTTGGGATGAATAACTTTGGGTAATACTGTACATCCATACCTTATATCTATGTCTACCATAAGCACATGCAAATTACACAAAGTTTTTAACGTTAATTTAAATTCTTGACCGAAATAAAATTTCAGATTTCCCCTTTTGGATTATTGTTTTCAAAACGCATCTTTCGATACCCATCCCGAAATCTTTGGACGTTTTTTTAGCATTTGAAGTTGAATGTATAGTTTTATCTAATTTTGATGATAATTCGACTTCTGAGTATGAGTTTTGTACCCTGTTGGACACTTATTGTAAAAGACGCCGCAGGCAAATTTTAATTTTTTTAAGTAATAAAGGTAATACTTTCGCTCGGACGTCAAGTGTTAATTCACGTTCGATGGAAAGTTGTACCTTACAACATATTCGCATAATTTTCATAATATTTGATAAATTTGTAATATAATATAAGAAAATTTTGTTATAATTACTGTTGGAAGGTCTGGCAACATTTTTTTATCGTACTGGACAACACGGACAAAGAAGAACTAGTTCAAATTAATCTCGTTGAAAGCTGAAATGAAGAAAAAATGAACAATAAACAAGCTATGTTGCAGTGAACGTGCCATAACATAGTTTGTTTATTCCTTCAGAGCCATCAACAGTTGCTACTCGCTGTAACTGCAACTAATCCGAAGGCATTGTTGTTGCCAAGTGAAAAAACATGTCGGACTTTCTGTGATAAAAAATTTAAATGTTTAAAGCGGTTATTCGCTCAAAACTCGGGCAAAAAACAATACGGGACTGTGTGGAAGTGGGTTTTTGTGTAATATTATATTGTTTTGTGTGTAGAGTGTTATCAAAGTGTTTTAAAATTTACACATTTTGTTTGGGAAAATTCGAATCTTCAAATTCGATTTTCTCTTAAAATATGAGTCGCATCCAAGTTCGGGCTTTAGTTCTGTGATTTCTGGGATCCCCTCTACCCCGCTAAAAAAACATTCATAGGCACGGTGCACTCAATACCAGTATTACCAGTTAATTCCCATACTGGCAAAAACAGTTGCCCCCAGGTGTAACCAAGTGGGAAATTACCTACAAAATCGGGTTCGTTTTGCCAAACAGGTACAAGTGCCACGATCTGATGTCTCATTCAAAAATTGACTTGATGCACTTCATCACAATTTTGTATTTCGACGGCAAAAAAGTATATTAGAAAATAGTCACACAGTTTCCTTTGGACCCTATGCACCTTGTTGATTTCGGCGTTACCAAAAAATTACTTAATTTAATAATAAAAAAAGAAACGCAGTTGAAATTAAGGAAAAAAAAATGAATCCTATCCATCGCTGTTGATTTAACTTTGTAATTTTTCTCCAATTATCAATTTTTCCCAAAAACTGACAATAAAAATTCAACTATGAATTATTGTTCGCTGGTCTCGAGCTTGCTCAAAACTTACAAATTTGTAAACAAGAAAGATCGAAAAAACCAACAACAAATACTAAAAGAACCATAGCACGGGTTTACTTACATAAATATATACAAACAAACAAGTCCAGCAAACACATTACATACGTATATACCGTAGGTATAACAATAATGTGTGCTCACTGTTGGCAAAACAAAAACAACAAAGGGAATAAATTGAAGTGGAGATAAATACATTGTGAAGTCACAGGGTGTTTAGGCCAGATGCCTAAAACCTTAAACTTATAAGATCGCCCTCGTATTTATCTTGTATTTACGCGATAACAGAGTTGGTCGATCGGTTTAACTTATTTATGCTAAAACATCGCACGGATAAATAAACCGTACGACCACAACGAGTTAACATTTTCTTCGTGTCATAAACGCTCACTTGGATTCATTTTTCATAGAGCGCACAGGTCCCAGAAGCGTAGGTGATTCTCAAAGGTAACCTAAAAATAAGTTTAATTAGTAATTTGAATTAACGTGACTTGTACATATATTAGTTGATATATATATACATATTAAATATTTGAAAACTAATACCACATTTCACATTCTTTTCATTTAACCGCAAAATTTGGTCGGTCAAACTTTTGAGTTTGCAATCCGAGCAAAACATTGGTCCAATCAGAGCCGTTTTTATTTATGCAGCGACCAAAGCGAAAACCAGCGACCTAAAATCCTACAACCGTCACAGCAATTTTTGGAATCAAACGCCCAGCGATTTTTATATGCTATTTGCCAACATCGACCGAAGATTTTCACTTCACATCAGCACCAAATAAATTCAAGCAAGCAATCAACAGTCCGCAACAACAACTACAACGAAAAAAAAGTAAGTGGTTTCAAAATTCAGTGCGCACATATGTATATTATTATAACTATTTATTTAAAAAAGTGTTTCGCGAGTGATTTTTCTTGTGCTGTGATAAATTAAAATTTTAAATCAGAAAATTAAAGTTTGTTAGTACTAATTCGTATAGATAGCCCTTCTGACCATCAAATATTACTCCCCACCAGTGGTGAAGAATATTTGACACGGCGCAAGGGCTTTCAGTGCACCGAGCACACATATCTATACAAATCAGTGTTTAAGTTTTCACAACAACAACACTGCATAGTGACGATAACCTCACATTATTCACTTTACCACTTTTTTAGAGTTTCATTTGCACAAAAACACAAAGATTAACAAAAATCACTCTTGCAAAACACTAATTGCACTATTTTAAATATATCAAAATCACTTTTCTTAGGTTTTCACTTAACATATGTATACCAAAGAAAATTTTAAAATTGTAGGTTTACAAATTGCCGCCAAACTCGTTGCACTGGTTTTCGTTCGTTGTTATTTTTTTTTCTGTGCGAACAAAACACACGTACATATATACATACCTCCTTTTGTGTGGCGAGCAATAACCACACATAGACATATAAAAATAATTTTGCGTTTAGGCAACTTTTTGAATGGTTGGTTAATAAAAGAAAAACTTGCGATTTAATAAATTTTGAGAAGATTGATTTATTTTGGAAATTCGGTGGGCAGCATTTTCGTGCTTGATATTTTGGGTTACCAGAAAACAGATTCTGTCTCTGCCTTTTTCTGGAGTTAGTATATGACAGAGTCAAAGGTTTGTTTTAGAATTTAACCATACCCCTTTTTGTTCACCCAATATGGATTTATGCAATCGACTAGCTGACATTGCCATTGAGTTTGATGTCGAATTCCTCAGCCTTCCCACAAGCGAACACTCCACATTCTCGCTGAAAATTCAGCAGGAGGCATTGAAGTCCAAGTGGGACAAAGCCGCAGAAGCGTTTGACGAAATAATAGCTGCAAAAGATCTCCCTCCAAAAGACTTACTCTCAGTCAAGAAAAAACACAAGGCAGCCTACCAAGTCTATGTGAGGTGCATGTCAAAAATTAATCAACTTTCAGAAGGGCTAGAAAAAGCAGAAAGGGGTAAGGAAGGTATAAGCAATCCACGAAATCTACATCTCCCACCCTGCGATACAGAGGTATTTAAGGGAGATTATTTATCATGGCCAACATTTCGTGACATGTTCACAGCGATACATGTTCTCAATAAGGGTCTCACACCAATTCAAAAACTTTATTACTTGAATCTAAAGACTCAAGGTGAGGCCAGGGACATTGTCAATAAATGCGAACTGACAAACGAAGGCTTTGAAGTAGCATGGAAGAATCTCTGTGACCGATATGAAAATAAAAGAGTCCTTGTTAACACCCAGTTGAAGATTCTCTTTAACCTGCAAACAGTCGAAACTGAATGTGGGACATCCATAAAGAGATTACAGCGGGATATAAATAATTGTATATCCTCATTAATGAGTCACAAAATTGACATAACTAACTGGGACCCCATTATAACTTATCTCTGCTCAACAAAGCTACCCTGTCACTCTGGGAAAAATCTGTGGAGAATAAAACCGAGACGTCCAAGTGGACTGATATGGACCGACTCTTAACACATAGTTTGCAAACCTTAGAATCGGTTTCGGGTTTAAGAGGAACAAAGCCTGCAAAACCTTCAAAGGTACAAGGCAATAAGCAGTCTTCTGAACCACCGCACAAAAAACTCGGGTCTTTTCAAGCGCGTGTCGCAAAAAACTAGTGCACAATGTGCCAAAACTCCAACCATAGAATCTATGCCTGCGACAAATTCAAAAAATTATCAGTAAGCGAAAGAATTGCATTTCTCAAAAACAACCGATGTTGCTTGAATTGTCTCTCATCGAAGCATTCGGTGTCGAAGTGCACTAGTAGCTCCAACTGCACTGTAATGGCGGCGTTTCTCGCAAAGAAACGCAAAGTAATGAAAATTAAAAATTAACAGACAAATATATTGAGAACACTTTTTATTAGTCCAAAGTATCGATGTAAAGCGAAAAATGAGTTTTAAAATTTATTCGTGCTGTCTTCTTGGTTCTTCGTAAAATAGTGAAGCAAAAGAAGCTATTAACGATACATACATACATTTTCTTTCTTGACAGGTTACAAATAATTTAAAAAAATGCGTATGCAATGCTGAGTATGTCTTAGGTGCAACCTTGCGTTGCAAAGAAATGTTTTGCATTTTGTTGGCATTTACGAACGCCGCTATGCAACTCATACATAAAACATATGTACGTCAAAAACATATGGTATTAAATTAAATTTTTAATTATTTACATGAAATCTATCAATTATAAAGAAAATTATTAAAAAAAAACAAACAGAAACTTACTCAGCCATTGCAACTAAAATTTTTGCATACGAAATAAAAATGATGCGCGATTTTGACAGCTGATGCTCATAGAAATGAGTTGCCAAACGATTAGGAACATTAGACGTTGCCAGAAAGTTGAAAGATGCGTTTACGAAGTGTATGCATTGTAAATATGCATTGCAACTTGCGTTTAGGAAGTCGGCCTATTCCAGCACCCATCTGCGCCAAAACGTTTGTTTTAGCTGTTGCTTCCTCAGGCATAGTGCCTCTGATTAAACCGGAGTCTGTACATAGTTTGGACAGCCCAACAAAAAATGGTTAGGTGTTAACGGGTCAGCGTCGCAGCTTTCGATAGGCAAATGGGTAAGCGGGCGAGAGTTAATTAAATTATCAGCCTCAATAAGTAGGCTTTGTAATGTCTCTATCTGGGGAGCTGCCTCTTTTAAGGTGAAAGATCACACCCGTTTAACACTTCGAACCATCCCCCCCATACGCCGCCGGCCGATGGATCCGAAGGAGTATTAAATATCCATTCAATGCCTCGACGAGTACACTCACGCTCCATGCCGTCGTTGATTTCTACCCATTTTACTTTACTCGCGCCAACAAAATTCGTGCCTCTATCGCTCCTTATGCGAACTGGAATACCTCTACGGTTGACGAAATTGCGCAGACATAAAATTACAGCATCCGTCGACTAGTCTCTCCCCACTTCTAGATGTATCGCTCTAACGGTTAGACAGGTGAACAGTGCCACCCATCTCTTTTCACGTCTCCGTCCGATGGAAACCATCATTGGCCCGAAATAATCAATTCCAGTGTATGAAAATGCTCTGATGAATGGTGAAAGACGGTCAGCTGGTATTTGACCCATGAGAGGAGGCCTCGGCACAGCTGATGCATTTTTGCAGAATTGGCATTCGCGCTTGATCGATTTCAATGAGCTCCGAACATTAGGTATCCAATATTTAGCTCGAATGGCGCAGATAATAAGCTCCTGATTTTGGTGATAGAATCCTTCATGAAAATTTCGAACTATGAGCCGTGACAACGCATGATTCTTTGGCAAAATTACTGGGTCCCTCGTGCAAGCGGGTAAACACATGGCGTTGTCTATGCGCCCACCAAGTCGTAGTAGTCCCTTTTCGTCTATTACGGGCGTTAGTGTAAATAGCGGACTCCATCTTGGAATCTGCCCTCCCTTCCGAAACATTTCATCCACGAAAACTGCTTCCTGTACTACTCGAATCAACAGTTCCTCAGTTTCCTTCATTGCACTGACTGTTAACTTAAGTGGCATGTTCTGAGTTGCGCGGTTTTTTTTTAATAAATCACGGAATCTTTTAATGGCATGTCGCACCCAAGTCATGACTTTGATAAATTTATAAAAATTTGAAAATTTGTTGAAGGGCACAGCATCCTCGCACAATCGTATCACGTATAACGGCTTTTCTCTTTTTTCAATATCGTTTTCATTCACAGGGAGATCAGGTAACACAGGCCAACCCTCTTCATTTCGCTTAAGAAAATCTGGACCGCGAATCCATGTCGAATCTACAGAGGCCGCGTGATTCTGTGGTCGCGTTGCGCTGTCAGCCGGGTTCAGCGTTCCCGGTACCCATCGCCATTGTGCTACCTCAGATGCGTGAATAATCTCAGAAATTCGATTACTTACGAATTGTTTATATTGACGTGCTTCAGAGCGGATCCACTGGATCACGGTTTTTGAATCTGACCAGTAATTTATTAGTGCAGGATTTACTGTGTGAGACTCAATAATTGCCTTACTTAAACGCGTTCCAAGCACTGCGGCTTGTAGTTCCAGTCTAGGAATTGATATTGCTTTTAATGGACTGCATCGGGACTTGGCAGCTACGAAGGCAACGGTTATTTCGTCGTAACATTTTATACGGAAATACGCTACAGCTAAAGACGACAAGTCACTTGCATCTACAAATACGTGCAATTGAATTTCGGCGGATGGCTCTTTTAAGTATCTACTGTAAACTCGAGGTATGCTGAACTCCCTTACCTGGTCAAGTGCTTTATACCACTCATGCCATTTTACTACGTAGATGTCATTGGGTATTGTATCGTGCCAACCCATATTAACCTGCCACAACTTTTGCAATAAAATTTTCGGTACCAGTGTTATATTTGCTAAAAAACCGAAGGGATCAAATATGGACATCGTTAATCCCAAAACCTCTGCCTTCGTTGGTCGTCGGCTGCCATCCAACACTGAAATCGGTATTCTCACGAACTTTAAGCTAAAAAGGAAAACATCCCGCTTAGGGTCCCAATGCATACCGAGTACCTTGACGCATATTGATTTCAAGCCACACATATTTTTTGAATCACCCTCATGTTCCGGACTCATGGGTCCCATAGCCTGCAGTAACTCTGTGGAAGTCGATATAAAACCCCTGAGAAGGAAACCTGCTTTGCCATGAATCTCTCTCACCTTTTTCGTTACACATATACCCTCCTCAACAGTTGAAAAACTATCCACGTAGTCCTCAACGTAGTGTCGATTGACAATTGCATCGACTGCCCGTGGGTAATCGTCTTGAAACTTCGTAGCATTTAAATTTTTAATATACACATCAGGCTGCCTTGCTGTATCTCCCTGGCGCCACAGAACCTCTTGCTGAAAAGCATCCCGCTTAACAAAAAAGTGAAACTGATAGGATCCAGCCATCAATCCAAACTGCAAAAAATGGATAAGTAAGTATAGGTATTTGCATCCTTTAGGTCTAGCAAATTAGGTAAAAGCGCTTTTTAATTTTTCGTTTCTGTGAAAAGATATTTGCTGATATTTAAATGGGCTTAACGATCCAGCTTTTAAAGAGCTTACTTCTTTTATTTTTAACCTTTTGTCTGTGCCTGATAGCTCTGCAGCCGCCGACCGCAAGTTCTTTGAAATGAGTTTAATCAAGACTACATAAATTACGAAATAAGCTTGAGTTCGAAACAGTTAATAACGTAATGCTGTGCAAGAAGCTACATATGTGCAAATCAGGGTGGTCACTATGTGTGGCCACTAAAAGATATAAAAACTACGTATTAAATATACTTTAAGAAGCCCTTTATTTGCACCTAATGTTAACTCACGACTATTAAAATCAGTATTTCCATTAAGCTTATAAAGGTGTAGATCACAAAAGATATACGACACCCACTAAGAATGCTTTAATAAAAAGTCTGATATATACCTATTGCTAACTAATGTTGCCTAAAAATAATAATAGTATTTAATACATCAATGTGCAGATCTCAAAATATAAAAACCACCTATTAAATATGCCCCAATAAAAAAGGTGTGTTATATGTCCTAATGTTAACTAAACGCCCTTAATAAAAGCGGTATTTGATAAATTATATATGCTTTAATAAAAAGTGTTATTTGTACCTCATGTTTACTTAAAACTAAAAGTATAAAGCAGTATTTAATTCAATCCATATTTAATTTAGATACTTTAATGTGTAAAAAATAGTTTATATAAATGAAATACACATACATTTTTAAAAGCAATAAAAGTTTTCATGGAAATAAAAATTAAAAAAACTGGTACTTTTTTATTGAAAATGGTACATTTTTATGAAAATTATGGTACATAAATTTTTTTTGGAGTGGCAACCGTGGTTGTCGTATGTCCAGTACTGCTATCTTTGCAGCCGGGCGGTGGTACTCGCCGGTAGATGTGCGAACAGTAGCGCTTCTGACTCGGCCATCTTTAGCTGTATGTATGCCGGTTATAACACCCTTTGGCCAGGTGTGTCGCGGAAGACTTGGATCCACAATGATCACTATATCCCCCTTCTCAATTGGTTTTGTGTGGTCAAACCACTTCGATCTTCTGGTAAGCGTCGGTAGCACTTCAGTTAACCATCGTTTCCAAAACATGTCAGCTAGAAATTGTGAGTGACGCCAAGAGTTCTTAACATATTCATCCCTGGTGCAAAATTCACCCGGTGGTTTACCGCCAGATGAGCTACCCAACAAGAAGTGGTTGGGAGTCAAGGCTTCTTGGTCAGCTGTGTCTAGCGAAATATATGTGAGCGGACGGCTGTTGACTATGCTTTCCACTTCTAAGAGCAAGTTATGTAGTTTCTCGTCGGTTAGTTTGGTGTCAGGCGAAACTATGCTGTACATCACATTTTTCACCGACCGTATCATACGTTCCCAAGCCCCACCCATGTGAGGACTTGCCGGTGGAATGAAACTCCACTTACATTCTGCACTCGTTAATTGCGCTTGTAGACCATCGAAATCCAGTTTGGAGCGAGCTTCTCTTAGTTCTCTTTCGGCTGCAACCAGGTTGGTACCGTTGTCGCTAAATATTTCAATGGGTTGGCCCCTTCTCGAAATGAAATTCCTAATGGCCATTACGCAGGAGTTCATGTTGAGTGAGTGTGCCACCTCGATATGTATAGCACGACAGGTCATGCAGGTAAACAGTACTCCATATCTCTTTTCGGTGCGCCTCCCGGACGTTACTAAGAGTGGACCGAAGAAGTCGATGCCCACATAGGAAAACGGTCTCGTATATGGCGCCAAACGCCCTTCCGGTAACTGCCCCATTTCAGGCGGATTTGGCTTGGCACTGCGCAGCTTGCAGGTCATACAGTGAAAGCGTACGGATCGTAAAGTTCGGCGCAGGCTTGGAATATAAAATCGTTGATATATTTCGTTGAGGACCGTGTCATGGTGCACGTGACAGTATTTGCGATGATACCAGTCGATTATAAGTTGTGTTATTTTGTGACCCTTTGGCAAAATAATTGGGTTCTTTGTCGCATCTTCTATTGGAGCGTTTTCTAAACGGCCACGCATACGGACGACGCCATTGGTGTCAACAAATGGTGACAGCTTTTTAAGTGAACTAGATTTCGGTAGAACGCATCGTGGATCTCTTCGCAGATTTTCAATATCATTCTTATAGGCGTCGGTTTGAGCAAGACGGTATAGAAAATGCCGACTCCAGGTAAGCTCATCAGCGGTCAGACACGGGAACGAGCTAACTGATCTGCTTTTGCATTTTTCCACGAAGCGTTTCATGTAAGCCACGCATCGCTCCAGGCGCTCCCATTTGGAAAATCGGTTTACATCAATGAGTGGTTTCACGTCAATTTGAACTACGCATTGCAGCGGTGCGTCGTGGTTCGATTCCGTATTATCAGCTGTTAGCACGGGTAACTCTTTCTGTGGCCACTCTTCCCGAGGAAGGTGCAGGAAATCAGGTCCGGTAAACCAGGGATTCGTCGGAGAGAAATCATTGGTGTTTTTCCATTTCGTCGCCGCGTCAGCTACTTTATGTTTGGATGTTACATATTGCCATTTTGCTATGTCACTGTTTTCTTGTATTTCTGCTATTCTGAACATTACAAATTGCTTGTACTTTCGCGGATCGGAACGCAGCCATGTTAATACTGTTCTCGAGTCCGAGTAAAAGTACGTGTCGTGAATTGTGAGATCATGACCTTTGACGATAGCTATTGCTAGGCGTGACCCCAAGACAGCTGCGATCAATTCCATTCGAGGTACAGATATTGGGCGTAGAGGTGCAACCTTAGCCTTGGAGCTAACGAGAGACACATAAATAGCTTGTTCGCTTTTAATCCTGAAGTAAGCTACCGCGGCAATGGCGGACTCGCTGGCGTCAACGAAAACATGTAGCTCGACTCTGCAATCGTCCCTTCTGAAATTGCTAAAGTAGCATCTGGGTATTTTTACCTCGCTAACGTATTTAAAATTTGATAAATTTGCAAATTCTTAGGGAATTGTGTCGTCCCAGGCTATGCCACTTCGCCAAATATCTTGCAGTAATATTCTGATGCGTATCGTAAAAAATGACAGGTACCCTTGTGGATCATATATTGACATTAGCAGCCGGAGTAGCTCTCTCTTCGTCGGTAGTTTTTCAGCGCGTAGAATTTCGATACTGGCCTTGGTTAACTTGGTATTAAAGGTAAACACATCGTTGGTGGTATCCCACCATAAACCCAGGACCTTATCCGGTTCTACCACTTGGTCGATCGCCCTTCCAGCTTTACAGAAATCGCTCATTGGTTCTGTCTCTCCGAGAGCCTTAACTACTTCCTCACAGTTTGAAACCCAACCTCGTATGTAAAAATTTCCACGTCTATGAACCTCCTTTACATCCTTAGCCAGTTGAATAGCTTCTTGCGGACTGTCAGCGACGTCCAGCATGTCATCTACGTAATGCCTTTCCATTATTGACTTGGCGGCTCTAGGAAACTCTTTCGAGAATTCTTCAGCGTTCCTATTTCGTACATACTGTGCAATAGACGGCGAGCAACTTGCTCCGAATGACATCACCCGCAATACATAAACATCTGGCACTCTGGATGTATCGCAGTCTCGCCAGAGGAACCTTTGCGAATGTTGGTCTTCGTCATCCACATTTATCCTGTGGAACATTTCACGGATATCAGCGCAGATTCCGATCTTTCCAATTCGAAAATTATATAATATGCTCGTAAGTGGTCGCAGTAAGTCAGGACCCTTATCCAGGCACCCATTAAGTGAAAGTCCCTCGTACACCGCCGCTGCATCCCAGACAAGTCTTGTCTTATTCTTATTGTGATTTCTAACTGTGAATATAGGTAGGTACCACTTTCGCTTGTAAGTCATATCGACCTCGCTCTCCTCTAGATTTCGGATGTATTGTTTCTCAACCATTCCGTTTATGTGTGCTTTGACAGTCGCTTTCAAGTCCGGTTCGTTGTTCAGCTTCTTCTCGAAGCCCTCAAGCCTACGGCTTGCCATCTTATAATTATTCGGAAGCGATATGTCGTGGGTTCGCCAGAGGAGCTTTGTTGTAAAACAGTCGCCAGTGCGCTTTACGTATGATGCAAGTTGATTTTTATGATCATTGTATTGTATATCACATAGTAATGACTTGTCTTCTGTGGCTTCAAGTTTCATATTTTCAAGCAGTAGCTTCTGGAGTGCTATGTCATCATTGCATTCACATATGTGCAATTGCAAATCATCGCGTTGTTTTTGCGTATTATGCTTTAGTACGCCATATATTGTCCAGCCTAGTCGTGTTTTTGTTGCGGCTGGCTCGTCGATCTTACCTTCTCTAAATTTCATGGGCATTGCCACGTGCTTATTGCTTAGGCCGATTATCATCTGTGGTACGGCTTTTTCGTACGACCGTACTGGCAAGCCTCTGAGGTGTTTATACTTTTGTGTGAGCTCTGGCATTATTAGCGACTGCGGTGGTAGATCGAGATTAGCGACTGTGCGGACGTCATGCAGTATATGTATTTTGCCTTTTCCCTGGGCCGACACTTGTAAATTGACGAGCGCGGAATTTTCTTCAACACGAACAGAACCATCAGTCCAACGCAAACGAAGCTCGGACTCTTCACCCTTTATGTTCAATTTTTTAAGCACATCGTGTTCTATGATTGTTGGGCCTGACCCGTCATCTAGAAGTGCGTAAATGTCTGCCTTAGCGTTTTGAGTGTGGATTGTAATCGGCAAAATTCTATACAAAACGTTGGAGGATTTCTGTACGTGGACCGCCACGATATTTTGTTGAGAGCCATCGATTTCCGCCTCTGGTTTGTGTAACAAAATGTGATGCTTCGCTGTACACTTATTTTTCCCGCATTCCACCCGCTCTTTGCAAAACTTGGGTGTATGTGCCTTGAGGCACGAACGACATAGCTTCATGCGATTTACGATATTCCATTTGTCATTGTATGTCATTTTCTTGAATTTGTTACAGTTCGTAATAAAGTGGCTTTCGGTGCACGCCGGACACCTGCTATTATCTGGTTTATGCTGATCTTTTCCCGTGTTACGATTTTCCTCATGGAAACCAACGCGATGTGCTTTACGCTTTTCTTCTTGTTGGCCGCCACCTACGGGTATTGCTATAACGGTGCTAGCAGCATTAGATCGGATAGATAACCATTCGCTGAAATCTAGCAAGTTTATGTTGAGATGATTACTCGAATACATAGCCCAATCTAAGCGCATTTGTGCAGGAAGTTTTTGAATAAGATCTCTTAAAAGCATCGGATTATTCCAATGAGCCGTTAGTCCGGCTGCCGTTATTGTCGCTATCAAGTTTTTAACCGCTAGAGAGAATGTTACAAGCGTTTCAAGTTTGTTCACATTTACATCTGGCGATAGACGTACTTTTTCAAGTAAGCTGTTTATAATGTGTTCGGGTCTACCGAAAATCGTGCGTAGCGTTGATATGACGTCGGGTACTAATGCCGGTATCATTAGTTGGTTTCGTACGTAGTCGAGTGCTTTGCCCTTCAAGGCCCGTTGTAACCGAAGAAGATTTTCGTCGTCAGTATAACCGCATATGCGGCCACTCTTCTGGTTTACCGCTGAAGTATGGTAGTTCTTTTGACAATGCCTGTCTAGCGTGTATTTGGACGGCTGTCAGGTTGCGATTCGATTGTCGTTCCCCCGTGTCATAACCAGTGCCGATGGGACCGCCCCGAAAGCCGGCATAATTGCCACCGCCATGCTCTTGCCTGTAAAGATTATTGTTGCTTAAGTTATAGTTCATACCTATATAAGTGTCTGATTTGTATGCGTTGTGTAACCCTTCCTCGCCCCTGTGCGTGTATGTATGCTGCGCACTTGGGCCCATATTAGATGAAAAGAGTGATTCTTCCCCATTGTGCTCTGATGGCCCTCCTTGCAACGCGATGTTTCTCTTACTCGTAGTCGTTACTTGCGTGCTCATTGCTGGCAGAAAGAAATTACTTTGTTTCGCCATGACACCGTACTGCGCGTTTGTGTTTGCCTGTGTGCCCGTGTTTAGCGCATTGACAATGTCATTTACGCTCGTGGTTGGCATTTTGGCAACTTCTGTTGCTGTTGTAATCGGTGCATGTTGCTGACTTTGTAGAATATATTTTTCTTTCTGAAGCTGCAGCACTTGCCTTTGCAAGTCTTCTACTAAGCTTTGCAAGCTCGATTCCGTGTTTTTGTTATTTGAAACATTATACTTGTCTGAAGTTTTTGTTGTCTGTTTACCTGCATTTTCATCTTTTTCATGTTTGTCCTGCTTGTTTACCACTGTCTTGTTTGCGGCACACTCACTGCATACCCAATCGGCTGATTCAATACCAGATGATACGCCAGCACAAGCAAAGTGGAACCAATTGTCGCAGTCGTCGCATTGAACCATATCGCCTTCATCCGGTTTCTTGCAAATGTTACAACTCACCGTGTCGGACATGTTTGAACGATTCGAAATTCTTCTTTCCAGGAAAATTTTTCAATTTCCCGGGTTGTGTAGTGAATAAGTTTTTTAAAGAAATGTTGCAAATGGACTTATAATAGTCATGGGAAACTAATTTTAAGAGCACCGCTGCTCTACAAGAATGAAACTTCTAATTAAATGTATTAAGCGAGCGAAACGCGCTTTAAAAAACTTAGTTTATTTCGGTAATATTTGTGACTTCTCGTCCGTTGCAACAATGAAATTTGAATAAAGAAAATTAGAGATGATATTTGATACATGCCACATGGTAACGTATTCGATTGATTTGTCGATGATTTATTGAGTTTGATGGTGTTGCCACAGGTTTCATACCTGCCACCTACAATCTTCGTAGTGTTTCGCAAAATTTCTTCGGGTCTGATGTCAGCAGCCGATTTTACCGCAGGTAGCTTTGTATCAAATTCTTCCAGTGCAAAGTAATCAGCGACTTGCTTCTTTATTTCATTCATGTTTTGCTCATCTACGTGTACATGACAAATTGTGGCGGTATCGACGTTATATTCATCCGATCCGGAAAGAACCCACCCTAATTTGGTTTCGTGAGCTGTAAAACCCTCATTAAAGTTTACTATATGCAAAGGCCTAACCAAGCTAATGTGCGGCATGCCGATCAATATTTTTGGAATGGCATTAAAGTAACTCTCTATGGGAGTATTACGCAATTCTTTGTTTTGTTTCTTAAACTTTTCTTTTCAATTAGTGTTTGCTCAGGTAAAATTAACTTCTTTGTCGTTCGCACACCTTGCATTTAAAATTTTGCTGCTTTATCTAATGTGCTTGAAATTTCCAAACTTACCCGCTTTGAAACTTCACTGTTTGTTTGGTCATCGAACCATTTGAGCCGCAATAATTCTTTCCCACCTTTGAGACCAATTTTATTTGCGATTTGCTCTTCCAACAATGTCACTTTGGCACCGTAGTCAATAAAGGCTATAACGCGGACACTACCATTTGGGCCATGCAACTCAACTGGTAAGAATTTTAATAAAGTTTTTTTATGTTTTTGTTCTCATTCTCTTTGAGCGTGTTCGGCGATTGTTTATTTACGACTTGTTGGAAAATGTTGACGTTAGTAACAGCTGATTCTGTTGCAACAGAGTTGCCAGTATTTGCTGATTGAATGGTGTGCTTATGAAGGAACTTATTGTGATACTTTTGGCACGAGTCCGTGCCACATACTCGACGTCGCAGACAATTAGATACCTTATGGCCCGCAGAGAGGCAGCAGAAACAGAGCTTATTCTTTTTTACAATATCCCAACGGTGTTCGTAATCAGCATCCCTAAATTCCATACACTGGTATAATTTATGATGTTCCTGACAACAAACGCATTTTGCTTTCTCTTCCGATATGGCTAGAACAGTCTTCGAAAATCTATTATTAATCCTTTGTTCGGAGATAACAGGTTGTGATTGATTCAATTCTGTTGCCTTGGCAATGTACATTGACATTTGATGCAGCCATGTCCTGAAGTCTAGAATCGTTGGAAAAGGCGTATTTAAAACAAATGTATGGCGTGCCCATTCCTCTCTTTTATATAATGGTAGTTTACTTACCAACTCATCAAGAAGTATTGGATTTGATAGGTGTGGTGATGCCTCGGCATTTTCCAAAAATGCGACTAAGTTTGCGACCATTGAGCTGAAATTAATGATTTCGTAGATCTTTTCACTTGTGATTTGAGGGAAAATCCTAGCTTTTGCAAGTTGGCTACGAATTAGTACTTCAGGTCGTCCAAAGTGAAACTCTAACGAAGAAAGAATCGCATTCACGCTTGAAGAGTGTATCAGGAGCGATTCGACTTTTGCGCGGGCATCACCTCGAAGGGCGTTTTGTAATCGAAGTAGATTCTCCACGTTGGTATAGGAGAAAAGATTCGTAGTTTCCTTGTACGATACAATAAACATAGGCCACTCCTCTGGAGCGCCTGAAAAATGTGGCAAATCCTGGAGCTTCTTAACGTACGGTTGAATATACTGTTGCATTTGGACTTGTGCGTTGTTGAGTGATGGCATTGAGTGTGTAGAATTACAAACGGCAGCTGCACCGGGGGCAGACTGAGCGTATGTATAGTTGGTATTAGGCAAGCAGCCCATAGAGAGGCTTCCTGTGACGCAATAACTTTGCGGCGCAATAGTTTGCATGTTTATAGGCGGCTGTTGGGCATGAACGGCATCGGCGTAACCCGGGTACGTATAGGAGCAAGATGGGAAAACGTCTGAAGTGGAGCCTGCTGCAATTTGATAATGACGAGCGCTGGTGTTGGCAAAGGTCGTATACAGCTGGTTAGCTGAGCTCGATGATGCGACGGATGCATATGCATTTAATGATGTACTATGCGATATATGCTTGGACTGGAGGTCCGCAGGTGGCTCACTTATTGGTACGTCGACGAGTTTAGTAACTGTTGGTGATGCACATTTTTCCTGGAGACATAACCTCGCTTTTTCTGAGGCTTTCAGAGACAGTTGCAAATCGAGAATTTGTTTCTGAAGACTTTCGATCTCTACATCTTTTTGAATAATCGTGCGATCACCTTCCTCTTCGCTGGAACGGGCGTCATCAGATTTCGACATATTTAATTTGGGGGTTTTTGGCGACTTTCTGTTTCTCAAATTATAGCGGAGCTTGCGTGTATTCAAAAGGAAAAAATGGCGGCTTTCACGAGCGTTCCGTGAATAAATATTAAAATGTAATGGCGGCGTTTCTCGCAAAGAAACGCAAAGTAAAGAAAATTAAAAAATAACAGACGAATATATTGAGAACTCTTTTTATTAGTCCAAAGTATCGATGTAAAGCGAAAAATGAGTTTTAATATTTATTCGTGCTGTCTTCTTGGTTCTTCGTAAAATAGTAAAGCAAAAGAAGCTATTATCGATACATACATACATTTTCTTTCTTGACAAGTTACAAACTTTCAGAGTTGCATTATAATGAAAAGGCATAAGGCTGGTTTCACATGTCAGCAACATGCACCATCTGTCAGTCAAGGCACAATACCCTTCTGCATTTACCAACGAGTAACACTTCAACGGGGGCCACGGATTCTAACGATGAGTTACCAACTACGTCCAAATCGGCTCAAATATATAATGAGGCCACAAAGAAGAAAAAATCGGCAAAACCGCTTAAAGTAAAATCGAACTTTGCGAACACGAGTAAAGGCGTTTTACTAAGAACAGCTCGGGTATCCATTTATTATAATGGTACTAACTATTCGGCTAGAGCTCTCATTGAATCGGGATCTGAGGGTTCTTTCATTACAGACAGACTCAGGCGACGAATCAACTTGACAAGTAGAAAAATGAATGCTCAAGTTCCGGGCATCAATAACACAGTTTCTGCGCAAGTTAAAGAGGCATGTGCCATACAATTGCGGTCACCCTTTGACCCTTTAATTTCGATCGAAGCTGTTGTGTTAGTTTTACCACAGGTAACTGGCAATGTACCTACGTGCGATGTCAGTGCACTAACACAACAGGCATTCCCCGATCTGGTGCTAGCGGACAAAAGATTCTTCGTAAATGAACCAATCGACCTTGTTTTGGGCGGAGACATCTACCCGCAAATCATTTTGAGCGGTATTAAGAAAAACATTCTTAATACTCTCCTGGCCCAAGAAACAGTTTTCGGTTGGATACTGACGGGTCATGCCGATGTCACCCCACCTACCCACAATATGGTCTCTTTCTTCAATGAAGTTGCTTTAGACAAACAGTTAAGCTCCTTCTGGGAAATTGAAGAAATCCCCAAATAAAAAGCCTTCACAGCAGAAGAAAAAATATGCGAGGAGCTGTACAAACGCACAACGCAGCGAAATTCTGATGGAAGATACATCGTTTCCCTCCCTTTCAAAGCAGATTACCCAGCAAACATTAGCCTGGGCCCGTCATTAAGAATAGCATGTTCTCAATTCTATAAAAACGAGACACGGCTTAAGAAAAATGCTGAACTGCAAAAGGAATACAATAGGGTCGTTATGGAGTATGAGACAATGGGGCATATGTCAAAAATTAATGCATTACAGTCGGCCGAAGCAGTTGACAACTATTATCTGCCGCATCACGCGGTTATTAAAGAGGAAAGTACATCAACGAAAGTTAGGGTGGTTTTCAACGCATCTTCCCGTTCTTCGAATGGTACCAGCCTGAATGACGTTCTTTTCCCGGGTCATATACTCCAGTCCGATATACCCATCTTAATTCTTCGATGGATGCTATTTAGATACGTCTTCAATAGCGATATTGAGAAGATGTACCGACAAATCCTAGTCGAGCCCAATCAAACCAAGTACCAACGGATAGTTTTCCGCTCAAACTCAAACGATCCAATCAATCTTTACGAACTCAAAACGGTAACTTTCGGGATTAATTGTGCTCCTTATCTGGCAATTAGGATTTTACTCCAACTAGCTGATGACTCAGAAGTTTCTCATCCAACAGCCTCTAATATTTTGCGGAAAAATATCTATGTTGACGACGTCTTGTCTGGGGGGAATTGCATTGAGTCTGCAATCGAAGCTAGGGATGACATATCTGCAGTTTTGAAATCAGCGGGTTTTCCATTACGCAAATGGACCGCAAATAATAACGAAATACTAAAAGGAATTCCGAAATCTCATCTTTTGAGCGAAGATTTTCTCGAATTTGAGGACTCCAGTCCTGAAAGCTCTTGGAATTAGGTGGAATGCACATTCCGATAAATTCTATTTCACCATCAAACCAATAGATGAAAAAGAGCGATACTGTCAACTATCGCCAAACTTTTTGACCCGTTAGGTTGGCTGGCACCCACAATTATAGTCGCGAAAGTTATTATGCAAAATATATGGCTAGAGGGTACAGGATTCAACATTGGACAGGTGGGAAAATTTCACCGGAACTTATAATGAAATCGAGAAATTACGAATACCCCGATGGGTCTCCTATTCCCCGTCAGAAAACGTAGAAATTTGCGGTTTTTGCGATGCTTCCGAAAAAGCATACGCGGCTGCGGTCTACTTGCGCGTCGAAAGGGATAACAAGGTACTTGTCAATCTGCTTTTGGCAAAAACAAGAGTGGCTCCAGTTAAAACCATTTCACTTCCGCGACTGGAGCTTTGCGGGGCGGTATTATTAGCGGAAATCGTCGAATCAATTTGTAGCAATCTGGATTTAGGTCATCTCAAAATCCATCTGTGGACGGACTCGACGATAGTACTGGCCTGGATACGCAAACCTCCATGTTCTTGGTCCACTTTCGTGTCTCATCGAATAACTAAAATCATCGATAAAGTAGGAAGCGCATCTTGGTACCACGTAGATTCAGGTACAAATCCAGCAGACCTAGCAGGCAGGGGCATATTAGCTCAGGATTTGGTAGACAACATTCTGTGGTGGCAGGGACCTTCTTGGCTTCAAGGAGACAAAGAAAATTGGCCAACCCAAGAAACCGACTTCACAACCAACGTTGAAGAAAAAAGAGTTCAGGCACATGCAGCAGCAGTCACAGACCTCAAAAGAAACCTTCTTGAAAGGTTTTCCAGTTTACCACGAGCCTTGAGGGTTTTAGCATACGTTTTTAGATTTATTTATGGGACCCAACTGAAAGATAAAGCTCCAACACAGGAGTCTCACCTCATATCATCGGATGAAATGAAAGCAACAAATACCTGTTTAATTAAACTTGCCCAGGAGGAATATTACGGTAATGAGTTAGCGAAACTAAAAGTCAAAGAGCCAGTTGACTCGAAAAGCGAAATTTCCCTAAATCCATTCCTCGATAAAACCGGAGTCATAAGGACGGGGCATCCACAGATCTGGCATATGGCGAAAGGCACCCAATAACATTGCCATACAATTGTAGGTTGTCAAGTCTGTTCGTCCAGTTTGTCCATGAAATTACCTTCCATGGTGAAAACCAACTAATGCTTCGGATTATACGAACACAATACTGGATCCCTAAAGTGAAAACCATGATCAGGTCCACAATTCATAATTGTAAGATCTGTACGATTTACAAAAAGCGCGCTCAAAGTCAACTCATGGGAATTCTACCACAAGAGCGTACAACTTTTTCGCGTGCATTTACTCCTGTGTTAGTAAGTGGATTTTGCAGGTCCGCTCGACATAAAAAGTTATAGGGGGCGCGGCTGTCGTACCTCAAAAGGTTACGTCTGTCTTTTCATTTGTTTCGCGACTAAGGCTATACATTTAGAGGCCACTAGCGATTTGAGCACTTCATCGTTTTTAGCAGCTTTGTCTCGATTCGTAGCCAGACGCGGATGCCCTAAGAACATCTACTCAGATAACGGGACCAACTTCGTCGGAGCTTCACGCGAATTAAAAGCAGAATTTAAAGCTTTTCTCGCCGACTCTCGAGCAAAAACTCTTTCCAAATTTGCACAACAGGAATTAACCTGGCATTCCATACCAGCTGGCGCTCCGCATATGGGCGGGCTGTGGGAAGCCGGTGTGAAAAGCTTTAAAACCCATTTCAAAAAGATCGCGTTGGGCGCGAAATTTACTCTTGAGGAGTAATCGAATCCTCGCGTCCTCTAAGCCTGGCCTCCAACGAACCTTTTGATTTAGAACCCCTGACACCAGGTCACTTTTTAGTCGGCGGACATTTATTAGCCCCACCGGAGCTAGAAGTCAATGAAATCCCGGCCTCAATAGTGAATCGATGGCAAAAATTGAAGGCATTGCACCAGAACTTTTGTCAAAGATGGAAAACCGAATACCTGTCGGAGCTACAAAAGCGGACAAAGTGGAAACATCCAAAATCGAACATCAAGGTAGGAGATATGGTGGTCATCAAAGAGGACAATTTACCGCCAAATGAGTGGAGATTGGATCGGGTGGTCAATGTTCACTTCGGTTCCGACAACCGTGTTCGCGTTGTAGACATTAGGACAGGGAAGGGCCAAGTGACAAGACCACTTGTCAAACTGTTATTATTACCACCAGTCGTTTCGGAATCAGATGACGTAAATCTAACCACCGCTCAAAATCAACGACAGTCTAACAATTAGACGAAAAACAAAAAAAAAAAAACGGAGAAAAAAAAATTGGGTTTTTTTCCTACCCGGCCTAATGTACATATGCAGGCTTGTGCAAATGGTGACGTGCTTTTGTTCACATATCAATATTTTTGCTTAAGGGTTACAAAACCACTCCTTCGCATCAAAGAAGCTCTTTTACATGCTTCCATGCAGACGGACTTTACTGCTGGGTAGACCCACGCCGTTTTCACTTGCACAAACAAGCACAATACGGTTCCCAGCCAGCATTTCTGTAAGTGTTTTTAAAAATAACTTGGAGTAAACTTGCTTAAATAAGCGAAATGTAAGCGTTTTCAATATCAATTTATTTGTAAGTTTAATGTAAGCTTTTTATAAAGTTCAAAAACAAAGTTTTATAAATCATTTACCTTTCTAAGTTAAATGCAAATGTTTATAGAAAATGTTTTTAAATGTATTGTTATGTAAGCTTGATGTAATAAAGATTAAATAAGTGTTTTTCATTTTAAGTTTTTATTTAGCTGTTTAAAGAATCGTTTTGTAAGGCTTGAGAAAATGTTAATAAATTTATTACAATTTTAAGCAAAATGCAAATGTTTACGACAGGTATGAAAAAAATAGTTTTCATTTGTCATTAAGATAAAAATTGAGCTTTCGCGTCGTGTTTTCTCTCGCTCTGCAAATTTACAGTTCTTTCTTTTGAACTAAAATAATCGCGGCCGAAAATAATACACAATGTCGCGCTTAAGAAGTGAAAAAACATGGTGCAAAGATATAATAAATTTATTAATGAGTGGTGATAATTGTAAGCAAGTATCCTCTGCACCAATTGGTGAAGCTTTTGTGCCCTCAAGTGGTTTTTTTAGACGAAAATAATGTGCCTGAATTCAATGAACCCATTGAATCATCAAGTGATGAACTGTCCGATTTTGACGATGACAGTTCGCTTACTTTTGACGAAGAACTAGGAACGTGGCTTGTAAAATACAATCTCTGCTACGAAGGTGGCAATGAGCTGCTACAAATTTTGCGCCGTAAGATTACGGATTTACCGTTAGATGTGAGGACATTAAAACGCACACCTAGAGATGCTCCTATACAACAACTTTCGGTTGGAGAATATGTGCATTATGGGCTCAAAGATAGCCTTACGGACTTCTTGCTTACGCATAAGCCAGAAATATTGGCTTTGGAGCTGAATTTTAATATTGACGGTCTTCCTATAGCTAAAAGCTCGCAGAAAAGCGTGTGGCCAATTTTAATGAATGTTGCTAAAACAGAAGAAGTTTTGGTCGTTGGTATTTATTCCGGAAGGTCTCATCCAACAAATGTGGATGAATATTTACACCCATTTGTAAATGAACTGAACAATTTGATTACAAATAACTTTGCCTACAAAAACCAATTGTATGGCATTACTTGTCGCGCATTTGTTTGTGATGCCCCTGCCAGATCAATGATACTCGGAGTTATCTTTTTCTAACGCACTCATTTTCTGAACAGCCATACAGTCAGTCCTTGACGAAACATGCGCAAAGGCAGTGGAAAAAGTGGAGGTTCAAAATAAAGCTGTTCTGTTGCGTATCATGGAGGAAGTTACGGCGGTTCGCAGGGAAGTAGGCGAATTAAAAAGTACCATGCCTAGGGGGTTTTCCATTGTATTTCCGCAAGAGCCATTTAAAACTCTTGAAGATTTGCTCACTTTTGAAAAACAAATTGAGCAAGACGAGGAAAAATTCCGACAATTCGTACGTATACTTCAAATACGAGCTCTCCTCAAAACACAAGTGGTAGTTATAAAAATTGGAACTACACCACTTGTGATTTGAGGAGCTCAAAATTAAGCTTAGTTTAACTTAAGACATAGTTTTACAATATTACTTTTTATATATTTCAAGTTTGCTTGGCTGGTTGGGTTATATCCCAGCTAGAACACTATCTGTTATATAATGCATTAAACCACCCGTAGTACTACAAAAAGTATGCGTGAGGAATTCAAAAACTCTCCATCAGTTTGTACAAGCCGAGTGACAAATCCTCACATATACTTTACTATACGTGTGCACAGGCCTTCTCTTTTATTCGCAGTATGATTTGCCATAAGGTTTTCATATAGCTTTCTCTTTTCAATCTGGTATTAATATGGAATATATAACATGTTATATAACGGAAAAAAATCACGTAAAGCTATGCGTTATCGCTATGGCATAAATAACATGTTATATAGCGAAACAAAATCCGGTACAACTATGCGTTATCGCTATGGCTTAAAAAACATGTTATATAACGTAAATATATCCGGTACAACTATGCGTTACCGCTATGGCATAAATAATATGTTATATAGCGTAAAAAAATCCGGTACAACCATGCGTTATCGCTATGGCTTAAATAACATGTTATATAGCGTAAAAAAATCCGGTACAACTATGCGTTATCGCTATGGCATAAATAACATATTATATAACGTAAATAAATCCGGTACAACTACGCGTTACCGCTATGGCATAAATAACATGTTATATAGCGAAACAAAATCCGGTACAACTATGCGTTATCGCTATGGCTTAAATAACATGTTATAGAACGTAAATAAATCCGGTACAACTATGCGTTACCGCTATGGCATAAATAATATGTTATATAACGTAAATAAATCCGGTACAACTACGCGTTACCGCTATGGCAAAAATAATATGTTATATAGCGTAAAAAAATCCGGTACAACTATGCGTTTTCGCTATGGCATAAATAACATATTATATAACGTAAATAAATCCGGTACAACTATGCGTTACCGCTATGGCATAAATAATATGTTATATAGCGTAAAAAAATCCGGTACAACCACGCGTTATCGCTATGGCTTAAATAATATGTTATATAACGTAAATAAATCCGGTACAACTATGCGTTACCGCTATGGCATAAATAATATGTTATATAGCGTAAAAAAATCCGGTACAACTATGCGTTACCGCTATGGCATAAATAACATATTATATAACGTAAATAAATCCGGTACAACTATGCGTTACCGCTATGGCATAAATAATATGTTATATAGCGTAAAAAAATCCGGTACAACCATGCGTTATCGCTATGGCTTAAATAACATGTTATAGAACGTAAATAAATCCGGTACAACTATGCGTTACCGCTATGGCATAAATAATATGTTATATAACGTAAATAAATCCGGTACAACTATGCGTTACCGCTATGGCATAAATAACATGTTATATAGCGAAACAAAATCCGGTACAACCATGCGTTATCGCTATGGCTTAAATAACATGTTATATAACGTAAATAAATCCGGTACAACTATGCGTTACCGCTATGGCATAAATAATATGTTATATAGCGTAAAAAAATCCGGTACAACTATGCGTTATCGCTATGGCATAAATAACATATTATATAGCTGTTATACTTACCGCATATTCCCAATGCATATTTAATAAAATACAAAACAGTTAAATTAAAAAATCCGTAAAAAACTGAATTTTATTGAAAAATATTTTTTAATTTGGTATACATTTTCTATTTATCTGTATACATACCTAACAATTATTCATTATATTAAACTATTACGAGAAAAATAAATAAACAATATTATTTACATTATAGTTTGGAAGTGAATTATTATTTTTGCACACACAATACAATTTATTGAACAGAACACAATATTTATAAAAATACTTGCCGTTTTTCTCCACTTCTGTAGTTTTTAAATCCTTTAAATAGCAGCTCCGTACAATTTTCTAGATTTTGATAGTCCGATTCGCATAAAAATTTTCACTAGTATACACAAGAAATAATAGTGACGCAACTTTTAACTTCGATACGGGTAAGCCAAAAGAACTTTAAAAGTAACCGGATTTGATGTGAATATAATGTAAAGGATTTGGTTAAATCCATTCGACCATAGGAAAGGTAATACATGTTCATAAATATCGGGAATTTTATCAGAAGACGCGTTCTGATCTCTGCATCTATAATCCGTACTCGAAAATTCGATTGCATATTTATTTCCTAAATAATTTTTTACTGAAACAAAATATTTATTTTTCGCCATTGGATTATTGATACTGAGTTAAAAACGCTACTCTTGATACCTTTTCTGATATTTTTCGTTATTAGCAGGTGGCGCGGTCGTAAAGAATAACCAAGTTTCGGGTATGAATCGAAAAATGCAGATTCGTTTCCGTACTTATACATCTGCGTCTGCGAATTTAAAGGTCAAAAACTAACCAAATGATTAATTTAAAGTATTTATAGTATAATTTAATTTGTTCTTTATCGAACTCATGCAAAAAAAGCAGACCTTTTATCGAAAATAGTTCTTATTTTTTATTGAAAATTTTATTAATGTTCCGCAATCTAGAATATTTCTGCACCGAACAATTTTATAAATTTAAAAAGACCAATTACATATACTACTTTCCTGCCTGTGGATTAAACTTTTTTGAGCCGCAACTCGTGGTTTGACAATTCTCCCGAACTTTAAATGCATTTTTAGAAGCTGCCGTATTGTGAAAAGGAGTACCACAAGTTTAAACTCGTTACATAACCGAATACATATTGTGTAAAGAATTACCACGAGTTTCAACTCGTTACATAACCGAATACATATGGCAATGCTGCCAATGAGCAGTGGCACAAAATTCTTCTTTAAGTTGGCAATATAAGAAACAACAATGAGTGGGAACGCATACAACCCTGCAAAGACGTTCCGGTAAAATGACTAGTAAAATGACGGGAAGCGCTCCCGAAAGTTTCCGAATTTTTCCCATCATTTTAACATTGCTGTCAGTAGACTTTTTTACCGGTCCATTTCATATGTTCCTATGTGTGAGGTTTAACAATTGTTTTGCATCTCGCTCTTCCTCATTTATTCTGGCATAAGGCTTACTGCTCACACCGTCACAGCTACAAGTCATATGACTAATCATGTTACGGGAAAAATTACAACAATTTTACCGGCATGCAAATGGTCATTTTACTAGCATTATTAGGCTTATTTTACGAGTAATTTTATCGTTATTTTACTTGTATAATGACCGTAATTTTATCATTTTTTACCAGGTAAAATGACGAAAATTTTCTAAAATTTTTACCTATCCCAAATTGTAATAAAACACATAATTTTATAAAATGTAGTTTATTATACATATACCAATTTCAACCAAAAATTAATAATAAACATTAAATCTAATAGTGTTTTAGCTTTAATAAGTAAACAGGTACGTTTTAAAAAGGCACATACTTCAGTAATTAACACTTCTAAAAATAAACATAAATACAATTCAATTCCTTTAGTTTTTTTCAAGTCTTTACTTTTAATAACATAGTTGGTAGAAAAAAATTAACAACCAATTTAATTCATTTTAGTTTTTAAGAACTTATTAATAACGTTAAGTTTAAAAAGGTACATATTTGAGTATTTAATACATTGTCATTTTTAGTCTTTTTTAGTTTTAAAAAATAAACATTAATTTTCAACCATTTTAATTCATTTTAGGTTTTAACAACTTAGTAGGAACATTTTAACTATTTTAGTAATGTATAAAAATAAGTATAATAATAAGTATTTTGTTATATTATCATTTATTTGATTAATTATTTTATTATTAACATTTTTTTTTGTATTTGATAATTTTATTGTTTATTGTTTGATTATTATATTATTTACGTGTGTTTTGTTTATTTTTATTATTTATGTTTATATGTTTTAGTATTAAGTTATATTATCATTTATTAATAGTTATTATTTAAATAGTCTGGTTCAGCTTGGTTCCAATATACCTCCGCTGTTTGAGCCGACTGTGGCTACGATCCACCGACTTTCTTACGGTTTGTATATAGCTGGATTCGCCCTGTAGTTTAAAACAATCTGCCAGAAAAGTTAAACATTAGTATAAGTTAATGTAAATAAGAAAAATAAAATAAATTACCATATAAAACTTTCTTCATTAGTTTCAACTTGGACAGCGCTTTTTTTGTGTGTGTTCCGTCCCAATTGAACTGCTCGATGACCTCGTCGGTCATCAATCTTCTAACCATCGAGGCAATAGTGCCGGTCGGTCCCTTTAACATATATAAGTAAGAGATCTAAAAGAAAAGGTTACATATTTAATTTGTTAATAATTGCATTCGAGAGAATAAAAAGGGCATAGAAGGATAAAATACTTACGGCGGCGTCTTCATATGTCTTGTCCTCGAGCTTTTGCTCCAAATCAAAAATAGCAGCAACTGATGCCAAGGGAAATATGTCGGCGAGCTCGGTGTGAACTTCGTTGCCACTCTCGCCACTTATTTTGCACAAAATTGTGTTGTTTTTCTTCCCGTAAACTTTGGTCTCCCTTATGGCTTTGTGGTGAGCCAAGACCTCGTTTTTTTCGACCATCTAAAAAGACACAATTGATTAAAAAAATAATTATAGCAAAATAAAAAAAATAAAATACTAGAGTGATGAATATTAAATAAAATAAACGTTCAAAAAATAAAGAACATACGTTTTCCTCCATCCGCGACAAATTTGATTCCATATCAAGCATTTTATTGAGCATCGTCTGCAACATGTCCATTATGTCTGTAATATATGAGAGTATAGTTAGATTCAAACGTTTTAATAAATCTCTCTTATGTTACCTTTGCTATTATGGACCGCTGTTGGTGCCCTAACTTCTGGCTCTGCGTCCGGTGCATTGAAATTGTGCGAGAGCTTAACCCTCTTTCTTATAGGCAAGGGGGGGTCGGTTGCTGTTTGCGTGTTTGCAGCAACGATTTTACAGGCGTTCGATGTTGACGGCCCATCCGTGTGGACTGTTTGGCTGTTTGTGGCAAAGGCCTTCAATGTTGACGGCCCGGCCAAGGGCGTCTTGAATGTTGGTTGGTTCTTTATAGGAATGATGCGATAGGGCGTGTTGAATGTTGGTTGGCTGTTAGAAGCAAAGGCCTTAGATGTTGACGGCCCAGCCAAGGGCGTGTTGAATGTTGGTTGGCTGTTTGTTGACGGGCCCAATATGATTGTTTTAATTTTCTCCTTCTCCATTGTCTTCCAAACTAAGAATAAAAGCATTAATTAGTAGTATACGTGTTGATTTATATAAAAAACTTTTATTTAAAAACTAATTGGAAAAATTGTGAAATAGATGGTGAAGGATTGGAATTAATATGTAACTATTTTCAAACGGAATCGCAAAATACTTGTGCTGAATAGGATTTTTTGAAATTGTAATTTTTTCACCACCAAGTCGACTTGCAACTAAGATACCAAGAGAAGGATAGGATTCAAGTGGTTCATTAAAATAATTTCTTGTTTCTGTAAAACTATATCCAATTAAAATCTCTTCCCCTGATTCTAAGCGCGAATCGACAACTTTGAAAGGTCCTGTAGCTTGACTAAAACAAAACGAGTCTTTTTCTTTTCTATGGCTGATGGAAAACTGGCCAAATTTTTGGGTCTTTTGTTCTGGCAAACATTTTCTTTCCTCAAGCCTTAGAAAAAGCTGTTGCAAAATATTTGTGGGACTTCTTATAACTTTTTTTATACGTTGCATATAGTTTTCAAATTTATAGGCGGAAAAAGAGTCTAATGGCCCAAAATCTTTAGCACAATCAGGTAAGTGGAGAAAGCCGTGAACGTTAAAGCTTATCAAATGATCTCCATATATATTTCCAAACATATTAACAAATTCGCTTAATAATTCTTTGACAATATTAGTTTCTGTGTTGTAGGACCTTTCACAAGAGAGAATACGTATACTGACATGCAAAAGAAGGAAGTGATAAAATATATCATCGTCAATGCAATCTTTTAAGACGAATATTCCCGAATACAACAAAAATTGTCTATACTCAGTCGACTTCCAATTTCCGATATCATCTAAATTTCTACACACTCTTCCGAACTCAGATGGTACCCAATTTGAAACAAAATAAAATTTTTGATTCATTTGGGCAATATTTCCTTTTTTAATAATTAAGTGTAAAAACTTCTTAGTCACACCCAAGTCCACAAGGTGGATAGGGTCGAACGGAAACTGGGAAACCATTCCAAAATTTGTTGTTTCAAGAATATTTTCCCGTTGCAAAAATTTTATGTTGTGGTGGCTTTTGTCTACTCTATTTTTAAATGAACTATCTGTCCTTAAGTCACAAATCTGCCTCGAGAAGCACGCTCTCTTGTTCTGATATGTGCCAATTTGAACACATTTCGGGCATCCGTTTTTCCCATTGTGACTTTGAACACTAGTTACAAAAGCACGAGCCGGCGAATCGCACGTAAAAATACGAATGTCAAATCTTTTTAATGTGGTGTTCAACATACCAACTTTTAAGCCGTTTTCTTTTAAATAAACTACTTCTTGGCAAAAATCTTTTATAAATTCATTTACGTTATCTGGTTTTTGTTTTCCTGAGAAGCAGGCAATGGTAAAAGGATCTACGTTTGGAAATCCAACAATTGAGCCCAAAATAGGCCACAAAACATTACTGCTACTTTTAAACCTTTTTAAGCCATCTATTCCAACATCTAATAAAACTTCTTCTTTATCCTTTAAAAAACTAAATGCATCTCTTTCAAAGTACTTCTGAATGCCAACATACATAAACTCTCCTCCAGAAATTTTTTGTATTTCAGCTCTATTCTTATTTTCGAGAAGTGTTTGCGGACACAAAGGCAAATCATTAACGCCAATTTTTTTAAGTGCCACAAGTAAGTTAGCCAGCAACGTATGTGGAACGGTATTTTCAATTGCCCAACATTTAATTACGTTACATTTAAATTCGGTTGATATTATTGGAAATGTATTTTCCGAACCGCCATCGGAGTCAGCAAATGAGATATCCGGATCCGAGTACTGAACATCCGAGTCAGAAAAATTTAAGTCCGCGGTAATATTGCTCGCATTTTCAGTGGAATCAAGGTTGTCCCAATTTACGTTTGCAAATTGGGAAAGCCTTTCATATTCCTGAGCATTCCTCTCACAATTTTTCTTCTCAGCCGTTAAATTGTTATAAAAAGTGCTTCTCTTCATTTTTACTCGTTTAAATACAGTACTTACTTGCAAATTATTGATAGTTTAGTTTAGTTATTTTTTGTGCAATCCACTGTAAATAACCTTGGGAAATAAAATATAATTTAGCGTAAAATATATTAAATAGAAAATATTTTATTATAATTTAATTTAACGCAAAATATACGAAAGATCACTACCAGAAGAACGCGGCTACTACCTCAGCTAAGTTGTCAACGATCAAAAAAATGTCTGTATGGCTCCCGTTACACGGTCAGTAAATACTGTCAGTATTTGTATCACGATACTGGATCACGATATTTACTGACCGTGTAACATCAAATACTGATGGATCGTGATATTTACCGCAAAATATCTAGAAATCCTGAAATCCAATTTTGTGATCAAAATACTGACAGTATTTACTGACCATGTAACATCATTTTCGCGATACGTCAGTATTTTTGGATTTTCATATGAAATGCACGTGCGGTCGCTATAAGCGAATGTTTATTTTGTTATATTTTGTGGCAATGGCTGCTTTTAATGATAGCGAAGAGCCACCACAATTTTCTCGTGAGCAAAATATATGGAAAGAATTTATAGAAACACTAGAAACATTGCCAGAATTATGGGATGTGGGATGAAATGATTATATGAATAAGGTGAAGATTTTTGTTACCAAACAGATATAGGTGCCACAGAAGAGATAGGAAATTCTGAAGAATACTCAGTAAGGTCTCTATTTTCATCATTTGATGCAATTTAAAAAGGATTTCGGGATCTTTAACATAAGTATTTATATATATTTTTCCCCGGATGATTTAATTTATATATTATATATTTATATTGATAAATTGAAATGAATTGGAAATAAAAAAGTACAAATCTTTTTATTTTTGATTGAAAAAGCTATTAATATAGCTAAACATGCTCGCTTTTTATTTTCTAAGTACATTTTTTAGAACCACACAGCATGAAAATTGCAAAAGTACTGACGGTATTTACTGACAGTATTTACTGAGCGTGTAACGTCGATTTGTGATCCATCAGTACTTCAGTATTTATTGTGATCCAATACTGACAGTATTTACTGACCGTGTAACGGGAGCCTATGACTTTGTTCGCATCAGGATTGTCCGGTAGGGTGGTCTATTTTGTCTTAGCACAATAACGCATCACAAAACATCGTTACGCAGGGTGAAAGCAGAAAATCAAAGTCAAAACAAAACAGAACTCCAAAATTGGTTGGCAGGTGTTTCTTTTCGAGTTTATATAAAGTTTAATTTATAAATATAAATTATAGCTAAAGAAGCACTACATACGTATGTATATATATATATAAAACAGTCGCAGTATAGAAAGCAGGCTAAACAATGGTTTTCCGATTAGTTAGCGAATCGCTTTGTGCCAATTTCGAATGGAAAGCAAAATGCAAAATAAGCATGAAGTGGTCATACGTCCAGATTTAAGTTGATCGCAAAAACCCTATTGTATGTTTTTGATAGGTGAAAAATGTGAACATATGCGTCCAATCACTTGCATGAGTGTAGCGGCGAATCTTGATCATGCAGTAACCGGTAGCAAAGACGGTACGCTGAAGGTTAGTTCTTACGAAATTATTTAATATAAAATTACAATGACTTTCATAATAATAGGTCTGGGATATGGGATGTGCTGATCTGGTTTCCATACACACCTTTCGTACCCGTTTACCAAAACATTTTGTACAAAGCAACACATGTTTGCATAGGCCAGTACACAAAATCGCACCCAAAGAGTATGTAACAAATTCTGTAAGATACATCTTAGAATTTCTAACTAATTATCTATTTATAGGAATAAACTAGCTATTATAGGAGACACAAATATGGTCAAAGTTATTGATGCGAATGATTTTAGACATTTATACAAATGTTGATTCTGAGCATTTTGTGCGCGATGCGGTTTGGCGTGACGATGCAGAATTGCTAACGGTGGGTTATGAGGGTAAACTGCGGCTACATAAATTACAATAAACAAACCATGATTTAGAAGGTTTCACTTTTAAAGTTGAATTTTGTTTTTTTCGAATGTTTAAAAGTTATGAAGGTAAAACTTTCCAACTCGGGGCGTGATCCATGTTTTTTTTTGTGCAAAACACCTTTCGGGGTAGGCGGCCTTCGGCCGCGCTTCAATAAATAACCCTGGGCTACGCCATTCCAACTCCGGGTGTGTGCCATAGCCGTGGCTACCGCCACGGTGATGTCCTTCCGCGTGCCACGTTTCTCACACTTTTTCACTTTTTTGGCTCAGCCTAATGTGCCATTAAAACAACCACATGAAAATTACAGAAAATTGTGAACTTTAACTGCAAATAACTTTTGAACGGTTGAAAAAAACAAAAATCTCATTTCAGATTTTAATCTACACGTGAATACGCGTCTTTTGATACCCCACTCGGTCTACTTTTGGGTGGGCCCCATAACCTGCACCATTGAATAGCCAATTCCACCTACAAAATTGTAAAGTTTACTTAACTATGAATCAATTGTAGTTCCGAATCATAAATTACACTTAGGGCTTTCAAAAACGGTAGACGAGCGAGTGAGTATAGACTTATGAACAGAAATAGTCTTGGCATTGCATATGTATGCAGAAAATGTTCCTTGAGAAACACAATAAAAACACATTATGTACTTAACACTGGTTCACTACTTAAGATTAGAATTGAGGAAATACCTCATAGCACATACGAACATTTTTTTTGCTCAAATACCCAATTTGTTGTATATAACATTTCAAGGACAAAAAAATAAATGTTAAATGTTGGCTATTAACAACAACATACTTAACACTGATAACTTTAGGTGTGGAAGAGGTGCTGTTTTGTTCATTCTCAAATTTCTTTATAGAATACATTTTTGCTGTGGCTGTGACCAAAGTATGATGGTACAGTGTGCCTCAGATAATTTCATTATAAATGTAATGTTTTATAATAGAGAAATTGTTTGTTCATCAATTGAATTAGTGTGCGAATGCCGGTATAATTTCAACCGCCATGCCTCAACTTTAAGTTGGGGTTAGAGACTTGAAACTTGGGACTACCGAACTCCAATTCAAGCTTTAACAAACTGATAGCCTGAATTATTGTTGACTCATTTGGACTATGAAACCAAAGTTAAAAATAACGATAAGGAATGTTAAAGTTTTTTGTAGATTACTAAACTGTTACTATATCGAATGAATCGTTTATTGTAAATATGCATTTTATTGCAATCTACCTTTACCTTTATACTGGTAGACTTCTGAAATGGTTTCGAAACAGTACTACATACATTTACATAACTATGATCAGCTGACTTTTCATTTTTTCTATTAACTACATATGAGGCGGTTAGAAGCAAAGGGGTGTAAGTCCCTACATCAGCAAAAACGAAAATAATTAACTTAAATTTTTCAAAGCTATCTCACGAAGGACTTAAACAGGTTTGCTATATATCGGCTATATATGTTACAATAGATACAAATTTGTGCAATTGTTTATTCCAAGTGTGTGTTTGGTAGTATTGTAAATTTGATACACATGAAACCTGATGAAGTCCTTCGTAAGATAGTTTTAAGTAATTGAACTTATTTATTTTCGATTTTCTTATGATGTAGGGACTTACACACCTTTGCTTCTAACCGTCTCAATTGGTGATGAAAAGCTGGCCAAACTCTGTACGTTGCATGGCTTGACTAAAATTTCTGAAACAGAACAGTGTATGAATTGCAAATGCGATTCCTATTGGAAATACATTACATTGGCTCAGCCTAATGTGGCATTACAACAACCACATGAAAGTTACAGAAAATTGTGAGCTTTGATTGCAAATATCTCGCAAACTACTGAAAAAATTGGTTCAGCGGAGTTATATCCATGCTCCTGCGACCAAAACGCGTCTCCTGGTACATATCCCAAATAAGTGGTAATTGTTTCCGACCAGGGCCGAGTGCTAATACGCGTCCAAAAATGTTGGGATATGTATCAGGAGACGCGCTTTGGTCCCAGGAGCATGAATATAACCCCGCTGATCAAATTTCACAACTTTGAACAACTTTTGAATTAGATCAACATATGGTAAAAAATGTTCTTGAACAAGCAACAATTCTGTATTTTTGAAATATTGTAATATTTTGTCTAAAATATTTTGCAATTGGATATAATGTTTCTCATATGCACGGCTGGTGTTAATGCGGAATGCAATTGTTCCTAATATATAGGTATGTATATGCACGGCTGGTGTTAATGCGGAATGCAATTGTTCCTAATAGATTGTCTATCACGGAGACCTGCAAAAAAAGAGAATAAGGTCAAATTACAGTACATTGTACATGTATCAGGAGACGCGCTTTGGTCCCAGGAGCATGAATATAATCCCGCTGAACAAATTTCACAACTTGTGGTTGCGGCAATAATTTGGATAAATTTTTTGACTTACCAATAAATAGTCCAAGGTCCACAATCTAAAAAAGTTTACTTTTTTATTGCCTTTTGCAATTTGGCTTTCTATTTTATTAAAATTTTAATTTTTGCTTGTGCACCGCTTCGAAATTTTTTTAAAATGGCGAACTCAATTCGCAAAATTCCGCGCTTCACAAATGAAGCGCTGCCATATCGACAAAAAAGATGATTTCGTATGAAAATTTTTTTCGATTTCATCTGTTTTACCAATATGATAGCATTATTTGGTTTCATTATACCCATTTCATTCCGAATTCTCACATGTACAATGGATGTGTTTGTAAATGTCGAGAATTCGTTTGAAAGTATGCGAGTTTCGGTCATTCGATTTTGGCAGGGAATATACTAATTGACAACTATGTCAGCAATAATATATTCCCATCTCATTTTGGCATGCAGCGAGACTATAATTTTTGCTTCAATAGTGTTGGGTGACAGCAGAAGAATTTGCTTTTGTGTTTGTGAATGCGTTAGGCATTTTTTGCTGGGATATATGAGCTGTATTTGTACTTACAAATACCACATAATTATAATAGTGCCAGAAATAAATATGAGCGCGTGCGAACATTTTAGAATCTTGCCATGTAGTGCTGGGCTTTTATTCAATTCATTAGAGTTCTATTATCGATAGCTACAAATGTGTTCGTAATCCTATGCAATATAGTAACTTAATAAAATTTGATGCACCAATGATATGGAGAAAAAGTACTTGCGATTCAATAGAGTATTATATTTGTCAAACAAAAGTACTTGGCGTTGGAAGATTAAGAAGAGAAACATATGGCAGCGTACATACCTACAGTGACATTACCAGTACTACATTCAACGGAAGATGCGGATCCAGTTCCATTGTCAACAGTAATATCTGAGTGCGGGGAATCAAGTTGTACTGAGTTTCGCATGGGAAACGAGAGAAACGTTCTGTCACTAGCCCACCTTAATGATTGGATTGGAGATTTGCAACTATCCAAGGAAAAGGCCGAGATCCAATTTTTGTCATCCTGAATAAGCGTCAAAGTAGAACACATAGTTATTTCGACTACATAGTAAAATCAAATTAAGATAAAGATTGTTAGAATATGGTATAAACATAAATAAAAAGTTAAAAATATGGGTAATTTCATTCATAAATTCAACTTTTAACTCAATAGAAACAGAGCATAGCTAAATATTTCACTCTTCTTTATACCATACATACGTTTTGAGGTATTCGTTGAAATTGCGCAACCTGGATATTTTTATTTGATCGTTTATAACTTACGCCAGCTAGAACGTACTAAGGGATTCACCAATACAATCCCAAAACTTTGACAATTTATTGCGAATGTAAGAACGGCAATGAAAAAAAGTTCATGCTTGACATATAGGGTGTTTTTTTTAGGGGTATAGAACTTCGAATTCAAATAAAACACAAGAAAATCGTTTTAAGGTCCATCAATTTGGCTTTATTGGAAGGATAATTTTATACCATTAATGTTTAAATATGATTTCGGGCATGTGGCCGCCGCGGCTGGCTCGATTAAAGCCAATTCTACAGGTCCAATTTTCAACCACTTTTTCGAGCATATGTGGCGTATGTCGGCAATAACGCCACGAATGTTGGCTTCCAATTCCCCTAACGTTTCTGGTTTGTTGGTGTAGACGAGCGACTTCACATATCCCCAAAGAAAATAATCCAATGGTGTCAAATCACACGACCTTGGCGGCCACTTGACAGGTCCAGCCCGCGTAATTATGCGCTCATCGAATGTTTCCTTCAATAAATCGATTGCGACGTGCGCTGTGTGGCATGTAGCGCCGTCTTGTTGGAACCACAACTCATCCACATTCATGCCATCCAATTCGGGAACAAAATAGTCGGTTATCATGGCTCTATACCGGTCTCCATTAACGGTAGCTGCCTCTCCAGCATTATTGCGGAAGAAGTATGGCCCAATGACTCCACCAGCCCATAGAGCACACCAAATAGTCAGTTTTTGTGGATATAATGGCGTTTCAAGGGTCTCATGTGGATTCTCTTCACTCCAAATGCGGCAATTTTGCTTGTTGACGTAGCCATTCAACCAAAAATGAGCCTCATCACTGAACAAAATTTTGCCATTTGAAAAAAAAAATTTGAACCATTATTTTCGAAATAAATTTGCACGATTTGCAAGCGTTGTTCTTTTGTCAACCTGTTCATGATGAAATGGCAAACCAAACTGAACATAAATGACATTAGAGTTGCCAGATTTGACCACAAAATGCCAGTTTTATCTCTATTCGAAAAACAAACCTGTAAAAAAAACACCCTATACTAGCGGCGTTCGTTCTAACAAGTGCGTAAGATATGCATGGTATGACATGCTTGGTTATTCGAATTTAAAAGAAAGGAAAAAAATGCCAAAGGACGCTGCAGGTGCGCAATTTTATTTATTTATAAATTGTTGGCTGCATACAAAAAAACTAACAACTTTTAGTAAAATAAAAGCTGCAAACTTTCATAAACTAGTGGCTACTTAAAATTTTAAAGCAATAATGTCGGTTTACTGCGGATTGGGCGAGTGTATTGAGGTGCTTATAATGGAATTTATTAAATTGCTTGTGAAAGTGACTCCCTCATGCTATTTTGTCTAATTATTCTACATAGGCTTATAAAGTGCTCCACCTACTTGGCAAAGGCGGCTTTGCAAGAGTTTATGAGGCGCGTTGTACGCCCACCAATCAAATGATGATCATAAAAATGGTAAATTATTTTGCGTTATTGTCCTCACTTAAAATTTAGACACATTAAAATACATGAATGAATTTCAGATCGACAAACAACTTATACAACGTGCAGGGTTAGCCAAGAAGTAGAAATACATTCACTCCTCAAACATCCATCCGTATTGGAATTGTATACATTCTTTCAAGATGAAAATTATGTTTATTTGGTGTTGGAGTTGGCGCACAATGGTGAATTGCATCGCTATATGAAACAACAGATGGGACGTACAATGACCGAAGAGGAAGCGTCTAGTATACTACGACAAGTGGTATCTGGTCTGGACCGGATGAGAAACACATGACCATGTGTAATAAGTACTGCTTGCAATAATCAGTGCTTTATTAAATAACACAATTTTTGTATTCTCTTTCTCACAGGTACACCCAATTACATATCACCTGAAGTAGTTACGCTGTGGAGTGGTATTGCCGGCCATGATGGCGCGGCGTGTACCAACGCTTGCACGTAGGTGCATCGACTTACAAAAGTGCACTCAAATTAAACTGGATCGTCTTTATTGTTTATTTATTAATATTTTATTCACTTTATTTAGTTCGATTATATTTACAACAATTACTATGTAATTATGTAATTTACACTTTTTACCCAGCTAAGTTTAACATTTTTTCTTTAGCTGGAAGTAAAATAGAACCGGCGCGTTTGAATGTAGGCAACGAACTTGATGTTCGCGCCCACGCTTCAATCGTTCGTGTCCCTGTCGACAGTTGGCTGCGGTTCAGCAAAAGCTGACAATAGTGCCAACTATCGACAGGGCTGTATTTTGCTCTATTACAAAATATAGCCTAAGGGCGATGTTACGTTACACCACCCTTCTGCGGGAAAAGAAGAATGCGGCAAGATGATCAGTTTTGCCGGATTCTTCTTGTACAATATTTTAAATTGTTTTGAGTGGACGAGTGTTTACTAATTAGGGTGTACCTTGCCTTTTCAAGCAATCGTCCACTCATAACAATTTTATTTTTCAAAATTTATACTTTTATTTTCTTATATGATAACATATACATATGTATTAAATATTTTATGTGCATATTACTAATTGCATGCTTATGAGAATTTTTTTGTAATAGTTAATTGGTTAAGTATAAATATAAATGCTATAAATGAAAATATTTACATATATTAGCGTTATTTGCTGTTCATTATTTGTATTATTTCATACTTTAGAAAATTTTTTTTTGTTATAATTAGTGAACTGGTTAGGTAGTAATTGGAATTGTAGTATATAAAAATGGTAGTACATAAGCATTCTTTGCTCTTTAACAGTTTTTATAAATATAAGTTTAGAAAAAATTTTGCTAATTTTTTTTCGTTTTTTTTTTTTTGTAATGTATCAGCATTCTTTGCTTTTGACTGTTTGCACAATGGCATGAGTAAATATAAATTGTGTAAATAAAATATTTTAACTTTTTTTTTTTTTTGATTGTTTACATATTGCCAATGGCATGCTTATATATATATATATGTACATATGTTTGTTTACATTAGTTATGTTAATTATTAATAAAAATTTTCATACCTTAATGGTTATATTCTTGTGTATTGTTCTTTCTTTACTTTTTTCCGTATCGTATATTGTTACATTTGTTCCATCAATTTTTGTTACGCCGTAAGGCCCTTGATAAATGTTTTCATGTTTGTTTCTTGGTTCTTTTTGTATGAGGATTTTGTCATTTACATGTATAATTAGTGGTTTTGCTGTTTTATCGTAAAATTTCTTATTTTGTATTTTGTGTTTGTTTATTAATATTTTTGCTAATTCATGACTTTTTTGCATTCTATACTTTATTTCTTTTGCATAGTTTTTAAAGTTCCGAGGATTTCAATTGCTAAAACACGACTGACTTTAATTCATATTCAGTGAACGTTACAAAGTTTTACATAAAAGAGAGTTAGATAAATGTCAAAGGATACATACATGCGAATGTTACAGAGTTGTATTTTAATGTATTATATTTCATGAGTGATTACGAACTGCTTCGCATCTCCAACACCTCCTCTCGAAGTAGTGAGATCCTTTGATTAACTATTCGTTTAAAGCTCCTTTCAAATAAAGAGCTTCTTTCGCTGCCTCAGTTGTTGCTATATATTCCGCTTCAGTACTTGACAGTGAAACAGTACGCTGTTTACGCGCTTCCCAGCTTATTGAGGAGCTAGCAAAAATAAAGGCGAAACCAGAATATGATCTCCTATCTGTTGTGTTTGCCCCCCAGTCAGCATCAGCTACACCATACAATTCTGCTTTTGTTTTCTTATACAGCAGACCCAAGTTTATTGTACCTTTTAGGTACCGCAAAATTCTTTTAGCTGATTTCCAATGCTCTTCAGTATAATTCGTATTGAATTGGCTCATAAAATTCACCGCAAATGCTATATCGGGCATAGTTGATACGGCTAAGTACATAAGAGCCCCTATTAAACTCTGATAGGGGTATTTTGACATGAAATTTTCATCTTTGGTTTCCGGCATGGCTAGTTTGCAATTCGCTTCTATCGGAGTTTTCGAAGGCTTGCAATCTGACATACCAAATCGCTCTAAAATTGTTTCAGCGTATGTGCTTTGTGATATGAACACTTCATGCTTCTGTAGATCTTGCTGGAAATCTATCCCCAAGCATCGTTTTACCCGCCCAATATCTTTCATTTCAAAGCTCTCAGAAAGAGTATGCTTAATCTCATTGAGCCATTTCTGATTATTCGACGCCAATAGCAGATCATCGACATAAATAATTACTAACATTATGTCGCTGCCCTCACGTCGCTTATAAAACCAAGGGTCAAACTTTGTTGCATGTAGCCCGGTTCTATTAAGGGTTTGTGACAACTTGTTATACCACATTAGGCCCGATTGGCGCAGGCCGTATAATGCCTTATCTAATAAACACACTGGGTTTTTGTTACCATCTAACGCTTTTTGCCACTCGCTGGCCGTGCGTTTCAAATCTTTGCTATGTTGATTTATGCCCTTTAAACCAACAGGGTCGCCTCGGTTTATTTTACATAAAAAACTTTCGAGTTTATCTGGTACGCTCATATAAACGATTTCGTCGAGTTCTCCATTCAAATACGCTGTAACTACATGCATTTGGTGGATTTCTAGATCAAGTTCTGCTGCCAATGCTGTAAAGAGTCGTACAGAAGTGGAGCGAACTACTGGAGATGATATTTCGTGATTATCTTCACCTGGGCGCTGAGCGAACCCCTTTGCCACTAGCCGAACCTTTTTTAGGTTCCTACAAAAATCGCTTTTTGTTCTAAATACAAATTTATTGCCAATTACCTTTCTGTCCGTTGGTTGATCAACGATGTGCCATGTTTTGTTTTTGGTATGTGCCAGAAACTCATCTTCAAGAGCTTTTAGCCACGCACTCGCATCGTTTGACTCAAGCGCCTCTACAAGTGTTAGTGGATCTTCACTTGCAAAGTTTGCTGCATTTTCGTCGCACTCGAAAAAATTATCTCAATCGCCACCAATTTGCAATTTGGCTTTCTATTTTATTAAAATTTTAATTTTTGCTTGTGCACCGCTTCGAAATTTTTTTAAAATGGCGAACTCAATTCGCAAAATTCCGCGCTTCACAAATGAAGCGCTGCCATATCGACAAAAAAGATGATTTCGTATGAAAATTTTTTTCGATTTCATCTGTTTTACCAATATGATAGCATTATTTGGTTTCATTATACCCATTTCATTCCGAATTCTCACATGTACAATGGATGTGTTTGTAAATGTCGAGAATTCGTTTGAAAGTATGCGAGTTTCGGTCATTCGATTTTGGCAGGGAATATACTAATTGACAACTATGTCAGCAATAATATATTCCCATCTCATTTTGGCATGCAGCGAGACTATAATTTTTGCTTCAATAGTGTTGGGTGACAGCAGAAGAATTTGCTTTTGTGTTTGTGAATGCGTTAGGCATTTTTTGCTGGGATATATGAGCTGTATTTGTACTTACAAATACCACATAATTATAATAGTGCCAGAAATAAATATGAGCGCGTGCGAACATTTTAGAATCTTGCCATGTAGTGCTGGGCTTTTATTCAATTCATTAGAGTTCTATTATCGATAGCTACAAATGTGTTCGTAATCCTATGCAATATAGTAACTTAATAAAATTTGATGCACCAATGATATGGAGAAAAAGTACTTGCGATTCAATAGAGTATTATATTTGTCAAACAAAAGTACTTGGCGTTGGAAGATTAAGAAGAGAAACATATGGCAGCGTACATACCTACAGTGACATTACCAGTACTACATTCAACGGAAGATGCGGATCCAGTTCCATTGTCAACAGTAATATCTGAGTGCGGGGAATCAAGTTGTACTGAGTTTCGCATGGGAAACGAGAGAAACGTTCTGTCACTAGCCCACCTTAATGATTGGATTGGAGATTTGCAACTATCCAAGGAAAAGGCCGAGATCCCTTTTTTGTCATCCTGAATAAGCGTCAAAGTAGAACACATAGTTATTTCGACTACATAGTAAAATCAAATTAAGATAAAGATTGTTAGAATATGGTATAAACATAAATAAAAAGTTAAAAATATGGGTAATTTCATTCATAAATTCAACTTTTAACTCAATAGAAACAGAGCATAGCTAAATATTTCACTCTTCTTTATACCATACATACGTTTTGAGGTATTCGTTGAAATTGCCCAACCTGGATATTTTTATTTGATCGTTTATAACTTACGCCAGCTAGAACGTACTAAGGGATTCACCAATACAATCCCAAAACTTTGACAATTTATTGCGAATGTAAGAACGGCAATGAAAAAAAGTTCATGCTTGACATATAGGGTGTTTTTTTTAGGGGTATAGAACTTCGAATTCAAATAAAACACAAGAAAATCGTTTTAAGGTCCATCAATTTGGCTTTATTGGAAGGATAATTTTATGCCATTAATGTTTAAATATGATTTCGGGCATGTGGCCGCCGCGGCTGGCTCGAATAAAGCCAATTCTACAGGTCCAATTTTCAACCACTTTTTCGAGCATATGTGGCGTATGTCGGCAATAACGCCACGAATGTTGGCTTCCAATTCCCCTAACGTTTCTGGTTTGTTGGTGTAGACGAGCGACTTCACATATCCCCAAAGAAAATAATCCAATGGTGTCAAATCACACGACCTTGGCGGCCACTTGACAGGTCCAGCCCGCGAAATTATGCGCTCATCGAATGTTTCCTTCAATAAATCGGTTGTGACGTGCGCTGTGTGGCATGTAGCGCCGTCTTGTTGGAACCACAACTCATCCACATTCATGCCATCCAATTCGGGAACAAAATAGTCGGTTATCATGGCTCTATACCGGTCTCCATTAACGGTAGCTGCCTCTCCAGCATTATTGCGGAAGAAGTATGGCCCAATGACTCCACCAGCCCATAGAGCACACCAAATAGTCAGTTTTTGTGGATATAATGGCGTTTCAAGGGTCTCATGTGGATTCTCTTCACTCCAAATGCGGCAATTTTGCTTGTTGACGTAGCTATTCAACCAAAAATGAGCCTCATCACTGAACAAAATTTTGCCATTTGAAAAAAAAAATTTGAACCATTATTTTCGAAATAAATTTGCACGATTTGCAAGCGTTGTTCTTTTGTCAACCTGTTCATGATGAAATGGCAAACCAAACTGAACATAAATGACATTAGAGTTGCCAGATTTGACCACAAAATGCCAGTTTTATCTCTATTCGAAAAACAAACCTGTAAAAAAAACACCCTATACTAGCGGCGTTCGTTCTAACAAGTGCGTAAGATATGCATGGTATGACATGCTTGGTTATTCGAATTTAAAAGAAAGGAAAAAAATGCCAAAGGACGCTGCAGGTGCGCAATTTTATTTATTTATAAATTGTTGGCTGCATACAAAAAAACTAACAACTTTTAGTAAAATAAAAGCTGCAAACTTTCATAAACTAGTGGCTACTTAAAATTTTAAAGCAATAATGTCGGTTTACTGCGGATTGGGCGAGTGTATTGAGGTGCTTATAATGGAATTTATTAAATTGCTTGTGAAAGTGACTCCCTCATGCTATTTTGTCTAATTATTCTACATAGGCTTATAAAGTGCTCCACCTACTTGGCAAAGGCGGCTTTGCAAGAGTTTATGAGGCGCGTTGTACGCCCACCAATCAAATGATGATCATAAAAATGGTAAATTATTTTGCGTTATTGTCCTCACTTAAAATTTAGACACATTAAAATACATGAATGAATTTCAGATCGACAAACAACTTATACAACGTGCAGGGTTAGCCAAGAAGTAGAAATACATTCACTCCTCAAACATCCATCCGTATTGGAATTGTATACATTCTTTCAAGATGAAAATTATGTTTATTTGGTGTTGGAGTTGGCGCACAATGGTGAATTGCATCGCTATATGAAACAACAGATGGGACGTACAATGACCGAAGAGGAAGCGTCTAGTATACTACGACAAGTGGTATCTGGTCTGGACCGGATGAGAAACACATGACCATGTGTAATAAGTACTGCTTGCAATAATCAGTGCTTTATTAAATAACACAATTTTTGTATTCTCTTTCTCACAGGTACACCCAATTACATATCACCTGAAGTAGTTACGCTGTGGAGTGGTATTGCCGGCCATGATGGCGCGGCGTGTACCAACGCTTGCACGTAGGTGCATCGACTTACAAAAGTGCACTCAAATTAAACTGGATCGTCTTTATTGTTTATTTATTAATATTTTATTCACTTTATTTAGTTCGATTATATTTACAACAATTACTATGTAATTATGTAATTTACACTTTTTACCCAGCTAAGTTTAACATTTTTTCTTTAGCTGGAAGTAAAATAGAACCGGCGCGTTTGAATGTAGGCAACGAACTTGATGTTCGCGCCCACGCTTCAATCGTTCGTGTCCCTGTCGACAGTTGGCTGCGGTTCAGCAAAAGCTGACAATAGTGCCAACTATCGACAGGGCTGTATTTTGCTCTATTACAAAATATCGCCTAAGGGCGATGTTACGTTACACCACCCTTCTGCGGGAAAAGAAGAATGCGGCAAGATGATCAGTTTTGCCGGATTCTTCTTGTACAATATTTTAAATTGTTTTGAGTGGACGAGTGTTTACTAATTAGGGTGTACCTTGCCTTTTCAAGCAATCGTCCACTCATAACAATTTTATTTTTCAAAATTTATACTTTTATTTTCTTATATGATAACATATACATATGTATTAAATATTTTATGTGCATATTACTAATTGCATGCTTATGAGAATTTTTTTGTAATAGTTAATTGGTTAAGTATAAATATAAATGCTATAAATGAAAATATTTACATATATTAGCGTTATTTGCTGTTCATTATTTGTATTATTTCAAACTTTAGAAAATTTTTTTTTGTTATAATTAGTGAATTGGTTAGGTAGTAATTGGAATTGTAGTATATAAAAATGGTAGTACATAAGCATTCATTGCTCTTTAACAGTTTTTATAAATATAAGTTTAGAAAAAATTTTGCTAATTTTTTTTCGTTTTTTTTTTTTTGTAATGTATCAGCATTCTTTGCTTTTGACTGTTTGCACAATGGCATGAGTAAATATAAATTGTGTAAATAAAATATTTTAACTTTTTTTTTTTTTTGATTGTTTACATATTGCCAATGGCATGCTTATATATATATATATGTACATATGTTTGTTTACATTAGTTATGTTAATTATTAATAAAAATTTTCATACCTTAATGGTTATATTCTTGTGTATTGTTCTTTCTTTACTTTTTTCCGTATCGTATATTGTTACATTTGTTCCATCAATTTTTGTTACGCCGTAAGGCCCTTGATAAATGTTTTCATGTTTGTTTCTTGGTTCTTTTTGTATGAGGATTTTGTCATTTACATGTATAATTAGTGGTTTTGCTGTTTTATCGTAAAATTTCTTATTTTGTATTTTGTGTTTGTTTATTAATATTTTTGCTAATTCATGACTTTTTTGCATTCTATACTTTATTTCTTTTGCATAGTTTTTAAAGTTCCGAGGATTTCAATTGCTAAAACACGACTGACTTTAATTCATATTCAGTGAACGTTACAAAGTTTTACATAAAAGAGAATTAGATAAATGTCAAAGGATACATACATGCGAATGTTACAGAGTTGTATTTTAATGTATTATATTTCATGAGTGATTACGAACTGCTTCGCATCTCCAACACCTCCTCTCGAAGTAGTGAGATCCTTTGATTAACTATTCGTTTAAAGCTCCTTTCAAATAAAGAGCTTCTTTCGCTGCCTCAGTTGTTGCTATATATTCCGCTTCAGTACTTGACAGTGAAACAGTACGCTGTTTACGCGCTTCCCAGCTTATTGAGGAGCTAGCAAAAATAAAGGCGAAACCAGAATATGATCTCCTATCTGTTGTGTTTGCCCCCCAGTCAGCATCAGCTACACCATACAATTCTGCTTTTGTTTTCTTATACAGCAGACCCAAGTTTATTGTACCTTTTAGGTACCGCAAAATTCTTTTAGCTGATTTCCAATGCTCTTCAGTATAATTCGTATTGAATTGGCTCATAAAATTCACCGCAAATGCTATATCGGGCATAGTTGATACGGCTAAGTACATAAGAGCCCCTATTAAACTCTGATAGGGGTATTTTGACATGAAATTTTCATCTTTGGTTTCCGGCATGGCTAGTTTGCAATTCGCTTCTATCGGAGTTTTCGAAGGCTTGCAATCTGACATACCAAATCGCTCTAAAATTGTTTCAGCGTATGTGCTTTGTGATATGAACACTTCATGCTTCTGTAGATCTTGCTGGAAATCTATCCCCAAGCATCGTTTTACCCGCCCAATATCTTTCATTTCAAAGCTCTCAGAAAGAGTATGCTTAATCTCATTGAGCCATTTCTGATTATTCGACGCCAATAGCAGATCATCGACATAAATAATTACTAACATTATGTCGCTGCCCTCACGTCGCTTATAAAACCAAGGGTCAAACTTTGTTGCATGTAGCCCGGTTCTATTAAGGGTTTGTGACAACTTGTTATACCACATTAGGCCCGATTGGCGCAGGCCGTACACGGAGAGAAATATCAGCAAGAATATTTTAAAAATTCATGAAAAACTATGAAATTTTATAGAAATATTTGAAAAAGTATTAAATTATAATAAACATTACTGTAAAATACTAAAAAGGTTTGAACGTTTATTAAAAATTGAAGAATAGAATAGGAAATTCTATAGTCTTTAATTTTTAATACACCGAAATATTAAAATGTGATATATTCTAATACTTTTTCTTCACCAACTACTAAGTTTTACTAATTTTTGTTCACTTTTAAAAAAATCTTTAAAAGTTAAAATAATTTGCATACCAATCTTTCAATAAATCATTATTTTAGTTTTTAAGAAGAATAAACGAAAAATCATTATGACCATAGTAATATTTGCTATGTGTGTTAGAAGGTATGAAGAATGGTCATTAAATTTTAGATAGCTTATACTAATAATCAGATGCGTCGAACAAAAATTATAATAATTTCTTTAAATTTTAGATACGTACTTTATGCATTTTTTGTGCATATTCGTAGTTTATTTTTGTGGTTGAAAAGTATTAAAAATTTGGAATTTCATCAAAAAAGTATGAAAGTATCAAAACAAAATAATGAGAAGGTCCAAAACCTCGCATGACATCGTGCGTAATACGTGAGCATAGGATTCACCACGTGGAAAGAAAATTTTCTCATATAAAATTTCATGGTCAATCCCATACCCGCGCATTAATGGCATGAAATATTGCTGATAGCATGCTTTTGAACCTTCTTGTTACTTACATGTTCTTCGAAAATAGTACAAACTAGTATATCCCGTGGTCGAAAACCGACCACCTTAAATTAGTATAACTTATTAAATGCTATGTTCACCACTACCATCAGCGACATCTACAACCCAGTAGATAAAGTCTCTGATTCACAATTACGTTGCAGTACAAATTGATTTTTTTGTTTATTCACAATGGTTTATTTACTGAAATAATATATATGATGATGTAGCAAAACGGCAACACTGAACAAAACAGTTTGTGCTTTTGCTGAACGATTAGAAGGTCAATATTATAAACCAGTCAAATTTTATCAACAAAAAACCTTAACTAAATTATTCGTTTCTGTTATCGACTTTGATGCCATAACTTCAGATATTTGAAGACCAGGCCCCATCTACCAAACTACGGCTGATATAGTGCTTTTGATCCGATCCATCCATATTTCTCAATAAATTTAATGATTGACTATAATCTCATGAGAGTGTTGTATTATACTTGCGAACTTCATTTCTGTGGTCACAAACCATAATCGCTTAAGTCGAGATATGACGTTTTGTCAAATTAATTTTTAGTTGCATTTAATATGCACTTAGAAAGTAATAATGCAGTTTTTTGTTATATATTTACCATCGTGCTTATTTTTACAATTGATTTAGAATGACGATTTGACAAATATATACTACTGACTCGAGATTTAAACTGTTTTCTGCAACCTATTTTACGGCATGATTTTTGACTTAGGCTTTTATGACTTGTGACCACAGATTTATACATATATTTGTCTCTATTTATCTTTAGTTTATCATATTTTTGAAAAATAAGTTGCGAAACATTTTTTTATCCCTACAAAAGCCTTATTAAATGCAAGACCTTTAATATCCCCAAGATGTATGATCAAAATGCCCATATACAGTTGAATTCCATTTACACGAAGTGGCACCAATGGCAAATGTTATAAAAAATGTGCATTTTGACAGCGCAACAGTTTCAGTCTAGTGATCTATTTATTCGATTGAAAATGTATTCTTCATTTGAGACAATATTTTATGGAAAGCACATATACCAGGAAGAAAATCAATCATCAGGTAATACATTTTACAATAAATATTAAGAATAAATTATGTAAAGTGAATTGCTGTGCTGTAAGAAATGTTTGTGGAAAGCAATCAAAATAGAATTGTTGTTTTCCCATGCAAAGTTTCAACACAGCAAAGAAAATCCAAATAGAAAGAGTTCACGTTTAGTATATGTAAAATATTAATCAATTCTACATTTATTAGGAAACCCAGTTCATCAATCCACACCAGAAGCTTTACCATTGAAGCAACCGCTAGAGAACTGCACCCAAACCGAAATAGGGAGCCATAACTCACAAAGAGCAGATTCTAACTCTGAGGAAGATCGCAGCTATTCTCTACTAGACATAACAGAATTCACTTTTGGCAATAATACAAATAGAACGGGCAATTCAAATGGTTTTTTTAGTTTCTGATTCGATTTAAAGTTGAAACACCTTTTTGATTACATCTCTCTGTTCTAGAACGTGATCTTGATCCTGGCCCCGGCAAATTCAAAGTTAATAAAACCGATACTCCTTTCGTAAGTAAATTTTATTTCATTGCAACACAATCGATTTATTTTCTTCAATTATCTGATATCGCATACTTCAAATTCAAATTAATTTTTCTAGATGCTATACGATTACCTTAATAATGACATCGACGGGAAAGCAATAATAAAAGCTTACGAGGAAAAAAAATTTAATGCAAAAATTCGTAACTTATTAGTAAGACGTTTAATTAATCGTGAAAAAGAGAAGGCATTTCAAGCGGTTCACTTAGATAAATCACTGAAATTTTGGTATGTATACACCCCATTGAGCGCTCAATGAGTGGCAAGCTGTTAATGATTTTTATTATTTACATAGCCTTCCACCTGAAGTACTAAAACAATATTCTTCCGAAATTGCTACAGTTTTTCCCAACGAAAATCCATCAGTATATTATATTCCATACGAAAATAAGAACGGTGTAAAAATAGGACCATCAGGAAAATTAGTATCACATTATAATTACATAGTTGGCGACTTGAAAAGGAAAGGCTTAATTAGGAGTGAACTATCGCATAAGGATACATCGACCAGTGCCGCTCTTGATAAACTTGCCAGTAGCGAAACATTTTCCACAGGTAATGTAGTATATATATATATAAATTTCATTAATTTAACATGCACCCCTTACTTTTATTTCAGATGACATAGAAAACCACTTGACAGTATTGGGCAGTGTAGAAAAACAACTGGATGTCGATATATTCAAAAGCTGGCAGATCACTCTCCAATATCGAAGGACACTTGTAACACAAAATAAAATATCTTTGAATGATTACTATAACCGGTTTCCCTGCTTGGAAGGAGATCTCGGACTCAGACTGGTAAGTTAGGTTCAGAAATTTTTACATCTATACACAGCTGTGGCAGCATACAAAGTGCTTACGCATATTTTACTAGTGTACATTATCGTCGTCGCCGTCGATCGGTTTATCATGGTGGTCACAGTAAACTATTGTACATAATGGCTTTGTAAATACTCCAGCTGCGTATCTATCTATTTTTTTGTTTCGGTCGAGCTTTATCTCTTCAATTTGTTCGTAGATTGAGTCCGACTTTATCCAACTTTATCCCAGGACACAAAACACAATAATAACAAATTGGAGCAACTTTAAAAATAAAATAATAAACTTACTTTTAACAACCCGGCGACCTAAAGAAGTGGAAGAGGTAGCCCTTATAAATTCTTTACGGCATCTAAAGGAGGAAGGTACTTTTGCAATTTAATTTTTGTTCATTGCGTACCTTATTTGAATTTTTAATATTTAATTTTATTTTATCAGATAAAGACGCAATTATTTGGCACTTTCTACCACGATTGATATCGGCGCCGTACATTCCAAAACTTTTATCAAATGAAACAGAGGGACTGGCGACAAAAAAAAGAAAAGTTACTAAACGGAGAGTGACTGTGGCAGAGGCTCGTTATTCATCTTTTTTGATTGTTCCGGTAATATGTTAAATCGTAATAATAGCAATCAAATATGCTAACTAGGCATATTTTTTTTTCTTAGAATATTTCAGAAATCAACGAAACTGTGAAACGTAGGCAAGAATATTTGTCCAAAAACAATATACCTTGCCAACCAATTGCAGTTCTTGTAGGGGCTTTAGATAAAGTGGAAGATTCTTACGTTTATATCGAAGACAAACGGCATAGAACAAAATCGACCTTAGCCGCACTTGATTTTACGTTTAAAAGTTTTTTCTCTTTAAATTGTGAATATCCATGTGCTGCAATCCACGTATGGACACTTATACAAAAGATTTTGTATAAAATAAACCTTGAAAGAGATTTCAATTCTATCAGCTTGAACAACTTCATAACCGACTTAGAACAAATGTAATAACTCCAAATTTGTATGATCTATATTACTCAAGTGTTAAATTACGCAGAAAATGTTTATTTGTTTTAAATGTCAAAGTACTTTTGAAAGCAATAATATTTTGCTATGTCACATAAAAAAGTTTCATTCAAATTTAAAAGAGTATTGGTGCTGCGAGCCTCAATGTCAACATATTTACTCTATACTTTATTCTTACTGCAAGCATCGAAAACGGGAACACAATCATCAAATAACTTTAACATCTTCAGTTTCAAATTTACCTAGTATTTCAAGATAGTGAATTTCAAGAGGTTTTAAATGAATACGCATATGACGAATGTGATGATTGTGAGGAAACGTATTTAAGCTATTCGAGTTTTATAAATAACACTTCTCAAAAATTTAATATACAGAATGTAGCTCCTAATATAACAAATATGTCGAATATTTCTACAACTTTTGGGAGTTTATTACAAGAACGTGTTCTTAAATTGACAACAAAATTGTATAGTCTTTCTGATTTATCCAAAAAAAGAATTGAAATGATAATTCAAGATTATAAATCATTTGTTAATGATGTGAGTTTTACACTGTTACGAGATTTTATGTTAACCTGTTTGGATGCGTCAGGAGAAAGCGTTAAACAGAAAGACGAAATTAAACAATCATTTAATATTCTACAAAGCTGTTTTGAAGATTTTCGAACATCATACCGATGCTTTAAGCATTTCGAAAGAATGGGCACGTTTCTTAGGCCTGTTCATTTAAATATTGGCTTCAGAGATGAATACAAAATGCAAAATAGTTCTCTTATCCTAAGTAAAGTTTCTTTAACCGCTGAGTTTATACCGATTCGTGATGTACTTAAAAAATTTTTCGAACTAGGAACAATATTCCAGGAAACCTTAGATTACTTAGGCTTTTTAAAAAGTACTAAAACTATAGTTTTTAATTACGTCCAAGGTGATTATTGGAGAAAGTTTAAAGAGACAAATAGTCAGACAGTGATACCTATTGCACTTTATTTTGACGATTATGAAAATAATAATCCACTTGGAAGTCATCGTGGTATTCAGAAATGTGGGGCTTTATATTTTATAATTTTATGCCTACCTCCGAAATACAGATCGAAACTTAGCAATATATTTTTGTGTCTCTTAACAAACACCTTAGATCGAAAAACAATTGGTAAAGCGAAAATTTTTCAAACAGTAATAAATGAATTAAATTTTTTAGAGAGCACTGGTATAACAATAAACATAAATAATGAATCAAAGCAAATTTTTTTTAAGTTGGTAGTTATACTCGGTGATAATCTCAGCGTAAATGAGTTGTTTGGTTTGGTTGAAAGTTTTTCTGCCAATTATTTCTGCCGATTTTGTCTGACAAAGAAAGAAAACTTAAACCACATATTAGATGAACAGTTTTGCACCCTGCGAACTCGGTCGAACTATGCAGCTGGATTGGTATTAAATCAAAATTCAATCATTATGGTTCCAACTAAACACGGACCTTCTTTTTATAATGTACAAAATATTTCAATAGACAAGGATAACAAAGCCTCTGTTTTTTCCCAAGCTATTGAAGCTCATTTAGACGAGCACGTTCACTCATATATTGTTATAAATTATAGTGTAAGTTATAAGGTTTTTTTTTGGAACGAACTAAAACATTTTATTATTACGCACAAATTGCGAGCCGGAAACGGGAATGAGTATATTCTAAAACGATGGATTTAATTTATATTATTTTCGCTATTTGTAACACTGTAATACATAAACATAATGAGTTTATTCTAAAACGATGGATTTAATTTATATTATTTTAGCTATGTGTAACACTGTAATACATAAACATATGTATATATATGAACCTAGAATTTGTAATTGTATAAGAACATCTTTTGTTATGTTAATTTGGTACTTGGATTTTCTTTGATATAAGTATCTAAAAAATATTATTTTCTTTTTTAATATTACCTCTTTCATTACTTTTTAAAAAGCCATGGTTATACAAGGTAAATAAAACCAACATGTATCTGTGTAACTCAAACAACCTTATATATAAATATGTATCTATCTACAAAAAAAATTAAATAAAATAAGTTGTTATAATCCAAAACGTTGGTTATTGGTAAATTTTCTTAACTGGTCTTTAAAAAATAGAGACTATTCATATGCAGACTTTAATTTTTAATAACCCGTAGAGTAAAACTTTGAAACCAGTTAACGAATATTCAGTATGCTGCTCTGTAAAAATTTGAGAATTCCTCATAAAAATTCCTGTGCAGTCTTTAATATTTAATAACTCATATACAGAATTTACATATCAAATTCACAATTTTTAGTATGCAACTCTTTAAAAATTAAAGAACTCTTAATAAAAACTTATGTGCCGTACTATAAAATTTACTTGCCTTAACAACAATTTTTATTATGTTCTTCTTTGAAAGCTAATATACGGTATCCAATTTCTACTATGTCGTACTTGAAAAAATATAAAATGAAATAACAAAAATTATTAAATTTTGGAGTTGGACCAACTTTAAAGTGCTGGCGTAGTAAAAATTAAAGAAATTTTTCTCAGCGTGTATAATGCCTTATCTAATAAACACACTGGGTTTTTGTTACCATCTAACGCTTTTTGCCACTCGCTGGCCGTGCGTTTCAAATCTTTGCTATGTTGATTTATGCCCTTTAAACCAACAGGGTCGCCTCGCTTTATTTTACATAAAAAACTTTCGAGTTTATCTGGTACGCTCATATAAACGATTTCGTCGAGTTCTCCATTCAAATACGCTGTAACTACATGCATTTGGTGGATTTCTAGATCAAGTTCTGCTGCCAATGCTGTAAAGAGTCGTACAGAAGTGGAGCGAACTACTGGAGATGATATTTCGTGATAATCTTCACCTGGGCGCTGAGCGAACCCCTTTGCCACTAGCCGAACCTTTTTTAGGTTCCTACAAAAATCGCTTTTTGTTCTAAATACAAATTTATTGCCAATTACCTTTCTGTCCGTTGGTTGATCAACGATGTGCCATGTTTTGTTTTTGGTATGTGCCAGAAACTCATCTTCAAGAGCTTTTAGCCACGCACTCGCATCGTTTGACTCAAGCGCCTCTACAAGTGTTAGTGGATCTTCACTTGCAAAGTTTGCTGCATTTTCGTCGCACTCGAAAAAATTATCTCAATCGCCACCAATTTGCAATTTGGCTTTCTATTTTATTAAAATTTTAATTTTTGCTTGTGCACCGCTTCGAAATTTTTTTAAAATGGCGAACTCAATTCGCAAAATTCCGCGCTTCACAAATGAAGCGCTGCCATATCGACAAAAAAGATGATTTCGTATGAAAATTTTTTTCGATTTCATCTGTTTTACCAATATGATAGCATTATTTGGTTTCATTATACCCATTTCATTCCGAATTCTCACATGTACAATGGATGTGTTTGTAAATGTCGAGAATTCGTTTGAAAGTATGCGAGTTTCGGTCATTCGATTTTGGCAGGGAATATACTAATTGACAACTATGTCAGCAATAATATATTCCCATCTCATTTTGGCATGCAGCGAGACTATAATTTTTGCTTCAATAGTGTTGGGTGACAGCAGAAGAATTTGCTTTTGTGTTTGTGAATGCGTTAGGCATTTTTTGCTGGGATATATGAGCTGTATTTGTACTTACAAATACCACATAATTATAATAGTGCCAGAAATAAATATGAGCGCGTGCGAACATTTTAGAATCTTGCCATGTAGTGCTGTGCTTTTATTCAATTCATTAGAGTTCTATTATCGATAGCTACAAATGTGTTCGTAATCCTATGCAATATAGTAACTTAATAAAATTTGATGCACCAATGATATGGAGAAAAAGTACTTGCGATTCAATAGAGTATTATATTTGTCAAACAAAAGTACTTGGCGTTGGAAGATTAAGAAGAGAAACATATGGCAGCGTACATACCTACAGTGACATTACCAGTACTACATTCAACGGAAGATGCGGATCCAGTTCCATTGTCAACAGTAATATCTGAGTGCGGGGAATCAAGTTGTACTGAGTTTCGCATGGGAAACGAGAGAAACGTTCTGTCACTAGCCCACCTTAATGATTGGATTGGAGATTTGCAACTATCCAAGGAAAAGGCCGAGATCCCTTTTTTGTCATCCTGAATAAGCGTCAAAGTAGAACACATAGTTATTTCGACTACATAGTAAAATCAAATTAAGATAAAGATTGTTAGAATATGGTATAAACATAAATAAAAAGTTAAAAATATGGGTAATTTCATTCATAAATTCAACTTTTAACTCAATAGAAACAGAGCATAGCTAAATATTTCACTCTTCTTTATACCATACATACGTTTTGAGGTATTCGTTGAAATTGCCCAACCTGGATATTTTTATTTGATCGTTTATAACTTACGCCAGCTAGAACGTACTAAGGGATTCACCAATACAATCCCAAAACTTTGACAATTTATTGCGAATGTAAGAACGGCAATGAAAAAAAGTTCATGCTTGACATATAGGGTGTTTTTTTTAGGGGTATAGAACTTCGAATTCAAATAAAACACAAGAAAATCGTTTTAAGGTCCATCAATTTGGCTTTATTGGAAGGATAATTTTATGCCATTAATGTTTAAATATGATTTCGGGCATGTGGCCGCCGCGGCTGGCTCGAATAAAGCCAATTCTACAGGTCCAATTTTCAACCACTTTTTCGAGCATATGTGGCGTATGTCGGCAATAACGCCACGAATGTTGGCTTCCAATTCCCCTAACGTTTCTGGTTTGTTAGTGTAGACGAGCGACTTCACATATCCCCAAAGAAAATAATCCAATGGTGTCAAATCACACGACCTTGGCGGCCACTTGACAGGTCCAGCCCGCGAAATTATGCGCTCATCGAATGTTTCCTTCAATAAATCGGTTGTGACGTGCGCTGTGTGGCATGTAGCGCCGTCTTGTTGGAACCACAACTCATCCACATTCATGCCATCCAATTCGGGAACAAAATAGTCGGTTATCATGGCTCTATACCGGTCTCCATTAACGGTAGCTGCCTCTCCAGCATTATTGCGGAAGAAGTATGGCCCAATGACTCCACCAGCCCATAGAGCACACCAAATAGTCAGTTTTTGTGGATATAATGGCGTTTCAAGGGTCTCATGTGGATTCTCTTCACTCCAAATGCGGCAATTTTGCTTGTTGACGTAGCCATTCAACCAAAAATGAGCCTCATCACTGAACAAAATTTTGCCATTTGAAAAAAAAATTTGAACCATTATTTTCGAAATAAATTTGCACGATTTGCAAGCGTTGTTCTTTTGTCAACCTGTTCATGATGAAATGGCAAACCAAACTGAACATAAATGACATTAGAGTTGCCAGATTTGACCACAAAATGCCAGTTTTATCTCTATTCGAAAAACAAACCTGTAAAAAAAACACCCTATACTAGCGGCGTTCGTTCTGCTTGGTTATTCGAATTTAAAATAAAGGAAAAAATGCCAAAGGACGCTGCAGGTGCGCAATTTTATTTATTTATAAATTGTTGGCTGCATACAAAAAAACTAACAACTTTTAGTAAAATAAAAGCTGCAAACTTTCATAAACTAGTGGCTACTTAAAATTTTAAAGCAATAATGTCGGTTTACTGCGGATTGGGCGAGTGTATTGAGGTGCTTATAATGGAATTTATTAAATTGCTTGTGAAAGTGACTCCCTCATGCTATTTTGTCTAATTATTCTACATAGGCTTATAAAGTGCTCCACCTACTTGGCAAAGGCGGCTTTGCAAGAGTTTATGAGGCGCGTTGTACGCCCACCAATCAAATGATGATCATAAAAATGGTAAATTATTTTGCGTTATTCTCCTCACTTAAAATTTAGACACATTAAAATACATGAATGAATTTCAGATCGACAAACAACTTATACAACGTGCAGGTTTAGCCAAGAAGTAGAAATACATTCACTCCTCAAACATCCATCCGTATTGGAATTGTATACATTCTTTCAAGATGAAAATTATGTTTATTTGGTGTTGGAGTTGGCGCACAATGGTGAATTGCATCGCTATATGAAACAACAGATGGGACGTACAATGACCGAAGAGGAAGCGTCTAGTATACTACGACAAGTGGTATCTGGTCTGGACCGGATGAGAAACACATGACCATGTGTAATAAGTACTGCTTGCAATAATCAGTGCTTTATTAAATAACACAATTTTTGTATTCTCTTTCTCACAGGTACACCCAATTACATATCACCTGAAGTAGTTACGCTGTGGAGTGGTATTGCCGGCCATGATGGCGCGGCGTGTACCAACGCTTGCACGTAGGTGCATCGACTTACAAAAGTGCACTCAAATTAAACTGGATCGTCTTTATTGTTTATTTATTAATATTTTATTCACTTTATTTAGTTCGATTATATTTACAACAATTACTATGTAATTATGTAATTTACACTTTTTACCCAGCTAAGTTTAACATTTTTTCTTTAGCTGGAAGTAAAATAGAACCGGCGCGTTTGAATGTAGGCAACGAACTTGATGTTCGCGCCCACGCTTCAATCGTTCGTGTCCCTGTCGACAGTTGGCTGCGGTTCAGCAAAAGCTGACAATAGTGCCAACTATCGACAGGGCTGTATTTTGCTCTATTACAAAATATCGCCTAAGGGCGATGTTACGTTACACCACCCTTCTGCGGGAAAAGAAGAATGCGGCAAGATGATCAGTTTTGCCGGATTCTTCTTGTACAATATTTTAAATTGTTTTGAGTGGACGAGTGTTTACTAATTAGGGTGTACCTTGCCTTTTCAAGCAATCGTCCACTCATAACAATTTTATTTTTAAAAATTTATACTTTTATTTTCTTATATGATAACATATACATATGTATTAAATATTTTATGTGCATATTACTAATTGCATGCTTATGAGAATTTTTTTGTAATAGTTAATTGGTTAAGTATAAATATAAATGCTATAAATGAAAATATTTACATATATTAGCGTTATTTGCTGTTCATTATTTGTATTATTTCATACTTTAGAAAATTTTTTTTTGTTATAATTAGTGAATTGGTTAGGTAGTAATTGGAATTGTAGTATATAAAAATGGTAGTATATAAGCATTCATTGCTCTTTAACAGTTTTTATAAATATAAGTTTAGAAAAAAATTTGTAAATTTTTTTTCGTTTTTTTTTTTTTGTAATGTATCAGCATTCTTTGCTTTTGACTGTTTGCACAATGGCATGAGTAAATATAAATTGTGTAAATAAAATATTTTAACGTTTTTTTTTTTTTGGATTGTTTACATATTGCCAATGGCATGCTTATATATATATATATATGTACATATGTTTGTTTACATTAGTTATGTTAATTATTAATAAAAATTTTCATACCTTAATGGTTATATTCTTGTGTATTGTTCTTTCTTTACTTTTTTCCGTATGGTATATTGTTACATTTGTTCCATCAATTTTTGTTACGCCGTAAGGCCCTTGATAAATGTTTTCATGTTTGTTTCTTGGTTCTTTTTGTATGAGGATTTTGTCATTTACATGTATAATTAGTGGTTTTGCTGTTTTATCGTAAAATTTCTTATTTTGTATTTTGTGTTTGTTTGTTAATATTTTTGCTAATTCATGACTTTTTTGCATTCTATACTTTATTTCTTTTGCATAGTTTTTAAAGTTCCGAGGATTTCAATTGCTAAAACACGACTGACTTTAATTCATATTCAGTGAACGTTACAAAGTTTTACATAAAAGAGAATTAGATAAATGTCAAAGGATACATACATGCGAATGTTACAGAGTTGTATTTTAATGTATTATATTTCATGAGTGATTACGAACTGCTTCGCATCTCCAACACCTCCTCTCGAAGTAGTGAGATCCTTTGATTAACTATTCGTTTAAAGCTCCTTTCAAATAAAGAGCTTCTTTCGCTGCCTCAGTTGTTGCTATATATTCCGCTTCAGTACTTGACAGTGAAACAGTACGCTGTTTACGCGCTTCCCAGCTTATTGAGGAGCTAGCAAAAATAAAGGCGAAACCAGAATATGATCTCCTATCTGTTGTGTTTGCCCCCCAGTCAGCATCAGCTACACCATACAATTCTGCTTTTGTTTTCTTATACAGCAGACCCAAGTTTATTGTACCTTTTAGGTACCGCAAAATTCTTTTAGCTGATTTCCAATGCTCTTCAGTATAATTCGTATTGAATTGGCTCATAAAATTCACCGCAAATGCTATATCGGGCATAGTTGATACGGCTAAGTACATAAGAGCCCCTATTAAACTCTGATAGGGGTATTTTGACATGAAATTTTCATCTTTGGTTTCCGGCATGGCTAGTTTGCAATTCGCTTCTATCGGAGTTTTCGAAGGCTTGCAATCTGACATACCAAATCGCTCTAAAATTGTTTCAGCGTATGTGCTTTGTGATATGAACACTTCATGCTTCTGTAGATCTTGCTGGAAATCTATCCCCAAGCATCGTTTTACCCGCCCAATATCTTTCATTTCAAAGCTCTCAGAAAGAGTATGCTTAATCTCATTGAGCCATTTCTGATTATTCGACGCCAATAGCAGATCATCGACATAAATAATTACTAACATTATGTCGCTGCCCTCACGTCGCTTATAAAACCAAGGGTCAAACTTTGTTGCATGTAGCCCGGTTCTATTAAGGGTTTGTGACAACTTGTTATACCACATTAGGCCCGATTGGCGCAGGCCGTATAATGCCTTATCTAATAAACACACTGGGTTTTTGTTACCATCTAACGCTTTTTGCCACTCGCTGGCCGTGCGTTTCAAATCTTTGCTATGTTGATTTATGCCCTTTAAACCAACAGGGTCGCCTCGCTTTATTTTACATAAAAAACTTTCGAGTTTATCTGGTACGCTCATATAAACGATTTCGTCGAGTTCTCCATTCAAATACGCTGTAACTACATGCATTTGGTGGATTTCTAGATCAAGTTCTGCTGCCAATGCTGTAAAGAGTCGTACAGAAGTGGAGCGAACTACTAGAGATGATATTTCGTGATAATCTTCACCTGGGCGCTGAGCGAACCCCTTTGCCACTAGCCGAACCTTTTTTAGGTTCCTACAAAAATCGCTTTTTGTTCTAAATACAAATTTATTGCCAATTACCTTTCTATCCGTTGGTTGATCAACGATGTGCCATGTTTTGTTTTTGGTATGTGCCAGAAACTCATCTTCAAGAGCTTTTAGCCACGCACTCGCATCGTTTGACTCAAGCGCCTCTACAAGTGTTAGTGGATCTTCACTTGCAAAGTTTGCTGCATTTTCGTCGCACTCGAAAAAATTATCTCAATCGCCACCATCCTCCTCTGAAGCTGCATTTTCACCCGATTGCTGATACACTTTTCGTCGTCTGCCACGTTGACCTGTGCGATGATACGTGGGCCTACCTCGGCCATGCTGCTGCCTTTTTGTTCGACTTCTTCGTTTTCTGATGATTCTGATGTTTCTTCATTATCGTTGTTGTTTATTTTATTTTCGCTTTCATTTTCGATTAAAATGTCTATTGTATTTTCATTTTCGTTACTGTCTTTATCGATTTCATCAAATCCCGGATTATCGATAAATTTTACATCGCGGCTTATAATTACACGTTTTTAAGCTTTTGAGTATAATCGATATGCTTTCGATTCATTCGAATAACCAACAAAAATACACTGTTCCGCTCGCGATTCAAACTTCCCTTTTGCAGGATTTTTATTTAGTACGTATGCTTTTGTGCCAAAAATCTTCATATGCACAACTGTCGGATTTTTCTTTGTCCACACGCGGTAAGGCACTTCACCCGTTGTTCTTGTGATACACCGATTGCGTATGTAACACGCCGTATTTATCGCCTCCGCCCAAAACGAAACCGTTGCCCCCGATTGCTTCATCATGCAACGAGCCATCTCAACGAGTGTTCTGTTTTTACGCTCCGCCATACCGTTTTGCTGTGGGGTATATGGAGCCGTGAGTCTAAGTTGTATTCCGTTTTCGCGCAAAAATGTTTCGAAATCTCGATTGCAGTACTCGCGCCCGTTGTCGGACTGCAATGCTTTTATCTTCATACCAGTTAGATTCTCAGCTTTAGCTCTGTATTGCTTAAAAGCGTCGAACACCTCAGATTTTTTCTTTATAAAATAGATTTCGCACCACCTTGACTTTTCGTCAATAAAAGTTACAAAAAATTTTGCGCCGCCGTTGGATGCATGTCTCATCGGACCACACACATCACTATGTACTATTTCTAATACGTCACTCACTCTGTTTGCATTTACTTTTGGGAAAGAAGAACGCACTTGCTTTTCGCTTGCACATATTTCGCACTCTGACAATTTTTCGTTTTCGTTAAAATCCAACCCATACACTGCATTATTTCTTGCCATTGATTTTAAATCACTTTCGTTAACATGGCCCATTTTATAATGCCACAAATCAATATTATTATTTGCTTTTGCAAGATGAACAAAATTCTTCGGAGATTTAAGATAATATAAATTACCAATTCTCTCTGCTTCTAGCACTTTTTTGTTTGCGCTGTCTACAATCGCAGCACCGTTCTTAGTAAAGTTCACACTATACCCTTTGTCAGTAATCTTCGAAACGGAAAGTAAATTTGTACGCAAATCTTTTACATGCAACACATCTTCCATATTTACGTTTATTTCTTTACCGCGCACTTCTCCTTTCATGCACACATTACCGATACCGCTTATTTTTGTTGACGCATTATTTGCCAAATTCAATTCTTGATTCACTTCATTAATGCTTTTAAATATGTTTGTTTGTGCACTCATATGAGATGTGCAACCACTATCTAAACACCATCTCATTTTTCCTACAGGTGCCATCAATGCTTTTTCGACCGTATTCAAATTTACACATTCGTTAGCTTTTTCTTTTTCACTAACCATTCGCACTTTGTTTTGTTTGTCTTTGCAATTTCTGGCAAAGTGACCCGGCTTGCCACACTTAAAACACTTCATCGTTTGTTTTGATTTTTCGAAGTTTTGCTTCGATTGACTTTGTTTTCTCTTAGCATAGAGCACACTGTCATCACTTTTCTCTTCTTTTGATTTACGTGATTCGTACTCTTCTAATATTTTTACACGAAGTATTTCTGGCTTCGGCAGCTCGTCGCGCGTTTCAAGTGCACATCGAAATGTCTCGTATGCTGGCGGCAAGCTATACAACAACAATATAGCTAGCAATTCATCACCAATACACACACCTATTTCTTTTAGTTTTGCTACTGCATCAAAAAATTCATTTAAATGATCACGCACTTTATCATGTTCTGACGTGCGCGACAATGCGACGCGCTTTAACAATGTAGCTTTCCTAGATGGACCTTTTGATTGGAACGTCGATTCCAATTTCAACCACATTTCACGAGAATTTTTACATTCTGAAATGAGCCCCAGCTCCGATGATGAAATTGAAAGCGTAATGTCTGCAGATGCCTTTTGATCTGCGGTTTTCCACTCTTGCACTTTTGTTTCATCTGTTGGGCACACATTTGTGCCGTCGGCGTAGCCCCACAAATCGTTTTTGATTAAAATTGCACGCATTTGCAACTTCCCCGAGTCATAGTTCTCCGCCATTACAGCTTATTAATTTTTGTCTTTTTAATTTCACGGAAAATGTTTAATTAACCGAACACTTAGGGCCACTTTCATAAAAGCCGGTTAAGCCTAATCGGCGATTAATTTGACAGCTAACCATACAAAATACGTCAATTAAACTCTGGTTAGCGGTTACCGGCTTTTATGAAAGCGGCCCTTAGTCGCGTTTTTAACACCCGTGCGCTGGGCCCATAACCTAAAGTTCCGAGGATTTCAATTGCTAAAACACGACTGACTTTAATTCATATTCAGTGAACGTTACCAAGTTTTACATAAAAGAGAATGAGATAAATGTCAAAGGATACATACATGCGAATGTTACAGAGTTGTATTTTAATGTATTATATTTCATGAGTGATTACGAACTGCTTCGCATCTCCAACAGTTTTCTATGTTATAAATTGGATCAATTGTTTCTTTTGTTAATTCATTTGGCAGAATTGCCTTTTTACCAAATACTAATTCGAATGGGGTGAATTTATTGTCAAAAACGATATTTGTTGTTGTATTGTGCAAGAATGTGAAGTACTTTAAATAAACGTCCCAATCTGAGATTGTCTCGTTTAAATATGCTTTTAGATATTCGTTAAATACTCTATGGTTACGCTCTATTGTACCGACGGTTTCATGGTGATACGCAGTTGAGAAATTATATTTTATTTTAAGAAGTTCTGATAGCTCTGCAAATAATTCATTTTTGTATTCGGTTCCTAAATCCGATTTTATGCTATTCATAACCCCGTAGGTTAAAATAAAACTCTCAAAAACGGCTGAAGCTACTGTTTTTGCTGACTTGTCTGGTACTGCAACTGTTACAAGGTATTTTGACATATCACAAATCATGGTAACTGCGAACTTGTTACCGTGTGTGGACTCTGGTAAAGGACCTATCGTGTCGATTACGATAATGTCAAATGGTTTACTAGGAGTGAGTGTTAAAACTAGCTCTTCTTTATTCTTGACTTTTACTTTATTTAGAAGGCATTTTTCGCAGTTTTTAACGTAACTTGCTATGTCCTTTGTCATGTTTTTCCAAAAAAAATTGTTTCTTAATTTCGCATATAGTTTTTTCATTCCACAGTGACCTCCCGCACGAGATAGGATCATTGTGATATATTGTTCATAGTTTTAATTTTTGTTCCTCATCATTAATTGTTATAATTGGATCCAGTAAAATAATGGTTAAATCTTTCAGAATCTTATTTCCTCTCTCTTTAAAATTTGTAATTGTATAATATTTGAAAATTAAATCATCCCTTGGCCACTCTATCTGCTTAATTTTTAGTTTTTCGGCTTCTATTTCTAGCCTCGAAAGTAAAGTATCGAAATTCTTTATTTCGGTTGAAAATTCAAAATCTAGTAAAATTATTCTTATATGCTTTTATGCTTATATGTTTGGATTGAGTTTAAGATTGAACGATCTACAAGTGTCGAATACTTTGGATAAATTTTTAATGTGATGTGATTCGTTACAGCCAATGACGATTATGTCATCTACATACAAAAAAGCTACGTTAGACGGAATCCCTGAAAACGCAATTGTCGATAAACGATAATTTTTAATATACACTGGCTCATTATCTGTTGCTCGTAATGTTTGCTCATACAAATTATTTAATGTCATTTTGTCGTTATCAAGCGCGAATATGTCGGCAATGTCGGCAGTTTTAAAAATTCAGATGGAGCATTTTTTCTGTCCGAATAGAGTTTTTCTTTATGAATTGAATGCCATTTGTGGTATTTATTATTTTTAAAACAGGGTTTTTAGAAGTTGTAATGCATCTTGCTGTAAATACACCTTTTTGTAATTCTTGATTATACACATGTCGCATTCTGTTCCGTGAAGGATTGGCATATTGACTTTTTCACCATTTGCCCAGAAAGAGATGCTATTATTTGAATAATTTATGATACATTTGTTGTGTTTGAGAAAGTCTTTACCCAGTAAACCATCTGATGGTATATTAAAATCGTCAGTTACCACATGTAAGTGGTGTTCAACTAGAATGTTTGAAAATTGTAAGTCTATATTAATTTTACCTAATGTAGAAACAGAGTTTGAAGTTATGCCAGTGATATTAACAATATCATCGCTACAAATGGGAATTTGGTTACTTAAACTTGAAATTTTAATCAGTGAAATATCAGCCTGTGTGTCTAATAAAAATGTGCATAGTTTCTTAGATCCGGTTATGTTGATTTTGACAAAATCTGAATAATTTAGGTTTAGACAAAAAACATTTTTAATATTTATTCGCTTAACTCCCCGTCCCTCAGTGTTCGCGCCTGCGGGGCTTCGGAGTTTAAAGCTCGTACGTTTGCATTATTTCGCGTATTTGAACTACCGCTGCTATTATTCGACCTGGGCCCGAATCGTTACAGACGTGAACGAGCAACTCGCTACGTAAAAAGGTCAATATCGGATTATGACAGCCGTGAACGTACAAATTTATCGAAATTTCGGATGATGACAAACGTGAACGACTAGATGGACGTACTCGTTCGTTCGAATTGCCGCTCGTACACAAATTGTTGATCGAATGCGAAACGAATAGAAGCAAATATTTGAAAATGAATGCGTATTGAGTTTAAATTTGTATATATTTATTATTTTAACTATACTTTTGATAAGGGACAAACTATAATTAACTTAATTTAACGAAAAAGGACATAATTGTGAAATTTATTAGCGAACATCCCGATTTCGGCAAAACTTTGATACCAAACTGTGAGTACGAAAAAACGAGTACGATTTGCAGGAATACTGTGGACGGATATGGTGCTTCTACACATTTCAACCAAATAATCACTGACAATAGGGTGTTGATCTCCGCCACTCCCAAGGGCTGAAAAAGTTGCAGCTAGGTGCAGGACTGAAGGAACCGACTTCTTGTCATGACACATAAGACATAAGATTAGTTTTAGTGAGGACATAATTGGACACCTCTTGTTCATCCCACATCGTTTAATAAAGCTGCAAAATATAAACAAGTACAGAGGTTGCTTGCCAAATGTGTGCACATGCATATGCCGCACTTACGCATTATTTAAAAGCGGCAGAGGGCCACTTAGGTCTTTAAAGTGTTTGCGCACCTCCCTTTCGTCGTTTCCACCCTCATTAGAGCTTAAATAACACATAAAATTAGGTCCCGTTGTCTCTTTGCCCAAATTTTATATTTTGACAATTTTATTTTGACGTTTAAAACCCTATTGTAACCTTGAAAACTGAAGAAGAAGGAGAAAACAATCGATAGCAAAACTGACAATTACGATACGTGCACTTTCTTCTGTAAGAATCCGATATTATTCATTCGCTCTTCGACTGACGTAATTTTTGATCGTACGATAGTGCACTCGTCCACGTCTGTCACGATTCGGGCCCTGTTCTCTGACCTGTACTGATTGCTATTGTTATTACGTGCATTAGCGTTACCTCGATTGTCGTTATTTTGCCTATAATTGTTTCTTTGTCTGCTCTGGTTGTTATTATTGTATCTATTGGTATTGTTGCTGTACCTATTGAAATTATTGCTGCTATTGTACCTATTGAAATTATTATTGTTGTTGTACCTATTAAAGTTACTATTGTTGTTATATCTACCGTTATTGTTGTAAGAACTATTACCTCTATTGTTGTTTCGAAAATTATTTGGATTACTTGACATACTAGCGGCGTTTCGTTCTAACAAGTGCGTAATATATGCATGTCATATAGTTAAGTCATAGTTGGTTATTAAAAATTTAAAAGGAAAAAAATGCCAAAGGACGCTGGCACGTGTGCAATTTTATTTATTTATAAATTGTTGGCTGCATACAAAAAAACTAACAACTTTTAGTAAAATAAAACCTGCAAAATTTCATAAACTAGTGGCTACTTAAAATTTTTAAGCAATAATGTCGGTTTACTGCGGATTGGGCGAGTGTACTGAGGTGCATATAATGGAATTGGAAATCGTTTACGTTTTTCGCAAATATTTTCCAAAATAATGAAAACATTGGTTGAGCGGAGTTATATTCATGCTCCTGGGACGGAAACGCGTCTTTTGATACCGCGTATTAGCGCTCGGTACCCCACGTAAACGATTACCATGGAATTTATTAAATTTCTTGTGAAAGTGACGCATACATGCTATTTTGTCTAATTATTCTACATAGGATTATGAAGTGCTGCACCTACTTGGCAAAGGCGGCTTTGCAAGTGTTTATAAGGCAATCAAATGGTGGCCATAAAAATGGTAAATTATTTTACGTTATTCTCCTCACTTAAAATTTAGACACATTAAAATACATGAATGAATTTCAGATCGACAAACAACTTATACAACGTGCAGGGTTAGCCAATCGTGTACGCCAAGAAGTAGAAATACATTCACGCCTCAAACATCCATCCGTATTGGAATTTTATACATTCTTTCAAGATGGAAATTATGTTTATTTGGTGTTGGAGTTGGCGCACAATGGTGAATTGCATCGCTATATGAAACAACAAATGGGGCGTGCAATGACCGAAGAGGAAGCGTCTGGTATACTACGACAAGTGGTATCTGGTCTTTTGTATTTGCATTCGCATCAAATAATGCATCGCGACATATCACTGTCCAATTTGTTGTTAAGCAAATATATGCACGTTAAAATAGCTGATTTTGGTTTCGCAACACAACTTAAAAGGCCGGATAAGAGACACATGACCATGTGTGGTAAGTACTGCGTGCAATAATCAGTGCTTTAACGCAATTTTTGTATTCTCTTTCTCACAGGTACACCCAATTACATATCACCTGAAGTAGTTACGCGTTCGCCCCATGGTCTGCCTGCCGATGTTTGGGGTCTGGGCTGTATGTTTTACATGTTACTAGTTGGTCATCCACCTTTCCCCAAGAACGCACTCCTAACGTTGCGGAAATATATCAACAACAGAAAAACCAAGAAAAAGAACAGCAGCTTACCAACAGCAAAGTACTGCCAGCTGCGACAGTGTCGTTATCACATTTGCAAGCAGCAATTCCAGCACATCACGATTTGCACCACTGCAACGTTCACGTTCGATGGAAAAGTGTCCATCACGTTGCGATTTGGAAGTAAGAAATAGCAAACACCAACTAATAAATCATAAACCAAGAAAGGAGTGCAATACGGCAGTATTTTAAAAGTGGAATATTAAACTAAAATTACATTCCGTTTTATACTTAAATTTTTTATTTATAATACTTTTGGATAATGAGGAGAAAATTTGATTAATTACTTAATGTTTATGTTATTTATATAATACAAATATTTCTGTGAACCTTTTAAAAAGTAACATATAATTTCATACCTACATTTATTTACATTTACTTGCTTTTCGAATTTATTTGGAGTTTGATTTCATGTTTAAATAAATATATACTTATATAACCTATTCTTTTATTTAAGACGAGTGTTATTAAACAAGGCAATAGATCCCAAGTCCAAAGTCTCAAAACGCATTTAATTTGTTGAGCGATTGAAATATCTGCAGCAGGGCACGAAAATAAACAGTACAAAATACAGTACATTTGCTCATCGCGTATCATGTCATTTTGGTTTTGTACATTTTGTTACATTTTCCAAACGTTTGCTTTTTGTTTGTGACAATTCCAACAAATATTTATTTGTACACACAAACGTTTCAAATTGAAACTGCCCATCCCTGCTCTCAAAGGATGCCTCCACTTGAAATATGCATGCTGAGCTTTACTAAGCGTTATAAGTACGGTCATGAGCAAAAAGAGAAGTTCCTATGTCAATTTGCTGTTATAATCACTACAAATGCATAAGTACATAAACAATTCAATATCAGTGCACAAATTTGTTTTCTGATTTTCCTGTAATTTTCAAAAAAAGTATTTTATAATTGAAAAGTGAACTGAGCCGTTGGGTTTTGTTTTGTTTTGAATTATGAAAGTAAGAAACAAAACGAAATAGTACTGTACAATATAGTTTATTTTCGTACACTGATCTGCAGATTTGTTTTATTCATTTAATAAAGGTGATTTACATGTTATTTCAGTGCTACTTACTTTAGTATCCAGAAGGATCTATCCTGATTATTAATTACAAATATAGAATTCTTTAAATAAATGCAACAGCATGAATTTCCTATTTTGGCGGAAAGAAAAGCAAACTTAAGATAATTGACAATAACAAAACGTCAATAGCAAACAAAACGTCAAAGCAACTCTGGCGTTGCCGTATCTCTCGTAACACTCCCCCCGGTATATCCCTCGGATCTACCGTATCCTGCGAAGCTGCGACCGATAGTACGGCAAGTTTTGTGGCTGGTCTTTCGTAGATTCCGGCGATTGTCCACACCCGGGCACTTCTAACTTGCTTATCTGAACCTACTTTCACTGAGATAACGCGACCTTTTGGCCAACAGTTTCTCGGCAAATTGGGATCTACTATGTAAACAATGTCTCCTTCTTCGATTGGCTTTACGTCTTCGAACCATTTAGTGCGGCGCGTTATCACGGGTATATATTCGCGCAACCAGCGCGTCCAGAAAACGTCTGCTAATTGTTGAGCATATCTCCAGCCACTTCTCAACTGCTTTGGATTTTCCACAGGTTCCATTAACGGTTTCATTCCGCTAGAGCTTCCGAGAAGGAAATGGTTCGGGGTGAGGGCCTCGTCTTCGTTACTACCGATCGGGATATATAGCAAGCTATCTCCAGATGCACCGCTCTGGTAGTAAGGCATGTGAAGAGAACGCCATACCGTTTTTCGGTGCTCCTGCGAACTGCTACCAGTATAGGTCCGAAATAATCTACACCTACATAGGTGAACGGGCGAGAAAACGATGCAACCCGCGCCGACGGTAGCGAACTCATCTTTGGTGGTTTAGGCTGTGCGTTACGGTGCTGACAGAATCGACATTCACGACGAACTTTATTTACAATCACTCTTAGCCTTGGTATGTAGAATTTCTGGCGTAATTCGTTGACTACAGTTTCTGTATTGCTGTGGTGATACTTAATGTGATATTCTAGGACAATAAGCCGAGTTATGTTGCGAGTCTTCGGCAAGATGATCGGGTCGGGATACCCAGCCAAGCTAACTCTGCCACCAACACGCAGGAGGGAGACCTTATCGAGATAAGGCGTCAGCTTGTATATAGGACTCTTTCGGCTCAAAGGCTTTCCTTGCGAAAGTACAGCGATATCGTCTCCAAAGGCGTCCCACTGAGCCTCCTTCCACAATTTTGTTTCTGCACGCTCAATGTCCTCTCGCTCGATTACCTGGTGAAGCTGTGGTTTGGCCCTACGATAATGTTTCCAAACTCGAACGCATAGAAGAACTGTCGCCATGGCACGTAAAAGGCGTGACCATCTTGAAAAACGTTGGTGTATGGACGGATACATTTGATTTGTTAGGGTCGTGTCGTGGTAGCCTACGTAGCGAGGTTTGAGTTCTTCGTTGGTGGCCTCAATACTGGGCAAGTTGTTCGGCCAGAGTGTTTCATCTCGTATCAAAAACTCCGGACCTTTGAACCATCGGCTCTCACTGGTTATATCTGGCGTGGTATGCCATTTGGTGGCGTCGTCCGCAACGTTATCTGCTGAAGGAAGCCATCGCCAATCGTTCACCTCCGAGGACTCTAGCAGCTCGCTTACTCTGAAGGCGACAAATTGGGAGTAGCGTCGATGATCCAACCGTATCCAGGCTAAGACAGTGCGCGAGTCCGTCCAGAAGATCTGACGTTGGATTTGTAGTGTGTGCGACGCGAGTACGCCTGCTGCTCCAGGCGGGGAATAGACAGCATCTTTAATGGCGCTACCTTTGATTTACTGCCTACTAGCGAGCATGGTACGCCTCCCTTGTAGCGGTGACGTAGATAACATACGGCAGCATACGCATTTTCGCTGGCATCAACGAAGATATGCATCTCCAGCTCAGATCCCTCTGCCAAATTGGTAAAATGGCATCGCGGTATTCTTAAACTCTCTATCTTAGGAAGAAGCTTTACCCATTTTTGCCAGCTTAGGTATTGTTCACCAGATATTGTGTCATCCCATAGGCGCCCTGATCGCCAAATCTCCTGAAATACAATTTTTGCATAAATTACGTAGAAGTTAAGAAACCCCAAGGGATCGAAGATACTCATTACGATGCTTAAGACTTCCCTCTTGGTAGGGCAGCGCTCATTCAGTAGCAAGCCTTTGTGCTTGTTTTTATGATCCACCCGGAAAGTAAAGGCGTCTTCTTTTGTTAGCCACCATAAACCTAAAACCTTTTCGGCGGACATATCTTGGTCGGAGTTCAAACTAAGGGCGTCGTTTACTTCATTAACTTGGAGCCCTTGAAGCACAATATCAGAGTTTGAGCGCCAATTTCTTATATGGAATCCACCTTGCTTATGAACAAAACTGACTTCCTTTGCGAAGCGAATAGCCTCCTCCGGCGTGTCGACGCTGTCTAGCATGTCATCGACGTAGTGGTTGTTGACGATGCACTCCACAGCTCTCGAATGGCTACCTCGGAAATGTTCAGCGTTAAGGTTTTTCACATACTGAGCACTGCTGGGTGAGCAGGTAGCTCCGAACGTCATCACTATCATGACAAAGACCGAAGGGTCAGTAGCTCCCGGCGGAAGCCACAAAAAGCGTTGGTAGTTTTGATCTTGCATTCGTATCCTTATCTGGTGGAACATTTCCTGGATGTCACCACTTATAGCTACCGCTCTTTGACGGAACCTGCGCAGAACGGATACCAGGCATATAGTTTGATCCGGCCCCTTCATAAGCATCGAGTTGAGAGAAACTCCCTTGGTTTTAGCGGCAGCGTCCCAAACAATGCGGATCTTTTGCGGCTTGTTTGGGTTGCGTACGGAAAATATTGGCAAGTACCAGCACCTTCTATCCAACAATGCTTCATCTCCTAACTGCTTGGCGTACCCTTTCTCCACATAAGTCGCGATCTTGGATGATACAATTTCTGCGAGATCAGGCTCACGGATGAGTTTTGCTTGTAAACACTTGGCCCTCCTTAGAGCAGATGGTAGGCTATCCGGTAACATGGCCGGGGCATGTTTCCAAAGGAGACCAGTTTCAAAGCGCCCGTCAACGCGTTTCGTAGTAGATTTCAATAGTTCGATTGCATGTTCCTCTTCCTTGGAAACTAGGCTGGTGAGATTGGGGGTGACTTCAAGATTATCTAGGCACACGTAGTTTTTTACAACTTGTAGTAGCTCTGTATTAGCCGCAGTGTCGCAGTTACAAATATGAAATTCGTGGTACCCCGAGCGAAGGTTTTGTTTCCCAGTAACGCCCTTTAGAGTCCACCCCAGACGTGTCTTCTCGGCAACTGGCTCGCTGTCATTTCCCTCACGAGATCGCAAACTTACACCTAGACGACTGTTGTTAAGACCAATTAGCAACTTTGGAGTAGCATCCACATAGGGGGGCAATGGTAGGCCCTTCAAATAGTTATATCTAGTTTGTAGCTGTTTAGCGTCGATCGTTTGCGTTGGTAATTCAAGCCCCTTCACCGTATGTACGTCTTTCAGTACAACACGTCTTTTCGCGTTGGCTCCAGAAATTTTCAAATCTAGCATCTGCTCGAACTCGTCCTCATAGCGATGCGTGTTTGCAGTCCATTTCAGACATAGAGGCTGCGGTGTGCCCTTCAATTGTAATTTCTCCTGTAACTCGACATCCATGAGTGTAAGCGAGGAACCATCGTCAAAAAAGGCGTACGTGTGAAGCTCTTTGTTGTTATTGTACAACGTCACAGGCAAAACTCGAAATAGAATGGAATCAGTTTCATCATGGTGGACATTGGGTCCTTGATGAGTAAGTGATGAACTCACTGGAATGGATTGTGTATTATGCAGCAAGGGGTGGTGGCTCAACGAACAACCATTAGTACCACATATGGCAGTAGATGGGCACTGCAGGCGATGGTGCACTTCCAAACAACGGCGACATATAGCGTTTTGGCGTATTAGCTTCCATCGTTAGGCCCTGTTGGCAGTGATAAATTTGTTGCATTGGCTCAGAGAGTCACAACTACCGTGACAGACAACACACGATCCATTTTCGTCTTTACTCGCATGGGCATTTAAGTAGCCGCGTTTTACTGCAGACTTAGCAGTGGTGGTAGGTACGAGTACACTGTTTGCGCCTTGTGCTAGTTCAAACAGCCAGTCTGCGAGACTTTCCAGGTTACATGAAGGTAGCCTCAACTTGTGCATACCCCAAAAAGCTACCAGTAAACCCGTTAATTTATTAACTAGTTCTTGCTCCAATTCCGGGTTGTTCAGGTGGCGCATCATGTTCGACGCTTTCATTGTCGCACAAACATTTTGCACCTCCAACGCAAAATCGACCAAAGCGTCTAGTCGGTTTTCTTTCACCACTGGTATTTCGCGAATTTTAGTTAGTAGCACGGCGATGATAAGCTCGGGGCGGCCAAATTTCATTTTAAGGGTGTCAAGAATCTGTGGAACGCATGAGGAATGTAGTAGAAGATTTTTTACCGAGTTTCGTGCCGCTCCCTCCAAGGCCTGTCGCAAACGTAACAAATTCTCTACGTCGGAAAAATCGCACATCTCCGTCGTCTGTTGGTAGGTTGCGAAGAATAACGGCCATTCTTCTGGCTTGCCGTCAAATTTCGGTAGGTCTTTGCCAAGGCTGGTTCGTGCAGCGAGCTGGTTTTTTGTGAGACACCGCTGAGGTTTTAGTTTTGCTGAAACACGCTCCTCCGCCGCTCCAGCAGACCTGGGCTGTTCGGGTTTCTCCGGCAATAATTTTGGCAACCAGGACGTATTGGCATCGGGGCTAGTTTGAGGAATCACAAGCTTCTCAAGAACGCACAGCTTCGTTAGCATTGAGCTGATTTGGGACTGAATATTACTTTCAAACGCTTCTTTTGGTTCCACGTGGCCCACCTAAGGGCTACTGGGGAGCACGTCTGTAGTCTGTAGACCCGCGGTTGGTGCTTTTGGTGGCGCTGAAGTGGGCGGAGTTGGCCCAGTTGCGCTAAGCCACTTTTGTACCGCGATCGGGTCCATGTTGGCTCAGAAGAATTTTGCGTCTGTTGAGTAGCTCTTCTTTTCGGCGCAGGATTTGAAGCTCTTCTTCAATAATTTGAGCCTCTGCACGTTGTCGGCGAGACATTGCTGATCCATTAGTTCTTGTACTACTTACTGACGCCCTAGTGTGACGACCTGTTGTAATAGCAGCCATGACGGGCGTACCTGAACTCGCAGCGCCTGGTGTAGCATTTTCTGGTAGTTGTTCTACCTGTTCATTCTCCCTACCGGCCCCTTCATTAGGAGGAGCACCTACAGTTTTTACTGTATTTATACTTTTACCTGACGATGAAGCCGAACAGTCTGCACAGTGCCAGTCCACGTGCTCAATATCGGCTGTAACATTCACGCAGCTAAAATGGAACCAGCGATCACAGGTATCGCAACATACCATCTCCAAATTGTCTGCTTTTGAGCAGATTTTACAATTATAGTTACCCGATTTCTGACCGCTGGACATTTTGTAAACTATGATGCACAATAAAATATTTCAAAGATGTTATTAAACAAGGCAATGGATCCCAAGTCCAAAGTCTCAAAACGCATTTAATTTGTTGAACGATTGAAATATCTGCAGATTTGTTTTATTCATTTAATAAAGGTGATTTACATGTTATTTCAGTGCTACTTACTTTAGTATCCAGAAGGATCTATCCTGATTATTAATTACAAATATAGAATTCTTTAAATAAATGCAACAGCATGAATTGCCTATTTTGGCGGAAAGAAAGGCAAACTTAAGATAATTGACAATAACAAAACGTCAATAGCAAACAAAACGTCAAAGCAACTCTGGCGTTGCCGTATCTCTCGTAACAACGAGGATCTAAAACCGGATAAAGTACAATTCCTCATAAAATCCCTTAATTTATTCCCTTATATAACAGATTATATAATGCCTTAATGAATCCCTTTTATAATCCATTATTTAATGGCTTATTAAGGCCACATTTAATGCCTCACACTATACCTTAAACATCCCTTATGTATAGGCATTCGCATGAGAGCGATAAATACATGAAGCTTATAAGAGAGAGAGAGACAAAAACTCACACGCATATGAACGTATCCCTTACATTTTTCCTTTTGCCCTGTACAATATAATGGAAAGTTGTCGAATTTGTGAGGCATACTTTGCCTTAGTACTATGGCATAGTTAAGGGATTATTTAGGGCATAGTGTTCTCGCTGGGTTTACATCACGGATACAAGGGGGTTTCGCAAAGCTGATGTAAACAACTGTGTAAGTGTGAGCTTTTATTTCACTCGAACACAGTGGGGTAATGGTGCAGTTTAGGGGGCCCACCCAAAAGTAGACCAAAAAAGTCGAGTGGGGTGTCAAAAGACGCGTATTTACGTCTAGATTTAGAATCTGAAATAAGATTTTTGTTTTTTTCAACCGGTAAAAAGTTATGAGGCGTGATCCATGTTGTTATGTACAGAACACCTTTCCGCGTAGGCGGCCTTCGGCCGTGCTTCAAAAAATAACCCTGGGCTACGCCATTCCAACTCCGGGTGTGTGCCATAGCCGCGGCTACCGCCACGGTGATGTCCTTCCGCGTGCCACAATCCACTCTTTTTCACTTTTTTGGCTCAGCCTAATATGCCATTACAACAACCACATGAAAATGACAAAAAATTGTGAACTTTAACTGCAAATAACTTTTGAACGGTTGAAAAAACAAAAATCTCATTTCAGATTCTAAATCTAGACGTGAATACGCGTCTTTTGACACCCCACTTGGCTTTTTTGGTCTAGTTTTGGGTGGGCCCCCTAAACTGCACCAGTACCCACAGTGGAATCGCCTTTTAGTTAAGCATTTCGGTTTTTTGTTTCAGTTAAAAGTAATTGGCAAAAAACCAAAAAACTACCCAGTAGGTTGAATTTGTAACTTTTTTAACGCCAAGTGCTAGCGTTAACTTCGGCTAAGCACCTTTTTTAACGCTTTTCCCTAATCGCTAACTTTTAATAACACGAAATTCGGCGATAAGCTTAACGCTCGGCGAGTGGCTAAAAGTTGCAGAATCGAGCTGATGGTCAAATCCCAAATGGGGCGTGTGCTCCAAGTTATTTATGTGCATAACCCCTTTCTGAATAGGCGGCCTTTGGCCAATTTAACTTAAATCGAGACGCCCTAGTACTGTGATCATTGTAAAGCTCTACAAGTAAGTTATCAATCAGCTGTTCGACTAACAGCTGTGCTCACCTGACTGGGAGCTCCGAATTCAGAGGCGAAATAGGCAGGGTCTCATTCATGCGTTCTGAAAAAATAGTACCACTAGCTATTGAAAAATGTATGCTAACTATGAAAATATGAGAAACTAGTTGTTGAAATATATTTATTGTTGCAGGTAATTTAGTTTAGAGTAGTTTGTACCAAAGTTTTCACTGTTTAAAGATCATTTTATGATATCTTCTTAAACTTTGTAAAACTTTCCTGTGGTACTCGCAAAAGCAACCATGTACCCTACCAGAACACTGACTGTCATTTGACACAACATCTGATCTTCAGTACTGTCAGTCTAATTGTCAGCGCTCCATACAAACTTTACATCACGAATACAAGGGGGCTTGCGCAAAGCTGATGTAAACAACTGTGTACGTGTGAGCTTTTATTTCACTCTTACACAGTGAAATCGCCTTTTAAATAAGCATAGAGCTGTGCTGTTCACTCCCACGTGTTTTATTGAATCACCGCTGTCTATAAGACTGTCATTTACTGTCATAAATGATACAACACTGTTTACACCAGTGCTGACCATAATAATGTCACTACTGACCAATGTGAAAAAGTACTAATGCTTTTTTGCATAGAGAAAAATTTATTTCACATCTTGAAATTTCTTGAACATTTGTTTTCTTCTATGAATTAACTAAAATGAGGACGTTCATTAAAAATTACACAAATTCAGAAGTAAAGTACATAATGTGCGCCATATTTGTTGTATTTTGGGTGGTGGCTTTTGGAAATGGTTGCCGGCATATCCTCCTCGAAGTTCAGGGAACCTTGCTCCAACACTCCTAGAAAATAATTTTTTGTTAGAAGGGATATTACTAGCCATTAACATTTTACTTACCTCGTAACACTTTTAAGTACTAAATGTTCGCTATACATATTTGTTGTACGTTGGGGTGTTGGCTTTTGGAAATAGTTGCCGGCATATCCTCCTCGAAGTTCAGGGAACCTTGCTCCAACACTCCTGCAAAATAATTTTTTGTTAGAAATGATATTACTAGCCATTAACATTTTATTTACCTCGTAACACTGCATTTTTAAAAGTTTTCGCTTAGAATGCGTGCCGGTTGAAAATTTTCTAGGAATTTTGAAAATGCACCACTACTGATAATCATTTGATAGTCAAATGACAGTCACTAATGACCATATGATTCAATTGGACGAACTATTCTAGCCTACATACAATTACATTTGCCATAACATATCCGTCTCACACTGATAACAGCGACCCCTAATTGTCACTGTTTTGGTCAGTACATGGTCAGCACTGAAATTTTGAGTGTGAGTGTGTTAGTTAAAAAAATCAGCGTTTCTGGTAGGGTAGTTGATGTTGCCATGGGAATTCTCTTGTTCTTTCTTGTTTACACTAAAATACCACGTGCACATTTGGTAAATTTCAGTAAATACCTGAACTAATGAATAACTTCTCTTATTTATTTGGTATCTAAGTGAAGTTCCCCACTACGCAGGCTCAAATATCATTTTTTCATATATGCGCAAAAGTGTTCACCTAAAGGTTCATTCACATGGTACTCGCAAGTTTCTTAGGCGTCGCTTTATTATAACGCGCTTTGCAAACATTTACATAATGTCAAAAGCCAGAAAACTCGTTCAATGCTATCTATTTTTAGCTGGTGTTAGGCTCAAACATGTATTTAACCAATTATACCAATAAAAGCAGAACAATAAAATATTTGTTGAATTTCTCTTCAGTTCGGTATGGAACCAATTTTCCTGTTTTAATTCATTTTAGCACATTGTGTCACGAGGTAGATAAGTATTTTAGATATTTCGTGCAAAATTCATATGAAAAGCTCTTTTAACATCGGTATCCTCACTAAAGCGGTAAAGCATGAATGTCTTATGCCGCTTACCGTATAACAATTCTGGTTGTGAAAAATAGTGCATTATGTGCCTCTTCTTAGTTCAAACACGACAATAGTTTAGTAAATTAGTTATTTTGTTAGTAAATTTTTATAAAAAAACATTTTGGACTCGACGAAATCTGTCCAATTGGATTACTAATATTGTTGGATATTTCAAGCAGGCTAATGTCTGTTTTATTCATTCAGTACTTCACGTACCTGTATATGAATGCGTATAATAATATTTTTTCGAACGGTTAACTCCTACCGAACGGTTAACTTCCCCGGGTTTTTGTCCATATTGAAAAGAATACTCAGTATTGAACGGCTGAAGAACTGAACGAAGTGATCGATCCACTTCACTTTTGAAAAAAATCTAGTTGCCTAATGCCTAGCTGTAGCACAAACGATATTTTGAAATATGTGAATCAAATATTTTAGCTTCAAGATTTTACTAGAAACAAAGAAAACCGAAATGTTTTCCTTCATTAAGTGGATTAAGCAACATTTTATTCAATTATAAATGCGATATGGTATTATTTTCTACAATGTAAAGTTAGAACTTGTCCTTTGACACATTTCGGCTTATATTTCCATACTAAATATGCTTCAAAAGTTAACCTACACAGCAACCCTACACTGGAATTTCGCTCCATTTTTGATTGAAAATTACATCCCTGCTGCGATAGGGGTTGCTGTACAAGCTTTTTTTTTGACATTTTTCTCAGTGTCAACCGCTGATTTGACGTTTTTCTCAGTGTCAAAACCCTGTGTGTTAGAAAGAGAAAGGAACAAAGATAACTTACTTGTAGGATTTTACAATGACTGTGATTACAACAATCACATGAAAATGTTCTACTTAAGTTTCAAAGACAGTATATCACTGTGGTTTCAAATATCTCTTGAAATAAACACAAAATCTAAGTTTCGCTTTCGGATCATTGATGCTGAGGTAAAAACAAGTTTTTTCCTACCTCTTCTGATATTGGTAGACGCGTTTTAGAAGTTGTTCCCTAAAGCAAACAAATAACCCGGTATCCTCATTTTGACTTATAGAAATCGATGGAGTTCGTAAGTAGTTCCCATAAAATTTTGCGTAGTGCGTACGATAGGTAAGCATATAATTTAACGTCAAGACAAAACCTCTGCAGCAGCATTCGTGTTTAGTGATATATTTTGACAATTTCGTTTTTCCAATGTTTTTATAAAAAGGACAAAGATTTTGTGGAAATTAGCAACAGAAGGACTGTTATCGACAAATAAAAGTGTTGGTATTTGTTTCCTTTGGCACTCAACTGCTAATAAATTAGATAAAAATATGATAGGGGTACCAAAAGACGCGTTTTGGCCCCTGGATCACGAATCCGGTGTCGAAATTTCGATATCTCCTATACTTTTAGAGATATTTACGAAAAACACTTCCTAACTTCCGCGCTTAATTACGACCCGAAAAAAACTCCGAAACACTTCTTTCTTTTTTTCTAATAAAAGTATAAGTTGTTACCTCACTGTTACAACTGGAATCGCTTTTTCCACTGCTTTTATTTTTTATATTTTATTGTTTTTATTAAAGCCCTTTTTTTTAAAACTCGCGAAATTTATAGACGTCAAATGACTGATGTTGCCATACTTCTTAACTTTTTATTACCTTTATTACCCCCAGTCTACAGTATCAATGTATCAATACGATCCACAAACATGCTCAGTCAACATAACATAGCATTACACCAGGTCTACACGCCCTATTCCAAATAATTTATCATATTTTTGCATTTATTACCACTTCTATTAACAACCTCGTATACGTAATTTACCAAATCTATACACGTACTTTATGTTGCTATTATGAATAAAATATACATAGTCAATAAAATTACATTATGGCTAGTAATATCATTTCTAACAAATAATTATTTTCTAGAAGTGTTGGAGCATGGTTCCCTGAACTTCGAGGAGGATATGCCGGCAATTATTTCCAAAAGCCACCACCCCAAAATATAACAAATATGTATAGCGAACATTTAGTACTTAAGGCCCTTATTATGAGCTGCATTCGATCTTCGATGGTTATCGAACATCGAAAATCGAATTTCAAATTCATATTATGGCTGGCGCATCGCTGACGAAATTTTCGTTGTGTATCAATTTTTTCAACGAATAGCATTTTGCTTTCGACGCTGTATCGAATTCTTTTAAAACTACTAAAAATGAAATTTTTTTGTATTTATCTTCTACTTTTTTGATTTATAGTACTAATTTTAATCTATTTGCATTATTTTGATGTAGGTCTAAGGCCGTCAGCACAAAACAACAGCTGGAAACGTTGGTTTCTCTAATGCACCAAAATCCGAGCTTAGCAAGAGGTGTTTATTCAAAATCCCAGGCTGCAAAAAATTTATTATAAATCTGTTTAAAAGCTTTATTATTATCAAACATTAAATAACACGTTTGTAAATGTACACTTACGCAGTGGAATTCATCTCCAAAGGATTGGATGCATCTCTTTATCGCTTTTTGTTTCTTGCTAGTTCTAGTACGCTTTCTGCATCATCCGATGAATCTTCGAACCATAACTCTGTCGTAGTCATATTTTTATTTCCTGTATCAATTTTGCTCATATATTTGATCGGTAATTTATTTTGTTTGTTTAGATGATTTATTTTTTTAATCACAGCTGATAAAAGATGTACTACTGTGAACAGTTGAAACGATCGAAATTCACAATAGCGCAAGTATTTACCGAATGCAGCTCATAATACCAAATGAGAATTTTTTCGTTGAGTATTTTCGACCACCGTCGAAGATCGAATTAAACTCATAATAAGCACCTAAGTTTGAATTTTTGTAAAGTTTTAATTAACGTTCTTATTTTAGTGACATAAATCATAGAAGAAAACAAATGTTCATGTAATAAAGTTCAGATGTAAAGAAATAAATTTTTTCTATGTAAAATAACATTGGTACATATTTACATTTGTCAGTAGTGACATTAATATGGTCAGCACTGGTGTAAACAGTATTGTATCATTTATGACAGTCTTATAGACAGCGGTGATGCAATAAAAAAGGTGGAGTGAACCGTACAGCTCTATGCTCAATTTAAAGGCGATTTCACTGTGTTAGAGTGAAATAAAAGGTCACACTTACACAGTTGTTTACATCAGCTTTGCGCAAGCCCCCTTTGGCGTGTTCCAGTTAAACACAAACCCAGACCTGTAGCGCGATTCACTAACTTTTTTAACCACATTTTCTGACGGTGACTAACTTATCACATAATTTTAACAGCTTTGCTATTCACTAACTTTTGTCACGTTTTTTATCACGGAATACGATAAAACATAATCAGCTGTTATTGTTGTCGTCTTGAAATGTGATAATTTAACGCGGTTTCTTTTGGTGTGGTTAATATATTATTAACGTTTATTTACTTAAATATTAAAGAGTTTTAACTTAAAAAGTGGAATAAATATGGCATTTGAGTTCGTGGCATATAATTTGTCCCAAAATACAGCTGCGCATTGCATACAAGTGGATCGGCGTTTGCTCAGGGAAATGGACAATCCCTTCGAGCTTGCGCCATGTGAGTTCCGGAAGTTGTACCGGGTTAGTCCCGCAATAGCGACAGGCGTTGCAGAACGCCTAGATGATTGCATAAGAGGTCAAAGGGTTACAGCAATTTAGTCAGAAAAACAGGTAGATATGTAATTGTTTACAGAATTTATGCGTTTTCTTCAAATATTTTTTTCCCTTAAAGGTGCTGTGTACACTCCGGTTCTATGCCACAGGATGCTACCAAAGGCCTGTAGGGGAACAGTGGGGCATATCAATGAGCCAATCCTCTATAAGCCGGTGCATCCATCGAGTAACTGATGCCATAAATAGCCGAATGTTTTTTGAGGAAATTAAATTTCCTATGACGCAGACGGAACGTCAAGCTGCAAAGGAAGTTTTTTCTTCGGCGCCTGCACCATTTGTGGGGGGCACAATAGGGGCGATTGATTGCACCCACATATCCATTTTGGCTCCGAAAGTGCACGAGGAAGCTTATGTAAATCATCATGGATATCACTCCATAAATGTTCAAATGGTAACTTTATCCCAAAAAAAGCTATTGTATTTATATACTAAATTATTTGTAAACTTTTTTTGCAGATATGTGACCCAAATCTGAAAATATTAAATATTAATGCGAAGTTTCCAGGAGCACGTCATGATGCCTACATATGGAGCTCCTGTGCAGTGCGGCGAGTCATGCAGAGAGCCCATGCAAATGGATGCAGAAATACATTTTTGATAGGTATTTCTTTTGATAGTTCAGGCGACAGGGTTTATGTAACTTCCATAGGTTTTTTTGGTTTATCTAATTTTCCTACTAGTGGACATAAAAGAGTAAAAAATAATCCCAAAATATGCATAGGCATTTTTTTATTTGTTTCTGTAGTGGTAACATTTATCAAAAAATTTTCCTCCACAATTTGTTGCCGAGGTAATTCTCCATCAAAAGTGTGTTAACAGTTTTTCTTGTAAATGCTATAGTTTTCAAGCTATAATCACTTTTTTCCACTAGTAGGAAAGTTAGATAAACCAAAAAAACCTATGGTTAGCGTCACTTCCGTATTCAGTTCATTTTCTGTCTGCGCCTGGACTATGAAGTTAGTTTAAAATGTATTTTATTTTATAAGATAAAACTTCACAGGAGATTCTGGATACCCTTTAGAGCCGTGGCTTATGACGCCATTACCGAGTCAACCCGAAGGTTCTCCCAAATTTAAATACAACGAGGCGTTATGCAAAGCGCGAAATCCTATAGAAAGATTATTTGGGGTCCTAAAAGGAACTTGGCGCTGCTTGTCGCAACAAATGGTTCTTTTATATGAACCCGGTTTCGCTGGTAAGATTGTTAACGCGTGTGCTACCTTGCACAATATTCGTTTAGGTGACCACGCAAACGAGGTTGACAACCTCAACGTAGTCTTGGACACACAGACAGATGATACCTCTGATAGCTCAAGTTCAGTGTCTTCAGCTGGAAAACGTGTCCAAAATAGACTAATAAACAATTTTTTCTCTTAAATACATGGGTCATACCAATTAGATTAAGGCCCGTTTTCATAAAAGCCGGTTAGCGCTTTATCGGAATTTAATCGGTGATTGGGCTAAAATTCGTTTTCACCATGCCCGGTTATCATGGATCAGCCGATTAAACACCGATTAACTTGATCGGCGATGGATGGCCGGTTATCTGCTGATTGAGCAAACTTTGACGTCTGTCAGCTGTGTAGAAAATAAAATTTGTGTAATTTCAAAGTTTCTTGTGTCATTGAACAATATTATTAAACAAAATATAAACATAAACCAATAAAAGCGAAAGCAATTGGTAAATCCTTATATATTTACTGCATACCAAAACGTTTTTGGTATTTGCATTTAATGAATATTATAAGTGAATTCGAGCATTCAATCACTGAAGCAGTACTTCCAAAGAGGTATAATTTTAATCCAAAACTGAAGAGAATCGACACGTTTTTTTCTGAGATATATTCCAGAATGGAATTAGAGCATATTCAAGAAAACTAGAATTTTTCACAAGTTACAGTTTAAAAATAATAGAGTTTTTCCTTTGACTACAGTACTGCGGCAGTGATTGAATTCTCGAATTCACCTATAATATTGATTAAATGCAAATACCAAAAACGTTTTGGTATGTAATAAATATATAAGGACTTACCAACTCTCCAAAGAGGTTTTCACTAATAAGATTGATTTATCCGGTGGTGGAGAAGAGGCTACGCGCAAAGGCAGCAGCTCCGGCGCTGTTATTGAAACTATGAAGAATCATGGTAATGGCATCTACTCGGGCACATTGAATCCAGCTTTACAAGATCGTTATGGACGTCCCAAACGCGATATCTCTACAGTTATACATATATTGAATGATTTTTTAGGCGCCACACCGCAGTATAGTCGTGGTGCGCGCATAAGATTTGAGGTACCAAGCACATCAGCTCGTCGGCCACAAGTGGTGTTGCTGGCACGTCGAGTACCAATGACATACGAAGCAGCAGCAAGCAGGTTAGTTTACATTTTTTGGCTAATAAAGTTTGCCTTAGTAATCCATATTTCATTTACTTTCAGCTCACCGCAAAACACCATCTCATCTTCACCATCAGAGCAGAGCAAGCAAAGGCGTGAAGCACGCAAATTGAAGGGCGCCCCATATGCCACACGTGGAGCAGTTGGTGCACCAACCACTAAAGCAGCGAGCACCACCATATTCAGCGCAACTGCCACTAACGCCAGCAACTCATAGAAGTCGGACGTATCTCAGGCCAAGTATCACACAGCAAACAACATTTCGACCAGTTTCTGAATAACTTAAACAATTGTGTCAACAAGGAACTTATAGATTCGGCAGCAATTGAATTCCTGCTAAATTTCAATACAAATAACAATCGGAAAAAGCTGACGAAATCAATTTTTACAGTACAGAGGTATGTATGTATTTTTCTTGCCTAAAAAGTATCACTTTTATAATGCATTTATATTCCTATTACAGAACACGTTTGGATTTACTGCCCTTTCTTTCACGCTTTGTTCTTTCAAAGATGTTACGCAAAGAATTCAAATGGCATATACGTAAAAAGAATCAACCCAATATCGAATCAAAAATTAAAATTGTACGCTTCATTGGTGAAATGGTTAAATTTGGACTATGCCAGAAATTCGATGCTCTCAGCTGCTTAAAAATGCCAATACTCAAAACGGGGTAATCCAGTACTTAAGTGCATTGTTAATGTTCCAATTGAATTTCGTGATGATATAAAACCCGATTATGTAGTTGGACGCACCTCTTGTATACTATATATTTCGCTTAAATATCACACACTCAATCCTGATTATATATACCAGCGTCTCAAAGATCTTGGAAAACAGTATGAACCTCGCGTGCTGCTATAAGTAAGTATAGATGCTGTTAAAACAAGTCTACTATTTCTACAAATATTTCTATTTAGGAACCACATGCAGCTTTGAAAAATTTAACCATATCCTTAATAACCGATTTAACGCTTATGGTTGCATGGAGCTCAGAAGAGGCAGGCAAAATCATTGAGACTTACAAACTGGACAGGGTTACACTGAAATAACAGCCTGAATGCTAACAAACTGAATGCTAACTCGGACTTACGTACTCGAGATGGGTACAATGTACATAGGAAAGACCGTCCCAGCGGTCATGGGGGCGGCCTCGCATTCATTACACACCATACCGTACAGTATAACCTATTTGCCCCTGACGTCGACCCCAGGGACTCTACCCTTGAATGCCAGGGCATAGCAGTCCGGACAGGCGACGTCGACCTGCGAGTGTTAAATATATACATTCCCCCTGTCACGTGCTGTCCCCGTGATTATCGCCCTGATATTAGTGCGTTGCTAAGGGGCGATAACTGCCTCATCCTAGGTGATTTCAACGCACATCACGATCTCTGGCACTCCAACTTGCCAGCTGATAGCAGAGGGCGCGCACTCGCAGAGCAAATAGATAATTCGGCACTCTGTACATTGAATGGAGATGCCCCCACTAGGGTGGCAGGTAACTGCCACAGTTCGCCAGACATCTCCATTTCAAGTGCGGGCCTTATCAACCACGTTAACTGGCAACCTATGCTTACACTGGCATCAGACCACCTACCCATCCTACTAGACATCGAACGACCGTCCGACTTCATAACGACAGAAAAACGAACGTACATCAACTTCAGTAAAGCGGACTGGGACCGCTTCACGGACTTTACAGAGCACTCCTTCGCTGACCTACCCACACCGACGGACGTATGCAAAGGCGAGAAAGAGTTTCGCAAAGTCATCGATTCAGCCTCTGGCCGCTTCATTCCTGCTGGCAGAATCCCGGAAATTCGGCCGAATTTCAATGCGGAAGCAGCGGCAATGGCAAGAGAACGTGACCAAGTGAGACTCTTGAACCCCGCAGATCCAAGAATAAAAGATCTCAACGCAGAAATCCGTCGGACTGTCAACCTCGGCCACGAGGGGCACAAGTACTTGGCGGCTCTATTCAACCTCTCACTGACTACCTTCGTTATACCAGACATCTGGAAACACGCGACTGTGGTCCCCCTTCTAAAACCTGGGACTGGAGGAAATTGCAGGTCTGCCAAAACACCGCAATCAGAATTGCGACGGGTTGCTTGCTTATGTCTCCTGAGTCTCATCTTCATCAGGAGGCTCAAATGCTCAGCGTTCGCGAGCATGTGGAACTCTTAAGTAGGCAGTTATTGGTGCCCAACCACCCGTTCTTGCTGAGGAAGAACGTGTCCTTCCGAGGGAGACTAGAGTCATGCTGGCACAACTTCGGTCTGGATATTGCAATAGGCTGAACTCCTATTTGTCCAGACTGAACCCCACCATACCGAACACATGCCCTGCATGCGGTATGGCCCCCCATGACACGCAACATCTCTTTTCGTGTCCCTCGGAACATACTCTTCTAACCCCCCTATCACTTTGGTCCAACCCTGTTGAAACAGCGCGTTTCCTTGGACTCCCATTAGAATAGCTCGATGACAACTAGGAGTGTACTGGCCCTTTTGGGCAGGGCGAAGCACTGCTAACAACAACAACAACAACAGACTTACAAACAATTTGAAAAACGTTCACCGGAATGGATTATGGAACGGGTTGCATCAAGTCCACATCAGAAGGTTTGTCTGAAATAGTTTTGCCTTAACTCTTGATTCTGATTGAATATTTATTTTAGCTGGTTTCTGCTTTGACTAGCATTAAGCCCGTGAACAAAACCGATGCCGTAACACTGGTACAGAATTTTGGAAAATTGGAGAACCTCATAAATGCTAGCGAAGAACGACTATCGCTTGTAATTGGGCTGGGGCCTCGGAAAGCTGCAAAGCTTTACAAAACTCTGTATGAACATTTTCTTACCAAGTAAACAAGTTATTAACTGGCAATTTATATTTATTGAATAAAATTATTTGCAAAAATGGAATAACTTCTAAGCTTACCTATTTTGTGATTGAATGTTGAAGGATCTGACTTTGATATCGTTACATATTGTTGCCATAGCTTAACACAGCTTCAATTAAACAAAATCCAATCGAATTTTCTGAACATTCTCTTCTGCTTTGTTATTTAACGAATAAATCAGAATATGTGAATTGTATTATATTATTGACTGTTTGCAACAGGACACACAGCCAACGAGTACAAGATTTCCAATCCCTTCAATATTCCACGGTATTATCGGCTCGTAAACATAAAACAAGGATCTTCTACCTTAGTATACCTACTAAAATACCTTTCCTAAAATATTCAGGTTTATTTCAAATTAACATACGAACATCTTTTAAAGAAACTCAATGAAATGATACAATATTTTAATCAAACTTAATTTTATTAAATTAATTGAAGATACCATAATTTAATTGTACCATCATCGCTACATGAAATAAGTTGACCTTCATGTGCTGGATTCCATTTAACGGCATTGACGTCTTGTGTGTGCGCCTTATCCTCCGATGGAATCATGGTTGGTTCATTCTTTTTTGAATCACCGAATTCATCATCACTAGCCAATTCCCAAATCCATACCGATTTCTCGCGCGAGCATGTGGATAAAAGGTTGCCGGAACTTGACCAATATGCACTTTTTACTTCGTTTTCATGTGTCTCCAATGTAGCAACGCACTCAAATTCTCCTAAACAAAATAATTTAGATTAGGAAATTAACTTTTGTTCATCTTTACACATGCCAGTTGCCTTCGACCATATCGCTGTTGTACCATCAAAGCTTGGTACCAACAAAGCATGATAGCCAAATGATGTACCCTCTGGTATGGGTGCGTTGAAACCTGGAATTTTTAAATTCGGATATGATGGTGGTGGACCATATCGTTGCTGTGCAATCCACCACCAGCATCTTATGTGAATTCGGTCCAACCGGCATACCAAGAGCTATACGCAGCTTTTCAGATAAATCTCACCTGGGTTTTCTCTTTTAAACGTGTCTCATACTCTTTGCCTTCATAATACAGGTCACCATGTATGGTCATACATGTTTTTTTGCCATTTAATGAACATTAATAATATATTAATTCAGCCAATTCACTAATTTACTTTCTGTGAAAACGTAAACAAAACAAAAATCAGCTGTTTTGCCAATTCACAATGCAATTTTTTGCTAATTTATTCACAATGATGTGTCTAATCGGCGATAACTTAACCAGGCTTTGGTGAAAACCAAATTGCCGATTCAGAAAATCAGCGATTAAGGAATCGCCGATTAGAAATAATTTAACCGGCTTTTATGAAAGCGGGCCTAAGGCTGGAAGATTCAATGGATCGAATAATAAATAAAAAAGACTACAAAAAATGCATGTTTCTTTTAATTCATTTATTACGTACTAAAAAAATCCATTAGTTAAAGAAATTAAAGCTAAAAGTAAAATAAAAAGTTATTCTGTAAAAACTATAATACATAAACTAAGCAAAAATTAAAATAGTATGATTATGCTCAAGTTTTGCATTGTGCCACAAAAGAATTCGTACGGTAAAGTTTTTTCCCAAATCATGTATAGAATAAAATAAAATACATACTTAGATAAAATAAAATACATACTTAGATAAAATAAAATACCTACTTGAATGAAATAAAATACATACTTGAATAAAATAAAATTATACGTATACAAACATTATGATAGTGAAGAAACTTGACCGTACGAATGCTTTTGTGGTACAATGCAAATCTTAAACATAATCATACTATTTTAATTTTTGATATAATTAATTCCGGATAGCCCGGACCAGTTCCTCCAAAATGTTTCCCAAGCGCACAATGGCATCTGTCTGCTTGGACTGGTTTTCGGCTAGGATCTGTTAACAAAAGAGAAAATATTAAATGAATGTTTAATTTGTTTTGAATAATTTGTTTACCCTCATGGTTTCTGCTTGGTTTTCTGCGATGTCCAAAAACCTTTGCCGGTCATCGTCGCAACACCCGTTTTCACACCTCCTCTTCGTGCCCCTGCGAGGTGTTGCAGATGCTGCCCTAGATGTAGCTGCTCTAGGTGTTGCTGCCCTAGCTGTAGCTGCTCTGGGTGTTGCTGTAGCTGCTCTGGGTGTTGCTGGTGGAGTTGTTGGTGTTGCTGGTGGAGGTGTCAGCGGAATAATAATAGTCCCGTTGGACTCGGACCAGGGGATTTCATCATCCTCCTCCACTACCAATTGGAATTCCTAGAAATAGACGTTAATAAAACAATAAGGATGAAATAATGGATATGACAACTTAACTATAATAATTTCACCGTACCTCTTCCCTTGGGATACTGTCGTCGCAGACATCTGCACCCTCCACGTATCTATCCCCAATCAAGTCCACTATTCGTAGCTCCAGATCCGTTAAGGGCGGCAAAGATATGGGCCTATTCCCAGTAAGGGCCCTTTGGTTGTTTAGGTCCCGCACATGGTTGCTTGTCCGCCTTTTCAAATCGCGCCATACCTAGTCGCGAATTGGTAAATACACGTAAAAAATATCAGCCGCTACCAAACGTTATTGGCCTGGGTAATTTTTTGACCAATAACTTTTCACACAAAGAAAAAATCCAAAATCCGCTTTCGGATCATTGATACCTAGGTCAAAACACGACTTTTGATACCTCCCCGAAGATTTTTGGATGTGTTTTGGCAGTTGCTCCTAAACTAGACAAAATCTAAATGTTTTTTTCTTAAATAACTACTTACCGTATTCCATTGCTCAACTGTCTTTGATGCGCCACCAACTGTGTTGAGCTTCTCAGACATCTCCCTCCACTTTTTCTGGTATTCCAACTTACCATGGAGGCGTTGGAATCTCCCAGAGGCTAATCCCTCCGTTTCGGAAAGGATGTCCACCATCACCCTGAGCTGCTCCGCTGATGCCCGACTCCTTTTTGTTGTTGTTTTTGCAACAGAATCCATTTATTTTAATAAAAATATTGCAATATCGCACTTCTAATGTACCTAGAACTTTTTGTTTCAATTTGTTTTTGTTCAATTCCTCTTTGTGCTTTTCGCATATTTTGACATTTCAGTACAAGGGATGCCATATTTTCTTACTATGGATAAATACTTAACTATCATGTTTAAAACGAAGTTAGTGAATCGCATATGTGACAATGCAAACCATTTGTGATAAGGTTAAAATTGTCGTTTGTGGATGTGATAAAAGTTAGTGAATCGCGCTACTGTGTAATTTCAGATTCTAAATCTAGACTTGAGTACGCGTCTTTTCGACTTTTTTGGTCTAGTTTTGGGTGGGCCCCCTAAACTGCACCATTACCATTATGATATACATAATTGCTTGGATCTGGGTGATTTATTGACTTTAATATTATAATAAAAACATTGGACAAAATCACTGCATTACAATATTACACACCAAGCCCACCACTTTTTGGTAAAGCCATGGCTACATGGAAGATACTTTTTAAGTGCAGCCCACACGTAACTTTTTGTTTGTTTTTGGTCAGCATTCGTTCTGGGAAGATTTGAAATTCTTTTCCAACCGCCTTTTCATGAGCCTTTTAAGATTGAAGATTGATTAAGATGGACGAAAAAGCAGCATCGTTTTTAGGTAAGTTTTAAATTAAAATATTTGGGCCTAAAAAGCGTGAAAATTATGGTTTTTCAACTATATAGTGAAGTTATTACCTATTATTTATTCTTTACGACCGTACGTATGTAACTGCTAATACACGTCCAAAAAAATATCGGGTAAAACTTTCCACCCAACGTCAAGTGTTAATACACGTCCAAAAATCTAGGTAGAGATATCAAGAGACGCGTCTTCACCTCCGTAACAATAATCTGGAGGGGGAAATCCGATATTTTTAGAATTTTGCGAGATATTTGCAGTTAAAGTTGGGGATCTGACCCGGGTCAACTTTCGGTTTTTCACTAATAACTTTTCACAGAAACAAAATATTGCTTGTCCCCCTTCGGATTATTGTTACGGAGGTCAAGACGCGCCTTTTGATACCTCTTTCAAGATTTTTGGACGTGTATAAACACTTGACGTTGGATGGAAAGTATTACCAAAGTAAGTTTTGAGATAGTACATGAAATTAGAAAAATAAGCGCACCCGAATACGAATGGCTTCAATAAGTGCTGGCTTACGTTACAATGTAAATGGCTTGCACTTGTATATGGCATACATATGTACATATTAAATATTGCTCAATTCTAGTAATACATTTCACGAGCCATCCCTTATAGCTTAATACAAACTTTATTGTAATAATTCGCAATTCTTTTTCCAGATATGGCGCCACCCGCTTGGCCTCGACCACTTACCGAGGAGCTAATCGCATGAGGGGGAAAAAGAAGAAGAAAGTGTGCTCCTTTCTGCAGAGCAGGAAGGCCAACACGTTTTTTGCGGGCTCCCATCTGGCGGTACGAACTATATGCAATCTAGTGGTATTTTTCGTTTCAATGCCGTATCCGAAGCTGCCCTTTATTCAAAGCCAAGTCGGCATAGCCTCCAAAGCGTGCAACGACTGGGTGAGCTTCGTGAGGGAGGTGTTGGTAGACTAGAGTCTTAGAAATTGTGACAGCATGCTTGGCGGTCCCGGAATAACCGTCGAAATTTACGAGGCCAAAATGGGACGCCGAAAGGACAAGATACTGCCGGGGACTATCATAATTACTGATTGCTGGAAAGCATATGATAGTCTCGATGAGAACGGGTATACTCATTTGTCGGTCAATCACTCTGAAAACTTTGTAGATCCTACCACCGGCGCCCACACTCAAACCATTGAGCGCAGCTGGCGCGAATTTCGGGCCCCTGTTCCCAGATATGGCCGAACAGATGAGAATTTCGGATATATAGCGGAATTCCAATTTATAAGGAAGAATACCGCTATTGGGGACCGCATCCACAGTATATTTCATCATATTGGCGTTAAGTATCCGCCAAACCGAACTGCATGGTAAGTTTAACGTATATACATATGAATAAGAAACAGTTTAAAACTTTCAGATAATAATAATAATTTATACCCTTACAGAAAATCGTTGTATGGTCCTTCCAGATCAATTAACACAATGCCAAATACCAATAATACATACAAACAAGCAAAAATATATAATAGCAATTTTCTAATAAATAACCTCTTTCTCAGATATTAGGGATTCGCACAAGCACAAGGGATTCGCTGCTGCCATGTCTGAGGCACTCGGCAAATTGGAACAGGAAGAGGCACTAAAGAATATGGAACGTGTTGCAGTAGATAAGTCATTAAAATATACTAAACGACAAAAATGTGAATTGAAACGGAGGAAATGGGTAGATTGGAAAACACAATATGAAGAGGCGGGTGATAAAAAGCGACCAGCGTTCGATCCAGCTGACCGTGTTAAACGAAAAAAGTATGCAATGTTGTTAGGTTATTGTGGAGCCAATTATTTCGGTATGCGACGTAATCCTGGCATGCCAACTATTGAAGAAGAACTCTTCAAAGCTATGTTAAAACACAAGTGGATAAGTGAAGATGGTTTTAAGGCAGCACAAGTGACTTGCTTTCAGCGTGCTACGTGCACCGATAAAGGTGTGTCTGCGGCGCGGAAAATATGTTCATTAAAGTTACGTAAGTGATCTGAAGTATGTACTGTTTAGATAAGCTCTTCCTTTATTCCGTCTGAGCTATACCTGTCTGGCTTTTTTCTACGTATGTTTAATTCTTTTATATCTTCCAGCTGAAGCGCTCGACATTAAAGCATTGAATGACGATCTACCCGAGCAAATACGAGTATTTGCCGTGGAACGTGTTACAAAGGGCTTCAACTCAAAGGATCAATGCAACCCTGTAAAAAACGTTGGAGTATGGGAGTACTCCAACATTTATCCTCATTCATACAAAAAGGTGGTCCAATTTATAAGCCCATGTCCGGTGATTGGATCACCTAATCCATATCGGAGCACCCTGCTGAATAGTCTATGGAACACCTATGTGAGAGTACTTTGAAAATGCTGCCTAAAGATTACTCCATTGAGTACTCTGCAGTAAAGCGAGAGAGGGAGTAGGTGTTCTTTTTGAGGACCACCTACTCCCTCTCTCGCTTTGTGTTGAATACTCCATAGAGTAATCCAATAGGAGTATTTTGGGAGTACTCTCATGTAGGTGGTCTATAGAGTATTCAAAAGCAAAGAAATGGAGTACTCCGAGTCGGATTAGGTGATCCAATTACCGGCCATCGCCATGTAAATTGGACCACCTTTTTTATATGAGCGAGGATAAGTGTTGGAGTACTCCGATACTCCTTAAGGAGTACTCTATGGAGTATGGAACGGAGTATTTCGGTTTTTTGCAGGGAATGCCCGCACCTACACATACACACTGCCATCCATTGCATTTGCTGATCACACAAACACGTTCTATTTCGAAAGCTATCGCATTGACAATGCACAGCTACAAAAACTGAAAGGGGTCCTGCAATTGTATGAAAGCACTAAAAACTTCCACAACTTCACGAGTCGCAAGTAATTATTGTTATAAACTCAGATGTATATATGCTATTGTAATGTTTCAATCCACAAATTTTTGTTTAGATCCTTTCATGATCCTTCAGCTAAGCGTTTCTTTATGTCATTTAATTGCACAGAACCATTCAATACCCCACAACGCATCGAATTTCTTACACTGAAGCTTTATGCTGCATCAAATACGAAAAATGGTAGGCTTAGCAATCGCGATCACACGGGGAAATACTACAAATGCCACATTGGAACGCGCGCTAACCGAAGAGCGTTTAGATTTGCCGATGGCACCAGGTTTGGGTTTGGTGTTGGATAGAGTACACTATGAACGCTGTAATAAACGATATGGAAGCGATGGAATTCATGCACCGTTGTTATGGGCTAAGCAAGAGGACGAAATAAAAGAATTCATCGAACGTTATGTTTATGCGAATATATATAAAACTGAATACAAGGAGCGTCCAATGCTGGACTGGATAGAGACATTATCATTACATTCATATGAACGACGTGAGGAAACGCAGACAGAGTCAACCAAAACATACGAGAATGGGGAAGAAGAGGAGTGATGATGATGATGATGAATGAATATGTTTGTATTTATAAGTTGTTCATGCCCACTTAAGCGAAATAATGCTGACAAATAAAATCCTCCGTTGAACGCATTTCCTACTGGGAGATCAATGTACCATAGTGAATTGGCGTTCTCAAGACAGGCTAGTATAAGCCAAGATACAATCATCTCACCCATTATTCTAATACAATCTATCATAAAAGTACCATCAATCCTATATATTTCCTTTTGAAATGATGCCGCGACTATTTTTTTATGAACTTTGGTTAATATTCCTATGCCGAAAAAAATAAAACTTTCCATTTACTTAAATCCCAAACGCATCTTTCTTTTTTTGTGTCCAATATTTGTGTGGTAAGAGCTAACTTTACAAAATTATTAAAAGCATTAATTTGTATTTTCCACAAGTATGACGAATTATTTCTTTCATTGCATGCCAATTTAGAAACTCCCACCCTTCTTTTTCTTATGACCACCCTGACGATGTTGTTGACGTGGTCCTGCTGTTGGCTCTTGATACACAGGTGTAACAGGCGAATTTTTACTTAGATTGGCCCGATTCGACATATCGCTGCAAATAAAAGAAATACGTTAGTTGAACATTAACTTAGAAAATAAATATAGATATAATTACTATTGATCTAAATCTGTATCTTATAACCATTTTTTTCGGAAAATAGTGCTTTATCTGTAATTTGATTTTTCTGCATCAACATGATAGACATTAGAAGTATTTTTTGAGGTGCTGTTTCCATGAAACATTCAATTGAACGAATCAACACAACATCGCTTTCTTCTCTGATAGTTAGTCTATAATACCTATAAAGGATTATTTTGATATATAAAAAAAAATGAATTTCAACGAAATTGTATGTACTTACTCAAGTTGCTGTTCCCGGTCGGCTTGTAGCTCAGAACGTTTACATTTCACAGAATAAATAAGAGAATTCCAATACCTAGAGAAACAAGAAAATTATTTTCATAAAGATGCCAATCCGAAAATAAAAAATTTATTTTACAAAATATCAACTGAGATGACTTTTTCTCAACTTACACAGGTTTGAAGTGTAGTTTTTTTGAGACTGCTGTTGGTACATTTTTTCAGTGTTTTTATTATAACCATTATAAACTTACCTAGGAAAATATAACCAGCCATGTTGTTTGTGACACCGCCCAGAATCCGCCTGCGAATTTGTTATCTTGGTGACACAAGTTTTGTAATTCGCTCCTTGCTCAACCACTTAGTCTAATAATTCGATGTGTATTGACGTGCCAACTGGTAAGCTTTTACATAAAGATAAGCTTCCTATAAATTTACTTCAGTAAGATCTCCATATATTTCATATCGTTTAAGAAACTGCAAGTACGGAAAAGTATCGTTCATGCAACGTTTTTTTTTTAATCTTTAACCCCAATAACTAGATGGCTTTGTTGTGGTCTTGAACTTTAATTCAAAGACCTGTTAATAGTAACAACAAACCAAGATACAAATTGTTATGGAATCGCGTTCAAATGGAGCAGTAAGGAAGGCGGTCGGCATGATATCAAGGTCGCACTGTGGCTAGTCATGTCGGCTGGGGTGGGCTCTTGCCAACCTTACCGTCCTGCGCCAGAAACAGAGAAAGGTCAAAATCATGCCTTTGAAAACGCGGGGAAAAACGCAAAAACCGCGTCAAAACGATTTTTAAAACAACATCCGGTTAAATCCGGATGCCACGAACAGACCGTTGACATTTCAAAATTCAAACTCAAAATTCAAACAAAACTCAAAAAGGAAACGGGCAACCAACTTCAAAAATAAATTCAAAAAAAAAAAATAAACGGGGAATATTCAAAATAACTGAAAGTAAACTGTCAAAATTTAAAACGGAACGGGGGTTAGACTATAAAAAAAAATCGATAAACCAAAATTAACTGAAATATTTAAAAAAAAAAAACCTGAAAATCAAACGAATCGGAAACGACCGATTACCACAGCTGAAAAAGAAATTAAATAAACAATAAATCAAAAAAAAATTTAAGGCCGAACATATAAGGGGGCGCCGCGGGTGTTGATGCGACGCCCGGTGCTTGGCCCACCCTCATCCATGGCCATCGACGCACCTACTACCGATGACCCCTTACCAAGAAACCTATTTGCCTTCTAAAATAAGTGGAACGCCAGCATTCCCATTTATATACAAATTTTTTTATTTATAATTCATTATTCTTAACTTCTAATTTTTAAATAATTATGTATAGTAATTTTTAGTTAAGTCAAATAACCCTGCTATTATTATTATTTTTTTTTTGTCTTCTTTTTCTCTTTCTCTTTATAAATTACATTTCTTCCTTTTTTTTCAAATTATATTTTTATCATTTTCCTATCTCTTCCTACTTTCTTCAATTCATATTCTTATTACATTTGTTTTACTATAATCTAACTTTTCCTTTTTCTATCGCTAACTTTCTTTCGCTTATTTATGTATTTTTGTTTTGGTTTGCTTACTTTAATTTACTTTTCTTATTATTGTTGTTATATTATTAAGTTACTTTATTTATTATTTATTTATTGTTATGTTATTTTATTGGCGGCCTTTAGTTTGTTATCATTGAAATTTGTTTATCTATTTATTTATGCATTTGGTTTAGTTGTATTAAAATATATTTTTAGGTATTTAGTTTATGTATTTAATTAAATTTATTTTATTTTAGGTATTTAATTTTATTTAATTAAATTTATTTTATTTTATGTATTTAAATTTATTTAATTTTAGGTATTTTAAATTTTATTTTTATTTTATGTATTTAGTTCTGTCTTAGGTAACATATTTTGTTCTATTTTATGTTATTTATTTTATTTTATTTAATCCTATTTTATTTTAAGGTATTTTTAATTATATTTTATTTTATGTATTTTATCCTATCCTATTTTACCTATTATTATTTGTATTATTCTATTTTATTTTATGTAGATTATGTTATTTAATTTTATGTATTTCAATTATATTTTAGTTTATTTATTTTAATTGGAATTTTATTTTATTCATTAAGGGTATTTAGACAATCTTATTTTAGTTGTGTTTATATATCTATATATATTTTTCCTCCTATTATTTCACATTATGTTTATTCCTATATTTCCGTAAATTTTTTTTTTCTTTTGTTTATAGTTAAACTTCCTTCCCTTACTTTGGTTAAACCTATCATTTTAGTTTAATTAAGTAATTAATTATTTAAATTCAACCCTCCTATTCTTCCTTCCTTTTTCTATATTATAATTTCCGTAAATTTTTTTTTTCTTTTGTTTATAGTTAAACTTCCTTCCCTTACTTTGGTTAAACCTATCATTTTAGTTTAATTAAGTAATTAATTATTTAAATTCAACCCTCCTATTCTTCCTTCCTTTTTCTATATTATAATTTTAAAATATATGTACATATTTTTATTTCAAAGTGTTTTTTTTTTTATGTACCTATTTAAATTTGTTTAATTTTACGTACTTTAATTTTGAATTTTATTTTATTCTACGTATCGTTTCTTTATTTAGGTAGATGGGCCTATGTATGTATAAAAAAAAGAAAACTACATTGGTTAGCTCTCACCCATTTGGTCCGTAGGCCACTGGTGGGGCGCTACTGTTGTTGTTGTTGGTGCTTGTGCGGCGGGCCTATGTTACGGCGGCCCTCGCTGTTGTCGTCTGCTGGTGGTTGGTTGTTGCTGCCGGTGTTACAACCGGTTGCTGTTGTTGTTACCTTGTTGTTGTTGTTGTTGCGCGCTATGGTGTCGCGTTGCGATGGTAGCGCGCGCGATGATTGTGCGCTGTTACGGTGGTGGCGCGCGCGATGATTGTGCGCTGTTACGGTGGTAGCGCGCGCTGGTGGTTATCGATGCTGGTGGAACGGTGGGCCTATATGTGGGCGGCCCCCGTTGTAGTCAATTCTGGTGGTTGTTGTTGTTGGGCGGCGGCCTATATGTGGGCGGCCCCGCTATCGTCACTTCTGGTGGAAATTGCTGGTGCTATAGTGCCTTGGCGCCCGCTGGTGCGCGCGATAGTGCCACGTTGCGCTGATTGTGCGCTATTGTAGTGGCGCGCGCGATGGTGGAGCGCTATTGTATTGGCGCGCGCTATTGTAGTGACGCGCGCGATGGTGGAGCGCTATTGTATTGGCGCTGGTAGTCTGTGATGGTGGTAGGTGATGTTGGCGCCTATAATTAAGAGATATTTATAAAATGAAATAAAAATGATGGTTACAAACGTAAAATATGGCCTAATAATGACAAAGGTTTCTTTATGACGAAGGAATGTTTTGCTTTCGCGTGGCATGGGAAACTGTACCAGTATCCGGACAGCGCCAGTGGCCGGACACTATGTCCATGTTTTGGGATTAATAGGCCAATCTCCAACAAAAAAATATTTTGAAATAGCAACACTAATGGAAATATACATGCTTTCTGAGTGTCCTTGGAAAATTTGGGTTGAATCAGAAGTATGGTTTAAAGTTACACGTACTTTAAGAGAGAAGTTTGAGCATCCGGCAGAATTACAGGTTTTGTAAAAGAAAATAGTGGGAACTGTTTAGGAAAATAAGTGCCAACCAAGTATTTATTAACATATTACGAAAAAAAAAATTTGTAATATCTGTTTGAAATATAATAAACTGTCCGGAAACTAGAACGAATCGAACTTTTTTTGGATTTTTAATTTAATAATACTAAGAACGTTATAAATTTAAATTATACATGCGTCATAATATTTAGAAATGTCTATATTTTTATAAACAATTTAACTTTTCTCGGCAGCGTATATAGTGAGAATTTGAGTGTAAGTCAAAGATGAGAAAAACGCTAAGTGTCCGGATGCTATGTCAATGTTTGGGATTAATAGGCAAATCCCCAAAAAAATATTTTCAATAGGTACTCACCTGGCTTTAGTTTAGAGGGGATCCTGGATACTGCGTTTGATTTTGTTGTCAACTGCACACCCCGGCGAGCCTTATCTCCAGATGAAATGGCACATTGAATGTAGTTCTTTTAAAACTGTTGTTATACGCTATGTAATTTATTGCATTAGTTATTATTTTAAGCTTTCTCTTTATGTTCCTTCCCAAGTAATGTTGGCTCGTAGTTTCGAATGAAATTATAAAACTGCTAATATAAATCCTGCTTGGACACACGCTCACTTGATTATATCAAAAAATTACTTCTCGCAAGATTACCAAAACTTCATAGGCGATATTTAACATTTAATTATTGGGCTAGCAAACGAGTTCCGCAAAAAAATGCAATAGAAACCATAACCACAATATACGTAGTTCATCACAGATTTTTGTTTGCTCAATAGAAACGCACTGTTGTAAACAATTAAAAATTGCAAGTTTTCTTTTTGTTTTGTAAATCAAGTTAGGTCCTTCTAGAAATCAATTCACGTCCGAGTGCTGTTCACTTTTTCGGCGTTTGTATGCTAGATTAAAAATCTTTCTAGAATTTTTCTTTTTGGTTATTTTCACAATTTTGTAGTTGTTCTTGTTGCGTGTTCAGAAAGAAATTCGCGAAATTTCACTTTTCGAATGTTCGTTGTCGCAAAAAGGCAACAAAAACTCATTAGTTCGGTTTTTTTCTTAATCTTTTTCTTTCGTTTTTAACCCACGGCGTAACCAAGCGACCGTTCGCACCGAGAAAACTTACACATTTGAATGGTCGAATGCCGGTGACGCTGCTATAGGAAATTTTCCGTTGACCAATCTGACATGGCGTGATCGTTGCCAGGTGGGACACTACGATTGGTGGTTGCCATCAGGGTTCGGACTTTTATTACTATTTTAAGGACCTTATTGCACTACTAAATTTGGTAAAAGTACAGTACTCATTCCGAAACAAAAAAAACAGGCCTTATGTTATTGAAATTAAAGTAGAAGATATGATTTTACCCCTGTATAGTAGATTTTACGATAGTTAATCTGTAGACATTACTTAAAGTGAAAGTTCGGTAATTACACTTTTATTTTAAGGCTTTAAAGAAAAAGGAATTTAGTACTTTTACTTTTACTACTCTTTTGTTCTTTAGTTAGTTTAATTAAAGGTGAATTTTCACGTATGGAACAAAAGTGGAAGTTACAGAATATTGACAATGATTAATTATTTTACGGGAAAGTTTGAAGTCAGGAAAAAAATTTACTTAATCAAAGGAAAAATCGAACTAGGGTGCTATTAAATGGGAGCATAAAGCGTAGCAGATTTGCATAAAGTGCATTAAGTAGCAAAATTGCTACAACTTTTATTAAGTCCGAACCCTAAAGGCACGCTTTCGTTGACGCGCGAAAAAAGGAAGGTTCTAGAACTTGTGTTTGGTGTGTTCCCTTGGTGGTCCGCGGAACCCGACGTTACTGGGTTTCAGGATAGGAGACACATGAAACTCCTTACCCGACCCTGCCATGGATAATACTATAATACACGAATATTGCCGGCGTTAAAATGGTTAAACTTCCACCTTACAAATGCTTTTTACCAATTACTAATACTTATTGTCCATTTTGGTTGCACCTTGTTTTGGCGATATAATGAGTTATTCATCGAGTCAGGGTCAGGAATCAGGACGGGATTCCATGTGTCTCCCACCCTACCAATTGATGAATTAATATAAGCTACCCAATGATATACGTATGTACGTTAATTTCTCCTACACAAATTAAATGCTATTTTCTTAATGTCAAATGCCATTTAATTCACTGTCATTTTTCGGGCAATCTGGTTTACCCTATTATTTATTTCTGGCCACACCGAGAACACACCAACCACTGTTTGTCTGGAAATTAAAAGTTCCGTTATTGGTGACTTTTTCCATTTTATGGAACATTTGGTGCTGCCACCTCGGCAAAAATCACGCCACTTCCCAGAATCTATCGATTTATGTCAAACCGCAGGGTGAACCTAAACTGTCACCTATCCAACCGCAGTGAGTCATACCAATCAAATTCAATAAGGGAAAATGACTATAAGTTGGAAGTAGACCATAACAAAATCGTTCCCTAAAGTTAAGCTTGTAATGCAAGGTGCTGGTAAAAATCTTACTAACGTATATAAGTAAGCAAGTGTCATTCTGTTTCATCATCCTGGAAGACGTGACACTCGTAATTTGTCTAATATGTGTGTTTTTAGAAGGATAGTAAACTTGACATTAACTTATCTAGTAGTACATAAGCAATAATTCATAATAGTACAAGTAAGCAATAATTCTGCACATCATCATTCAATAAACCATAAAAAACTCATTAAATATGCGCACCTCAAAAACATCATCATTTAGGGAACAATGTCATGAACACCAAAAATTTCAACTGAAATAAAGATATGTATAATAGATTTAATTTTTTAAGCAATGACCCGGTTTTTTACCCCGCCAAGGGCTGTTATTTCAGTGTAACCCTGTCTAACCTGTCATGTCCCACCCATAAATTGTCATCCTCGGAGCAATCACTTTCAGCAGAGTTGGTCCATCTTCTCCTGTTACGGGCTGGTACTGAATCCAACCCTGGTCAAGAGATGGGTTTTTCTGCTGCGTTTGCAAATTTATGTTAAACGGCGCATTCTCTTCAATGCTCTACCATGTTGTATACGCCTTAGGGTGTCACGTTGTTCTAGCGCACACACACCGCCTCTACCATCTCCTCAAAGCCACAATAGTGGCCCAGTCTGCATACCTGCAGCATCGCTGCAATTTCCGTTTCACCGACTCCCCTCTGTCGCTCATGCTCAATAGCGTCCCGTCAGGCGATGTCGACCTGCAAAACATAAACATTAGTAAAGTGTTAAGTCTGCAACAAAATCGAAATGTTTCGTTCACCCGTGTCTACATTGATATTAGGTAAAATGCAACGCTTGCAAGGCCCTACTCTTCGAAACACTGCCTCATCGCCAATCTTTATCATTTCGTCTTATATAAATAAGCATTTCAGCAACACGTCGTTTCAATTATTAAACGTTTTTTGTTTTATTTTACTTTGTTGGCTAGCTTTGAAGATATAGTTAATTTACCATTTTAATTTACCATTGTTCATTTGCACGACGTGGCCTAGCCAGCGAAGCGGCTGAACTATGTCGACGTCTGCGTGAAGCTCAAACAATTCGTCATTAGTACCCCTATCAATACTTTAATCAAAAAATATAAATAAAATGAGTAAGATATGATCGAATCGTGCTAGTTGTTTTTCTAGTTATTTGTTTTGTTCATTTAGTTCTAAACAAAAACCAATAGGTTCCACTTTTTATTTCTCTGTACTTTGACAATACACATTACCCTTGTCTGCACACGCAACTCTTATCGCCAGCCAAATATGCCACGGCGAGATAACAAAAGCTCATTTCAGATTGAGCATTTTAATTTAATGCAATTCATTGTAAAAGTATGTGGTCATACTTTAAATTCAAGGTCAACTGCCAAAACACATCCAAAAATGTTGGAAGAGTTATCAAAACCACGGTATCAGTAGTCTGATTTTCGATACCTCTTGGCGAAATTAGAAAATCGATTTTCTTCCTTCGGATTATTGTCACGGGGGTCAAAACGTGTCTTTTGATACCTTTCCCGACATTCATTGGGTGATATTAACAAAAAGAGAAATTGGTTTTTGGGTATTTGTTCCTTTAGCACTCAACTGTTAAAACACGTCCAAAATTATCGGGAAAGGTATCAAAAGACGCGTTTTGACCTCGGTAGCAATGATCGGAAGCCGATATTTAATTTTTTTGTTTTAGTAAAAGGCAGAACATCCTTCCGAGTAGGCGGCCTTCGGCCTCGCTTCAAAAAAATAACCCTCAGCCAGTCCAACACGGGCCACGCGATCGCCAGTATTAATTTTTTTCTGACAGTGATTACAACAACCACATGATTATGGCAGAAAATTGTGAACTTTATCTGCAAATAACTTTTCACTAGAATAAAAAAATGAAATTTCGACTTCCGATCATTGATACCGGGGTCAAAACGCGTCTTTTGATGCCTTTCCCTATAATTTTGGACGTGTTTTAACAGATGGGTGCTAAACTGGTATTTTAACAACAACGTCTCTGAGAAAGAGGGGTACGGCTTTAAAAACAAGGGAAACAATTTGAAAGTTATAGGTGCCTATTATGAGTTTAATTCGATCTTCGACGGTGGTCGAAAATGCTCAACGAAAAAATTCTCATTTGGTATTATGAGCTGCATTCGGTAAATACTTGCGCTATTGTGAATTTCGATCATTTCAACTGTTCACAGTAGTACATCGTTTATCAGCTGTGATTAAAAAAATAAAACATCTAAACAAACAAAATAAATTACCGATCAAATATATGAGCAAAATTGATACAGAAAAGAAAAATATGACTACGACAGAGTTATGGTTCGAAGATTCATCGGATGATGAAGAAAGAGTACTAGAACTAGCAAGAAACAGAAAGCGATTAAGAGATGCATCCAATCCTTTGGAGATGAATTCCACTGCGTAAGTGTACATTTACAAACGTGTTATTTAATGTTTGATAATAAAAAAGCTTTTAAACAGATTTAAAATAAAATTTTTGCAGCCTGGGATTTTGAATAAACACCTCTTGCTAAGCTCGGATTTTCGTGCATTAGAGAAACCAACGTTTCCAGCTGTTGTTTTGTGCTGACGACCTTAGACCTACATCAAATTAATGCAAATGGATTAACCAACGAAGATCGAAGATCGAATGCAGCTCATAATAAAGTCGGATTCAGAGGTGACGTATCGGTAACCTTATAAAACAGCTGATTCGACCAACCTTATGAGAAACAATGTAATCGATTATTGGTGCTACGTAACCTTACCGACCAAATGCATGTTGGTTTTTCTCTTACGTTAAGGATACGACTACAGCGATACGACTACTGCACCAATGAACCGGCCTTAAGGGCCATAGCCTTTAAGTGGATAACACTGTTTAATTAGTATTTTTCTGAATTCGAGGGGGTAGGGGAGAGCGCCGTTCTAAAAATATCATATCGAAAAAGCGGAGGCTTATAAGCGACCTTTGTGCATTGGGTTTCAAGAAATAACCCTTAACCGTTTCATAAGTAAGGTAATATTAAAACGCATTTCTACGATATTAAGTAATACTCATTGAAAAAAGGTTAAATAATGAATGGAAAATACTTATTCAGCACCACTACATACATCGTGTACCAGGGCCCTCACTCTGTAGTTCTATTCGAAAGGCTGTTCTACTCGAAAGCAAAAATCGATTCTAAAACACATCGGCACTCGGTAGTTCGTTAGAATTCACTTTAGAAAATATTCGTTAAGGGTGAGCAACACTGTTTCACAAATGTCAAACTTAAAGAAAAATACGAAAAGAAAACAAAAGCAAAACAAACCAAATTGAAAACATTGCGATTTAAGAAGTTTTAATTTTACAAAATAAAAGGTAAATAGAATATATTGAAATGGATTCGGTAGCGCTATGGTTGGATGCAGATGAAAATACAGTGGCGGAGCGAGTGCAGTTGCGCATTATTAATAATTAATTTATTTCGAATTATTCCTTTACAGCTTTGTACAAAACTTTAGGTTGAATAAGGACGCATTTTAGTATGTACTAAATGCAATTATCCCCGAGCTAAGTATTCCTCAAAAATCAACAGCGATTCCCCCAATTATTAAGCTCGCCGCTGCACTTAAATTATTAATACTGCACCATAATTTCAAACTGTCGAGGTTTCGTATTTGGTTGCTTAAATCTTTCTGCCCTGTAAACGATTTTTTGATGAGAAAAATAGAAATATTTGATTTTATTCATAGGAACTTACATTTTTGTTGATTTTCGTTTGCTAAATTATTGTAGAATAGAATTTTCTAACATTCGACTATTTTGACATTTGTTTTCGAGACAGAGAGTGCCAAATTTTCTACAAACGAAAGGGGAAAAATCAAATCCGAAGGGAACAAAATGGAACTCGAACAACGAATGTATTCTAATCGAAAATTCTTTACAGAGTACGAATCGCTCGAAAGCGAACGAAATTTATTTAGAATAGAACTACAGAGGAAGGGCCCAGTTTTATGATTATACGCCAACATTGACACTGTAGACTCCCTGTAAGGTAATTTTTGGTACTAAAAAATAACGAAGATGTGGCAGCACTGTGCTCGATTTAGAAATTTTTGTTTTCGGTGATGATAATTTAGAAACGGAAAATAAATGATATTGCAAGAAATAATATGAGTGTGGTTTGATTAATATTGGTTAATAACAAGCTATACTTTTATTAGAAAAAAAGGTATTTGTTTCCTTTGGCACTCAACTACTAATAAATTAGCTAAAAATATGATAGGGGTGTCAAAAGACGCGTTTTGACCTCAGTATCAATGAATTTTCTGTCATTTTCATGTGGTTGTTGTAATCACAAATTACACTGTGAGAAAAGAGGACATCACCGTGGCGGTAGCCACGGCTATGGCACACACTCGGAGTTGGAATGGCGTAGCCCAGGGTTATTTTTTGAAGCGCGGCCGAAGGCCGCCTACTCGGAAAGGTGTTCTGCACATAAAAAACATGGATCGGGCCCCTAAATCGGGATTTGACCTGGGTAATTTTTTGGTTTTTTGTTAATAACTTTTCACTGGAACAAAAAAATTAAATTTCGACTTCGGATCTTTGATCCTGAGGTCAAAACGCGTCTTTTGATACCCTTATCATATTTTTAGCTAATTTATTAGTAGTTGAGTGCCAAAGGAAACAAATACCGAAAAAAAGAAAGAAGTGTTTCGGAGTTTTTTTCGTGTCGTAATTAAACGCGGAAGATAGGGAAATTTTGGGAGCGTTTTTCGTAAATATCTCTAAAACATATTTCGACACCGGATTCGTGATCCAGGGGCCAAAACGCGTCTTTTGGTACCCCTATCATATTTTTAGCTAATTTATTAGCAGTTGAGTGCCAAAGGAAACAAATACTAGTGTTGGGCAGTATCGAGTACTTTTGTGTATTTACTACTTTGGTATCGATACTTTTAAGCATCGGGTACTTTGTGTATTTACTACTTTTGTATCGCTACTTTGTATAACTCTATATATTACTACAAAATTTGTTATCTCGGCATTGCTAATAGAAGAAGTATCGCAAAAAGCAAATTATTGAATAATGAAGCCTAAATCTTCTGTCTGGGAATATTTTAGAAAAAACGGAGCCTTGGCTCAGTGTTATATATGCAAAAAAGACTTCAAGCATAATGGAAATACCACCAATTTAAGGAAGCATTTGCAGTGCAGCTACTGGAAATGCAAAAAAAAAAATTCTTCAGAAGAGGAAATAATTGTTATTGGAGATACTCCAGCTCCAGGTAAGTTGGATCAATAGTTCAAAGGGTAATCGTTTACGTGGGGTACCGAGCGCTAATACGCCTCCAAAAATGTCGGGAGGGGTATCAAAATACGGTTTTCCGTCCCAGGAGCATGAATATAACTCCGCTCAACCAATATTTTCATTATTTTGGAAAATATTTGCGAAAAACCGAAAAATAACCAGGTCAAATCCTGATTTAGGGGCCCGATCCATGTTTTTTATGTTCAATGCTTCAAAAAATTACCCTGGGCTACGCCATTCCAACTCCGGGTGATTGCCTGTTCCGGGTTCCCACACTTTTGTTTTTGTATGTATATATTTTTTTGTTACCTTTATTGTATGTATTTACCTAGATAACTTAATACCACCTCGTTACGTCAGACGTTTTTAATAAAAATATGTTTTTATAATTATTTGGTATTTGTATTCCTTTAACCCCTTTATATAAAATTGAGAATTATTCGTCACAACATAAAACTCGTGGAATTTGTATCTAGTACATTTTCAGTATTGAGTACTTCGTATTACTTAGTAGTAATTACTACTTAGTAGTTGTTAGACACTGAGTACATTTCGGGTATTTAGTCGTAATAGTAGTAGTAGTAGTAGTCCTCAGTATCGATACTTTTAAGCATCGAGTACTGTCGATACTTTTCAGCATCGAGTACTGAGTACTTTTGGAATCGATACTGCCCAACACTAACAAATACCAAAGTGTTTTATAAACGTTAACGGGAATAGTAGATTTGCATATTTTGATAACGTTTTGCGAAAGTGACAGCCGCCGTGACATCCCTGAAAATGGTGAGTAACATGTATGCGTTATCATTTAGTCCTTTTTTATGAATCAACGTTCCACCCAATAATTGTTAAGTATGTACACCAATATATTAATCTACCTTTCTGAAACCACAATGGCCTTTTGAAGTATCAGTTTTCTTTCAGTCTTCATCTTTGTCTGTGATTGAGGAACTATTACAAGAGTTCCACCAACCTGCCACACATAATACACGTAAACGGGAAATTGAAACTGAGTTAATTGCATTTAGGGGACAACAAAGTGCTTGGCAAATAAGCATGCAAGTGGCTGCTACAATTGAAGCAAATCAGTATTTATGGTTCTTTGGAACATCAACCTTAGAGCATTGGATTTCTCGTCGCTGGAATCATTTGATCTCTGCCGACAGAATTTTACTACGTGAAACATTGTGGAATAAATACGCAAGTTTGTCAGTAACTAATGTGCCTCGCAGGCAACGTGATACATTCGCACAACTAATTGCACTAATCGGAAAACGTGAATTCCCCGAAGATCATCCCAATTATGTAGCTCACTGTTTAGAATTAATTCGCTCAGAAAAGTTTGTATTAGGAATTACATTGCTACGCATCACATCAGAGGAAGTAGTTAATAACCGTGACTGCGTAACAACGGAACGTCAAAATTATTTTCAGTCATGGTAAGTATTTCAAAAATAGATATGTATACACAGTCACCGTTTTAAGATAAGGAACCTAAGTGAGGCGAGTATGGACTTTGACGTTTATAGATTTTTTTGCGTAGGGCATTAGTTTAGTATTTACGTCTAAAACTTTATGAATAACATTAGTTTAGTATTTTCGTCTAAAACTTTATGAATAACAATATAGGTGAAAAAAGTGTTAAGTTCGCTAAATGCAGTTTACCAGAAGCTTAGAAACTCCTATATCTACTTTACATGATTGTGTTTTTAGGGAAACGAATTTTCAAAATTATTTTACCAAAACTACTATCAAAGAATAACTAAGGTTGAACGCGACGAATGGTGAGAAATATAATATTCTCGAGGCGACTAAAATACCCAAAAGTAATTACGTGCAACTTGTTATTATACAATGCCTCTGCTTACATAAGGAGACGGTGAGACGACGGTTTCACTTGTCGCAAAAATCGCTCCCTCAATAGTCAGGCATGTAACGCAAAGGAGTACCAAGTAAGAACAACAGCAATAAGTAAATCAGTTTACGGGAGATATTTGCTTTTAGTTCGCGAGTTTTAATGCTGGTGGTCATATTTTATGTCATTTATTATTTTTTTTGTTTTGTTAACTATCTCGCGGGATTAGCGGTTTACGATTTCATTTGAGGTATGTAGGTAGAGCATTGTATTTGATCATAAGCTGAGTTTTAATATGCATATCTTATCGATCACGAACAAGGCCATGGGTGTGCTTGGATTTGTTAAAAGGTGGGCTAAAGAATTTGATGACCCGTACCTCACGAAAGTTCTTTACACATCGCTGGTGCGCCCAATACTTGAGTATTGTTCATGTGTCTGGTGCCCCGTGTACCGAGATCATATAACGCGGATTGAGTCAGTACAAAATCGCAGAACCTTATTAGGGTTAATGTTCCTCCATAAGCTGATTATCGGCCAAATTGACTCATCTGATCTTGTTAGTCGGTTAAATTTCGCCGTTCCTGCTAGGACGTCGGGGCACTTTGTACCATTTCAAATACCCATTTATCGTCAAAACTTTGCCAGAAACAATCCTCTGAATATCTGGTGTTTACACTACAACAAATTATATAGCTGTATCAGCTTCGAATGTTCTTTTGCCCATTTATCTAATGCAATAGTTGATTTCCTTACCGTCCGCCGATAAACAATAAAGGATTCTCCCGCTCCACTTACTAATAGCCATACCCTCCAAGTTATTTAATACAATCTAAGTAGTTGATGAAAGAGAGGGTGGATTGGAGACGGCCTCTCCAACCACCAGTTTTTTCTCAGATTCCTTAGAATACACTCAACCTTAGCAATTAAATCAACCGAACGAGAAGGTGGATTGGAGACTCGGCCTCTTCAACCATCCAGTAGTTTCTTCAGACTTCTTCGTGCAACTTTAATGGATATATTGTTTGACTGTGAGGGTGGATTGGAGACACGGCCTCTTCAACCACTCAGCCTCAAACTTATAATTCGTCCGAACGAGAGGGTGGATTGGAGACACGGCCTCTTCAACCATCCAGTTAGCCGCATAAATGAAAAATAATATCTTATAAGTAAAATTCTTGCTTTTCTCAGTTTTATTAATTAATTTTTCTCTTATATACATTTTCTATATGTATTTGTATTTACTATTGTAATATTGTTTTGTAAACCATCTTGATATTTCTACAGTCGATCCGTGTTTTTAGCGTCGACTTAAAATAAATAAATTTAAGAAAAATTACAGCTTTGGGAAATGCATACAATCTGCCAATCACTGTATTCAAGCCAAAGGAATTTTATGATTTATGGTATTTTAAAAGCATGACCTTTATGTAGATTTAAGTGTTGCACTCTGTATGCAGTACATAATATGTATGTGGGTGTATGTTTAATATGAATTCGTTTGGTGTTTAGCATATCCATGTGTATACCCGAAATACTGAACCTGCTCACTAAATATTTACTAATCGGGGTTTGCCATATCAACAACAAAGACATTCATACCTTACCCAATACACTTGTGGACTACTCCCTCATAACATCGCTGCCAAATGACAAGCATCTCAGGTATGTTGTCTTCAATCTTATTTTATGTTCTTTACATGTTTTACACCATATAAATATGCTTATATAATGAAAATATACATATGTAGATATAAATTTCATATGGGAATATCCATACTAACTAATTATTATTATGATAATCAATTATTTAAACAGTTCCTCACTACTGGAGCTACTTTCGTGTGTGCAACATCTTGTTTCATGGACTCGAACTGAATTGATTTCAGAATATTTTCTTATGAGCATTTTAGACTTAGCGCAATGGCGTGCCTCACAGTCAGACATCTCATTGGCAGGATTATCTGTGCTAAATGAGCTAATGTATCTCCAAAAGCCACTACCACATGCCTTAACTATGATGACGGGCGTAAATGGCCTTTTGGAACAACATAATACAACTAAACAACAAAGTGAAATGTATTCTGATATGTTTAGGGAACTTTTACGCCTTTATACCGATCGCTATTGGTCTAAAATGGTGCAGCAAAATGATTTATTGGAATCATTCGTAAAATCGCTTTACTGTTGTACAATCTCAAGTAAGTTATTGTATTAGTAAATGTTATGCCTGCAGTTTTATAATATATATACACCTGTATAACTGGATTATTCAATAGAAAATGGTGCCCTTGATTTCACGGAAAAGTTGGATATATGGACACCAATTGTGAAAGGACTTGTCCTGAGCTCAAAACAAAACCGATACAATGAAGTGCTCTATCAACTAGTTGTGGAGATAATGCGCCGTATACTTTTTGAATTTAATAAATCTGAATTAGAGCTATTGGACAATGAATTGATGGAAGAAAATGTATGTATGAAGACAGTATAATTCTTTTATGATATTTAAAAAATGTTTTTTTAGGTTTCAATTGTATTGTATATTTTCAGGCAATTATTTTAGCTTATGTAAATATTCAGGCATCAGCGTACTAACAACCCAAGTTGGGTTTTTTGTTTGTTTTTTTGCGTAGCGACAGGAATACTCTGCTAATGTTTTAGATAGTTTGGTCAAAATGACGAGTCCCTTTCAGGCTATTTATCTGGTTAGTTACCTACCCAATCCTTTTGTGATACCAAGGTTGATTTGATATGAACGTGTTGCCCGTGTGAGTTTTAAAAGCATAATTTTTTCCAGAGGAAGATTGACTTTAGTAAAATATTTGTTTCCTTGAAAATTTAGTATGTTCACTGCAGCGAAACTGCGAACCAGGCTCCAAAAGGGACAGTCTTGAGCTATCCACCAATTCAGAACTAGCCAAAAGCCAAACTCTCTTAGAACTGTTCGAATGAGAACTGGCTCAGGACGGGTTGCCACGTAATGCACTGGTGACAATTGCCACCGCCATGTTAAAGTAGACAGTTGAAAGCATTGCTTATGGAATGAGAAAGGACTTATCATGTCTCCAAACGGTATAGCTCTGGGATAGTTCTGAGCTAGTCCAATTTTCTGCAGGGTTGTTTAAAAGCTCACGAAATCGCGAGTGAAAGGCCGATTTGCTGAATTATTTTTTTTTGGTTGTTGTTGTTGTTAGCAGTAAACGTATGGTGTGTGATGAATGCAAGGCCGCCCCCATGACCGCTGGGACGATCTTTCCTATGCACATTGTACCCATCTCGAGTACGTAAGTCCGAGTTAGCGTTCAGTTTGGTCTCCTGAATGGCGGCCAGTTTAATGTTGTTCGACTTCATAAAGTCTGTTATCTCCGCGATATTTCCAGCTAATCCGTTGCAGTTCAGCTGTAGGATTTTGAAGTGTGTAGGGAGGGAGGGTGAAGGCATGCTGGGGGTAAGGGACGGATGTGGTTGCCTAGATGGAGGTAGGCTTAGTCCCAAGCTGTGACACAGTCTAGGATTCAGCGTGCCTTGGCCGATGTTGTGTGGCGTGGAGGGCGCCTGAGTACTGCAGCAAGGGGAAATAAATGCATCCGTCCAAAGGTTCCTGTTTGCAACCCCAGAGCACATATGGATGTGGCACAGGCCAAGGCAACTGCCTTAACCGATGCCGCAGGCGTATATAGTCTTTGCCGACAAACACTGCACGTGGTGAAAGGTACTAGGAGGTTATGTTCCTGACCCACGTGCATGCTGGAAGTAGGGGAGGACGAGAGTGGGGACTGAGGTGAGGCAGGAGCAGCAAGGCTGCTGGTCGTGGTGAGCGAGCCACTGTTGTGGCCATTTGATGATGGTAGGTGCGGTGTGTGTGCGCCGGAGCGACGAGAACCGCGGGACGCGAACAAGCTGCCTCAAAAGTACTGAAAAAAGTACGGGTTCTGGGGATGGCAGGGTTAAGCCCTGAGCATCCAGATCTGTGCAACCATCTCTTGCACTTACTGCATTGGACGGAATGTGAACGTTTGACATATATTTTCTTCCAGCAGACGCAGCAGATCCAGTATCTTGGTCCGGGGTTGGATTCGATACCAGCCCGTAACAAGAGACATTGGAGCAACCCTGCTGCAAGGGATTGCTCCGAAGATGACAATTTAGGTGTGGGACTGGACAAATTGGACAGGGTTACACTGAAATAACAGCCCTTGGCCTGGTAAAACCCGGGTCATTCCGGTACGTGGAACCGGCTGTTGTGGGAATAATTTTTTTTTGGTGTTTCATATTGTCAAGAGAAGACATAATAGTGGCTTGACATGTTAGAAAAGCGCCCTGTGCTACGCTCCCGTCAATATAATATTTAAATTCGTCACGTTTTGAATCTGTAGGTCAATTATATTTGGATATGTCAAGAAATAATAATCCATTGAAAATTGAAAAATGAAGGGCAATAGATGGTACACGGAAAGGAAAGCGGAAAATAAACTGGGAAGAGGCTAAATAGGGAGATTGTGTGCTGTAATATAGTTTTTATTCTACATACATGTGTATGTATGTATGTACATAATTTCATTTCATCAAATTTTTTTTTGTAGACACAAACGGAGTGGCAACAGTTTTTGTCACAATGTATTGAATGTGTTGCACTGGTTGCTGAATCGAGACCCAATGCTGTTTTCGCACAAGTTTCCGCCCATTGGACACGACCTCATGTATATTTACTATATTTGGAAAATGATATTGATAGTGGTAAACTGTATGAATTGGGCAGAAAATTAAAATGTCAAACCTTCAATGAATATCTGCGTGATTTGTCAACGGTATGTCAAGCAGTAGTGCGCTTATCGCCTCTTTTGGATGCGAATTCACCAGAAGTGGGTGCAGAAGTAGCCAGCCATCTAAAACTTCTCACGGAAAACCTATTGACATTGCTCAAGTTCTTTACCAGTAACAAAGTATCAACATTGAACCTTGATAAATCGAGTTTTCAGACTGACTTTGATTATCTGTAAGTATGTTGTTGTTGTGTGTCTATAAGTATTACTGTTAAAATAACATATTCGACCCTGTCACCTGCTAGAGTACAATACAAAAACATGATTATAATTTTTCATATAGTCTCAAAATATAGAGTACAGTACAAAAAAATTCTTATAATTTTTTATATAGTCTCAAAATATGTAATATAGGAAATTCAAAAAACAAAAACATTGTAGGTCAAACTTTTGCGTCGGTTTATGGGGATAGTACTAATAAATATTCGCCCCTATTACGGTTGTCAATGCTTTTAAGTATTGACTTGTTGTTGACGAATCGGTATCGCCATTGTCAATTTCGATAACTATTGACAGCTGTTGAAACTATTTTGGTATTTACGACAACAATAGTGATATTCTTTTGACGGGTGTCAGCATAAAATTTGTCAACACAGTTTTTGGTGACGACAAGCGCTCAATTAAATATTCTGCTGTAAAAATTTGGTAAAATTATTCTGAATTATGCCTTTTTACACACTTTATTTGTTTAGTTTTTATTTAATTCAGGAAAATGGAGAGAAAAATTAAAATAACAAACAATAACCAATTTGCGCAGCTTATTTTAGAACTAGAAAAAAATGGTTCAAGGTGTTCTCAAAAGTGGAAGTTGCATGAGTTGCATTGTTTAAAGATTAGTTTTCAAAAACAGAATAAATATTTTTGTTTTATGCAGAAAATACTGAAGTATTTTATATTTTTTAATAAAAACAACCAAAAACGAATTACAAAAAGCTTTAATTTGTTGCCGTATTTGCGAAGCTTCCATGTTTTGCAAGTCGTCAGATAAATCAACTTCAAACCCGTCTTGAACATTTTCAGCTTCGGATGATGAATTGAAGTTTGATGACTCTAACGTCAATACAACGATTATGTAAGGCAGCGTCCTTACCTCCGTAACAATAACCTGGAGGAGGAAATCCGATATTTTGTTTCAGTGAAAAGTTATTAGTGAAAAACCGACCCGGGTCAGATCCCAAATTCGGGGCGTGATCCATGGTATTTATGTGCAGAACAACTTTCCGCATTGGCGGCCTTCGGCCACGGTACGCACACTTTTTTACTTTTTTGGCTTAGCCTAATGTGCCATTACAACAACCACATGAAAATGACAGAAAAATTGTGAACTTTAACTGCAAATATCTCGCAAAATTCTTAAAATATCTGATAATGTAAGTGTAATAACACTGGACGTTCGAAGGAAAGTATTACCGAAAGTTTTACCGCGATTTTCGTTGCTTTTTCCGGCATACTTTCCATTGAACGTCAAGTGTTAATACACGTCCAAAAATCTAGGTAGAGGTATCAAGCGAAGCTTCTTCACCTCCGTAACAATAATCTGGAGGGAAATCAGATATTTTAAGAATTTTTAGAGATCTTTGCAGTTAAAGTTCACAATTTTTCTGTCATTTTCATGTGGTTGTTGTAATGGCACATTAGGCTAAGCCAAAATAATAAAAAAGTGTGCGTACCGTGGCACGTTGCCACGGTTCAGGCAACCACCCGGAGTTGGAATGGCGTAGCCCAGGGTGTTTTTTAAGCGCAGCCGAAGGCCGCCAATGCGGAAAGGTGTTCTGCACATAAATACCATGGATCACGCCCCGAATTGGGGATCTGACCCGGGTCGGTTTTTCACTAATAACTTTTCACTGAAACAAAATATCGGATTTCCCCCTCCAGGTTATTGTTACGGAGGTAAGGACGCTGCCTTACATAATCGTTGTATTGACGTTAGAGTCATCAAGCTTCAATTCATCATCCGAAGCTGAAAATGTTCAAGACGGGTTTGAAGTTGATTTATCTGACGACTTGTAAAACATGGAAGCTTCGCAAATACGGCAACAAATTAAAGCTTTTTGTAATTCGTTTTTGGTTGTTTTTATTAAAAAATATAAAATACTTCAGTATTTTCTGCATAAAACAAAAATATTTATTCTGTTTTTGAAAACTAATCTTTAAACAATGCAACTCATGCAACTTCCACTTTTGAGAACACCTTGAACCATTTTTTTCTAGTTCTAAAATAAGCTGCGCCAATTGGTTATTGTTTGTTATTTTAATTTTTCTCCCCATTTTCCTGAATTAAATAAAAACTAAACAAATAAAGTGTGTAAAAAGGTATAATTCAGAATTATTTTACCAAATTTTTACAGCAGAATATTTAATTGAGCGCTTGTCGTCACCAAAAGCTGTGTTGACAAGTTTTATGCTGACACCCGTCAAAAGAATATCACTATTGTTGTCGTAAATACCAAAATATTTTCAACAGCGGTCAATAGTTATCGAAATTGACAATGGCGATACCGATTCGTCAACAACAAGTCAAAACTTAAAAGTATTGACAACCGTAATAGGGGCGAATGTAAAAAAACATCTTTAAACAAAAGTTTAAATCTTAAGCAGAATTATGTACGCAACAAATTGTAAATAAACAACTGTCAAAAGTATAAGGATCGTAGTTTTGCTATTAAATTATCGATAACACGTCAACGTCAATACATTGATGAAGTAAATACCAGTTTTGCATTGACGCGACGTTGATATTGATGTTGATATTAATACGACGTGACATAGGGGTGATTATTTTGGTATTGTGCAAAGATTTATTTTTCGATTTCCTGGATTTCATCGGATTAATAAAAATACAAAAATAATAAAAATCACGAATAAACAGCAATTCCGGTGAAACTCTCGCCGGGAAAAAATTATTGAAATTCAATGGCAAATTCCGATTAAATGGATTTAATTCTCTCAAGCTCTATCAAATAATGCTGATGTGATCCCAAAAGTACCGAAACAATCGCGAAGCCCTTGATAAATCTAAACCTAATCCCGATCCTGATAAAATCCCAAAATAATCTCAAATATAGTCTAGCAAATGCAAAAATAAACCCCCACATGTTTTTGATACAACTCCAAAAACAATTTCAATTTTCAACATTTGCAATTTATCAGGTTTCCGGCTAGTTGCTGATTTAGCAGAGTCCTCCCAAATCGATAGTCCTCCATGTGAAACCCAAGTTATTGGGGTACGCAAACCCGGCTGTAGTAATAGATTGAAGTAATGTGTTCATTTTAAAACAATACTTTTAAAAAAGGTTCTAGTATAACTCACTCATCAAGTTTTTTTTTGTATTTCAGATATGCTCAAATATTAATGGCGCTACGAAGCATATTACCGATGGCCATTAGTATGAAGCAAGACGAGGTGATACGCTGCCTCCTTGATGCGCTCGGGGTTATATTATTGCCGGAAAATGTTGCAGTTGCACCCGTAGTGGCAATATCAGGAAGTAAAGCTTTTTTTCTACCTCGAGATATTTTTCATTAGTCTAATGCTGTGTCTTTTCAGGTCAATTGTTGCTTTGTATTTCGACTGTGATAAGACCAAAAAGTTTTTTGGAAACCATATTCGTTGCCCGACTGATACAGGCTGGTCCCAAATTAATGCATTTACCACGTCAATCTATAAAGAATATATACATAAGCCTTATTGGTTACTTAGCATTGCCGTGGGAAAATATCAAACAGCAACAAGATTATACGTGGAGAAGTAATCATGTAAGTTTCTATTCAGAGAGTTTTGTACACATATTTATTGCTGAAGAAGCGATATACAATTAGTAAAATTATTTATCTTTTTTTACAGCTCTGCGAGTATGTGAAATGTCTAGCTCAAAATCTCCTTGAACTTGATACCCAAGCATCAGTTTCAAAAATTTCGTCGGTCATGCCCAATATTTTGAGTATTTTTAGTGAGGTATTAGAGTACTTCAAAGACTCATGCAACTCAACAAAAGATATGTTAGCAAATGCATTTAAGGTAAATATTTGTTTATGCATAAATCAATATGGCCAATAGAGTTCCCCTATTTGTAAGAATTAGCGATAGTTTCTTCCTTTACTATCGGTAGTATCGATAGAATGATTTTTTCCTAGTGCCCAGGTTGCTATAACTTTGTCCACATAGGGGGGCATCGCTTTTGTTATGATATAGGATAATAACCACGTACTATTTTTCAGACGTACAGTCAGTTTTCTAGTCTTTAGTATAGGCAAATGCCAAGCCTCGGGAAACTCATCATTAAAGAATATGGTAATTCTTTACGACCGTACGTAACTGATAATACACCTCCAAAAATATCGAGAGAGGTATCAAAAGACGCGTTTTGACCTCTGTAACAAGAATCCAAATCCGGAAAACCAATATTTTCAGGAGTTTGCGAGATATTTGCAATCAAAGTTCAGAATTTTCTGTCATTTTCATGTGGTTGTTGTAATCACACTACCCTGTGAGAAAAAAGTGGCACGCGGAAGGACATAACCGTGGCGGTAGCCACGGTTTTGGCAACAACCTGGAGTTGGAATGGCGTTGCTCAGGGTTATTTTTTGAAGCGCGGCCGAAGGCCGCCAATGCGGAAAGGTGTTCTGCACATAAAAAACATGGATCGGACCCCTATATCAGGATTTGACCTGGGTCATTTTTTGGTTTTTTGTTAATAACTTTTCACTGAACTAAAATATTTCTTTTCCGGATTCGGATTCTTGTTACAGAGGTCAAAACGCGTCTTTTGGTACCTCTCTCGATATTTTTGGAGATGTATTAGCAGTTGCGTACGGTCGTAAAGAATTACCAAGAATATCCTCAGTGGCGTCGTAGATTTAAGTGGCATTGAAAGTTGCATGGGGGTCTTGGGGCTCACCTTGCGTAGGTGCAGTTGATTGATACCTGAATTGAAGCAGATATATTCCAAATTTCCAGTCATAACCGGGCAGCTGCTGTACATAGACGTGCTTTTTCGCTTGCTGTATACATAAGTGATAGTGTTACTTATAGTTTTCACGTTATCTTTTGTTTCTGCTTACTTTTGGAGTGATTTATTAATTTCTAGGCGGTTGTGTACAATACTACACCCCTGGGAATCGAAAAGTAGAAAATATGAAAGGGAATAGGATTAAGCACCTGAATCCGGATGAGAATATATCTCTAACAACAACCAAACCAAAAAGACCAAGGGACGGGGATTTCTTACCCCTTCCCACTATCCAACAAAATGAGGACCATATCCCACGATACCTAATAGCCACATCTGTAGCTCAAAATAATGCCGAAACACGACCATTATCATCCTACAATGTGTTCCAGATCGAAAAAGGTCTCAAACACATAAGTGCGGATTACACCGAGGTAACTGAGCTTACAACTGGGGACTTGTTGATCAAAGCAAATAACCTCGCGGCAGCAGAAAAATTCATCAAAGCCGCTTACATTGACATCGTTCCTGTAAAAATTTCATTCCACAAGAACCTTAATTCTATACAAGGCAGGTAGGTAGGTAGGTAGAATGGCTGCGACGCAGGTCGCCCAAGTAGCTTATAGAAGCCGTTTTGATGCCATAAAAAACTCGTTTAAACCTACTTATCTTAATATATAAAAATCACGTGTCACATGTTCAATCAGGGTGAGCTCCTAAACTACTCAACCGATTTTAATGAAATTTGCACAGCATCTACAGTTTGATCCAACTTGAAAGATAGGATACCTTATATCTCAAGGGGGAGTGGAAATCGGTAAAAAACCATAAATTTTTTTGTTTACACAGCCACAAATCATAAACGGATCCACCGATTAGAATGAAACTTACTTGAAGTTAAACTTTGAAATATTGATGACGTTGTAGTTCTTTCGAAGAGCTTCCCACCATACTACAGATCCATAGGTCAGCACTGGCCGCACCACCGCCTCGTACAACCATAGCACCATCCGCGGCCGCAGGCCCCATTTTTTACCAAACATTGATTTGCAGGCGTAGAAAGCGACACAGGCCTTCCGCACCCGCTCCTCAATGCACGCCTTCCAGTTCAGCTTACAGTCAATTATGAGCCCCAGATATTTAGTGCTAGCAGATAGGGATAGCCGCTGGCCATTTAATTTGGTAATTCGAAAGTAGGCGGCTTGTACTTCAGCCTGAGGCCACAATCCTGTGCCCACCTACTTAGCCTTGCCAACGTTCTTTCCATGATCTCGCTCATCACGGAAGGGAAGGGACCCGAGACTAGGATCGCCACGTCGTCGGCATACGCCACGATTTTTGCCCCACTTGTGGTGAGTTGTATCAGTATATCGTTCATAGTGAGGAGCCATAGCAGAGGTGAGAGCACTCCGCCCTGCGGTGTGCCTCTACATATCTGCTTTCTAACTTTTGCCCCTCCTAGCTCGGCTGATATTTCTCGGTTAAGGAGTAGGGACGTGATCCAATTCCTTATTGGCTCTTCCACCCCTACCTTTACGAGTGCAGCTGATATCGCACCGGCTCTCACGTTGTTAAAGGCGCCCTCCACATCAACGAACGCGGCCAGAGTAAATTGTTTGTATAAAAGTGACTTCTCGACTGTTCGCACCACCTCGTGTAGCGCGGTCTCTGTGGATTTCCCCCTGAGGTACGCGTGCTGCGCATCCGAGAAGGGGGTTTCCTGAAGAAGCTCTCTTATATGGATGTCTAATAATCTTTCGAAAGTTTTTAGTACAAAAGATGTGAGGCTTATAGGCCGAAAGTCCTTGGCCACCTCATGCCCTCTTCTGCCAGATTTGGGAATGAATACAACCCTTGTTTCTTTCCACGTTGAGGGTATGTGGTTATGAATGATGCATGCTGCAAAGATCTCCTTCAGTTCCTTAACCAAAGATGCCTGAGTCTTCTGCAGCATAATGGGAAGTATACCATCTACCCCCGCTGATTTATAAGGTGAGAAGCTGTTAATTGCCCAGGCAATTTTGTCTTCTGCCAATATTTTGTCTATCAGAGAGGTCGGTGGTTCCAGCGGCGCCACCTCCCGTCTTTGCTCCAACTCTCCAGAACCATCCGGAAAGTGGGCTCCTATTAGGATGTCAAGGGTTTCCGCTGATGACCCTGCCCATGTCCCATCAGCGCGTTTAACAAAGGTCTTGTTTGTGTGGCTCCTGGCGAGGATCCTCCCGAGCCTTGCCGTGTCCTTCGTGGACTCGATAGACTCGCAGTGATCCTGCCATGATTTCGTCTTTGCTGTTCTTACAGCTTTTTTATACTCTCTCAGGCAGATCCTATACTCCTGAAAGTTCTTACTTGAGTAGCAGTCATTGAAGACCCTTCTGAGATTCGACCTTAGGTCGCCAAGATTCTCATCCCACCACGGTGGGAAGGTATTTTTGCTTCTAGATATTGGACAGGCAACTTTGTAGGCTACCTGAAAGCTTTTCTCTAGAGACCGAACTCGGTCATCCAGACAGTCGCTCGATTGTATGGATTTTTTATTCCTACTGAGCCTATTGCTGACTATCTTGTCAAATAGACCCCACGAAGTTCGCTTCGGGTTTTCTTATCTCCCTTTCCCATTCTACACCAAAGAGAATAATTTTATGGTCAGATAGAGATAGACGCTTGGACACCTCCCAATTCCTTACTACAAGTTCCTGGGAGTTAGATTTCATGGTTATATCAAGGACTTCTTCCCACCCCGCGAAGTTCTCTGAACTTGGAAAAGCAAAGGTAGGAGAGCTGCCCGTATTACATATGTCTAAGTTATTGGCTAATAAGAAATCAAAGAGAGACTCACCTCGTTCGTTTGTCTCGCTGCTGCCCCACATCGTGTGTCTGGCGTTGGCGTCACAGCACAAAAGAGTCGCTTCCTTGTTCTCGTCGATCAACAGTTGTACTTCCGCTGGAGGTGCCGGCCGATCATGAGCCATATACGCCGAGGCGATCGTTAAACTACGTCCGCCTCGTGACTCAATCCTGACCACCGTTAGATCAAAAGTGCTGAAATTAGGTAAAAAGAAAGCATTAATAGTATCCCTAACTAGGATGCAAGCCCTCGGTTTACCTTCTCCAAGTGTGTAGAAAAGATTGAAGTCCCTGGTGTTGAGGCCCCTGACCTTGGAGCGCCACACCCAGGGTTCCTGCACCAGGCATATATCGATGTCCTCCTCCCTTAGGAGGACTAAAAGGTTGTCCGAGGCGATTTTAGAATGCTGCAGGTTAATTTGTGCCACCCTAATCATCGGATCGGGAGGGCACACCTGCAGTTTTGGTGGCGGTTGACGAGGCACCATCATCTGTTGGGCCTGCCAAACGGAGCTCCTCCAGGAGTTTGTTGGCATCGTCAACCTCTTCCAGATTGTTGTCAGGCGCGACTGCTGCTGGGAAGATCTTTAGTTTGGCGTTCCTGACGCCGAACTTTAGTTTGTTCCCCCTCTCCTCAAGTGCCCCCAGGGACTCGTTGGAGATCAGCAGTAGCGCGGGCTGGCTGTTCCTCTGCGGTTCCTCGATTTTCAGGACGGCCCAGTCATCCATCGGGACACCTGGGTTCTGTATTTTGAGACACTGGATGATTCTCCCCTCATCCAGCTTCATTTTGGGTAACCAAATACGTGCCCGGGGTCTCCTGGGGATCTCCGAAGCCATGATGATCTTAAGATTAAGACCATCAAATGCGTTGCTTATCTTAGCAACGCACCTCTCCAAGAACTCCCTTGAGAAACCGTCCGCGCATTTGATGACCCGACAGCCTCTGCAAATCTCTTCACAGTTAAAGACTGGTACTGGAGTTTGGTTCTCCATGAGGTGCTCAACGACCATCTCAGATAGCCGTCCCTCTGTGGAGCTCCAAACCGCCAGTACTTGCCTCCCACTAGCCCCCCCAGCATCGACCAGTGCAACCTGGAGGTGATCCCTGACCACATCACTATAGGTGTTCCTGGCCGCTGCTGCAGCACTAGTGGAAGGGCCTTCGCTCTGTTGGCCGAATTTGCCCTTCTTAACATCGCGCTCGTTCACTTCGTGAGATCGGTTGCGCTTTGCCGATTTCCTGGCTTTAGGTGGCTGTTGCTGTGGCTGGGCGGCTGCTGGCTTATTGGCATGGTTGCTCTCGTAGTCCCTGACTACGGCCTCGCACCATACCCTGTCCTCTGCGTCTCGCTCGTGGACCTCGCCAGCTTCCTCATTCCGTTTTATCTTCTTCAGAATGAAGACAGCCCTGTGGTACTTGGCTCGCTCCAAAGTACCTGAAGATTTTTTTGACCTTTTGGAAGCCACTTTGGCTGGTGCACTTCCATTTCTGTTAAGTGAACTAGGGTGGAGGGTACTATGGCTGGTACCCTTGCCCTCCCCTTCCACGGTTATTCTTTGGCTTGGGATGACCGGGGTACTATGGCTGGTACCCCTGTCCTCCCTTGTGCTGACGCTCCCCTGGCTACTAGCCAGGAGTTCGTCCTCCGAAAGCGTTCCCAGAACGCTCTCCTCTTCCCCACATCCCTTCTCATCTTTTTTAATTAATTTTGTTGCGTCCATATGATTCCCACGAGTTATGCTGGAAGGGGTTCGTCCGCCCCGGCAGAGCCAGTATACCGGGGTAAGGCACTTATACAACCGACCTTGCCCGGGCGTCGGAGGGGACCGTAAGCGATCAGCTATGCAATAGCCACCCGCTGATCATTCAGCCCTCGGCACGGGGACCTGAACACCTTGGCTTAGGGTGGTGTTGGTGGCCGCCAATGCGGAAAGGTGTTCTGCACATAAAAAACATGGATCGGACCCCTATATCAGGATTTGACCTGGGTCATTTTTTGGTTTTTTGTTAATAACTTTTCACTGAACTAAAATATTTCTTTTCCGGATTCGGATTCTTGTTACAGAGGTCAAAACGCGTCTTTTGGTACCTCTCTCGATATTTTTGGAGGTGTATTAGCAGTTGCGTACGGTCGTAAAGAATTACCAAGAATATCCTCAGTGGCGTCGTAGATTTAAGTGGCATTGAAAGTTGCATGGGGGTCTTGGGGCTCACCTTGCGTAGGTGCAGTTGATTGATACCTGAATTGAAGCAGATATATTCCAAATTTCCAGTCATAACCGGGCAGCTGCTGTACATAGACGTGCTTTTTCGCTTGCTGTATACATAAGTGATAGTGTTACTTATAGTTTTCACGTTATCTTTTGTTTCTGCTTACTTTTGGAGTGATTTATTAATTTCTAGGCGGTTGTGTACAATACTACACCCCTGGGAATCGAAAAGTAGAAAATATGAAAGGGAATAGGATTAAGCACCTGAATCCGGATGAGAATATATCTCTAACAACAACCAAACCAAAAAGACCAAGGGACGGGGATTTCTTACCCCTTCCCACTATCCAACAAAATGAGGACCATATCCCACGATACCTAATAGCCACATCTGTAGCTCAAAATAATGCCGAAACACGACCATTATCATCCTACAATGTGTTCCAGATCGAAAAAGGTCTCAAACACATAAGTGCGGATTACACCGAGGTAACTGAGCTTACAACTGGGGACTTGTTGATCAAAGCAAATAACCTCGCGGCAGCAGAAAAATTCATCAAAGCCGCTTACATTGACATCGTTCCTGTAAAAATTTCATTCCACAAGAACCTTAATTCTATACAAGGCAGGTAGGTAGGTAGGTAGAATGGCTGCGACGCAGGTCGCCCAAGTAGCTTATAGAAGCCGTTTTGATGCCATAAAAAACTCGTTTAAACCTACTTATCTTAATATATAAAAATCACGTGTCACATGTTCAATCAGGGTGAGCTCCTAAACTACTCAACCGATTTTAATGAAATTTGCACAGCATCTACAGTTTGATCCAACTTGAAAGATAGGATACCTTATATCTCAAGGGGGAGTGGAAATCGGTAAAAAACCATAAATTTTTTTGTTTACACAGCCACAAATCATAAACGGATCCACCGATTAGAATGAAACTTACTTGAAGTTAAACTTTGAAATATTGATGACGTTGTAGTTCTTTCGAAGAGCTTCCCACCATACTACAGATCCATAGGTCAGCACTGGCCGCACCACCGCCTCGTACAACCATAGCACCATCCGCGGCCGCAGGCCCCATTTTTTACCAAACATTGATTTGCAGGCGTAGAAAGCGACACAGGCCTTCCGCACCCGCTCCTCAATGCACGCCTTCCAGTTCAGCTTACAGTCAATTATGAGCCCCAGATATTTAGTGCTAGCAGATAGGGATAGCCGCTGGCCATTTAATTTTGGTAATTCGAAAGTAGGCGGCTTGTACTTCAGCCTGAGGCCACAATCCTGTGCCCACCTACTTAGCCTTGCCAACGTTCTTTCCATGATCTCGCTCATCACGGAAGGGAAGGGACCCGAGACTAGGATCGCCACGTCGTCGGCATACGCCACGATTTTTGCCCCACTTGTGGTGAGTTGTATCAGTATATCGTTCATAGTGAGGAGCCATAGCAGAGGTGAGAGCACTCCGCCCTGCGGTGTGCCTCTACATATCTGCTTTCTAACTTTTGCCCCTCCTAGCTCGGCTGATATTTCTCGGTTAAGGAGTAGGGACGTGATCCAATTCCTTATTGGCTCTTCCACCCCTACCCTTACGAGTGCAGCTGATATCGCACCGGCTCTCACGTTGTTAAAGGCGCCCTCCACATCAACGAACGCGGCCAGAGTAAATTGTTTGTATAAAAGTGACTTCTCGACTGTTCGCACCACCTCGTGTAGCGCGGTCTCTGTGGATTTCCCCCTGAGGTACGCGTGCTGCGCATCCGAGAAGGGGGTTTCCTGAAGAAGCTCTCTTATATGGATGTCTAATAATCTTTCGAAAGTTTTTAGTACAAAAGATGTGAGGCTTATAGGCCGAAAGTCCTTGGCCACCTCATGCCCTCTTCTGCCAGATTTGGGAATGAATACAACCCTTGTTTCTTTCCACGTTGAGGGTATGTGGTTATGAATGATGCATGCTGCAAAGATCTCCTTCAGTTCCTTAACCAAAGATGCCTGAGTCTTCTGCAGCATAATGGGAAGTATACCATCTACCCCCGCTGATTTATAAGGTGAGAAGCTGTTAATTGCCCAGGCAATTTTGTCTTCTGCCAATATTTTGTCTATCAGAGAGGTCGGTGGTTCCAGCGGCGCCACCTCCCGTCTTTGCTCCAACTCTCCAGAACCATCCGGAAAGTGGGCTCCTATTAGGATGTCAAGGGTTTCCGCTGATGACCCTGCCCATGTCCCATCAGCGCGTTTAACAAAGGTCTTGTTTGTGTGGCTCCTGGCGAGGATCCTCCCGAGCCTTGCCGTGTCCTTCGTGGACTCGATAGACTCGCAGTGATCCTGCCATGATTTCGTCTTTGCTGTTCTTACAGCTTTTTTATACTCTCTCAGGCAGATCCTATACTCCTGAAAGTTCTTACTTGAGTAGCAGTCATTGAAGACCCTTCTGAGATTCGACCTTAGGTCGCCAAGATTCTCATCCCACCACGGTGGGAAGGTATTTTTGCTTCTAGATATTGGACAGGCAACTTTGTAGGCTACCTGAAAGCTTTTCTCTAGAGACCGAACTCGGTCATCCAGACAGTCGCTCGATTGTATGGATTTTTTATTCCTACTGAGCCTATTGCTGACTATCTTGTCAAATAGACCCCACGAAGTTCGCTTCGGGTTTTCTTATCTCCCTTTCCCATTCTACACCAAAGAGAATAATTTTATGGTCAGATAGAGATAGACGCTTGGACACCTCCCAATTCCTTACTACAAGTTCCTGGGAGTTAGATTTCATGGTTATATCAAGGACTTCTTCCCACCCCGCGAAGTTCTCTGAACTTGGAAAAGCAAAGGTAGGAGAGCTGCCCGTATTACATATGTCTAAGTTATTGGCTAATAAGAAATCAAAGAGAGACTCACCTCGTTCGTTTGTCTCGCTGCTGCCCCACATCGTGTGTCTGGCGTTGGCGTCACAGCACAAAAGAGTCGCTTCCTTGTTCTCGTCGATCAACAGTTGTACTTCCGCTGGAGGTGCCGGCCGATCATGAGCCATATACGCCGAGGCGATCGTTAAACTACGTCCGCCTCGTGACTCAATCCTGACCACCGTTAGATCAAAAGTGCTGAAATTAGGTAAAAAGAAAGCATTAATAGTATCCCTAACTAGGATGCAAGCCCTCGGTTTACCTTCTCCAAGTGTGTAGAAAAGATTGAAGTCCCTGGTGTTGAGGCCCCTGACCTTGGAGCGCCACACCCAGGGTTCCTGCACCAGGCATATATCGATGTCCTCCTCCCTTAGGAGGACTAAAAGGTTGTCCGAGGCGATTTTAGAATGCTGCAGGTTAATTTGTGCCACCCTAATCATCGGATCGGGAGGGCACACCTGCAGTTTTGGTGGCGGTTGACGAGGCACCATCATCTGTTGGGCCTGCCAAACGGAGCTCCTCCAGGAGTTTGTTGGCATCGTCAACCTCTTCCAGATTGTTGTCAGGCGCGACTGCTGCTGGGAAGATCTTTAGTTTGGCGTTCCTGACGCCGAACTTTAGTTTGTTCCCCCTCTCCTCAAGTGCCCCCAGGGACTCGTTGGAGATCAGCAGTAGCGCGGGCTGGCTGTTCCTCTGCGGTTCCTCGATTTTCAGGACGGCCCAGTCATCCATCGGGACACCTGGGTTCTGTATTTTGAGACACTGGATGATTCTCCCCTCATCCAGCTTCATTTTGGGTAACCAAATACGTGCCCGGGGTCTCCTGGGGATCTCCGAAGCCATGATGATCTTAAGATTAAGACCATCAAATGCGTTGCTTATCTTAGCAACGCACCTCTCCAAGAACTCCCTTGAGAAACCGTCCGCGCATTTGATGACCCGACAGCCTCTGCAAATCTCTTCACAGTTAAAGACTGGTACTGGAGTTTGGTTCTCCATGAGGTGCTCAACGACCATCTCAGATAGCCGTCCCTCTGTGGAGCTCCAAACCGCCAGTACTTGCCTCCCACTAGCCCCCCCAGCATCGACCAGTGCAACCTGGAGGTGATCCCTGACCACATCACTATAGGTGTTCCTGGCCGCTGCTGCAGCACTAGTGGAAGGGCCTTCGCTCTGTTGGCCGAATTTGCCCTTCTTAACATCGCGCTCGTTCACTTCGTGAGATCGGTTGCGCTTTGCCGATTTCCTGGCTTTAGGTGGCTGTTGCTGTGGCTGGGCGGCTGCTGGCTTATTGGCATGGTTGCTCTCGTAGTCCCTGACTACGGCCTCGCACCATACCCTGTCCTCTGCGTCTCGCTCGTGGACCTCGCCAGCTTCCTCATTCCGTTTTATCTTCTTCAGAATGAAGACAGCCCTGTGGTACTTGGCTCGCTCCAAAGTACCTGAAGATTTTTTTGACCTTTTGGAAGCCACTTTGGCTGGTGCACTTCCATTTCTGTTAAGTGAACTAGGGTGGAGGGTACTATGGCTGGTACCCTTGCCCTCCCCTTCCACGGTTATTCTTTGGCTTGGGATGACCGGGGTACTATGGCTGGTACCCCTGTCCTCCCTTGTGCTGACGCTCCCCTGGCTACTAGCCAGGAGTTCGTCCTCCGAAAGCGTTCCCAGAACGCTCTCCTCTTCCCCACATCCCTTCTCATCTTTTTTAATTAATTTTGTTGCGTCCATATGATTCCCACGAGTTATGCTGGAAGGGGTTCGTCCGCCCCGGCAGAGCCAGTATACCGGGGTAAGGCACTTATACAACCGACCTTGCCCGGGCGTCGGAGGGGACCGTAAGCGATCAGCTATGCAATAGCCACCCGCTGATCATTCAGCCCTCGGCACGGGGACCTGAACACCTTGGCTTAGGGTGGTGTTGGTGGCCGCCAATGCGGAAAGGTGTTCTGCACATAAAAAACATGGATCGGACCCCTATATCAGGATTTGACCTGGGTCATTTTTTGGTTTTTTGTTAATAACTTTTCACTGAACTAAAATATTTCTTTTCCGGATTCGGATTCTTGTTACAGAGGTCAAAACGCGTCTTTTGGTACCTCTCTCGATATTTTTGGAGGTGTATTAGCAGTTGCGTACGGTCGTAAAGAATTACCAAGAATATCCTCAGTGGCGTCGTAGATTTAAGTGGCATTGAAAGTTGCATGGGGGTCTTGGGGCCCACCTTGCGTAGGTGCAGTTGATTGATACCTGAATTGAAGCAGATATATTCCAAATTTCCAGTCATAACCGGGCAGCTGCTGTACATAGACGTGCTTTTTCGCTTGCTGTATACATAAGTGATAGTGTTACTTATAGTTTTCACGTTATCTTTTGTTTCTGCTTACTTTTGGAGTGATTTATTAATTTCTAGGCGGTTGTGTACAATACTACACCCCTGGGAATCGAAAAGTAGAAAATATGAAAGGGAATAGGATTAAGCACCTGAATCCGGATGAGAATATATCTCTAACAACAACCAAACCAAAAAGACCAAGGGACGGGGATTTCTTACCCCTTCCCACTATCCAACAAAATGAGGACCATATCCCACGATACCTAATAGCCACATCTGTAGCTCAAAATAATGCCGAAACACGACCATTATCATCCTACAATGTGTTCCAGATCGAAAAAGGTCTCAAACACATAAGTGCGGATTACACCGAGGTAACTGAGCTTACAACTGGGGACTTGTTGATCAAAGCAAATAACCTCGCGGCAGCAGAAAAATTCATCAAAGCCGCTTACATTGACATCGTTCCTGTAAAAATTTCATTCCACAAGAACCTTAATTCTATACAAGGCAGGTAGGTAGGTAGGTAGAATGGCTGCGACGCAGGTCGCCCAAGTAGCTTATAGAAGCCGTTTTGATGCCATAAAAAACTCGTTTAAACCTACTTATCTTAATATATAAAAATCACGTGTCACATGTTCAATCAGGGTGAGCTCCTAAACTACTCAACCGATTTTAATGAAATTTGCACAGCATCTACAGTTTGATCCAACTTGAAAGATAGGATACCTTATATCTCAAGGGGGAGTGGAAATCGGTAAAAAACCATAAATTTTTTTGTTTACACAGCCACAAATCATAAACGGATCCACCGATTAGAATGAAACTTACTTGAAGTTAAACTTTGAAATATTGATGACGTTGTAGTTCTTTCGAAGAGCTTCCCACCATACTACAGATCCATAGGTCAGCACTGGCCGCACCACCGCCTCGTACAACCATAGCACCATCCGCGGCCGCAGGCCCCATTTTTTACCAAACATTGATTTGCAGGCGTAGAAAGCGACACAGGCCTTCCGCACCCGCTCCTCAATGCACGCCTTCCAGTTCAGCTTACAGTCAATTATGAGCCCCAGATATTTAGTGCTAGCAGATAGGGATAGCCGCTGGCCATTTAATTTTGGTAATTCGAAAGTAGGCGGCTTGTACTTCAGCCTGAGGCCACAATCCTGTGCCCACCTACTTAGCCTTGCCAACGTTCTTTCCATGATCTCGCTCATCACGGAAGGGAAGGGACCCGAGACTAGGATCGCCACGTCGTCGGCATACGCCACGATTTTTGCCCCACTTGTGGTGAGTTGTATCAGTATATCGTTCATAGTGAGGAGCCATAGCAGAGGTGAGAGCACTCCGCCCTGCGGTGTGCCTCTACATATCTGCTTTCTAACTTTTGCCCCTCCTAGCTCGGCTGATATTTCTCGGTTAAGGAGTAGGGACGTGATCCAATTCCTTATTGGCTCTTCCACCCCTACCCTTACGAGTGCAGCTGATATCGCACCGGCTCTCACGTTGTTAAAGGCGCCCTCCACATCAACGAACGCGGCCAGAGTAAATTGTTTGTATAAAAGTGACTTCTCGACTGTTCGCACCACCTCGTGTAGCGCGGTCTCTGTGGATTTCCCCCTGAGGTACGCGTGCTGCGCATCCGAGAAGGGGGTTTCCTGAAGAAGCTCTCTTATATGGATGTCTAATAATCTTTCGAAAGTTTTTAGTACAAAAGATGTGAGGCTTATAGGCCGAAAGTCCTTGGCCACCTCATGCCCTCTTCTGCCAGATTTGGGAATGAATACAACCCTTGTTTCTTTCCACGTTGAGGGTATGTGGTTATGAATGATGCATGCTGCAAAGATCTCCTTCAGTTCCTTAACCAAAGATGCCTGAGTCTTCTGCAGCATAATGGGAAGTATACCATCTACCCCCGCTGATTTATAAGGTGAGAAGCTGTTAATTGCCCAGGCAATTTTGTCTTCTGCCAAAGTTTTGTCTATCAGAGAGGTCGGTGGTTCCAGCGGCGCCACCTCCCGTCTTTGCTCCAACTCTCCAGAACCATCCGGAAAGTGGGCTCCTATTAGGATGTCAAGGGTTTCCCTGCCCATGTCCCATCAGCGCGTTTAACAAAGGTCTTGTTTGTGTGGCTCCTGGCGAGGATCCTCCCGAGCCTTGCCGTGTCCTTCGTGGACTCGATAGACTCGCAGTGATCCTGCCATGATTTCGTCTTTGCTGTTCTTACAGCTTTTTTATACTCTCTCAGGCAGATCCTATACTCCTGAAAGTTCTTACTTGAGTAGCAGTCATTGAAGACCCTTCTGAGATTCGACCTTAGGTCGCCAAGATTCTCATCCCACCACGGTGGGAAGGTATTTTTGCTTCTAGATATTGGACAGGCAACTTTGTAGGCTACCTGAAAGCTTTTCTCTAGAGACCGAACTCGGTCATCCAGACAGTCGCTCGATTGTATGGATTTTTTATTCCTACTGAGCCTATTGCTGACTATCTTGTCAAATAGACCCCACGAAGTTCGCTTCGGGTTTTCTTATCTCCCTTTCCCATTCTACACCAAAGAGAATAATTTTATGGTCAGATAGAGATAGACGCTTGGACACCTCCCAATTCCTTACTACAAGTTCTTGGGAGTTAGATTTCATGGTTATATCAAGGACTTCTTCCCACCCCGCGAAGTTCTCTGAACTTGGAAAAGCAAAGGTAGGAGAGCTGCCCGTATTACATATGTCTAAGTTATTGGCTAATAAGAAATCAAAGAGAGACTCACCTCGTTCGTTTGTCTCGCTGCTGCCCCACATCGTGTGTCTGGCGTTGGCGTCACAGCACAAAAGAGTCGCTTCCTTGTTCTCGTCGATCAACAGTTGTACTTCCGCTGGAGGTGCCGGCCGATCATGAGCCATATACGCCGAGGCGATCGTTAAACTACGTCCGCCTCGTGACTCAATCCTGACCACCGTTAGATCAAAAGTGCTGAAATTAGGTAAAAATAAAGCATTAATAGTATCCCTAACTAGGATGCAAGCCCTCGGTTTACCTTCTCCAAGTGTGTAGAAAAGATTGAAGTCCCTGGTGTTGAGGCCCCTGACCTTGGAGCGCCACACCCAGGGTTCCTGCACCAGGCATATATCGATGTCCTCCTCCCTTAGGAGGACTAAAAGGTTGTCCGAGGCGATTTTAGAATGCTGCAGGTTAATTTGTGCCACCCTAATCATCGGATCGGGAGGGCACACCTGCAGTTTTGGTGGCGGTTGACGAGGCACCATCATCTGTTGGGCCTGCCAAACGGAGCTCCTCCAGGAGTTTGTTGGCATCGTCAACCTCTTCCAGATTGTTGTCAGGCGCGACTGCTGCTGGGAAGATCTTTAGTTTGGCGTTCCTGACGCCGAACTTTAGTTTGTTCCCCCTCTCCTCAAGTGCCCCCAGGGACTCGTTGGAGATCAGCAGTAGCGCGGGCTGGCTGTTCCTCTGCGGTTCCTCGAATTTCAGGACGACCCAGTCATCCATCGGGACACCTGGGTTCTGTATTTTGAGACACTGGATGATTCTCCCCTCATCCAGCTTCATTTTGGGTAACCAAATACGTGCCCGGGGTCTCCTGGGGATCTCCGAAGCCATGATGATCTTAAGATTAAGACCATCAAATGCGTTGCTTATCTTAGCAACGCACCTCTCCAAGAACTCTCTTGAGAAACCTTCCGCGCATTTGATGACCCGACAGCCTCTGCAAATCTCTTCACAGTTAAAGACTGGTACTGGAGTTTGGTTCTCCATGAGGTGCTCAACGACCATCTCAGATAGCCGTCCCTCTATGGAGCTCCAAACCGCCAGTACTTGCCTCCCACTAGCCCCCCCAGCATCGACCAGTGCAACCTGGAGGTGATCCCTGACCACATCACTATAGGTGTTCCTGGCCGCTGCTGCAGCACTAGTGGAAGGGCCTTCGCTCTGTTGGCCGAATTTGCCCTTCTTAACATCGCGCTCGTTCACTTCGTGAGATCGGTTGCGCTTTGCCGATTTCCTGGCTTTAGGTGGCTGTTGCTGTGGCTGGGCGGCTGCTGGCTTATTGGCATGGTTGCTCTCGTAGTCCCTGACTACGGCCTCGCACCATACCCTGTCCTCTGCGTCTCGCTCGTGGACCTCGCCAGCTTCCTCATTCCGTTTTATCTTCTTCAGAATGAAGACAGCCCTGTGGTACTTGGCTCGCTCCAAAGTACCTGAAGATTTTTTTGACCTTTTGGAAGCCACTTTGGCTGGTGCACTTCCATTTCTGTTAAGTGAACTAGGGTGGAGGGTACTATGGCTGGTACCCTTGCCCTCCCCTTCCACGGTTATTCTTTGGCTTGGGATGACCGGGGTACTATGGCTGGTACCCCTGTCCTCCCTTGTGCTGACGCTCCCCTGGCTACTAGCCAGGAGTTCGTCCTCCGAAAGCGTTCCCAGAACGCTCTCCTCTTCCCCACATCCCTTCTCATCTTTTTTAATTAATTTTGTTGCGTCCATATGATTCCCACGAGTTATGCTGGAAGGGGTTCGTCCGCCCCGGCAGAGCCAGTATACCGGGGTAAGGCACTTATACAACCGACCTTGCCCGGGCGTCGGAGGGGACCGTAAGCGATCAGCTATGCAATAGCCATCCGCTGATCATTCAGCCCTCGGCACGGGGACCTGAACACCTTGGCTTAGGGTGGTGTTGGTGCGGCTATCTCCACTTCCCCCGCAACAGCGGGCGTGGTGAACTCTCAGAGCACACCAACCCGAAGCTGTGGGAGGAGTGAAGCCTTCCTCTTAGTTCGTCCCGTATTGGAATCCCTACCAGAGAGACACCAGTACGACACTTAAGCCCCTTCGCCACGGCACGGCGACCAACATGAAGAGGGATATACAAGGCAGAATCTAATCGAAAAATGTCATCAATCTTTCCGAAAAAGAATTATTAGAAGGACTGGCAGACCAAAAAGTGATCGAAATAAGGAAAGTGATGAAAATAACAAGCGACGGCCCAATTCCAACAGGAGCAGCAATTGTAACGATTAACCTCATCCGCAGACCAGAAAAGATTAGCTTGGGCTGGGAAAGAGTCACGGTTCAGGAATATATCCCTAACCCGATGAAGTGTAGAAATTGCTTGAAGCTGGGGCACACAAAAAATAATTGCAAAAATATTCAGCTGTGCAAGCAATGTGCCACCCCACCTCCGCATGATTCTTGCCCTAGAACCTTCTGTGTGAATTGTGAAGTTGATACACATATCTCCGACGACCCCTCCTGTCCTAGCTTCCTCAAACACAAATCTATCAACAAAATCAAAATTGAACGCAGGTGTACTGTAGGTTGTTCTTGTTGTTTTAACACTACGTTGCCCTGCCTAGGTAGTCAGTATCAACCTTACCCAATATTGTCATCGAACTCTTCTAACGGAAGTCCTAGAAACCTAGCGGCTTCAACAGGGGAGGACCAGAGGGATATGGGTGTTAGAAGAGTAGGCTCGGATGAGCAGACAAAAAGATGGTTAGTAGTATGGGGGGACAAGCCGCATGCCGGACAAACATTAGGCAAGTCGGGGTTCAGTCTGGATAGGTAAGAGTTTAACCCTAGTCTCCCTAGGCAGCTCGCGCTCCTCTTCGGCAACGGGTGGTGTTGTTGCCTGAAGAACGGCGTTCACCGGGAGAGAGCCAACATAGGAATTTTTTCGTGTGGATGAGGGTGAGGGCCTGCCGGTGCACCTTAGGATCAAACGGCGTGGAAATCAGGTGCCGGATCTCATCGTAGTGTTTGCGTAGATGGCTCCTTATGCTCCTGGGGGGCGGATCCTCGTTGATCAGGCGGCCGTTCGGATGCTGCGGTTTGCAACAGTTGAACAGGAATTGCCTGGTCAACATCTCGCTATGCTCTTTAACGGCGAGCATTTTCGCTTCATTATGTAAGTGATGCTCAGGAGACATAAGAAGACACCCAGTGGCGGTACGAAGGGCGGTGTTTTGGCAGACCTGTAGCCTCGTCCAGTGTGTGTCAGCTAGCCCCGGCGACCATATTGGCGTCGCGTAGCTCAGTACCGGCTGGCCAATTGCTTTATATGTAGCTAGTAACGTTTCTTTGTCTTTACCCAAGTGCTGCCAGCTAGGGACTTGAGGATTTTGTTACGGCTTTGGACTTTATTGGCAATTGCGGTTACATGAGCGCAGTATTTGAACATGTTATCAAACGTCACCCCTAAGATTTTGGGGTGTGAGACAGTTGGAAGCTTGACACTATCAACGTAGACGTCTAATTCCATGTTCACTTGCGTTGTCCACGTCGTGAATAGGGTGGCCGATGACTTATTCGGTGACAATGCCAGGTTTCTCCCTGCGAAGAATTCGGACACGGCTGGGAGGTATGAGTTAATTCGAGAGCAGAGTTCTTCAACGGAGGGGCCTGTTGCCAGAATCGTACAATCGTCAGCGTAAGAGACGATCGAGACACCCTCTGGTGGGGGGGGGGGGGGGGGGAATTTTCGATATATAATAGTTAAACAGAAACGGGGATAGGACACCACCCTGTGGCACCCCTTGTTTTACTATTCTGGGTTTTGATCTTGCGCCTCTGAACTCAACCGACGATTGACGACCACTCAGGTAGTTGGCAGTCCAACGTTTAAGACAGGGAGGAAGGGACAAGACTTCAAGGTCTTTCATTAGTTGCGCATGGTTGACCGTGTCAAAAGCTTTGGCTAGGTCAAACGCAACTAGCACTGTCCTGTGGTTTGGACGCTTTTGGTTTAGTCCGTCCCCTATCTGAGTGGTTATGGCGTTCAGCGCGGTGGTGGTGCTGTGATTTTTGCGAAATCCATGCTGATGTTCGGCGAGCCGCAGGTTTGCGGTGAAGTACGGCAGCAAGATAGATTCCAACACCTTCACTACTGGCGAGAGGAGAGATATCGGGCGATATGACTCCCCTACGGCAGCTGGCTTGCCAGGCTTTAGTAGTGGGACCACCTTTGCTTGTCTCCATCTTTCAGGAATAACAAAGGTGGAAAGGGAAAGGTTGAAAATGTGTGTAAGGTATCTTATGCCTTCGTCGCCGAGGTGTTTCAGCATCAGCGTGGAAATGCCATCGGGGCCAATATATTTGGTGTTCTTAGATCTCCGAATAGCCTCATGAACTTCTGTTGTGGAGATGGCAATGGGCGCATCGCTGTTTTTGTGTTTGTGCGCTTCCCTGGTGGCTCGGCGAATCTCTTTGTTCAACGGAGGATGCATTACAAATTGTCGACATAAGGCGCTCGCGCATCTTTTTGGCTTCGACTGAACCTTATCACCGAAGGCGATGGATATTTTGTCGTTAGGTTTAGTCGGGTTGGACAAAGATTTCACCGTCGACCATAATTTGCCAACTCCAGCCGAGAGGTTGCAAGACCTTAGGTGCTCCTCCCACTTAGCACGTTTGTGTTGATCTACTAAGCGTCTGATTTCCGCATTAAGACCCCTTATTTGAGGATCCGTAGGGTCAAGGCGTCTAATATGGTCACGTTCATTTGCCGGGGTCGCTGCCTCTGCGGGGAAGAATGGACGCACTTCCTTTATTCTACCTGACGGAATGTGTTGATGGGAGGCTGAAATTAGGGCCATACGAAATGCCTTTTCCCCTTCTCGTACGTCAGACGGGGTAGGGAGAGCAGCGAAGGCGCTCTCTGTGGTGTTGAGAAAACCCTCCCAGTCGGCTTTATTGAAGTTAGTGTAAGTGCGTTTCTCAGCGGTGACAAAGTCGGTGGGGCGATCGATAGAGAGCACTATAGGTAGGTGGTCATCGGTCGCCAATCAACGCAGTTTATTAGGCCAGCGCTGACTATGGTGATGTCTGGCGAGCTAGAGCAGTTTACCGCCACTCTAGTGGGGGCATCCCCATTTACCGTGCAGAACGTCGAATCATCTATTTGGTCAGCCAGCTCCTGTCCCCTACCATCGGCCTGCAGGCTGAAGTGCCACAGGTCGTGGTGTGCGTTGAAGTCACCAAGGATGACGTGGTTCTCGCCCCTGAGTAACGCACGAATGTCAGGGTGGTAATCCCTGGGACAACAGGTGACAGGAGGTACGTAAATGTTTATGATTTCAAGGTCGACATCGCCTGACCCGCAACCATACCTTGACGTTCTAAGGTGGAGTCCCTCGGGTCGATGTCAGGCTCAAATAGACGATACTGCACAGATTGATGCGTGATGAATGCCAGACCACCCCAAGCCCTCTCGCACGGTCACAACGGTGTACATTGTACCCGTTGCAGGTCTGAAGAGACGACCTTCCACCTAACTTTGTCTCCTGAATCGCCGCGATCTTGATGTTCAGTCGCTTCATTAAATTTGTCACTTCAACAATTTTGCCGGTTAGGCCGTTGCAATTAAATTGCAGGATACCGAAATGTGCAGGGGGAGCAGAGTTGATGCTGGGGGTCAAGGACTGGTGCGTATGCCTAGGTGGTAATAGGCTGGGTCGCGCACTATGGCGCAATCTTGAAGTCGAAGGAATCGCGTTACCAGAAGGTAGAGGCGAGTCGGACGACGTTGAAGGTTGCGTAGCTCGACAGCATGGCGCAACGTACCTATCAGTCCATAGGTTGCTGTTCGCGAGTCCAGAGCTTATGAGCAGGTGACACAGGCCAAAGCAGTTATTGCACTTGACTGATGCCAACGGCGTATATAATCTTAACCGACAAACAGTGCACGTAGTATAAGGGACCAGGAGCTGATGGTTGTGGCTTATACTCGTGCTAATGCTGGAAGAAGAGGGGCTGACCGAGGGGGTGGGAGAGAGCGGACGCTCAGCATTGCTCAAATCCACTTGGGAAGTGCTACGTAGGGAGTAGCTGTGAGCTGCTGTGTGAGATGTTGACGCCTGGGGCGTGAGCGGCCGCTCGGAAGGTCTACTTGCTGATGTGCATTGTTAGTGCTAGTCGTGGAGACTGATGTGACAGAGTCAGACATATGTGGCGGAGCGATACTTGATCGACGACGGCCACTGGACGTCATAGGACGTGAACAGCAAGGGGCCACAAAAGTTCTATAAAAACTAGCGGGTCTATGAGTAGAGGGATTTAGTTCGGAGCAACTAGTTAGATGCAACCATCTGCTACAATTAGAGCATTGTACCGAATGTGAACGTTTCACATAAATTTTCTTCCAGCATATACAGCAGATCCATTCTCTAGGTCCGGGGTTGGATTCAATATCAGCCCGGAGCAGGAGAGTCTTGAGCAGTCCCGCTGCAAGGAGCTGCTCGGATGATGACATTATTGGGGGGGGATAACTGACGGTTTAGGCAGTGGGGTAGTGAAATAACAGCCCTTGGTCGGGGAAACCCCGAGTCATTCCGGTACGTAGAACCGTCTGTCGTGGGAATGGTGTACTGTAGGTGACAGATAATAGTGTCACTGATAATAGTGTCAATTGACACTATTTCTGTTGTACATTGGAAATAGTGTCAATTGACACTATTGCGCTTTCGAAATGGAATTAAATAGTGTCAACAAGAAAATGGAAAATAAGTCATTGACACTATTTCCAAACTGAAATGGAAATAGTGTCAAAAGTGCTAAAAACGGGTCTACCGCATTCTAAAATCAGAATCCCCAACACGAAATCCCCATTTTATGTGTGAAATAAATTCAAATTATGTATTTGATAGGTAATTATGCTACCTTTCATTTGAGGTACCACTGTTGTGGGCGCAAAACCGCGTATGTGCAAAATTTTAAATTTAATTTAAAAAACAACCCTGGGCTACATTATTCCAAGTCCTGCGTCTGCGTAGTTCACCATTCTGCGTAGGCGGCCTTCGGCCGCGCTTTTTATAAATAACCCTGGGCTACGCCATTCCAACTCCGGGTGGTTGCCCATGGTATTTTTGTGCAGAACACCTTTCTGAATTGGCTATAAAGATAACATAAAGGGAATAAAAATATAGTGTACATGCATATACATATCGCACCCTAAATCAAAAACAGTCACAACTCAAAAATTTTTTAGGTCGCTTTCTTGGCATAGATTGCCTAATAAAAAGTAGTTCAGCCAATACATCCAATATTTTTCTTTTTGACTATTATCGTTACTCTTTAAAGAGCACAGTGATGTCAAGTTTTTAAAAATCAAATCACTTTTGTGCGATCCAGAAGCAATTAACTGAAAGTTACTCGGATTTTGAGTTGTGACTCTTTTTGATTTATTGTGCGATATGTAAATAGCTAATAACATAAGATGAAAATTTGAATTAAAAAATCGCGCAATATAATAATCATTAGTTTCAGGTGATAATAAAAATTAAAAAAATACCATGGATCCCGCCCATAGAGTGGGAACGGTGGCATGTTGCCATCGAATAATGATACACATACACAAGGGCGGATCCATGATTTTTTTTTGGGAGGGGACACGAACGCCCAACATGCAAAAAAATCAACAACTGAAATATGCTTATTTTATCTTCACAAGTACACGGATATTAAGAACTTACATCAAAGTCAAAATAATACTAAACAGCATTTCTGTTTAGTAATATTCCATCCATGATTACATGTTTAATAAAGACAGGTTTCTTCTGTGTTTCCTGGTGAAAACGTCCAAAACCATTCCTCCAACCTCCATTTGTGCCGCAATATCTCCATGGATATGCATTAAAGCCAATCCATTCAAACGCTCTTCTGTCATGCTGTTTCGAAGATATGATTTTAATCGGCGTAAGGTAGAAAAAGATCGCTCGGCAGTGCTGGTTGTCACTGGAAACGTGCACAGCAATTGACAAAGGGTTCTAATATTTGGCAGCATCGTGGCTCGTTTGTAGGCATCTGCTGGAGTTGCTGGTATATTTTCAGTCATCTGTTGCCATATTTTTAGCTCTCCCTTTAAAGCTAAAAAACAAGGAAGATCTTCTTTATAAACTTGCAAAATATTATCTAAACCTTCGTCGTTAAAGTTATGCGACAGCAACTTTTGCAACTGTCCGATTCTTTGTAGAGGAGCGCTATGGAACCTGGTTGACATGAAGTCTAGAAATGGAATATAAACTGAAAGTCGGTAATATTCTTCAACTGATTCAGTCTGAATGTTTGATCGATTGATTTGACGACCGGTGGTTCTACGGATTGTGATTTCTGTACCAAGTTCATTTGTAATGGCCTCAGCCTGGTCGAACAGTTTTTTAAATGTGTCATTGCTAGATTCACGCTGCATCTGCAAACTTGCTGTGGTCGTAGTAATAAGCTGAACTGCAGAAAGTATGTCAATATCTTTGGCTTGAAGCGATCGAGATAAGGACAGGGTTATTCCTAAAATATCTGATAGGATCACCAAGCTTATTAGGAATTCTGACGAAGTTATGGATTGCAGCAAAGAAAATGGCAGTACAGAATTTGTTCTGCTCCCATATGGCTGATCAGCCATTTTTTGTAATATTGGAGGGAGACATGGCAACACGTCCATAAAGGTCAAAACCGCTTCATGCCTCTCAACCCATCTTGTCTCACACATTTTTTTTAACATATTTTGTTTGTCTTGTGGCAGATTAGATTGTCGTTTTTCCGATTCCCGGAAGAAAGTGGCAGTACTTGCTATAACCCCTACTGCATTTCTTACACTGGGTACGGTGCAGGCTGAGCTATTAGCCAAGTTAAGCCGGTGGGTAAAAAAGGCTAAGGGCTGAACATTTAATATACGTGCCTGAACACCTTTTAGTTTGCTGCTCATGTTTGCTCCTCCATCATAAACTTGACCACGGCACATTTTAATGTCAAGGTCATGCTTTTCTAATGCATTCAGAATAGTTTGTGCAATGCTTTCACCAGTGGTTTGACAACTTCAATGAACATAAGAAAATCTTCCTTTATTTCGATTTCATCCACATCGAAATAGCGAATACTAATTGATAACTGTTCACAAACGGAAACATCTGTGGTCTCATCAGCCATAATGGTAAAATATTTGGATTTTTTAATTTTGGTCACTATTTTATTGCTGATCAACTCGCCACAGTTTCAATTAAGTCATTTTGTGTTGACTTACTTATATACGAAGCATTTTTAGCGTTATGTCTTATATGTTCCTTAAGTATTGCAAAGCTCTAAAGTTTCCTTCCCCATGTTTAGAAGAGCTTTTCAAGTCTAATTAGCCGTCATCTCTGTGACCTCTCAAAGGTATGTTTTGCCTACCACAAAATATCACTGTCTTTATAATGGGAATCAGTTTTTTACAATTATTTTCGATTATTTCCCTTTCCTGGGATCTCATTTGGCTTTTAAAATTTTCAAACCGTTTTGGAATTTCTCAATTTGTTCTTTAAAAATGCTTAAAGTAGGAACATAAGAATTGGTATAAAGTTATAGGATGACAGCACCATTCTCACCCATAAAACTCGTGGTTAACCAAAAAGGGGCGTGGTACCTCCCATACAATCCAACTTTTAACTAAAACAAAATTTCTAAACCCACAAGGATTACACTACTCACCTATATCCCGTTCCTGTAGTGCGTTGCTCGTTGAGGCTGTTGCCACTGATGTACTCGCCGGCTCCGCGGAATGTAATTGGACACCGCTCACTTTATCAGGAAGTACATCATTACACCTTTGCTTCTTCGGATGGAAGAACGCGCTTAAGGTTTGTTGTCTTTTTCTGGCACTCATTTTTTTAACAAAATCACTTAAACACGATAGCACTAACAATAATCACTTTTCACAACTTTGCATGGACTATTTGACCAATCGAATAATTAATCACTTTTGTTAACTTGTAGCGCAATAAAATAAGAAAATAAAGCACTCCTGCGGCACAAAGGTAGTAGGCGTTGCGGTAAAAATTCATATGAATTTTTATGCATCGCACTATGGGAATTCTTAATAAAACTTGTCTCAAAAATAAATTTTTCGCAAATCAAAAGAGTAGATTTATGTAAAGCATTATGCATGGTGCCAAAAAATTGTCGTTTGGAATTTTTTTTTCAGTAGAGTGTTATAGCTATTGCTATGAATATTTGCTCAAACGATTTCGCGATGATCAACCCCTCGGAAATAGGCGTGGCAGTAACCCTTTTTATGCTTTACAAAATGGGAGATATGTAACTAAAATGAAGGTTAATAAATGAGTCGAAATACCTATATATGTATGAAAGGTTGGGAGTAAAAGTAAAAAATATGTTTAATGCAAGTGAAGCAAACCTTATAAAATGTTTGATACAATCACATAAATAAAGATTGTACAGTAAAAGTCAGGCTAATCGTTTTTTCATTAAAAGTAAGAGATATGTTTTATTTTTCCAACCATATTTCCGACTTTAAATGAAAAAAGCAATTTGTCTGACTTTTACTGTAGATACAATATTTTTTTACACTTTTACTTTAAATATACGTTTTTCATTTAACTACCCCAGCCTTTCATATGTATATGTCTACATATGAGGAACCTTATAAAGTAGTGTTATTCATAGTAAACTACAGAAATCCAAAAAAAAAAAAATTAATTTTGCATAACACGATATTATTATAAGCGAACAATCGGGATTCAGGTCTAAGCACTCCTGTGAAACTGCACTCAACTTGGTAATAGCAGAGTGGAAAGAAAGCATGTCCAGTAAACAAACAGCAGTGTCAGTTTTTCTTGATCTTAAAAGAGCCTTTGAAACCATCGATAGGAACATCATGCTGACGAAACTGCACAACATCGGTGTACGTAGCGCTGCAATTAACTGGTTCAAAAGTTATCTTGATGGAAGAAAACAGCGGACAGTAATACGAAATGCAGTATCGGAAGAAGTAAACATTGAACTAGGCCTACCGCAAGGGTCAGTACTGGCAGCAATTATGTTCATCATCTATATTAATGATATAAATACCTGTATCGATCACTGTAAAATACGACTCTTTGCGGATGATGCTTTATTAACTATAAGCTGCCCATCTTCACCTGAGGCTATATCAAAAATACAAGCTGACCTAAACAACATATATAAGTGGTTATGCCAAAATAAACTTAAAATTGATACAGAGAAAACGAAATGGATGATTATGCGAAGACAATCTACAGAAGAGCAAAATGTGATGCTAAAAATAGCTGATACCCCTATACAAAAAGTGAATGAAATAAAATATTTGGGAATAATAATAGATGATAGACTGAAGTTTCATGAGCATTTTATATACACGGAGAAAAAAATATCTAAAAAGATAGGCTTTATGATACGATCATGTAAATATGTTAGCAGACATTACAAAACAATGGTTTATAGATCTATTATAGAACCCCATTTCATATATTGTCCCACAATCCTTTTCACATTGGCAGCAACACATATACAAAAACTACAAATAAAGCAAAACAAAGTGATGCGATTTATACTCAAAAAACGCTTTGATACTCCAATCTCTGAAATGCTGGAGAGTTTGAACTGGCTTAGTGTTAAACAAATAATTAAATACCATACTCTAAAATTTATACACAACATGAAGTTAGGTAATCTGACGAACTACATAAAAGATCGTGTGAGATATAACAACGAGGTGCATCGTTATCAAACAAGAAATATGAACAATTTTCATTTGCCTGTTGTAAGATCCGAATTTGATAAAAATAGCACATATTATGAGGGAATAAAGGCATATAATGAGCTACCAAATGAGATACCAATTTTAAAAAATTACTATTTAATTATTGTAAGACTCTACCTTTTAGATAATGTCATTGTGATACTAAAGATATAATCTAAGTCAAAAAGACTGTAATAAATAAATAAATAAATAAAACTTCACAACTAAACTTTGACAACTCGTTTTTGACCATTTGCCAAAATTATGCTGCGTTTTACGCTCGAAAAACTTTGTATGAAAATGGATTCTAAAAAGTTCCCTAAAAATTTGACTTTGAGGCAAGTTAATAATAATAATTGAGGCAAGTTTTTCCAAAATGTCCCATCGTGCGGAGGTCGCGTAGACTCGAATTTGAAATTTTAACAGCATTGCAAAAAATAGTTGCAATTTAAAACCTTAAGGGTTCTTGTGGGCAAACTTAGCAAACCTCATACACAAACCGTTGTTGTTTCAGTCAGATGTCGCATGAGCCGTTAACAAATCGCACACTAAATCAAAAAGAGTCACAAGTCAAAATTTTTCAAAATCGTTTTTTTCCCATAAATGAGTTAACAGAACACATCTCTAACCACCGCCAAAAATTTGTTTACATTACATTCTTCGTTAAATGGAAAAAAACCGTTATGTCTGTTTTTCTACTACCTGCTTAACCAAATTCGCTTAAACAGCATCAACTAAAGAGTATCATTTTTAGTTGTGAATGTGCGCATTGAGTATTTACTTTGCAGCTAAAAAGAATTATTTCGAGTTGTGACACTATAGGTGAAAATTTTTGTTAGACTTCGAGATTTCCTTCACAGCTGCGATTTTTTAATAGAAAATGTAAGTATAATCGCCTATAATATTTTGACGAGTGTGTTTTTTGACCAAATAATGATTATAATGTGCAGTGGGACTCAAAATTTTTAAATTGAAGTGCAAAACTTAATTCATGTACAAAAATATGTGTACACTGAAATTTTTTACGTTGTACTTTGTGAAATGAAAAGGTTCAAATGTTAGAAAAATTGTTTTCAAATAAATTTATGTTGTGAATTAATTTTGGAAAAAAAAATTTATTTTTCCATATAATTTGAAAAGTTACGTATACGTATAGGTACTTGGTATTTTATTGGTAAATTTTCAAATTATATTACTTTTTATACCCAGCGTACTAGTACTAGTACAAGGGTATATTAATTTTGTCCACATAACGGTACTATGTAACGGCGCAAAATAATCGAGTTAGATATGGGGTTCCTTATATGAAAGTTCTTAGGTTAAAAAGAGGAATTGATTAAGGCATGTCCGTCCGTCTGTCCGTCCGTGTACACGATAACTTGAGTAAAAATTGAGATATTTGCATGAAATTTTGCATACAGGTTACTTTCTGGCCAAGGTAGGTTGCTATTGAAAATGGGCGAAATCGGATGATAACCACGCCCCTTTTTCGATATCGAAAATTTCGAAAATCACATAAATTGACATAGCTTGCGTAAAAACTGAGATATTTGCATGGAATTTGTTATGCAGACTACTTTCTGGCCAAGGTAGGATGCTGTTGAAAATGGGCGAAATCGGCTGATAACCACGCCCCCTTTTTCGATATCGAAAATTTCGAAAATCACATAAATTGACATAACTTGCGTAAAAACTGAGACATTTGCATGGAATTTGTTATGCAGGCTACTTTCTGACCAAGGTAGGTTGCTATTGAATATGGACGAAATCGAATGATAACCACGCCCCCTTTTTCGATATCGGTAATTTGGAAATCACATAAATTAACATAACTTAAGTAAAAATGTAGATCATTGCATGAAATTTGTTATCCAGGATACTTTCTGGCCAAAGCAGGTTGGTGTATAAAATGGGCGAAATCGGATGAAAACCACGCCCCCTTTTTTGATATAGAAAATTTCAAATAAGATTCTAGGGACTATATCATTGCCAAGTCATGGTATTTGTATCTCGTTCTGAAAACTAACGCTGGGTATTTAATGTTCGGTTCACCCGAACTTAGACTTCCTTACTTGTTTTTATTTTGTAACACTGTGTAATTGGTATAAAATTTTCCATTTTATTATTTTTCTATCTATTAAATATATTTTAATTTGCGTTTTCTGACCTGAATAAAGTTTAATTTGAACACACACAATAAAAATATAAACATGTAATGCTTAATTTGCTTCATTTTCGCATTATTGTTATTGTTAGAGGACTTTAGGGGTATTTAAAAGAATATTTTCAATTAAAGTGACACATTTTGACTTAATTTTCAGCATTCAACGAAAAAATTTCATCTAAAGTGTCATAAGTCAAAATTTCTCGTTATTGCTTAAATTACGCTGCGGTACTTAAAAAACTTTAGCTAAATCATCCTCCACGAAGGTTTCCTCTACGGTGAAACCCAATTTGATCATTAAATTCCAACTTTATTTGTAGAAAACGTTTTTTGCTTCTCCTGAACATTTTAGATTTTTTGACTTGTGACTCTTTTTGATTTAGTGTGCGAAATATTGCCAATACCCACAAAAAATTCGTATAAGGGATTATAAGGAATAAGGTATACGGCTGCATCACATTATAATAAGTTTATTATAGTTCCTCTATGGCCTTAAAACAATTCTTATAATAAGTTCATTATATAAAATTTTTTTTTATAATATTGCCTAACTTACATGTTCTATCAGGCCTTATGCGTAAGGTTGTCTCACAGAGAGAGATTCTTTTAGGGTGAGGCCATCTCAAGTGAGCATCGCATTTACCAAGTGTTCGAATAACCAAAAAAAAATTTTTCACATTAAAGCCTTATAAAAGGATAGGAAATCCTGTTAATTTTTTTCTCGAAATTTGTTACCGTTAAATATTTATAACCAATTGAATTTTGTCGCATTAAATCGGTCAAAAATTGTTTTCTCAGAAACTACTGAACCGATTTTAATAATTTTTTTTTGACATTTATAAAACAATGCACTTTAATTTTGAATTTTTTTTTTATATACCTACAAATAATTTTTTTGTTGTTAAATAACATTAATTGTTATAAACAAATTATTATATAACTAACTTGTGCGCCTCTGAAAAAAAATTAAATAACATTAAATTATGTGGTATTCAATTATATTTTTATTTCTGAAAAAAAAAAATGGGGGCCCAGCAATAGTTTCCTTATAATAACGTTATATGTGCAAGTGCATCCTTTAATTTAATAAAGACTTGTTACCTATGTATATCAAGTTAATTTTTTCAAAACCAAAGTATGTTGTGAATAATATTTTCTAAACAGATAAATTTATAAGTCGACTGGCGTGAATTTCCCAATTTCGGTAATTAGTAAAATGCCACACCGGTGTTGTAATCCTTTGCAAAAGAAAAATCACTGTCGCGTTTACAAAGATTTAGTGCAAGTAAATGAAAAGTACAGTTAAAAGTTCAGTGGTCTTATCGGCCAGTACATATGTCGCTCTTGCAAACGTGCTTTGTATAAAGCAAAATCTAGTGAACTCGAAAATATGTCTATCGAAAAAGATGTAATTAACTCGCGTGATAGTTCTCCGGAAAAAATCATTGTGCCTGATGATGATGTAAATGCTGATTAAGATTTCGATAGTGAAATTGTTGACAAATTAATAAGCGTGGATAAAATAAATAATTTGTTTGAACAATGTGATGTGAGCCCAATAAAAATTCGGCGCATTTCAAAATTTTCAAAAGAGGAGAAAGCAAAATTGGCAGTTAAGTTCGATCTTATAGGAAGAACGTGTGACAGCAGTTTAAGCAGTGAGATGCCACCTGAAGATGAAAATATTGAAGCACTAAGAGTATAGTTTAACAATCAAAAAACTAGAGGAGACAAAATAAATATATTGACATTTGTTCCAAAAACGTGGACCATCAGACAGATTCGTGAAACCTTTAATGTGTCTCGTCGTATGGTTTCTACTGCAAAAAAGCTACAAAAAATACAAGGAGTAGGATCTCGCCCTGAGAAGAAAAAAGGCCATCCCATAAATCCAGAAACTGTAAAAGCTGTTGAAGAATTTTTCCTATGCGATGATGTCAGCCGCATAATGCCGGGGATGCATGATAGCAAATCCGTTAAAAAGGATGGAGTTCGTTGTCATGAGCAAAAACGATTATTGATGGACAATATTCGAAATCTGCACAGTATATTTCGGGAAAAATTTCCAAACATGCCGATATCAATTTCAAAATTTAAGCAATTGCGGCCACAACAATGCATATTTGTTGGGCCTAAGGGAACGCATAATGTGTGCGTATGTAAAATACACGAGAATATGCGTTTAAAGTTTGCCGGATTAAAACGAATGTCACTTTACCCAAACCCTGAACTGAACTATCGGGACTGCTTAAAGAACATGGTCTGTCAAACACCTCTTTCCGATTGTTTTTTGTTAAAATGTAAATATTGTCCCAGCGCGAAAAAGTTCATTGAACATTTAGCAGAAATTTTCAGGAATAACATGGTTACGTCGGTTATTTACAAACAATGGACGAGTACTGACGGGCAAACGGTTTTTTTCTTGTATATGGTTTACATATTTTACAGCCCATTATTATGTAATATACTTTTTTTTTTCAGATGCGCATTAGAAACAAAGGAAGAACATACAGATATCTTTCTGAAAAATCTACCATCTGAATTAGCTGATGTTCTAAAACACGATTTGTAACGTCAGCCTTCCACCCCATCAACATTAACAGTCTGCAACATGTTGCCGGGTGACAGGTTGGCAGCCGCAGTGTTGCAGCGGAAGTGAGTGGGCGCTTTGGCATCATGTAGATTGCTAGCAACATGTATGTTGCCAAAGTGATAGCAATATTGCGGTCAAACTGCGAACCGAATGTATCTGTGTATAGGTGTGAAAGAGTAGGAGTGTATGAGATATCGGTGCATAGATAGGTGTACGGGAAGGCCGAAAGAAAGTTTCAACGTATAGGTGAAATTCGGCAGTTCGGAGGTAACGTTTTCTGCCACGGCGGTGGCTATATTAGGGCGGAAACCTAGCAAACGGGAAAAAGTTTGATTTTGCCAGTGCCCAGTGACGACATATAAGTAGTGAAAGTGCCTATAGTTAAAGTCCGAGTTTTAAAGGCGAGAAAGTGGTTTTTAAAAAGTTTCGCGCTGCGTAAACCAGTGTCCACACTAGTTCCTGACATATGTAGGAGAAAGATTGCCCGCGAGATAAAAAAAAAAAAAATTAAGGTAAGAGAAAATTACAGTCAGCTGCCTGGTATGCGGACAGGAAGTTTGCTATTCCCTAGCAAATTTCCCGAGCAAGCCAAACAGGAAAGTTGCATAAAAGCATACGCAGATATACACAGATGGGTGTATGTGCGTCTGCGATCATGCAAACATAAAAGCACCCATGCATATATATACCTATAGATTATGTCCACAACTGGCATTTTCGGCGGCATATTGCCCAACAACAACAACAATCACCACAACTGGCATTTTTGGCGGCATATTGCCCAACAACAACAACAATCATCGCAACTTTGCGTTGGCGGCATAATATTTAACAACAACACCAACAATCACCACAACTTTGCTTTGGCAGCATATAGCTTACAACAACCGCAACAACATTTCTTTAATTTTGGCATTAAAAAAAAAAAAAAAGGCATTATCGATTGGCGGTAGTAGCACCATAATAGTGACCCGCGAAGTCACAACAACAACGTCTCCAGGAGCTGCATAGGCGTCCCGTTCCGGCAATACACTTTATGATTTTATTTATTTGATTTTAGCTCATAGATATATGTATGTACATATATAATAATGGAAACGCTGTAAAGGGGCATAGTTTAGCAAAGGGGCATAGGGTAGAAGCTAACCTCACAATTTCATTTGATTTTTTTGAATATTTATTTAGGATTTGTTTTATTTTATTTATCCATGCATTTTTTCTGTTTCTTTCCTTTTTTTTCCTCTTTTCGTTTTTTTTCTTTTGCCTACTTTTACATATTTAATTTCTTTTGCATAGGAATTCTTGCACCTTGATTTTCACTTTGGCTCAGCCATTTGTCACGACTTTTCCTACACCCACTCACACACACACGAAAGAAAAAAAAGGGAAGAACGCAGAATAGAACAAAGAAAAACCATGTGGTGAATGTAGAACCAATGGTTTTATTGTAAATTCATTTCGCGAATTTAGATCTTTTACCTTTTTTTTTTGTTGTTGGTCGTTGCACCTTAATTAATAGGCCGGGTATCACGGGGTCTCCATCCCGCCCTTGGGAAATCGTAAAGGCCAGATTGTGGAGGCCAGCTACTAGACGGTAACGTGGGTTGTAAGGTGATCGAGCCGTTGATATCGGCATACTAAACAGCTCATGGTCCAAGATCACTAGCGAGTGATCTGGCTGAGCGTCCATATATGCTTTTTGAGTTTTTTTTCTTTGCAGCTCTCGTACTCAACTACATGCAGGCGCCTCCATCAAATTGAGTGAAACGGTGAGTAAGAACGTTTACTTGAACATACGGTAACATATATGCACGTTTGGGTGTATGTACACATATTGCAGGGAAATTCCGCCTCTTTCGAAGATTAGAGAAGGAATTGGTAATCACCACCCTGAGAGTAATATATGTATATACACACATGATACTGTAAAAACACACAACTCTCAATAATTTGCTTTTAAAACTGGTTGGGTTTTTTTTTAGCCGCTTAGGTACGTAACTGATTGATTTTTGGGGTAGGTCAGGAATAAAGATTGGAGTTAGTATGGAGGTTTTATTTTTGCGTTTTTTTATACCTAGTAGTGCTTCGCACACAAGGTAGATTAACTTCATTCGCCTAACGGTAGTATGTAACGGCATAAACGAATCGAGATAGATATTGACTCATAAATATCAAAATGTTCATGAGGAAAAGAGAAATTGATTGAGCCATGTCCGTCCGTCCGTCCGTCCGTCCGTCCGTCCGTCCGTCTGTGAACACGATAACTTGAGTAAATTTTGAGATATCTCAATGAAATTTGGTATGCAGGTTCCTTTTCTCTTATCTCGGAGCGCTATTGAAAATAGGCAAAATCGGTTAAAAGCCACGCCCACTTTCTATATATATAATATTTTCGAAAATACAAAAAGAGTGATTATTCAGTACATAATACACATATAAGGAAAATATTTGTTGTGCACTTTAGCGTTAAAACAAAAAATACATTTTTGAAGAAATTTTTAAAATGGGGCGTGGTACCGCCCACTTTTGATTAAGTCAAATTTGGAAATATTATTAATCATAAATCAAAAACCGCTCAAGATAGCAAAGTGAAATTCAGCACACATATTTATATTAATACAGGCAATATTTCGAAAAAAAATTAGCGAAATCGGGTTAGGTCCCCGCCCAATTTTATACGAAAGATTTTGAAAAGGATCATAGATATATTGAATATGCTATAACTTTGCTTAAACTAGCTGTATATAATTTCTATTTCACCTCTGAAGTGTTCGTGGACAAAGAAAGTCGAAAGCACAAAATTTTTGGAAAATGGGCGTGGCCCCGCCCTTTTATGGGGGATTATTCCACAAAACTTTCCATGCCATAACTCCGGTAAAAATTGACTTATTGAAACGATATTTAGAGAAAGTGTTCAACATATAAAGCTTACTCTTTGCTGTAAAAATAAACAAAATCGGTGAACGGACACGCCCACTTTTTGAACACAGTTCTAAAAAATTTCTTCGTAAAATTAAAATCGCGATATTTCCATAATTGTATAAGTTATATAAATAAGATTTAACACACATAATAAGCTTTTTAAGCAAAACTAAACTGTATACAAATTTTGAGGATTTTGGTGAAGTAGGCGTGGCTCCGCCCACTTTTTAGCATAAAAGCTCTGCTATTTTCAAAAGCGATTGCTTCGAATTTCAAGAATATATTTCAATGAAATTTTGTGAGGTACTTCCCAATAGTATGTAGTATACTCCCGCCAAAAATTACGCAAATCGAATAACAAACAAGCAAGATTTACGGGCAAGTAGTTAACACCCTACTGCCTTTTTTTATTAATTTTTTTTATTTTCATACCTTTCATGAATATGAGGAAAGCTATTTATATTTTGTTATTTAGTGATAATTTACAAGCAAGATTTACGGGCAAGTAGTTAACACCCTACTGCCTTTTTTTATTAATTTTTTTTATTTTCATACCTTTCATGAATATGAGGAAAGCTATTTATATTTTGTTATTTAGTGATAATTTAATTTACCGCTCACCACAGAAATTTTTTTTTTAATCAAAAACAATCAGTTGCGTTTATAACAACTTTTCCGGTATCAAAATAGACCTGAGTAAATTGGGATACCAAAACATATTACTACTAGGTATTTAATGTTCGGTTACACCCGAACTTAGACTTCCTTACTAGTTTTTGTGTGAATTTTTATTTACTTAATTTCATCTTATTTTTTATACGGTAGATATAAGATACATTGTGTTTGAATTTTTTTTGAAATCGGTAGGAGAAAGTCTACCTTGTTTTTTTTTGGCTTTTCTTTGTATACAAAAAAAAAAAAAAAAAAAAAAAAAAACAAATAATAATGAGGGAAAGGTTTTAAGGGTAGTAGTAAGTTTAAGTTTGTTATTTATTGTAAGGAATAAATTCATGAAATGTACGGTTGAATAAAAGTTGGAACATTAAACATGCAGGGCTAAAGGTCAATCGTTGGTGTGGGTGCTGCGCTTGTGCGCGTATAGGGGATGTGAAGGTGAGTCGTAGGGAAAGAGGACAGTGTGACTGACTAGCGTCAGGCAACGGGGCACTGTAAGATAAATGGGAGTCAACACAGTGCCCACGGTGCAGTGCAAGTTGCACTGCAGAGGGAGGGTAGACTCCACCTGACCGGACGGGCCTTCATCTTTTTCTTCTCCCTGAATCTCAACCTTGCAAGCAGATCAACGCAACCTTCCTTGTTTCCTTTTTTTTTATTACGCTTTTTTTGTACTAGACCACATACGCAGGTATGAACCTTTTTTGTTTATGTGGCTGCGGGTGAGGCCGGTGGTAAGATACTCCGCCCAAGACGACGAGCTAGCCTGGGCCCGCAAGCATACCTGCTTGCCGCCGCCCCTCACCACCCAAACAGCGAGCCACGTAACAATGGCGCCCAACGTTAATAGCCCGATCATCCGTTTTGTTTCCCACATTTTCCTTTTTTTTTCGTTTCTACACCTAACTTTAAGCCATGTTAACTCTCCAACTTTTCTCCCAAAGTTTCTTGTTTGTTCAACCCGATACTCCGTTTAACTTGTTGTTTATTAGAATTTTCTTTACTTTTTCCACTATTGACCACTATCCTCTTAATCCTCCCAATCAAGATCCTAATTTCCATCTTTTGACAGGACAGGGACCGTCATGATGGCAACGCCGACAGGGCTCGCCTGGTCGACAAGTGCAATCATGACCAAAGAATAGGGATAAACTGAGTGTTCATGCCAGGGTACCTTCTTCGGGTTTCCACTACTTGATTAAGTGATACTTGGTATGACACTTAGCTAGTAGACGGACAGTGGTAGGACGTCGTGGTGGGCTGTTCAAGCTACCTTACCGGGAGTCCCGCATTTCCGATAAGTGAGGTTTGCAGTACACACCACGACAGTGAGGCGAAGTGGGGCGGCATCCACTCTTAGGGACTAGTTCACGAGCGCGATGTGTCACCCTTCCACGGACAGAACACAGACTATACATTAAATAGATACGGACGATCGCACTGCCTTCACTGAACCTTAGCCAAGGCAGCACCAAATACACCAAGACAATAATATATTAAATACCATAAACAGTTTCGTTAAAATTTCAACTTTGATAAAACTTTTTTTTTTCATAATTTGTTTGTTAAAACATAGTTTGAACATTCACACCTCGTCCGCATTGAATGGTTTCATACGGTTGTAGGCATCCACGAAATAAATAATTGTTTCATTTCTTCTTACAACGGTTAGAATTTTGTTGTAAATATTTCCTTTTAAATTTTTTTTTTACATATACTCATAGAATTTGAATTTGATCGTAGGCTTAAGCATCTTAAAACATTGAATTTTTGAAATTTTTTTTGAAGTTTTTTTTTGAATTTTTTTATATAACATATGTTTATACGCATATATCTTCACACACACTTATATGAATTCTATGAAAACAATTAACTAGATATAAAATTGTACATTATTTTATATATATAATTACTGAAGTTTTTTTTATATATAAAGGTTTTTTTTTTCGAACTGTCCACGATATAGCACTTAATTCTATTATTTGGGTTGGGTTTTTCTTTTATTTTTTTATTTTTATTTTTATTTTTTTATTTTATTTTTTTTTATTTTTAATTATTGGATTTTTTTTTTGTTGTTACCTTGGGATATATTACTGTGGCCGAAACTAAATCCTAGTTTCAGTTTGTTGTTTTGAGTTTCCGGAAGGGTTGGATTTTAGCAGACAGTGAATGTCTGACGAAGGAACTGAGGATAGATTGTTGGGAGACTTAGGGATCGAAGGAGCTGTGACTAGGAGTCGTGCGCGAGCGCTTCAAGACCAATTGCTGGGGTCGGTGTTAGACCAAATTGACACTGGGCTTCCGTGTGCCGGCGACTTTGGTTCAACCGACTACGTTACTAGGTGCGCTTCGCGGATTCTTGAATATATTGGTCCTGAACGTCCTCTGAGGGTCTCCTTCTCAAACGGGGTGTCGTTTATCGAGTCAGGGGATAGTTTGAACTTTTCACAGAAAATAGATTGGGTGTGTCAGATGGCGGATAAGGACGACGTGGGTGCACAGGGGGGTGATGCTCCAGCGGGTAACGCACCACCCAGGGTTGCAAGCGGTTCTAATGCTCCAACTGCAGCCGCAACCAATGTCGAGCAACTGAGCCGAATGATGGCAATGATGGCGCAGCAACAGGACTTGGTAGTGCAAATGGCCGGTGAGGTTAGGAGCATTAAAACCAATGTTGATAGCCTTGGTGGTCGAGTGGCGGACATGGAGGCTTCCAACCAAGCCCCGGGACATCGGTCTGCTGTGGCATCTACGCCCGAGCCGCAGAACCGAAGGGAGGGAAGTAGATACATCGATGAGCCAAGGACCGATCGAGGTACCAGGCGAGATGCCAGTGATCCTCCCAGGTGGAAGAAGATAGACCTAGAGAAATGGCACATCAAATTTGATGGGACTAACAAGGGAATGAGCGTCGAAAGCTTCATTTTTAGAGTGGAGAGAATGCGGGAACAACACAATCTCTCATACTATCAGCTTTTCACGGATTTTCATAGTCTGGTTACCGGCAGTGCCTTGAAGTGGTATTGGCAGGTGCTTGAGGACCATTCTGATGATCCCGAGTTCGGGTATTTTGGTCTAAAAGCAGAGCTTCTAAGCCACTTCAAGTCTGCCGAGTCCGACTATAAAATAATCCGTGAAATAATGGAAAGGAAGCAACAACCCGCAGAGGCTTTCGACGACTTCTATAGCGAAGTTCACAATTTGACCTTCTGTTTGCGAAAGAGAATCCCTGAGAGGGAGTTTGTTGGCATAATCCGGGGCAACCTCAAGCCGTATCTAGCCAACTTGACCTTCGCCATTAAAATGGACTCGCTGGCGGAGCTCAAAACCGAATGCAAGAGGGCGGAAAGGCTTATAAAGGAAAATAAAAATAGGTCAAGGGTGGTTAGCGAAATAGGCTATGAGACATCAGAGATAGAGGGTCACCGATTAGAAGCTTTCGAGAGGAAACCCCAACTCCAACACCCGACCCCTGTCAACCCTAACAGTGCCCGTCCCTCTGTTGGTCCTTTTGTGAATAAACCTACTGTGAATTCCTTTTGTGCATCTCCCTTCCACTTAATGTTGTGTTTTTCGTGTGGTATGCCGGTGGATCACTTCGTGAAAAACCCGGCAGAAGCACAAAAACCAAATAAATGTTCGTCTTCGTTCCACAATATGGTCTGTTTTGCTTGTGGTAGTGACTCGTCCTTTTGTGTGTTCAAACCTAAACCGGGAAACCCCAGGCTGGCGGAGTTGACCGGGGGCTCCAGCCAGGAGGTAGGCAACCCGGCAGCAACGAAGTAAAAATATTGAAAAGAGTAGAAAGAGACGATGCTGTTAGAAAGGTAGAAGAGAAGGTGGAGAAACGAGAGTTGAAAAGCCTACATCAACGAAAGATAGACTATGAGGAAGCGAGAAAAAGGATATTTTGCGAGGCACTGGATGGTAGAAGAAAGACAAGTAGAAATTACAAGAAGATTGAACAGATGAGGGCGAAAAGAAAGTTTTTTAAAAGGTTGAAAAATAAAATCATCTCTACGATGGTCACTGTAAAAGGGGACAATAGATTGTTTGCCAAAACTACGATAGGGGGTCATGAGGTCCTGGCTCTCTTGGATTCAGGGGCGAGTGCTAGCTGTTTAGGCAGAGACTCAGCTGCACTCCTTCGGGGAAAGGAAGCATCGATTATACCAATCAGGGACCAAAATATTCGGATCGCGAATGGGGAGGAAACCGCCGTGGTAGGGATAGTTAAGTTACCAGTTTTGTGGGATAAAACTACAAAAGAATTGGAATTTTTAATAGTGCCCGAGTTACAACAAGAAGTATATTTAGGGGTAGACTTTTGGCACGCTTTCGGTATGAATGTTGTGAGTAAGGGAATGAGTGTGAATGTGAATGCTGCCAGTGTGGCGGAGCTCGTACCCGCCGAAGGTGACCTATCGTTTGATGCCGTGCAACATATACTGACCACCGAACAAAGCAATGTGTTGGAGCGCGTGAAGTCCTTATTTCCGTCCTTCGCCGTGTTAGGGTTAGGCCAGACGGACAAGGAAGAACACGTCATCGAGGTAGTCGATGAGAATCTGCCAGTAAAGCAGCGCCACTACCCTATTTCACCCGCCATCCAAAAGCTAATTTACGCAGAGTTGGACCGTATGTTGAATATGGGAGTTATTGAGGAATCCAACAGCAGCTGGAACTCACCGGTGTCACTAGTGATTAAAGGCACTAAAAATCGACTTTGCCTAGACGCGCGCAAAGTAAACGAAAGGACGATCAAGGATGCGTACCCCTTACCCCACATCGACGGAATCCTAAGCCGGCTGCAAAATACACGATTTATCTCTGCGATTGACCTGAAGGACGCTTTCTGGCAGATTCCTCTCGAGAAAAGGTCCCGCGAAAAGACTGCCTTCACTGTCCCAGGCCGACCCCTATATCATTTTACGGTTATGCCTTTCGGGTTATGCAACGCGGCGCAGAGAATGTGTCGTCTTATGGACAAGGTCATTCCGGCCGCTTTACGTGAGTGTGTGTTTGTTTATCTCGACGATTTGTTAGTTTGTTCCGAAGATTTTTCGGCCCATATGTGTTTGTTGGAAAAGGTCGCTCAGTGTCTTCGCGAGGCCAAGTTAACCATCAATGTCGAAAAGAGCAAGTTTTGCTTTAAAGAGGTTCGGTATTTAGGGTATGTAGTCGGGGATGGTTGCATTAGAACGGACGCCAATGAGGTAGTAGCTGTGAGGGACTTTCCCATACCTAAAACCCCGAAACAACTACGACGGTTCCTGGGGATGTCGGGCTGGTACCGACGTTTCATACAGGATTATGCGACCATTGCAGCGCCGCTGCATGACTGCCTCAAGAAAGACACAATTAAAAGGTTTACAATGACGGACGAAGCTATGAGATCTTTTGAAACTTTAAAACAAAGTTTGATTTCGGCACCGGTGCTGACACATCCAGATTTCAATAGGAGATTCTACATCCAATGCGATGCATCGACTGACGGAGTGGGAGGGGTTTTATTTCAACTGGACGATGACCAGAACGAAAGACCGATTGCCTACGTATCAGCAAAACTCAATAAGGCGCAGAAGAACTATAGCATCACCGAACTGGAGTGCTACGCCGCTATCGTGAGTGTGAAGAGATTCCGACCTTATGTGGAAGGAACCCCGTTCACCATTATAACTGACCATGCCAGCCTCAAATGGCTCATGAACCAGAAAGATCTTTCTGGGAGGTTGGCAAGATGGAGCCTGAAACTCCAGGGGTATGACTTCGATATTCAACACCGTAAAGGTGCACTAAACGTGGTCCCGGATACTCTCTCACGAATGCACATGGACGAGTTACTGACAAACGAAAGAGCCATCGACATATGTCTCGAGTCACCGTGCTTCGAGTCGGAGGAGTATGCGGAGTTGAAAAAGACGGTGACCGAGAACAAGGACAAACTACCTGACTTATGTTTATCAGACGGCTACGTCTATAAACGGACAAAATTCGACAGGGGGGATGACCTTCTAGGGGACCAGACTTGGAAGCTCTGGGTTCCGTCTGAGTTGCGACCGGGGCTGGTAGAGTCGTCTCACAGCTCACCCTCTGCTGGTCACGGCGGTATACACAAAACTTTATCTCGAATACGTCAAAAATATTATTGGCCAGGCATGGTATCAGATGTGAAAAGATTGTGATACCTGCAAGATAAACAAAACACAAAATGTATTTAAGCAACCTTTGATGGGAAAACAAAAACTCACTGAACGACCTTTCCAACGCTTGTTTATTGATTTTATGGGTCCGTATCCTCGTAGTAGTGATGGTAATGTGTACGTGTTTGTTTGTTTAGACCACTTTTCCAAATTCGTGTTTTTGAAACCAATGAGACGGGCAACTTCGGCTGATGTCATAAAGTACCTAGAAAAGGATGTTTTCCACATATTCGGTGTACCCGAATATGTCCATTCGGACAACGGAAAACAGTTTGTATCGGAGATGTTCAACAGCTTCCTTCAAAAGTACGGCACCAAACACGTAAGAACGGCATTTTATTCGCCGCAAGGTAACGCTGCGGAGAGGGTAAACAGATCGGTGTTGCAAATTATCAGATCATTCATAAAGGACAACCAGAAGCACTGGGATAGATATGTCAGCGATGCCGCGTTTGCTCTCCGCAGTGTTACACATTCAGCAATCAATATGTCGCCGTACTATGCCACTTTCGGTGTGCCAATGATACAGCATGCTGCATCATACGAGCTATACCGAAAGTTGGGTGCATTGAAGGATGTTGATGTCGAAGCTGAAACAAACAGTGATAGGCTGCACCTTTTACGAAACAAAATTATGAAGGAGCTGAAGTTGGCCCACGAAAGGAGTAAAAAGGTATACGATACAAGAAGTAGAGATGTTAAGTTCCAAATAGGACAAGTGGTATATCGTCGAAACTTTAAACAAAGCTCCCAAATCGAGAATTATAACCCCAAGTTAGCACCAAAACAAGTCAAGTGCATAGTCCTAAATGTCATCGGAAATTCCATGTATGAACTTGGCGATAGTAATGGGAAAAAGATCGGCGTATACCACGCTAAAGATATTTTTGCAAAATAGATACATACATGTTTTTTTTGTAGTGCTAGTCTTCATGTTTATGTTTCATGTTGTTGTATTTGCTTTAGTGTATAAGTGTATCTTTCAGTGTTTACATATGTATATTATAATATTGTTTATTTATTGACGCATGTAGTTATTAAAATTTTTCTTAATTTTTTATTTATTTATTTGTTTATTCATTTTATTTATTTATCAATTAACTGACGTATGCAATTATTATTACCTGACTATCTCTTCTATTTTTACCAACTGACGTACGAATTTAATTTTTTTAGTTTGATTATTTTTTTTTGCAATTATTATTATTTATTCAGTTACTTGACTAATACCTAATACTGTGATATTTTATTAGTTTAGTCTTAGCTTTTCACCTGTGATATTTTATCCCTATCTCGTAGATACGTAGAGTATCTGCACCCCAGTGATTTAGTATAAGTAGTATATAAGGAGTAGAAATAGCCCAGTGATTTAGTTTGTATGAAGGTAACATGTACGTCCATTTACTAGATTAAGCCCGGCATTGAGTCGTGGGTCGAAGCCACACGTTGGACACAGAAAATGAAAAGTTGCAGGCTGCGTTAAACATTTTTTATTACGCACACGCTCCATAGTGCAGGCACCATCGGCGGTTGCGAGCCTGTAACGTCAGCCTTCCACCCCATCAACATTAACAGTCTGCAACATGTTGCCGGGTGACAGGTTGCCAGCCGCAGTGTTGCAGCGGAAGTGAGTGGGCGCTTTGGCATCATGTAGATTGCTAGCAACATGTATGTTGCCAAAGTGATAGCAATATTGTGGTCAAACTGCGAACCGAATGTATCTGTGTATAGGTGTGAAAGAGTAGGAGTGTATGAGATATCGGTGCATAGATAGGTGTACGGGAAGGCCGAAAGAAAGTTTCAACGTATAGGTGAAATTCGGCAGTTCGGAGGTAACGTTTTCTGCCACGGCGGTGGCTATATAAGGGCGGAAAACTAGCAAACGGGAAAAAGTTTGATTTTGCCAGTGCCCAGTGACGACATATAAGTAGTGAAAGTGCCTATAGTTAAAGTCCGAGTTTTAAAGGCGAGAAAGTGGTTTTTAAAAAGTTTCGCGCTGCGTAAACCAGTGTCCACACTAGTTCCTGACATATGTAGGAGAAAGATTGCCCGCGAGATAAAAAAAAAAAAATTAAGGTAAGAGAAAATTACAGTCAGCTGCCTGGTATGCGGACAGGAAGTTTGCTATTCCCTAGCAAATTTCCCGAGCAAGCCAAACAGGAAAGTTGCATAAAAGCATACGCAGATATACACAGATGGGTGTATGTGCGTCTGCGATCATGCAAACATAAAAGCACCCATGCATATATATACCTATAGATTATGTCCACAACTGGCATTTTCGGCGGCATATTGCCCAACAACAACAACAATCACCACAACTGGCATTTTTGGCGGCATATTGCCCAACAACAACAACAATCATCGCAACTTTGCGTTGGCGGCATAATATTTAACAACAACACCAACAATCACCACAACTTTGCTTTGGCAGCATATAGCTTACAACAACCGCAACAACATTTCTTTAATTTTGGCACTAAAAAAAAAAAAAGGCATTATCGATTGGCGGTAGTAGCACCATAATAGTGACCTGCGAAGTCACAACAACAACGCTGCATAGGCGTCCCGTTCCGGCAATACACTTTATGATTTTAGCTCATAGATATATGTATGTACATATATAATAATGGAAACGCTGTAAAGGGGCATAGTTTAGCAAAGGGGCATAGTTTAGCAAAGGGGCATAGGGTAGAAGCTACCCTCACAATTTCATTTGATTTTTTTGCATATTTATTTAAGATTTGTTTTATTTTATTTATCCATGCATTTTTTCTGTTTCTTTCCTTTTTTTTCCTCTTTTCGTTTTTTTTCTTTTGCCTACTTTTACATATTTAATTTCTTTTGCATAGGAATTCTTGCACCTTGATTTTCACTTTGGCTCAGCCATTTGTCACGACTTTTCCTACACCCACTCACACACACACGAAAGAAAAAAAAGGGAAGAACGCAGAATAGAACAAAGAAAAACCATGTGGTGAATGTAGAACCAATGGTTTTATTGTAAATTCATTTCGCGAATTTAGATCTTTTACCTTTTTTTTTTGTTGTTGGTCGTTGCACGGGGTCTCCATCCCGCCCTTGGGAAATCGTAAAGGCCAGATTGTGGAGGCCAGCTACTAGACGGTAACGTGGGTTGTAAGGTGATCGAGCCGTTGATATCGGCATACTAAACAGCTCATGGTCCAAGATAACTAGCGAGTGATCTGGCTGAGCGTCCATATATGCTTTTTGAGTTTTTTTTCTTTGCAGCTCTCGTACTCAACTACATGCAGGCGCCTCCATCAAATTGAGTGAAACGGTGAGTAAGAACGTTTACTTGAACATACGGTAACATATATGCACGTTTGGGTGTATGTACACATATTGCAGGGCAATTCCGCCTCTTTCGAAGATTAGAGAAGGAATTGGTAATCACCACCCTGAGAGTAATATATGTATATACACACATGATACTGTAAAAACACACAACTCTCAATAATTTGCTTTTAAAACTGGTTGGGTTTTTTTTTTAGCCGCTTAGGTACGTAACTGATTGATTTTTGGGGTAGGTCAGGAATAAAGATTGGAGTTAGTAGGGAGGTTTTATTTTTGCGTTTTTTTTTTGTGTGAATTTTTATTTACTTAATTTCATCTTATTTTTTATACGGTAGATATAAGATACATTGTGTTTGAATTTTTTTTGAAATCGGTAGGAGAAAGTCTACCTTGTTTTTTTTTGGCTTTTCTTTGTATACAAAAAAAAAAAAAAAAAAAAAAAAACAAATAATAATAAGGAGGGAAAGGTTTTAAGGGTAGTAGTAAGTTTAAGTTTGTTATTTATTGTAAGGAATAAATTCATGAAATGTACGGTTGAATAAAAGTTGGAACATTAAACATGCAGGGCTAAAGGTCAATCGTTGGTGTGGGTGCTGCGCTTGTGCGCGTATAGGGGATGTGAAGGTGAGTCGTAGGGAAAGAGGACAGTGTGACTGACTAGCGTCAGGCAAGGGGGCACTGTAAGATAAATGGGAGTCAACACAGTGCCCACGGTGCAGTGCAAGTTGCACTGCAGAGGGAGGGTAGACTCCACCTGACCGGACGGGCCTTCATCTTTTTCTTCTCCCTGAATCTCAACCTTGCAAGCAGATCAACGCAACCTTCCTTGTTTCCTTTTTTTTTATTACGCTTTTTTTGTACTAGACCACATACGCAGGTATGAACCTTTTTTGTTTATGTGGCTGCGGGTGAGGCCGGTGGTAAGATACTCCGCCCAAGACGACGAGCTAGCCTGGGCCCGCAAGCATACCTGCTTGCCGCCGCCCCTCACCACCCAAACAGCGAGCCACGTAACAGATTTTCTTGCGAATACTTAAGCTAAGTATTTGACTGATCTTAAAAACAAAGTATGTGGCAAGGAATATGTCGTATGTTTGGATTTTTCTGAAAATTACTCCTGCCGTGTACAAAATTCCATTCAGTCCGAGTACTGGAACACAACTCAAGCTACTATCCATCCTTATGTAATTTATTATAAAGAAAACAGCAATGTACGGCATAAAAGTTTTGTAATAATTTCGGACGTCTTAGACCACGACAGCACAGCAGTGAATTTATTCAATTCCAAACTGATTTTGTTCATGATAAAACATTTCGGAAGGAATAACGTAAAAAAAATTTTTTACTTCTCGGACGGGGCAGGTTCACAGTACAAGAACAAGTACAATTTCATCAATCTGCTTAATCACAAAAAAGATTTCGGAGTTGACGCCGAGTGGCATTTTTTTGCTACAGCGCATGGGAAGGGTGCTTGTGACGGGGTCGGCGGCGTTGTAAAAAGATGTGCATATCGCTCAAGTCTCCAGAATAGCAATGGAACGAAAATCGCTGGACCAAAAGCTCTATTTAATTGGGCAAAATCATATTTTAAGTTAATCGATTTTGAATATTGTACTAAGAACGAACATGAAAGTCATGCCGCTAAATTGAAAGAGCGTTATTCAGTTGCGAAAACTTTAAAAAACACCCGTCAATTTCATTACTTTGTCCCTAGGAATAGAAATGAAATCGAATGTAAAATATTCTCGGCTTACGAAATATCTGTTATTTTAAGCGTGAAGTAGAAAGTTATATGTATAATTGTCGTGCTATTATTTATAGTCATCAAAAAAATAACATGTAAGCAATCACCATATTTCAGCTACTGACAAGATAAACGTAATAAGTAGTATAGAAAAATTTTCATAATATGCGAAGTGTAGTATGGGATGCAGCGAATGCACTCGCACATATAACGTCATTATAAGGAAACTATTGCTGGGCCCCCATTTCTTTCTTCAGAAATAAAAATATAATTGAATACCACATAATTTAATGTTATTTAATTTTTTTCAGAGGCGCACAAGTTAGTTATATAATAATTTGTTTATAAATGTCAAAAAAAAATTATTAAAATCGGTTCAGTAGTTTCTGAGAAAACAATTTTTGACCGATTTAATGCCACAAAATTCAATTGGTTATAAATATTTAACGGTAACAAATTTCGAGAAAAAAATTAACAGGATTTCCTATCCTTTTATAAGGCTTTAATGTGAAAAATTTTTTTTTGGTTATTCGAACACTTGGTAAACGCGAGCTCACTTGAGATGGCCTCACCCTTAATTAATCTTCATTTAAGACTTACTTAATGACATAAGTAAAGAAAAAAATGTATATTATAAGTAATTTTGCATACAACGGAATTCGTTACAAATTTAAGGCCTTATATTACGTTCACGTTGAACCATGGAGTTTATGGCCTAAATTGAACGTAGCCTAACCCTCTTATACATATATATATATATATATTATATATTATACATATATATTTTAATAAGCTGTTATAATTCAAAATTTGTATGAAAATGTCATTGTAAAAAGCTTTATAAACCCATTTCATTTTTGATGAGTAGGGTTAAATTATGTAAGCCGTATAATCAAGCGATGTAAGGTTTCTAACTAAAAGAAATGAAATTTTTGGTGGGTACCTACACATGCACCAAGGCATCCACACAGTACAAACCAAACGAATAATCAAAATATGTATGTAGTTTGATGTTTGCGTTACACAGAGTTTTATATATATCTGAACCAATATGCAATAGATTTCAAAAATTCAGTGATTCTTCATCTATTTAATGGAATTTCCATACCTAGTGTATAAAAATACAGTCTGGGGGGCACGATTCCGAAAATGTTGCTAAATTCAATTATTTGTAGTCTTTTTCGACTAAAAATGCTCTGTGATGGAGTATTAACAGTACAAAAAAATCCGCCCTTGCACATACAGAAAGCAGGGACGACATAGAAATGACTCCTTGTACAACAAGCAACAATAACAACCAACACTCAAATACAATGCACTCATTTAGCAACACAACTCACAGCAACTCTAGCGATCACACTCAAACGCAAGCATATCAATCACCTATAACTAATTTAACTCAAAACTTAATAGAAAGCAACAAATACTTCATACCAACAAATAAAGTAGACAGCGACATCTCAGATTTTGAATAAATAATTAAACCAACAAACCTATTGTAAACAATTGAAAAATGGACATCGGTCTTAATTTCTCAATCATTCAAGGGTTTATCAACAATAAATATGCCCTTGAATTAATAGCTACAAAACACAACCCCGATATCATAATACTACAAGAAACTCATATAGTGCAGAAAAATCTGCATTTATTGCAGTTGCCAAATTACAAAATATTTCACCACAACAAAGATTTTCAGTACGCCAAGTCTGGCATTGCCTTCCTTATCAAAAGTAGTTCAAACGTATCAAATCATGTGGTATCCAATAATAACCTTATTCACCAATCCATTACCGTGCACGGATTGACTGAACTCCACATAACAAATATATATAAGGAAGTTGATATATACCTAACAACCCAAATGCTCGATAGTATTCCAATATACAGAAACGGGCATCATCTATTGGTAGGGGATCTAAACTCACATAATACAATGTGGGGATCGCTAACCACAAGTCGAAACGCGAAAATATGGGAAGAGTATGTAAATAATAGAAACCTAGTAGTTTTAAACGATGGTTCGCCAACACTACTCAATATGAAGAACACTCTGACAGCTGTAGACGTAACTATGGCTAGTGCAGAATTAGCAAGCGTACTATCATGGAGTTGCTTCCCACATGGAAGTGACCACTTCCCGATTTTAATCTTTAATAACATCACACCTGGTCTAAAAAAATTTAAACCAGGTTTTGTTGATGCTAAAGCAAATTGGGAGCTTTTTCAAAAAAAACCGAGGAAATACGCGAACACTTCCCAGAAACGAGAAACATTAACCAAGAGGCAGCGAATATCAAAAAAATTATAAGAAAGTCCGCAAACGAATCCATGCCAGTAAAAAAGAGTATTAACTTACGGAAAAATCCCGTATGGTTTAATGCCGAGATAGCTAAACTAATTGATTTAAAAAATGCTGCATGGAAGGCCTATAAAATAAAACGTGACATTGCAAAAGTCATCAACTACAAAAACTATGCGCGCAGGTCAGACGAGCATGCAAGCAAGCCAAGAGAGATACATGGCAGAATTTCGTTAACTCTCTCAACCCTACTATGGATACAAGAGCAATATGGAGCAGAATCAAAAAACTTATATCACCACAATACACAAGCTTTCCAACTATATTCTGAGATAATCAATGTTTAACTCGCCCACAATTAATTGCAGAAAAATTTGCAGAAACATGGAGCTCAATAGGTTTCGACAAATCCTTTGATCCGCAAGTAATAAGAGCCAAACAAAATTTTACAATTGGCCCCACCCCCGGGGATGTCCCCAGACTATGCCAAATATTTAATAAAATAACTATTGAAGATCTCAATGTAGCAATCAAAAACTCAAAGGGTACAACCCCAGGTATAGATAAAATAACATACTCCGTGATCCAACACTCACACATCTCACTGAAGATTAGGATATGTCAATTATATACAAAAATTCTCGGTACCAGCACCTATCCACACTACTGGAAAGTGGCAATCCTCGCACCAATATCTAATCCAAATAAAAACGCCAACCTAGTGGAAGGGTACCGACCTATATCCCTAATCTCAGTTCTAGCTAAGGTATTTGATAAAACTCTAGCAAGGAAAATAAGGGAAAGCTGCAAAACCCAACTTTTCCCAGAACAACATGCCTTTTTGCCACATCATGGTGCACATTTTTTGTGTCACGCACTAGAGGCAAAAATCAAAGCTAATATTGAAGCAAACAAGCATAATGTTATACTATCAGAAGACGTAGAAAAGGCCTTTGACAGAGTGATGTCATTTGTAGTAATAAAAGAACTATCTAACTGGGGCATTCCATCGCAAGTGTTAAAAACTATCCATTCCTTTATGTCTCATCGAAGAATAACTGTCTGGGTAGATGGGTTCTTGTCGAAACTCCTAAGACTAGACAATGGCCTCCCTCACGGATCTCCCCTCTCAGTTATACTATTTGCAGCATACTGTAACACGCTAATCAAAAATATTAGAAACACAACTGGCGTTGATTTTATCGGCATATATGCGGACAATATTTTTGCGTTATCTTCAGGCACAACAGAACAAGTAAACAATAGTTTGAGCAACGTCAACACTAAAGTACAACAGTGGGCAGAGGCAACAGGGGCAGTGGTACCTACCAATAAAGCAGAAGCTGTGCATGTCTGCAAAAAACAAGTATGCAATGCGTCAATTTTAAACATAGACAATCAAAATATTCAACTCAAACCCAAAATTTCAATCCTAGACCTCACCTTTTCAAGGAACGCGCTATGGAATGAGCATGTCAACACAATTTGTGAAAAACTGGGTAAAGTCAACAACCTACTCAAAATATTTTGCAGCAGAAAAAAGGGGCCACATATAGACATTGCTATTTCAATAAGTCGAGCTATAACAGAAGGAATAATTCAACACGGTCTTACAATATACGGGTGGACATCCGTGAAGAATAAAAATAAGATTAATAAAGCCATGAACAGATGTTTTCGAACGGCATCAGGGCTGCTCACTGCTACCCCGATAGACGCACTCAGATTAGAAGCACGGTACCACGACATCAATTGGTACCTGTATAGGAGCGCAGTTAGTCTCGCATCTAAAGCCTTGGCGCTGGTAGAACATCCCTTACACGAGCATATGTGGGTACTACAATCAGCAAACAAGAAAATAGCAGTAGGTAGGAAGGCAAGTGCCTTGGAACACATAACATGCTACCTTAAAAAAAAAAGCGCCTATACCGGCACAGCCGTCGGGAAATCGAGCATCCCCAGCGAAATTCCATACAGATTTGTCACTCTGTGAGTACAAAAAAGAAAACACAAGTGCTGAAGAATTAAAAACCTATTACCAAAAAATAAAAAATGAATTCAAACCAGAGGCAATCATATTCACTGATGGTTCAAACCACGGCGATTTCGCAACATACGCCTTGGTAGAACAATCTTCACTTAACTCATTTAAAACTCTGAAGCAAGCTCTATTGCCGATACATGCCGGAATCTTTAACGGAGAACTCGCAGCTGTAGAACAAGCAATTATACTCGCGGTTGAATCAAAAGCAAAAACGTTGATATGTTCCGATAGCCAAAGCGTCATAAAATACATTGCTTCGACCAATTACTAAGGCCCGGACATCCCAAGAGCTGAAGCCAACCAAATAATAAAAATAATGTGGATCCCAGCCCACGTTGGAATACAAGGAAATGAACTTGCCGATCAAAAAGCAAAAGAAGCACTCAGGCTACCGCTAACTGTTGAAGTACCTTGCTATAGTAGTATAATAACGAACTACTGTTTTAAAAAGCAAGAAGAAGAAGAACAAGAAAAATGGAGAGCTTCAAATTCATTCCTACGAACACACAATCCGGAAACTACGAGGCCAAATTATAACATAAACTTCACGAGGGAACAATGCATACATATAGCCAGGATGCGAGTGGGAACCATGTTATTCAACATATCCCACTATTATAATGAGAATACCCAGATGGAATGTGCATCATGCTTGACACCACTGACAACTGAACATATGTATAGTGCAACATTGCTCGCAATCAAAAATATCAACCCCAATAAATACAGCCCTAGACTGCAGTAAAATCGGAACAATAGACATAGTCAATAACGTCTTGAAAACACATAAGGTTTACAACAATTCTTGATACAATTTGAAAAGACTAGGAGTCAGTAAATTATAATAATATATAAACACATCAGAATACTCTATAACAGGGAACCAAATGGTCTTAGCAACCAGGTGGCCTACTTTTTAATAGTTTATAAATTTATTTGTAAACTATGGTTAAAATAATAATAATAATAATATTCCAAATTTTTTTCTTATCTCGCACTTTATTTAAAATTTTCTTCCACACCAGCCAATCATCACAAAAGCATTAATGGTTTTCAACAATTTCGGTATATGCAATAGTGCGATCTCTATCACAGCAGCCGAGTTTAGTTTAAGCATATTACGCAGCTTGCTAAATCAATTAGGCTCGCAATTTATCAAAGATATGATAACACTCTACATTACTGTATGTAGCAGGTGAGTTTTTTATGTGATTATCTGTACACAATTTTACTAAAATGGTTGTAACGTTTTTGGCTTGTTTGTTTTTTTTTTTTTTTACAGAGAACAACTAAATCTTAATCAATTGACTGTGTTGGAGAAAATATTGCAAATGTTCCAAATAATCGTACAACAGCCAGGAAATACATGGACTACCATATTACCTTCCATATTAAATTTTACTATTGAGAATGTTCTACCTCTTTTGCAACAACATGACTCTAGCTTAGTCGATGGTACAGATGTGAGCAGTATGGTCTATGTACTTTTCGATAGGTGAACAAATACTTATTTATACATTTCATTTATGATTCAATTAAAACTAATGTGTTTATTTGTCTGGTATTGTTTTCCTTCCCCATTGAAGTGTTTTGTTACATAAGTGGCAGTATTTCTACAAACCGCATATGCAGTACAATGGCTCGCTCTTGCAAAGTAGTAGTGAAAATTTACACCCGGCACATTTTCTGGCTATTCTAAATTCATATGGCCAAGTGCTAGTATCTGGAAATGATCCAAATTTAGTGCGTAAGGTGTTGCTATCGATGCAGGAAGTAAATGAACGTTGGCGTCTATTCCAACGCGCTCTCTTTCAAGACAGTCTTCTCGTATCATTTCAACGTGCACTTATAAGTATATTATTGTCTGGCGAGGGCTCATTGCATTTTGACTTATTGGCGAATGTACTTTATGCTATGGGACAAGTAGACAATTTGAAACTACGTGATAGTTTCGTGACAGCTGGATTTCCTTTAAATCCTAAATATTTGGATATGATCTGCTTATCAACTGTAAGTGCCTTATGTACACTAGGGCAGCTCTCCAAAAAATTGATGTATGTACATATTTCATTTTAAAGTTTTGGAAATTAGCTTAAGAAAATGTTTTGAAATAATTTATTTAAAAGAATAACATTCACAGGAGAGGAGTTAGATAAAAGTCCAGAATCCTTTAATATTTTGTACTTATCAATGACATTTTGGAGAGGGACTCTCACTAATGTATAACGCTTGATTAAATAAAATGTTCCAACACAGTTTACATTATTAACAGTTAATTTTTTTATTTTTATTTCAATAGGACATTCCAACATTTTCACAAAAATTATCCGAACTGATACAAGATGCGCATAGTGTTCATTTAACGCAGTAGTAAAAAACTAAATTTTTCATACAACATTTAGCATGTGTAGAATATAAGTATATATGCATTTATATGAAGCACATATACTTGTATGCATGTTTATGTATATGTAATAGATCTATAATGATGTATGCATTTTATGTAAGACAAGAATTTTACAGTTTATAAATGGGCGTTTTATAATTATGTATTTGTATTCAAAATCAATTACGTACATACGATAGTGTACTTTGTTATAATAACAATTAAAAATCTACACTTAACATAATTTGCACAGCTTCACATTAAGGTACATTGTACGTTTATTATTTAGTTTCTTTTACATCTATGAGAATATCGATTATATTTTTTCATAGTTGAATACAAATAAACTGTTATATTTTTATTTCTACGTTTTATTGTTACGCATTATTGAAATTTATTACAATTTATAGTGTCATATTTATATTGTAAGTATACTACTACATTTTCTTTTGTGCTCTTGCTAGTTTTATTCATTGCATTATCGTCAAGTGTACAAAGGAGGTGATACAACATTTTCATTCTTTCATCAGGCGGTAGTTTGTACGGAACGAGGCAGGTGATAAGTAAACGTTCCACAAGCAGACGATCTTCAATCCCAGGCATATAATAGCCATGCAAAATTTAATTTTTTATCCAACCAACAGACTCTTTTACCTCGTCAGATAGATCATTAGGCTCACATTTCACCTTTTTATAAATAAATGCTAGGCCATTCATAGCTTCTTTTCGTATTTTAAATTTCTTATCCAATGTACGTTCACGAACAATATGTAATAAATCTTCAGACTCACATACGATATCAAATTCTCTCTTAGCAGTTGCAACAATTGTCATTACAACTTCATAACGAACTGTTTCATCGGAATCTTGTTGGCGAGCACGCAAACAGTCTATGATATCATTTCTCAAATGTGGATGATTGAGTAAGAAGTGCATTGAAGATTGTACACATTTAACACGTATCGCTGATGCAATATCGCAAAAACGTCCCAAAAGCATACGTAATTATGCCGGGTGCTTTTTGGAGAGTTGTGAATCTTTTTCCGAAAACATTTGAGCCAATAGCGATACAGCCTCTACATTTGAAAAAAAAATTTTCACTTTAATTAAGTAGATATTTAAAAAAAAACTTACTCATTCGCTCTATTTCATTTGTTGACTTCAATTTACACTCCAACTATGGTAAAACAGAACACATTAGATTTGGACTTATTTGATTAAGCTCAGAGATGAGATCGTAAATTGTTGCTGTTATTGGAATGTTTTTATCAATTTTGCCCATTATAAGCACTTGGTTAAAAAACTGAAATTACATAAAAATGTATTAGTACCTTTCTTAAGTAAACTACATGGTAGGAGATGGACACACCATTTTTATAACCGGCTCTAATGCGTAACTGGTCTTCCGTACCTGATAGGCATTCTTATTATGAAGGTGTTGTTAAATTGTCAGCTTCCGTAATAAGTGGAGTCATTATATCAATCATAAAGTTTTTTACTTTAGTGCTATGATCGTCACTGAAATTAAATAAATTATTTAGTATTCGCTATCCTTATATAATTACGCATATTGTCACATGCGAAGCGAATACATTTGGCGAGTCGAACAGATTGGCGAACTCACCTAAAATTTGCATTGTGAGTGGCGAATGAACATTTTCGACTGCCATGTTATGTTGCCATTCAAACAAATTCAAAAAGTTCATCCGAATTTGACGTTTCTGTCATTTTTGTGTCATTTGCATATGTTTTTGTTTATTTATTTGTACAAAAGAGCGCGATGTTTGTGTAATTGTAGTAGGTAGCGAGGATGATGCGCGTCAATTGGTAATGGCAGCTCATACCGAGATCATAACAAGTGGTGCTAGTTCGGATACAGATGAGCTGGATGTGGGAAGTAGTGGTGCAAGGAAACGTAAAACCCACAGTGGCACCAATGGTGATTTAATTATAGTAGAAGACGTTTTGCAATCACATCCACTTGAATATAACAATTGGCAATAGCGCAAAAGATGCGCATGAATACATAGTGGTGCGCCTGCGTTACTTCAAACGTTTGTGTCTTGCCACTGCAGCAACATTACAAAAAATTATACCAGATCTTATTAAATCCATTTAACAAATGTGGAACTCTCGCTTGAATTTAATGAAACAAATGCGGGCTTTTGTTCAAAAACAAATTGACCTACATATATTTGAAAGAAGAATGTTTATCCACTACTCGCCCCTCATGCAGTCTTGTACAATGGACTTCACTTACTTATGAGGAGTATGTTGCATCTGCACCCGGAGATTGTCAGTAGTAATCATTTTTTTTAACGTGCCATCGTTTACCCACATTGAAAAACACACAAAAGTTGTTTACTCACTTATTTTATTTTCGGTTAAAATTCTTTTTTCTATCCAAATATATGAATAAACACAAAATTTGTCGCTTATTTTTCTCAAATGCGAATGAAATAAGCATTCGTCAAATTTTGACACATTTGGCGAAGCGAATCTAAGTTTTTCGCTACTGGCAATTCGAGAAGTTCATTTTCGTCACTCATTCGCCACTTTTTGGCGAATTCGCCACAGATTCGCATGCCGCAATTCGAGACGGCGAAATTCGGCAAAATTTTCATTCGCTTCGCATGTGACAATATGCGTAAATATAGCTTGAAAAAAGCTGGCAGATTATTTTCTGACAGTCTTCAATTTCGAGACACATATTAAACGATTTCACGTATGCTAAATTCTCCAGCAAATAAAAATATCTTTTGAAGGAAGCGTCTTTTGCATATTTCAGACCATTTAGCTGTTTAATAAAAAACATAAATATTGTTTTGATTTGGTCTTGATCTTTATATGGTGCTTCAGGTGCAAAAACTCGTAAAATATCAGCAATACAGCAAGCAGCAAGATGTTGAATGTCGCGTGACGAATGTTGAAGGTAATAATCATCTACCAACAGTAACGCCAACTGTATATAAGCATGAACATGTTTCTCATCTTGGCCCATGGCTTGTAAGGCATGAGCTAATGTCTGGAATTATAATTTATTGTGTACAAGTTGTTTCCTATTGGATTAGTATTGTTTTACCTTAAGTCTGCGAATAAGTTCATCTGTTCCTAAATCCTCACTGAGTACCCGACAACCTGGGGGATATCTTACGTCCGCCATAATTTCTGTTACCAAATGCTGCTCTGCTAATTTTCCAGGTAGTTTATACTTAATTTATTGCTGCTTGTAATAAAAATATCCAACTTTTATTGTTTTGCATAAATGCTTAAATGTTGGCTATTAACATCACAATGTCTGAAAGGTTTCGAAACAGTGCTACATATAACTATATCTGCTGAGTTTTCATTTTTTCTATTAACTACATATGAGGCGGTTAGAAGCAAATTGGTGTTAGTCCCTACATCATAGCAAAAACGAAACAAAGCTATCTTACGAAGGACTTAAACAGGTTTGATAAATATCGGCTATATATGTTACAGATACAAATTTGTGCAATTGTTTATTCCAAGTGTGTTTGGTAGTATTGTAAATTTGATACACATGAAACCTGATGAAGTCCTTCGTAGTTTTGAGTAATTGAACTTATTTATGTTCGTTTTTCTTATAATGTAGGGACTTACACCCCTTTGCTTCTAACCGACTCAATTGGTGATGAAAAGCCACCACTTATTTGGGATATGTATCAAGAGATGTGCTTTGGTCCCAGGAGCATGAATATAACTCCGCTGAACAAATTTCACAACTGTTAACAACTTGTGGTTGCGGCAATAATTTGGATCAATTTTTTAACTTAACAATAGTCCAAGGTCCACAATCGCTCTAAACTTTACTTTTCACTTGCTTTTTCGTATTTTGCTTGCTATTTTTTTAAGAATTAAACTTTTCCTTTTGACCGCTTCTTATTTTTGTTTAAAATGGCTAACTCAATTCGCAAAATTCCGCGCTTCACAAATGAAGCGCTGCCATATCGACAAAAAAGATGATTTCGTATGGAAAACTTTTTCGATTTCATCTGTTTTACCATTATGATAGCATTATTTGGTTTCATTATACCCATTTCATTCCGAATTCTCACATGTACAATGGATGTGTTTGTAAATGTCGAGAATTCGTTTGAAAGTATGCGAGTTTCGGTCATTCGATTTTGGCAGGGTAATAATTGTGATCAGCACATATTCTCAAGTCACCATTTGGTTTCAACACTGGAAGTAGTGGCGCGCCCCATTCAGAATGGTCAACTAATTCGAGAACCCCTTATTTTATTAAATCGCGTAATTTTGTTTCGACTTTGTCCATCCATGCTAGCGGCAATGGACGTGGCTTGAAAAATATAGGTTTAGAACCTTCAATTAATGATAATGATACCTTACTGGCATTGTACTTTCCAAGCGAGTCCCGAAAAACACTTGAAAATTCGTTTTTAATATTTCGAGCTAGCTCCTCATTAGTAAGTTTGTTTATTGAATTTACTTGTAAAAGTTCAAAGTTAAATGAGCGTAGAAATGATCTACCTAACAGAGGCGGGTTGCCGTGTTTGTCACAACTACAGTAATCTCTTTCGTAATACCCTTGTACATAATCACCCTTATCGCAGAGTTCGCCCGAACAAGTGTTCGCCTTCATTTTTTTTGTTCGGGCGAACTAGTTCCGCCTATCGGCAATTTCGGGCGAACGAATGTTCACTTCGAAACAGCTGATGCTCTATTGTGAATTAATTGCGAACAAATAAATTACTTGCAATTGTGTAAATTTTGTAAACAAGCACACATTTTCTTAAAATAAAACAAAAATAGAGACTAAAAAATTATAAAAACATGTTTAGTATTGCGCTTAGGTTAGCATTGATTGAGCGCGAGGAGAATATGAACGTGAAAGCGATTCGGAGGCAATTAAGGGACAGTTCTAACCCTTTGGAGCTAAGTGATTCACTGTAAGTTAAAAATTACTATTTTCTGCACTTTTGAATAACAAATTAACTTTTTTAATTTTTCTTAAAAAAAATAATTTACATACATAGCAATAAAGGAATTTTACTTTTTTCCACTCCACTTCACTCTTAACAGGTGGGCCAAGGCTGTTTAAAGATACAGTTAGCTGCTTCCAAAAGTCCGCCACTTTTTCCCGATTCTCTTTTGAAAACCCTCTTGCAATGTCGGGTTTTTGCAACATTTTATCCAGCAGCATTTCCGATTGTGCATTATTAATAGATTTACTCCAAATAATAAAAGTACATATACATATTTATAAGAATATCAATATTCAAACAAAAAATTACTTACATTTCTTTTTCTCTTGTTCGCTTGTAAAATAAGAGTGAACAAATTTGGCATTTTCCGTTGTTCATTTCGCCCGAACAAAGCGTTGCCAATAAGGCGGAATGCTTTTCGAACATGAAAAATGTGTTCGCCACTATCTGCGATAGGGTGAACAAAAACTGTGAATACTTTCGGGCGGAAATAAAACTCGCGATAAGGGTGAATCTGTGCATTGTACTCACCAACAATTTGAATGCGATCACCGCTATAATCCAGATAGGGTGTGTTACAACTTCGTATACTTTTGTTGGTTTTTTGCTTGAAAAATGTTTCCGATATCAGCGTGCATGGTGCGCCTGTATCGCACACCGTCAATGGAAACAGTGTTAGTTACGCTAAAAATAGAATTATTAAAAATATCATCTTTACAATCATCCTTAACCTCACTAAAATTCGATACATAATTTAGTTGTACTTTCTTGCGGCATACTGATGCAAGATGTCCAATTTTTCCAAATGTGTGACACTTGCTCTTCTTAAATTTGCATTTATCCGACTCATGATTTCGCCAACCGCAATGACTACATGTTTTTTTGTCGTTTTTGTTGTTTTGGTTAGGATCTTTGTTGTAATTTTTTGTCTCCTTGACATAGTTAACGCTAACTTCATTGTTGTTTTCAACCTTAGCCGCCATTTTACATTCAAGTATCATGGCTTTTCTTAATGCATCTTCGCACGAAATATTTTCAGTTTCCTTGCAGAGCTTTTCATAAATTTTGAACTTTGCTCCTACGATAAATTGATCCAAAATAAATGCGTTTAAATTTTGGCCAATTTTGCAAGTTAATGCAAGCTTTTTTACGCGAGTATGCCATTCAGCTGCCGTTTCATTGTCCTGTTGCTTGGACGAATGAAATTTTTTTCGCTCTCGAAATACAATTACTCGCGGAGTATAATGTGTCTCCAAAATGGAACATAACTCTTTAAAGGTTTTTTGCCTTGGTGACTGCGGACTACAACGACTGTGTAATACACTGTATGCTGCCGTACCTATGGTCTTAAGCAATATATTTTTCTTTTCGTCGTCTGCCTCGCACTTTAATTCAACCAAGTGAATTTCCAATTTCTCCCGCCATATCGCCCATGTCTCCAAGCTCGGCTCAAATTGAGGCACCATAAGCATGGTTTTCATCAACTCTTCCATTTTTAATTAACAAGGTCGTAATTTTCCAATCGTCGCCAATTTGTGCTGTATTTGTACTTACAAATACCACAAAATTATAATAGTGCCAGAAATAAATATGAGCGCGTGCGAACGTTTTAGAATCTAGTGCTGGGCTTTTATTCAATTCATTCTACTATCGATAGCTGCAAATGTGTTCGTAATCCTATGCAATATAGTAACTTACTTTAGTATGAATAAAGGCTATGTTACATGCATGTTGGTTAATAAGGCCTACACCACATGCGTCCCTCACAGTTGAGTTCTTTAAGTTTTATAAAATTCATTTCTTATAATGATAAGTACATATATATAATTTTAAATATATACATAATGCTATATATAGATATATTTATTTATATATAATGCAAAATATGTATAGAATATATATATGTACTATTCAAAAAAAATTGCGTTTCAAATTATTAAGGAAAATGTATACATGATTAATTTTTAACTGCTTTGCCATGCTAGCGTGGTCTTAAAGTGCGCTTAGGTGTTGCTACATCGGCCGATTGAGGCGTATTCTCTTTGCTGTTTGTCTCATTGACGGCGCTGTCAGGTTGATCATTTGCGAGGAAAGTATTGGAATCAGCCTCTGTATTAATATTACTTTCGGTAGTTTTTGCCGATTCAGACGCTTCATTAGAGTTGCGACATCGAATTTGATTAAGATGTCTTTTGATTGTTCGATTATTTAATAATACACAGCAGGGCCGTGCGCAGGAATTGGCCTTGGGGGGGGGGGGTTTAATTTAGATTTGCATTCACATACATTTTTCACTAAGATAAACATATTTGCTGAAACAGATACCTAGACCCATACAACATAAATTTAAATGTTCTTTAACTTTTTTGAAACTGCATACTCTGATACCTAAAACTATACCCAAGAAAACTTTTTTGGTTTTACACATTTTTCTGTATTTGATAGAGAATTGGTGATATGATGGCATATCCCAGCTAACTAAACGTGCAAAAAAGACTCCTTTCGGACCATAAAACGCTCATTTCTCAGAGCTTTACTCTCCAAAATGAGCTTCTTTCGGAGCCCAAATGGAGCGAAAAATCGCTCTACGCGGGTACTCCAACGGAGACATAAAAAAGAGTCCGAAATGAGTCCGATTTCGATGAATTTGAAGCGTTTTTGACTATATAGTCTTGAGCAAATATATGATTTTGTTGACCTTGGGGTTACTATGGACTAAAAACTCGGTTTTAACTGCTACATTAACTTAACAGTCAATAAAGCTAGAGGCGTTCTAGCATTTGTTAAACGATGGTCTAAAGAAAGAAACTCTTTACTACATTGGCCAGACTGATACTTGAATACGGTTGTATAATTTGGAACCCACGTTACCAGGTCCTCGTGGATCGCTTAGAATCAGTTCAAAAACAATTTTTAATATTTGCCTTAAGAGATCTTCACTGGGATCCCTTGTATAATTTGCCATCGTATACGAGTCGCTTAAAACTAATTAATCTTCACAGCCTTTCTAGTCGGAGAGAACTGCTTGGAACTGTTTTCATGACTAAATTACTAAATAGTTCAATCGTAAGCCCGTTTCTTTTGAGCGGAGTGAACTTCAATGTACCTTCTCGTCCATCAAGACATTTTAAACCACTTATCTTGAAACAGTGTCGAACTAATTTTGAATTAAATGAGCCTTTTCGTTGTTTGTGTCAAGATTATAACTCTCATTCTGGTACGTTTGATATTTCAGACTCACTATGCAGCATAAAAAAGTCAATTCTTTCTATCCTAAATACATATCAACAATTTGCTTTCATATCCTTTGATCCTTATCTTTATTCTTTACAATAACTATTCGCTGTCAACTAATTATTTATTAATTGTGTCATCTATTTTTTATCTACCTTACTTAGCTGATGAGGTTTTCTCTGTAGCTGAGCAGTTTTAGATCTCGACGATTAACAAACCAAAGCCAGACTTAAACGTCCATGAAAAATGCGATCGTTACCTTCTGTTAGGTGAAATAAAAAAAAAACCTCAGAAAATGTTTGAAAACATTCAAATATTTGAACGGTGTCGCTCATCTGCTCTCCAACGTTCATTTTCTCACAATTCTCTTTACGCCTACAACAAAAAGGGTCAGAAAACACTCGAAATCTTTCTTATAATTGAGCCTTGCAGTTCATTCGCTCTGTTAATTGAAACTGCTCACTGTTTTCATCAGTAAAATTAAAAAAAAAAATGCCCATACGCTACACAACTTTATAATTTCGGAAAGCTCCAAGTGCAATTCAAAGTGACGGACTTATGTTTGGCCAACCTTATTCTTTGCAACTTTCACCAATTTCTTCTTCCGTAAAATTATTTTAACTAATTTTGTCAAAAATTATTAGTCAAGATTCAATATAAGATTTATAAACTGTATTTTGAAAACTTTTGCAAAATCATTGCAACTTAGATTTGGCCATGGGGGGGGTTTTAACTATTATGTCAATGTTGACACTATCATTAGTTTTTAGGCAAGCATGAAAAGATTTTTTAAAGGTTTTTACTAAGTTTTCAGCTTGACCATTTGAAGCTGGGTGGCCAGGCGGCGTTAATGTTTGTTTAATACCATTGCAACTTAAAAATTCTTTGAAATCAGCTGAAGTGAACTGTGAGCCATTGTCACTCACCACTAAATCATCTAGACCAAAACGACTAAATGTTTCTCTTAACTTATTTATAACAAAACTGGAAGTTATGTCCTTGGTCTTGAATATTTCTACCCATTTGGAATATGAGTCAATTACAATTAGAAAATACAAATTTCTTATAGGCCCTGCGAAGTCTAACTGAATTCTACTCCAAACAGAATCTGTTGGTTTTCACGAAGTAAGTTTACTCTTCTCTGGGCTAGATTGCAGCGCTTGCCAAGATTCACAATTTTTTATTAACATCTCAATATCATTATCTAACCCTGGCCACCATACGTACGATCGTGCCAGACCTTTTGTTTTTACTATACCCAGATGAGAAAGATAAAGCGATTCCAAAACGGATTGCCTCAACTTCTTTGGAATGACCGTTCTATATCCCCACATTACGCATCCATATTCAACACTTAACTGGTCTGCTTTGTCGCGATATGCTTTAAAGCTCTCATTTTTTATGTTTCGTACAGTACCATTCTGTACCGCATCCAACAGTCTTGAAAATAACGGATCACGTTTTGTCTCTTTAGCGATATCACGAAAACTTAGTGCAATGTGGTTATCAGATTCAACGTAATTTATATAGTTACTGTCTGGAAAATCTTTACCAACAACAGACTGTGGAATTCTTGATAGATTATCAGCGTCGTTAAGACTACCTTTGACGTATTCTATCACTTAATTAAAGCCAGATAAGATTAGTGCCTACCTTTCTACACGGGCTGATGCCATAATGGGTAAACCTTTAGTTTCACTAAAGACTGAAACTAATGGTTCATGGTCAGTTAACAACTTAAACTTGTTGCCTAACAAATATTGTCTTAGCTTTGTTACTGAAAATACAATTGCTAAGGCTTCTTTTTCCAAAGTACTATAGTTTCTTTCACTCTTGCTTAGAGCTCTAGAGACAAATGCTATAGGTTTCAATGAATTGTCAGGAAACTTATGTGATAACACCCCAGCTACTGCATTGTTACAGGCGTCAGAAGTTAAAATTATGGGTAAGTTTTTGTTAAAGTGAACAAGTACTTGATCCGAACAAATATCACCTTTAATTTCTTCATAAGCTTTCTGACATTTCTCTGACTATATAAACTTATAATTTTTTTGTAAAAGTTCGTATAAGGGTGACATTTTTCGCGCAAAATTTTTAATAAATTTTGCATAATAATTAACCATCCCCGCAAACGCTTTTACTTCTGAAATATTTTTAGGAATAGGCGCATTTTTTACGCTTTCTATTCTTTCTTCGGTTTTTGTTAAACCATTCCTATCTATGGAAAATCCTAGATAGCTAATTTTTTCGTGAAAGAACACAGGCTTTTTCGAATTTAAAGTTAAATTTGCTGATTTTAATTAGCCAAAACCAGTCTTAGCGTCTTAATATGCTCTTCCCTATTTTTGCCTGTAATAGTAATGGTATCTTGATAGACTACGACATTTGCGATATTGCGTAATAAGCTTTTAAGAGTTTTTTGAAATATTGCAGCTGCGGGTTTAATACTGTAACACTGTATACGTAAAACGTACCAACAGGCATAAGTATATTCTAGTGGGGCATCTTAATTGACCAACACTCATAATACAATACCCAAAAGCTAATCAGCTGATTTACAATCCACATGTTCTAAGCACTGACGTTTGCGTATGCACATGTTTTACATATTCTCTTTCTTCTGTGCTCAGCCGCCAAATTTGTAAGTTCAACTTTTAAGCAATAAATACATATATTACAATGGCGACGACGGAAAATATTATAATGACACAAATAATTGGCACCGTACCACATTTTAAATATAATGAAAATAACTGGGAAGTGTTCATTACACAAATGCAACAGTTTTTCACTGGAAATAATATTTCCGAAGCAGTAAGAAAGAAGGCGATTTTATTAACCGCGCTGTCCTAAAAGTCTTATATTTTGCTGCAGAATTTACTCAACCCGCTAAAGACAGAAGATGAATCTACGTCGTTTGCAAAGTGCGTAGAAGTTCTAAGCGAGTATTTTAAGCCTCCATCAACAGGCTTTGCAGAACGGCAAAAATTTTACAGTGCCAGCAAAGAAGTCACGGAGAGCGTTAATTTGTTGAACGTTTGAAATATCTGCAGATTTGTTTTATTCATTTAATAAAGGTGATTTACATGTTATTTCAGTGCTACTTACTTTAGTATCCAGAAGGATCTACCCTGATTATTAATTACAAATATAGAATTCTTTAAATAAATGCAACAGCATGAATTGCCTATTTTGGCGGAAAGAAAAGCAAACTTAAGATAATTGACAATAACAAAACGTCAATAGCAAACAAAACGTCAAAGCAACTCTGGCGTTGCCGTATCTCTCGTAACACTCCCCCCCGGTATATCCCTCGGATCTACCGTATCCTGCGAAGCTGCGACCGATAGTACGGCAAGTTTTGTGGCTGGTCTTTCGTAGATTCCGGCGGTTGTCCACACCCGGGCACTTCTAACTTGCTTATCTGAACCTACTTTCACTGAGATAACGCGACCTTTTGGCCAACAGGGCCCGAATCGTGACAGACGTGAACGAGTGCACTATCGTACGATCAAAAATTACGTCAGTCGAAGAGCGAGTGAATAATATCGGATTCTTACAGAAGAAAGTGAACGTATCGTAATTGTCAGTTTTGCTATCGATTATTTTCTCCTTCTTCTTCAGTTTTCAAGGTTACAATAGGGTTTTAAACGTCAAAATAAGGTTGTCAAAATATAAAATTTGTGCAAAGAGACAACGGAACCTAATTTTATGTGTTATTTAAGCTCTAATGAGGGTGAAAACGACGAAAGGGAGGTGCGCAAACTCTTTAAAGACCAAAGTGACCCTCTGCCGCTTTTAAATAATGCGTAAGTCCGGCATATGCATATGCACACTTTTGGCAATCAACCTCTGTACTTGTTTATATTTTGCAGCTTTATTGAACGATGTGGGATGAACAAGAGGTGTCCAATCATGTCCTCACTAAAACTAATCTTATGTCTTATGTGTCATGACAATAAGTCGGTTCCTTCAGTCCCGCAACTAGCTGCAACTTTTTCAGCCCTTGGGAGTGGCGGAGATCAACACGCTATTGGAAGTGATTATTCCTTCAAATCTTAGAAAGAATCGTCCGGAGTTTGTACGTTTCGAAACGGATGATTCGCAGAGCAGCAAAAAGTGGTTTGTGGAAAAACATAAAACTCTTCGAGGCTGATTTACATAAATAAGCACAAGTCTTTGGGTGAAATTTGATATTTTGTCATTTTCAGTTATTGGATGGCTCAAAGCTCCTCCCAAATATGTTTTTCAGCCGTTTTTTCTTACTGACAGTTTGGTATCAAAGTTTTGCCCAAATCGGGATGTTCGCTAATAAATTTCACAATTATGTCCTTTTTCGTTAAATTAAGTTAATTATAGTTTTTCCCTTATCAAAAGTATAGTTAAAATAATAAATATATACAAATTTAAACTCAATACGCATTCATTTTCAAATATTTGCTTCTATTCGTTTCGCCTTCGATCAACAATTTGTGTACGAGCGGCAATTCGAACGAACGAGTACGTCCATCTACCCGTTCACGTTTGTCAAATTTCGATAAATTTGTACGTTCACGGCTGTCATAATCCGATATTGACATTTTTACGTAGCGAGTTGCTCGTTCACGTCTGTCACGATTCGGGCCCAGTTTCTCGGCAAATTGGGATCTACTATGTAAACAATGTCTCCTTCTTCGATTGGCTTTACGTCTTCGAACCATTTAGTGCGGCGCGTTATCACGGGTATATAAGTTAGCACCCAACAATAATGCCAACAACAACTGTAACCCAAACTCAAAGTTGGCACCCAACAATAATGCCAACTACAACTGTAACCCAAACTCAAAGTTGGCACCCAGCAGGTATGCCAACAACAACAGCATCAAATAAGCCAGACGCCTAGTCAGCAAGTGAACACTTAGCTGAGGGCGTTCTCACGATAGTGAAACTCGAGCATACCAATGAACGGCAAATGCCAATGCCATCATTATCACGGGCAACAGTAGCGATCAGGGAAATAGGCATTTAGGTGCAGTCACCGAGTTCTTGTATTCAGTCATAATAACTCACCGAACCGGATTGGTTGCCTGACTCGTGTCAGGGAAATAATAAAAGTTGTGAACAAAAAGCGTTTGCATTTCTGGCGCCCAACGTGGGGCCACGCGAAGTTATCCCTATAAAAGGATACGAAAGTTTACGTGGCCAAGGGTTCGATTCCCACAACAGAAAAATAAATTAAAAGTTTGTAAAAATTACGAAAGTGATTCACCCTTATCGCAGAGTTCGCCCGAACAAGTGTTCGCCTTCATTTTTTTTGTTCGGGCGAACTAGTTCCGCCTATCGTCAAGTTCGGGCGAACGAATGTTCACTTCGAATCAGCTGTTGCCCTACTTCGAATTAATAGTGAACAAATAAATTTGCGTGCTATTTTGTGAATTTTGTAAAGAATCGTACATTTTACTAAAATTAAGTAAAAAAATTATTCAAAAACATATATAGTGTTGGCCTTAGGTTGTTACTGATTGAACGCGAGGAGAATGCAAGTGTGAGGACAATCCGGAGGCAATTTGGAGCTAAGTGCGTTGAAAAAAGTAGTTTTTTTGCAGTTTTCAATAGCAAATTAATTGTTACTTTACTAGTTTTCCGGTAAAAACCGGTAACCGGAGTTTAATTGACTTTTTTTGTACGGCTTAACCAGCTTTTATGAAATTTGCCCTAAATAAGCCAGCATTTAAATATTTTCTAGATATTCTTGGTAGCTCCTTGGAGTCATTGAAACAAAAAATTGGAGTACTTCGCTTTGTACAGTGGATAGCTTGCATTCCCTGAGAAGCGCCAATTTGCGTAGGGATTTTATATGAAGCTGCCAATTCTGGAAGTCTTAGGATGCGCTTATGACGTAAACGTCAAAACATCCATTACAGCACACATATGTAAATCAATTCTGCAATAGAAATGGCGAATGTTAAACTGCACTTTTGTGATCATTTCGTGCTATTTTTTGGACTTTACTTATTTGTTTACTATTAAAAATAAAAGTATATTACTTTAAAAGAATATCTAATATTCAAAACATACAAATGCGTACAATTTGTTTCTTGTTCGCCTCTAAAATAAAAGTGAATAAATTTGCCATTTTCCGTTGTTCATTTCGCCCGAATAAAGAGTTGGCAATAAGGCGGAATGTTTTTCGAACACGAAAAATTTGTTCGCCACCGTCTGCGATAAGGCGAACAAAAACTGTGAATCTTTTCGGGTGAAAATATAACTCGCGATAAGGGTGATTAAACGTGTGTAACACGTTCGGGTTGGATACCCACAAGAGAAAAATAAATTTAACGTTTGTAAAAACACAAAAACTAATTGAACGTGTGTAACGCGTACGAGTTGATACTTACTAATTTAGTCAAAAGGGGGTCAGGTACCCACAAAAAATAAATTAAACATTTAAAGAAAATAAACAAAAGTAATTAAACGTGTACGGGCTAATCCCTATTAAATAGATAAATAAACTATTCAACAACCAACAAGTTAATCAAAAGAGGGTTGGATACCCACAAGAAAATAAATTAAACATCTAAAAAAATACAAATCGTACGGACTAATAACTGCCGAATAAATAAATAAACTAATCAACAATCAACAAGAGGTACAGGCTGCTCCAGCGAGGACAATCGGACAAGGACACCAAAATGAAATCAAATATGAATATCTGCATGTAAGTAGAGTGTTCAGCATACCGTTTAAATAAATAAACAAATAAATAAAGTGTTAGGAGTTTTTGAAAAGTGTTGCCTTGAGAGACGGTTGTTAAGTGTTAGTCTTAAAATGGACCAAGCTCAAATGCAGGCCCTTCTGAATGTTGCGGTTCGCGTGGCGACCGAGCAGACAAAGCGTGAGTTTCAAACTCAGGTGGAGGAACTGACCAGTAGGTTGTCGAGAATGGAAACCACTGCTCGAGTGGTAGAATACGAGGCTGTCACAATTCAGCCTGGCGTTACCTGTGACGAATCACTAGATCTTGTTAAAACAATGCCGGAATTTAGGGGTGATCAGGAAAGGTACGTGTCCTGGAGGCAGGCCGCGCATACGGCCTATAAAGTTTTTGAAAATTATGTAGGAAGCTCAAAGCATTACCAGGCTGTGGGCATAATAAGGAACAAGGTTGTGGGGTCTGCTGATATGGTTTTGTCTTCTTTTAATACGGTCCTGAATTTTCAAGCAATAATCTCAAGGTTGGACTTCACTTATGCTGATAAAAAACCAGTGTATTTGATTGAGCAAGAGCTCTCAATGTTGAGCCAAGGGTCATTGTCGGTAGCTAAGTTCTATGACGAGATAGAACGGAAGTTAACACTTATAATCAATAAAACTACGATAACTCACCGCGGAAATAGGGTACTTATCGAGTCGCTTAGTAAAAAATATCGCGAAGATGCCCTTCGCGTCTTTATTTCTGGCCTTAATCGGCCATTGTGCGATATTCTCTTCTCGTCGCAACCCTCGGATCTACCCTCTGCACTGGCATTGGCCCAGGAACTTGAGTCGGAAGGACGAATCTTTTACCTCAGGTCCCCGGTTCATACCAATATTCACCACAATACCGTAGGGTCCCAAATGAACAATTACGACATCGTCCGGTCCCGATGGAGGTGGACCCATCTCTCTCACGTTTTAGGCAAACCGGCCTACAACCGGCGCCATACAATGATGCCCGACAAGTGGTTCAGGGTTCTTCCCGAAACCAAAATAATGGGAACCCGCGCAACTCGACGGTACCCACAACCACCCAAGGTAATTCGCAGCCGGCCACGGTTGCACAAAAACGACAACACGGAAGCGAACGCTACCCCACCCCAAAAAAGGAACGTATTAACCACCTCTCTCATGAGATGAATGATTTGGAGGGCGAACTTTATCCGAGTGAAGACGACTGCGGCTATGCCAACTGTAATTTCGACGAGCGGTTTGAAAAAAATGAATTTGATCCAAGCGATGACGTTAATTTTTTAGAGGTGGGTCCCTCTTGCCCTATGTCAGCAGGACACTACGGGGGAGAGGTCTAAAGTTCCTAGTCGATACAGGTGCCGCCAAGAGTTATATTAAAAACTTAAGCACTCTTAAGGGAATCAAAAGCCTGCAGAGACCCTTCACTGTTAAATCTATACATGGCACCGAAAAAGTTGAGCAGTATTGCACAATAAATATTTTTAATAATAACTTTGAGTTTTTTATCCTCCCTAGTCTTGATACATTTGACGGTATCATTGGCTTCGATCTTCTTAGGGAGGTTAACGGTAATATTGATTTGAGAAACGCAGTTTTGAGACACGATGGAGGTTGTGAAAGATTTTTTTGTTACCGCTGCCCAGACGTAAATAAGTTAGCTTCATCGGACCACAATTTGGCGGGGGCGGAGCAGAGCACCACATCAATTCTGAAGCGACATGCTAGGGCTTTCGCTGATCCAGACGAGACTCTGCCATACAGCACTAACATTGTTGGAACAATTAGAACCATTGACGATCTCCCGGTGTATTCTAAGACCTACCCATACCCCATGGCAGCAATGGAATTCGTGAACAATGAAATTTCAGACATGCTGCGCAATGGTATTATAAGGCCATCCCGTTGTCCCTACAACAACCCAATATGGGTGGTAGATAAAAAGGGGCATGACGAAGAGGGTAAAAGGAGGTCGCGTCTGGTAATAGACTTTAGGAAACTTAATGGCAAAACCATAAGCGATAAGTATCCAATCCCTGATACTTCTGTTATTTTATCAAATATGGGAGGCTCTGCTTTTTTTCAACAATCGATCTGAAGTCGGGCTTCCATCAGATTAAATTGGCAGAGAAAGACCGTGAGAAGACAGCTTTCTCCGTAAACAGTGGGAAGTATGAATTTTGCAGACTTCCCTTCGGTTTGAAGAATACTCCAAGCATTTTTCAGCGGGCCATCGATGACGTCTTAAGAGACGAGATCGGAAAGACATGTCACGTCTACATCGACGATGTGATCATCTTTTCCAAGACTGCAGAGGAGCACGGTGAAGTTATACAATGCTAATATGCGCGTGTCTGCCGAAAAGTCTAAATTCTTTCGGCAGAGCGTGGAGTTCCTTGGATTTACTGTGTCTAAGGACGGCATAAAAACCTGCCCCGACAAGGTAAAGGACATCCTTAACTTCGAGGTTCCAAGATCACTTCGAGCATTGCGCTCATTTCTGGGACCCGCAAGCTATTACCGTCGCTTTGTGAGGGATTTTGCAACGATTGTTAAGCCACTGACGAGGTACTTGCGCGGTGAAAATGGGAACATTAAAGCCAGCCAATCGAAGAAAGTCGAAATAACTCTGGATGATGAGGCACTAGGCGCATTCAATAGAGTAAAGAAAATCCTTGCTTCTGAGGATGTATTGCTCCTATACCCCGACTATGAAAAGCCATTCGAGTTGACCACTGACGCATCATCTCATGGCATAGGCGCCGTCTTGTCTCAGGGCGGGCGACCTATCACAATGATATCAAGAACACTTTCGCAGACTGAGGAGAACTACGCTACTAATGAGCGGGAGTTGTTGGCTATAGTCTGGGCCCTGCAAAAACTTCGGAACTACCTATACGGTGTGAACAACCTAAAGATTTTTACCGACCACCAACCTCTGACCTTTGCAATATCTGATAAAAATCCGAATGCCAAGCTCAAGAGATGGCGAGCCTTTGTTGAGGAGTTTTCTCCGCAATTCCATTACAAACCGGGAAAGGAAAACCTGGTTGCTGACGCATTGTCCCGGCAACATATTTTTTATTTATTTTATTTTATTTTAAGTCGACACTAACATAAAGCGGTCGACTGATGGCGAATGTATAACATTCTATTATAAAATACAAAGTGTTACAAAAGAAAACTTAACATAACAAAATAATCTTAAGTCTAACATATTCCACAAATGGATGGTTGGAGAGGCCGAGTCTCCGTTCCCCCTGCCATTCGGTCCATGTGATCATTCAAATACATATATGCTCAGGAATCCTATAGTATAGTTAACAATATTAGCTCAGTAGGGAGCAGATGCGTAGTGCCCAGAAGGGGGCGCATGAGCCTGGAAGGACTCTGTAGGATAAGTATTTATATGTAGTGCCCAGATTATAATCTGCCACTAGCAGGACAGGACATGTTCCAATCGACGTACTATTAGCTCAGTAGGGAGCAGAAGCGTAGTGCCCAGAAGGGGGCGCATAAGCCGGGAAGGGCTCTGTAGAATAAGCTCTGATATGTAGTGCCTAGGATATAATCTGCCCATAGTATGGCAGGACGTGTTCCAATCGAAGTATAGATGAATATTTCTGGTTATGTATTTAAGGCTTATTGCCATTTTTTTTATTCAGGACTGGATGGTTCGAGAGGCCGAGTCTCCAAACCATCCAAGAGATTAAAGAGGAGTGAAAAGGACGTGTTTCCAATCTACTTTTAAAGTCTGGTTAGATATGAAAGTATGTCGTTACGTAAAGTGGCAATTGTGCGTTCAAATCTTAAACAGCAAGACAAGTCATTGTAGTACGAACACCAGATAAGCAGGGGACTATTTTTGACGAAGTTTGAATGACAAAGAGGTAAATGAAACGAGACGTAGTGTCTGGACCTTCTAGCAGGTACAGCAAAATTTAGTTTGCCTACTAGTTCAGAAGAGTCAATTTCACCAATAATCAGCTTATGAAGAAACATTACTCCTAGTAAAATCCTTCGATGTTCCAGAGTGGGTAAATTTATTAGAAGAAGCCGGTTTCTGTAAGGGGGTAGATTAATATTAGGGTTCCAATTGAGTCCGCGTAAGGCAAAAATTAGGAATTGCTTTTGTATAGACTCAATTCGTTGTATATGGTTTTGATATACGGGACACCAAACACACGAGCAGTACTCAAGTATAGGGCGGACTAACGATGTGTAGAGCGTCTTAGTGAGAAACGGATCATCGAACTCTTTAGCCCACCTCTTCACAAATCCTAACATACTCTTGGCTTTGTTAGTAATCGAAGAAATATGCATATTAAAACACAGTTTAGCATCAAAAAGGACACCTAGATCGTCAACAAATGATATGCGCACTAAGTCGGTATCATTTAATAAATAGGATGTCAGAACTGGCTTCGTTCTATGGAATGTCATTTGTTTACATTTGCAGCAATTTAACGCAAGTAAATTTACCGTGCACCAGCCATGGAATGAGTCCAAATCTGCCTGGAGAAGAGCACCTGCCGACTTGTCAGAGGGACAATACGTGTAGCAAAGTTTAACATCATCCGCGTACATTAAGGTTTTGGAATATGAGATAACCTGCGGTAAATCGTTTATGAACAGAGTAAACAGCAATGGGCCCAAATGGCTCCCCTGAGGCACACCCGAAGTTACGTCAATGGATTTGGAAGTTGAGTGATTGAACATAACTCTTTGAGTCCTGTTTGTAAGGTAACTTGTAAGCCATGCTAAAATATGAACCGGAAAACCGAGTAAATCCAGTTTATGAACTAAAAGCTCATGATTCACGGAATCGAAAGCTTTGCTAAAGTCAGTGTAGATTACATCCGTTTGATTTCTTCTCGAAAACCCGTCGATTACTAAGGATGTGAACTCAATCAAGTTGGTAGTGGTTGACCTACGAGGAATAAAACCATGTTGACAAGGGGATAATAAAGACGTACACTGATACTGAAGCTGTTTGGTAATGATCTGTTCAAAAGTTTTAGGAATAGCTGAAAGCTTAGCAATGCCTCTGTAGTTCTCAATATTTGATCTGCTACCTTTTTTATGCAAGGGAAGAATAAAAGATTCTTTCCAGCGAGATGGGAATGATGCGGAATCAAGAGACAGATTGAAAAGCATTAAGATCGGCCGAGATAAGTGCTGCGCACAGTACCTAAGCACACAGCTAGGGACCCCATCGGGACCCGGGGAGAATATGGGCTGCAGTGATTCAAGGCTCTGAACAACAATGTCAATATCAATAACAGGGTTCCTGACGTTATTGGAACTAGCCAAATAATATGGATACTCCTTAACTTGGGAACTGCTGGAGGAGTAGGTTGATTTAAAGAATTCAGAAAATAATTCTGCAATATTGTCATCGGTATCAGCACTCTTACACCCAAACGTAAGCGACGATGGAAATCCAGAGACCTTGCGTTTAGAGTTAACAAAGCTATAAAATTTTTTAGGGTTGTTGAAAAATTGAATTTTGCAACACGTTAAGTAATCCTTATAACATAACTGATTCAGACGCTGAAAGTTAGAACGGGCAACTAAATACTTCGAGCAGTCAGCAGATGTGCCAGATCTCTTGAATCGCTTGTAAAGTCTAGATTTAATATTATTAAGTCTAACAAGTTGACTTGAGAACCATGGTGCCTTCCTCGACTTAGCCTTGACGTAGCGAGATGGAACACAGCTTTCAAAGAAGCCATAAAGAGAAGTGTAAAATAAGGAAGTTGCTGATTCGATATCTGTACAGGCATAAAGTTCAGACCAGTCATGGTCAGCAATCAATTCGTTTAGCATACCGAAATCCGCTTTGTAAAAGCATCTGACACGATGCTATAAATGCGTTGGATTGCGAACGGTCAGACAGCGTGATAGCGAATAGTGAGGAGTCCCTTACCCAGACTATTTCGACGGTGTCAAATCCTTTGAACTGTTTTCGGAATCAAATTGTTCTTGAGGAGGGTGACTCATTCCCGAAAACCACAAAAACAATTTTTAAGTCAAGGATGAGACACCGTATATTTTTCAGTGGTCCGGACGAACTTATGCGCGCAATGAAAGAATGAGTTAATGCAAACGTTGTGAACGGTGTGTTGTGTGACTTGCCGACTCTTGCTAAAATGCAAGACAAAATACTTACCGAATTTCCCGCAGTCAAGATACGGCATACAAAAAAACAGGTCATAGACGTCTTCAATAAAGATGACCAGCTAGAGATTTTACAGACAGAGCATAACAGGGCCCATAGATCGTTGCGTGAAAATGTACGCCAAATCCTCGACTGCTACTACTTTCCTGGCATGAGAAAAATGCTAAAGGAAATAATTTCTAATTGTAAGGTATGCCATGAGGCTAAATACCAACGGCATCCACCAAAACCGGGAATAGGGGAAACGCCTATTCCATCGTGCCCAGGGGAAATTATCCATGTGGATATTTATTCCACAGACAGGGCTCACTTTCTCACATCCATAGACAAATTTTCAAAATTCGCTGTGGTATTCCCGATAAAGTCTAGAGCTATAGTTGATGTGAAGGAACCCATGTATGAATTGCTTAACTTTTATAAAAATACCAAAACATTAGTCTGCGACAATGAAAAGTCCTTAAACTCGGAGACAATTAAGGCAAAACTAAGAAATCATTTCGGTGTGGAAATTTATACCACACCCCCTGCACATAGTACTTCGAACGGTCAAGTTGAACGGTTTCACAGTACATTGTCTGAAATTGCCCGTTGCCTGAAGCTAGAAGGTAAAGTATCCGACACAATTGAATTGATTCTTCTCGCAACATCAAAATACAATCGCACAGTCCATTCCGTAACGCAAAAAAGGCCTATAGATATAATTCATTCTATTCCTGAAGAACTTAGGGAGCGAATCCGACTCAGGCTGTTGGAGACTCAACAGTCAGACTTGGCAAGACACAATGTGGGAAGCAAATTGCGACTCTATAGCCCAGGGGAAAAGGTCGTCGTAAAGACAAACAAAAGAATAGGTAACAAGTTCACAAAACTCTATGTCGAAAAAACGGTGCAGAAGGACCTTGGGTCAACTGTTCTAATAGACAACAGAAAAGTTCACAAAAGTAACTTACAGCCTCATTCTCTTTGACGATAACGTGCCCAAAACGATCGTCGTTTGTGTGTTGGTAGCATGAATAGCAATACGATAGCCAAAACCATAGTCAACACGATAACAGCTGACCCTTACGTAACGAAAGTGCTTAATCGGTAATCTGTTTGACGATTATCGTCTGACAATACGAAAACAAAGTGTCAAAATCAAACAAGAAGGAAATTGCTATCGTTGTTGAACAAATGGAAGCCGCAAACACAAGAAGTAAGTATTATTATTCAATTTTCCACTATTGTTGTTACTTATTGTTATTTATTTATTTTAAAAGATTCTAAAAAGAATCCTAGCACCCAGTTTCGATTGCTTGTGAACGAGCTGGAGGCAAATGTTGAACTGACGAGAGGAGCACTAGTGTATGGAGCCTGTAAGGTTGCCTTCGAGGAGGAATAAAGGAAGATTGCCTCAAAGAAGGGACGTGTTTAGCAGTTGCTTCCTAAAGGAAGTATCACCGCACATCAAAACTATGAAATACATAACTATTCACAGAAATAAATAGTTAAAAATTATCTTATGAACTATTGATACCGATGGATTTTGATATCCCTTCCAATATGATTGTGATAATTTTAGCAGGTGTTTCCTAAAAGAAACAATTACCCAAACGTTACTTACTTAGCGTCTGGTAAATCTGTCACATTAGTCACATCACTCCAACTCTGCCGTTGGATTCTCAGCGCACCTTCCTCCGACAAAGCCAAAGCAACAGCTTGGTACATAATTATAAACGAAATATTCACGATTTTTTTATAACATAAAAATTATTAACTTTTTCACAAAGTCAAAACGCAGGTGCACAGAGTTGCAAAATTGACATTTCATTTCGTTTAGCTGGCGATAGACGTAAGCCTACATGATAATCGTCAACGTAACATTCATGCTACCAAAAGCACACGATATCGTCAGGGCGGGTATCGTTCGTTAAGCGTATCGTTCGTCAAAGAGAATGAGGCTGTTAAAGTACTAAGAAACGCCTTTCGTATCGTTGCAGATATATAATTTTTCTCGGCCTCTCGGTCGAAACAAAGGTACTTAATTACACCAGTTCTTACTACATCCCTCTCACAACCGGTAAGGTGGCCATTCACGAACAGCACGGATTTTTATTGCACAAAACAAACGTATCCCTTTATGAGACAATAGTTGATGACACGACCAGGCTATCAGAGCATTTTCCACAGTCACATATGCGGCGTCTACTGGGAAGTGACGCGGAACAGATGACACTGCTGCTGGATGCTGTCAGGGTACATCACCGCCATGCTCGTAGCATCAACGTGTTAGGGACTGCCCTAAAATATATCGCCGGAACGCCTGATTTTGATGACTTCCTGAAGATCGAATTTAAAACTGAAAACTTGATAGAATCACAGGAGCAACAAATCTTGATCAACTCAAAAACACAGGAAAAGATAAATGAATTGACAAATACTGTTAATGAACTGCTCGAAAACGCCAAGCGAACCCAAATAGATACTGGCAACCTTTTTTCTCTGGCAACCGCTAGGAACAGGGCGATGATGATGGAATTAGAGACCGTCATAACGTCCGTCACCCTGGGTAAGGTAAATATAATCAACCCTATTTTGTTGAGCGGTATTGAAGTAAAGAACCTGCTGGATGCTGAGCACTCTGCCAACGTAACTATAAGTGATTTACTACAAGTTTTTAAGATCAAAATATTTCAAACTAATGAATGTATTTATTTCCTTATAAAATATCCAAAGATAGCTAGTGTTTGTAATTTGTTGAAGATGTTGCCCGTGATACACGACGGAAAGCTTGTATCATTGGAGACAGAGGATATAGCGGAATGCAAGGGAAGTTACATACCACTGCACAATTGCAAGGAAGCCCTAATGTCGAGCTTTTGCCAACCTTTGGGAGATAGCCCGTGTGCAATGCAGCTTCTGAACACTCACTCAGCAACCTGCAAAACGACATCAGCTGACCACGTAGCTGCCATAAGGGAAATCGATAATGGCATTGTACTAATAAACAACCAACCAGCAACACTGTTCGATGGAACCTTAACAAGGCTGACAAGGGGAACCTTTATAGTAACCTTTGACGGGGAAATTACCATTAACGCAACCACCTTTTATAATTGGAATAAAATAGCCCACTCTCGTCCCGAAGCTGCTCCTGCGCAGATTATAAATTTTACTGACCACATGACTCTATTGTCACTTCCATACTTGGAAAAAATCAACATAAAGAGTCTCAGGCACATATCGCACCTAGAGAATCTTGTTCATATCCGCTCAGCACAGTCAATGGGCGCTTTGTCACTTGTCGTGGTAGCAGCTATCATAATTTTTGCGGTTGGTCGGATACGAAAACGAAGAACCCGAGCGAATCTAGACATTGCCATAATAGAAGCCGCGAACGGCTTCACTTCAAGCGGGGGGGCAGTTAGCACCCAACAATAATGCCAACAACAACTGTAACCCAAACTCAAAGTTGGCACCCAACAATAATGCCAACAACAACTGTAACCCAAACTCAAAGTTTGCACCCAGCAGGTATGCCAACAACAACAGCATCAAATAAGCCAGACGCCTAGTCAGCAAGTGAACACTTAGCTGAGGGCGTTCTCACGATAGTGAAACTCGAGCATACCAATGAACGGCAAATGCCAAGTCATCATTATCACGGGCAACAGTAGCGATCAGGGAAATAGGCATTTAGGTGCAGTCACCGAGTTCTTGTATTCAGTCATAATAACTCACCGAACCGGATTGGTTGCCTGACTCGTGTCAGGGAAATAATAAAAGTTGTGAACAAAAAGCGTTTGCATTTCTTATATTCGCGCAACCAGCGCGTCCAGAAAACGTCTGCTAATTGTTGAGCATATCTCCAGCCACTTCTCAACTGCTTTGGATTTTCAACAGGTTCCATTAACGGTTTCATTCCGCTAGAGCTTCCGAGAAGGAAATGGTTCGGGGTGAGGGCCTCGTCTTCGTTACTACCGATCGGGATATAGGTTTATGGCCGTGAATTAACGATGGATTCGACCTCCATTAGCGCGCCACGAAGCAGTTCATCAGAGGGCCGCGATGACATTAATACGCTCGAAAGAGTGTTCTTCACCGAACGTACAAGGCGCTCCCAAGCTCCGCCCATATGTGGTGAAACGGGTGGTATGAACTTCCCCTGCATAGAAGAGTTTGTAAAGTTGCTCACCATTTTATCTTTATCCATTTCCTGAAACGCTGCCTTGAGTTCTCGTTCTGTTGCCTTAAAATTTGTAGCGTTGTCACTCCAGAATTCACATGGAACGCCTCGCCGAGCCATGAAATTACGAACCGCTATAATACAAGAGTCTGCGGATAGCGAGCAAGCTATCTCCAGATGCACCGCTCTGGTAGTAAGGCATGTGAAGAGAACGCCATACCGTTTTTCGGTGCTCCTGCAAACTGCTACTAGTATAGGTCCGAAATAATCTACACCTACATAGGTGAACGGGCGAGAAAACGATGCAACCCGCGCCGGCGGTAGCGAACTCATCTTTGGTGGTTTAGGCTGTGCGTTACGGTGCTGACAGAATCGACACTCACGACGAACTTTATTTACAATCACTCTTAGCCTTGGTATGTAGAATTTCTGGCGTAATTCGTTGACTACAGTTTCTGTATTGCTGTGGTGATACTTTATGTGATATTCTAGGACAATAAGCCGAGTTATGTTGTGAGTCGGGATACCCAGCCAAGCTAACTCTGCCACCAACACGCAGGAGGAAGACCTTATCGAGATAAGGCGTCAGCTTGTATATAGGACTCTTTCGGCTCAAAGGCTTTCCTTGCGAAAGTACACAATTTTGTTTCTCCTCTCGCTCGATTACCTGGTGAAGCTGTGGTTTGGCCCTACGATAATGTTTCCAAACTCGAACGCATAGAAGAACTGTCGCCATGGCACGTAAAAGGCGTGGCCATCGTGAAAAACGTTGGTGTATGGACGGATACATTTGATTTGTTAGGGTCGTGTCGTGGTAGCCTACGTAGCGAGGTTTGAGTTCTTCGTTGGTGGCCTCAATACTGGTCAAGTTGTTCGGCCAGAGTGTTTCATCTCGTATCAAAAACTCCGGACCTTTGAACCATCGGCTCTCACTGGTTATATCTGGCGTGGTATGCCATTTGGTGGCGTCGTCCGCAACGTTATCTGCTGAAGGAAGCCATCGCCAATCGTTCACCTCCGAGGACTCTAGCAGCTCGCTTACTCTGAATGCGACAAATTGGGAGTAGCGTCGATGATCCGAACGTATCCAGGCTAAGACAGTGCGCGATTCCGTCCAGAAGATCTGACGTTGGATTTGTAGTGTGTGCGACGCGAGTACGCCTGCTACTAGTCTGACGCCTAAGACTGCGGCCTGTAGCTCCAGGCGGGGAATATACAGCATCTTTAATGGCGCTACCTTTGATTTACTGCCTACTAGCGAGCATTGTACGCCTCCCTTGTAGCGGTGACGTAGATAACATACGGCAGCATACGCATTTTCGCTGGCATCAACGAAGATATGCATCTCCAGCTCAGATCCCTCTGCCAAATTGGTAAAATGGCATCGCGGTATTCTTAAACTCTCTATCTTAGGAAGAAGCTTTACCCATTTTTGCCAGCTTAGGTATTGTTCACCAGATATTGTGTCATCCCATAGGCGCCCTGATCGCCAAATCTCCTGAAATACAATTTTTGCATAAATTACGTAGAGGTTAAGAAACCCCAAGGGATCGAAGATACTCATTACGATGCTTAAGACTTCCCTCTTGGCAGGGCAGCGCTCATTCAGTAGCAAGCCTTTGTGCTTGTTTTGATTATCCACCCGGAAAGTAAAGGCGTCTTCTTTTGTTAGCCACCATAAGCCTAAAACCTTTTCGGCGGACATATCTTGGTCGGAGTTCAAACTAAGGGCGTCGTTTACTTCATTAACTTGGAGCCCTTGAAGCACAATATCAGAGTTTGAGCGCCAATTTCTTATATGGAATCCACCTTGCTTATGAACAAAACTGACTTCCTTTGCCAAGCGAATAGCCTCCTCCGGCGTGTCGACGCTGTCTAGCATGTCATCGACGTAGTGGTTGTTGACGATGCACTCCACAGCTCTCGAATGGCTACCTCGGAAATGTTCAGCGTTAAGGTTTTTCACATACTGAGCACTGCTGGGTGAGCAGGTAGCTCCGAACGTCATCACTATCATGACAAAGACCGAAGGGTCAGTAGCTCCCGGCGGAAGCCACAAAAAGCGTTGGTAGTTTTGATCTTGCATTCGTATCCTTATCTGGTGGAACATTTCCTGGATGTCACCACTTATAGGTACCGCTCTTTGACGGAACCTGCGCAGAACGGATACCAGGCATATAGTTTGATCCGGCCCCTTCATAAGCATCGAGTTGAGAGAAACTCCCTTGGTTTTAGCGGCAGCGTCCCAAACAATGCGGATCTTTTGCGGCTTGTTTGGGTTGCGTACGGAAAATATTGGCAAGTACCAGCACCTTCTATCCAACAATGCTTCATCTCCTAACTGCTTGGCGTACCCTTTCTCCACATAAGTCGCGATCTTGGATGATACAATTTCTGCGAGATCAGGCTCACGGATGAGTTTTGCTTGTAAACACTTGGCCCTCCTTAGAGCAGATGGTAGGCTATCCGGTAACATGGCCGGGGCATGTTTCCAAAGGAGACCAGTTTCAAAGCGCCCGTCAACGCGTTTCGTAGTAGATTTCAATAGTTCGATTGCATGTTCCTCTTCCTTGGAAACTAGGCTGGTGAGATTGGGGGTGACTTCAAGATTATCTAGGCACACGTAGTTTTTTACAACTTGTAGTAGCTCTGTATTAGCCGCAGTGTCGCAGTTACAAATATGAAATGCGTGGTACCCCGAGCGAAGGTTTTGTTTCCCAGTAACGCCCTTTAGAGTCCACCCCAGACGTGTCTTCTCGGCAACTGGCTCGCTGTCATTTCCCTCACGAGATCGCAAACTTACACCTAGACGACTGTTGTTAAGACCAATTAGCAACTTTGGAGTAGCATCCACATAGGAGGGCAATGGTAGGCCCTTCAAATAGTTATATCTAGTTTGTAGCTGTTTAGCGTCGATCGTTTGCGTTGGTAATTCAAGCCCCTTCACCGTATGTACGTCTTTCAGTACAACACGTCTTTTCGCGTTGGCTCCAGAAATTTTCAAATCTAGCATCTGCTCGAACTCGTCCTCATAGCGATGCGTGTTTGCAGTCCATTTCAGACATAGAGGCTGCGGTGTGCCCTTCAATTGTAATTTCTCCTGTAACTCGACATCCATGAGTGTAAGCGAGGAACCATCGTCAAAAAAGGCGTACGTGTGAAGCTCTTTGTTGTTATTGTACAACGTCACAGGCAAAACTCGAAATAGAATGGAATCAGTTTCATCATGGTGGACATTGGGTCCTTGATGAGTAAGTGATGAACTCACTGGAATGGATTGTGTATTATGCAGCAAGGGGTGGTGGCTCAACGAACAACCATTAGTACCACATATGGCAGTAGATGGGCACTACAGGCGATGGTGCACTTCCAAACAACGGCGACATATAGCGTTTTGGCGTATTAGCTTCCATCGTTCGGCCCTGTTGGCAGTGATAAATTTGTTGCATTGGCTCAGAGAGTCACAACTACCGTGACAGACAACACACGATCCATTTTCGTCTTTACTCGCATTGGCATTTAAGTAGCCGCGTTTTACTGCAGACTTAGCAGTGGTGGTAGGTACGAGTACACTGTTTGCGCCTTGTGCTAGTTCAAACAGCCAGTCTGCGAGACTTTCCAGGTTACATGAACGTAGCCTCAACTTGTGCATACCCCAAAAAGCTGCCAGTAAACCCGGTAATTTATTAACTAGTTCTTGCTCCAATTCCGGGTTGTTCAGGTGGCGCATCATGTTCGACGCTTTCATTGTCGCACAAACATTTTGCACCTCCAACGCCAAATCGACCAAAGCGTCTAGTCGGTTTTCTTTCACCACTGGTATTTCGCGAATTTTAGTTAGTAGCACGGCGATGATAAGCTCGGGGCGGCCAAATTTCATTTTAAGGGTGTCAAGAATCTGTGGAACGCATGAGGAATGTAGTAGAAGATTTTTTACCGAGTTTCGTGCCGCTCCCTCCAAGGCCTGTCGCAAACGTAACAAATTCTCTACGTCGGAAAAATCGCACATCTCCGTCGTCTGTTGGTAGGTTGCGAAGAATAACGGCCATTCTTCTGGCTTGCCGTCAAATTTCGGTAGGTCTTTGCCAAGGCTGGTTCGTGCAGCGAGCTGGTTTTTTGTGAGACACCGCTGAGGTTTTAGTTCTGCTGAAACACGCTCCTCCGCCGCTCCAGCAGACCTGGGCTGTTCGGGTTTCTCCGGCAATAATTTTGGCAACCAGGACGTATTGGCATCGGGGCTAGTTTGAGGAATCACAAGCTTCTCAAGAACGCACAGCTTCGTTAGCATTGAGCTGATTTGGGACTGAATATTACTTTCAAACGCTTCTTTTGGTTCCACGTGGCCCACCTTAGGGCTACTGGGGAGCACGTCTGTAGTCTGTAGACCCGCGGTTGGTGCTTTTGGTGGCGCTGAAGTGGGCGGAGTTGGCCCAGTTGCGCTAAGCCACTTTTGTACCGCGATCGGGTCCATGTCGTCTTCAGCTTCCTGTTGGCTCAGAAGAATTTTGCGTCTGTTGAGTAGCTCTTCTTTTCGGCGCAGGATTTGAAACTCTTCTTCAATAATTTGAGCCTCTGCACGTTGTCGGCGAGACATTGCTGATCCATTAGTTGTTGTACTACTTACTGACGCCCTAGTGTGACGACTTGTTGTAATAGCAGCCATGACGGGCGTACCTGAACTCGCAGCGCCTGGTGTAGCATTTTCTGGTAGTTGTTCTACCTGTTCATTCTCCCTACCGGCCCCTTCATTAGGAGGAGCACATACAGTTTTTACTGTATTTATACTTTTACCTGACGATGAAGCCGAACAGTCTGCACAGTGCCAGTCCACGTGCTCAATATCGGCTGTAACATTCACGCAGCTAGAATGGAACCAGCGATCACAGGTATCGCAACATACCATCTCCAAATTGTCTGCTTTTGAGCAGATTTTACAATTATAGTTACCCGATTGCTGACCGCTGGACATTTTGTAAACTATGATGCACAATAAAATATTTCAAAGATGTTATTTAACAAGGCAATAGATCCCAAGTCCAAAGTCTCAAAACGCATTTAATTTGTTGAACGTTTGAAATATCTGCAGATTTGTTTTATTCATTTAATAAAGGTGATTTACATGTTATTTCAGTGCTACTTACTTTAGTATCCAGAAGGATCTATCCTGATTATTAATTACAAATATAGAATTCTTTAAATAAATGCAACAGCATTGTTGCGGCTAGGAGGTGGTTCTGAATAAAACAGTCCAATATAGTTTTCGATCATTAGGGATCAGTTTTATATCCTACATATGTTAGAAAATAAAATTAAAGGATTTACAAGTATATCTTTAAAATTTGTTCTTACATTTTTGTCTGCCTCCTACTCGCTTGCCGCCAAAATTATATCTACCATGAATTTGCAAAATTAATGTCAATTTACCGAGCGAGGGAGTTTTCAATATTGCCAGATGGGCCAGATCATAAATTCTCTTTTACATTTCATTTTCGTTAAGAACAAAGTTATACAAGGAACATTGAAAACGATAACAGTGTTGTACACGAAAAATAACTACGTAAACATAAATAAGACCTCATGGACTCTCGCCAACATCCCGACCACCGTGAATCTGGTCAGGTTCACCAACATCTAGTCTGGCGAGCACGCACGCCGGTCGCCTGAACACCCCCATCTTCGTTCGCACCTCCGCCACTCTGACTTGGTTGTCCTTGCCTGGGTACACTCCAATGATTCGCCCCAATGGCCACTTGGAGCGATGAATGTTGCTGTCACACAGCAGGACTAAATCTCCAACGCGTAGTGGTTCAACTGGTTGGTACCACTTGGTTCGCCGGCACAGATCGGGAAGGTATTCCGCCAACCACCTTTTCCAGAATCGATGTTGTGCTTGCTGCACTCTCCTCCACTGTTTTCTGGAGACTGTGTGCTCCTCCTCTCGCGGATGAGGGGTCTGTTCTGAGTTGGCAGTACCTATAAGGAAATGGTTAGGTGTTAAGGTATCGTCGGTGGGTGCTTCTAAAGGGATATGCGTTAGCGGCCTACTATTCACTAAATTCTCGGCCTCACACAAGAAACTGTATAAACTGTGTTCTGGTAAGTTCTCCTCGTACAGCGCATGTCCGATGGCCCGTTTAACGCTACGAACCAGGCGTTCCCAGCAGCCACCTACGTGTGGATTCAATGGGCAGTTGAATACCCACTCGATACCGTCATTCGCCAGTGCGTCGGCAATCTTACCGTTGATGAAATCCGTACTTTGCCGTTGTAGTTCTTTATTAGCGCCGATGAAATTTGTGGCGTTGTCCGACCGTATGCGGATTGGTGCGCCGCGTCTGCACATAAAGTTACGGATACACAGCAGGCATGTGTCAGTGCTGAGGTCCTTGGCAATTTCCAGGTGTATAGCGCGCGTTGTCAAACAAGTGAATAGCGCTATCCAACGCTTTTCCTTTCGCCTGCCGATTGTCACGAAGAACGGTCCCATATAATCCAGCCCGGTATAAGAGAATGGCCTAACAAATGGAGTAAGCCTATCTTCTGGCAGCTGGCCCATTAGCGGCGGTCGTGGTCGCGCGCTATTTCTTTTACAGATATGGCACTCCTTACTTGCACGCCGTACGGCTACTCTGATGCTGGCAATCCAAAACTTTCGACGGATCTCCGCAACGACAGTTTCCTCATTTTGGTGCTTTGCCTTTCGGTGGTAATTTCTAACGATTAAATCAGTAACGTGGTGTTGTTTCGGAAGGATGATTGGTCTGCGGCTTTGGAGGGACAAGGCATCCGCGTCATCAATTCTTCCCGCGATACGCATCACTCCGGTCTCATCTACGTACGGCGTCAGCTTTGCCAAATCGCTATTCCGCGGTAATTGCTTTCCTGCGCACAATGCCTCGTATTCTTCCGGATATGCGCGCTTCTGCACTGCTCGACAAATTACTCGTTCCGACGTTCCAAGCTCTCCTACCGTAAGATAGCCACGCTCCCTCATTATCTCATGCTTCTGTCGGCAATTATTGACAAACCGTAACACCCAGGCTATGACTCTCTTCATGCGAATGAAGCACGAAAATCTTTCCATTATGTCATCAATACGCCCAATGTGAAATATGTACTTAGTGCGAAGTTCTTCGGTGGTTTGCATCTCGGACGCCACTTTTGGCCACTGTGACTCGTCCTGCATCAGAAAATCAGGTCCACTCGACCAAAAGGACTCACGCCTCCCGCTCCGTAAACGCGTCGCAAAGTCGGCTGGATTCGCCTTACTCGGCACCCATCTCCAATCTGTTACTTGACTGACAGCTAAAATTTCATTTACTCTGTGTGCCACATACGGTTTATATTGTCTGTGGTCGGACGAAATCCACGCCAGTGTGGTTTTTGAGTCACTCCACATTACTGTTCTTACTGGTTCAATATCGTGATTTTCAAGAATGGTTGTACGGAGTCGCGTGGCCAGGACAGCGGCTTGTAGCTCTAGACGCGGTACCGTGGTCAGCTTCAGCGGCGCGCACTTTGCCTTACCCATCACGAATGCTAAGCGTATCCGACCATGACCACTGTTGACCCTCCAGTATGCCACGGCTCCATAGGCCGACTCGCTGGCATCGGCAAACACGTGCAGCTCCACAGGTGATTTAAACAAATTGTCGTCGTAACATCGCGGCATTTTCAGCGTTTGAATGTCCTTCAGCATATTCAGCCACTTTCGCCACATCTCGTAAGGCTCGTCCGGTATTCCGTCATCCCAGCCGACCTTCTCTCGCCACACCTTCTGCAGTATCAACTTCGCCACTATGGAATACTCCGCCGCTAAACCGAATGGGTCAAATACCGACATTGTTATGCTCAACGCTTCCCGTTTGGTTGGCCTTCTGGCGCCTGTCATCAATCCTTTGTTGATCTTGCCGAATGATAATGCGAATTTCAGCTCGTCGCTCACCGTGTCCCAAACCATGCCGAGCACTCTCTGAAAGTTACCCTCGGCAGATCTATCGAGATTTACTGAAGTCTGCGCCATCTCTCCGCCATTAAAAAGTCCGGATAACCGTTGGTTGTTCGACACGAACCGCTTAAGTTCGAAACCGCCTTGTTTGTGCACCCAAACTACCTCCTTGGTCACTCGCTCAGCCTCTTCTGGGGTGGAGAAACAGTGAACATAATCGTCCACATAGTGGTTGTGAATGATAGCATCTATTGCCTCGGGAAACATTGTATCGAATTCTCGGGCGTTTTTGTTTTTGACAAACTGCGCTGAGCAGGGTGAACAAGTCGCGCCAAATGTCATCACTGCCATGACGTAATCTTCTATAGGTGCCTCCGGATCGCCCCTCCAAAGGAACCGCTGCGCTTCTTGATCTTCGCGCCGTACCCGCACCTGATGGAACATCTCTACCACATCTCCGCAAACGCCAACCGCCCTTTGCCTGAATTTCATCAGCACCGTCGTCAATGACTGACCCAAGTCTGGTCCACTTAGCAACACCGAGTTCAGGGATATGCCATCAGTTTCTGCTGCAGCATCGAAAACCACTCGTAACTTCTCCGGTTTGTTAATGTTGCGCACGCCAAAGTGAGGTAAATACCAGGTTCGATCGCCTCGCTGCCGCGCTTCCGCTTCACTTAACCGCCTTACGTACCCCTTTTTTATGTATTCGTCGATGATGTGAGTATACTGTTCTCGCAATCCTGCTTCGTTATCAAATTTCCGTTCCAGGGTCATCAACCGCTTTTCTGCCATACCTCTATTATCCGGGAGTACCACAGCATCGTCCTTCCAAAGTAGTCCGGTTTCAAGTCGCTGGCCTATTCTAGCGGTTGTTGTATGTAGCAAGGTCTTAGCTCTCTCTTCCGCCGCGCTCTCTACATGAGTATGCGCTCCACACGCTGACATATTGTCATTAACGATAAAATCTTCAACCAGTTGCTCAAGCTTCGATTCGTGGCCTTTACATACAAACAAGGAACGCAATTTTTCGTTTGAGGACTGCTCTTCAGTTGCTCCATACAGCACCCAACCAAGCTTCGTCAGCACCACTGTCGGTCCACGCTTCCCATCCGCAATGACTCGCTTTGCTACGCCTAAGTGTGCGTTGTCTAAACCTATTAATATCTCCGGTACCGCTGAATCATAATTAGCTATAGGGAGCTTAGTGGAGAATCGATGCTTCCCATTAATTTTTGCCACGTTCACTGTTTGCTTCGGTAGTTGTAAATCTTCCACCACCTTAACGTTTTCCATGCGGAATCGTCTGCTATTCGCATCTAAACCCGATATTTGCAAATTGCTAGATAAAACTGTTTGAGTTACTGAGTTATTTCCAAACCATTGTAAAGTGAGTTTCTCCTTTTTGCCGTCCAATGCAAGCTGATTCGCTAGCCTCTTATTCATCAACGTGACCGCTGAGCCCTCATCTACAAATGCATAGCTTACTATCTCCCGCCCATTCGCATACAACCTGACGGGTAGGATTTTAAAAAGTACGTTTACATTTTCCTGCTGCGGAACCGCGTTAGTAAACACTGGTTGCCTTGACGTTTCTTGCCTCTGAGTCGCGCTCGTTCTCCGTTGATCAGCTGCGTGTAACAACCCGTGGACATTCTTCGTGCAGTTCACTGCGGCACATGTATGCTCCTTACTACACCTGTTGCTTCTGTGTCCACCTAGCAAACAATTAAAGCAAAGCCTTTTTTGCCGAACTACGCTCCATCTCGCCTCGACATCCATTTCCTTGAAACGCCTGCAGTCCTGTAGCTGATGTGCCTCTGCGCACAGCCCGCAGCTCTTAGCTTGGTTACTGCTTGCCCCAATGTGGAAAAACTTCCTTCGCCCTTCATGCTTCTCTTGCGTTGGTTGAGTGTCGTGAGACGAGTTTAAACACGTGGCGTTCACAACGCGTGCCAGCTCCTGCAACCAATCACTTAATTGGCGGATTGTCGCCCTCGGCGTAATGTTAATGGAATGTCGAGCCCATTCCAATCTTCTTGTTGTTGGCAGCTTAAACAATAATTCCTCCATAAGAGTCGGGTTACTTAAATGGTGTTCACAACCGGCCGCTTCTAGAAAAGAGGACAAATTCTGCACCTTCGTGGCAAACGGCACCAGCATGTCTAAACGATTTTCAGGTATGGACGCACAACTTCTAATTCGCATGATCTGGCTTTTAACTAACTGTTCTGGCCTACCAAATCGTTCACCTAAAACGTCTATAATTCGGGGTACATTGTTACTGTGAATGAGTAGACACTCAACTACCTCGCGCGCCTTTCCCTTGATGGCTTTCTGAAGTCGTAGCATGTTCTGCCGCTCATTGTACCCGTACTCTTGCGTTGTCATGATGAACGATTCACGGAACATTGGCCAATCCTCTGGTCTGCCATCAAATTCTGGCAAATCGTATAATTTTTTAGTTGCTCCTTGGCTAGAGGAATTGCTTAAGACTCGGTTTAAATTGGCCAAGGTTCCGGCAATGGATTCATTTTCCAGTGTAGTTTCAACTCCCCCTGATATTGAATTATTATCGCCTAAACGTGTACCCGGCGAAGCATTGTTTGGCGTGGCGGTCATTCGTGCCACCACATTTTGTAATTCGGTCATTTGCCTCATCATAGCGCTAATTTGAGCCTCGATTGTTGCAGGCTGTTGCTGCGCACCTACATTTTGTTCTTGTACTGTAACGTTTAAATCGTCGCCGTCGCCATCTTCTTCAAGCCGATGAGTACTCGACCCCGAGCGCGTTAACGGCATTTTATACCAATCACCCTTTACAATAATTTCTTGCTAAAATAGTCAGAAGCTTTTCCGACCACCGTTTTTATGCCCTACACCGACTCACCCTAAACTACCAAACCAAATTCCAGTACTCACCCCTTCTTCTCCTGTGTCTCTATCTCGCCCTGGAGTGTGTTAGCAGCTTACTTGGCGTTCGAGCCGATGCGCAATACGATCAAATGTGGTTGATGAAAAAACACTCCTTGTCTTAAAATTTATAAAAGGTTCTGCACCAGCAAATGCAACTATCTTGACGCTACAGTTATATGTATGTGTGCCACTAGCGGAGTTCCCACAATACGAGGAATAAAATTGTGTATTTTTACGTTGCGTTGTTAGCAAATTTACTCAAATCAAGGCATATGTTCGCGAAGCTCGTAGAATCGTCTATATTTTGTTATATTGCGACACGTGGTAGCATCCACTAATCGGTGAAAATAAAATTTGACTTCTAAGTGCACTTTGTGCACTAGCCCTAGCGCTCCAATAACAAAAAATGATATAAAAGATGTTGCGGCTAGGAGGTGGTTCTGAATAAAACAGTCCAATATAGTTTTCGATCATTAGGGATCAGTTTTATATCCTACATATGTTAGAAAATAAAATTAAAGGATTTACAAGTATATCTTTAAAATTTGTTCTTACATTTTTGTCTGCCTCCTACTCGCTTGCCGCCAAAATTATATCTACCATGAATTTGCAAAATTAATGTCAATTTACCGAGCGATTGAGTTTTCAATATTGCCAGATGGGCCAGATCATAAATTCTCTTTTACATTTCATTTTCGTTAAGAACAAAGTTATACAAGGAACATTGAAAACGATAACAGTGTTGTACACGAAAAATAACTACGTAAACATAAATAAGACCTCATGGACTCTCGCCAACAAGCATGAATTGCCTATTTTGGCGGAAAGAAAAGCAAACTTAAGATAATTGACAATAACAAAACGTCAATAGCAAACAAAACGTCAAAGCAACTCTGGCGTTGCCGTATCTCTCGTAACAGGCTGTACGGGTAAGAGCTTTGGCAATTCATTGCAAATTCGGGAATTTCTTGGACACAGCTATGCGCGACAAATTTGTCATGGGCCTGGAAAAGGGGCCAGCAAGGGACAAGATTTTTCTCGAAGATATAGCGAAATGCAATATGCAACGTGTGGTGGAAATGGCTAATGCAGCAGAATACATTCGGAAGCAAAATGCAGCGCCCGAGGTGAAACGTGAGCCCGAGGATAGCCTAAATTACATAAAAGGCAACAAAAGCAACAAACGAGTGGGGGCGGCTAAGCAAAAACAGCAAAAGCAACAGCAACAGAAGCATACGTGTGCAGTATGTGGGTATGCAAACCATTTAAGTCGTGATTGCAAATTTAAGAATTATAAGTGTCATAAATGTAATAGCAAAGGTCATTTAAAGAACATGTGCCCTAGTGAGAAAAAGAATGCAAAATTTAGCTACGTCGATAATTCTGATGTACCTTTATTTTCGATGAGAAGCGTTTCAGATGACCCTATTAAGGTTAGAGTACAGGTAGACAATGCACCTTTAGACCTGGAATTGGATACGGGATCAGAGTACAGCGTATTATCTTGCGCTACATTTAAAACTTACTTTTCATTACGTAGTTTAAAACCGTGTAATATAGTTTTGAAAACGTATAATGGCTTAGCAATTAATCCCGTTGGTGTTTGTGATATGATGGTTGCGTATAATGGGTGTAGTCACTTGGTAAAATTCGTGGTAATAGATAACGGGGGCCCGCCCTTGCTGGGTAGAAATTTCGTGCGAACATTTAAGTTGAATATTACAGAGTTGAACTATGCCAAGGTCGATGTTGGGGCTAGGGAGCAAATATTTAGCAAATTTCGTAATCTTTTTGACGGCAGCTTAGGCTGTTTCAATAGAGGCAAGGCAGCATTGAAACTTAAAGAAAATTATACGGCGAAATTTTTTAAGCCACGAGTCGTTCCTCTTGCAATTAAGAGCAAGGTGGAAAATGAAGTTAACAAATTGATAGATCTAGGAGTTTTAGAGCCAGTTTCGTATGCGGAGTGGGGTACTCCAATAGTGCCGGTGTTGAAGAAAACTGGCGACGTTAGCATTTGTGGCGATTTTAAAGTTACGCTAAACCCACAGTTGATGGTAGATAAGTACCCCCTGCCTCGTATAGAGGATTTTTTTGCAAAACTTCACGGTGGTGAGGAATTCAGCAAGCTTGATTTAACAATGGCTTATCAACAAATCCCTTTAGACGAGGTATCAAAAAGGCTTACAACGATCTCTACTCCAAAAGGCTTATTTCAATTCACTAGGTTGATTTACGGGTTAACTTCGGCACCAGATATATTCCAAAAGATAATGCAGAGTTTGCTAATGAATTTAGAGGGAACGGTAGTGTTTTTGGATGATATTCTAATTACAGCTCCAAATAGGAAAACTCATATTGACCGAGTTGAAAAAGTACTGCAAGAATTAGAAAAGTCGGGGTTCAAGTTAGCATTGAACAAGTGTGAATTTTTTGCCAAAGAAATAACATACCTTGGGCATGTAATCGACAAACACGGCTTGCATGCGAATCCGGACAAGGTAAAAGAAATCGATAGGATGCAGTATCCAAACAATGTCAAAGAGTTGCAGGCTTTTTTGGGTGTTTTGAATTTTTACAGGAAGTTCATTCCTAATATCACAAATATGTGTGCGCCTTTGTATAAATTGCTGAAGGCAGATGAAACATTTAGCTTTACAGAGGAATGTAAAAAATCGATTGACCGCTTAAAAGCGGCATTGAAAGCAGATAAATGTCTAGCGCATTTCAACCCAGGTTACGAAACGAAGTTAACCGTCGATGCAAGTCCAGTAGGACTTGGTGCAATTTTGTCACAGGTAACTGCATAAGGGTATGAGGTACCCATTGAATTCGCTTCACGGAAATTATGCGCTGCGGAAATGCCCTACTCACAATTAGATAGGGAAGCCATAGCAATTTTGTTTGGGGTTAAGAAATTTCATAATTATCTGTACGGTAGGCATTTTAAGCTGGTAGCGGATAATAAGCCATTGCATTACATTTTTAACCCAAAGAAGGGGATTCCAGTTTATGCAGCTAACCGTTTACAACGCATAGCGATAACCTTGTCAGGATACGATTTTGAAATCAAGCACATCAGATCGAATGAAAATGTAGCGGATTATTTTTCTAGAAATCCTTCGGGTATAATAAAAGAATCTGGTGATCTCCTTGATAACGTAGCTCTGAATTTCTTTAATGAAGTCAACTCTTCTCCAGTAAATGCAGAACTTATTAAGAAGGAATCTTTAGGAGATGAGTTGTTGCAGAAAGTGAGTAAATTCATCCAAACGAAGTGGCCAGATAAAATTACGGATTCCTTGTTAAAACTATTTTTTGTACGTAGGTTGGAGTTATCAGAAGAAAACGGGTGCGTTTTTTGGGGCTACAGAATCGTAATTCCGGAAACACTCAGAACCAGGGTAGCTAATTTTCTGCATGATACGCACATGGGAATTTGTAAAATAAAATCCATGGCGAGAGAAAGCTGCTGATGGCCAAATCAAAGTAAAGATTTAGAAAGGCTCGTTAGCGCTTGTGAACCCTGTTTAATGAACCGCGCTAATCCAAGAAAGAAAGAACTTATTTCGTGGAAATGGCCAAAACAGCCATGGTATCGCATACACATTGACTTTTTTGGACCCTTTTGTAAACGGTGGTGTTTGGTAGTAGTTGATAGTTACAGTAAGTGGGCTGAGTGTTTGGACATGGGAAATAATACAACAAGTAGTGCAACGATTTTGGCATTGAAAGAGCTGTTTGCTAGATTCGGGTTACCGCAAGAAATAGTTTCAGATAATGGTACCGCGTCTATGTCGAAAGAATTCAAAAACTTCGTTAGCAAAAATTCAATCACTCATATCACAAGCCCAGTGGGGCATCCCGCTACAAACGGACAAGCAGAGAATGTAGTAAAGACAATGAAAAACGCTTTAAAGAAGAGTTTGTACATGTCGGATGTTTCACAGTTTCGGAATATTGTTTTAAGATTCCTGCTCGACTATCGAAATACGAAGCATACAAGCACAGCTGTCTCTCCTGGTCAGCTTATGTTTGGTAGACAGCTGAAAACGCGGTTGGATCTCATAAATCCTAAACGACAAGTAGAAGAGACATCTAAAGCATGTGTGGAAAAGAAAGTTTTAAAAAGTCAGGCCGACCAACAGAAATTTTACTCCGGGGCCAAAAATACTGAACTCAAAATAGGAGAAATGGTTGTAACAAAAAACTATTCGGTTCCGGGCAAGGTTTCATGGTCTAAAGGTTCAATAATTAAACGACTTGGAAAGCAAACATATCTTGTAAAAGCTTGTAATGTAAGTAAACCTTGGAAAAGGCATATAAATCAAATGATAAAGTATAAAGAAAATGAAAATCAAAGTTATGATTCTAGTTTGTTAGACGATTATACACTTAAGATTTCTCCTGAAAAGTCTAATTCGATACCTGAAGATCCGGTAATACAATCGGAGCAAGAAATTGAAGTAAACATGGCCAAAGACTCGGGAAATGAGGCCTTAGGTAGCAAGGACATTCAGGAAAAATCTAATGAAAATAGAAAGGCTAATGAAACCGAAACAAAAAAATACAATTAAAGAGCCAGAAACAAAATGTAAATTAAGCATATATTTTATTTTATAAGAATGAAGTACAACGTTGTATTAAAGATTTGTACCTAGTTATGTAATACGAACACTAAAGAGGGGAAAGTGTAACACTGTATAAGTAAAACGTACCAACAGGCATAAGTATATTCTAGTGTGGCATCTTAATTGACCGACACTCATAATACAATACACAAAAGCTAATCAATAAATACATATATTACAAATACCAAATGGCAAACGACTAACTTTGAGAGTTCCTATGTGTGTACTCCACGTAAATAATAATTGTGATGCGTCATCTAGCTCTAATTGATTATAGGCGTTCGATAAATCGAGTTTAGTAAATAATTCTCCTCCTTGGAGAGATGCAAAAATTTCTTCAATGCGCGGTAAAGGATATTTAACATCGACTAAATATTTGTTCGAAGTTACTTTGTAATCAGCACATATTCTCAAGTCACCATTTGGTTTCAACACTGGAACTAGTGGCGTGCCCCATTCAGAATGGTCAACTAATTCGAGAACCCCTTGTTTTATTAAATCGCGTAATTTTGTTTCGACTTTGTCCGTTCATGCTAGCGGCAATGGACGTGGCTTGAAAAATATAGGTATAGAACCTTCAATTAATGATAATGATACCTTACTGACATTGTACTTTCCAACCGAGCCCCGAAAAAACACTTGAAAATTCGTTTTTAATATTTCGAGCTAGCTCCTCATTAGTAAGTTTGTTTATTGAATTTACTTGTAAAAGTTCAAAGTTAAATGCGCGTAGAAATGATCTACCTAACAGAGCCGGGTTTTCGTGTTTAGTCACAACTACAGTAATCTCTTTCGTAATACCCTTGTACATAATCTGAGCATTGTACTCACCAACAATTTGAATGCGATCACCGCTATAATCCAGATAGGGTGTGTTACAACTTCGTATACTTTTGTTGGTTTTTTGCTTGAAAAATGTTTCCGATATCAGCGTGCATGGTGCGCCTGCATCGCAGGCTGCTCTAACCTCAACACCGTCAATGGAAACAGAAAGAGAATACACATCGTTTGGAGTTTTATTAGTTACGCTAAAAATAGAATTATTAAAAATATCATCTTTACAATCATCCTTAACCTCACTAAAATTCGATACATAATTTAGTTGTACTTTCTTGCGGCATACTGATGCAAGATGTCCAATTTTTCCAAATGTGTGACACTTGCTCTTCTTAAATTTGCATTTATCCGACTCATGATTTCGCCAATCGCAATGACTACATGTTTTTTTTGTCGTTTTTGTTGTTTTGGTTAGGATCTTTGTTGTAATTTTTTGTCTCCTTGACATAGTTAACGCTAACTTCATTATTGTTTTCAACCTTAGCCGCCATTTTACATTCAAGTATCATGGCTTTTCTTAATGCATCTTCGCACGAAATATTTTCAGTTTCCTCGCAGAGCTTTTCATAAATTTTGAGCTTTGCTCCTACGATAAATTGATCCAAAATAAATGCGTTTAAATTTTGGCCAATTTTGCAAGTTAATGCAAGCTTTTTTACGCGAGTATGCCATTCAGCTGCCGTTTCATTGTCCTGTTGCTTGGACGAATGAAATTTTTTTCGCTCTCGAAATACAATTACTGGCGGAGTATAATGTGTCTCCAAAATGGAACATAACTCTTTAAAGGTTTTTTGCCTTGGTGACTGCGGACTACAACGACTGTGTAATACACTGTATGCTGCCGTACCTATGGTCTTAAGCAATATATTTTTCTTTTCGCCGTCTGCCTCGCACTTTAATTCAACCAAGTGAATTTCCAAATTTCTCCCGCCATATCGCCCATGTCTCCAAGCTCGGCTCAAATTGAGGCACCATAAGCATGGTTTTCATCAACTCTTCCATTTTTAATTAACAAGGTCGTAATTTTCCAATCGTCGCCAATTTGTGCTGTATTTGTACTTACAAATACCACAAAATTATAATAGTGCCAGAAATAAATATGAGCGCGTCCGAACGTTTTAGAACCTAGTGCTGGGCTTTTATTCAATTCATTCTACTATCGATAGCTGCAAATGTGTTCGTAATCCTATGCAATATAGTAACTTACTTTAGTATGAATAAAGGCTATGTTACATGCATGTTGGTTAATAAGGCCTACACCACATGCGTCCCTCACAGTTGAGTTCTTTAAGTTTTATAAAATTCATTTCTTATAATGATAAGTACATATATATAATTTTAAATATATACATAATGCTATATATAGATATATTTATTTATATATAATGCAAAATATGTATAGAATATATATATGTATATATAGTGTAATTTTTATTTTACTATTCAAAAAAAATTGCGTTTAAAATTATTAAGGAAAATGTATACATGATTAATTTTTAACTGCTTTGCCATGCTAGCGTGGTCTTAAAGTGCGCTTAGGTGTTGCTACATCGGCCGATTGAGGCGTATTCTCTCTCTTGTTTGTCTCATTGACGGCGCTGTCAGGTTGATCATTTGCGAGGAAAGTATTGGAATCAGCCTCTGTATTAATATTACTTTCGGTAGTTTTTGCCGATTCAGACGCTTCATTAGAGTTGCGACATCGAATTTGATTAAGATGTCTTTTGATTGTTCGATTATTTAATAATACACAGCAGGGCCGTGCGCAGGAATTGGCCTTGGGGGGGTTTTAATTTAGATTTGCATTCACATACATTTTTCACTAAGATAAACATATTTGCTGAAACAGATACCTAGACCCATACAACGTAAATTTAAATGTTCTTTAACTTTTTTGAAACTGCATACTCTGATACCTAAAACTATACCCAAGAAAATTTGTTTGGTTTTACACATTTTTCTGTATTTGATAGAGAATTGGTGATATGATGGCATATCCCAGCTAACTAAGCGTGCAAAAAAGACTCCTTTCGGACCATAAAACGCTCATTTCTCAGAGCTTTACTCTCCAAAATGAGCTTCTTTCGGAGCCCAAACGGAGCGAAAAATCGCTCTACGCGGGTACTCCAACGGAGACATAAAAAAGAGTCCGAAATGAGTCCGATTTCGATGAATTTGAAGCGTTTTTTGACTATATAGTCTTGAGCAAATGTATGATTTTGTTGACCTTGGGGTTACTATGGACTAAAAACTCGGTTTTAACTGCCACATTAACTTAACAGTCAATAAAGCTAGAGGCGTTCTAGCATTTGTTAAACGATGGTCTAAAGAAAGAAACTCTTTACTACATTGGCCAGACTGATACTTGAATACGGTTGTATAATTTGGAACCCACGTTACCAGGTCCTCGTGGATCGCTTAGAATCAGTTCAAAAACAATTTTTAATATTTGCCTTAAGAGATCTTTACTGGGATCCCTTGTATAATTTGCCATCGTATACGAGTCGCTTTAAACAAATTAATCTTCACAGCCTTTCTAGTCGGAGAGAACTGCTTGGAACTGTTTTCATGACTAAATTACTAAATAGTTCAATCGTAAGCCCGTTTCTTTTGAGCGGAGTGAACTTCAATGTACCTTCTCGTCCATCAAGACATTTGTGTCAAGATTATAACTCTCATTCTGGTACGTTTGATTTTTCAGACTCACTATGCAGCATAAAAAAGTCAATTCTTTCTATCCTAAATACATATCAACAATTTGCTTTCATATCCTTTGATCCTTATCTTTATTCTTTACAATAACTATTCGCTGTCAACTAATTATTTATTAATTGTGTCATCTATTTTTTATCTACCTTACTTAGCTGATGAGGTTTTCTCTGTAGCTGAGCAGTTTTAGATCTCGACGATTAACAAACCAAAGCCAGACTATTAAACGTCCATGAAAAATGCGATCGTTACCTTCTGTTAGGTGAAATAAAAAAAAAACCTCAGAAAATGTTTGAAAACATTCAAATATTTGAACGGTGTCGCTCATCTGCTCTCCAACGTTCATTTTCTCACAATTCTCTTTACGCCTACAACAAAAAGGGTCAGAAAACACTCGAAATCTTTCTTATAATTGAACCTTGCAGTTCATTCGCTCTGTTAATTGAAACTGCTCACTGTTTTCATCAGTAAAATTAAAAAAAAAAATGCCCATACGCTACACAACTTTATAATTTCGGAAAGCTCCGAGTGCAATTCAAAGTGACGGACTTATGTATTGGCCAACCTTATTCTTTGCAACTTTCACCAATTTCTTCTTCCGTAAAATTATTTTAACTAATTTTGTCAAAAATTATTAGTCAAGATTCAATATAAGATTTATAAACTGTATTTTGAAAACTTTTGCAAAATCATTGCAACTTAGATTTGGCCATGGGGGGGTTTTATTGGGCTAGATTGCAGCGCTTGGCAAGATTCACATTTTTTTATTAACATCTCAATATCATTATCTAACCCTGGCCACCATACGTACGATCGTGCCAGACCTTTTGTTTTTACTATACCCAGATGAGAAAGATAAAGCGATTCCAAAACGGATTGCCTCAACTTCTTTGGAATGACCGTTCTATATCCCCACATTACGCATCCATATTCAACACTTAACTGGTCTGCTTTGTCGCGATATGCTTTAAAGCTCTCATTTTTTATGTTTCGTACAGTACCATTCTGTACCGCATCCAACAGTCTTGAAAATAACGGATCACGTTTTGTCTCTTTAGCGATATCACGAAAACTTAGTGCAATGTGGTTATCAGATTCAACGTAATTTATATAGTTACTGTCTGGAAAATCTTTACCAACAACAGACTGTGGAATTCTTGATAGATTATCAGCGTCGTTAAGACTACCTTTGACGTATTCTATCACTTAATTAAAGCCAGATAAGATTAGTGCCTACCTTTCTACACGGGCTGATGGCATAATGGGTAAACCTTTAGTTTCACTAAAGACTGAAACTAATGGTTCATGGTCAGTTAACAACTTAAACTTGTTGCCTAACAAATATTGTCTTAGCTTTGTTACTGAAAATACAATTGCTAAGGCTTCTTTTTCCAAAGTACTATAGTTTCTTTCACTCTTGCTTAGAGCTCTAGAGACAAATGCTATAGGTTTCAATGAATTGTCAGGAAACTTATGTGATAACACCCCAGCTACTGCATTGTTACAGGCGTCAGAAGTTAAAATTATGGGTAAGTTTTTGTTAAAGTGAACAAGTACTTGATCCGAACAAATATCACCTTTAATTTCTTCATAAGCTTTCTGACATTTCTCTGACTATATAAACTTAACATTTTTTTGTAAAAGTTCGTATAAGGGTGAAATTTTTTGCCCAAAATTTTTAATAAATTTTGCATAATAATTAACCATCCCCGCAAACGCTTTTACTTCTGAAATATTTTTAGGGATAGGCGCATTTTTTACGCTTTCTATTCTTTCTTCCGTTTTTGTTAAACCATTCCTTTCTATGGAAAATCCTAGATAGCTAATTTTTTCTTGAAAGAACACAGGCTTTTTCGAATTTAAAGTTAAATTTGCTGATTTTAATTAGCCAAAACCAGTCTTAGCGTCTTAATATGCTCTTCCCTATTTTTGCCTGTAATAGTAATGTTATCTTGATAGACTACGACATTTGCGATATTGCGTAATAAGCTTTCAAGAGTTTTTTGAAATATTGCAGCTGCGGGTTTAATACTGTAACACTGTATACGTAAAACGTACCAACAGGCATAAGTATATTCTAGTGGGGCATCTTAATTGACCGACACTCATAATACAATACCCAAAAGCTAATCAGCTGATTTACAATCCACATGTTCTAAGCACTGACGTTTGCGTATGCACATGTTTTACATATTCTCTTTCTTCTGTGCTCAGCCGCCAAATTTGTAAGTTCAACTTTTAAGCAATAAATACATATATTACAATGGCGACGACGGAAAATATTATAATGACACAAATAATTGGCACCGTACCACATTTTAAATATAATGAAAATAACTGGGAAGTGTTCATTACACAATTGCAACAGTTTTTCACTGGAAATAATATTTCCGAAGCAGTAAGAAAGAAGGCGATTTTATTAACCGCGCTGTCCGAAAAGTCTTATATTTTGCTGCAGAATTTACTCAACCCGCTAAAGACAGAAGATGAATCTACATCGTTTGCAAAGTGCGTAGAAGTTCTAAGCGAGTATTTTAAGCCTCCATCAACAGGCTTTGCAGAACGGCAAAAATTTTACAGTGCCAGCAAAGAAGTCACGGAGAGCGTTAATGAGTGGGCTGTACGGGTAAGAGCTTTGGCAATTCATTGCAAATTCGGGAATTTCTTGGACACAGCTATGCGCGACAAATTTGTCATGGGCCTGGAAAAGGGGCCAGCAAGGGACAACATTTTTCTCGAAGATATAGCGAAATTCAATATGCAACGTGTGGTGGAAATGGCTAATGCAGCAGAATACATTCGGAAGCAAAATGCAGCGCCCGAGGTGAAACGTGAGCCCGAGGATAGCTTAAATTACATAAAAGGCAACAAAAGCAACAAACGAGTGGGGGCGGCTAAGCAAAAACAGCAAAAGCAACAGCAACAGAAGCAGACGTGTGCAGTATGTGGGTATGCAAACCATTTAAGTCGTGATTGCAAATTTAAGAATTATAAGTGTCATAAATGTAATAGCAAAGGTCATTTAAAGAACATGTGCCCTAGTGAGAAAAAGAATGAAAAATTTAACTACGTCGATAATTCTGATGTACCTTTATTTTCGATGAGAAGCGTTTCAGATGGCCCTATTAAGGTTAGAGTACAGGTAGACAATGCACCTTTAGACCTGGAATTGGATACGGGATCAGAGTACAGCGTATTATCTTGCGCTACATTTAAAACTTACTTTTCATTACGTAGTTTAAAACCGTGTAATATAGTTTTGAAAATGTATAATGGCTTAGCAGTTAATCCCGTTGGTGTTTGTGATATGATGGTTGCGTATAATGGGTGTAGTCACTTGGTAACATTCGTGGTAATAGATAACGGGGGCCCGCCTTTGCTGGGTAGAAATTTCGTGCGAACATTTAAGTTTAATATTGCAGAGTTGAACTATGCCAAGGTCAATGTTGGGGCTAGGGAGCAAATATTTAACAAATTTCGTAATCTTTTTGACGGCAGCTTAGGCTGTTTTAATAGAGGCAAGGCAACATTGAAACTTAAAGAAAATTATACGCCGAAATTTTTTAAGCCACGAGTCGTTCCTCTTGCAATTAAGAGCAAGGTGGAAAATGAAGTTAACAAATTGATAGATCTAGGAGTTTTAGAGCCAGTTTCGTATGCGGAGTGGGGTACCCCAATAGTGCCGGTGTTGAAGAAAACTGGCGACGTTAGAATTTGTGGCGATTTTAAAGTTACGCTAAACCCACAGTTGATGGTAGATAAGTACCCCCTGCCTCGTATAGAGGATTTTTTTGCAAAACTTCACGGTGGTGAGGAATTCAGCAAGCTTGATTTAACAATGGCTTATCAACAAATCCCTTTAGACGAGGTATCAAAAAGGCTTACAACGATCTCTACTCCAAAAGGCTTATTTCAATACACTAGGTTGATTTACGGGTTAACTTCGGCACCAGATATATTCCAAAAGATAATGCAGAGTTTGCTAATGAATTTAGAGGGAACGGTAGTGTTTTTGGATGATATTCTAATTACAGCTCCAAATAGGAAAACTCATATTGACCGAGTTGAAAAAGTACTGCAAGAATTAGAAAAGTCGGGGTTCAAGTTAGCATTGAACAAGTGTGAATTTTTTGCCAAAGAAATAACATACCTTGGGCATGTAATCGACAAACACGGCTTGCATGCGAATCCGGACAAGGTAAAAGAAATCGATAGGATGCAGTATCCAAACAATGTCAAAGAGTTGCAGGCTTTTTTGGGTGTTTTGAATTTTTACAGGAAGTTCATTCCTAATATCACAAATATGTGTGCGCCTTTGTATAAATTGCTGAAGGCAGATGAAACATTTAGCTTTATAGAGGAATGTAAAAAATCGGTTGACCGCTTAAAAGCGGCATTGAAAGCAGATAAATGTCTAGCGCATTTCAACCCAGGTTACGAAACGAAGTTAACCGTCGATGCAAGTCCAGTAGGACTTGGTGCAATTTTGTCACAGGTAACTGCATAAGGGTATGAGGTACCTATTGAATTCGCTTCACGGAAATTATGCGCTGCGGAAATGCGCTACTCACAATTAGATAGGGAAGCCATAGCAATTTTGTTTGGGCTTAAGAAATTTCATAATTATCTGTACGGTAGGCATTTTAAGCTGGTAACGGATAATAAGCCATTGCATTACATTTTTAACCTAAAGAAGGGGATTCCAGTTTATGCAGCTAACCGTTTACAACGCATAGCGATAACCTTGTCAGGATACGATTTTGAAATCAAGCACATCAGATCGAATGAAAATGTAGCGGATTATTTTTCTAGAAATCCTTCGGGTATAATAAAAGAATCTGGTGATCTCCTTGATAACGTAGCTCTGAATTTCTTTAATGAAGTCAACTCTTCTCCAGTAAATGCAGAACTTATTAAGAAGGAATCTTTAGGAGATGAGTTGTTGCAGAAAGTGAGTAAATTCATCCAAACGAAGTGGCCAGATAAAATTACGGATTCCTTGTTAAAACCATTTTTTGTACGTAGGTTGGAGTTATCAGAAGAAAACGGGTGCGTTTTTTGGGGTTACAGAATCGTAATTCCGGAAACAGTCAGAACCAGGGTAGCTAATTTTCTGCATGATACGCACATGGGAATTTGTAAAATATGGTATCGCATACACATTGCCTTTTTTGGACCCTTTTGTAAACGGTGGTGTTTGGTAGTAGTTGATAGTTACAGAAAGTGGGCTGAGTGTTTGGACATGGGAAATAATACAACAAGTAGTGCAACGATTTTGGCATTGAAAGAGCTGTTTGCTAGATTCGGGCATACAAGCACAGGTGTCTCTCCTGGTCAGCTTATGTTTGGTAGACAGCTGAAAACGCGGTTGGATCTCATAAATCCTAAACGACAAGTAGAGAAGACATCTAAAGCATGTGTGGAAAAGAAAGTTTTAAAAAGTCAGGCCGACCAAAAGAAATTTTACTCCGGGGCCAAAAATACCGAACTCAAAATAGGAGAAATGGTTGTAACAAAAAACTATTCGGTTCCGGGCAAGGTTTCATGGTCTAAAGGTTCAATAATTAAACGACTTGGAAAGCAAACATATCTTGTAAAAGTTTGTAATGTAAGTAAACCTTGGAAAAGGCATATAAATCAAATGATAAAGTATAAAGAAAATGAAAATCAAAGTTATGATTCTAGTTTGTTAGACGATTATACACTTAAGATTTCTCCTGAAAAATCTAATTCGATACCTGAAGATCCGGGAATACAATCGGAGCAAGAAATTGAAGTAAACATGGCCAAAGACTCGGGAAATGAGGCCTTAGGTAGCAAGGACATTCAGGAAAAATCTAATGAAAATAGAAAGGCTAATGAAACCGAAACAAAAAAATACAATTTAAGAGCCAGAAACAAAATGTAAATTAAACATATATTTTATTTTATAAGAATGAAGTACAACGTTGAATTAAAGATTTGTACCTAGTTATGTAATACGAACACTAAAGAGGGGAAAGTGTAACACTGTATACGTAAAACGTACCAACAGGCATAAGTATATTCTAGTGTGGCATCTTAATTGACCGACACTCATAATACAATACACAAAAGCTAATCAATAAATACATATATTACAAATACCAAATGGCAAACGACTAACTTTGAGAGTTCCTATGTGTGTACTCCATGCTAGCGGCAATGGACGTGGCTTGAAAAATATAGGTATAGAACCTTCAATTAATGATAGGTATCAACCTTACTGACATTGTACTTTCCAAGCGAGCCCCGAAAAACACTTGAAAATTCGTTTTTAATATTTCGAGCTAGCTCCTCATTAGTAAGTTTGTTTATTGAATTTACTTGTAAAAGTTCAAAGTTAAATGCGCGTAGAAATGATCTACCTAACAGAGCCGGGTTGTCGTGTTTAGTCACAACTACAGTAATCTCTTTCGTAATACCCTTGTACATAATCTGAGCATTGTACTCACCAATAATTTGAATGCGATCACCGCTATAATCCAGATAGGGTGTGTTACAACTTCGTATACTTTTGTTGGTTTTTTACTTGAAAAATGTTTCCGATATCAGCGTGCATGGTGCGCCTGCATCGCAGGCTGCTCTAACCTCAACACCGTCAATGGAAACAGAAAGAGAATACACCTCGTTTGGCCTTTTATTAGTTACGCTAAAAATAGAATTATTAAAAATATCATCATTACAATCATCCTTAACCTCACTAAAATTCGATACATAATTTAGTTGTACTTTCATGCGAGATACTGATGCAAGATGTCCAATTGCGCCACATGTGTGACACTTGCTCTTCTTAAATTTGCATTTATCCGACTCATGATTTCGCCAACCGCAATGACTACATGTTTTTTTGTCGTTTTGGTTAGGATCTTTGTTGTAATTTTTTGTCTCTTTGACATAGTTAACGCTAACTTCATTGTTGTTTTCAACCTTAGCCGCCATTTTACATTCAAGTATCATGGCTTTTCTTAATGCATCTTCGCAGGAAATATTTTCAGTTTCCTCGCAGCGCTTTTCATAAATTTTGAGCTTTGCTCCTACGATAAATTGATCCAAAATAAATGCGTTCAAATTTTGGCCAAATTTGCAAGTTAATGCAAGCTTTTTTACGCGAGTATACCATTCAGCTGCCGTTTCATTGTCCTGTTGCTTGGACGAATGCAATTTTTTTTCGCTCTCGAAATACAATTACTGGCGAAGTATAATGTGTCTCCAAAATGGAACATAACTCTTCAAAGGTTTTTTGCCTTGGTACCTGCGGACTACAACGACTGTGTAATACACTGTATGCTGCCGTACCTACGGTCTTAAGCAATATATTTTTCTTTTCGTCGTCTGCCTCGCACTTAAATTCAACCAAGTGAATATCCAATTTCTCCCGCCATATCGCCCATGTCTCCAAGCTCGGCTCAAATTGAGGCACCATAAGCATGGTTTTCATCAACTCTTCCATTTTTAATTAAGAAGGTCGTAATTTTCCAGTCGTCGCCAATTTGTGCTGTATTTGTACTTAAAAATACCACAAAATTATAATAGTGCCAGAAATAAATATGAGCGCTTGCGAACGTTTTAGAATCTTGCCATGTAGAGCTGGGCTTTTATTCAATTCATTAGAGTTCTATTATCGATAGCTACAAATGTGTTCGTAATCCTATGCAATATAGTAACTTAATAAAATTTGATGCACCAATGATATAGAGAAAAAGTACTTGCGATTCAATAGAGTATTATATTTGTCAAACAAAAGTACTTGGCGTTGGAAGATTAACCCTACCGGACAATCCTGATGCACACCAACACATGCAGACATCTGAGGCCTCAGCGACAACTCAGCTGATATTCAGGTCTTAGGTAAAGCACATACACAAAAGGGTTACATGTACAGAAATGTTTTGATAAGATTTTGCACCACCGCCATAGAAATCTTATCACAATTCTGACGGATCATTACCTAAGCCCTGAGTATCAGCTGATTTGTCACTGATCGAACATAATGCACCAAATGTCCGGTAGGGGAGAAGAGAAACATATGCCAGCGTACCTACAGTGCCATTACCAGTACTACATTCAACGGAAGATGCGGATCCAGTTCCAGTTCCATTGTCAACAGTAATATCTGAGTGCGGGGAATCAAGTTGTACTGAATTTCGCATGGGAAACGAGAGAAACGTTCTGTCACTAGCCCACCTTAATGATTGGATTGGAGATTTGCAACTATGCAAGGAAAAGGCCGAGATCCAATTTTTGTCATCCTAAATAAGCGTCAAAGTAGAACACATAATTATTTCGACTACATAGTAAAATCAAATTAAGATAAAGATTGTTAGAATATGGTATAAACATAAATAAAAAGTTAAAAATATGGGTAATTTCATTCATAAATTCAACTTTTAACTCAATAGAAACAGAGCATAGCTAGATATTTCACTCTTCTTTATACCATACATACGTTTTGAGGTATTCGTTGAAATTGCGCAACCTGTATATTTTTATTTGATCGTTTATAACCTACGCCAGCTAGAACGTACTAAGGGATTCACCAATACAATCCCAAAACTTTGACAATTTATTGCGAATGTAAGAACGGCAACACTTTTTTTCATGCTTCACATACTAACGGCGTTTCGTTCTAACAAGTGCGTAATATATGCATGTCATATAGTTAAGTCATAGTTGGTTATTAAAAATTTAAAAGGAAAAAATGCCAAAGGACGCTGGCACGTGTGCAATTTTATTTATTTATAAATTGTTGGCTGCATACAAAAAAACTAACAACTTTTAGTAAAAGTGTGAGGACCCCAAAACCACCGGTTTTGGAGCCCCACACGCGAACCCACTCGTCCCGACTTTACAATGTCGTTACTTTGAATTTTTGAATGTTTGAATTTATAAAAAAAAAAGAATATATTTTTGAACACCCTATTGTACGCATTTACATACGTATTTATATATATAACCAAGCCATATTTTAGTTCCAAGTAACAAAATAGCACACAAACAATTGCAAGCAACCGGCATTCCAGCATGAAAAGGGTCGGTCAGCCAACTCAAGGCAGCCGTGCTTTGCTAACAAACCAACATACATTCATATATACACAATAAGCACATAGGCTACCGACACGGGTAATGCGAGCGGACATCGCACAAAGAAGAAATGGAAAATGCATTGCTAGCATAGCAAAGACAATAGGCGGTGGGAGTTCAGCAAAACAGCCAGCATGCATATTAATGTCAATAGCATGTACAGCTGATCGATGAAGTGCAAGTGGGCAGCTGATCACAATGGGGGCATTCCGGGTGCAAGCGAGCACGTAGCAAATGCTGTTAGGGACTTAGAACATAATGTGTAGTTATATCGATGTAATATATATTTACATACAAATCATGTAAATATAGTATTAGCATACATTAAGGATTTTTATTGTAAAATAACTGTCCGCCTGTGCTCAAAATAGTATAAAAGAAGAGCATTTTGCCAATAAGATTCAGACGTTAGGTAGGCATAGTAGCTTGTTGACGCCTTGTTCAACAGTGAAGGAACTCCTGGGATTTGCAAGCTCACGAGTTTCAAAGATATATACAGTGGTGGTTTCCTACCTCCGCTGTCCGAAAGTTAGTGGTGGTTTCCCACCTCCGCGGCTTTTACTAGCTTATTTCCGAAGATTAGTGGTGGTTTCCTACCTCCGCAGTCTTTAAGAGCGCAGGAATAGTTTAAGTTATATACGACGGTGGTGTCCTACCTCCGCCGTCTTAGCATAAGAGATTGGATTTTATTTAATAAACTGAATTTTTAATATATTTTAAACGAAAACACCAGGGTTTTCTCTTTAAAAGGAGACGTTAGGGATTTCTCTAATCCACAGGAATCCTGGACGGACTGAGCTTAACCCCGGCTTAAAGGAAAAGTCCGTCACAAATGGCGCCCGGGCAGGGACACTAAAATACGAGTACTCCGTGATTAATTAAAGCACGCAAGGATAATTAAAAACACGAGAGTAATCATAAAGGATACAGCGGTGAATACACAGAAGTCACCCAACAATTACGTGAAGAAACACAATAAAGACAATGGCGAAAGTTACGTGGGTATATTACCTCAGCCGGGAGGAGCTGGTAAAATACGCCACAGAATTTGAATTGGAGAGCACTGGGACGGTGGATGAGCTACGGAGGCGCTTGGCAAGCTTCATCCAAGCGAAAGGTAGCGAGTCAGATTTCGAGGCTCGCTTCAACGAGCTAGCGCTCCAACACCCGAGACCGATAACTCCAAGGCCTGGCGACCAACTCGGCTTACCAGGCGGCAGTGGCGTCTCAGCCGCAAGTAGAACAATGGAGACGAAGAATCCGGTGGAGTCACAAACGCACGAGGCAGCCACGCAGCAGCAACCATACGTAATGTACCAGCCATCATCACATGCAAATATAATGGACCGAGTACGTAAGTGGGGCCTAAAATACGACGGCGGCAAGGACCCACTATCTTTTATTGAACGGGTGGAGGAGCTGGCCGACAGTTATGAAGTTGGTCGCAACTCCATCCCAAAAGCGCTACCGGAGCTCCTGAAAGATAAGGCGCTGGTATGGTACCGCAACAACAATAGGCACTGGCAAGAATGCGAAGCCTTCAAACGGGACTTCCTGAAGTTTTTCCTAAGTTCTCGGTATTTTGAGAATTTAGACGACGAAATCCGGCAGCGAATCCAACGACCAGGTGAGGCATTTAAAGAGTATGTACTATCGCTACAGGGGCTAATGCGGCACGCCGACTATACGGACGAGAAGAAGCTGGACAGGATGTATAGAAATTCCCGGCGAGAGTACCAGCTGTACGTTAAGAGGAGCGAATTGACCAGCCTGGAAGGATTCGTGAGCCTGGTCGAGGACTACGACAACATTGCGCCAGAAAAGGAACCACTGCGACCAACAGCCAAACCATTTACGCCGAGACGAATCTTGGCTGCAATAACACTAGAAGGACACGAGATGATGGCAACGATCGATACGGGAGCTACAAGGAGCTTCGTGAACGAACAGGTAGCATCGAGGTTGGACACGCGCAGATTTAGGCAGGTGGAGACACTAGTGGTAATGGGTGATGGTAGATCGCAGAGGGTACGGCAAGCAGTGGACGCAGAGATAAAGTTGGGCGAACAAAGTCATGTGAGTGAGTTGCTAGTTTTGCCGGGGCTAGTCGACAGCGTGGTGATCGGCACGGACTATTTGGCAAAGTCGGGATTGGTGCTGAAGTGTGGCGGGGAAACATTAGTGTTGCAAGTGGATGAGCAGAAGCAGACCGAGGTGACATGTACGACCATGATAGACCGAGCGGAGAGCAAATGTGGCGAGAAGACAGCGAGGCGTGGAAAAGAAGTTCCAGTAGCGGAGGAGAGCACGGACGAGGCGGTGAGTAACTTTCTCAAACACGAGTTACAGATTTTTGAAGAAATGTCCGGCTTGGCGAACGTGGCCACCCACAAGATAGTAATGCGCGATGATCGGCCAATAAAACAACGATACTTTCCAAAGAATCCAAAGATGCAAGAGATTATAAACAAGGAGATAGACGAGCTCCTAGAGAAAGAGTACATCGAGCCATCACGTAGTCCACACAGCGCGCCGATAGTTCTGGTCCGAAAGAAGAACGGCAAATGGAGACTCTGCGTCGACTATCGACAACTTAACGCCCACTCAGTACCAGATGCCTACCCATTATAAGCAGCTTGGACCTCAAAAACGGTTATTGGCAAATCCCGATGGAAGAAAGTAGCAAGCAGTTCACAGCATTTACGGTGCCCGGACGAGGATTGTACCAGTGGAAAGTGATGCCGTTTGGATTGCACTCTGCTCCAGCCACATTCCAGAGAGCACTTGATCAAGTAATTGGCCCGGAATTGGAACCACACGCGTTTGCCTACCTGGACGACATAATAATCACCAGCACGACACTAGAAGAGCATAAAGTCCACCTAAAAGAAGTTTTCGAAAGATTGAGACGAGCCAATTTGAAAATTAACCCGGAAAAATGTGAGTTTTTTAAGAAAAGTTTGAAATATTTAGGTCACGTGGTCAGTGAAGAAGGCATCCATACAAATCGGACAAAATTGCGGCCATCGAGGAGCTAACGCCACCACAGAACATACGCGAGTTAAGGCGATTCCTGGGAGTAGCTTCGTGGTACCGAAGGTTCGTACCGGACTTTTCACGAGTGGCACAGAAGCTAACTGCAATGTTGAAGAAAGGAACGAGGTGGAAATGGGGCGAGGAACAGCAGGCGGCGTTCGAAGCGTTGAAAATCGCACTAATACAAGCACCAGCATTGGCATGCCCAGATTTCACGAAGAGGTTCCGATTGCAGACAGACGCGAGCGATTACGGTCTTGGTGCAGTTCTCACCCAGGGGCTGGACGACGAAGAGCGGGTGATAGCATACACGAGCCGGCGGCTGAACAAAGCCGACATCAACTACTCGGCAACGGAGAAGGAGTGTCTAGCCATAGTGTGGGCCATAAGAAAGATGAGGCCATATCTAGAAGGGTACAATTTTACAGTAATCACTGATCACTTGGCGTTAAAATGGTTGAATGCGATCGAAAGTCCATCGGGTCGGATCGCGAGATGGGCGCTCGAACACCAACAATATTCATTCGATGTACAGTATAGAAAAGGCAAAATGAACGTGGTCGCAGACGCACTATCGAGGCAGCCGCTGGAAGAACAATTGGGTAGTATGCAGGAGGAAATTATTACATGTAAATGGTACACCGCAAAAATGGCCGAAGTGAGGAAGGAGCCGGAGAAATTCCCCGATTACGTGGTAGAGGAAGGTCGGTTATATAGAAGAATTGGAGGTCAAATGGATGGTGAGGATGCGATACCGTGGAAGCTATGTGTGCCGACATCAGAGAGGAAGAGAGTGCTCAACGAGGTACACGACACACCGAGTGCAGGGCACATGGGAATAAGGAAATCCATCGCGCGTGCAATGATGAGGTACTACTGGCCTGGGATGTTCAGAGACATAAGGAAATACGTACAACAATGCCACGCCTGCCAAGTCTACAAGCCCAGCCAGCAACAAGCTGCAGGTAAGATGCTCACGCAGATTTCAGAAGAACCCTTTGCTACTGTTTGCGCAGATTTCGTTGGACCACTTCCTCGCTCGAAGCACGGAAATACGATGGCATTAGTTCTGGTAGACAAATTTTCAAAATGGGTAGAGGTCATCGCAATTCGAAAGGCGACAACGGAGAATCTGATAAGAGGAATGAGGGAGAGGATTTTGGCCCGATTTGGCGCGCCAAAAATCCTAATCACAGACAATGGAGCGCAGTTCACAAGCAGGCACTATAACTTACGTAGAAGGCAGTGGCAACCGGCCGTTGGTGATTTGGTACTAGTCAAGGAGCACCAACTTTCCAAGGCAGTGGACAACTTCGCAGCAAAGTTAGCACCCAGGTACAGTGGGCCTCACCGTGTAATGAACTTCGTATCCCAGGTAATCGTCGAGCTAGATAAGGTGCATAATGGCAAAAGGAGAACGGCACACGTGAGCGAGTTGAAACCATACCATCAGGCGTCAGGCGAAGAAGCAAGTCCGGCAGCAGAGACACAAGTAAATTCATCACCCGAGGGTGGTAAGTCTAGGGCGTCCCGCCAAGCCCCGACTGGGGGCTTCACCGAAGTTCCCACCGGGGAACAAGCGAGGCGTCCGACGACGATAGCAACACAACAACTAGCACCCCCATCAGCGGTCAGTAGAGGAGAGCAACTGGCCATAATAGCAACAACAACACCACGCGTTACAAAAACCCAAACCGTCGAAATCTCGGAAGAACATACGGATTGCAACACAGTAGCGATATTTGGATCGCTAGCACTGGCCAATCCAGTTCCAAACGGTCCAAGAGTCGAACACACAAGGGTAAGCGGTGAGCAACAGGTAGTAAACAGTGACCAGAGTACATGGCAGACAACACAAGCGCAAGGACAAGCCCCAACAATGGATACCGGGATCCAGATGGCGATGAATTATGCCAACAACATAGCCAGCCAGTGCTATTATCGAATAACCGAATTTCTAATCACACTCCATTTTAGAACAAGGCCCAGATCGCGAGAGATCATTTTATATAGGAAAGAAACATCGGGTACATCAAACTAGCACCATTGCGTACATCACATCAAGCACAAACCCTTAACAAACAGGCATCAAGCACCACGAACAAGTACCAGGCGCACACAAAACAATAGCAGGCAGCGCACACTACCCCAATGGAGCATCATACCTAAGCAATAGAAATGTATACATTTATACACGTCCATACATACGTACATAAGGCATATAACAAAAACGAAGAAATTGGCACATAAGCAGAACCACACAAACAAAGCGCGCTGGAGCATATGAAGAAGTGGAATTATCCTGCAAGAACAAAACAAAGGGGAACCGCAAAGACAATGCTGCTGGAAAACAACAGTTAGAAGAAGGAGGCGAGGACAGGTATAAATAGGAGGCGCCAACGCACAAATAGATCAAAAGTAATTAATCATGGGCAACCGCGAGTCAAGTGTTTATTCAAGCGAAAACGCCAAAGATGGGTCTCTCCGCGTGTGGATCAGGCGGAACGAAGGAGGAGCGAGTGAGAGGGTGCCCAATGAAGACGAGCACGAAGTAGTGGTCATCAGCGACGAGCAGGCGAGCGACAACGACCTGGCCAGCGTAGGGTCAGATGAAGAGCACTATAGCGAGGAAAGCGGCGAGGGCGACAGTCAAGGCACCGAGGAGTTTGGCCTTATGAGCGAGGGCGAGTCAATCCGAAGCCCGGAGTACGAGACGGTGTCGGAGTGTGGCTCTGTGGAGACAAGCGGCGACCAGGGTAGCCAAATTCGGAGCCCAAGCCCAATGCAAGGCGAGGCGGATCATGGGCCGCTGGTACCGGACGACATCCCCGAAGCCGAGGAAGACGCCTACGACCGCTGGAGGCACCCAAATTTGTATGTGGTCTCAGTGAGAGAGGAGGAGGAAGAAGCACCGGGCCAGGGGTACATGGAGTACACAAGGCGCCTAAACATACGTCTCCGCCGCTATAATGATTTTGAGACACCACAAGAGGAAGAAGCGGCAAACCTACCCCCGGCCAAGGTATACATATGCGATGCCGCCGAAGGCAGCGATCGCCCAGAGGCAGGCGACCCAGCCGAAGAGCGCGCACCACCGAATCCGCGCGACGCAACGAAAGTCGTACGTAGACACGAAGCCATATGCGACGCGAACGAGGACCACGCACGCAAAGAAATGAGCGACGTGCTAAGCATCACCGGCAGCGACATAGCAACTGGCTCCAAGAATGGCGGCAATGACAACAACAACGATATCGTATGCGAAATCGAACAATGGCTACGCAACGCAACAACGACAACAACAACAGCAACGAGGGTCACGTGGGTGAACAGGTCGGGAGTAGACCCCCTCCCAGCAGACTTGGTGCGAGATATACAGGCGCACATCGAAGCAGAGCAAAGCAGGCGAAGGAAGAAGACGTTCCACCGGAACATCGAGGGTCGGAGTTATCGGGTCAGAATCACCAGAACTGGATTGGTGACGATAACTCTCGTCGCGGAAGGTGAGGGGAGAGTGTGAGGACCCCAAAACCACCGGTTTTGGAGCCCCACACGCGAACCCACTCGTTCCGACTTTACAATGTCGTTACTTTGAATTTTTGAATGTTTGAATTTATAAAAAAAAAGAATATATTTTTGAACACCCTATTGTACACATTTACATACGTATTTATATATATAAGCAAGCCATATTTTAGTTCCAAGTAACAAAATAGCACACAAACAATTGCAAGCAACCGGCATTCCAGCATGAAAAGGGTCGGTCAGCCAACTCAAGGCAGCCGTGCTTTGCTAACAAACCAACATACATACATATATACACAATAAGCACATAGGCTACCGACACGGGTAATGCGAGCGGACATCGCACAAAGAAGAAATGGAAAATGCATTGCTAGCATAGCAAAGACAATAGGCGGTGGGAGTTCAGCAAAACAGCCAGCATACATATTGATGTCAATAGCATGTCCAGCTGATCGATGAAGTGCAAGTGGGCAGCTGATCACAATGGGGGCATTCCGGGTGCAAGCGAGCACGTAGCAAATGCCGTTAGGGACTTAGAACATAATGTGTAGTTATATCGATGTAATATATATTTACATACAAATCATGTAAATAGAGTATTAGCATACATTAAGGATTTTTTATTGTAAAATAACTGTCCGCCTGTGCTCAAAATAGTATAAAAGAAGAGCATTTTGCCAATAAGATTCAGACGTTAGGTAGGCATATTAGCTTGTTGACGCCTTGTTCAACAGTGAAGGAACTCCTGGGATTTGCAAGCTCACGAGTTTCAAAGATATATACAGTGGTGGTTTCCTACCTCCGCTGTCCGAAAGTTAGTGGTGGTTTCCCACCTCCGCGGCTTTTACTAGCTTATTTCCGAAGATTAGTGGTGGTTTCCTATATCCGCAGTCTTTAAGAGCGCAGGAATAGTTTAAGTTATATACGACGGTGGTTTCCTACCTCCACCGTCTAGAAGATAAGCGGTGGTTTGCTAACTCCGCTATCTTAGCATAAGAGATTGGATTTTATTTAATAAACTGAATTTTTAATATATTTTAAACGAAAAAACCAGGGTTTTCTCTTTAAAAGGAGACGTTAGGGATTTCTCTAATCCACAGGAACCCTGGACGGACTGAGCTTAACCCCGGCTTAAAGGAAAAGTCCGTCACAAAATAAACCTGCAAAATTTCATAAACTAGTGGCTACTTAAAATTTTTAAGCAATAATGTCGGTTTACTGCGGATTTTGCGAGTGTACTGAGGTGCATATAATGGAATTGGTAATCGTTTACGTTTTTCGCAAATATTTTCGAAAATAATGAAAATATTGGTTGAGCGGAGTTATATTCATGCTCCTGGGACGGAAACGCGTCTTTTGATACCCCTCCCGACATTTTTGGGCGCGTGTTAGCGCTCGGTACCCCACGTAAACGATTACCATGGAATTTATTAAATTGCTTGTGAAAGTGACGCTTACATGCTATTTTGTCTAATTATTCTACATAGGATTATGAAGTGCTGCACCTACTTGCCAAAGGCTACTTTGCAAGTGTTTATAAGGCAATCAAATGGTGGCCATAAAAATGGTAAATTATTTTGCGTTATTCTCCTCACTTAAAATTTAGACACATTAAAATACATGAATGAATTTCAGATCGACAAACAACTTATACAACGTGCAGGGTTAGCCAATCGTGTACGCCAAGAAGTAGAAATACATTCACGCCTCAAACATCCATCCGTATTGGAATTTAATACATTCTTTCAAGATGGAAATTATGTTTATTTGGTGTTGGAGTTGGCGCACAATGGTGAATTGCATCGCTATATGAAACAACAGATGGGACGTGCATTGACCGAAGAGGAAGCGTCTAGTATACTACGACAAGTGGTATCTGGTCTTTTGTATTTGCATTCGCATCAAATAATGCATCGCGACATATCACTGTCCAATTTGTTGTTAAGCAAAGATATGCACGTTAAAATAGCTGATTTTGGTTTCGCAACACAACTTAAAAGGCCGGATAAGAAACACATGAACATGTGTGGTAAGTACTGCGTGCAATAATCAGTGCTTTAACGCAATTTTTGTATTCTCTTTCTCACAGGTACACCCAATTACATATCACCTGAAGTAGTTACGCGTTCGCCCCATGGTCTGCCTGCCGATGTTTGGGGTCTGGGCTGTCTGTTTTATATGTTACTAGTTGGTCATCCACCTTTCCCCAAGCACGCACTCCTAACGTTGCGGAAATATATCAACAACAGAAAAACCAAGAAAAAGAACAGCAGCTTTACCAACAGCCAAGTGCTGCCAGCTGCGACAGTGGCGTTATCACATTTGCAAGCAGCCATTCCAGCTCATCACGATTTGCAGCACTGCAACGTTCACGTTCGATGGAAAAGTGTCCATCACGTTGCGCTTTGGAAGTAAGAAATAGCAAACACCAACTAATAAATAATAAACCAAGAAAGGAGTGCAATACGGCAGTATTTTAAAAGTGGAAACAAAAAGTACATTCAGTTTTATACTTAAATTTTTTATTTATAATACTTTTGGATAATGAGGAGAAAATTTGATTAATTACTTAATGTTTATGTTATTTATATAATACAAATATTTCTGTGAACGCTTTAAAAAGTAACATATAATTTCATACATACATTTATTTATATTTACTTGCTTTTCGAATTTATTTGGAGTTTGATTTCATGTTTAAATAAATATATACTTATATAACCTATTCCTTTATTTAAGACGAGGATCTAAAACAGGGTAAAGTACAATTCCTCATAAAATCCCTTAATTTATTCCCTTATATAACAGATTATATAATGCCTTAACGAATCCCTTTTATAATCCATTATTTAATGGCTTATTAAGGCCACATTTAATGCCTCACACTATACCTTAAACATCCCTTATGTATAGGCATTCGCGTGAGAGCGATAAATACATGAAGCTTATAAGAGAGAGTGTATAAGCTTTAGAGAAGGCGAGTTGTTTTTTAAGTTATTATTTTTTATTTTATTTTATTATTATTTTATTTTATTATTTGGCTCAGGTGCTATGTGACCGTTTTGCTCAAAAGGTATTTATTCATTTGGCTCAGGGTCTGACGACCATGTTTGCCTAAAATGTTCTTTGGAGAACGAGAGAGTATATATGTATTATTGGTGGCGAACACTGTTGGCTCTGAGGCATGGCGCGTGATTGGCTTCCTCATTTCCGTTGTGAAAAACCACACTTTGGCTTTCCAAAATATAAACTATATCTTCGAAATATTTTATAAGCTGATTGCGAATTACAATAGCATGCAATGCAAATAAAATAAACGAATGAAATAACCGTAGCTTATGTATGTATGTCGCTGAAACAGAGAGGGAGACAAAAACTCACACGCATAGTAACGTATCCCTTACATTTTTCCTTTTGCCCTGTACAATATAATGGAAAGTTGTCAAATTTGTGAGGCATACTTTGCCTTAGTACTATGGCATAATTAAGGGATTATTTAGGGCATAGTGTTCTGGCTGGGTTTACATCACGTATACAAGGGGGTTGCGCAAAGCTTTTTATTTAAGCATAGAGCTGTACTGTTTCTATAGCAGACAACTGCAAAAGACCTCGGTATAAAAACCCTAAAAGCGAAATTTCGGTTCTTTGTTTCAGTTAAAAGTAATTAGCAAAAAACCAAAAAATTACCCAGTAGGTTGAATTTGTAACTTTTTTAACGCCAAGTGCTAGCGTTAACTTCGGCTAAGCACCTTTTTTAACGCTTTTCCCTAATCGCTAAGTTTTAATAACACGAAATTCGGTGATAAGCTTAACGCTCGGCGAGTGGCTAAGAGTTGCAGAATCGAGCTGATGGTCAAATCCGAAATGGGGCGTGTGCTCCAAGTTATTTATGTGCATAACCCCTTTCTGAATAGGCGGCCTTTGGCCAATTTAACTTGAATCGAGACGCTCTAGTACTGTGATTACAACAATCACATGAAAATGTTCTACTTAAGTCTCAAACACAGTATATCACTGTGGTTTCAAATATCTCTTGAAATAAACACAAAATCGAAGTTTCGCTTTCGGATCATTGATGCTGAGGTAAAAACAAGTTTTTTCCTACCTCTTCTGATATTGGTAGACGCGTTTTAGAAGTTGTCCCCTAAAGCAAACAAATAACCCGGTATCGTCATTTTGACTTATAGAAATCGATGGAGTTCGTAAGTAGTTCCCATAAAATTTTGCGTAGTGCGTACGATAGGTAAGCATATAATTAAACGACAAGACAAAACCTCTGCAGCAGCGTTCGTGTTTAGTGATATATTTTGACAATTTCGTTTTTCCAACGTTTTTATAAAAAGGACAAAGATTTTGTGGAAATTAGCAACAGAAGGACTGTTATGGACAAATAAAAGTGTTTTATAAACGTTAACGGGAATAGTAGATTTGCATATTTTGATAACGTTTTGCGAAAGTGACAGCCGCCGTGACATCCCTGAAAATGGTGAGTAACATGTATGCGTTATCATTTAGTCCTTTTTTTTTTTTGTTTTTGTGTTTAAGTTACTCTCGCGCCGATTACACTGGTTTACAGCCAAAATGCACCAGAGACGCCATAGTGAAATTCCTATGTAAAATCACCTCCTAATTCCGAAAATCAAGGTTATTTTTACTTGAATGGTACCGTTTTTGAGATATTTACGATTTACCGTTATTTCAAAAAACAAAAAAGATGGCTCCACTTAATCGTGTATATCTCAAGAATAAACTGAGCCGTTCCAAAACGGTTTGAAAAATTTGAAAGCTTATAAAATTTACTATAATCAGTACATACAACACTTTTTGCTAGGTCCTGCAGATTCAAAAATATTGAACAATCATTACGGATTTATAAAATTTTTTTTGTAAAAATATAAAAAAATTTGTACTTTGCAAGGAAGCATCTCGAAAACTTTTTGTTTTTTTGCTAAGCTCTGTTTTATTACAAAAAAAATAAGCTATCAGTGAACAAAATCGATGAACTAATACAAAAGTAATAAGCATTCAAGTAAATATATCCATTTAATACTTAAGTACCCTACAAATAATAGCATATGTACATATGGTTCTGTCTTAACTCTATGATCTTATTTTATAATTGAAAAAGTTATGTGTCTTGTTTTGACGCTTATTTAGATTAGGATCGGTTTCTCTTATGAGAAACCAACAGTAGTCGCCCATCATAGCGACATCCCAGAATCCTTGATACCGACTTTCAATCACTTTCATTTGCTGGTGAAACCTTTCGCCATGCTCGTCACTTTCGTCGCCAAGATTTTGCGGGAAAAAGTTTAAGTGGGAGTGCAAGAAATGAATTTTTAAAGACATATTTACTCTTTTTATTTTCTGTTTTTCCGACAGGGTGAATGCTAGATTTATATTGGAACGATTTTCCGTCATCCCTTGTCAATTTTTGTTTGTTTACAAACCGGTTTCGGCGATCCGCCATCTTCAGTGTAAGTTTTCGTTCTGATCTGTGTCTATCCGTTGTCCAGTATTTATAGTTTGAATGCTGTAGGTAAAGTTAGTATGCGTGTATATAGTTCGTGCGTTAGGTTCGTGTTTCACGCACTGCTGAACGCTATGTAATGTCAGGTAATGCTGAATGTTCTCGAGCGGCAACTCGTTAACTAGTTTGTGGGTCAGTTAACGAGTTGCCGCTCGAGAACATTCAGCATTACCTGACATTACATAGCGTTCAGCAGTGCCTGGCAAACAAACTAATAGACGAGTTTCAAAACAACCCTATTGCAGCTAGCCGCTCGGGAACATTCGTATTTACATATTTACTCCTGAAAGAAAATAAAAAAGTAAATTAGATAAATACATAAGTGACACATTAGTATATAATTTTCTTAGGCTGGATTTATCTTTCAATTCAGAACAAATTTTTTGTTCATATTTTTCCCGTTATTGTTTGTTCGGAACTGGACGATGAATTCAGATTTATGGCTATATATTCCATGTAAATTTATGTAATATATAATTTATTATAATATGTTTTTTTATTTACCCATTTCCGCATAGTTTTTGATTAAGTCGTTCACTATCATCTCGTAGTTAGGACTTTTGTGTTTGCCTAAAAAAGAAGTAACGACCTTTTCAAAAGAATCCCACGCTGCTGCCTCCACTGGTGACAATAGTTCTTTGAAATGGTTATTGGTCATCATTTTCCTTATTTGCGGTCCCACAAAAATGCCTTCCTTTATTTTTGCTTCTGAAATCTCTGGGAAGATTGTCTTCAAATGATGAAAAGCTTCGCCTTCTTTGTCCAAAGCCTTCACAAAGTTTTTGATAAGGCCGAGCTTGATGTGGAGCGGAGGTAGAAATATTTTTTCCTTCTTTATAAGTGGCGAGTATTTTATGTTATCTACCCCAACTTGAAACTCGATTCGTTCTGGCCAATCCTTTATGATGTAGTGGTCTTGACGAGCTCGGCTATCCCATTTGCATAGAAAGCAACAGTATTTTGTGTATCCACTTTGTAGACCACATAGCATTCCAACGACTTTAAGATCCGCACATATTTTCCAATCATGTTCTTCGTATTTGATTAACTTGAGCAATTTTTGCATTATCTCATATGTTTCCTTCGTATTTACTGCATGCGCGATCGGGATAGATGGCTTTTGGTTGCCAATATGCAATAATACGGCCATTAAACTTAATTTATTGCCGTCTATAAACAATCGCCACTCTTTTGAATCATATGGTTCACCAAATTGTTTGAATAGACCAGCAATGTCTTTGCAGTAACAAACACTGTCCTCCTTCGTATAGTAAATTGTTGCATTCGAGAGGCGTGTAGTTCGGCCTTTTCCTTTGACAATTCCAAATCCCTTATCCAATCATTGAGTTGTGCTTGTGACACAGAATTTCTTTCGTTTTCCGTTTGAAATTCAGTACAACATGATGCCGCGTAATCAGATACTACTGTTGACAATGAAACTGGAGCCGGAACTAAAGATAATTTTGATTCTGGCAATGTCGCTTCTGTTGAAATTACTTTTGTAGTACAAATATAGCAGTCCGTTGAATGGCAAGTTTCCTCCACTTCATTGGTGTAATAAATTTCACACGTCGCCTAAATAGATAGTTTCAGAAATTAGTCAGCTATGCATTAAAAGGGAACAAATTCCTAATTTTTACAACGTACCTTTTTGTTCCGGTTTCCGAAGAAATCAATTCGACTCGGCATGTGGTGCACACAGTGTTCGGTGTCCATGGTTTTTAGGCTCAATTCCAAAACACTTATAGTATGTAACTTTCAAAGGATTTGAAAACACACGTCTCATACTTTTAACAATAAATTGACCGCAGATGAAACAGAACATATCTGGATCATTTGTACACTCAAACTCTCGCGCCCTTTTATTCATTTTTTATTTTTAAGTAAATGACGGGTTATAGACTGCCTGCCTCAAAAATATGCTCTTGTTTAAAATGTACCTAGGTTTGAGAAAAAGACACTAACAGCTTTTTGTATCTAATAACTTTTCGAAAATCTACCTGCTAACTAACTGATATACGAATACTAACACATATGTACCAGTAGGGTACTTAAGCATTAAATGGATATATTTACTTGAATGCTTATAACTTTTGTATTAGTTCATCGATTTTGTTCACTGATAGCTTATTTTTTTTGTAATAAAACAGAGCTTAGAGGGGGGAAAAAATATCTGCAAAAAAACAAAAAGTTTTCGAGATGCTTCCTCGCAAAGTACAATTTTTTTTATATTTTTACAAAAAAAAATTAAAAAATCCGTAATGATTGTTCAATATGTTTGAATCTGCAGGACCTAGCAAAAAGTGTTGTATGTACTGATTATAGTAAATTTTATAAGCTTTCAAATTTTTCAAACCTTTTAAGTGTAGCCATCTTTTTTGTTTTTTGAAATAACGGTAAATCGTAAATATCTCAAAAACGGTACCATTCAAGTAAAAATAACTTTGATTTTCGGAATTAGGAGGTGATATTACATAGGAATTTCACTATGGCGTCTCTGGTGCAGAAAAAAAGTTGGAATTTGTGATCCAGTGTTATTGGTTGGAGAGAATTATTTTGTCAATCTATGATTATAACGCCATCACCGATTTTGCACCATATGTGCTTTGTTTGACTTTTCTTTCTTACTTGTGTATATTTGTTTTTAGTGTTGCCAATGTAAAATGTTGTTAATTTGATAACTTTTCTTTAATCTGTATCTTGTCGTTAAATATTTATTTTGGTTTGTGTTAAGAATGTGGAAATAATTTTTAGAGCTGGAATTCCTTCCGCTTTTATTAATTGATTAAATGTATTGTATTTGCAGTCGAATTGTATCCCATTGGGGGCAGATATGTAATATGTGCGATATATCCGTACATTTGTTGTCACATGAAAATGTTCTACTTAAGTCTCAAACACAGTATATCACTGTGGTTTCAAATATCTCTTGAAATAAACACAAAATCGAAGTTTCGCTTTCGGATCATTGATGCTGAGGTAAAAACAAGTTTTTTCCTACCTCTTCTGATATTGGTAGACGCATTTTAGAAGTTGTCCCCTAAAGCAAACAAATAACCCGGTATCGTCATTTTGACTTATAGAAATCGATGGAGTTCGTAAGTAGTTCCCATAAAATTTTGCGTAGTGCGTACGATAGGTAAGCATATAATTAAACGACAAGACAAAACCTCTGCAGCAGCGTTCGTGTTTAGTGATATATTTTTGTTTTTCCAACGTTTTTATAAAAAGGACAAAGATTTTGTGGAAATTAGCAACAGAAGGACTGTTATGGACAAATAAAAGTGTTTTATAAACGTTAACGGGAATAGTAGATTTGCATATTTTGATAACGTTTTGCGAAAGTGACAGCCGCCGTGACATCCCTGAAAATGGTGAGTAACATGTATGCGTTATCATTTAGTCCTTTTTTTTTTTGTTTTTGTGTTTAACTGAATTACAGCCAAAATGCACCAGAGACGCCATAGTGAAATTCCTATGTAAAATCACCTCCTAATTCCGAAAATCAAGGTTATTTTTACTTGAATGGTACCGTTTTTGAGATATTTACGATTTACCGTTATTTCAAAAAAGATGGCTCCACTTAATCGTGTATATCTCAAGAACAAACTGAGCCCTTCCAAAACGGTTTGAAAAATTTGAAAGCTTATAAAATTTACTATAATCAGTACATACAACACTTTTTGCTAGGTCCTGCAGATTCAAACATATTGAACAATAATTACGGATTTTTTAAATTTTTTGTTGTAAAAATATAAAAAAAATGTGTACTTTGCAAGGAAGCATCTCGAAAACTTTTTGTTTTTTTGCAGATATTTTTTCCCTCCTCTAAGCTCTGTTTTATTACAAATAAAATAAGCTATCAGTGAACAAAATCGATGAACTAATACAAAAGTTATAAGCATTCAAGTAAATATATCCATTTAATACTTAAGTACCCTACAAATAATAGCATATGTACATATGGTTCTCTCTTAACTCTATGATCTTATTTTATAATTGAAATAGTTATGTGTCTTGTTTTGACGCTTATTTAGATTAGGATCGGTTTCTCTTATGAGAAACCAACAGTAGTCGCCCATCATAGCGACATCCCAGAATCCTTGATACCGACTTTCAATCACTTTCATTTTCTGGTGAAACCTTTCGCCATGCTCGTCACTTTCGTCGCCAAGATTTTGCGGGAAAAAATTTAAGTGGGAGTGTAAGAAATGAATTTTTAAAGACATATTTACTCCTGAAAGAAAATAAAAAAGTAAATTAGATAAATACATAAGTGACACATTAGTATATAATTTTCTTAGGCTGGATTTATCTTTCAATTCAGAACAAATTTTTTGTTTATATTTTTCCCGTTATTGTTTGTTCGGAACTGGACGATGAATTCAGATTTATGGCTATTACGCATATTGTCACTTGCGAGTCGAATGAATTTGGCGAGGCGAACCAATTGGCGAACAAACCCAAAGTTTGCATTGTCAGTGGCGAATGAACTCTTTCGACTACCATACTGCGTTGCCAACTAAACAAAATCAATTAGTTCATCCAAATTTGAAGTTTCTGTCATTTTTTCTGTCATATGTGTCATGTATATTTATTTGTGTACAAACAAACATTTATTTAAGAGCGCGAGTGCAAAAATTTGAAATTAGTTAAATTAAAATGTTTGGAACAATTGATCTTTTTTTCGAAGACAACTATAATGAGGAACACCAAGTTAGTCTTCTGCGTCAACGTCGGTTTTTAAGGGATCACTCCAATCCCATGGAACTTCCGCCTGCCATGTAAGTTCAGTGCATTCCGACTGCTGAAACACGTCCAAATTTTCACCAAATGTGTTAAATGTGGTACCAATGTGGTTGTCTCCGGATTACAGATATGTATGTTTTAGGAGTCAGCCCGGCGTGTAAACAATTACCGTACCTGTACATTTACCCCCGATATTTTTGGACGTGTTAAGTAGTTGGTATCTAAACTATACAATTACCAATGAAAGATACAAGGTTTATGTGCATTAAAATTGTGTTTATAGGTTCGTAGCAAATTTTCGGCTCACTAAGGATGCATTTATGTACGTGCTGGACAATATTAAGGACAATTTTCACTGCAGCCTGTCCTCATCGGTAACGCCAATGCTAAAGTTATGTTGCGCTCTTCGTTTTTTTGCACATGGCAGTTACCAGCAGGCTATAGGGAACGAATATCATTTGGGACTAGCTCAACCCACAGTTTCCCTCATTTTAAAAGAGATAATCCCTATTTTAGAGCGAAAAATATGTAGGGCGGCGATAAAAACAGAAATGTCAGAAGTAGAAAAGCAGCAGGCAAAATCCAAATTTTTTTTGAGGTCAGGGATACCAAATGTGATTGGCTGCGTTGATGGTACGCATATTTCGATTTATGCTCCTAACGCAAATACGAGTAGACACATCTATCTCAACAGAAAAGGATTTTTCAGCATCAATGCGATGATTGTAAGTTTTTTATACATTAGTTCATACAATTTATTAATATCTTTTTTTATTTTAGGCTTGCGACCATGAGATGTATATTCGATTTGTGGATGCTAGATTTGCAGGCTCTACACATGATTCGTTCGTGTGGAACCAGAGCTCATTAAAAACTTACTTGGAAAACATACATTTAAATGGCGACAACTCGATTTATTTAGGTAATTTATGTTTATGTTAGGATATTCTTAGCTTGTTACTTAAAACAATAGACTAACGAGTAGCAAACAAAGTCGAAAACAATTAAGTTTAATGACGTATTATCAAAAAATAAAACTTTATTTGCAGGTGATTCCGGGTACCCACTTAGTTCGTACCTACTAACACCCTTTCGCATTGCGGAGTCCGGAAGCAGGGAATCCGTTTTTAACAAAAAGCATGCGAAAGGTAGAAACATTATAGAACGCACGATTGGAGTTCTAAAATGCCGTTTCAGATGCCTTCTTGGAAAACTGCGATACAATCCGGATAAAGTGAAGAAAATCATAAACATTTGTTGCGCTTTGCACAACGTTTGCAAGCAATTTAGAGTAAGTGATCCGGAAGAAGCAGAAACGTTTATTGACATCGTTGTATCTTCGGACCCAAGTAATGAAGATGGCAATGATACACCAGGGGAGCGTCGTAGAAGGCAAATAGCTAATGCTTTGTTGTAGAAGGGAAATAACCAAAACACAAATGAAGTTAAAGACTAAAATGTATATATAAAATGTATATTTTTTCATATATATCTGTAATTCAGGTATCGATATATGTATCACATTAAATTAATTCATTTCAAAAATATAAAACTTAAAACTAATAAGAAAATTAAAAAAAAATCAGTTCTTCATATCACAAATCAAAAAAAAAATTCAGTTCTTTACATCACAACAGGATACAGGATAAAGCAGCTTTACTTACTTTAGCTTGTATTTCAATGCTTTTAATTCCAGTTCCTTTAGTTTTAATTCCACCTTTTCTTTATGCTGTTTTTTCTTTTCGAAATTTTCCTCCTTACGCCTTTCCTCTTTGCGCCTCAACAATTCCACCTCTTCTTTTTTCAGCTCGTAGGATTTTCGAGCATACCTTGCGATTTCTTCAATTTTTTTTTCCATTTTTGAGACTACTTCGCAGAGGGTATCTTGGACTTCACCCTGTTTCTCCAGCGCTTTCAGCCTTTTACTTTCCCTTTCATCTATGGTGATTCTGGATCGTGAAGTAGATGGACGCGGTTCCGGATCCATTCCTTCCGTTCTCACCTCGCTTGCTTGCTCTTCGGACATAGTGGTCGGTGTATCTTCCACAATACTGGTGCCGAAAGGGGAGCCTGTAGGGTTCGCAGCTTCTTGAAGATGGAGCAGTTCATCCACAGCTTGCTCTAGCGGGCTTAAGCTTTGCTGAGCATACGGTCCTCCTCCTGTGGCAACGGTTTCGCGGCGGTTTGTGCTGACCTTTCTTTTGAGCTTCAGCTTGTAGTCCAGCCAAACCTAGTAAACGTATATGTAAGTGTCGTTAGCCATAAAGAATGAAACACATTTTGTAATTCACATTTTGTAATCCAAAATATTCGGCAGAGGTTCCAAGCGTCGTGTTTCTACCTCTTGATTAATATATCGAAGACGGCACAGATACCATTTTAATTTATGACCAGATAGAAACACGCAGCTTGGTACCACATTTTTGGACATTTTTCACAAGTTTTTGATACGAAGTTGCCCATTCCTCTCGCTACGTCTGGATTGTTTTCCATCAAACTCACCAGCATTTGGAACTGTTGCGTTGTAGTACGTTTTATTCTAAAAATTATATTTTTATTTAATAAAATTAATTAAATATGCAACATTTAAATTTACTCACGTCCTTTCCATTTTTACGCGCATCAAATATGTATTCGTCAAATTTTGACACATTTGGCGAAGCGAATCTAAGTTTTTCGCTACTGGCAATTCGAGAAGTTCATTTTCGTCACTCATTCGCCACTTTTTGGCGAATTCGCCACAGATTCGCCTGCCGCAATTCGAGACGGCGAAATTCGACAAAATTTTCATTCGCTTCGCAAGTGACAATATGCGTATATATATTCCATGTAAATTTATGTAATATATAATTTATTATAATATGTTTTTTTATTTACCCATTTCCGCATAGTTTTTGATTAAGTCGTTCACTATCATCTCGTAGTTAGGACTTTTGTGTTTGCCTAAAAAAGATGTAAGTAACGACCTTTTCAAAAGAATCCCACGCTGCTGCCTCCACTGGTGACAATAGTTCTTTGAAATGGTTATTGGTCATCATTTTCCTTATTTGCGGTCCCACAAAAATGCCTTCCTTTATTTTTGCTTCTGAAATCTCTGGGAAGATTGTCTTCAAATGATGAAAAGCTTCGCCTTCTTTGTCCAAAGCCTTCACAAAGTTTTTGATAAGGCCGACCTTGATGTGGAGCGGAGGTAGAATTATTTTTTCCTTCTTTATAAGTGGAGAGTATTTTATGTTATCTACCCCAACTTGAAACTCGATTAGTTCTGGCCAATCCTTTATGATGTAGTGGTCTTGACGAGCTCGGCTATCCCATTTGCATAGAAAGCAACAGTATTTTGTGTATCCACTTTGTAGACCACATAGCATTCCAACGACTTTAAGATCGGCACATATTTTCCAATCATGTTCTTCGTATTTGATTAAGTTGAGCAATTTTTGCATTATCTCATATGTTTCCTTCGTATTTACTGCATGCGCGATCGGGATAGATGGCTTTTGGTTGCCAATATGCAATAATACGGCCATTAAACTTAATTTATTGCCGTCTATGAACAATCGCCACTCTTTTGAATCATATGGTTCACCAAATTGTTTGAATAGACCAGCAATGTCTTTGCAGTAACAAACACTGTCCTCCTTCGTATAGTACTTGGAAAATTCTATAATATGTTACCTTAACATCGGATGAAACAAATTTAAATTATTGCATTCGAGAGGCGTGTAGTTCGGCCTTTTCCTTTGACAATTCCAAATCCCTTATCCAATCATTGAGTTGTGCTTGTGACAAAGAATTTCTTTCGTTTTCCGTTTGAAATTCAGTACAACATGATGCCCCGTAATCAGATACTACTGTTGACAATGAAACTGGAGCCGGAACTAAAGATAATTTTGATTTTGGCAATGTCGCTTCTGTTGAAATTAGTTCTGGTAATGACACTGTAGATACGCTCGCATAGGTTACTTTTCTGGACTTTCCAACCCCAAGTACTTTTGTAGTACAATATAGCAGTCCGTTGAATGGCAAGTTTCCTCCACTTCATTGGTGTAATAAATTTCACACGTCGCCTAAATAGATATGTCTAAGCTTTAGAGAAGGCGAGTTGTTTTTTAAGTGATTATTATTTTTTTGATTTTATTTTATTATTTGGCTCAGGTGCTATGTGACCGTTTTGCTCAAATTGTATGTATTCAGTTGGCTCAGGTTCTGACGACCATGTTTGCCTAAAATGTTCTTTGGAGAACGAGAGAGTATATATGTATTATTGGTGGCGAGCACTGTTGGCTCTGAGGCATGGCGCGGTTGGCTTCCTCATTTCCTGTATGAAAAACCACACTTTGGCTTTCCAAAATATAAACTATATCTTCGAAATATTTTATAAGCTGATTGCGAATTACAATAGCATGCAATGCAAATAAAATAAACGAATGAAATACCGTAGCTTATGTATGTATGTATGTCGCTTAAACATCCTCGCCCCCCTAGACGGCTTAGTCGTCTAGTGAAATTCATAAGTCCGGCTCGAAGGACCATGTCTAAGCTTTAGAGAAGGCTAGTTGTTTTTTAAGTGATTATTATTTTTTTGATTTTATTTTATTATTTGGCTCAGGTGCTATGTGACCGTTTTGCTCAAATTGTATGTATTCAGTTGGCTCAGGTTCTGACGACCATGTTTGCCTAAAATGTTCTTTGGAGAACGAGAGAGTATATATGTATTATTGGTGGCGAGCACTGTTGGCTCTGAGGCATGGCGCGATTGGCTTCCTCATTCCCTGTATGAAAAACCACACTTTGGCTTTCCAAAATATAAACTATATCTTCGAAATATTTTATAAGCTGATTGCGAATTACAATAGCATGCAATGCAAATAAAATAAACGAATGAAATAACCGTAGCTTATGTATGTATGTCGCTGAAACAGAGAGGGAGACAAAAACTCACACGCATAGTAACGTATCCCTTACATTTTTCCTTTTGCCCTGTACAATATAATGGAAAGTTGTCAAATTTGTGAGGCATACTTTGCCTTAGTACTATGGCATAATTAAGGGATTATTTAGGGCATAGTGTTCTGGCTGGGTTTACATCACGTATACAAGGGGGTTGCGCAAAGCTTTTTATTTAAGCATAGAGCTGTACTGTTTCTATAGCAGACAACTGCAAAAGACCTCGGTATAAAAACCCTAAAAGCGAAATTTCGGTTCTTTGTTTCAGTTAAAAGTAATTAGCAAAAAACCAAAAAATTACCCAGTAGGTTGAATTTGTAACTTTTTTAACGCCAAGTGCTAGCGTTAACTTCGGCTAAGCACCTTTTTTAACGCTTTTCCCTAATCGCTAAGTTTTAATAACACGAAATTCGGTGATAAGCTTAACGCTCGGCGAGTGGCTAAGAGTTGCAGAATCGAGCTGATGGTCAAATCCGAAATGGGGCGTGTGCTCCAAGTTATTTATGTGCATAACCCCTTTCTGAATAGGCGGCCTTTGGCCAATTTAACTTGAATCGAGACGCTCTAGTACTGTGATTACAACAATCACATGAAAATGTTCTACTTAAGTCTCAAACACAGTATATCACTGTGGTTTCAAATATCTCTTGAAATAAACACAAAATCGAAGTTTCGCTTTCGGATCATTGATGCTGAGGTAAAAACAAGTTTTTTCCTACCTCTTCTGATATTGGTAGACGCGTTTTAGAAGTTGTCCCCTAAAGCAAACAAATAACCCGGTATCGTCATTTTGACTTATAGAAATCGATGGAGTTCGTAAGTAGTTCCCATAAAATTTTGCGTAGTGCGTACGATAGGTAAGCATATAATTAAACGACAAGACAAAACCTCTGCAGCAGCGTTCGTGTTTAGTGATATATTTTGACAATTTCGTTTTTCCAACGTTTTTATAAAAAGGACAAAGATTTTGTGGAAATTAGCAACAGAAGGACTGTTATGGACAAATAAAAGTGTTTTATAAACGTTAACGGGAATAGTAGATTTGCATATTTTGATAACGTTTTGCGAAAGTGACAGCCGCCGTGACATCCCTGAAAATGGTGAGTAACATGTATGCGTTATCATTTAGTCCTTTTTTTTTTTTGTTTTTGTGTTTAAGTTACTCTCGCGCCGATTACACTGGTTTACAGCCAAAATGCACCAGAGACGCCATAGTGAAATTCCTATGTAAAATCACCTCCTAATTCCGAAAATCAAGGTTATTTTTACTTGAATGGTACCGTTTTTGAGATATTTACGATTTACCGTTATTTCAAAAAACAAAAAAGATGGCTCCACTTAATCGTGTATATCTCAAGAATAAACTGAGCCGTTCCAAAACGGTTTGAAAAATTTGAAAGCTTATAAAATTTACTATAATCAGTACATACAACACTTTTTGCTAGGTCCTGCAGATTCAAAAATATTGAACAATCATTACGGATTTATAAAATTTTTTTTGTAAAAATATAAAAAAATTTGTACTTTGCAAGGAAGCATCTCGAAAACTTTTTGTTTTTTTGCTAAGCTCTGTTTTATTACAAAAAAAATAAGCTATCAGTGAACAAAATCGATGAACTAATACAAAAGTAATAAGCATTCAAGTAAATATATCCATTTAATACTTAAGTACCCTACAAATAATAGCATATGTACATATGGTTCTGTCTTAACTCTATGATCTTATTTTATAATTGAAAAAGTTATGTGTCTTGTTTTGACGCTTATTTAGATTAGGATCGGTTTCTCTTATGAGAAACCAACAGTAGTCGCCCATCATAGCGACATCCCAGAATCCTTGATACCGACTTTCAATCACTTTCATTTGCTGGTGAAACCTTTCGCCATGCTCGTCACTTTCGTCGCCAAGATTTTGCGGGAAAAAGTTTAAGTGGGAGTGCAAGAAATGAATTTTTAAAGACATATTTACTCTTTTTATTTTCTGTTTTTCCGACAGGGTGAATGCTAGATTTATATTGGAACGATTTTCCGTCATCCCTTGTCAATTTTTGTTTGTTTACAAACCGGTTTCGGCGATCCGCCATCTTCAGTGTAAGTTTTCGTTCTGATCTGTGTCTATCCGTTGTCCAGTATTTATAGTTTGAATGCTGTAGGTAAAGTTAGTATGCGTGTATATAGTTCGTGCGTTAGGTTCGTGTTTCACGCACTGCTGAACGCTATGTAATGTCAGGTAATGCTGAATGTTCTCGAGCGGCAACTCGTTAACTAGTTTGTGGGTCAGTTAACGAGTTGCCGCTCGAGAACATTCAGCATTACCTGACATTACATAGCGTTCAGCAGTGCCTGGCAAACAAACTAATAGACGAGTTTCAAAACAACCCTATTGCAGCTAGCCGCTCGGGAACATTCGTATTTACATATTTACTCCTGAAAGAAAATAAAAAAGTAAATTAGATAAATACATAAGTGACACATTAGTATATAATTTTCTTAGGCTGGATTTATCTTTCAATTCAGAACAAATTTTTTGTTCATATTTTTCCCGTTATTGTTTGTTCGGAACTGGACGATGAATTCAGATTTATGGCTATATATTCCATGTAAATTTATGTAATATATAATTTATTATAATATGTTTTTTTATTTACCCATTTCCGCATAGTTTTTGATTAAGTCGTTCACTATCATCTCGTAGTTAGGACTTTTGTGTTTGCCTAAAAAAGAAGTAACGACCTTTTCAAAAGAATCCCACGCTGCTGCCTCCACTGGTGACAATAGTTCTTTGAAATGGTTATTGGTCATCATTTTCCTTATTTGCGGTCCCACAAAAATGCCTTCCTTTATTTTTGCTTCTGAAATCTCTGGGAAGATTGTCTTCAAATGATGAAAAGCTTCGCCTTCTTTGTCCAAAGCCTTCACAAAGTTTTTGATAAGGCCGAGCTTGATGTGGAGCGGAGGTAGAAATATTTTTTCCTTCTTTATAAGTGGCGAGTATTTTATGTTATCTACCCCAACTTGAAACTCGATTCGTTCTGGCCAATCCTTTATGATGTAGTGGTCTTGACGAGCTCGGCTATCCCATTTGCATAGAAAGCAACAGTATTTTGTGTATCCACTTTGTAGACCACATAGCATTCCAACGACTTTAAGATCCGCACATATTTTCCAATCATGTTCTTCGTATTTGATTAACTTGAGCAATTTTTGCATTATCTCATATGTTTCCTTCGTATTTACTGCATGCGCGATCGGGATAGATGGCTTTTGGTTGCCAATATGCAATAATACGGCCATTAAACTTAATTTATTGCCGTCTATAAACAATCGCCACTCTTTTGAATCATATGGTTCACCAAATTGTTTGAATAGACCAGCAATGTCTTTGCAGTAACAAACACTGTCCTCCTTCGTATAGTAAATTGTTGCATTCGAGAGGCGTGTAGTTCGGCCTTTTCCTTTGACAATTCCAAATCCCTTATCCAATCATTGAGTTGTGCTTGTGACACAGAATTTCTTTCGTTTTCCGTTTGAAATTCAGTACAACATGATGCCGCGTAATCAGATACTACTGTTGACAATGAAACTGGAGCCGGAACTAAAGATAATTTTGATTCTGGCAATGTCGCTTCTGTTGAAATTACTTTTGTAGTACAAATATAGCAGTCCGTTGAATGGCAAGTTTCCTCCACTTCATTGGTGTAATAAATTTCACACGTCGCCTAAATAGATAGTTTCAGAAATTAGTCAGCTATGCATTAAAAGGGAACAAATTCCTAATTTTTACAACGTACCTTTTTGTTCCGGTTTCCGAAGAAATCAATTCGACTCGGCATGTGGTGCACACAGTGTTCGGTGTCCATGGTTTTTAGGCTCAATTCCAAAACACTTATAGTATGTAACTTTCAAAGGATTTGAAAACACACGTCTCATACTTTTAACAATAAATTGACCGCAGATGAAACAGAACATATCTGGATCATTTGTACACTCAAACTCTCGCGCCCTTTTATTCATTTTTTATTTTTAAGTAAATGACGGGTTATAGACTGCCTGCCTCAAAAATATGCTCTTGTTTAAAATGTACCTAGGTTTGAGAAAAAGACACTAACAGCTTTTTGTATCTAATAACTTTTCGAAAATCTACCTGCTAACTAACTGATATACGAATACTAACACATATGTACCAGTAGGGTACTTAAGCATTAAATGGATATATTTACTTGAATGCTTATAACTTTTGTATTAGTTCATCGATTTTGTTCACTGATAGCTTATTTTTTTTGTAATAAAACAGAGCTTAGAGGGGGGAAAAAATATCTGCAAAAAAACAAAAAGTTTTCGAGATGCTTCCTCGCAAAGTACAATTTTTTTTATATTTTTACAAAAAAAAATTAAAAAATCCGTAATGATTGTTCAATATGTTTGAATCTGCAGGACCTAGCAAAAAGTGTTGTATGTACTGATTATAGTAAATTTTATAAGCTTTCAAATTTTTCAAACCTTTTAAGTGTAGCCATCTTTTTTGTTTTTTGAAATAACGGTAAATCGTAAATATCTCAAAAACGGTACCATTCAAGTAAAAATAACTTTGATTTTCGGAATTAGGAGGTGATATTACATAGGAATTTCACTATGGCGTCTCTGGTGCAGAAAAAAAGTTGGAATTTGTGATCCAGTGTTATTGGTTGGAGAGAATTATTTTGTCAATCTATGATTATAACGCCATCACCGATTTTGCACCATATGTGCTTTGTTTGACTTTTCTTTCTTACTTGTGTATATTTGTTTTTAGTGTTGCCAATGTAAAATGTTGTTAATTTGATAACTTTTCTTTAATCTGTATCTTGTCGTTAAATATTTATTTTGGTTTGTGTTAAGAATGTGGAAATAATTTTTAGAGCTGGAATTCCTTCCGCTTTTATTAATTGATTAAATGTATTGTATTTGCAGTCGAATTGTATCCCATTGGGGGCAGATATGTAATATGTGCGATATATCCGTACATTTGTTGTCACATGAAAATGTTCTACTTAAGTCTCAAACACAGTATATCACTGTGGTTTCAAATATCTCTTGAAATAAACACAAAATCGAAGTTTCGCTTTCGGATCATTGATGCTGAGGTAAAAACAAGTTTTTTCCTACCTCTTCTGATATTGGTAGACGCATTTTAGAAGTTGTCCCCTAAAGCAAACAAATAACCCGGTATCGTCATTTTGACTTATAGAAATCGATGGAGTTCGTAAGTAGTTCCCATAAAATTTTGCGTAGTGCGTACGATAGGTAAGCATATAATTAAACGACAAGACAAAACCTCTGCAGCAGCGTTCGTGTTTAGTGATATATTTTTGTTTTTCCAACGTTTTTATAAAAAGGACAAAGATTTTGTGGAAATTAGCAACAGAAGGACTGTTATGGACAAATAAAAGTGTTTTATAAACGTTAACGGGAATAGTAGATTTGCATATTTTGATAACGTTTTGCGAAAGTGACAGCCGCCGTGACATCCCTGAAAATGGTGAGTAACATGTATGCGTTATCATTTAGTCCTTTTTTTTTTTGTTTTTGTGTTTAACTGAATTACAGCCAAAATGCACCAGAGACGCCATAGTGAAATTCCTATGTAAAATCACCTCCTAATTCCGAAAATCAAGGTTATTTTTACTTGAATGGTACCGTTTTTGAGATATTTACGATTTACCGTTATTTCAAAAAAGATGGCTCCACTTAATCGTGTATATCTCAAGAACAAACTGAGCCCTTCCAAAACGGTTTGAAAAATTTGAAAGCTTATAAAATTTACTATAATCAGTACATACAACACTTTTTGCTAGGTCCTGCAGATTCAAACATATTGAACAATAATTACGGATTTTTTAAATTTTTTGTTGTAAAAATATAAAAAAAATGTGTACTTTGCAAGGAAGCATCTCGAAAACTTTTTGTTTTTTTGCAGATATTTTTTCCCTCCTCTAAGCTCTGTTTTATTACAAATAAAATAAGCTATCAGTGAACAAAATCGATGAACTAATACAAAAGTTATAAGCATTCAAGTAAATATATCCATTTAATACTTAAGTACCCTACAAATAATAGCATATGTACATATGGTTCTCTCTTAACTCTATGATCTTATTTTATAATTGAAATAGTTATGTGTCTTGTTTTGACGCTTATTTAGATTAGGATCGGTTTCTCTTATGAGAAACCAACAGTAGTCGCCCATCATAGCGACATCCCAGAATCCTTGATACCGACTTTCAATCACTTTCATTTTCTGGTGAAACCTTTCGCCATGCTCGTCACTTTCGTCGCCAAGATTTTGCGGGAAAAAATTTAAGTGGGAGTGTAAGAAATGAATTTTTAAAGACATATTTACTCCTGAAAGAAAATAAAAAAGTAAATTAGATAAATACATAAGTGACACATTAGTATATAATTTTCTTAGGCTGGATTTATCTTTCAATTCAGAACAAATTTTTTGTTTATATTTTTCCCGTTATTGTTTGTTCGGAACTGGACGATGAATTCAGATTTATGGCTATTACGCATATTGTCACTTGCGAGTCGAATGAATTTGGCGAGGCGAACCAATTGGCGAACAAACCCAAAGTTTGCATTGTCAGTGGCGAATGAACTCTTTCGACTACCATACTGCGTTGCCAACTAAACAAAATCAATTAGTTCATCCAAATTTGAAGTTTCTGTCATTTTTTCTGTCATATGTGTCATGTATATTTATTTGTGTACAAACAAACATTTATTTAAGAGCGCGAGTGCAAAAATTTGAAATTAGTTAAATTAAAATGTTTGGAACAATTGATCTTTTTTTCGAAGACAACTATAATGAGGAACACCAAGTTAGTCTTCTGCGTCAACGTCGGTTTTTAAGGGATCACTCCAATCCCATGGAACTTCCGCCTGCCATGTAAGTTCAGTGCATTCCGACTGCTGAAACACGTCCAAATTTTCACCAAATGTGTTAAATGTGGTACCAATGTGGTTGTCTCCGGATTACAGATATGTATGTTTTAGGAGTCAGCCCGGCGTGTAAACAATTACCGTACCTGTACATTTACCCCCGATATTTTTGGACGTGTTAAGTAGTTGGTATCTAAACTATACAATTACCAATGAAAGATACAAGGTTTATGTGCATTAAAATTGTGTTTATAGGTTCGTAGCAAATTTTCGGCTCACTAAGGATGCATTTATGTACGTGCTGGACAATATTAAGGACAATTTTCACTGCAGCCTGTCCTCATCGGTAACGCCAATGCTAAAGTTATGTTGCGCTCTTCGTTTTTTTGCACATGGCAGTTACCAGCAGGCTATAGGGAACGAATATCATTTGGGACTAGCTCAACCCACAGTTTCCCTCATTTTAAAAGAGATAATCCCTATTTTAGAGCGAAAAATATGTAGGGCGGCGATAAAAACAGAAATGTCAGAAGTAGAAAAGCAGCAGGCAAAATCCAAATTTTTTTTGAGGTCAGGGATACCAAATGTGATTGGCTGCGTTGATGGTACGCATATTTCGATTTATGCTCCTAACGCAAATACGAGTAGACACATCTATCTCAACAGAAAAGGATTTTTCAGCATCAATGCGATGATTGTAAGTTTTTTATACATTAGTTCATACAATTTATTAATATCTTTTTTTATTTTAGGCTTGCGACCATGAGATGTATATTCGATTTGTGGATGCTAGATTTGCAGGCTCTACACATGATTCGTTCGTGTGGAACCAGAGCTCATTAAAAACTTACTTGGAAAACATACATTTAAATGGCGACAACTCGATTTATTTAGGTAATTTATGTTTATGTTAGGATATTCTTAGCTTGTTACTTAAAACAATAGACTAACGAGTAGCAAACAAAGTCGAAAACAATTAAGTTTAATGACGTATTATCAAAAAATAAAACTTTATTTGCAGGTGATTCCGGGTACCCACTTAGTTCGTACCTACTAACACCCTTTCGCATTGCGGAGTCCGGAAGCAGGGAATCCGTTTTTAACAAAAAGCATGCGAAAGGTAGAAACATTATAGAACGCACGATTGGAGTTCTAAAATGCCGTTTCAGATGCCTTCTTGGAAAACTGCGATACAATCCGGATAAAGTGAAGAAAATCATAAACATTTGTTGCGCTTTGCACAACGTTTGCAAGCAATTTAGAGTAAGTGATCCGGAAGAAGCAGAAACGTTTATTGACATCGTTGTATCTTCGGACCCAAGTAATGAAGATGGCAATGATACACCAGGGGAGCGTCGTAGAAGGCAAATAGCTAATGCTTTGTTGTAGAAGGGAAATAACCAAAACACAAATGAAGTTAAAGACTAAAATGTATATATAAAATGTATATTTTTTCATATATATCTGTAATTCAGGTATCGATATATGTATCACATTAAATTAATTCATTTCAAAAATATAAAACTTAAAACTAATAAGAAAATTAAAAAAAAATCAGTTCTTCATATCACAAATCAAAAAAAAAATTCAGTTCTTTACATCACAACAGGATACAGGATAAAGCAGCTTTACTTACTTTAGCTTGTATTTCAATGCTTTTAATTCCAGTTCCTTTAGTTTTAATTCCACCTTTTCTTTATGCTGTTTTTTCTTTTCGAAATTTTCCTCCTTACGCCTTTCCTCTTTGCGCCTCAACAATTCCACCTCTTCTTTTTTCAGCTCGTAGGATTTTCGAGCATACCTTGCGATTTCTTCAATTTTTTTTTCCATTTTTGAGACTACTTCGCAGAGGGTATCTTGGACTTCACCCTGTTTCTCCAGCGCTTTCAGCCTTTTACTTTCCCTTTCATCTATGGTGATTCTGGATCGTGAAGTAGATGGACGCGGTTCCGGATCCATTCCTTCCGTTCTCACCTCGCTTGCTTGCTCTTCGGACATAGTGGTCGGTGTATCTTCCACAATACTGGTGCCGAAAGGGGAGCCTGTAGGGTTCGCAGCTTCTTGAAGATGGAGCAGTTCATCCACAGCTTGCTCTAGCGGGCTTAAGCTTTGCTGAGCATACGGTCCTCCTCCTGTGGCAACGGTTTCGCGGCGGTTTGTGCTGACCTTTCTTTTGAGCTTCAGCTTGTAGTCCAGCCAAACCTAGTAAACGTATATGTAAGTGTCGTTAGCCATAAAGAATGAAACACATTTTGTAATTCACATTTTGTAATCCAAAATATTCGGCAGAGGTTCCAAGCGTCGTGTTTCTACCTCTTGATTAATATATCGAAGACGGCACAGATACCATTTTAATTTATGACCAGATAGAAACACGCAGCTTGGTACCACATTTTTGGACATTTTTCACAAGTTTTTGATACGAAGTTGCCCATTCCTCTCGCTACGTCTGGATTGTTTTCCATCAAACTCACCAGCATTTGGAACTGTTGCGTTGTAGTACGTTTTATTCTAAAAATTATATTTTTATTTAATAAAATTAATTAAATATGCAACATTTAAATTTACTCACGTCCTTTCCATTTTTACGCGCATCAAATATGTATTCGTCAAATTTTGACACATTTGGCGAAGCGAATCTAAGTTTTTCGCTACTGGCAATTCGAGAAGTTCATTTTCGTCACTCATTCGCCACTTTTTGGCGAATTCGCCACAGATTCGCCTGCCGCAATTCGAGACGGCGAAATTCGACAAAATTTTCATTCGCTTCGCAAGTGACAATATGCGTATATATATTCCATGTAAATTTATGTAATATATAATTTATTATAATATGTTTTTTTATTTACCCATTTCCGCATAGTTTTTGATTAAGTCGTTCACTATCATCTCGTAGTTAGGACTTTTGTGTTTGCCTAAAAAAGATGTAAGTAACGACCTTTTCAAAAGAATCCCACGCTGCTGCCTCCACTGGTGACAATAGTTCTTTGAAATGGTTATTGGTCATCATTTTCCTTATTTGCGGTCCCACAAAAATGCCTTCCTTTATTTTTGCTTCTGAAATCTCTGGGAAGATTGTCTTCAAATGATGAAAAGCTTCGCCTTCTTTGTCCAAAGCCTTCACAAAGTTTTTGATAAGGCCGACCTTGATGTGGAGCGGAGGTAGAATTATTTTTTCCTTCTTTATAAGTGGAGAGTATTTTATGTTATCTACCCCAACTTGAAACTCGATTAGTTCTGGCCAATCCTTTATGATGTAGTGGTCTTGACGAGCTCGGCTATCCCATTTGCATAGAAAGCAACAGTATTTTGTGTATCCACTTTGTAGACCACATAGCATTCCAACGACTTTAAGATCGGCACATATTTTCCAATCATGTTCTTCGTATTTGATTAAGTTGAGCAATTTTTGCATTATCTCATATGTTTCCTTCGTATTTACTGCATGCGCGATCGGGATAGATGGCTTTTGGTTGCCAATATGCAATAATACGGCCATTAAACTTAATTTATTGCCGTCTATGAACAATCGCCACTCTTTTGAATCATATGGTTCACCAAATTGTTTGAATAGACCAGCAATGTCTTTGCAGTAACAAACACTGTCCTCCTTCGTATAGTACTTGGAAAATTCTATAATATGTTACCTTAACATCGGATGAAACAAATTTAAATTATTGCATTCGAGAGGCGTGTAGTTCGGCCTTTTCCTTTGACAATTCCAAATCCCTTATCCAATCATTGAGTTGTGCTTGTGACAAAGAATTTCTTTCGTTTTCCGTTTGAAATTCAGTACAACATGATGCCCCGTAATCAGATACTACTGTTGACAATGAAACTGGAGCCGGAACTAAAGATAATTTTGATTTTGGCAATGTCGCTTCTGTTGAAATTAGTTCTGGTAATGACACTGTAGATACGCTCGCATAGGTTACTTTTCTGGACTTTCCAACCCCAAGTACTTTTGTAGTACAATATAGCAGTCCGTTGAATGGCAAGTTTCCTCCACTTCATTGGTGTAATAAATTTCACACGTCGCCTAAATAGATATGTCTAAGCTTTAGAGAAGGCGAGTTGTTTTTTAAGTGATTATTATTTTTTTGATTTTATTTTATTATTTGGCTCAGGTGCTATGTGACCGTTTTGCTCAAATTGTATGTATTCAGTTGGCTCAGGTTCTGACGACCATGTTTGCCTAAAATGTTCTTTGGAGAACGAGAGAGTATATATGTATTATTGGTGGCGAGCACTGTTGGCTCTGAGGCATGGCGCGGTTGGCTTCCTCATTTCCTGTATGAAAAACCACACTTTGGCTTTCCAAAATATAAACTATATCTTCGAAATATTTTATAAGCTGATTGCGAATTACAATAGCATGCAATGCAAATAAAATAAACGAATGAAATACCGTAGCTTATGTATGTATGTATGTCGCTTAAACATCCTCGCCCCCCTAGACGGCTTAGTCGTCTAGTGAAATTCATAAGTCCGGCTCGAAGGACCATGTCTAAGCTTTAGAGAAGGCTAGTTGTTTTTTAAGTGATTATTATTTTTTTGATTTTATTTTATTATTTGGCTCAGGTGCTATGTGACCGTTTTGCTCAAATTGTATGTATTCAGTTGGCTCAGGTTCTGACGACCATGTTTGCCTAAAATGTTCTTTGGAGAACGAGAGAGTATATATGTATTATTGGTGGCGAGCACTGTTGGCTCTGAGGCATGGCGCGATTGGCTTCCTCATTCCCTGTATGAAAAACCACACTTTGGCTTTCCAAAATATAAACTATATCTTCGAAATATTTTATAAGCTGATTGCGAATTACAATAGCATGCAATGCAAATAAAATAAACGAATGAAATACCGTAGCTTATGTATGTATGTATGTCGCTTAAACAAGATAGTTTCAGAAATTAGTCAGCTATGCATTAAAAGGGAACAAATTCCTAATTTTTACAACGTACCTTTTTGTTCCGGTTTCCGAAGAAATCAATTCGACTCGGCATGTGGTGCACACAGTGTTCGGTGTCCATGGTTTTTAGGCTCAATTCCAAAACACTTATAGTATGTAACTTTCAAAGGATTTGAAAACACACGTCTCATACTTTTAACAATAAATTGACCGCAGATGAAACAGAACATATCTGGATCATTTGTACACTCAAACTCTCGCGCCCTTTTATTCATTTTTTATTTTTAAGTAAATGACGGGTTATAAACTGCCTGCCTCAAAAATATGCTCTTGTTTAAAATGTACCTAGGTTTGAGAAAAAGACACTAACAGCTTTTTGTATCTAATAACTTTTCGAAAATCTACCTGCTAACTAACTGATATACGAATACTAACACATATGTACCAGTAGGGTACTTAAGCATTAAATGGATATATTTACTTGAATGCTTATAACTTTTGTATTAGTTCATCGATTTTGTTCACTGATAGCTTATTTTTTTTGTAATAAAACAGAGCTTAGAGGGGGGAAAAAATATCTGCAAAAAAACAAAAAGTTTTCGAGATGCTTCCTCGCAAAGTACAATTTTTTTTATATTTTTACAAAAAAAAATTAAAAAATCCGTAATGATTGTTCAATATGTTTGAATCTGCAGGACCTAGCAAAAAGTGTTGTATGTACTGATTATAGTAAATTTTATAAGCTTTCAAATTTTTCAAACCTTTTAAGTGTAGCCATCTTTTTTGTTTTTTGAAATAACGGTAAATTGTAAATATCTCAAAAACGGTACCATTCAAGTAAAAATAACTTTGATTTTCGGAATTAGGAGGTGATTTTACATAGGAATTTCACTATGGCGTCTCTGGTGCAGAAAAAAAGTTGGAATTTGTGATCCAGTGTTATTGGTTGGAGAGAATTATTTTGCCAATCTATGATTATAACGCCATCACCGATTTTGCACCATATGTGCTTTGTTTGACTTTTCTTACTTGTGTATATTTGTTTTTAGTGTTGCCAATGTAAAATGTTGTTAATTTGGTAATTTTTCTTTAATCTGTATCTTGTCGTTAAATATTTATTTTGGTTTGTGTTAAGAATGTGGAAATAATTTTTAGAGCTGGAATTCCTTCCGCTTTTATTAATTGATTAAATGTATTGTATTTGCAGTCGAATTGTATCCCATTGGGGGCAGATATGTAATATGTGCGATATATCCGTACAGCTGCAGGTATTACATTTGTTGTCTTGCATCATGTTGAGCCTGGCCATTGTATCTTTTAAAAAGGTGTGTCCTGTCATTAATCTGCATAGTTATTTTGTTTCGACTGGTTTGAATTTTTCCTTTAGTGTATGGAACCATGGCTTTTTTAGTATTGTTGCGAATATTTCATGGTATTTTTTCCCTTTTTCTTTACTAATGTTAGCGTATTCTACTTGCCATTCTCGGTTTAATCTGCTTTCCACTTCGTTGATGGCATCTGTTATTGTCCATCCCATTCGTATATAAGTACCTACTTCTTCTGCGTTTTTTGCCACCAGGTCTACTATTATGTTTTGTTCTATGTTTTTGTGTCCAGGTATGTAATGGATTTCCACCATAATGTTGTTTTCTTCTATTTTAGTTTTGATTACCTCGACTAAGTAATTGTTATTGTTATTACTTAATAAAGCTTGTGCTCCAGATTTACTGTCTGTTAGAATGGCTACCTGGTGGTATTGGTTTTCTACTGCCATTTCGATAGCTTTTTCGAATGCCCATAATTCTGACGTCATTGATGACAATCTTTTATAAGTGTAGAATGCCTTTGTAGATTTTGATTTCTCGTGAAATATAGCAGCTTTTGTTACATCTTCTTTCACTGATCCATCCGTAAATATGATTTCCATGATTTTACTGTTAATACTGTCAATTTTCTCCCTGAATAATTGACTGATAAGGTTATCATTAGCTTTTGCTTTGGATTGTACTTTGCCTTTGAAAAAGTCTATATCGACTATGATTTTGTTACTTTTTATGTTCTTTGTAGGTGCTGGGTTAATGTCTTTCATGATATCTTCGAATTTTTTGTATATTTTTGAATAGCTTGTAGATATGTTGGCATAATTGTTTTGTAATTGTTCAATACCAGGTAAGTTGAAGGCGCATCCTTTTATTAGTTCTTTGGCTGTAGTTAGTTGCAGTCTAAAGTGAATTGGTAGTTCTGCTGCCATATGGTAAATTACATGCACTGGTGTAGATCTTATAAGTCCGAGGCATTTTCTTAAAATATTGTTGTTGCAACTGTTGAGTTTAGTTATTGCTGTTTTTGAAATGTTAGCGAACGATGCCGATGCATACTCCTCGCAAATGTTTTGTATAACTGTAGTGCTTTGGCTGGTGGTATCCCGAAAGTGCAACCACTCAAGGTCTTTAGAAAATTACATCTCGTATTCGTTTTGTCTATTATTTCCTTGACATGTATGTTTACCGAGTTGTTTTTGGTTATGTATCTTCCAAGGTACTTGATGGAGTCCACCTGTTTTAGTTGAATGTTCTCAATTTCAATATCTAATAAGTTTCTTCTATTGTTGAAATGTACTATGCTGGTTTTTTCGAAATTTATTTTTAGTTTATTAATGTTGTTATTTTTGTTGTTAATGTTGACCATTTCAAATTCTGTGAACCTTTATTGCAGAAGGTTATATCTATGAGCGAAACCGTATCGTTAACTTTGAAGGTTGGGCTACCATCATTTAGATGCTCGAAATCGTGGTCGGATGCGAGGCTATCTAAGGTGCTACCTTTATTGTCTGTGTATGAGCAGCCCCATGTCACCGACTTGCTGTTGAAATCTCCTCCTATTATTGTTTTATATTTTAGATTCTTCGCGAATGTAAATAAACCTTCCATTTTGCTTTTGAATTGTGAGTGTGTTAGATCTGGTGGACAGTATACACTAAAAATATTAATGTTATTTCGGAGGTTTAATGTTGTGATCCCTATTATATCTGTATCGTTATTATAGTTTATTATTGTGAATTTTATTCTTTTTTTATTATATATGCCTACTCCTCCGTACCTATCATTTCTAAATTTTCCAATAAACTTAAAATTTGTTAGAGTTGTATTGCTATTGTTTGTTAACCAGGTCTCGCTAAGTATAGCTATGTCGATATTGCGATGGTCTAATGTTATTTCTAATATTTCTTTATTGTATGGTTTCTTCAAACTTTGGATGTTATATTGCAACACCCTCATAATGAATGTGATGTGTTTTTTTTAATTTCCCATATGTCTGAATTTACGTTCATTTGTTTAATTTTGTCATGTATTGATGTTAAAATTTTATATTGTTCTTTGTTAATGTTGTTATTTGCTTGTGTTAAGTAGTTAGATAGTGTTTGGCTCATTTCTGTGGCTATTTCTCCTTGTTTTTGAATGTGGTCTATCAATTCCGTTGGGAAGGCTAGATTGCCTTAGCTTGCCTGTTCGTTGCAATCTTTGGTGATTTGATTCTCATTCTTGCATTGTTCGATCCGCCTTTTCTACTTCTCTTTCTCTGTTCCTATTGTTCTTTGCTACTTTGGAGAAAGAGAATTCTTTGTGTAGTGTTTTTTTTTGGCTGCCTCTTGCTACTTTGGAGAAAGAGAATTCTTTGTGTAGTGTTTTGTTTTGGCTGCCTCTTGTGTGTTGTTAAATGTGTTTGTTTTTTGTCGTTTTGGGAGAGGTGGGAATTCCACTTCGAAATTGGTTTCTTCGTTAAGTATATCGAACCGATTATTGAATATACTTGCATACTTTTGCCTTGCTTCTTTAAGTGCTAAATTTTCTAGAGTCATTATTTTTTTAATGGTGTATGCTTTTGTTCGTGCCGGACAAGATTTGTCGGTTGCCGTATGTTCGCCTTCGCAGTTGACATATTGTAGTTTTGAACATGTTGCTTTTTGGTCGTGCATTTCGCTGCATTGTGGACATATTCAGCCCGATTCTAAATATCCGCACGGATTTCTTTCCTTGCGGAAATTTTTGTTCGCCAGGAAAATTTCCGCCAATTCTCTTTCACTAGTGAACAGAAAAATTGGCGAAGAGGAATATCGAATTTCCGAAATCAGCTGTGCGGCCATTTGACGTTTGATTGTGGCAGTATTTTTTGTGATCAGTGAATGAAAAATATTAAAGTTTTTGATAAAAGTGTTTAAATTAAAGAAATTAATAAAAACAATGCATAGTATTGCGTTTCGCATGGTAGCAGAAGAAGAGGAGGACAATTCTGTAGCACAGGGACCTCAGCAAAGGTATATTAGAAGAAGGTTGCGCGATAATGCAAATCCACTTGAATTGTCGGATACGTTGTAAGAGCTAATAAAACCTTTATAGTGGACTTTATTAATTCAATTGTTTTGCAGATTTATTAAATACTATAGGGTAATTAAGCCCGCATTTAAATATTTATTGGACATTTTAATTGCGCACACACAACAGCCTAAAAAACAATTTGCAGTCGCACCGGTTGTAAAACTAAGTGCATGTTTGCGTTTTTTTGCGGAAGGCGGATATCAAACGGGTGTTGGGAAGGACACAGATGTTTCTCTTGCCCAATCCACCTTCAGCAAAGTTTTGGACGAAGTTGTGGACATTTTAGAAAAGGAATTGTGCTCGAAATGGATAATGGCAACAATGGACAGTGATGAGAAAAGGAAAATTTCACGCGCGTTTTATGTGAAGCACGGCATTCCCAGTGTCCTTGGGTGTATCGATGGAACGCATGTCCGCATCATAGCTCCATCTGAAAATAAGCATCTCTACTATAACAGGAAGGGGTTCTATAGCTTAAATGTAATGTTGGTAAGTTATTCTATAGTATATTTATTAACATAGATGCATGTGTACCTATGTATTTACATTTTACAAACGTATTGGCAGATGTGCGATCATGAGCTTAAAATACGGTATGTTGATGCCTCACACCCTGGAGCTTCTCATGACTCATTCATTTGGAATGTTGGCGACTTGCGGGCGTATTTTGAAAACCAATATTTAAGTGGGGAAACTAATAATTGGTTACTAGGTAAACATACTGAAACCTGTATACAGCATGCATATCAAAACTATGTTTTTTTTTTAATAGGCGATGCAGGTTATCCTCTGGAACCATGGCTTCTGACGCCACATCGAACCCCAGAAGAAGGCTCTACGCAAATGAAATTTAACGATGCCCACTAGAAATGCCGCAATATTATAGAGCGAACTAATGGAGTACTAAAAAATCGATGGAGGTGTCTCCTTGGTGCTAGAGAGTTACACTACACCCCCAAAAAAGCAGGCAAAATAGTAAACGTGTGTTGCGCTTTGCACAACATATGCATACATTTTAAAGTATACGAAGATTTCACCGAAACAAATCCAACAGAGGAACACCCTGAAGCAATTAGTGAAAACGCAGATGTGGTGTGTCTAACATCTCCACAGTATTTAGCTGCAGCCAAAAATATACGAAATAGAATAGGAAACACTCTATAATAAAAAACCACATCATTTTCTTATTAAAACTTTATTCATCGTTGTAAGTCTCTTTTAAAAATCTATTTCAGTCTTGTATTCAAACATATCCTAAAAATTCATTAAATTTCCTTAAATTTAATTCTTAAAATAGGATCTACTTATGTAAATAGACATATCACAAAAAAAGTTCAAGGTAACAAATCACAAATGTTATAAGTTTGAAATGATTTATATAAAAATAGTATATCAAACATATTTGCATAAATAAAGCGTAGGGAAAAATATCATAAATCCAGTATTAAATAAATAAAAAGACAATTCATAGAGATAAAAATATAAACTACTAAAAAAAAAAGAAGAAATTCAATGTACTTATAAGTAAAGAAATAAAAAATATGGTATTTATAAGAATACGTATACCTAAACAAAACAATATTCAAAACAAATATATTTACATAAAAATAAAACGTAATAAACCAAATAGCACAATGTTAAAGCAAAACTTTCAATATACTTAACACTAAACAAAGAAAAACACATGAAATATAAAATTATGTACACAAAAACAAACAAAAAAAGAACACAAAAGAAATGTATTAATATATACACATATATACATTACGGCATAAAACAACTCAATCATCCGAACTAATTTGGGATTTGGCCAAGCATGTTTTGCTCCATTATGGCCGTTTGCTTTCTCAAGAGCTTTAATTTTTCTTTTGTGTATTTGTTGTTTATTTTACTTTGTTTTTTTTTTAAGAGCATAGTTTTTTCTCAGTATTTTGGTTTGCTTTGCTGCTTCCAGGCGCGTAGCCAGAAAAAAATTTCGGGGGGGGGTTTTGACCAAAGTGTCAGTAAATAAGAATTACCTGTAAATACACACATACTTATATACTTATATTATTTATATATACTTTATATAATACTTTGTATGTATACTTTTATTTATTTGAAATTTTTCTCTTTCTACACGGCTAAAAATTTGAGCCTAAATTTTAAACCATTCATTGGTTTACACAATTTTTAAAACTTTTTGGAAATAAATTCCAAACCTTTCAATCAGCTTCACAAATTCAAAATTTTTTGCCGTTTAGATTTAAAACTTAACTGGGATAAACAAAAATACAACAAAAGTCGTATACGCAGCAAATACATATGTGTAGCGAATACATATGTGTAGTGTATAATACATATGTGTAGTGTAGAGCGAATACATATGTGTAGTGTAGAGCATTGCGCATCAAGAGAATTTTGTTTAATATAAAAATATTACGCTTATAAATTTGTATGGAAGATAATGCACTTGGTCGGGTAGAAAAAAAATTGCACAAAAATCGAGTAACTCTTATAGCGGCTTAAGATTGGTATCTTTGTTCACTTCAATTGAACGGGCTACAAAACTGCAAGCTGGAAAAAAATCTAAAAATTTGTACTAAAAACTTAGAAATTTTGATTAAAGTTTTCTTGTATTTTCATGAATTTTCCACAAAGTTCGTAACTTTGAGTTGCAGTATTTTTATTGTGTTTTTACTCATACTTTCATACAAAAATATTGACATTAGTCAAAGGAAGTTAATATTACTGGAAATTCCAAACAACACTTTGAACGCAGACATACTGGTCTAGGTGGGGTTAATTTAAAAGGAGAGTGGATATTAAGTAGAGCCAGCCTCTCCTGCCCTATTGTACTTCTTAGATAAGTTTTTAACCTTCGAAGGGAAGAGAAAGACCGTTCGCTATTAGCAACGGAAACTGGAAGCGTTGCAGCAATTTTTATATATCGATGTACCATAGGGAAAAAAGACACGGAACAATTATTTAATGCATCAATGAACGTGCTTGGTCGCTCCTCCTTTGGGGATTGGAAAAAATTTTTCTTTTTCAGGGCTTTAGGCATAAACTTAAGTTTATGGCAACCATGACTACAATAACGAGAGACACTCATTTTTACGATTTTTGCCCGCGGTTTATTTGAATTTCAACAGAGTTGAGTTCGAAACACTCTTGGTATTGTTAACATGCTATGTAGTTGAGATGCTAAGTTGATCTTATGCAGAGCAAGTCTGATAGTTTTGCGCGAATTTCTTAAAGCTCCAAATGAGTGAACCGTTGCAGAAATTTAGTTGGGACCTCTCAGACTTGCTCTGATAATTGATAAGCAACTACTAATAACTTCTCTCAGTGTGAAATTATTATTATTATTATATATTGGAAAAGTAGTAACGACTCACTACTTTACACTGGGTTGGAGCACTAGTGTTGCCACCTTCGGCTCGTCAGTGTGAAATATTATTTAATTTTATTCTTTCGTGTTTTCATTATTGCTATTAATGCTTATTTCTTAACAGGGGTTTTAAAAATGAATAGAGTAATTATTATAGTACAGACGTATATTTTTTAATTTTCGGAAATTTCGGGGATCAACCCACCCCCCCTGAATACGCGCCTGGCTGCTTCCAATACTTGCTCCCTCATCAAGCTGCACATCTCACGCTGGATTGACAGCTCTTCCTCGAGAACTTCTGAAGGAGTCTTTCTACTTTTAGACCTTCTCGAGGAAGTAGGCCGCTGAATCGTTGATCTCGGCCGTCCCGGAGGTACCAATTTTCGTGCTATTTGGCGGCTGTGGCAGGCCAAATCGTCTCGCCACTCCTTCCACGGACTCCTTCATCCCAATTAGCTCATAAATTGCTACCTCAGTCGCTGCTAATTTGTAATGCCGGTTTGGACCACCGCCAGTCCCTTTAGCATGCCTCATGTTGCTGGCTGCTTTTTGCCTCACGTACCTTTTTGATCGGCCCATACCTGTAATGCGATAGTTTTAGTGAGCTTTTATTAATAAAACTTGTGATATATGTAAATATTTAAGTACCTTTTTCCATTCGGCAATACATTTTGTTGGTGGTCCTGCCGAATTTAATACCTCTTCTGCATTTGCCCAAAATCTGTTAAGCGCTTTCTTACTTCCTTTATAGAAGCCACGCGCAATATCCGGCTGTCCTTGCATCAGGCTCACCAATGCATCTATTTGCATTTTATTGATACTTTTCGTCCTAAAAAAACCAAAAGCATTACAATATTAATGTAAAAAGTGGTTTTTTATAATTCAAAGTTAAATTAACTTACATTTTGTTCAGCGCTCACTTAAAATTGTCTGGTGAATTATCTCGCAAAAAACTGTTGTGTATTCTCACTTTTCTTTTCATTTATGATACCTACTTTACTCGCCAAACCACTTTCCCCTTTTTCGAACATCGTTTAGAATAGGCGAAGAGCAAGAAGCGAACAAATACGTGCGGATTTTGTGTTCAGAATAAGGGAATAGGGAGAAGCGGAAAAATACGTGCGGATTTTTCGTTTAGAATTGGGCTGATTGAATTTTGTGTTTTGCAGTGTTGGGCAAAGTGATTAAATCTATAGCACCTGTAGCATTGAGCGAATGAAATGAAGTGCTTTACTTTTATTTTTGTATATGAATATGTTATCCCTGTAGGTATTTCTAGTCCATCAAATATGATTTTTACCCTTCTTGTAGGTAATTTCTCCTGGTTTTCAGTTCTCATTTTTAGAATTGGTACTGGCGATTGTATTTGTTTCATTAATTCCTCTTCTAAGATTTCTATTGGGATGTCGAATAAAATACCCATTTTTGATACGAAATGAGCAAATATTTTCGGTTCCAATTCATGTCGTTTAATTTCTGTGTTTTTGCAAAATTTATTTGCTGCTTCGGCGTTTCTAAAAGTTATTTTGCATCTTCCAAAACCAATTTTTGTTACGTCTTCAATTCCTTGTATTTGTAAGTCCATTAAAATTTTTCTTAAAGCTCCAAATGAGTGAACCGTTGCAGAAATTTAGTTGGGACCTCTCAGACTTGCTCTGATAATTGATAAGCAACTACTAATAACTTCTCTCAGTGTGAAATTATTATTATTATTATATATTGGAAAAGTAGTAACGACTCACTACTTTACACTGGGTTGGAGCACTAGTGTTGCCACCTTCGGCTCGTCAGTGTGAAATATTATTTAATTTTATTCTTTCGTGTTTTCATTATTGCTATTAATGCTTATTTCTTAACAGGGGTTTTAAAAATGAATAGAGTAATTATTATAGTACAGACGTATATTTTTTAATTTTCGGAAATTTCGGGGTTCAACCCACCCCCCCCCCCCCCCCCTGAATACGCGCCTGGCTGCTTCCAATACTTGCTCCCTCATCAAGCTGCACATCTCACGCTGGATTGACAGCTCTTCCTCGAGAACTTCTGAAGGAGTCTTTCTACTTTTAGACCTTCTCGAGGAAGTAGGCCGCTGAATCGTTGATCTCGGCCGTCCCGGAGGTACCAATTTTCGTGCTATTTGGCGGCTGTGGCAGGCCAAATCGTCTCGCCACTCCTTCCACGGACTCCTTCATCCCAATTAGCTCATAAATTGCTACCTCAGTCGCTGCTAATTTGTAATGCCGGTTTGGACCACCGCCAGTCCCTTTAGCATGCCTCATGTTGCTGGCTGCTTTTTGCCTCACGTACCTTTTTGATCGGCCCATACCTGTAATGCGATAGTTTTAGTGAGCTTTTATTAATAAAACTTGTGATATATGTAAATATTTAAGTACCTTTTTCCATTCGGCAATACATTTTGTTGGTGGTCCTGCCGAATTTAATACCTCTTCTGCATTTGCCCAAAATCTGTTAAGCGCTTTCTTACTTCCTTTATAGAAGCCACGCGCAATATCCGGCTGTCCTTGCATCAGGCTCACCAATGCATCTATTTGCATTTTATTGATACTTTTCGTCCTAAAAAAACCAAAAGCATTACAATATTAATGTAAAAAGTGGTTTTTTATAATTCAAAGTTAAATTAACTTACATTTTGTTCAGCGCTCACTTAAAATTGTCTGGTGAATTATCTCGCAAAAAACTGTTGTGTATTCTCACTTTTCTTTTCATTTATGATACCTACTTTACTCGCCAAACCACTTTCCCCTTTTTCGAACATCGTTTAGAATAGGCGAAGAGCAAGAAGCGAACAAATACGTGCGGATTTTGTGTTCAGAATAAGGGAATAGGGAGAAGCGGAAAAATACGTGCGGATTTTTCGTTTAGAATTGGGCTGATTGAATTTTGTGTTTTGCAGTGTTGGGCAAAGTGATTAAATCTATAGCATCTGTAGCATTGAGCGAATGAAATGAAGTGCTTTACTTTTATTTTTGTATATGAATATGTTATCCCTGTAGGTATTTCTAGTCCATCAAATATGATTTTTACCCTTCTTGTAGGTAATTTCTCCTGGTTTTCAGTTCTCATTTTTAGAATTGGTACTGGCGATTGTATTTGTTTCATTAATTCCTCTTCTAAGATTTCTATTGGGATGTCGAATAAAATACCCATTTTTGATACGAAATGAGCAAATATTTTCGGTTCCAATTCATGTCGTTTAATTTCTGTGTTTTTGCAAAATTTATTTGCTGCTTCGGCGTTTCTAAAAGTTATTTTGCATCTTCCAAAACCAATTTTTGTTACGTCTTCAATTCCTTGTATTTGTAAGTCCATTAAAATTTTTGTAACGCTGAGTGCATTGATTGCTTTCCGCTCCTCTTTGCTTTGTTTGTCCAGGTAAACGATGTAGGGACCTTTGTGGTTGTCATTGTAATAATATTGAAAATTATCTGACTTACTTGGTATGTTAGAATTCATGGTTATTTCGTGTTCTCTTTTTCTTTGTAAGTTGTCTGGTTGTTCTCGAGTTCTGCTGTTGCTTCTACTCCTGTCTTTTGCCTTGGCTAAGGGACGCTCATGTCCCCCGCCGTTTCTCCCCATTTTGTATCGACTTTCTATTTCCTCGATCTTTATATTAGTTTAATGTTTCGGTTATAAATTTTATATTTATTGATTAAAGTAGTCTTTGTTTGTTGTATTTACAACGTTAAACACCTTTTTAATAGTTTTAATATAAATTTGCGATTAAAAATTCAAGAGCCAGAAAATTTTTTCGCGCGTCCACGGCGTTGCCAACCTGAGTCCTTTTTTATGAATCAACGTTCCACCCAAGAATTGTTAAGTATGTACACCAATATATCAATCTACCTTTCTGAAACCACAATGACCTTTTAAAATATCAGTTTTCTTTCAGTCTTCATCTTTGTCTGTGATTGAGGCACTATTACAAGAGTTCCACCAACCTGCCACACATAATACACGTAAACGGGAAATTGAAACTGAGTTAATTGCATTTAGGGGACAACAAAGTGCTTGGCAAATAAGCTTGCAAGTGGCTGCTACAATTGAAGTAAATCAGTATTTATGGTTCTTTGGAACATCAACCTTAGAGCATTGGATTTCTCGTCGCTGGAATCATTTGACCTCTGCCGACAGAATTTTACTATGTGAAACATTGTCGAATAAATACGCAAGTTTGTCAGTAACTAATGTGCCTCGCAGGCAACGTGATATATTCGCACAACTAATTGCACTAATCGGAAAACGTGAATTCCCCGAAGATCATCCCAATTATGTAGCTCACTGTTTAGAATTAATTCGCTCAGAAAAGTTTGTATCAGGAATTACATTGCTACGCATCACATCAGAAGAAGTAGTTAATAACTGTGACTGCGTAACAACGGAACGTCAAAATTATTTTCATTCATGGTAAGTATTTCAAAAATAGATATGTATATACAGTCACCATTTTAAGATAAGGAACCTAAGTGAGGCGAGTATGGACTTTGACGTTTATAGATTTTTTTGCGTAGGGCATTAGTTTAGTTTTTACCTCTAAAACTTTATGAATAACATTAGTTTAGTATTTACGTCTAAAACTTTATGAATAACAATATTTACTTTCGCTGGCTCGAGGTCTATGTTTTTTCTTGCAAAAACTAATTAAAAACACACGTTTTTTCGTTTTGCCAATATATTTCATACTAGTATGAAACTCCACGTTAAGCAGAACGAACGTGTTATAAATATTGTCCTGAAGACGATTGCCGACGGCAATTGAAATATATTGGCAAAACGAAAAAACGTGTGTTTTTAATTAGTTTTTGCAAGAAAAAACATAGACCTCGAGCCAGCGAAAGTAAATATTAAGAAGTAAAGGTCGACAAAACATAAATCTTTATGAATAACAATATAACTGAAAAAAGTGTTAAGTTCGCTAAATGCAGTTTACCAGAAGCTTAGAAACTCCTATATCTACTTTACATGATTGTGTTTTTAGGGAAACGAATTTTCAAAATTATTTTACCAAAACTGCTATCAAAGAATAACTAAGGTTGAACGCGACGAATGGTGAGAAATATAATATTATCGTGGTGTGAGAGGCGACTAAAATACCCAAAAGTAATTAAGTGCAACTTGTTATTATACAATGCCTCTGCTTACATAAGGAGAAGGTGAGACGACGGTTTCACTTGTCGGAAAAATCGCTCCCTCAACAGTCGGGCATGTAACGCAAAGGAGTACCAAGTAAGAACAACAGCAATAAGTAAATCAGTTTACGGGAGATATTTGCTTTTAGTTCGCGAGTTTTAATGCTGGTAACAAATCATTTTCATATATTTTCCTTTAGGCTCTAACGGTCATATTTTATGTCATTTATTATTATTTTTGTTTCGTTAACTATCTCGCGGGATTAGCGGTTTACGATTTCATTTGAGGTAGGTAGGTAGAGCATTGTATTTGATCATAAGCTGAGTTTTAATATGCATATCTTATCAATCACGAACAAGGCCATGGGTGTGCTTGGATTTGTTAAAAGGTGGGCTAAAGAATTTGATGACCCGTACCTCACGAAAGTCCTTTACACATCGCTGGTGCGCCCAATACTTGAGCATTGTTCATGAGTCTAGTGCACCGTGTACCGAGAGCATATAACGCGGATTGAGTCAGTACAAAATCGCAGAACCTTATTAGGTTTAATGTTCCTCCATAAGCTAATTATCGGCCAAATTGACTCATCTGATCTTGTTAGTCGGCTAAATTTCGCCGTTCCTGCTAGGACGTCCAGGCACTTTGTACCCATTTATCGTCAAAACTTTACCAGAAACAATCCTCTGAATGTCTGGTGTTTACACTACAACAAATTATATAGCTGTAGCAGCTTCGAATGTTCTTTTGCCCATTTATCTAATGCAATACTTGATTTCCTTACCGTCCGCCGATAAACAATAAAGGATTCTCCCGCTCCACTTACTAATAGCCATACCCTCCAAGTTATTTAATACAATCTAAGTAGTTGATGAAAGAGAGGGTGGATTGGAGACGGCCTCTCCAACCACCAGTTTTTTCTCAGATTCCTTAGAATACACTCAACCTTAGCAATTAAATCAACCGAACGAGAAGGTGGATTGGAGACTCGGCCTCTTCAACCATCCAGTAGTTTCTTCAGACTTCTTCGTGCAACTTTAATGGATATATTGTTTGACTGTGAGGGTGGATTGGAGACACGGCCTCTTCAACCACTCAGCCTCAAACTTATAATTCGTCCGAACGAGAGGGTGGATTGGAGACACGGCCTCTTCAACCATCCAGTTAGCCGCATAAATGAAAAATAATATCTTATAAGTAAAATTCTTGCTTTTCTCAGTTTTGTTAATTAATTTTTCTCTTTTATACATTTTATATATGTATTTGTATTTACTATTGTAATATTGTTTTGTAAACCATCTTGATATTTCTACAGTCGATCCGTGTTTTTAGCGTCGACTTAAAATAAATAAATTTAAGAAAAATTACAGCTTTGGGAAATGCATACAATCTGCCAAAGGAATTTTATGATTTATGGTATTTTAAAAGCATGACCTTTATGTAGATTTAAGTGTTGCACTCTGTATGCAGTACATAATATGTATGTGGGTGTAGGTTTAATGTGAATTCGTTTGGTGTTTAGCATATCCATGTGTATACCCGAAATACTGGACCTACTCACTAAATATTTACTAATCGGGGTTTGCCATATCAACAACAAAGACATTCATACCTTACCCAATACACTTGTGCACTACTCCCTCATAACATCGCTGCCAAATGACAATCATCTCAGGTATGTTGTCTTCAATCTTATTTTATGTTCTTTACATGTTTTACACCATATGAATATGCTTATATAATGAAAATATACATATTTAGATATAAATTTCATATGGGAATGTCCATACTAACTAATTATTATTATGATAATCAATTCTTTAAATAGTTCCTCACTACTGGAGCTGCTTTCGTGTGTGCAACATCTTGTTTCATGGACTCGAACTGAATTGATTTCAGAATATTTTCTTATGAGCATTTTAGACTTAGCGCAATGGCGTGCCTCACAGTCAGACATCTCATTGGCAGGATTATCTGTGCTAAATGAGCTAATGTATCTCCAAAAGCCACTACCACATGCCTTAACTATGATGACGGGCGTAAATGGCCTTTTGGAACAACATAATACAACTAAACAACAAAGTGAAATGTATTCTGATATGTTTAGGGAACTTTTACGCCTTTATACCGATCGCTATTGGTCTAAAATGGTGCAGCAAAATGATTTATTGGAATCATTCGTAAAATCGCTTTACTGTTGTACAATCTCAAGTAAGTTATTGTATTAGTAAATGTTATGCCTGCAGTTTTATAATAGGTATATATACACCTGTATAACTGGATTATTCAATAGAAAATGGTGCCCTTGATTTCACGGAAAAGTTGGATATATGGACACCAATTGTGAAGGGACTTGTCCTGAGCTCAAAACAAAACCGATACAATGAGGTGCTCTATCAACTAGTTGTGGAGATAATGCGCCGTATATTTTTTGAATTTAATAAATCTGAATTAGAGCTATTGGACAATGAATTGATGGAAGAAAATGTATGTATGAAGACAGTATAATTCTTTTATGATATTTAAAAAATGTTTCTTTAGGTTTCAATTGTATTGTATATTTTCGGGCAATTATTTTATCTTTTGTAATATTCAGGCATCAGCGTACTAACAACCCAAGTTGGGTTTTTTGTTTGATTTTTTGCGTAGCGACAGGAATACTCTGCTAATGTTTTAGATAGTTTGGTCAAAATGACGAGTCCCTTTCAGGCTATTTATCTGGTTAGCTACCTACCCAATCCTTTTGTGATACCAAGGTTGATTTGATATGAACGTGTTGCCCCTGTCAGCTTTAAAAGCATACTTTTTTTCCAGAGGAAGATTGACTTTAGTAAAATATTTGTTTCCTTGAAAATTTAGTATGTTCAATGCAGCGAAACTGCAAACCAGTCTCTAAAAGGGACAGTCTTGAGCTATACACTTCGTGACGCGTTCGTGTAACCAATTCAGAACTAGCCAAAAGCCAAACTATCTTAGAACTGTGCGAATGAGAACTGGCTCAGGACGGGTTGCCAAGTAATGCACTGGTGACAATTGCCACCGCCATGTTCAAGTAGACTGTTGAAAGCATTGCTTATGGAATGAGAAAGGACTGATCGTGTCTCCAAACGGTATAGCTCTGGGATAGTTTTTTTTTTTTTGGTTGTTGTTGGATTTTGTAGGATTTTGAAGTATGTCGGGAGGGAGGGTGAAGGCATGCCGGGGGTAAGGGACGGATGTGGTTGCCTAGATGGAGGTAGGCTTAGTCCCAAGCTGTGACACAGTCTAGGATTCAGCGTGCCTTGGCCGATGTTGTGTGGCGTGGAGGGCGGCTGAGTACTGCAGCAAGGGGCTATAAATGCATCCGTCCAAAGGTTCCCGTTTGCAACCCCAGATCACATATGGATGTGGCACAAGGCAGTTATAGCACTTAACCGATGCCGCAGGCGTATATAGTCTTTGCCGACAAACAGTGCACGTGGTGCAAGGTACTAGGAGGTTATGTTCCTGACCCACGTGCATGCTGAAAGTAGGGGAGGACGAGAGTGGGGACTGAGGTGAGGCGGGAGCAGCAAGGCTGCTGGTTGTGGAGACCGGGCCACTGTTGTGGCCATTTGATGATGGTAGGTGCGGTGTGTGTGCGCCGGAGCGACGAGAACCGCGGGACGCGCTTGCGCGCGAACGACAAGGTGCCTCAAAAGTATTGAAAAGAGTACGGGCTCTGGGGATGGAAGGGTTAAGCCCTGAGCATCCAGATCTGTGCAACCATCTCTTGCATTTACTGCATTGGACGGAATGTGAACGTTTGACATATATTTTCTTCCAGCAGACGCAGCAGATCCAGTATCTTGGTCCGGGGTTGGATTCGATACCAGCCCGTAACAAGAGACTTTGGAGCAACCCTGCTGCAAGGGATTGCTCCGAGGATGACAATTTAGGGGTGGGACTGGACAAATTGGACAGGGTTACACTGAAATAACAGCCCTTGGCCGGGTAAAACCCGGGTCATTCCGGTACGTAGAACCGGCTGTTGTGGGAATGATTTTTTTTGGTGTTTCATATTGTCAAGAGAAGAAATAATAGTGGCTTGACATGTTAGAAAAGCGCCCTGTGCTACGCTCCCGTCAATATAATATTTAAATAAATTATCAAAGCATGCATTACATGCAAAGAAAATAAATACAAGCTACTCCTATACCCCAGTTCCCAGGTCAAATAGTCCATATAGACATATTAATAATGGGTAAACAGCTTATCCTAACAGCTGTGGATAAATTTTCTAAATATGCAGTAGCAAAAGTTATTCGCTCCAAAGCAACTGAAGATATAAGGCAACCACTGCGGGATATTCTTTTCACTTTAGTACCGGAAACAATAGTAATGGACAATGAGAGATCCTTCAACTCAGAATCAATAAACTTTATGATTAGCAATGAATTCGGTACAGAAATATATCGAACACCTCCATACTCTAGTTGCTCTAACGGGCAAGTTGAGCGCTTTCATTCCACCCTGCAAGAAAAAATGCGCTGTCTGCAAGTGGAGAAGAGCCACAGATCCTTCAGCGAATTATTGGGAAAATCCGTTAAAGAGTACAATTACTCCGTGCATTCTACGACCGGGAAAAAACCAATTGAAATATTTTTTGGGAGGAGAATTAGTAGTGACCCTAACCTTCTAGAGAAAGATAGGCAGGAAATCAAAGAAAAGTTACTTAGTAAACTGCAACAAGAACTTTCTTACCATAACAAAGATAGACAAACCCCGAAAAACTTTTCAAAAGGCGATACCATATTTCTAAAAGTAAATAAAAGATTAGGAAATAAGTTATCAGCTAGGTATAAGAAGGAGATCGTAGCAGAGAACTTTAACACAACCATTAAAACAAAGTCAGGCAGGATAGTTCACAAGAAAAATATTAGACAATACTAAACCAGTTACCCTCACCCAACAGGAAAATGCTACTAACGACCATCTTCTTCTGGACATTCATTCTTGGTGTCAAAACCTAACATATAAGTGTGCAGGACTTAACGAAGCAATGAACGGACAATCACAGACAATGCAATCAAATTAACACGTTTTAACTATTTTTTGACACAACAGATAGACAATATTACAACCCACATAAACAAGCAACAAGCTCTAATAACCGACTGCATAAGTACGTTTAAATACTCCACACTGAACAGAATACAAACAATAGAAGACGAAATTCAATTCATCGAACATACATACAGGGTTAACAATGACATAACACTCTTAAGAAATCACATAGACGACATAGAACAAATAATTTTTTCTAGTAGGTTAGGCATAGTTCCCACCGACATTATAACCCAAACAGAACTGGACCTAATCAAAGACTACGACAGTTATAGGAACATTAAGGTAGCCGTCATCTTTCAGCAAGATACCATTATACTCACCATACTTATCCCACAATTTTCCACCAACATCCTATCCAAAATAAGATTCGAGCCCCTCCCCAATCCCTTAAATAAGTCCATTGTTCTAAGCGAAGTTCTTGTAGATAATGATAATTATGTCTACAATTTAGATGTAAAAAATAATTTAGAGAAGAATTTGATCAAGAAAAACGATGAATGTCTCAGCAATATCTTAGAATTTAAGGAAGCCCAATGTAAACTAAAATATTTAACGAAAACCTCAGTTGTAGAAATTGAACCAGGAATACTAATATTAAAGCACTTTAATGGAAATGTATCTCATGATTGTAGTAAGCTAAAATTTATGCAAAAGGGCACATTTATAATAAAATTCGAAAACTGTAAAATTACAATATCCAACATAACCTACAATAACCTAAATCTTAAAACTTATGACACATTTGTTCTACCAAATTTAATAACTAATATCAAAGATAATAATGAAACTAATCTAAATTTGAAACTTGAGACTTTATATGTAAGCCACCTAGAACATAAGAGCGATATCCAATTGCTGGTAAAAGATAATTAAATGAAACACGTTATTAGCATAAGTACCAATATAATAATTATATTAATTTTCATTATGATCATTCTGACCTTTTACAACAAAAATAAAAAAAGATTTTATGTAACAACAGAGAATGTAGCAGACGTACCTAAAGCTCCATATCTTCAAGTCACTGTATAATTTCGTAAAACTTGTGCCGATTGAAGGCAATCGACTTAAGGCCCGCTTTCATAAAAGCCGGTTAAATTATTCCTAATCGGCGATTCCTTAATCGCTGATTTTCTGAATCGACAATTTGGTTTTCACCAAAGCCTGGTTAAGTTATCGCCGATTAGACACATCATTGTGAATAAATTAGCAAAAAATTGCATTGTGAATTGGCAAAACAGCTGATTTTTGTTTTGTTTACGTTTTCACAGAAAGTAAATTAGTGAATTGGCTGAATTAATATATTAGTAATGTTCTTTAAATGGCAAACAAACATGTATGACCATACCTTCAACATTCAATCACAAAATAGGTAAGCTTAGAAGTTATTCCATTTTTGCAAATAATTTTATTCAATAAATATAAATTGCCAGTTAATAACTTGTTTACTTGGTAAGAAAATGTTCATGCAGAGTTTTGTAAAGCTTTGCAGCTTTCCGAGGCCCCAGCCCAATTACAAGCGATAGTCGTTCTTCGCTAGCATTTATGAGGTTCTCCAATTTTCCAAAATTATGTACCAGTGTTACGGCATCGGTTTTGTTCACGGGCTTAATGCTAGTCAAAGCAGAAACCAGCTAAAATAAATATTTAATCAGAATCAAGAGTTAAGGCAAAACTATTTCAGACAAACCTTCTGATGTGGACTTGATTCAACCCGTTCCATAATCCATTCCGGGAACGTTTTTCAAATTGTTTGTAAGTCTGTTGTTGTTGTTGTTGTTAGCAGTGCTTCGCCCTGCCAGTGTAAGCATAGGTTGCCAGTTAACGTGGTTGATAAGGCCCGCACTTGAAATGGAGATGTCTGGCGAACTGTGGCAGTTACCTGCCACCCTAGTGGGGGCATCTCCATTCAATGTACAGAATGCCGAATTATCTATTTGCTCTGCGAGTGCGTGCCCTCTGCTATCAGCTGGCAAGTTGGAGTGCCAGAGATCGTGATGTGCGTTGAAATCACCTAGGATGAGGCAGATATCGCCCCTTAGCAACGCACTAATATCAGGGCGATAATCACGGGGACAGCACGTGACAGGGGGAATGTATATATTTAACACTCGCAGGTCTACGTCGCCTGTCCGGACTGCTATGCCCTGGCATTCAAGGGTAGAGTCCCTGGGGTCGACGTCAGGGGCAAATAGGTTATACTGTACGGTATGGTGTGTAATGAATGCGAGGCCATCCCCATGACCGCTGGGACGGTCTTTCCTATGTACATTGCACCCATCTCGAGTACGTAAGTCCGAGTTAGCATTCAGTTTGTTAGCATTTAGGCTGTTATTTCAGTGTAACCCTGTCCAGTTTGTAAGTCTCTATGATTTTGCCTGCCTCTTCTGAGCTCCATGCAACCATAAGCGTTAAATCGGTTATTAAGGATATGGTTAAATTTTTCAAAGCTGCATGTGGTTCCTAAATAGAAATATTTGTAGAAATAGTAGACTTGTTTTAACAGCATCTATACTTACTTATAGCAGCACGCGAGGTTCATACTGTTTTCCAAGATCTTTGAGACGCTGGTATATATAATCAGGATTGAGTGTGTGATATTTAAGCGAAATATATAGTATACAAGAGGTGCGTCCAACTACATAATCGGGTTTTATATCATCACGAAATTCAATTGGAACATTAACAATGCACTTAAGTACTGGATTACCCCGTTGTTTGGGATTTACTAGGATGCAATGTGGATTGGATGCAGTTTTGAGTATTGGCATTTTTAAGCAGCTGAGAGCATCGAATTTCTTGCATAGTCCAAATTTAACCATTTCACCAATGAAGCGTACAATTTTAATTTTTGATTCGATATTGGGTTGATTCTTTTTACGTATATGCCATTTGAATTCTTTGCGTAACATCTTTGAAATAACAAAGCGTGAAAGAAAGGGCAGTAAATCCAAACGTGTTCTGTAATAGGAATATAAATGCATTATAAAATTGATACTTTTTAGGCAAGAAAAATACATACATACCTCTGTATTGTAAAAATTGATTTCGTCAGCTTTTTCCGATTGTTATTTGTATTGAAATTTAGCAGGAATTCAATTGCTGTCGAATCTATAAGTTCCTTGTTGACACAATTGTTTAAGTTATTCAGAAACTGGTCGAAATGTTGTTTGCTGTGTGATACTTGGCCTGAGATACGTCCGACTTCTATGAGTTGCTGGCGTTAGTGGCAGTTGCGCTGAATATGGTGGTGCTCGCTGCTTTAGTGGTTGGTGCACCAACTGCTCCACGTGTGGCATATGGGGCGCCCTTCAATTTGCGTGCCTCACGCCTTTGCTTGCTCTGCTCTGATGGTGAAGATGAGATGGTGTTTTGCGGTGAGCTGAAAGTAAATGAAATATGGATTACTAAGGCAAACTTTATTAGCCAAAAAATGTAAACTAACCTGCTTGCTGCTGCTTCGTATGTCATTGGTACTCGACGTGCCAGCAACACCACTTGTGGCCGACGAGCTGATGTGCTTGGTACCTGAAATCTTATGCGCGCACCACGACTATACTGCGGTGTGGCGCCTTAAAAATCATTCAATATATGTATAACTGTAGAGATATCGCGTTTGGGACGTCCATAACGATCTTGTAAAGCTGGATTCAATGTGCCCGAGTAGATGCCCTTACCATGATTCTTCATAGTTTCAATAACAGCGCCGGAGCTGCTGCCTTTGCGCGTAGCCTCTTCTCCACCACCGGATAAATCAATCTTATTAGTGAAAACCTCTTTGGAGAGTTGGTAAGTCCTTATATATTTATTACATACCAAAACGTTTTTGGTATTTGCATTTAATCAATATTATAGGTGAATTCGAGAATTCAATCACTGCCGCAGTACTGTAGTCAAAGGAAAAACTCTATTATTTTTAAACTGTAACTTGTGAAAAATTCTAGTTTTCTTGAATATGCTCTAATTCCATTCTGGAATATATCTCAGAAAAAAACGTGTCGATTCTCTTCAGTTTTGGATTAAAATTATACCTCTTTGGAAGTACTGCTTCAGTGATTGAATGCTCGGATTCACTTATAATATTCATTAAATGCAAATACCAAAAACGTTTTGGTATGCAATAAATATATAAGGATTTACCAATTGCTTTCGCTTTTATTGGTTTATGTTTATATTTTGTTTAATAATATTGTTCAATGACACAAAGAACTTTGAAATTATACAAATGAAATTACACAAATTTTATTTTCTACACAGCTGACAGACGTCAAAGTTTGCTCAATCAGCAGTTAACCGGCCATCCATCGCCGATCAAGTTAATCGGTGTTTAATCGGCTGATCCATGATAACCGGGCATGGTGAAAACGAATTTTCGCCAAATCACCGATTAAATTCCGATAAAGCGCTAACCGGCTTTTATGAAAACGGGCCTAAGAGGGGAAGAGTTAACACTTTGTTAATTTCTGACCAATTAATGCTGACTTGACATTTGGGCCGATTTTTGACCAATATCAAAAATCGCTACTTCAAGTCAACTTTCACAATAAAAAGCACAACCAATAATGGCTGTGTCAACAATAAATAGTAAAATAGGTTGTAAACAGGAAATTGCATTTTCGTAACTTACTTCTGTAAATTCAGCGTCTGCTACACTTCATAAACTTGTAAACAGGAAGTCGCGTTCCTATTATATTATTTTTGCTAAATTTATTAATAATACTTTAGTAAGCAATTTATCATAGTTGAAAGTAGTATAAAAATCAATCAATGTAAAATGTTAATTTAAGTTCTATATTTGGCTTCAATAAACGCGGACACGCTGTCCGGAAAAAAATTGATTTTTTTGTCCCTATAATTTAACGGGACGTAACTTACCGGCACAGCCGTTGTGAAATCGATTATGATAACACTCTACATTACTGTATGTAGCAGGTGAGTTTTTTATGAGATTATCTGTACACAATTTTACTAAAATGGTTGTAACGTTTTTGGCTTGCTTTTTTTTTTTTTTTTTATATAGAACAACTAAATCTTAATCAATTGACTGTGTTGGAGAAAATATTGCAAATGTTCCAAATATTTAATCGTACAACAGCCAGGAAATACATGGACTACCATGTTACCTTCCATATTAAATTTTACTATTGAGAATGTTCTTTTGCAACAACATGACTCTAGCTTAGTCGATGGTACAGATGTGAGCAGCATGGTCTATGTACTTTTCGATAGGTGAATAAATACTTATTTATACATTTCATTTATGATTCAATTAAAACCAATGTGTTTATTGTCTGGTATTGTTTTACTTCCCCATTGAAGTGTTTTGTTACATAAGTGGCAGTACTTCTACAAACCGCATATGCAGTACAATGGTTAGCTCTTGCAAAGTAGTAGTGAAAATTTACACCCGGAACATTTTATGGCTATTCTAAATTCATATGGCCAAGTTCTAGTATCTGGAAATTATCCAAATTTAGTGCGTAAGGTGTTGCTATCGATGCAGGCAGTAAATGAACGTTGGCGTCTATTCCAACGCGCTCTCTTTCAAGACAGTCTTCTCGTATCATTTCAACGTGCACTTATAAGTACATTATTGTCTGGCGAGGGCTCATTGCATTTTGACTTATTGGCGAATGTACTTTATGCTATGGGACAAGTAGACAATTTGAAACTACGTGATAGTTTCGTGACAGCTGGATTTCCTTTAAATCCTAAATATTTGGATATGATCTGCTTATCAACTGTAAGTGCCTTATGTACACTAGGGCAGCTCTCCAAAAAATTGATGTACATATTTCATTTTAAGGTTTTGAAAATTAGCTTAAGAAAATGTTTTGAAATAATTTATTTAAAAGAATAACATTCACAGCAGAGGAGTTAGATAAAAGTCCAGAATCCTTTAATATTTTGTACTTATCAATGATATTTTGATTAAATAAAATGTTCCAACACAGTTTACATTATTAACAGTTAATTTTTTTTTTTTTTATTTCAATAGGACATTCCAACATTTTCATTAAAATTATCCCAACTGATACAAGATGCGCATAGTGTTCATTTAACGCAGTAGTAAAAAACTAAATTTTTCATACAACATTTAGCATGTGTAGAATATAAGTATATATGCATTTATATGAAGCACATATACTTGTATGCATGTTTATGTATATGTAATAGATCTATAATGATGTATGCATTTTATGTAAGACAAGAATTTTACAGTTTATAAATAGACGTTTTATAATTATGTATTTGTATTCAAAATCAATTACGTACATACGATAGTGTACTTTGTTATAACAACAATTAAAAATCTACACTTAACATAATTTGCACAGCTTCACATTAAGGTACATTGTACGTTTATTATTTAGTTTCTTTTACATCTATGAGAATATCGATTATATTTTTCCATAGTTGCATACAAATAAACTGTTATATTTTTGTTTCTACGTTTTATTTTTACCCATTATTGAAATTTATTACAATTTGTTGTGTCATATTTATATTGTAAGTATACTACTACATTTTCTTTTGTGCTCTTGCTAGTTTTATTCATTGCATTATCGTCAAGTGTACCCAGGAGGAGATACAACATTTTCATTCTTTCATCAGGCGGTAGTTTGTACGGAACGAGGCAGGTGATAAGTAAACGTTCCACAAGCAGACGATCTTCAATCCCAGGCATATAATAGCCATGCAAAATTTAATTTTTTATCCAACCAACAGACTCTTTTACCTCGTCAGATAGATCATTAGGCTCACATTTCACCTTTTTATAAATAAATGCTAGGCCATTCATAGCTTCTTTTCGTATTTTAAATTTCTTATCCAATGTACGTTCACGAACAATATGTAATAAATCTTCAGAGTCACATACGATATCAAATTCTCTCTTAGCAGTTGCAACAATTGTCATTACAACTTCATAACGAACTGTTTCATCGGAATGGTGTTGGCGAGCACGCAAACAGTCTATGATATCATTTCTCAAATGTGGATGATTGAGTAATAAGTGCATTGAAGATTGTACACATTTAACACGTATCGCTGATGCAATATCGCAAAAACGTCCCAAAAGCATACGTAATAATGCCGGGTGCTTTTTGGAGAGTTGTGAATCTTTTTCCAAAAAACATTTGAGCCAATAACGATACAGCCTCTACATTTGAAAAAAAAATTTTGACTTTAATTAAGTAGATATTTAAAAAAAAACTTACTCATTCGCTCTATTTCATTTGTTGACTTCAATTTACACTCCAACTGTGGTAAAACAGAACACATTAGTTTGGACTTATTTGATTAAGCTCATAGATGAGATCATAAATTTTTGCTGTTATTGGAATGTTTTTATCAATTTTGCCCATTATAAGCACTTGGTTAAAAAACTGAAATTACATAAAATTGTATTAGTACCTTTCTTAAGTAAACTACATGGTAGGAGATGGACACACCATTTTTATAACCGGCTCTAATGCGTAACTGGTCTTCTGCACCAATTGTTCTGCTAGTTGATAGGCTTATTATGACTTGTTTGCGGTTCGATGATGTTAGTCAAAATCAAATCTAATAAAGGTGTTGTTAAATTGTCAGCTTCCGTAATAATATCATTATATCAATCATAAAGTTTTTTACTTTAGTGCTATGATCGTCACTGAAATTAAATAAATTATTTAGTATTCGCTATCCTTATATAATATGACTTACTTAATTATCTTAAACATCATTGAAAAAAGCTGGCAGATTATTTTCTGACAGTCTTCAATTTCGAAACACATTAAACGATTTCACGTATGCTAAATTCTCCAGCAAATAAAAATATCTTTTGAAGGAAGCGTCTTTTGCATCTTTCAGACCATTTAGCTGTTTAATAAAAAACGTAAATATTGGTTTGATTTGGTCTTGATCTTTATATGGTGCTTCAGGTGCAAAAACTCGTAAAATATCAGCAATACAGCAAGCAGCAAGAAGTTGAATGTCGCGTGACGAATATTGAAGGTAATAATCATCTACCAACAGTAACGCCAACTGTATATAAGCATGAACATGTTTCTCATCTTGGCCCATGGCTTGTAAGGCATGAGCTAATGTCTGGAATTATAATTTATTGTGACAAGTTGTTTCCTATTGGATTAGTATTGTTTTACCTTAAGTCTGCGAATAAGTGAACGCCGAATGGAATTCGTCCAAAACTTATAAAAGGAGGCTTTATTTAGAAGAGCTTGGATTAGCTCTCGCGTTTGAGCATATGCAGCGTAGAGAACGTATTCCCAGATCACAAGCATCGGCATCAATTATCCAAAAAATGAGAACCGAGTCTGAGCAACCAAACACACCAACGACTGAGCCTAGCCGTAAAAGGAAAGCGAGTCAAAGAGTACCTTGCGCTATCTGTCCATCGGCTAAACGTCGGAAGACTTATGAACACTGTAAGGTATGTGGAACTGCTGTATGACCTCAGCATCGGACTACGGTCTCTATCACAACGTCTTATTGCGGAAACCATGCTCCATAAACTTAAAAATAATTTCTTTAATGAAATAATATGAAATCTTTTTATTTTAATGTGTTTAAACATGAATTCAATTTTTTTTAAACCTATGTTATAATTTTTGGACTGAAATATATGCGTGGTCATTTCGTGACCTTAATGACTAATTTGTAAGTTTTTCTTAATAATGCAGAAGGGTTAAATCGCGTAATTTCGTTTCGACTTTGTCCATCCATGCTAGCGGCAATGGACGTGGCTTGAAAAATATAGGTATAGAACCTTCAATTAATGATAATGATACCTTACTGACATTGTACTTTCCAAGCGAGTCCCGAAAAACACTTGAAAATTCGTTTTTAATATTTCGAGCTAGCTCCTCATTAGTAAGTTTGTTTATTGAATTTACTTGTAAAAGTTCAAAGTTAAATGCGCGTAGAAATGATATACCTAACAGAGGCGGGTTGTCGTGTTTAGTCACAACTACAGTAATCTCTTTCGTAATACCCTTGTACATAACCTGAGCATTGTACTCACCAACAATTTGAATGCGATCACCACTATAATCCAGATAGGGTGTGTTACAACTTCGTATACTTTTGTTGGTTTTTTGCTTGAAAAATGTTTCCGATATCAGCGTGCATGGTGCGCCTGCATCGCAGGCTGCTCTAACCTCAACACCGTCAATGGAAACAGAAAGAGAATACACCTCGTTTGGCCTTTTATTAGTTACGCTAAAAATAGAAATATTAAAAATATCATCTTTACAATCATCCTTAACCTCACTAAAATTCGATACATAATTTAGTTGTACTTTCTTGCGGCATAGTGATGCAAGATGTCCAATTTTTCCAAATGTGTGACACTTGCTCTTCTTAAATTTGCATTTATCCGACTCATGATTTCGCCAACCGCAATGACTACATGTTTTTTTGTCGTTTTTGTTGTTTTGGTTAGGATCTTTGTTGTAATTTTTTGTCTCCTTGACATAGTTAACGCTAACTTCATTGTTGTTTTCAACCTTAGCCGCCATTTTACATTCAAGTATCATGGCTTTTCTTAATGCATCTTCGCACGAAATATTTTCAGTTTCCTCGCAGAGCTTTTCATAAATTTTGAGCTTTGCTCCTACGATAAATTGATCCAAAATAAATGCGTTTAAATTTTGGCCAATTTTGCAAGTTAATGCAAGCTTTTTTACGCGAGTATGCCATTCAGCTGCCGTTTCATTGTCCTGTTGCTTGGACGAATGAAATTTTTTTCGCTCTCGAAATACAATTACTGGCGGAGTATAATGTGTCTCCAAAATGGAACATAACTCTTTAAAGGTTTTTTGCCTTGGTGACTGCGGACTACAACGACTGTGTAATACACTGTATGCTGCCGTACCTATGGTCTTAAGCAATATATTTTTCTTTTCGTCGTCTGCCTCGCACTTTAATTCAACCAAGTGAATTTCCAAATTTCTCCCGCCATATCGCCCATGTCTCCAAGCTCGGCTCAAATTGAGGCACCATAAGCATGGTTTTCATCAACTCTTCCATTTTTAATTAACAAGGTCGTAATTTTCCAATCGTCGCCAATTTGTGCTGTATTTGTACTTACAAATACCACAAAATTATAATAGTGCCAGAAATAAATATGAGCGCGTGCGAACGTTTTAGAATCTTGCCATGTAGTGCTGGGCTTTTATTCAATTCATTCTATTATCGATAGCTGCAAATGTATTCGTAATCCTATGCAATATAGTAACTTACTTTAGTATGAATAAAGACTATGTTACATGCATGTTGGTTAATAAGGCCTACACCACATGCCTCCCTCACAGTTGAGTTCTTTAAGTTTTATAAAATTCATTTCTTATAATGATAAGTATGTACATATATATAATTTTAAATATATACATAATGCTATATATAGATATATTTATTTATATATAATGCAAAATATGTATAGAATATATATATGTATATATAGTGTAATTTTTATTTTACTATTCAAAAAAAATTGCGTTTAAAATTATTAAGGAAAATGTATACATGATTAATTTTTAACTGCTTTGCCATGCTAGCGTGGTCTTAAAGTGCGCTTAGGTGTTGCTACATCGGCCGATTGAGGCGTATTCTCTTTGCTGTTTGTCTCATTGATCATTTGCGAGCAAAGTAATGGAATCAGCCTCTGTATTAATATTACTTTCGGTAGTTTTTGCCGATTCGATATCGAATTTGATAGTTGGTTACGAATTGTACCTGGAAACCAGCTAGCTTTGTTAGGATTATTGTAGTCACGAATCCAAACTTTCTGACCCTGACGTAGTTCGATGTCACGATTGCCGCCGTAATTACGTTCACTAACTTCTTGACTCTCAATAATTTTTTGCTTAACTAACGGGGGCTTAAGAACAGAAAAACGTGTCTTAAGTTGCCTTCCAAAAAATATTTTTGACGGAGACTCGCCTGTAGTACAATGTACAGAGTTGCGATAATCTGCCAAAAATCTATTAACTATTAGGTAAATGTTGACACTATCATTAGTTTTTAGGCAAGCATGAAAAGATTTTTTAAAGGTTTTTACTAAGTTTTCAGCTTGCCCATTTGAAGCTGGGTGGCCAGGCGGCGTTAATGTTTGTTTAATACCATAGCAACTTAAAAATTCTTTGAAATCAGCTGAAGTGAACTGTGAGCCATTGTCACTCACCACTAAATCAACTAGACCAAAACGACTAAATGTTTCTCTTAACTTATTTATAACAAAACTGGAAGTTATGTCCTTGGTCTTGAATATTTCTACCCTTTTGGAATATGAGTCAATTACAATTAGAAAATAAAAATTTCTTATAGGCCCTGCGAAGTCTAAATGAATTCTACTCCAAACAGAATCTGTTGGTTTCCACGAAGTAAGTTTACTCTTCTCTGGGCTAGATTGCAGCGCTGGCAAGATACACAATTTTTTATTAACATCTCAATATCATTATCTAACCCTGGCCACCATACGTACGATCGTGCCAGACCTTTTGTTTTTACTATACCCAGATGAGAAAGATGAAGCGATTCCAAAACGGATTGCCTCAACTTCTTTGGAATGACCGTTCTATATCCCCACATTACGCATCCATATTCAACACTTAACTGGTCTGCTTTGTCGCGATATGCTTTAAAGCTCTCATTTTTTATGTTTCGTACAGTACCATTCTGTACCGCATCCAACAGTCTTAAAAATAACGGATCACGTTTTGTCTCTTTAGCTATATCACGAAAACTTAGTGCAGTGTGATTATCAGATTCAACGTAATTTATATAGTTACTGTCTGGAAAATCTTTACCAACAACAGACTGTGGATTTCTTGATAGATTATCAGCGTCGTTAAGACTACCTTTGACGTATTCTATCACGTACTTAAAGCCAGATAAGATTAGTGCCCACCTTTGTACACGGGCTGATGCCATAATGGGTAAACCTTTAGTTTCACTAAAGACTGAAACTAATGGTTCATGGTCAGTTAACAACTTAAACTTGTTGCCTAACAAATATTGTCTTAGCTTTGTTACTGAAAATACAATTGCTAAGGCTTCTTTTTCCAAAGTACTATAGTTTCTTTCACTCTTGCTTAGAGCTCTAGAGACAAATGCTATAGGTTTCAATGAATTGTCAGGAAACTTATGTGATAACACCCCAGCTACTGCATTGTTACAGGCGTCAGAAGTTTAAATTATGGGTAAGTTTTGGTTAAAGTGAACAAGTTAGGTTAGGTTAGGTTAGGTAAGGTGGCCGCTATTCCGCTGTGGGAACAGCTCACGTAGACACTTAGTGGTCCGTTGTGATGCCACTAACTTCACGGTGACATTAACCTAAGTTCGTTTGGAGAATCGCTGTGTAGCGACAATAAAGCTCCGGATTTGGCACACATCGATCCTCGACACGTCCTCCGGAGACCTAAGAACATCCGACCCCAGATACCTGAGCCTGGTCCTAGCAAACGCTGGACAACTAAGCATGAAGTGATTTGATGATTCCACCTCGTCGTCCTCCATGCAGCTCACACAGCTAGGGGTTTCAAGAATATTTAGCCGCACCGCATGTATCCCTATTGGACAGTGCCCCGTCAATACCCCAATTATCAAGGAAAGATGTGCCTTGGAGAACCCTGGTAATTCCGCTGAACGCCTGGAGTCCACCACCGGCCAGAAGGACTTCGATACTTGACATAAGGTGGTGTCAGCCCAGCGCTTGCTAAGTTGATTCGAAGCCCATCTGCCCAGAAGCAGACCACAGGTGGTAAGGGGAATACCCAGTACTCTGGAGGCGGCCACATCACTTTCAAGAGTACCCGCTCTGGCCAAGAGATCCGCCTGGCAATTGCCGGGGATGTCACAGTGGCGTGGCACCCAAATAATTTTTATTTTGAAGTAGTCGGCTGCAACCGTAAGCGATTCCAGACAGTCACTCACTGTCCTCGACCGAACGTTGCTAGCACTCAGCGCCCTAATTGCCGCCTGACTGTCGGAGTAGATATTAAACTCCTTCACAGCGAAAGCGCTGGACATCATCCCATCCACCGCATCCTTGATGGCGGCAACCTCCGCTTGAAAGACGCTACAATGATCAGGTAGCCGAAATTTAATGCTGATCCCAAGTTCCTGACAGTAAACGCAACCCCCCACACAACCATCAAGCTTTGACCCATCCGTAAACAAATTCACCAATCCCTTCCCCCAAACAGGTTCCTCGCCTGTCCACTCGTCCCTTGCGGGTATATGAGTCGAAAAACTCCGCGTGGGGGCAGAGATCGGCGCACAGTAATCCGTTCTGTTAGGGATGAAGTCAAAGCTCGATAGTATATTGGAATGGCCATAATGAACAAGCTTATATCCAGCATCTCGAAGCCTAATTGCAGCCCGAGCTGCGCCCATTTTTCCTACCAGGTCAACAGGGTGCAGATTGAGCATGACATTCAATGCCAGGGTAGGAGTGATCCGCATGGCCCCACTAATCCCCACCATGGCCATTCGCTGCACCGTGACCATCTTTTTCATGGAGGAAGCCGTGTCTAGCGCGCTCCACCCGACCACTACCCCATAAAATAGAATGGGTTTTACCACCATCTCATACAGCCAGTAAACCACCCTCGGAGAAAGGCCCCAACGTTTGCCAATGGCCCCCCTGCAACAGTACAGAGCGACTGATGCCTTCTTGGCCATGTCCTCTGCATTCAGCTTCCAGGACAGCTTCCTGTCCAGGATAACCCCCAGGTACTTAACCTTTTCAGAAAGTACCAACGGTACTCCCCCAATACTGGGCAATACAAAATCGTCGATCTTATACCTTCTCGTAAAGAGGACTAGTTCAGTTTTACTTGGGTTGACAGCCAGTCCACAAGATTCGGACCACTCTGTCACGATACCCAAAAACCCTTGCAGAACATCACTAACGGTACTAAGAAACTTCCCCCTGGCAAGGATTGCTAGGTCATCAGCATAGGCTATCACATGACAGCCCCTGCGCTCAAGGTCCTGGAGCAAGCCGTTAACTACTACGACCCAGAGAAGGGGAGAAAGAACACCTCCTTGCGGCGTGCCCCTTCTCACCCTTCTCTGAGCCCCAGCACCTCCCCACTCCGCCATAACAATCCTGCCACAAAGTAAACTGTTGATAAATTCTATCAAACTTGACTCAACTCCCCGACTTGCTAAGCTCCGTATGATGGCAGAAGGGAAAACATTGTTAAACGCTCCTTCAATGTTTAGAAAGGCCCCCAGCACGAACTCTTTGTGCTGGAAGGACCCCTCAATCAGCTTCACAACGGAATGAAGCGCCGTCTCAGTTGATCTGCCTTTGCAGTAAGCATGCTGCGCAGCCGAAAAACTCTCCCTAGGAATCCTGCTGTGTATATACAGGTCGATCAGGCGCTCCAGCGTTTTCAGAAGAAACGAGGAGAGACTGATCGGCCTGAAATCCTTGGGAGATACATGAGAGCACCTCCCCGCCTTTGGAATAAAGGTAACCTTGACCATATTCCATGAAGCGGGGATGCAGCCCAACCTCAAGCAATTGGAGTAGATGGGGGCCAGCCAGCTGCAAGAAGTCCCCAGCGATCTCTGTAGTTGCACAGGAATTATGCCATCAGGCCCGGGTGACTTGTAGGGCTTAAAAGAATTGACGGCCCATACAAGCTGGTTTTCATCCAGGGTGATGGCTGGCCGACACCCCCCGCCCACAATCGAGGGCGAGGAGGCATCGCGGTCCTGTGAAACTGGGACGTCAGGGAAGTGAGCGTCCATAAGAAGCTGGAGAGATTCCTCGCTACTCATAGCCCAGCTACCATCTACATTCCTCAAATAGCCCAAGGGAGCAGGACTCCCGGACAGAAAGCCTTCCAGGAATCCCGTTGGGCTTTCCTAATTGCGGACTTGTAAATAGCCAACCCAGCTTTGTAGAGCTCCCAGTCGGAAGGTAATTTACTCTTCCTGGCCCTGTTGAACAGGCGCCTGCTGGAAGCCCTAAGGTCGTCTACTTCCTGATTCCACCAAGGTGGTTTTCGTTTTCCACTTACGGTTTTCAGTGGGCAAGCGATTTTATACGCTTTGTTGCAAGCAAGGGTGAATTTCTCCACCAGAGCATCAATAGCGGTCTCTGATAATTCTGAGCCCGATACGGGTGCTCTCGGGAGAAACTCATCCAATTTGCTACAGTACCGGACCCAGTTAGTACGCCTAGGATTTCTAAACATGGTTTTACTGGGCCTAGATTTATTAAGAGAGAACTGAATATACCTATGATCAGAGAAGGAGTGTTCCGGAAGAACACGCCAGTCGGATATAAGGGGAAACAGGTCTCCCGAAGCAAGAGTGAGGTCCAGGACCTCCTCCCTAACTGATGTTACAAAAGTGGGGTCATTACCCCTGTTGCAAATACATAGCCCTTCATTAAGAATAAAAGCAAATAGTGACTCACCTCTTGCGTTAGTATTCGTACTCCCCCACAGTGAGTTATGCGAATTCGCATCCGCCCCGACAATTAGCCCAACGCCTCTTCGCCTAGCCTCAGCAGTAACCTTCCACAGGGTTTCAGGAGGTGGCCCATAAGTGTCATCATGGGCCATGTAGGCCGAGACCAGCCACGATCCCTTATTGCCATCCTCCAAGCACACAGCCGTTACGTCACCGTCACTGAAATTGGGAAGAAGAAAAGCTTTAATATCTTTCCTAACCAGTACACATGATCTTGGCCTACCTGCCGTTCCGTGCACAAATAGTGTGTATTTGTCAGTCCTCAATCCAGATATGTTGTTGCCGCTACTGCTCAGCCACGGCTCCTGGATGAGGACAACGTCCACCTCGCCTTGTTCAAGGCAGAGCAGGAGGCTGGCGTAGGCCGCCTTAGAGTGTTGGAGATTTATTTGTCGGATGATCATCATCAGACAAATCCATCTCGTCCACCTCAGCAACCTCCCCCCCCGAGGCTAACAGCCTCTCCTCCTCCGCCCAGTCGAACAGCCCTCCAACGCTGCAGACATACCCCGCCACAGACGGGATGCCAACAGAGCTGGTGCTGTCCAACACTGTAGGATTGGACGCCGTAATTACGGCTTCCAATTTCCCCACAGGCTCGTCTCCCTTCCGTCCCACATCAGGAGGTGTGGCTTCATCCCCCCTGGCATCAGCGTTGTAGATTCTTAGAACCACACGCTCAATGCCATAGGAGATGACACCCCTTGAAACAGAGAGAGGACCCGTGGACTCCGCGTTAAGTAGCAAAAGCACTTGACGACGGGGCCCATCGGGCTCCTCAACCCTGAGGACCTTCCAGTTGTGGGTCGGAAGGCTCTGATTGCAGTATTGCAACTGCCTCAGAATTCTCTCCGGCTGGGAGGGTTCGGCAGGTAACCACACCCGAGCCCTTGGCCGAAGAGGGAGGTCCCTCCTGTCCACGGCCTCGAGCCTGGCACCCCGCCACAACTCCCCAACCAGAGAGATAAGACATTTGAAGAAAGTGGCTGACCGCTCGTCTGCGCACTCAATCAACCTGAACCCATGATACCATCCCATATATTCGATGGATGGCGGTGGCCCAGGATGCCTGTCAACGGCAGTCAAATAGGCCTCAGAGATGGCGTTGGCCACCCAGCTCCACTCTTCCCTGGAGATGGCCCCGTCTTCCCTGCTCCTGTCGACTACCCCCAGGGTGATGGAGCCGGCACGTCTAGCGACTTCGCTAAACGCGCGTTGGACAACTTGACCACCCCGGGCCCTCATACTGCTCTGCCCTTTCGGCAGAGCACCGTTGCCGATTGGGGCCGACTTACCTCCTGCACTAGGTGCGGGGGGTTGATCCGCGCTGCCCAAAACGTTCCTGGCCCACTCCAGCGTACGGGAATGCTTCTCAGAAATCTGAGAACCATCCAGACCGCCATAGCGTTCCAGGACCTTCGCAGCCAAGCGCTGATCACAGATGGCTTTCCTTCTCGGAGTCGCCTTCTTGCTTCTTCCCGACCGCCTCCGCTTCGCTGTGTTCACAGGAATGCTGGGAGACCGTCCATTACTAGTGCTCGCCACATTGTCGAGGTTACTCAAATGATGAGTCCTCTGTAGCTGAGCACTCGGTTGCACGCCGGAACCTTGTCCGGCGGATGTCGATTTCGACACGCCGTCGTTGCCCACAGAGCCCGCACTCCCCGGAGTACCAGCCCTGCTGCCACCTACAGGGGAAGTTGCATCCAAATTTCGGAGCTTATCCGCCCCATTTGCCCTATTTTTCCGTCTCGTTAGGTCGTGTCCGCGGCCTGATTTCAGGCCTCCTGTAATGTCGGGCCGCATCCCCTCCAAGTGTGCCTGCTGCCTCCGATTCGGAGGCAAAGGAATCATGTTAGGTCCGCGACCCTGTCCCGTATGTATAAACCGGTCAGCAGTCGAGCAACTCCCACGCGATACGCTAGGGCGATTCTCGCTGCTGGCTGGTTCCCTAACCCTAATGTCGCTGTCCGTCTTCCCCTTGTCCCTCTCCCCCTCCTTAGCTTCCTTGTTGTTGTTGTTCACGTTATTGTCCATGCTAATGTTCGTCCCCACTCAGGGCCGCTATCCAGACCCGAAAGTGTAGTCACTCTTCAATGGTCGCGTGGTTATCTATGCGAGCAGGGAGGCCACGCAAGGGTTGACGCATGCCCTTATGAGACATGCGTTCAGAGCCAGACCGAGCGCAAAAACGGGAGACCCTCAACCGCACCTACACCACCAACTGAATGGCGACGGGCCTGGAACGTACCCTGAGGCCTGAACAAGTACTTGATCCGAACAAATATCACCTTTAATTTCTTCATAAGCTTTCTGACATTGCTCTGACCATATAAACTTAACATTTTTTTGTAAAAGTTCGTATAAGGTGACATTTTTTGCGCAAAATTTGTAATAAAATTTGCAAATGCTTTTACTTCTGAAATATTTTTAGGGATAGGAGCATTTTTTACGCTTTCTATTCTTTCTTCGGTTTTTGTTAAACCATTCCTATCTATGGAAAATCCTAGATAGCTAATTTTTTCTTGAAAGAACACAGTCTTTTTCGAATTTAAAGTTAAATTTGCTGATTTTAATTTAGCCAAAACCAGTCTTAGCGTCTTAATATGCTCTTCCCTGTTTTTACCTGTAATAGTAATGTTATCTTGATAGACTACGACATTTGCGATATTGCGTAATAAGCTTTCAATAGTTTTTTGAAATATTGCAGCTGCGGGTTTAATACCAAATGGCAAACGACTAACTTTGAGAGTTCCTATGTGTGTACTCCACGTACATAATAATTGTGATGCGTCATCTAGCTCTAATTGATTATAGGCGTTCGATAAATCGAGTTTAGTAAATAATTCTCCCCCTTGGAGAGATGCAAAAATTTCTTCAATGCGCGGTAAAGGATATTTAACATCGACTAAATATTTGTTCGAAGTTACTTTGTAATCAGCACATATTCTCATTTGGTTTCAACACTGGAACTAGTGGCGTGCCCCATTCAGAATGGTCAACTAATTCGAGAACCCCTTGTTTTATTAAACCGCGTAATTTTGTTTCGACTTTGTCCTTTCATGCTAGCGGCAATGGACGTGGCTTGAAAAATATAGGTATAGAACCTTCAATTAATGATAATGATACCTTATACCTAAGACAGACATATGGTGTCTACACCACAATGTGTACTACAATGAAAGCTCAGGAAACCATGTAATAGCATAGTGACACACATTTGGTTTTCTATGACGTTGGCACTTATCAGCTGATTAAACAAAATATAAAAACAAAGTTAAAAATAAAAAAACAAAAGAAAAATTAACTCAATGAAAACTCGAAACTGCGTGCTCCTTTGCCAGCTGCGTGTACATCTTTGCATATAAATATATGGCTATGTTTATGTGCTCCACGCAGCTCATGGCTAAAATGAGCCCACACTGCAATTATTTGTTTGAATTGCGTCGCTTCCAACGTGCTTTTTTTGTTTTTATTTTCCATTTCTGATATAAATTTGCTGATTTTTTTAATTAATATTTTTTGTCAAAATGACATAAAACACCTCATTGTGACAGACGAATTGGCTGTGTTCATTGCACGCCAACGTAGTACAATTAGCAACTCCACTCAATTTCAATGGTTTCTGGCCTGCTCTCATGGTACGGAACTCCATATGCTTTCGAACAAAATTAGGAAAACTGGCGACACACACATGGTTTCCGTATTATTCTATTCTATGTACCATATGTCTGTCCTAGGTATTACTGACATTGTACTTTCCAAGCGAGTCCCGAAAAACACTTGAAAATTCGTTTTTAATATTTCGAGCTAGCTCCTTATTAGTAAGTTTGTTTATTGAATTTACTTGTAAAAGTTCAAAGTTAAATGCGCGTAGAAATGATATACCTAACAGAGGCGGGTTGTCGTGTTTAGTCACAACTACTAATCTCTTTCGTAATACCCTTGTACATAATCTGTGCATTGTACTCACCAACAATTTGAATGCGATCACCACTATAATCCAGATAGGGTGTGTTACAACTTCGTATACTTTTGTTGATTTTTTGCTTGAAAAATGTTTCCGATATCAGCGTGCATGGTGCGCCTGTATCGCAGGGTGCTCTAACCTCAACACCGTCAATGGAAACAGAAAGAGAATACACCTCGTTTGGCCTTTTATTAGTTGCGCTAAAAATAGAATTATTAAAATATCATCTTTACAATCATCCTTAACCTCACTAAAATTCGATACATAATTTAGTTGTACTTTCATGCGGCATACTGATGCAAGATGTCCAATTTTTCCAAATGTGTGACACTTGCTCATCTTAAATTTGCATTTATCCGACTCATGATTTCGCCAACCGCAATGGCTACATGTTTTTTTTGTCGTTTTTGTTGTTTTGGTTAGGATCTTTGTTGTAATTTTTTTTCTTTTTGACATAGTTAAAGCTAACTTCATTGTTGTTTTCAACCTTAGCCGCCATTTTACATTCAAGTATCATGGCTTTTCTTAATGCATCTTCGCACGAAATATTTTCAGTTTCCTTGCTCCTACGATAAATTGATCCAAAATAAATGCGTTTAAATTTTGGCGCTCTGTAAACGCTCCGGCATACACTTCATGCACTCTGCATTCAGCTTCCAGGACAGCTTCCTGTCCAGGATAACCCCCAGGTACTTAACCTTTTCAGAAAGTACCAACGGTACTCCCCCAATACTGGGCAATACAAAATCGTCGATCTTATACCTTCTCGTAAAGAGGACTAGTTCAGTTTTACTTGGGTTGACAGCCAGTCCACAAGATTCGGACCACTCTGTCACGATACCCAAAAACCCTTGCAGAACATCACTAACGGTACTAAGAAACTTCCCCCTGGCAAGGATTGCTAGGTCATCAGCATAGGCTATCACATGACAGCCCCTGCGCTCAAGGTCCTGGAGCAAGCCGTTAACTACTACGACCCAGAGAAGGGGAGAAAGAACACCTCCTTGCGGCGTGCCCCTTCTCACCCTTCTCTGAGCCCCAGCACCTCCCCACTCCGCCATAACAATCCTGCCACAAAGTAAACTGTTGATAAATTCTATCAAACTTGACTCAACTCCCCGACTTGCTAAGCTCCGTATGATGGCAGAAGGGAAAACATTGTTAAACGCTCCTTCAATGTTTAGAAAGGCCCCCAGCACGAACTCTTTGTGCTGGAAGGACCCCTCAATCAGCTTCACAACGGAATGAAGCGCCGTCTCAGTTGATCTGCCTTTGCAGTAAGCATGCTGCGCAGCCGAAAAACTCTCCCTAGGAATCCTGCTGTGTATATACAGGTCGATCAGGCGCTCCAGCGTTTTCAGAAGAAACGAGGAGAGACTGATCGGCCTGAAATCCTTGGGAGATACATGAGAGCACCTCCCCGCCTTTGGAATAAAGGTAACCTTGACCATATTCCATGAAGCGGGGATGCAGCCCAACCTCAAGCAATTGGAGTAGATGGGGGCCAGCCAGCTGCAAGAAGTCCCCAGCGATCTCTGTAGTTGCACAGGAATTATGCCATCAGGCCCGGGTGACTTGTAGGGCTTAAAAGAATTGACGGCCCATACAAGCTGGTTTTCATCCAGGGTGATGGCTGGCCGACACCCCCCGCCCACAATCGAGGGCGAGGAGGCATCGCGGTCCTGTGAAACTGGGACGTCAGGGAAGTGAGCGTCCATAAGAAGCTGGAGAGATTCCTCGCTACTCATAGCCCAGCTACCATCTACATTCCTCAAATACCCCAAGGGAGCAGGACTCCCGGACAGAATCTTCCGGAATCTAGCAGACTCGTTGCAACCCTCCACGCTTTCGCAGAAAGCCTTCCAGGAATCCCCTTTGGCTTTCCTAATTGCGGACTTGTAAATAGCCAACCCAGCTTTGTAGAGCTCCCAGTCGGAAGGTAATTTACTCTTCCTGGCCCTGTTAAACAGGCGCCTGCTGGAAGCCCTAAGGTCGTCTACTTCCTGATTCCACCAAGGTGGTTTTCGTTTTCCACTTACGGTTTTCAGTGGGCAAGCGATTTTATACGCTTTGTTGCAAGCAAGGGTGAATTTCTCCACCAGAGCATCAATAGCGGTCTCTGATAATTCTGAGCCCGATACGGGTGCTCTCGGGAGAAACTCATCCAATTTACTACAGTACCGGACCCAGTTAGTACGCCTAGGATTTCTAAACATGCTTTTACTGGGCCTAGATTTATTAAGAGAGAACTGAATATACCTATGATCAGAGAAGGAGTGTTCCGGAAGAACACGCCAGTCGGATATAAGGGGAAACAGGTCTCCCGAAGCAAGAGTGAGGTCCAGGACCTCCTCCCTAACTGATGTTACAAAAGTGGGGTCATTACCCCTGTTGCAAATACATAGCCCTTCATTAAGAATAAAAGCAAATAGTGACTCACCTCTTTCGTTAGTATTCGTACTCCCCCACAGTGAGTTATGCGAATTCGCATCCGCCCCGACAATTAGCCCAACGCCTCTTCGCCTAGCCTCAGCGGTAACCTTCCACAGGGTTTCAGGAGGTGGCCCATAAGTGTCATCATGGGCCATGTAGGCCGAGACCAGCCACGATCCCTTATTGCCATCCTCCAAGCACACAGCCGTTACGTCACCGTCACTGAAATTGGGAAGAAGAAAAGCTTTAATATCTTTCCTAACCAGTACACATGATCTTGGCCTACCTGCCGTTCCGTGCACAAATAGTGTGTATTTGTCAGTCCTCAATCCAGATATGTTGTTGCCGCTACTGCTCAGCCACGGCTCCTGGATGAGGACAACGTCCACCTCGCCTTGTTCAAGGCAGAGCAGGAGGCTGGCGTAGGCCGCCTTAGAGTGTTGGAGATTTATTTGTCGGATGATCATCATCAGACAAATCCATCTCGTCCACCTCAGCAACCTCCCCAACCGAGGCTAACAGCCTCTCCTCCTCCGCCCAGTCGAACAGCCCTCCAACGCTGCAGACAGACCCCGCCACAGACGGGATGCCAACAGAGCTGGTGCTGTCCAACACTGTAGGATTGGACGCCGTAATTACGGCTTCCAATTTAACCACAGGCTCGTCTCCCTTCCGTCCCACATCAGGAGGTGTGGCTTCATCCCCCCTGGCATCAGCGTTGTAGATTCTTAGAACCACACGCTCAATGCCATAGGAGATGACACCCCTTGAAACAGAGAGAGGACCCGTGGACTCCGCGTTAAGTAGCAAAAGCACTTGACGACGGGGCCCATCGGGCTCCTCAACCCTGAGGACCTTCCAGTTGTGGGTCGGAAGGCTCTGATTGCAGTATTGCAACTGCCTCAGAATTCTCTCCGGCTGGGAGGGTTCGGCAGGTAACCACACCCGAGCCCTTGGCCGAAGAGGGAGGTCCCTCCTGTCCACGGCCTCGAGCCTGGCACCCCGCCACAACTCCCCAACCAGAGAGATAAGACATTTGAAGAAAGTGGCTGACCGCTCGTCTGCGCACTCAATCAACCTGAACCCATGATACCATCCTATATATTCGATGGATGGCGGTGGCCCAGGATGCCTGTCAACGGCAGTCAAATAGGCCTCAGAGATGGCGTTGGCCACCCAGCTCCACTCTTCCCTGGAGATGGCCCCGTCTTCCCTGCTCCTGTCGACTACCCCCAGGGTGATGGAGCCGGCACGTCTAGCGACTTCGCTAAACGCGCGTTGGACAACTTCACCACCCCGGGCCCTCATACTGCTCTGCCCTTTCGGCAGAGCACCGTTGCCGATTGGGGCCGACTTACCTCCTGCACTAGGTGCGGGGGGTTGATCCGCGCTGCCCAAAACGTTCCTGGCCCACTCCAGCGTACGGGAATGCTTCTCAGAAATCTGAGAACCATCCAGACCGCCATAGCGTTCCAGGACCTTCGCAGCCAAGCGCTGATCACAGATGGCTTTCCTTCTCGGAGTCGCCTTCTTGCTTCTTCCCGACCGCCTCCGCTTCGCTGTGTTCACAGGAATGCTGGGAGACCGTCCATTACTAGTGCTCGCCACATTGTCGAGGTTACTCAAATGATGAGTCCTCTGTAGCTGAGCACTCGGTTGCACGCCGGAACCTTGTCCGGCGGATGTCGATTTCGACACGCCGTCGTTGCCCACAGAGCCCGCACTCCCCGGAGTACCAGCCCTGCTGCCACCTCCGTCTCGTTAGGTCGTGTCCGCGGCCTGATTTCAGGCCTCCTGTAATGTCGGGCCGCATCCCCTCCAAGTGTGCCTGCTGCCTCCGATTCGGAGGCAAAGGAATCATGTTAGGTCCGCGACCCTGTCCCGTATGTATAAACCGGTCAGCAGTCGAGCAACTCCCACGCGATACGCTAGGGCGATTCTCGCTGCTGGCTGGTTCCCTAACCCTAATGTCGCTGTCCGTCTTCCCCTTGTCCCTCTCCCCCTCCTTAGCTTCCTTGTTGTTGTTGTTCACGTTATTGTCCATGCTAATGTTCGTCCCCACTCAGGGCCGCTATCCAGACCCGAAAGTGTAGTCACTCTTCAATGGTCGCGTGGTTATCTATGCGAGCAGGGAGGCCACGCAAGGGTTGACGCATGCCCTTATGAGACATGCGTTCAGAGCCAGACCGAGCGCAAAAACGGGAGACCCTCAACCGCACCTACACCACCAACTGAATGGCGACGGGCCTGGAACGTACCCTGAGGCCTGAACAAGTACTTGATCCGAACAAATATCACCTTTAATTTCTTCATAAGCTTTCTGACATTGCTCTGACCATACATTTTTTGCGCAAAATTTTTAATAAATTTTGCATAATAATTAACCATCCCCGCAAATGCTTTTACTTCTGAAATATTTTTAGGGATAGGAGCATTTTTTACGCTTTCTATTCTTTCTTCGGTTTTTGTTAAACCATTCCTATCTATGGAAAATCCTAGATAGCTAATTTTTTCTTGAAAGAACACAGTCTTTTTCGAATTTAAAGTTAAATTTGCTGATTTTAATTTAGCCAAAACCAGTCTTAGCGTCTTAATATGCTCTTCCCTGTTTTTACCTGTAATAGTAATGTTATCTTGATAGACTACGACATTTGCGATATTGCGTAATAAGCTTTCAATAGTTTTTTGAAATATTGCAGCTGCGGGTTTAATACCAAATGGCAAACGACTAACTTTGAGAGTTCCTATGTGTGTACTCCACGTACATAATAATTGTGATGCGTCATCTAGCTCTAATTGATTATAGGCGTTCGATAAATCGAGTTTAGTAAATAATTCTCCCCCTTGGAGAGATGCAAAAATTTCTTCAATGCGCGGTAAAGGATATTTAACATCGACTAAATATTTGTTCGAAGTTACTTTGTAATCAGCACATATTCTCAAGTCACCATTTGGTTTCAACACTGGAACTAGTGGCGTGCCCCATTCAGAATGGTCAACTAATTCGAGAACCCCTTGTTTTATTAAACCGCGTAATTTTGTTTCGACTTTGTCCTTTCATGCTAGCGGCAATGGACGTGGCTTGAAAAATATAGGTATAGAACCTTCAATTAATGATAATGATACCTTATACCTAAGACAGACATATGGTGTCTACACCACAATGTGTACTACAATGAAAGCTCAGGAAACCATGTAATAGCATAGTGACACACATTTGGTTTTCTATGACGTTGGCACTTATCAGCTGATTAAACAAAATATAAAAACAAAGTTAAAAATAAAAAAACAAAAGAAAAATTAACTCAATGAAAACTCGAAACTGCGTGCTCCTTTGCCAGCTGCGTGTACATCTTTGCATATAAATATATGGCTATGTTTATGTGCTCCACGCAGCTCATGGCTAAAATGAGCCCACACTGCAATTATTTGTTTGAATTGCGTCGCTTCCAACGTGCTTTTTTTGTTTTTATTTTCCATTTCTGATATAAATTTGCTGATTTTTTTAATTAATATTTTTTGTCAAAATGACATAAAACACCTCATTGTGACAGACGAATTGGCTGTGTTCATTGCACGCCAACGTAGTACAATTAGCAACTCCACTCAATTTCAATGGTTTCTGGCCTGCTCTCATGGTACGGAACTCCATATGCTTTCGAACAAAATTAGGAAAACTGGCGACACACACATGGTTTCCGTATTATTCTATTCTATGTACCATATGTCTGTCCTAGGTATTACTGACATTGTACTTTCCAAGCGAGTCCCGAAAAACACTTGAAAATTCGTTTTTAATATTTCGAGCTAGCTCCTTATTAGTAAGTTTGTTTATTGAATTTACTTGTAAAAGTTCAAAGTTAAATGCGCGTAGAAATGATATACCTAACAGAGGCGGGTTGTCGTGTTTAGTCACAACTACTAATCTCTTTCGTAATACCCTTGTACATAATCTGTGCATTGTACTCACCAACAATTTGAATGCGATCACCACTATAATCCAGATAGGGTGTGTTACAACTTCGTATACTTTTGTTGATTTTTTGCTTGAAAAATGTTTCCGATATCAGCGTGCATGGTGCGCCTGTATCGCAGGGTGCTCTAACCTCAACACCGTCAATGGAAACAGAAAGAGAATACACCTCGTTTGGCCTTTTATTAGTTGCGCTAAAAATAGAATTATTAAAATATCATCTTTACAATCATCCTTAACCTCACTAAAATTCGATACATAATTTAGTTGTACTTTCATGCGGCATACTGATGCAAGATGTCCAATTTTTCCAAATGTGTGACACTTGCTCATCTTAAATTTGCATTTATCCGACTCATGATTTCGCCAACCGCAATGGCTACATGTTTTTTTTTGTCGTTTTTGTTGTTTTGGTTAGGATCTTTGTTGTAATTTTTTTTCTTTTTGACATAGTTAAAGCTAACTTCATTGTTGTTTTCAACCTTAGCCGCCATTTTACATTCAAGTATCATGGCTTTTCTTAATGCATCTTCGCACGAAATATTTTCAGTTTCCTTGCTCCTACGATAAATTGATCCAAAATAAATGCGTTTAAATTTTGGCGCTCTGTAAACGCTCCGGCATACACTTCATGCACTCTGCATTCAGCTTCCAGGACAGCTTCCTGTCCAGGATAACCCCCAGGTACTTAACCTTTTCAGAAAGTACCAACGGTACTCCCCCAATACTGGGCAATACAAAATCGTCGATCTTATACCTTCTCGTAAAGAGGACTAGTTCAGTTTTACTTGGGTTGACAGCCAGTCCACAAGATTCGGACCACTCTGTCACGATACCCAAAAACCCTTGCAGAACATCACTAACGGTACTAAGAAACTTCCCCCTGGCAAGGATTGCTAGGTCATCAGCATAGGCTATCACATGACAGCCCCTGCGCTCAAGGTCCTGGAGCAAGCCGTTAACTACTACGACCCAGAGAAGGGGAGAAAGAACACCTCCTTGCGGCGTGCCCCTTCTCACCCTTCTCTGAGCCCCAGCACCTCCCCACTCCGCCATAACAATCCTGCCACAAAGTAAACTGTTGATAAATTCTATCAAACTTGACTCAACTCCCCGACTTGCTAAGCTCCGTATGATGGCAGAAGGGAAAACATTGTTAAACGCTCCTTCAATGTTTAGAAAGGCCCCCAGCACGAACTCTTTGTGCTGGAAGGACCCCTCAATCAGCTTCACAACGGAATGAAGCGCCGTCTCAGTTGATCTGCCTTTGCAGTAAGCATGCTGCGCAGCCGAAAAACTCTCCCTAGGAATCCTGCTGTGTATATACAGGTCGATCAGGCGCTCCAGCGTTTTCAGAAGAAACGAGGAGAGACTGATCGGCCTGAAATCCTTGGGAGATACATGAGAGCACCTCCCCGCCTTTGGAATAAAGGTAACCTTGACCATATTCCATGAAGCGGGGATGCAGCCCAACCTCAAGCAATTGGAGTAGATGGGGGCCAGCCAGCTGCAAGAAGTCCCCAGCGATCTCTGTAGTTGCACAGGAATTATGCCATCAGGCCCGGGTGACTTGTAGGGCTTAAAAGAATTGACGGCCCATACAAGCTGGTTTTCATCCAGGGTGATGGCTGGCCGACACCCCCCGCCCACAATCGAGGGCGAGGAGGCATCGCGGTCCTGTGAAACTGGGACGTCAGGGAAGTGAGCGTCCATAAGAAGCTGGAGAGATTCCTCGCTACTCATAGCCCAGCTACCATCTACATTCCTCAAATAGCCCAAGGGAGCAGGACTCCCGGACAGAAAGCCTTCCAGGAATCCCGTTGGGCTTTCCTAATTGCGGACTTGTAAATAGCCAACCCAGCTTTGTAGAGCTCCCAGTCGGAAGGTAATTTACTCTTCCTGGCCCTGTTAAACAGGCGCCTGCTGGAAGCCCTAAGGTCGTCTACTTCCTGATTCCACCAAGGTGGTTTTCGTTTTCCACTTACGGTTTTCAGTGGGCAAGCGATTTTATACGCTTTGTTGCAAGCAAGGGTGAATTTCTCCACCAGAGCATCAAAAGCGGTCTCTGATAATTCTGAGCCCGATACGGGTGCTCTCGGGAGAAACTCATCCAATTTACTACAGTACCGGACCCAGTTAGTACGCCTAGGATTTCTAAACATGCTTTTACTGGGCCTAGATTTATTAAGAGAGAACTGAATATACCTATGATCAGAGAAGGAGTGTTCCGGAAGAACACGCCAGTCGGATATAAGGGGAAACAGGTCTCCCGAAGCAAGAGTGAGGTCCAGGACCTCCTCCCTAACTGATGTTACAAAAGTGGGGTCATTACCCCTGTTGCAAATACATAGCCCTTCATTAAGAATAAAAGCAAATAGTGACTCACCTCTTTCGTTAGTATTCGTACTCCCCCACAGTGAGTTATGCGAATTCGCATCCGCCCCGACAATTAGCCCAACGCCTCTTCGCCTAGCCTCAGCGGTAACCTTCCACAGGGTTTCAGGAGGTGGCCCATAAGTGTCATCATGGGCCATGTAGGCCGAGACCAGCCACGATCCCTTATTGCCATCCTCCAAGCACACAGCCGTTACGTCACCGTCACTGAAATTGGGAAGAAGAAAAGCTTTAATATCTTTCCTAACCAGTACACATGATCTTGGCCTACCTGCCGTTCCGTGCACAAATAGTGTGTATTTGTCAGTCCTCAATCCAGATATGTTGTTGCCGCTACTGCTCAGCCACGGCTCCTGGATGAGGACAACGTCCACCTCGCCACCTCGGCAGAGCAGGAGGCTGGCGTAGGCCGCCTTAGAGTGTTGGAGATTTATTTGTCGGATGATCATCATCAGACAAATCCATCTCGTCCACCTCAGCAACCTCCCCAACCGAGGCTAACAGCCTCTCCTCCTCCGCCCAGTCGAACAGCCCTCCAACGCTGCAGACAGACCCCGCCACAGACGGGATGCCAACAGAGCTGGTGCTGTCCAACACTGTAGGATTGGACGCCGTAATTACGGCTTCCAATTTAACCACCGGCTCGTCTCCCTTCCGTCCCACATCAGGAGGTGTGGCTTCATCCCCCCTGGCATCAGCGTTGTAGATTCTTAGAACCACACGCTCAATGCCATAGGAGATGACACCCCTTGAAACAGAGAGAGGACCCGTGGACTCCGCGTTAAGTAGCAAAAGCACTTGACGACGGGGCCCATCGGGCTCCTCAACCCTGAGGACCTTCCAGTTGTGGGTCGGAAGGCTCTGATTGCAGTATTGCAACTGCCTCAGAATTCTCTCCGGCTGGGAGGGTTCGGCAGGTAACCACACCCGAGCCCTTGGCCGAAGAGGGAGGTCCCTCCTGTCCACGGCCTCGAGCCTGGCACCCCGCCACAACTCCCCAACCAGAGAGATAAGACATTTGAAGAAAGTGGCTGACCGCTCGTCTGCGCACTCAATCAACCTGAACCCATGATATCATCCCATATATTCGATGGATGGCGGTGGCCCAGGATGCCTGTCAACGGCAGTCAAATAGGCCTCAGAGATGGCGTTGGCCACCCAGCTCCACTCTTCCCTGGAGATGGCCCCGTCTTCCCTGCTCCTGTCGACTACCCCCAGGGTGATGGAGCCGGCACGTCTAGCGACTTCGCTAAACGCGCGTTGGACAACTTCACCACCCCGGGCCCTCATACTGCTCTGCCCTTTCGGCAGAGCACCGTTGCCGATTGGGGCCGACTTACCTCCTGCACTAGGTGCGGGGGGTTGATCCGCGCTGCCCAAAACGTTCCTGGCCCACTCCAGCGTACGGGAATGCTTCTCAGAAATCTGAGAACCATCCAGACCGCCATAGCGTTCCAGGACCTTCGCAGCCAAGCGCTGATCACAGATGGCTTTCCTTCTCGGAGTCGCCTTCTTGCTTCTTCCCGACCGCCTCCGCTTCGCTGTGTTCACAGGAATGCTGGGAGACCGTCCATTACTAGTGCTCGCCACATTGTCGAGGTTACTCAAATGATGAGTCCTCTGTAGCTGAGCACTCGGTTGCACGCCGGAACCTTGTCCGGCGGATGTCGATTTCGACACGCCGTCGTTGCCCACAGAGCCCGCACTCCCCGGAGTACCAGCCCTGCTGCCACCTCCGTCTCGTTAGGTCGTGTCCGCGGCCTGATTTCAGGCCTCCTGTAATGTCGGGCCGCATCCCCTCCAAGTGTGCCTGCTGCCTCCGATTCGGAGGCAAAGGAATCATGTTAGGTCCGCGACCCTGTCCCGTATGTATAAACCGGTCAGCAGTCGAGCAACTCCCACGCGATACGCTAGGGCGATTCTCGCTGCTGGCTGGTTCCCTAACCCTAATGTCGCTGTCCGTCTTCCCCTTGTCCCTCTCCCCCTCCTTAGCTTCCTTGTTGTTGTTGTTCACGTTATTGTCCATGCTAATGTTCGTCCCCACTCAGGGCCGCTATCCAGACCCGAAAGTGTAGTCACTCTTCAATGGTCGCGTGGTTATCTATGCGAGCAGGGAGGCCACGCAAGGGTTGACGCATGCCCTTATGAGACATGCGTTCAGAGCCAGACCGAGCGCAAAAACGGGAGACCCTCAACCGCACCTACACCACCAACTGAATGGCGACGGGCCTGGAACGTACCCTGAGGCCTGAACAAGTACTTGATCCGAACAAATATCACCTTTAATTTCTTCATAAGCTTTCTGACATTGCTCTGACCATACATTTTTTGCGCAAAATTTTTAATAAATTTTGCATAATAATTAACCATCCCCGCAAATGCTTTTACTTCTGAAATATTTTTAGGGATAGGAGCATTTTTTACGCTTTCTATTCTTTCTTCGGTTTTTGTTAAACCATTCCTATCTATGGAAAATCCTAGATAGCTAATTTTTTCTTGAAAGAACACAGTCTTTTTCGAATTTAAAGTTAAATTTGCTGATTTTAATTTAGCCAAAACCAGTCTTAGCGTCTTAATATGCTCTTCCCTGTTTTTACCTGTAATAGTAATGTTATCTTGATAGACTACGACATTTGCGATATTGCGTAATAAGCTTTCAATAGTTTTTTGAAATATTGCAGCTGCGGGTTTAATACCAAATGGCAAACGACTAACTTTGAGAGTTCCTATGTGTGTACTCCACGTACATAATAATTGTGATGCGTCATCTAGCTCTAATTGATTATAGGCGTTCGATAAATCGAGTTTAGTAAATAATTCTCCCCCTTGGAGAGATGCAAAAATTTCTTCAATGCGCGGTAAAGGATATTTAACATCGACTAAATATTTGTTCGAAGTTACTTTGTAATCAGCACATATTCTCAAGTCACCATTTGGTTTCAACACTGGAACTAGTGGCGTGCCCCATTCAGAATGGTCAACTAATTCGAGAACCCCTTGTTTTATTAAACCGCGTAATTTTGTTTCGACTTTGTCCTTTCATGCTAGCGGCAATGGACGTGGCTTGAAAAATATAGGTATAGAACCTTCAATTAATGATAATGATACCTTATACCTAAGACAGACATATGGTGTCTACACCACAATGTGTACTACAATGAAAGCTCAGGAAACCATGTAATAGCATAGTGACACACATTTGGTTTTCTATGACGTTGGCACTTATCAGCTGATTAAACAAAATATAAAAACAAAGTTAAAAATAAAAAAACAAAAGAAAAATTAACTCAATGAAAACTCGAAACTGCGTGCTCCTTTGCCAGCTGCGTGTACATCTTTGCATATAAATATATGGCTATGTTTATGTGCTCCACGCAGCTCATGGTTAAAATGAGCCCACACTGCAATTATTTTTTTGAATTGCGTCGCTTCCAACGTGCTTTTTTTGTTTTTATTTTCCATTTCTGATATAAATTTGCTGATTTTTTTAATTAATATTTTTTGTCAAAATGACATAAAACACCTCATTGTGACAGACGAATTGGCTGTGTTCATTGCACGCCAACGTAGTACAATTAGCAACTCCACTCAATTTCAATGGTTTCTGGCCTGCTCTCATGGTACGGAACTCCATATGCTTTCGAACAAAATTAGGAAAACTGGCGACACACACATGGTTTCCGTATTATTCTATTCTATGTACCATATGTCTGTCCTAGGTATTACTGACATTGTACTTTCCAAGCGAGTCCCGAAAAACACTTGAAAATTCGTTTTTAATATTTCGAGCTAGCTCCTTATTAGTAAGTTTGTTTATTGAATTTACTTGTAAAAGTTCAAAGTTAAATGCGCGTAGAAATGATATACCTAACAGAGGCGGGTTGTCGTGTTTAGTCACAACTACCGTAATCTCTTTCGTAATACCCTTGTACATAATCTGTGCATTGTACTCACCAACAATTTGAATGCGATCACCACTATAATCCAGATAGGGTGTGTTACAACTTCGTATACTTTTGTTGATTTTTTGCTTGAAAAATATTTCCGATATCAGTGTGCATGGTGCGCCTGTATCGCAGGCTGCTCTAACCTCAACACCGTCAATGGAAACAGAAAGAGAATACACCTCGTTTGGCCTTTTATTAGTTACGCTAAAAATAGAAATATTAAAAATATCATCTCTACAATCATCCTTAACCTCACTAAAATTCGATACATAATTTAGTTGTACTTTCATGCGGCATACTGATGCAAGATGTCCAATTTTTCCAAATGTGTGACACTTGCTCTTCTTAAATTTGCATTTATCCGACTCATGATTTCGCCAACCACAATGACTACATGTTTTTTTTGTCGTTTTTGTTGTTTTGGTTAGGATCTTTGTTGTAATTTTTTTTCTTTTTGACATAGTTAAAGCTAACTTCATTGTTGTTTTCAACCTTAGCCGCCATTTTACATTCAAGTATCATGGCTTTTCTTAATGCATCTTAGCACGAAATATTTTCAGTTTCCTTGCTCCTACGATAAATTGATCCAAAATAAATGCGTTTAAATTTTGGCGCTCTGTAAACGCTCCGGCATACACTTCATGCACTGTATATGTGTGCGTTTCGTGTGACACACGTACTTGCTTCGTGTCATATGTATTTGTTGTCGGTTCTTGCATGATGGAAATCAAAAATTTTTGATTTTTGCGCTTTGCTTGAACGTTTAGCAGTCTGCATGACATGCAATAGTGCCTCAGTTGAGTGCTGACATTCGAGATGAACAAGTGAGCGGAAGAAAATAAATTTGTGCTAAGATTTAATAAATCGATTTTTACACTAAAAATCAACTTTTAACTATAAATATTAAATATATATTTAACTTAAATAAAAAATGGAATAGAATTAGTTAAAAGCTGGTTTAAAATCGAATAAAAATAGTTGAAATACCTAACCCCCCTCACAAAAAATCATCTTCCGACGACGACATATTACCTGCGCACGCTACGAACACTCAATTCAAATGGCGCATGACGTTCATTTGCATGAACGTTTACGGGTTACGTCATGCACACGAAACGCACACATATACAGTGCATGACCTGCAATGCCGGATCGTTTAGCGAGGGTTATAGAGCGGCATAGAATTCGATAACATTAAATCGATATCTGATCGTTGTAAGGATAACATAGGGCTACACCTGCCATTTTTTCAAGTAGTGTAGAAGGGTTAGAGCATATTTTGTATATTAGCACATTGATTCCCCGAGGGACTTTCATTTAACAAAATGAAATATTTCATCTAAATTTTACAAACTACCTTGCATTAAGGACTTAAGGGCTAATTTTTAAGTATCCCTAACCCAGCGAGCTACCACCAAATTTTGAGTCTGGCGATTAAACAGCCATACATAGTGCTCGCCATTCATTAGGTCCCAAAATTTAAGTGGCAAAAGTCTGCAACTGGAAAATAATTACCTTTCCAGATATGAATCGTTACACTGTCCTACGCAAACGCTCCGAAGCAAGCCAGCTTGAATTGAAATGTCGGTTATGTAGCTGAGAGCGTGCCCAGTTTTCAGGGCCAAGGAGCCCACCGAACGCCTACGAATTGCACACCAATTTCGCTACTGCACTAATTGCCTTTCCGAGGCTCATATCGCGTCGCAGTGCTTGAATGAAGGGGTCTGTCGACGATGCGGCGAACACCATCATACGATGGTCCACATTGAGCCCAATGAAAAACGCAGACGACGACTAACACGTCCTACAAAAAATGACGTCAACGACACCGACACAATGTCGCTGTTTGCCTCGGAGGGCGAGTTGACGGATTCTGAAGCAGAACCATCTGCTTCCCAACAGGGTCATTTGGCTGGAGTGGAATCCACGGCATTCCACCCGGCACCTCCGAGTAGCACTACAGCTTAACGCTTCCGGCCACGTCTACGTCACGAGCTACCACAGAGAAACCAACTGGAAGAAGGTAGAGTGGAATCTCAAGCATTCCACCTACCGTCTAGGAACAACTTCCGCTCCGGTGTAATGGCGATACCTCCGGTCATACAATGCCTCACCTCGGTAGCACCCACAGAAGTGGTCAAAATTGAAGAAGGAGGACGCATCCACCTCGTGCGCGTTCTACTTAACGTATACGCTAGTGCCACCGAGGTATCAGAGGACTTCGCACGCGAGCTTCATTTAGGAGTAACATATTTAAACGGGCGAGTAGGGTGTTTTTTAAAATTACGTGAGAAGCATGGCAATCCGACGACCATCACCACACACGCGGTCTATGTTCGGCGGATACAAACCAACGCACCAGCCACAAACCTCGACGCAACGGTATTCGGTCGGTACCCTAACCTTAAACTGGCATATCCGCAATTTCACCTCGCCGCCCCTGTGCGCATTGTGTTGGGAGCAGACGTTGTTCCTAAAATATTATTGGGAGCTATTCCAGCCGGAACTATGGGTCCGTTATTGGCCCAGAATACAATATTTGGGTATGTGCTATCCGGCACCTGCTAAGTATACCCTAAATATAAATACAAATATACATACATAATAATGAAAATTTTTCAAGTTATAAATAAAGCGTGCCACTGAATTTAAAACAACGTATATTTCATTTTTTCATTTATTTTCCTTCTCATTTCAGCGTGAAGAGCTTAGATTTAAGATATTAGTTTTAAGAACCTAAGGAAACTTCTCGGCTTCGGTTGCGTTTTTCATTTGTTGGTAAGTTGCGTCACGCAACGGGGGCCGGCATGTTTAGGCCAGATGCCTAAAACCTTAAACTTATAAGGTCGCCCTCGTATTTATCTTGTATTTACGCGATAACAGAGTTGGTCGAACAGTTTAACTTATTTATGCTAAAACATCGCACGGATAAATAAACCGTACGACCACAACGCTCACTTGGATTCATTTTTCATAGAGCGCACACGTCCCAGAAGCCGTGGCTGATTCTCAAAGGTAACCTAAAAATAAGTATAATTAGTAGGGGTATTCGGAATCACGATGCAAGGGCATTGCATCGTTGCATAGCAAATTATTATTGCAATTTGCAGAATGCAACACCAAAAATCTATTGCATAGCATATTTTGTTGCATTGCATTTCTAGGAACAGCTGTTAAATTATGACTGCTGTCACACGTTCAATATGTATCGCGATCCGTATTGATGGGTCGGCTTGAATTTAGAATAGCTCCATCTCCCAAATTAAAAAAAAGTGACTGGGATCAATAGATATTATTAAGGTAAGTACAAATATATATTTCTTTTGGCGGAAACAGCAACAACAAGAATTATTAAGGGTCAAAATTCATTTAAAACGTTTTTTAAAATCAAGATTTTACAAAAACTAATGAAACGGTTTTCAAAAATTTAGGTAGGTAAATGAATTACCTTTCATTTCATGTAGCCTTGCTTGGGTGCAAAACCGCGCATATGCAAAATTTAAAGCACTTTTTATATCAAAGTTTCTCATTACATTTTTGAAGCACGGGCGAAGGTCTCCAACGCGAAAAGATTTTCCGTACAGAGGTACTGCAGTACACATTTGCATCGCGGAGCCGGTGTTGGATCGGATAAGGGTTATTTTTTTTGAAGCGTGGCCGAAGGCCACCAATGCGAAAACGTGCTTTGCACATGAAGATGTCGTTGAAATATTGTGAATTGATTACTTTGCCTCGTTGATATAAAAAAGCTTTAAATTTTGCATATACGCGGTTTTGTACCCCAAGAAACGTTACATCAAATGAAAGGTAATTCAATTACCTATCCAATGCAGAAAAAAATAGGGAATCGGTTCGTAAGTTTATGAGAAATTTTGATTTAAAAAAATGCGTTCAACGAACTTTGACCCTTAATAACTGTAGTTGTTGTTGTTAGCTAAAAAAAATATACATATTTGTTCTCATCTTAATGATATCTTATCGATCCCCATCCTTTGTTTATACTTGGGAGTTGCAGCTATTCTGCATAAAAGGCTTATTTACACGGGTCAATTTTTCTAGTCGATTTGTGTCGTTCCACCGTGTAAAGGTTGAACGTAAAATCGACACGTTTAAATCAGCCTTCAAGCCGATCCATCAATACGGATAACGATTTATATTGAACGTCTGCAGCATGCACACGTTTGCAATTAGAGTTGACAAAGGGCGCTCACGATTCGGTGCATTTTTATGCAATTGCATAATTTTGTCAACCCATATGCTATTTATTATGAATTCCCTTAGTAATTTGAATTAACGTGACTTGTACATATATTAGTAGATATATATATACATATTAAATATTTGAAAACTAATACCACATTTCACATTCTTTTCATTTAACCGCAAAATTTGGTCGGTCAAACTTTTGAGCTTGCAATCCGAGCAAAACACAGGGCATCATAGTTAAGTGTTAGAATTTTCTAACAGCGGCTTTGGTGCAGACGCTGGTTCATATCCCAATGTCCGAAAAGGGATCTGATGATGAGCTGGAAACTCTGAAACATGTAATCCTATCCATCGCTGGTGATTCGACTTTGTAATTTTTCTCCAATTATCAAATTTCCCAAAAACTGATAATAAAAATTCAACTATGAATTATTGTTCGCTAGTCTCGAGCTTGCTCAAAACTTACAAGTTTGTAAACAAGAAAGACCGCAAAAAACCAACAACAAATATTAAAAACACCATAGCACGGGTTTACGTACATAAATATGTACATACAAACAAACAAGTCCAAGAAACACATTACATACACTCGGCAGAATAAGTCTGCGTTCAGGTATATTTTTGTAATTTTCACCCATTTTTGGTTTGATAAAATTATTTTTACAAATTTTCTGTAAAAAAATGGGTCAAACTCTAACACAGATGATGTAAATTATGTTTTAAAAATGTATAGAAAATTCGGAAAAATTCGACGAATTTTCATCAAAATTTTCAAGTTTTTTCTCAGAACTTTAAGAATTTTTTTGAGTATGCAGTTTTAGAGACGGTTCAATTCTAGCATGATAAAGTGTAAGTCTTAAGTCCGTGAGAAATACTACTGATTTTTGGGAATTTTTTTTCTGCGGAGCTCAAGTATTTTCTTCCATACAAATTTATGAACGGATTTTTTTTATATGGAAGAAAATACTTGAGCTCCGCAGGAAAACAATTCCCAAAAATCAGTAGTATTTCTCACGGACTTAAGACTTACACTTTATCATGCTAGAATTGAACCGTGTCTAAAACTGCATACTCAAAAAAATTTGGGACATAGAAAAACACCAACGAAAATACCGGTGGAGTCACCTATAGCCGGCACGCCGACACTACTAGCAAAAAACCGGTGGAGTCACCTGTAGCCGGTATTCAGAAATTACCGGTGGAGTCACCTATAGCCGGAACATCAAGAGAGTACCAACTTCTGCCAAGAGTTTCGAGCCAACGTGGGACTGTACCCCAACCCCCAAAAAGATGAGTACCAAAAAACCAAAAAGTTCCATGTAAGTGCCGTTATATTACACTGGATCACAAATTCCAACTTTTTTTCTGCACCAGAGACGCCATAGTGAAATTCCTATGTAAAATTACCTCCTAATTCCGAAAATCAAGGTTATTTTTACTTGAATGGTACCGTTTTTGATATATTTAGGATTTAGCGTTATTTCAAAAAACAAAAAAGATGGCTCCACTTAATCGTGTATATCTCAAGAACAAACTGAGCTCTTCCAAAACGGTTTGAAAAATTTGAAAGCCTATAAAATTTACTATAATCAGTACATACAACACTTTTTGCTAAGTCCTGCAGATTCAAACATATTGAACAATCATTACGGATTTTTTAAATTTATTTGTAAAAATATAAAAAAATTTGTACTTTGCGAGGAAGCATCTCGAAAACTTTTTGTTATTTTGCAGATATTTTTCCCCCCATCTAAGCTCTGTTTTATTACAAAAAAAAATAAGCTATCAGTGAACAAAATCGATGAACTAATACAAAAGTTATAAGCATTCAAGTAAATATATCCATTTAATACTTAAGTACCCTACAAATAATAGCATATGTACATATGGTTCTGTCTTAACTCTATGATCTTATTTTATAATTGAAAAAGTTATGTGTCTTGTTTTGACGCTTATTTAGATTAGGATCGGTTTCTCTTATGAGAAACCAACAATAGTCGCCCATCATAGCGACATCCCAGAATCCTTGATACCGACTTTCAATCACTTTCATTTGCTGGTGAAACCTTTCGCCATGCTCGTCACTTTCGTCGCCAAGATTTTGCGGGAAAAAATTTAAGTGGGAGTGTAAGAAATGCATTTTTAAAGACATATTTACTCCTGAAAGAAAATAAAAAGTAAATTAGATAAATACATAAGTGACACATTAGTATATAATTTTCTTAGGCTGGATTTATCTTTCAATTCAGAACAAATTTTTTGTTTATATTTTGCCCGATGAATTCAGATTTATGGCTATATATTCTCATGTAAATTTATGTAATATATAATTTATTATAATATGTTTTTTTATTTAAACATTTCCGCATAGTTTTTGATTAAGTCGTTCACTATCATCTCGTAGTTAGGACTTTTGTGTTTGCCTAAAAAAGAAGTAACGACCTTTTCAAAAGAATCCCACGCTGCTACCTCCACTGGTGATAATAGTTCTTTGAAATGGTTATTGGTCATCATTTTCCTTATTTGCGCTCCCACAAAAATGCCTTCCTTTATTTTTGCTTCTGAAATCTCTGGGAAGATTGTCTTCAAATGATGAAAAGCTTCGCCTTCTTTGTCCAAAGCCTTCACAAAGTTTTTGATAAGGCTGAGCTTGATGTGGAGCGGAGGTAGAATTATTTTTTCCTTCTTTATAAGTGCAGAGTATTTTATGTTATCTACCCCAACTTGAAACTCGATTCGTTCTGGCCAATCCTTTATGATGTAGTGGTCTTGACGAGCTCGGCTATCCCATTTGCATAGAAAGCAACAGTATTTTGTGTATCCACTTTGTAGACCACATAGCATTCCAACGACTTTAAGATCGGCACATATTTTCCAATCATGTTCTTCGTATTTGATTAACTTGAGCAATTTTTGCATTATATCATATGTTTCCTTCGTATTTACTGCATGCGCGATCGGGATAGATGGCTTTTGGTTGCCAATATGCAATAATACGGCCTTTAAACTTAATTTATTGCCGTCTATGAACAATCGCCACTCTTTTGAATCATATGGTTCACCAAATTATTTGAATAGACCAGCAATGTCTTTGCAGTAAAAAACACTGTCCTCCTTCGTATAGTACTTGGAAAATTCTTCGTGACGAGTTCTAGAATATGTTACCTTAACATCGGATGAAACAAATTTAAATTGTTGCATTCGAGAGGCGTGTAGTTCGGCCTTTTCCTTTGACAATTCCAAATCTCTTATCCAATCATTGAGTTGTGCTTGTGACAAAGAATGTCTTTCGTTTTCCGTTTGAAATTCAGTACAACATGATGCCGCGTAATCAGATACTACTGTTGACAATGAAACTGGAGCCGGAACTAAAGTTAAATTTGATTCTGGCAATGTCGCTTCTGTTGAAATTAGTTCTGGTAATGACACTGTAGATACGCTCGCATAGGTTACTTTTCTGGACTTTCCAACCCCAAGTACTTTTGTAGTACAAATATAGCAGCCCGTTGAATGGCAAGTTGGTTCCCTCCACTTCATTGGTGTAATAAATTTCACACGTCGCCCAAATAGATAGTTTCAGAATTTAGTCAGCTATGCATTAAAAGGGAACAAATTCCTAATTTTTACAACGTACCTCTTTGTTCCGGTTTCCGAAGAAATCATGTGGCATGTGGTGCACACAGTGTTCGGTGTCCATGGTTTTTATTTATAGTATGTAACTTTCAAAGGATTTGAAAACACACGTCTCATACTTTTAACAATAAATTTACCGCAGATGAAAAATAACATATCTGGATCATTTGTACACTCAAACTCTCGCGCCCTTTTATTCATTTTTTATTTTTAAGTAAATGACGGGTTATAAACTGCAATTATAAACTGAACAGTATCCGGCGAGACTTGCAGATATTATGAAGGAACAAGGCGCATGTACTCTTATTTATACTTAGATCCAGTAAAAATTCAAGCCTACCTAAACAAAAAGGTTCCCTAGTTCTACAAAGAAAACACTACCTGCCTCAAAAATATGCTCTTGTTTAAAATGTACCTAGGTTTGAGAAAACGACTAACAGCTTTTTGTATCTAATAACTTTTCGAAAATCTACGTGCTAACTAACTGATATACGAATACTAACACATATGTACCAGTAGGGTACTTAAAAATTAAATGGATATATTTACTTGAATGCTTATAACTTTTGTATTAGTTCATCGATTTTGTTCACTGATAGCTTATTTTTTTTATACTTTTACAAAAAAAATTAAAAAAATCCGTAATGATTGTTCAATATGTTTGAATCTGCAGGACCTAGCAAAAAGTGTTGTATGTACTGATTATACTAAATTTTATAAGCTTTCAAATTTTTCAAACCGTTTTGGAAGAGCTCAGTTTGTTCTTGAGATATACACGATTAAGTGGAGCCATCTTTTTTGTTTTTTGAAATAACGGTAAATCGTAAATATCTCAAAAACGGTACCATTCAAGTAAAAACAACCTTGATTTTCGGAATTAGGAGGTGATTTTACATAGGAATTTCACTATGGCGTCTCTGGTGCATTTTGGCTGTAAACCAGTGTTATCATATAATTTTCATAACCGTTCCTCTAACGGGATTCATATACCCATATACATGTAGGAATAGTACCAACTCAGGTACCAAAATACTAAAACAAAGTAATCTTATTTTAAAGAAATAAAAAAGGTAACTCAGGAAAAAAAGTATAAATAAAATGAAAAAATCAATTTCAGTTTAGTTCTAGAAAAAAATATAAAATAATTACGACGGAACACACAAACACAAACGTTAATTAAACACAAAACGTTCATTTCAATTGTATCAATTTTAAAAAATATTAAAAAAAAAACAAAATAATTGTTAAAATGAACCAGCCAAATAATTAGTATAATTATTAAAAATAGAAAGAACGTGTTTTAAGTGAACGTTACTACATTTTTGGGAGCTCAACCGTAGCTATATTTCACGTATCTATGCATATGTGTGTGCGAAAATTATTTTAAATAAAAAATGAGTTTGTTATAAATACAGGGTGGCGCAAAAGTAATCTTCCAATGTTTTTTGGTTGTAATTCAAAAACAAAATGAAAAACTTTGATTCTTCTTGTGGATTATTTTTATTTGGTCTTTTAATTTTTTTTACATCAAGTCGAGAATATGATGTCTGTAAATGGCCCCGCCACAGTTGATTGTCATTTGAGCCCTTTTTATGGCATTTTCCATCACTTTGGGCAAAACTTCCGGCGATAGGTCCTCAAATTCTTGACGGATATTGTCTTTAAGAGTTGCAAGAGTCTGAGGCTTGTTGACATAAACCCGCGACTTCAAAAAGCCCCACAAAAAGAAGTCTGGAGCGGTCAAATCAGGCGATCTTGTTGGCCAGTGCAAATCGCCAAAACGGGAGATTAGGCACCCGGGAAATGCATCCTTCAGCATATCGGTTGTGGCACGTGCAGTGTGTGCTGTTGCACCGTCTTGTTGGAACCACATGTTTTCCAATCCCAATTCATCAAGTTGCTGCAAAAAGAACTCGTTGACCAGTAGGCGTTGGACGGCCAGGAAATCTGCGACGAAATTCACGTTGTGCCAAAGTCACCGACCGATTATTGGTCAAATAAATAGTCAGCAATATTCCACGTTCTGGAGCAGTGTAGCGGAACATTGTTTATTAACGTGTATTTTGCATGTGTTTACTACACAAATGTCAAAACAGAATTGATTTTAGGGCCCAATCGCAAAATTTATAGCATTTTCTGATAGGAAGATTACTTTTGCGCCACCTTGTATACATTTGCGGAAAAATACATATGAATGTGTGCGTAATTCTCGCATGAAAAAACGTTGACAAAAAAGAAAGACAGTAAATTGAAAGAAAAAATAAATTAATTATCAATCAAAAATAAAAGTTTTGAATCTTGAATATCAATCTGGGCAATGGATTCATTTGCAAACGATATTTCAACTTTGGATGGAAGCAAGCCATTGGATGGGAACAAATTGAAAATAACACTGTGCAACAAGATTCTACGTAATTGATGAAACCAATTGGAAATTAAACTTTATCACTCCCATATCACAACCTCATACTGGGTTTTTGGCCTATAGGTCTGGTTTTTTTTTTATTCGTATTTGAAGTTGGCAACCCTGTGTATGGGAAAAATTTACTAAAACTTGATCAAATAAAGCAATTTTAGGTGGTTTTTTTGTATATAACTATTTTTAGGTAGAGGAACTCAATTTTTAACATTAGTTTTTACCTAAATTGCACTGTAGGTGGCGCTGTCATACAATTTTTCAAATTTTTCATGGAAAAGTAAGGTTTTTGGTTTGTTTAAGTAAAAATACTTGCATTTTATCGGTTTTATTGTCGAAATGGTCATATATCGCTCGTTCCACTGTAAACAGGGTTAACTCAAAATTCTAATTTTTTGGGAAAACGCAAATAAAGTTTTGTCTATTCAAACAGTTAACTTTTACGACTAATCTAGTTGCTACTAAAAGGGTCACGTCAATTTATAAGGTATGACGGCAAACTACAAATACTAAGCTAGTATACTCATAAGCAAAATATTTATATTAATGTGAGGAAGATGCTAAATTAAATCCAAACTTTTTTCATTCTCAGATAATTCACTTTACAATAATTTCCCTTTATTCATATATATTTACAGGTGTGAAAAGTGTGAAAAGTGTTGTAATAAAAAATTAAGTAAACGTATTTTTATAGGAAAAAAAGCAAAGTAATCTTTTTGTTAAAATTTGAATTATTTTCTGACAATTTGAAAAACGTATGCCATGAAAAAGCATACAAGAATAACGGTAATAAAAAACTAAAACTTGAACATTTTTAAAGGCGGTAAGTTTACTTCCTCCTCTTCCTCATAGTAATTACATAAATCTTAAAAAATATTTTGTATATGTAAATATGTAATACCTTCTTTTACTTTGCTTGCACTAAGTCGTGGAAATATTGACCTTAATGTAATAAAAGCTGGTCCATCTGCAGGAAGTGCTTTAACAAAATTTTTAAAAATACCTAATTTGATATGTAGTGGAGGTAGCAAGACTTTTTCAATTGGAACAAGGGGCATGTGTATTATATTATCTGATCCAACAACTAAATCTTCTCTGATCTCCCAATCATGTTTTTGGTATTGGTTCCCTTTATAACATGTATTCCACAAACATAAATATAAAACACGTATTCTTCGTATATCCACCTTGTGGTCCACAAGGACCACATTTTCAAATCGCAACATATACGCCATTTATGGCTTCCATAGTTTACTGCTTCTAGTAGATACTTCACAGATTCGTACGTTTCCTTTTTAAATTTACTATTATTACTATTTTTGGATGAGAAACTACCAAGAATTTGAAAAATTGTATGACAGCGCCACCTACCGTGCGATTTAAGTAAAAACTAATTTCAAAAATGAGTTCCTCGACCCAAAAATAGTTGTATACAAAAAAAAACCCACCTAAAATTGCTTATTTGATCAAGTTTTAGTCAATTTTTCCCATACACAGGGTTGTCAACTTCAAATACGAATAAAAAAAAAACCAGACCTATAGGCCAAAAACCCAGTATGAGGTTTTGATATGGGAGTGATCAAGTTTCACTTCCAATTAGTTTCATCAATTACGGAGAGATGAACCCTCATTTTGTGTCACAGTGTAATTTTTTAACCGACCAAATTGATAATATTACAACTCACATAAATAAACAACAGGTGTTAATACAAACTTATATAAACGAATTTAGGGAAACAACGCAAAATAAAATCAAAACATTAGAAGACGACTTAGAATTCATGCAACACACTTACCAAATTAATAACGACATAACCCTTTTACAAAATCATATTAATGACATTGGACAAATAATTTCTTCTAGCAAAATAGGTATAATTCCTACGGATATTTTAACTCAAATTGAACTTAATCACATTCATGACTTTGATAGTTATAAGGAAATTAAAATTGCTGTAATTTTTCAAAACAATATTATTATAATAACAATATTGATACCACAATTCTCTTCTAAAAATCTTTCCAAAATTAAATTTGAACCAATTCCAAACAAAAACAATATGACAATTGTATTAGAAAATAACGAAATTTTGTTGGATGAAAACAATAATATCTATGATAAATATATAAAGGACAATTTGGAAAAAAACTTAAAAATAATATAAAATGACTGTATAAGAAATATTTTAAACTTTGAAGAAGCTTTTTGTAATCTAAATCCATTTCCTAAATCAAGTATAAGTGAAATAATGACAGGAGTAATTGTATTTAAAAACTTTTTTTCAACCATTGAACACGATTGTAACAAACTAAAAATTAAACAGACAGGAACCTTTTTAATTAGATTCGAAAATTGTAAAATTTCAATTATAAATAATACATTCGAAAATTATAATATTAAGATTTATGATTCATTCATTTTACCAAATAAAATTACAAAAATAAAAGAAAATTATAATTTTACAAATAAAAATTTACAATTGGAAAATTTGTACACTAAACAAATCAAACAGGAAGAACATATAAAATTGTTAATTGAAAAAAATAGTAACACTCATTTAATTAGTCTAAGTTCTGATTTACTAATTATATGCATTGTCATTATATCAATTTTTTATCTCTTTACATTTATAAATATAAACTAAAATTTTACGTATCACCTGAACTGCAATTGCCAACGCGAAGCATTGAAAATATAACAAATGGACCATTCTTACAGCTAAAAACGAATTTGTAGTAATTTTCCATAATTTCCCATAAACCACTTGCTCTCATAGCAACTTTTCATAATACTCTTTTTGCTTATTACGCAAATACCGCTTGAGGACAATCGACTTAAGAGGGGAAGAGTTAACTTGTAACAAGTTAAGACCACCTACATTGCGTGAAACAGGATCGCCTATTACAAAATAGCCGATCCAACCCCCATAAACTATTCCTCAATAATCACCCATAAATTGCTCATAGTAATTGCCCATAAATTCTTCTTAATAATTGCTCACAACAAACTAAAATCATTCTAAAGAATTCTACCCGAAATATGATCACTCATAATTCGGTCAACTCAAATAAATTCCCAAGCATTGCATTTCTTCAACATGATCACCTACCCTACTCCGATCGCACGTCATAAATTACAATGCAATGTATTTATGCAAAGTCAAAACATTTTTCTGTAAGAAACAACTAAAAAGCAATTAATTTCGTAAGTCGCCTGAAATATGACTACTCATCATAATTCAGCCGCCTTAGCATATCCACTTCAAAGCGGCACTCAGCTACGCTAAACGGTGACATAGCACAAACATTCACACAGTGCTTGCGCAATATTAAAATGCTGAGCTAACAATAACAGAAATGGGTCATATGGGAAAATGCAACTTAAATAAACAAACTATTTCCCAATTGGACTGTTACTCACCAATACAGTCAATTACTTTCGAATATGGTGAAATGCTTTCACAAGAAATACACACACAGAAATTAGGTCACCCGCAGTTGCAGCGCAGGCATATTTCTAGTATAAATAAGAAAATTTTTGTAAATAAGTTAAGTCTATTTTTGATCTTCAATAAAGAAAGTGCTCCTGAGCGAGAGCACTAACACACAAAACATTCGTTTTGTTAACTTACATAGCGTGCAACAGCCACGACCTACATGCATGTCTGTTTGTATAGCCGCATTTGAAAAATGCATTTGACACCTTTGACCAATAGCGTAGTATGTCAATACTTTAGCTGAGCCAGCATTTATTCTAGAGTTCTGCTTGGTATGACGCTAAGCGCTTCTATTGGCTAATGCAAGTAATTGCCAAGCTGAAGTTGAATTCATCTACATAGAAGCCGAGAAAGAGGAGGAGTCTAGCAAATCACTTTCTGTGACAAATTTGTGTATAAATAGAATAAGATTTGTCAATAAAGATTCAGACTTGATTTGATGGTAACCATACGCTCACCGAATTATCTCTCAAACTTATTCCGGCTGTCTCCCCGATAGCCTATTTGATCGGCAGAATCTCTTCGGCCTTTACAATCAGAGGGATCTCCCTTAAAAATAAAAGCATTGACCCCCTTAGGACCACCACAATGTATATAACAACGTTAAGTAAACTTTGTATTATATTTCTTAAAATTAGGGTACATATTTTCATTAAAACGTATTTAAAAAAAAAAAAGAAATTGTTTTGAAATCATTTGGACATTTTTGGGCCGTTTCCATACTTTTGGGGTATTTTTTTGGGCATTTTCCCTTAAATTTTGGGTATTTTTAGGCATACCAGGTTACAGATCTGTCAACTCTATGAAAATGCAACCCTTTGTTTTGGGAAATTTTTATATTTAGAACGGCGCAGCTATGTATTTTCTTATGGAATTTCTTAATGAGAAATTTACATGAAGAATGTGGATAATATCTGCAAGCGGCCCATTGTAAACTATCCACTTTTTTATCTTCATTTGTTTTATCCATTTTTTATACCCAGCGTACTAGTACTAGTACAAGGGTATTATAACTTTGTTGGGATAACGGTTGGTTGTACAGGTATAAAGGAATCGAGATAGATATAGACTTCCATATATCAATATGATCATGATAGAAAAAAAATTTGATTGAGCCATGTCCGTCCGTCTGTCCGTTAACTTGAGCAAATAACGAGATATCTTCACCAAATTCGGCATGCGTACTTATTTGGGTTCAGAATAGATTGGTATTGAAAATAAGTAAAATCGGACCATAACCATGCCCCCTTTTTCGATATCGAAAATTTCGAAAATCACATAAATTAACATAACTTGCGTAAAAACTGAGATATACGAATGGAATTTGGTGTGTTGGTTACTTTCTGGCCTGCTGTTGAAAATTATGGCAATCGAGTTATAACCACGCCCCCTTTTTCGATATCGAAAATTTTTAAAATCACATACATTAACATAACTTGAGTAAAGATTGAGGTATTTGCATGAAATTTGTTATAAAGATCCCCATGGGCTAGGGAAAATTGTGACATTCGTATTCACCACAAAAAATGTCAGAATTTTCTCCCGGACTGTCAAAATTTTGCTATTTTCAACCGATTGGCACACAGCCTAAATTTAAAAATCAGTGAGTTTCGAATATGGTGAATTGAATCAATGCGTGGCAGCAATGTACGAAAATTTAACAGATTAGAACCAATGTTAATTAGCCTAAAACTATACTGAGATTGTTGAAGACTTCGCTAGTCATAATCCGTTTGAGTCAGCTCACTTAGAAATCACAGACGCTGCAGAAATGCACGCATAAACCAACAAACATTTTGCATAGGTACTTCGGGCAAATAAAATAAAAAATAAATAAAAGTACGATGATTATTTAAATTGGTGGTCGCATCATTCTATAAATGAATTTTAATTACGAGTTTTCTAATTTTATCGATTTATAAGAACTCTATAATACCCAAAATTTTTGACTGATACATATCTACACCGAAATAATTTATCAAGTTTGTAATCAATTCATTACCAATTCTGCACCATTGATTATAATTATCAACCTTGAAATTCTGTTTGCTAATTTTCAATTGACAGTACTTACGTCGCACCGCTTACGAAACACTATCTGTTTAGGCCATGGGCCTAAATATATCGGTCGCCCCTCGTAATAGAGACTAGTATCTGCCCGCTCGACTTTTTTGTTATCTTTTCGCCCGATAACAGCTCTTACCCCTTCGAATCCTACGAAAGTAGGCATTCGGCGACGGTACAGAGCTAAGTTTTATCTGAAGGCACTTTCACTTCTGTTTTGATCAAATTATCAGCAGCCACTCCAGGTAAGATCAATTCCTAGTATCTAACTTCAATTTCCGTAAAATTAATCATACACTGTGATCAAATATTAATTACCCATTTTCACAAAATAGTAGTATATGTACACCTTAATTGTCCAATAACACTGGATCACAAATTCCAACTTTTTTTCTGCACCAGAGACGCCATACCGAAATTCCTATGTAAAATCACCTCCTAATTCCGAAAATCCAGGTTATTTTTACTTGAATGGTACCGTTTTAGAGATATTTACGATTTACCGTTATTTCAAAAAACAAAAAAGATGGCTCCACTTAATCGTGTATATCTCAAGAACAAACTGAGCTCTTCCAAAACGGTTTGAAAAATTTGAAAGATTATAAAATTTACTATAATCAGTACATACAACACTTTTTCCTAGGTCCTGCAGATTCAAACATAGTGAACAATCATTACGGATTTTTTTAATTTTTTTTGTAAAAATATAAAAAAATTTGTACTTTGCGAGGAAGCATCTCGAAAACTTTTTGTTTTTTTGCAGATATTTTTTCCCCCCTCTAAGCTCTGTTTTATTACAAAAAAAATAAGCTATCAGTGAACAAAATCGATGAACTAATACAAAAGTTATAAGCATTCAAGTAAATATATCCATTTAATACTTAAGTACCCTACAAATTACAGCATATGTACATATGGTTCTGTCTTAACTCTATGATCTTATTTTATAATTGAAAAAGTTATGTGTCTTGTTTTGACGCTTATTTAGATTAGGATCGGTTTCTCTTATGAGAAACCAACAGTAGTCGCCCATCATGGCGACATCCCAGAATCCTTGATACCGACTTTCAATCACTTTCATTTGCTGGTGAAACCAGTGGGAGTGTAAGAAATGAATTTTTAAAGACATATTTACTCCTGAAAGAAAATAAAATAGTAAATTAGATAAATACATAAGTGACACATTAGTATATAATTTTCTTAGGCTGGATTTATCTTTCAATTCAGAACAAATTTTTTGGTTATATTTTTCCCGTTCTTGTTTGTTCGGAACTGGACGATGAATTCAGATTTATGGCTATATATTCTCATGTAAATTTATGTAATATATAATTTATTATAATATGTTTTTTTATTTACCCATTTCCGCATAGTTTTTGAATAAGTCGTTCACTATCATCTCGTAGTTAGGACTTTTGTGTTCGCCTAAAAAAGAAGTAACGACCTTTTCAAAAGAATCCCACGCTGCTGCCTCCACTGGTGACAATAGTTCTTTGAAATGGTTATTGGTCATCATTTTCCTTATTTGCGGTCCCACAAAAATGCCTTCCTTTATTTTTGCTTCTGAAATCTCTGGGAAGATTGTCTTCAAATGATGAAAAGCTTCGCCTTCTTTGTCCAAAGCCTTCACAAAGTTTTTGATAAGGCCGAGCTTGATGTGGAGCGGAGGTAGAATTATTTTTTCCTTCTTTATAAGTGGAGAGTATTTTATGTTATCTACCCCAACTTGAAACTCGATTCGTTCTGGCCAATCCTTTATGATGTAGTGGTCTTGACGAGCTCGGCTATCCCATTTGCATAGAAATCGGGATAGATGGCTTTTGGTTGCCAATATGCAATAATACGGCCTTTAAACTTAATTTATTGCCGTCTATGAACAATCGCCACTCTTTTGAATCATATGGTTCACCAAATTGTTAGAATAGACCAGCAATGTCTTTGCAGTAACAAACACTGTCCTCCTTCGTATAGTACTTGGAAAATTCTTCGTGACGAGTTCTATAATATGTTACCTTAACATCGGATGAAACAAATTTAAATTGTTGCATTGGAGAGGCGTGTAGTTCGGCCTTTTCCTTTGACAATTCCAAATCCCTTATCCAATCATTGAGTTGTGCTTGTGACAAAGAATTTCTTTCGTTTTCCGTTTGAAATTCAGTACAACATGATGCCGCGTAATCAGATACTACTGTTGACAATGAAAATGGAGCCGGAACTAAAGTTAAATTTGATTCTGGCAATGTCGCTTCTGTTGAAATTAGTTCTGGTAATGATACTGTAGATACGCTCGCATAGGTTACTTTTCTGGAATTTCCAACCCAAAATTTTTGACTGATACATATCTACACCGAAATAATTTATCAAGTTTGTAATCAATTCATTACCAATTCTGCACCATTGATTATAATTATCAACCTTGCAATTCTGTTTGCTAATTTTCAATTGACAGTACTTACGTCGCACCGCTTACGAAACACTATCTGTTTAGGCCATGGGCCTAAATATATCGGTCGCCCCTCGTAATAGAGACTAGTATCTGCCCGCTCGACTTTTTTGTTATCTTTTCGCCCGATAACAGCTCTTACCCCTTCGAATCCTACGAAAGAAGGCATTCGGCGACGGTACAGAGCTAAGTTTTATCTGAAGGCACTTTCACTGCTGTTTTGATCAAATTATCAGCAGCCACTCCAGGTAAGATCAATTCCTAGTATCTAACTTCAATTTCCGTAAAATTAATCATACACTGTGATCAAATATTAATTACCCATTTTCACAAAATAGTAGTATATGTACACCTTAATTGTCCAATAACACTGGATCACAAATTCCAACTTTTTTTCTGCACCAGAGACGCCATACCGAAATTCCTATGTAAAATCACCTCCTAATTCCGAAAATCCAGGTTATTTTTACTTGAATGGTAACGTTTTAGAGATATTTACGATTTACCGTTATTTCAAAAAACAAAAAAGATGGCTCCACTTAATCGTGTATATCTCAAGAACAAACTGAGCTCTTCCAAAACGGTTTGAAAAATTTGAAAGATTATAAAATTTACTATAATCAGTGCATACAACACTTTTTCCTAGGTCCTGCAGATTCAAACATAGTGAACAATCATTACGGATTTTTTTAATTTTTTTTGTAAAAATATAAAAAAATTTGTACTTTGCGAGGAAGCATCTCGAAAACTTTTTGTTTTTTTGCAGATATTTTTTCCCCCCTCTAAGCTCTGTTTTATTACAAAAAAAATAAGCTATCAGTGAACAAAATCGATGAACTAATACAAAAGTTATAAGCATTCAAGTAAATATATCCATTTAATACTTAAGTACCCTACAAATAACAGCATATGTACATATGGTTCTGTCTTAACTCTATGATCTTATTTTATAATTGAAAAAGTTATGTGTCTTGTTTTGACGCTTATTTAGATTAGGATCGGTTTCTCTTATGAGAAACCAACAGTAGTCGCCCATCATGGCGACATCCCAGAATCCTTGATACCGACTTTCAATCACTTTCATTTGCTGGTGAAACCTTTCGCCATGCTCGTCACTTTCGTCGCCAAGATTTTGCGGGAAAAAATTTAAGTGGGAGTGTAAGAAATGAATTTTTAAAGACATATTTACTCCTGAAAGAAAATAAAATAGTAAATTAGATAAATACATAAGTGACACATTAGTATATAATTTTCTTAGGCTGGATTTATCTTTCAATTCAGAACAAATTTTTTGGTTATATTTTTCCCGTTCTTGTTTGTTCGGAACTGGACGATGAATTCAGATTTATGGCTATATATTCTCATGTAAATTTATGTAATATATAATTTATTATAATATGTTTTTTTATTTACCCATTTCCGCATAGTTTTTGAATAAGTCGTTCACTATCATCTCGTAGTTAGGACTTTTGTGTTCGCCTAAAAAAGAAGTAACGACCTTTTCAAAAGAATCCCACGCTGCTGCCTCCACTGGTGACAATAGTTCTTTGAAATGGTTATTGGTCATCATTTTCCTTATTTGCGGTCCCACAAAAATGCCTTCCTTTATTTTTGCTTCTGAAATCTCTGGGAAGATTGTCTTCAAATGATGAAAAGCTTCGCCTTCTTTGTCCAAAGCCTTCACAAAGTTTTTGATAAGGCCGAGCTTGATGTGGAGCGGAGGTAGAATTATTTTTTCCTTCTTTATAAGTGGAGAGTATTTTATGTTATCTACCCCAACTTGAAACTCGATTCGTTCTGGCCAATCCTTTATGATGTAGTGGTCTTGACGAGCTCGGCTATCCCATTTGCATAGAAATCGGGATAGATGGCTTTTGGTTGCCAATATGCAATAATACGGCCTTTAAACTTAATTTATTGCCGTCTATGAACAATCGCCACTCTTTTGAATCATATGGTTCACCAAATTGTTAGAATAGACCAGCAATGTCTTTGCAGTAACAAACACTGTCCTCCTTCGTATAGTACTTGGAAAATTCTTCGTGACGAGTTCTATAATATGTTACCTTAACATCGGATGAAACAAATTTAAATTGTTGCATTGGAGAGGCGTGTAGTTCGGCCTTTTCCTTTGACAATTCCAAATCCCTTATCCAATCATTGAGTTGTGCTTGTGACAAAGAATTTCTTTCGTTTTCGACTCGGCATGTGGTGCACACAGTGTTCGGTGTCCATGGTTTTTCATTGTTTTTAGGCTCAATTCCAAAACACTTATAGTATGTAACTTTCAAAGGATTTGAAAACACACGTCTCATACTTTTAACAATAAATTGACCGCAGATTAAAAATAACATATCTGGATCATTTGTACACTCAAACTCTCGCGCCCTTTTATTCATTTTTTATTTTTAAGTAAATGACGGGTTATAAACTGCAATTATAAACTGAACAGTATCCGGCGAGCCTTGCAGATATTATGAAGGAGCAAGGCGCTTGGACTCTTATTTATACTTATATCCAGTAAAAATTCAAGCCTACCTAAACAAAAAGATTCCCTAGTTCTACAAAGAAAACACTACCTGCCTCAAAAATATGCTCTTGTTTAAAATGTACCTAGGTTTGAGAAAACGACACTAACAGATTTTTGTATCTAATAACTTTTCGAAAATCTACCTGCTAACTAAGGCTGTGTTCGTAAATGCAACATGACTTGTAGTATAAGCAACAGTGGCATCACTGTGAATTTGACGAGCGATGCTCTTGATAGAATTTTTGACAATTTGCAAATACGTTTGTTTGCATTTTGGAACGCGTATAAATTTCAATCTAACACTAGACGAACTTTGTGAGCAAGGAAATTATACATTTTCTTTAAATTTAAGAAAAAGAAGGCTATTGAAGTCAAAAAGAAAAATGTTTAGGTTCAAATATTTGTCTTTAAAAAGCCAAATACCTAAAAACAAATCATTTATTAAAACAATAAATTCCTTTCCCGATTACATTTTCTATTCTCATTTCCGAATGAATTGGGCCATTTTTAAAGTAAGGTTTTATAAGTTTTATGAAAATTAATAAATTATTTAGTTTCACTTTAATTAGGCTTTTTTTTCTTCTACCCGATTTGAACTCATCCTCCATATCAGCCGTACTCTCAGCAATAGCTGTGTCTCCGCATTACTAAGATTTTCACTAAAAGTTTAAAATAATGATTTATACAATTATTATTAACATAATTTAACTAAATTTCATACAAAATTAAATAAACAGTTTTGCACCTACTTTTCGTCAGACATCGTTAAATCGTGATCAAAAGCAACTAAAATTTTTTTGATGCGAGTGATGAGCGACTCTTGATAGAAGTTTTTGCATTTTAGAACGTTTGATTATTGCAGTGCTGCCATATTGGCATTTCTGACGTTCTGCTTGTGATGCAATTGCAGTTTGCGCGTCTTGATGCATTACGACACAGGCCTAACTGATATACGAATACTAACACATATGTATGTACCAGTAGGGTACTTAAGCATTAAATGGATATATTTACTTGAATGCTTATAACTTTTGTATCAGTTCATCAATTTTGTTCACTGATAGCTTATTTTTTTTTGTAATAAAACAGAGCTTAGAGGGGGGAAAAAATATCTGCAAAAAAACAAAAAGTTTTCGAGATGCTTCCTCGCAAAGAACAAATTTTTTTATATTTTTACAAAAAAAATTTAAAAAATCCGTAATGATTGTTCAATATGTTTGAATCTGCAGGACCTAGCAAAAAGTGTTGTATGTACTGATTATAGTAAATTTATAAGCTTTCAAATTTTTCAAACCGTTTTGGAAAAGCTCAGTTTGTTCTTGAGATATACACAATTAAGTGGAGCCATCTTTTTTGTTTTTTGAAATAACGGTAAATCGTAAATATCTCAAAAACGGTACCATTCAAGTAAAAATAACCTTGATTTTCGGAATTAGGAGGTGATTTTACATAGGAATTTCACTATGGCGTCTCTGGTGCATTTTGGCTGTAAACCAGTGTAATTAAGGTTGTACATTATACTCAATAAAGAGATTAACTTATTGTATTGTACCTATATTTGAAATACAGTTTTTATTATTTATTCACTCGCTGCCCTTTCTTTCCTTTTTTTCGTTACATATTATTACGTGCGAGCAACCCCGCCATTACCCGGGCTCGCCGTAACATTTGGTCCATCGCGCCTGGAAATACTAAAAATCCAGCATCGAATAAAGCAAACCGCAAAAATTAAAAATTCAATACAATTAATTAATTCGAAGGCGACTTCAATGAACCAAGCGAGCGATTAGCCATCAACAACAGCGAGTGACACCAACACATTCACATTGATACTTCATACATCCAGTACTCACACTTCATCACATCATACCATCAGTCCATTGCTCACATCAACACATCACATAACACCAATCACTACAGTCCATCTGCTCTCATCACAACAATACAGTCCATTACGTCAGTTTCATTACTCAAGGTACGTGGTTGGTTTCAGTTCATGCACCATTTTTTTTTATACCTGCAAAACGTAGTGAACTTTTCGAGTGATTCCTTTTTAAAAACAAAGTAAGTGAATACACCGTGTTCTCGATAGCACACTTTCGCCTTTTGACTATCGGTTAAGTCCCCCTCCAGTGGTAAGACTTATCCGACACAGCTCAAGGCAAGCAGTCAGTGTTTTTTTTTTTTTTTTATATTTACACGTATCACTGCTCTGAATATCTCTCTGTTCGACCACATCCTGTGGAAATTTTCTCCAAATAACTTTAAAATTTCACTTAGTTGATGATTTCACTGGTTTACAGCCAAAATGCACCAGAGACGCCATAGTGAAATTCCTATGTAAAATCACCTCCTAATTCCGAAAATCAAGGTTATTTTTACTTCAATGGTACCGTTTTTGAGATATTTACGATTTACCGTTATTTTAAAAAACAAAAAAGATGGCTCCACTTAATCGTGTATATCTCAAGAACACACTGAGCTCTTCCAAAACGGTTTAAAAAATTTGAAAGCTTATAAAATTTACTATAATCAGTACATACAACACTTTTTGCTAGGTCCTGCAGATTCAAACATATTGAACAATCATTACGGATTTTTTAGATTTTTTTTGTAAAAATATAAAAAAATTTGTACTTTGCGAGGAAGCATCTCGAAAACTTTTTGTTTTTTTGCAGATATTTTTTCCCCCCTCTAAGCTCTGTTTTATTACAAAAAAAATAAGCTATCAGAGAACAAAATCTATGAACTAATACAAAATTTATAAGCATTCAAGTAAATATATCCATTTAATGCTTAAGTACCCTACTGGTACATATGTGTTAGTATTGGTATATCAGTTAGTTAGCAGGTAGATTTTCGAAAAGTTATTAGATACAAAAAGCTGTTAGTGTCGTTTTCTCAAACCTAGGTATATTTTAAACAAGAGCATATTTTTGAGGCAGGTAGTGTTTTCTTTGTAGAACTAGGGAATCTTTTTGTTTAGGTAGGCTTGAATTTTTACTGGATATAAGTATAAATAAGAGTATATGCGCCTTGTTTCTTCATAATATCTGCAAGGCTCGCCGGATACTGTTCAGTTTATAATTGCAGTTTATAACCCGTCATTTACTTAACAATAAAAAATGAATAAAAGGGCGCGAGAGTTTGAGTGTACAAATGATCCAGATATGTTCTGTTTCATCTGCGGTCAATTTATTGTTAAAAGTATGAGACGTGTGTTTTCAAATCCTTTGAAAGTTACATACTATAAGTGTTTTGGAATTGAGCCTAAAAACAATGAAAAACCATGGACACCGAACACTGTGTGCACCACATGCCGAGTCGAAAACGAAAGAAATTCTTTGTCACAAGCACAACTCAATGATTGGATAAGGGATTTGGAATTGTCAAAGGAAAAGGCCGAACTACACGCCTCTCCAATGCAACAATTTAAATTTGTTTCATCCGATGTTAAGGTAACATATTATAGAACTCGTCACGAAGAATTTTCCAAGTACTATACGAAGGAGGACAGTGTTTGTTACTGCAAAGACATTGCTGGTCTATTCTAACAATTTGGTGAACCATATGATTCAAAAGAGTGGCGATTGTTCATAGACGGCAATAAATTAAGTTTAAAGGCCGTATTATTGCATATTGGCAACCAAAAGCCATCTATCCCGATCGCGCATGCAGTAAATACGAAGGAAACATATGAGATAATGCAAAAATTGCTCAAGTTAATCAAATACGAAGAACATGATTGGAAAGTATGTGCCGATCTAATGTGTCACTTATGTATTTATCTAATTTACTTTTTTATTTTCTTTCAGGAGTAAACATGTCTTTAAAAATTCATTTCTTACACTCCCACTTAAATTTTTTCCCGCAAAATCTTGGCGACGAAAGTGACGAGCATGGCGAAAGGTTTCAGCAGCAAATGAAAGTGATTGAAAGTCGGTATCAAGGATTCTGGGATGTCGCTATGATGGGCGACTACTGTTGGTTTCTCATAAGAGAAACCGATCCTAATCTAAATAAGCGTCAAAACAAGACACATAACTTTTTCAATTATAAAATAAGATCATAGAGTTAAGACAGAACCATATGTACATATGCTATTATTTGTAGGGTACTTAAGTATTAAATGGATATATTTACTTGAATGCTTATAACTTTTGTATTAGTTCATCGATTTTGTTCACTGATAGCTTTTTTTTTGTAGTAAAACAGAGCTTAGAGGGGGGAAAAATATCTGCAAAAAACAAAAAGTTTTCGAGATGCTTCCTCGCAAAGTAAAAATTTTTATATATTTTTACAAAAAAAATTTAAAAAATCCGTAATTATTGTTCAATATGTTTGAATCTGCAGGACCTAGCAAAAAGTGTTGTATGTACTGATTATAGCAAATTTTATAAGCTTTCAAATTTTTGGAAGAGCTCAGTTTGTTCTTGAGATATACACGATTAAGTGGAGCCATCTTTTTTGTTTTTTGAAATAACGGTAAATCGTAAATATCTCAAAAACGGTACCATTCAAGTAAAAATAACCTTGATTTTCGGAGTTAGGAGGTGATTTTATATAGGAATTTCACTACGGCGTCTCTGGTGCAGAAAAAAAGTTGGAATTTGTGATCCAGTGTTTTTAAAGAGCGATCCTTCACAAAGTTCACATCACATCATTTAGTCTATATACTCATCACAACGTTGGGTGGCTTGTGGGCATAAATACTTAAAGCGTAGACAGGCAATAAGTGTCGTTTAATTTAATACATCAATTGTATCGTTCAAAAATTTTTAATAAATAATTATCACTAGTCTACGATTATCTGGACAAATACAACTGCGTTAGTTTTTTCTTGGAAATTGGACACTATTTTACCTGGTTTGGCTAAACAGGGTTCACAATACCCAAAGCACATTAAATCTGTACCGAGATTTGTATCTGTGCCACATACACTTTGTTGATACATTAAGTCTTCAGAGACTTTTATTTGTTATCACCATACACTTTGGAAGCACATCAAATCTTCAGAGATTTTTACCAGCGCTATACACACGTTCACTAAATCTTCAGAGGTTTACTCGTTCCATAACCACTTTTGAAACATAAAATCTTCAGAGATTTCTATCTGTTTCATATACACCGTTGTTGAGATTTTGTTCGGTTTCACACGCACTCCATATCATCGTTTTATAAAAATTTCGCCTTTCCCAAAGCAAGACACCTTCCTGAGTCATTAGTGTCCGCTCTTGGTTTCACTGTAAATATACAAAATATTCAAACATATAAAGAGAATGGAGACCTATATTCGTCAATCCGACTGCATAATGGAGTTCGAGCAAGAATTCAGCTCGCAGACCATAGAAGAAATGGACAAATACACCATTGCAATACAGCAAGAGCTGAAGGCATTATGGAAGAAAACAAAATCATCTTACGACAGCCTTCTGGCCTCGGACTAGACCAGTAAGTAAGATTTGCAGTCCATAAAGCAAAAAAACAAGGCGTGTTTCGCATGCTATATGAAGTGCATGGCATCTATGAATGCGCAGGTGGAAAAGCTATCAGCGCAGCCAATACCACCTCCAAAAGATATTGAAACATCCAGTCGTGAGTCTGACATTCGGTGATTATTTATCATGGCCAACATTTAGAGACATGTTCACGGCCATATACATCCTAAACAAACGCCTTACCCCGGTTGAGAAATTGTATCACCTCAACCAAAAAACCCAAGGGGAGGCAAAGGAAATAGTAAGTAGGTGTCCATTGACCAACGAAGGCTTTACTACAGCTGGAAGAATTTGAGCGACAGGTACGAAAACAAACGTATCCTGGTCAATACCCAGCTGAAATCCCTATTCAGCCTGACCGCGGTAGAAAAGGAATGCGATACAAAAATAAAACAATTACAAAGAGACATAAACAATTGCATTTCAGCACTTCAATGTCATCAAATTGACATATCCAACTGGGATGCAATAATTACATATTTATGCTCCACCAAACATCCCGAGTGTACTCTGGCTCTCTGGGAACAGACCATTGAGAACAAAACAGAGATACCAAAATGGGAAGATATGGACAAGTTCCTCTCCAACCGCTTCCAAACGTTGGAAACTGTTTCTGGCCTCAGGGGTAGCAAATCATTGACAGAACCCAAGAGTCAAAATAATACACGGCAAACGCCTGCGAAACTTGGAGTATACCAAGCCAGCACCCCAACAGCTTCGTGTAAAATGTGCAACAGTAGGGAGCACAAATTACGAAATTGCCAAAAATTCCGTCGCCTAACCATATCAGATAGAATAGCCTACATCAAGAGCAACAACTGTTGCTTGAACTGCCTGTCAACTGGACACACGGTGACACGATGCACGAGTTCCTTTAACTGCAGCTAGTGTCACGCAAGGCACAACACCTTACTCCATCTGGCAACAGCTCAGCCAAAAGCAACGAACCAGAGGTGGCGGCAAAACACATCTGACGATAGGCCCACAACTTCACATCAGGCTAGGGCAAGGCTTGAATCTGGAAATAGAAACGAAAACGTTAATAATGTTTCAACATTACATGCGAATACAACTAAGGAGGTATTGTTAGGAACTGCACGTGTAAAAATCCACTATAATGGAGTGGATTTCTCGGTCAGGGCACTTATTGACTCCGGTTCTGAATGCTCGTTCATAACCCAAAGGTTGAAGAAAAGAATAAACCTGCCATCTAAACGCCTGAACATTCAAGTATCGGGTATAAACAATACGCCGTCAGCGCAGGTCAAAGAGTCGTGTGTTATTACAATAGGTTCCCTAATCGATCCTCTAGTCAACATCGATACAATTGTCCTAGTCCTACGACAACTCACCGGGAATCTTCCAACTTGCCAAGTCAGCGCGTTGACCCAGCAAGCTTTCCCGGACTTGATTTTATCAGATAAGAGGTTCTTTGTTAATGAGCCAGTCGACCTCATCCCAGGAGGCGACATTTACGCAAAAATAATATTAAGCGGTATAAGGAAGAACGTTATGAACACGCTTCTTGCCCAAGAAACCGTCTTCGGTTGGATATTAACCGGCCGGGCCGAGGCAGCACAGCCAACCAATAATAGGGTATCATTTTTCAAACCAAACACTCATAATTCATGGGTCACAGCTTATTTCGTGTGGTATAAAAATTCTTACTAAAAAGTTATAAAAAGTAAACAAAAATAAAATTTCAATATTTTGTGGAAAAGCCTTTTTGCTCGATTACAGCTTTCATCCGGTTTTGCATTGATTCCACCAACTTTTTTGTATAATTTGGCGATATTTTACCCCACTCTTCCTTCAAAGCCGCTTTTAGAGTTTGGACGCTAGAAATGTGGTGTTTTCTAATATTAATTTGTAGAATGTGCCATACATTTTCAATAACGTTCAAATCTGGTGACTGTGCAGGTGTTTGGACGAGGTGTGGACAATTCTAAATGAGCCACGTTTGTATAAGACCAGATTTATGTTTAGGGTCGTTGTCCTGGTAGAAGCGAAAAGTGTCACGTATGCCCATGTCTTCTGCACTTTGAAGCAAATTTTGCTTCAGTAAGTCTAGGTACACTTCTTTATTCATAGTGAAGTCTATAAACTCCAATCGATCCCCAAACCATTACATGACCGCCACCATGTTTTACTGTTGCGCGTAAATTTTTTGTTTGGAGCTTGGTATTTGGTTGCCGCCATACGTATGCTTTACCATCTGACGCAAAAAGATTAAACTTGCTCTCATCGCGAAAATAACCGTATTCCAAATAGCATTGTCCTTGTTTAAATGTTCTTTTGCGAACTATAAACGGGCTGTTTTATTTTTCCCATTTATAAAAGGCTTATTCTTATGAAAATTGGAATCCCTTAATATTACATTAACATTTTTTGCCGAGAAACATTTCAACATCTTTGGTCACCGCTGGAGCACTTAACATTGGTTCTTTTTTAATCTTTTTTAAATTTTATTAGGAGCCTTTCGACCCTTGTTATGCACGCGATTTTCACGAACAAAGCGTTGAATTATATATTGAACTGTAGATGAACTTAAATGAACCATTTCAGCAATTTGTTTTTCCGTTTTTCCACTTTGAAAATGTTTAATAACCAATTCGCGTTTTTCAATTGAAGTGCGAGGACCCATGTTGATATACCGCGTAATTGCAACTGATCTGCATTGTTTTTAGAACATAAACTGCTTCTTAAGTATTCATAGTTCAGTCTTTGATTTACCGTTAGTTTTCTGCATCCGTTATTTGCATGTATCACATGAACGAAAATCAACACACGAAATAAGCTGTGACCCATGAATTATGAGTGTTTTTGGTTTTTGTTTAGTAAAATATTGAATTTGAATACTTTTGTAAATTTGTTTACATGTTTTGTATTTAAAACTAAATTTTAAAAGAAATGTCGAGAGAGTAAGACGTGTTTTGCGGTGCGCTTAAGTAATTGTTTTTTCTTTCTGTGAACCGTTTGTTTTACCAAGAAATTATTGACCTACCGTGCATCTTTTGATTTACGTATATGCTCCTGATATCTACAAAGTAACAAAGTTACCAGCTGATCGACCAAATTACCAAATCACCTGCTCATCGCTTACATTGCCTACATATATGCAAGCAGTACATAAAAATATGCCAGCAACAAGAAACAATCCCCTCAGGACCCCCGTTACTCCCTCATCTGCAGTCTCTGATGGTTTGAATAAGAAGTTGGAACATTAGTTCTCTTTCAGACAGCGATGAATACGGACAACAATTGTGCTGCAGCAATATTTCTCGCTGTGGCAATTAAGCGTAAAAAAAAGAAAGAAAATCGCAAAAAAAGAATTTGGTGCAAAGAATGGAATGTATCCTTTGTGGCATCAGGATCTACTTCTTTTAATTTTTCCATTTAAGTCGCATAATCATTATTCTTTTTAATCCTATTACAATAATCTTTGCTTTTTACATGCCACAATGATGGCAAAGATTTATACATTTCAATAAATTCACTCAGAAATTTTTTATTGTCCATTTTACTTTTCCGCGCACGTCTGTTCCGTTCAGAAATTACTACGATTATGAGCTATTTCGCCATACACACACGAACAGTTCGCGCAAAAGTTCGCCAAAAATTAGAGAAACTCTCTCCCGTTCTCTCTTTTCGGTCCTCGATTATGCAGTGTTGCCTACTTTTTTATGTGTGCGCTAGTTGGCAATACTACACAATCGAGGACCATCAGACATTAGATACATAAACAATGAGGAGCCAGAAAGCAAAAAACGCACCAAATCTGGGAAAATCAAACAAGTGAATATTTCGATAAACCTAAAATATCGCACGATTGAGAACAGATACGTAAAGTATGAAATAGTACAATCTAAGAAAATAGCTGCAGAAAATATATGTGGAAAATTATTTTTTTTTACGCATTTGAGTGGTTTCCAGGTATAAAAAAAGCTTACAAGATACAAACAATACGCCTTTACTTTTTGTATTATTTGCAAATATTTATTTTAATTATAATTATTTTTATTTGAAATCATATTACATATTTCCATTACAATGTTCTATTTCATTACGAAATGTACATCATTCAGGATTTTACCTTATTTTAAGATATCTTGGAAATTTTAACTTTATATTATGAATTATTTATTATTTCATATATTTTATTTTGAATATATCTTGTCTCATTTTATACGTTCCGAGCAAGAAAAATTCAAAAATGAATTCGATAGCACCTTTTTTCACACCTCTTGGGCTGTGGGAATTGCAAAATTCCTAAAAAGCTACTCAAAATGCCCATATTTTGTTTTCACCATACTGGCATCATTGGAAAATGTTATAAAAAATGACCACTTTTTGAGCGCTCTCAGAGAGCGCGAAGTTTCGTATCTATTCATCTTTGGCTATGGGTCAGTATATTTATATGAGAGCCTACCAACAACTCTACGTGACGTTATGTCGTATGCTGCGGAGCTCAGGCGAAAGAAGCAGTTGGCGTCAGCGTTTTCTCTTCGTGGGAAAATCTATGTACGAGTTAAATCGAACGAAGAGCCCAAAATTGTCATAACCCGAACTGAGATCAATGCTCTTATTAGCACTAAAACGCAATAATTTAAGTAAATTTGTTTGTAAAATGTTAGCTGTGTACTTGTACTTTATAAGAAAAGCGGCTAGGCTACAAATTAAGTTATCTGTAATACACTTCTTTCTCTTCTCTTTTTTTAGCTTCTGCTGTTCTTACTCTGCACTATTCTCCCGCATACTTCGACTTATTGCTATTACATTTCCAAACTTAACTAAATGTGTGCTCTGCTGTCTTGACTTTATTTCTTTTTTTCCTCTTTTCTTCGTACTTCATGCTACTTTTTTGCATAATTATACTTATAGTTACATACATACAATATATACATATGGGTCTATGGCAGGCCCAGGCACTTAGTGGGACAATTGTCCGCATTATTGAGAAACAAATTCACACAGATTAGGCCCGTCCACAATGAACACGACGGCGGCGAACGACAACGACGAAAAACTGAAGCTTGACGATAGTTGCCGTCAAGCATTGGCGACATGATTATAATGAGAGCAGGGGCGACAGGTGCGAATCATCTTGAAAAGTAGCAAAAAATGTTGTAAAAAGTGTGAAAGAGACATGTTCTGTAATAATTGGAACTTATTTTACAAGTTATTTTACTCTTCCTTTCGTTTTTATTGTCAAAAAAACCAAACGCCACCATCTGCCGCTTGTCAAAATAGAATTAGATCTAATCTGGCGACAGCGGCATCTGTGATTGATTGCCGCTTTGTCGCGTCGTGTTCAAAAAATTCCTCCCCATAAGAACACGTGTAAAAATAATTTGACAGATGCCGCTTGCCGTTTGCCGTTTTCATTCTGGTTACCACTCTTATTACGCTCTTTGCTTGCTTCGCTTGTGTGAGCGCACTGATAAACGAAATGCTGTCGTTTGTTTGTGTTCAGTGTCTTACTAGCAAGCAATGAAGCAACAGATTATGCGGAAGTATTTCACTAATGCGCAACAATTAATTTATTGTAATTATTTGTAGCATAATATGCATTGCATTTGTTCAAACGCATTTTTTATCATGAAATAATTAGTATATTCATGCATTTTGAATAAATTAATTGTTGCGCATTAGTGAAATACTTCCGCATAAGCTATTGCTTCATTGGTTGCTAGTAAGACACTGAACACAAACAAACGACAGCATTTCAGTGGTGCGCTCTCACTAACACTACCTCAATTGCAAAATTGCCTGGGCCGGGTCTATGGACTTTGTAGTTGTCGCATTTCACACTCATCATCATCATGTTTGATCTAAACCCCGGTAGGAAATCAGTCTCCAGCAATGTCGAAAACCATAAAATATTGATTGATATTTTTTGTAAAGCACAAAATGGGCTTAATGTAGTTCATTTTAATGCCCGCAGCCTTAACAGTGACAAGTTGGACTATGTTAGGGATATTTTTGGGGAATCGGGTGTCGATGTCATTTGTGTATCAGAGACTTGGTTCACTCCCAATATCTCAGACAATTACTATAGCATCCCAAATTACAAGATTATAAGGCATGACCGAGGAGTAGCAATTTATTGCAAATCAATGTTGAAAATTAAAATTCTTGCCGTATCGTCTAACTCTGATACTGAATTTATCATCGCTGAAGTTGCTGATAATGTAACTAAAGTTCTAGTGTCTTGCGTGTATAACCCTCATAGATGTTTTGTGTTAGATTCGTTTTTTTCCGAATTATCTTCATTTTCAACTTGCTATGAACTTTATGCTATATGTGGTGACTTCAACGTTAATATTCTTTTGAATGACTCTTGTGCCGGTAATCTGTTTGATCATGTTTCTACTGCAGGTCTTGATATAGTCAATAAGAGTATTCCTACGAGATTCGCAAGCAATTCCAGACCTAGCCTTGTGGACCTTTTTATAACGTCTAGCTTAGACCAGGTGCTTAAATTTGAGCAAATGTGTTTTATTACTGACCATGACCTAATTTTCTGTGCGTTAGATGTTACCATGAATCGTCCTGCTGATACTGTTACATTTATGTATCGTGATTTCAATTCGTTAAATGTTGAAAACTTATTTTCTGATGTCTCTAATGTTAGCTGGCGTGATTGTTGGTACGTTGATAGTGTTGATGAAAAACTTAGTTTATTAAATAACTCCTTGACAAGACTATTAAATGACCATGTCCCTGTTCGTTCTGTTAGTTCCTTAAGCAGATCGTGTCCTTGGTACAATAGTGAGGTCCGATCTGCAATAAAAGTTCGCAACAGATTGCATGCAAAATGTAAAAGAGTCAATACCGATTCAGCCTGGGCTGACTATAGAGCTGCCCGAAATAGAGCTTGTGCCATTACTTGACATATGAAACGACTATACTTTAGGTCTGTGTTAAATCCGGCTTTGGAATAGAAAGTTTTATGGCGAAATCTTAAAAATTTGAGAGTACATGGTAACTCTAAATCCGAATGTGAATTAGACCCAAATTTACTAAATGAGTATTTTAGTGCTAGTCAGAACAGCGAAATTAGCCCAGCTCCAAATTTTTTGAGCAATTCGATCGTACGCACAATGTTTGATTTTACCGGCGTAGGTGAGGAAGAAGTTTTAAAGAGTGTCATGAGTATTAAGTCAAACGCTATTGGTGAAGATGGCATATCGCTAAAATTCGTGAAGCTCACTTTGCCATTTATTCTTGGATCTCTCACACATATTATTAATCATTGTTTGACAACTTCGTGTTTTCCCACAGAGTGGAAGAAGGCGGTAATCATTCCCACTGCCAAAAATAATGTGCCTAACAATCCTAGTGATTATAGGCCGATTAGCATTCTACCCGCTTTCTCCAAAGTGTGTGAGTCCATAATGGCAACGCAAATTTCACGATATATAAATAGAAACAATATGTTATCACCTTTGCAATCTGGATTCAGGCCTAAGCATAGCTGCGCTACGGCCATGCTGAAAATACTTGACGACGTACGGATACAGTTTGACACTGGTAATTTAACCATTCTCTGTCTTTTAGACTTCTCCAAGGCTTTTGACTTGGTAAATCATAGTTTACTCTGTAAAAAGCTCAAACATATTTTTGGATTTTCTGACAGTGCTACCAAGTTGTTGGGTAGCTACCTTTCAGGCAGAACTCAAAAGGTTAGGTGTAAGAGCACTTCATCCATCCCCAGTATTGTAGTGTCCGGTGTGCCGCAGGGGTCTATCCTTGGCCCACTTTTGTTTAGTCGTTTCGTTAATGATGTATTCTCTGTGTGTCGATATGCTAATATTCATGCCTATGCTGATGATATTCAGTTGTACCTGTCTGCAATTTCCCAGTGGGCTCGTGAAAATTGTCTTTGCCTAAATGTTGCCAAATCCTATGTGTTACCCATTAGCTATAGTGCTATACATGTGGAAAATATTCCTAAGCTAGTTAATGGTGGAAGTGCTCTAACTTTCACGGAAAAAATAAAAAATTTAGGCTTTATTGTCAATTCTAAGTTAAGCTGTTCGGATCATGTCAACAAAATTGTTAGTAATATTTATGTGACTTTACGTCGATTAAACCTGTCAGCATCATTCACACCCCTTGATATGCGTAGAAAGCTGGCCATCCAATTGATCCTACCGCAAATAAGTTATTCTGAGCTCGTATATAGCAGACTTGATTCGCGGTCTTCGCACAAACTAGATGTAGCTTTTAATAACGTCACGCGTTATGTCTATGGTATCAAGAGATATGACCACATTTCTCTATGGAAAGAAAAAATTCTCGGGTGCAACATATTCGAATAACTTGCAGCTAGAAACTGTATCTACATATACAAACTTATTGAACAAAAATGTCCGGAATACCTATACGTGAAATTGCAATTGACTAATTCTAGTAGACTTCGTAGCCTGGTAATCCCCAAATATACCTACTTGTCCTCCTCTAGGCTGTTCTTCGTCAATGCTGTGAGGCTCTGGAATTCGATTCCAGAATCTATTAAGGCGGCGAAGAATGCGTCTAATTACAAGGTGATCATAAACAACTACTTTAGAACTCCTAGATGAATGTCATGTAACAACTCTTCTGTCTTTCTGTCTCTGTATCTATCCTCTATCTAATTTTTTATACTTTGTTAAGCATTATATATATTTTTAAGTTAAGTAAATTAAATTATTTAATGTTAATTTTTTAATGTTATATATGCAGTTAATTAAACCACTATTGATGTACTATAAAAGAACTAATGGTCTTAAATGTACACCGTTATCTATATAGATAAAAATGAATTGGCGTTCGTATATACCGTAAGATCTCCGGATCGGCTCAACCGATTTTAAATATTTTTTCTTTAATGTTTCCGATCTGTTTCATGTCGCATTTACCACATAAATTCTGTTTTTTCTAATCTCAATTTAAAATTTTTTTAGCTAATACTCAATAACGGTTTAACCGATTTTCAAAATTTTTCCTTTTCTTTATTCTATCGGACATAGTGTTTATTTATATAGAACAAAACATTTTCTAAATCTTCAATTTAATCATATATTAGCTAAAGAAGTTTAGCTACCATATAAATTTTGGTCAGTTGAGATCACTGGTATTCTAACTGAAATGTTCCTGTAGGGAACTTAATGCCATACAGATTTCTTCCGTTTTATATTTAAAAATACAAATGGTGAATTCCTTTTCGCTACTATTGCGAATGTTGAAAAAGTGAATGAATGAAAAGTTTTGATTGTGAATATAGGTTGTTATTCCGTCCTTTTTCATAATCTATGTTATGCTGAAGAATTTGTAATCTATATATATAAAAATGAATTGGCGTTCATACATACCGTAAGATCTCCGGATCGGCTCAACCGATTTTAAATATTTTTTCTTTAATGTTTCCAATCTGTTTCATGTCTCATTTACCACATAAATTCTTTTTTTTCTAATCTCAATTTAAAATTTTTTTAGCTAATACTCAATAACGGCTTAACCGATTTTCAAAATTTTTCCTTTTCTTTATTCTATCGGACATAGTGTTTATTTATATAGAACAAAACATTTTCTAAATCTTCAATTTAATCATATATTAGCTAAAGAAATTTAGCTACCATATAAATTTTGGTCAGTTGAGATCACTGGTATTCTAACTGAAATGTTCCTGTAGGGAACTTAATGCCATACAGATTTTTTCCGTTTAATATTTAAAAATACAAATGGTGAATTCCTTTTCGCTACTATTGCGAATGTTGAAAAAGTGAATGAATGAAAAGTTTTGATTGTGAATATAGGTTGTTATTCCGTCCTTTTTCATAATCTATGTTATGGTGAAGAATTTGTAATCTATATATGAAATGAATTGGCGTTCGTATATACCATAAGATCTCCGTATCGGCTCAACCGATTTTAAATATTTTTTCTTTAATGTTTCCAATCTGTTTCATGTCTCATTTACCACATAAATTTTTTTTTTTCTAATCTCAATTTAAAATTTTTTTAGCTAATACTCAATAACGGCTTAACCGATTTAGAAAATTTTGTCTTTTCTTTATTCTATCGGACATAGTGTTTATTTATATAGAACAAAATATTTTCTAAATCCTCAATTTAATCATATATTAACTAAAGAAGTTTAGCTACCATATAAATTGTAGTCAGTTGAGATCACTGGTATTCTAACTGAAATGTTCCTGTAGGGAAGACAACAACCAAAAGTTTTGAATGTGATTATAGATTTTTATTCCGTAATTTTTCCAAATGGTGAATTCCTTTTCGCTACCTTATTGCGGTAGATGCCTCAAACATTGTGGTGAATGGCCTGTAATCTATATCATGGTGAAGAAGTTGTAATCTATATACAAGGTGGCGCAAAAGTAATCTTCCTATCAGAAAATGCTATAAATTTTGCGATTGGCCCCTAAAATCAATTCTGTTTTGACATTTGTGTAGTAAACACATGCAAAATACAACTTAATAAACAATGTTACGCTACACTGCTCCAGAACGCGGAATATTGCTGACTTGAAGAGGAAGATGATTTTTCATCAAAAATAATCATGAGTGATGAGGCCCATTTCCATCTTAGCGGGTACGTAAATAAGCAAAATTCTCGCTTCTGGGGCACTGAAAATCCGCGTGTAACCCACGAAGAGCCATTACACCCGCTCAAAGTCACTGTATGGTGTGCTGTTTTCGCTGGAGGAGTCATCGGACCTTCGGTCGCGGACCAAACGGTTACTGTGAATGGTGAGCGCTACAGAGCAATGATCAACGAGTTCTTTTTGCCGCAACTTGATAAATTGGGATTGGAAAACATGTGGTTCCAACAAGACGGTGCAACAACACACACTGCACGTGCCACAACCGATATGCTGAAGGATGCATTTCCCGGGCGCCTAATCTCCCGTTTTGGCGATTTGCATTGGCCAACAAGATCGCCTGATTTGACCGCTCCAGACTTCTTTTTGTGGGGCTTTTTGAAGTCGCGGGTCTATGTCAACAAGCCTCAGACTCTTGCAGCTCTTAAAGACAATATCCGTCAAGAATGTGAGGACCTATCGCTGCCAAAGTGATGGAAAATGCCATAAAAAGGGCTCAAATGACAATCAACTGTAGCGGCGGCCATTTACACGGCATCATATTCTCGACTTGATGTAAAAAAAATTAAAAGACCAAATAAAAATAATCCACAAGAAGAATCAAAGTTTTTCATTTTTTTTTGTAATTACAGCCAAAAAACATCGGTAGATTACTTTTGCGCCACCCTGTATATAAAAATGAATTGGCGTTCGTATATATCGTAGGATCTCCGGATCGGCTCAACCGATTTTAAATATTTTTTCTTTAATGTTTCCAATCTGTTTCATGTCTTATTTACCACATAAATTCTTTTTTTTCTAATCTCAATTTAAAATTTTTTTAGCTAATACTCAATAACGGCTTAGCCGATTTACAAAATTTTTCCTTTTATTTATTCTATCGGACATAGTGTTTATTTATATAGAACAAAACATTTTCTAAATCTTCAATTTAATCATATATTAGCTAAAGAAGTTTAGCTACCATATAAATTGTGGTCAATTGAGATCACTGGTATTCTAACTGAAATGTTCCTGTAGGGAACTTAATGCCACACAGATGTTTTCCGTTTTATATTTAAAAATACAAATACATTCATTAAAAGGTATTTTTAGCTTCGGAACTAACCACGGTTAAGAATCTTGCTTAATTCACCTTATTTGGTAGATGTCTTAAATATTGTGGTGAATGGCCTGAACTTTTCGCCGTTCACCTTATTTGCGGTGGATGGCCCAAACATTGTGGTGAATGGCCTGTAATCTATATCATGGTGAAGAATTTGTAATCTATATATATAAAAATGAATTGGCGTTCGTATATACCGTAAGATCTCCGGATCGGCTCAACCGATTTTAAATATTTTTTCTTTAATGTTTCCAATCTGTTTCATGTCTCATTTACCACATAAATTCTTTTTTTTCTAATCTCAATTTAAAAATTTTTTAGCTAATACTCAATAACGGCTTAACCGATTTTCAAATCGGACATAGTGTTTATTTATATAGAACAAAACATTTTCTAAATCTTCAATTTAATCATATATTAGCTAAAGAAGTTTAGCTACCATATAAATTTTGGTCAGTTGAGATCACTGGTATTCTAACTGAAATGTTCCTGTAGGGAACTTAATGCCATACAGATTTTTTCCGTTTTATATTTAAAAATACAAATGGTGAACTCCTTTTCGCTACTATTGCGAATGTTGAAAAAGTGAATGAATGAAAAGTTTTGATTGTGAATATAGGTTGTTATTCCGTCCTTTTTCATAATCTATGTTATGGTGAAGAATTTGTAATCTATATATACAAAAATGAATTGGCGTTCGTATATACCGTAAGATCTCCGGATCGGCTCAACCGATTTTAAATATTTTTTCTTTAATGTTTCCAATCTGTTTCATGTCTCATTTACCACATAAATTTTTTTTTTCTAATCTCAATTTAAAATTTTTTTAGCTAATACTCAATAACGGCCTAACCGATTTAGAAAATTTTGTCTTTTCTTTATTCTATCGGACATAGTGTTTATTTATATAGAACAAAATATTTTCTAAATCCTCAATTTAATCATATATTAACTAAATAAGTTTAGCTACCATATAAATTGTAGTCAGTTGAGATCACTGGTATTCTAACTGAAATGTTCCTGTAGGGAAGACAACAACCAAAAGTTTTGATTGTGATTATAGATTTTTATTCCGTAATTTTTCCAAATGGTGAATTCCTTTTCGCTACCTTATTACGGTGGATGCCTCAAACATTGTGGTGAATGGCCTGTAATCTATATCATGGTGAAGAAGTTGTAATCTATATATATAAAAATGAATTGGCGTTCGTATATACCGTAAGATCTCCGGATCGGCTCAACCGATTTTAAATATTTTTTCTTTAATGTTTCCAATCTGTTTCATGTCTCATTTACCACATAAATTCTTCTTTTTCTAATCTCAATTTAAAAATTTTTTAGCTAATACTCAATAACGGCTTAACCGATTTTCAAATCGGACATAGTGTTTATTTATATAGAACAAAACATTTTCTAAATCTTCAATTTAATCATATATTAGCTAAAGAAGTTTAGCTACCATATAAATTTTGGTCAGTTGAGATCACTGGTATTCTAACTGAAATGTTCCTGAAGGCAACTTAATGCCATACAGATTTTTTCCGTTTTATATTTAAAAATACAAATGGTGAATTCCTTTTCGCTACTATAGCGAATGTTGAAAAAGTGAATGAATGAAAAGTTTTGATTGTGAATATAGGTTGTTATTCCGTCCTTTTTCATAATCTATGTTATGGTGAAGAAATTGTAATCATATATAAAAATGAATTGGCGTTCGTATATACCGTAAGATCTCCGGATCGGCTCAACCGATTTTAAATATTTTTTCTTTAATGTTTCCAATCTGTTTCATGTCTCATTTACCACATAAATTCTTTTTTTTCTAATCTCAATTTAAAATTTTTTTAGCTAATACTCAGTAACGGCTTAACCGATTTTCAAAATTTTTCCTTTTCTTTATTCTATCGGACATAGTGTTTATTTATATAGAACAAAACATTTTCTAAATCTTCAATTTAATCATATATTAGCTAAAGAAGTTTAGCTGCCTTATAAATTGTGGTCAGTTGAGATCACTGGTATTCTAACTGAAATGTTCCTGTAGGGAACTTAATGCCATACATATTTTTTCCGTTTTATATTTAAAAATACAAATACATTCATTAAAAGGTATTTTTAGCTTCGGCACTAACCACGGTTAAAAATCTTGCTTAATTCACCTTATTTGGTAGATGTCTTAAATATTGTGGTGAATGGCCTGAACTTCGCGCCGTTCACCTTATTTGCGGTGGATGGCTCAAACATTGTGGTGAATGGCCTGTAATCTATATCATGGTGAAGAATTAGTAATCTATACATATAAAAATGAATTGGCGTTCGTATATACCGTAAGATCTCCGGATCGGTGAATTCCTTTTCGCTACTATTGCGAATGTTGAAAAAGTGAATGAATGAAAAGTTTTGATTGTGAATATAGGTTGTTATTCCGTCCTTTTTCATAATCTATGTTATGGTGAAGAATTTGTAATCTATATATATAAAAATGAATTGGCGTTCGTATATACCGTAAGATCTCCGGATCGGCTCAACCGATTTTAAATATTTTTTCTTTAATGTTTCCAATCTGTTTCATGTCTCATTTACCACATAAATTCTTTTTTTTCTAATCTCAATTTAAAATTTTTTTAGCTAATACTCAGTAACGGCTTAACCGATTTTCAAAATTTTTCCTTTTCTTTATTCTATCGGACATAGTGTTTATTTATATAGAACAAAACATTTTCTAAATCTTCAATTTAATCATATATTAGCTAAAGAAGTTTAGCTGCCTTATAAATTGTGGTCAGTTGAGATCACTGGTATTCTAACTGAAATGTTCCTGTAGGGAACTTAATGCCATACAGATTTTTTCCGTTTTATATTTAAAAATACAAATACATTCATTAAAAGGTATTTTTAGCTTCGGCACTAACCTCGGTTAAAAATGTTGCTTAATTCACCTTATTTGGTAGATGTCTTAAATATTGTGGTGAATGGCCTGAACTTTGCGCCGTTCACCTTATTTGCGGTGGATGGCTCAAACATTGTGGTGAATGGCCTGTAATCTCTATCATGGTGAAGAATTAGTAATCTATATATATAAAAATGAATTGCGTTCGTATATACCGTAAGATCTCCGGATCGGCTCAACCGATTTTAAATATTTTTTCTTTAATGTTTCCGATCTGTTTCATGTCGCATTTACCACATAAATTCTGTTTTTTCTAATCTCAATTTAAAATTTTTTTAGCTAATACTCAATAACGGCTTAACCGATTTTCAAAATTTTTCCTTTTCTTTATTCAATCGGACATAGTGTTTATTTATATAGAACAAAACATTTTCTAAATCTTCAATTTAATCATATATTAGCTAAAGAAGTTTAGCTACCATATAAATTTTGGTCAGTTGAGATCACTGGTATTCTAACTGAAATGTTCCTGTAGGGAACTTAATGCCATACAGATTTCTTCCGTTTTATATTTAAAAATACAAATGGTGAATTCCTTTTCGCTACTATTGCGAATGTTGAAAAAGTGAATGAATGAAAAGTTTTGATTGTGAATATAGGTTGTTATTCCGTCCTTTTTCATAATCTATGTTATGGTGAAGAATTTGTAATCTATATATATAAAAATGAATTAGCGTTCATACATACCGTAAGATCTCCGGATCGGCACAACCGATTTTAAATATTTTTTCTTTAATGTTTCCAATCTGTTTCATGTCTCATTTACCACATAAATTCTTTTTTTTCTAATCTCAATTTAAAATTTTTTTAGCTAATACTCAGTAACGGCTTAACCGATTTTCAAAACTTTCCCTTTTCTTTATTCTATCGGACATAGTGTTTATTTATATAGAACAAAACATTTTCTAAATCTTCAATTTAATCATATATTAGCTAAAGAAGTTTAGCTACCATATAAATTGTGGTCAGTTGAGATCACTGGTATTCTAACTGAAATGTTCCTGTAGGGAACTTAATGCCATACAGATTTTTTCCGTTTTATATTTAAAAATACAAATACATTCATTAAAAGGTATTTTGAGCTTCGGCACTAACCACGGTTAAAAATCTTGCTTAATTCACCTTATTTGGTAGATGTCTTAAATATTGTGGTGAATGGCCTGAACTTTGCGCCGTTCACCTTATTTGCGGTGGATGGCTGAAACATTGTGGTGAATGGCCTGTAATCTATATCATGGTGAAGAATTAGTAATCTATACATATAAAAATGAATTGGCGTTCGTATATACCGTAAGATCTCCGGATCGGCTCAACCGATTTTAAATATTTTTTCTTTAATGTTTCCGATCTGTTTCATGTCTCATTTACCACATAAATTCTGTTTTTTCTAATCTCAATTTAAAATTTTTTTAGCTAATGCTCAATAACGGCTTAACCGATTTTCAAAATATTTCCTTTTCTTTATTCTATCGGACATAGTGTTTATTTATATAGAACAAAACATTTTCTAAATCTTCAATTTAATCATATATTAGCTAAAGAAGTTTAGCTACCATATAAATTTTGGTCAGTTGAGATCACTGGTATTCTAACTGAAATGTTCCTGTAGGGAACTTAATGCCATACAGATTTTTTCCGTTTTATATTTAAAAATACAAATGGTGAATTCCTTTTCGCTACTATTGCGAATGTTGAAAAAGTGAATGAATGAAAAGTTTTGATTGTGAATATAGGTTGTTATTCCGTCCTTTTTCATAATCTATGTTATGGTGAAGAATTTGTAATCTATATATATAAAAATGAATTGGCGTTCGTATATACCGTAAGATCTCCGGATCGGCTCAACCGATTTTAAATATTTTTTCTTTAATGTTTCCAATCTGTTTCATGTCTCATTTACCACATAAATTCTTTTTTTTCTAATCTCATTTACCACATAAATTCTGTTTTTTCTAATCTGAATTTAAAATTTTTGTAGCTAATGCTCAATAACGGCTTAACCGATTTTCAAAATTTTTCCTTTTCTTTATTCTATCGGACATAGGGTTTATTTATATAGAACAAAACATTTTCTAAATCTTCAATTTAATCATATATTAGCTAAAGAAGTTTAGCTACCATATAAATTTTGGTCAGTTGAGATCACTGGTATTCTAACTGAAATGTTCCTGTAGGGAACTTAATGCCATACAGATTTTTTCCGTTTTATATTTAAAAATACAAATGGTGAATTCCTTTTCGCTACTATTGCGAATGTTGAAAAAGTGAATGAATGAAAAGTTTTGATTGTGAATATAGGTTGTTATTCCGTCCTTTTTCATAATCTATGTTATGGTGAAGAATTTGTAATCTATATATATAAAAATGAATTGGCGTTCGTATATACCGTAAGATCTCCGGATCGGCTCAACCGATTTTAAATATTTTTTCTTTAATGTTTCCAATCTGTTTCATGTCTCATTTACCACATAAATTCTTTTTTTTCTAATCTCAATTTAAAATTTTTTTAGCTAATACTCAATAACGGCTTAACCGATTTTCAAAATTTTTCCTTTTCTTTATTCTATCGGACATAGTGTTTATTTATATAGAACAAAACTTTTTCTAAATCTTCAATTTAATCATATATTAGCTAAAGAAATTTAGCTACCATATAAATTTTGGTCAGTTGAGATCACTGGTATTCTAACTGAAATGTTCCTGTAGGGAACTTAATGCCATACAGATTTTTTCCGTTTTATATTTAAAAATACAAATGGTGAATTCCTTTTCGCTACTATTGCGAATGTTGAAAAAGTGAATGAATGAAAAGTTTTGATTGTGAATATAGGTTGTTATTCCGTCCTTTTTCATAATCTATGTTATGGTGAAGAATTTGTAATCTATATATATAAAAATGAATTGGCGTTCGTATATACCGTAAGATCTCCGGATCGGCTCAACCGATTTTAAATATTTTTTCTTTAATGTTTCCAATCTGTTTCATGTCTCATTTACCACATAAATTCTTTTTTTTCTAATCTCAATTTAAATTTTTTTTAGCTAATACTCAATAACGGCTTAACCGATTTTCAAAATTTTTCCTTTTCTTTATTCTATCGGACATAGTGTTTATTTATATAGAACAAAACTTTTTCTAAATCTTCAATTTAATCATATATTAGCTAAAGAAATTTAGCTACCATATAAATTTTGGTCAGTTGAGATCACTGGTATTCTAACTGAAATGTTCCTGTAGGGAACTTAATGCCATACAGATTTTTTCCGTTTTATATTTAAAAATACAAATGGTGAATTCCTTTTCGCTACTATTGCGAATGTTGAAAAAGTGAATGAATGAAAAGTTTTGATTGTGAATATAGGTTGTTATTCCGTCCTTTTTCATAATCTATGTTATGGTGAAGAATTTGTAATCTATATATGAAATGAATTGGCGTGCGTATATACCATAAGATCTCCGTATCGGCTCAACCGATTTTAAATATTTTTTCTTTAATGTTTCCAATCTGTTTCATGTCTCATTTACCACATAAATTTTTTTTTTTCTAATCTCAATTTAAAATTTTTTTAGCTAATACTCAATAACGGCTTAACCGATTTAGAAAATTTTGTCTTTTCTTTATTCTATCGGACATAGTGTTTATTTATATAGAACAAAATATTTTCTAAATCCTCAATTTAATCATATATTAACTAAAGAAGTTTAGCTACCATATAAATTGTAGTCAGTTGAGATCACTGGTATTCTAACTGAAATGTTCCTGTAGGGAAGACAACAACCAAAAGTTTTGATTGTGATTATAGATTTTTATTCCGTAATTTTTCCAAATGGTGAATTCCTTTTCGCTACCTTATTGCGGTAGATGCCTCAAACATTGTGGTGAATGGCCTGTAATCTATATCATGGTGAAGAAGTTGTAACCTATATATATAAAAATGAATTGGCGTTCGTATATATCGTAAGATCTCCGGATCGGCTCAACCGATTTTAAATATTTTTTCTTTAATGTTTCCAATCTGTTTCATGTCTTATTTACCACATAAATTCTTTTTTTTCTAATCTCAATTTAAAATTTTTTAGCTAATACTCAATAACGGCTTAACCGATTTACAAAATTTTTCCTTTTATTTATTCTATCGGACATAGTGTTTATTTATATAGAACAAAACATTTTCTATATCTTCAATTTAATCATATATTAGCTAAAGAAGTTAAGCTACCATATAAATTGTGGTCAATTGAGATCACTGGTATTCTAACTGAAATGTTCCTGTAGGGAACTTAATGCCACACAGATTTTTTCCGTTTTATATTTAAAAATACAAATACATTCATTAAAAGGTATTTTTAGCTTCGGCACTAACCACGGTTAAGAATCTTGCTTAATTCACCTTATTTGGTAGATGTCTTAAATATTGTGGTGAATGGCCTGAACTTTTCGCCGTTCACCTTATTTGCGGTGGATGGCCCAAACATTGTGGTGAATGGCCTGTAATCTATATCATGGTGAAGAATTTGTAATCTATATATATAAAAATGAATTGGCGTTCGTATATACCGTAAGATCTCCGGATCGGCTCAACCGATTTTAAATATTTTTTCTTTAATGTTTCCAATCTGTTTCATGTCTCATTTACCACATAAATTCTTTTTTTTCTAATCTCAATTTAAAAATTTTTTAGCTAATACTCATTAACGGCTTAAGCGATTTTCAAATCGGACATAGTGTTTATTTATATAGAACAAAACATTTTCTAAATCTTCAATTTAATCATATATTAGCTAAAGAAGTTTAGCTACCATATAAATTTTGGTCAGTTGAGATCACTGGCATTCTAACTGAAATGTTCCTGTAGGGAACTTAATGCCATACAGATTTTTTCCGTTTTATATTTAAAAATACAAATGGTGAATTCCTTTTCGCTACTATTGCGAATGTTGAAAAAGTGAATGAATGAAAAGTTTTGATTGTGAATATAGGTTGTTATTCCGTCCTTTTTCATAATCTATGTTATGGTGAAGAATTTGTAATCTATATATATAAAAAAGAAATGGCGTTCGTATATACCGTAAGATCTCCGGATCGGCTCAACCGATTTTAAATATTTTTTCTTTAATGTTTCCAATCTGTTTCATGTCTCATTTACCACATAAATTCTTTTTTTTCTAATCTCAATTTAAAATTTTTTTAGCTAATACTCAATAACGGCTTAACCGATTTTCAAAATTTTTCCTTTTCTTTATTCTATCGGACATAGTGTTTATTTATATAGAACAAAACATTTTCTAAATCTTCAATTTAATCATATATTAGCTAAAGAAGTTTAGCTACCATATAAATTTTGGTCAGTTGAGATCACTGGTATTCTAACTGAAATGTTCCTGTAGGGAACTTAATGCCATACAGATTTTTTCCGTTTTATATTTAAAAATACAAATGGTGAATTCCTTTTCGCTACTATTGCGAATGTTGAAAAAGTGAATGAATGAAAAGTTTTGATTGTGAATATAGGTTGTTATTCCGTCTTTTTCTTAGTCTATGTTATGGTGAAGAATTTGTAGTCTATATATGAAATGAATTGGCGTTCGTATATACCATAAGATCTCCGTATCGGCTCAACCGATTTTAAATATTTTTTCTTTAATGTTTCCAATCTGTTTCATGTCTCATTTACCACATAAATTTTTTTTTTTCTAATCTCAATTTAAAATTTTTTTAGCTAATACTCAATAACGGCTTAACCGATTTAGAAAATTTTGTCTTTTCTTTATTCTATCGGACATAGTGTTTATTTATATAGAACAAAATATTTTCTAAATCCTCAATTTAATCATATATTAACTAAATAAGTTTAGCTACCATATAAATTGTAGTCAGTTGAGATCACTGGTATTCTAACTGAAATGTTCCTGTAGGGAAGACAACAACCAAAAGTTTTGATTGTGATTATAGATTTTTATTCCGTAATTTTCCAAATGGTGAATTCCTTTTCGCTACCTTATTACGGTGGATGCCTCAAACATTGTGGTGAATGGCCTGTAATCTATATCATGGTGAAGAAGTTGTAATCTATATATGTATATAAAAATGAATTGGCGTTCGTATATACCGTAAGATCTCCGGATCGGCTCAACCGATTTTAAATATTTTTTCTTTAATGTTTCCAATCTGTTTCATGTCTCATTTACCACATAAATTCTTTTTTTTCTAATCTCAATTTAAAATTTTTTTAGCTAATACTCAGTAACGGCTTAACCGATTTTCAAAATTTTTCCTTTTCTTTATTCTATCGGACATAGTGTTTATTTATATAGAACAAAACATTTTCTAAATCTTCAATTTAATCATATATTAACTAAAGAAGTTTAGCTACCATATAAATTGTGGTCAGTTGAGATCACTGGTATTCTAACTGAAATGTTCCTGTAGGGAACTTAATGCCATACAGATTTTTTCCGTTTTATATTTAAAAATACAAATGGTGAATTCCTTTTCGCTACTATTGCGAATGTTGAAAAAGTGAATGAATGAAAAGTTTTGATTGTGAATATAGGTTGTTATTCCGTCCTTTTTCATAATCTATGTTATGGTGAAGAATTTGTAATCTATATATATAAAAATGAATTGGCGTTCGTATATACCGTAAGATCTCCGGATCGGCTCAACCGATTTTAAATATTTTTTCTTTAATGTTTCCAATCTGTTTCATGTCTCATTTACCACATAAATTCTTTTTTTTCTAATCTCATTTACCACATAAATTCTGTTTTTTCTAATCTGAATTTAAAATTTTTGTAGCTAATGCTCAATAACGGCTTAACCGATTTTCAAAATTTTTCCTTTTCTTTATTCTATCGGACATAGGGTTTATTTATATAGAACAAAACATTTTCTAAATCTTCAATTTAATCATATATTAGCTAAAGAAGTTTAGCTACCATATAAATTTTGGTCAGTTGAGATCACTGGTATTCTAACTGAAATGTTCCTGTAGGGAACTTAATGCCATACAGATTTTTTCCGTTTTATATTTAAAAATACAAATGGTGAATTCCTTTTCGCTACTATTGCGAATGTTGAAAAAGTGAATGAATGAAAAGTTTTGATTGTGAATATAGGTTGTTATTCCGTCCTTTTTCATAATCTATGTTATGGTGAAGAATTTGTAATCTATATATATAAAAATGAATTGGCGTTCGTATATACCGTAAGATCTCCGGATCGGCTCAACCGATTTTAAATATTTTTTCTTTAATGTTTCCAATCTGTTTCATGTCTCATTTACCACATAAATTCTTTTTTTTCTAATCTCAATTTAAAATTTTTTTAGCTAATACTCAATAACGGCTTAACCGATTTTCAAAATTTTTCCTTTTCTTTATTCTATCGGACATAGTGTTTATTTATATAGAACAAAACTTTTTCTAAATCTTCAATTTAATCATATATTAGCTAAAGAAATTTAGCTACCATATAAATTTTGGTCAGTTGAGATCACTGGTATTCTAACTGAAATGTTCCTGTAGGGAACTTAATGCCATACAGATTTTTTCCGTTTTATATTTAAAAATACAAATGGTGAATTCCTTTTCGCTACTATTGCGAATGTTGAAAAAGTGAATGAATGAAAAGTTTTGATTGTGAATATAGGTTGTTATTCCGTCCTTTTTCATAATCTATGTTATGGTGAAGAATTTGTAATCTATATATATAAAAATGAATTGGCGTTCGTATATACCGTAAGATCTCCGGATCGGCTCAACCGATTTTAAATATTTTTTCTTTAATGTTTCCAATCTGTTTCATGTCTCATTTACCACATAAATTCTTTTTTTTCTAATCTCAATTTAAAATTTTTTTAGCTAATACTCAATAACGGCTTAACCGATTTTCAAAATTTTTCCTTTTCTTTATTCTATCGGACATAGTGTTTATTTATATAGAACAAAACTTTTTCTAAATCTTCAATTTAATCATATATTAGCTAAAGAAATTTAGCTACCATATAAATTTTGGTCAGTTGAGATCACTGGTATTCTAACTGAAATGTTCCTGTAGGGAACTTAATGCCATACAGATTTTTTCCGTTTTATATTTAAAAATACAAATGGTGAATTCCTTTTCGCTACTATTGCGAATGTTGAAAAAGTGAATGAATGAAAAGTTTTGATTGTGAATATAGGTTGTTATTCCGTCCTTTTTCATAATCTATGTTATGGTGAAGAATTTGTAATCTATATATGAAATGAATTGGCGTGCGTATATACCATAAGATCTCCGTATCGGCTCAACCGATTTTAAATATTTTTTCTTTAATGTTTCCAATCTGTTTCATGTCTCATTTACCACATAAATTTTTTTTTTTCTAATCTCAATTTAAAATTTTTTTAGCTAATACTCAATAACGGCTTAACCGATTTAGAAAATTTTGTCTTTTCTTTATTCTATCGGACATAGTGTTTATTTATATAGAACAAAATATTTTCTAAATCCTCAATTTAATCATATATTAACTAAAGAAGTTTAGCTACCATATAAATTGTAGTCAGTTGAGATCACTGGTATTCTAACTGAAATGTTCCTGTAGGGAAGACAACAACCAAAAGTTTTGATTGTGATTATAGATTTTTATTCCGTAATTTTTCCAAATGGTGAATTCCTTTTCGCTACCTTATTGCGGTAGATGCCTCAAACATTGTGGTGAATGGCCTGTAATCTATATCATGGTGAAGAAGTTGTAACCTATATATATAAAAATGAATTGGCGTTCGTATATATCGTAAGATCTCCGGATCGGCTCAACCGATTTTAAATATTTTTTCTTTAATGTTTCCAATCTGTTTCATGTCTTATTTACCACATAAATTCTTTTTTTTCTAATCTCAATTTAAAATTTTTTAGCTAATACTCAATAACGGCTTAACCGATTTACAAAATTTTTCCTTTTATTTATTCTATCGGACATAGTGTTTATTTATATAGAACAAAACATTTTCTATATCTTCAATTTAATCATATATTAGCTAAAGAAGTTAAGCTACCATATAAATTGTGGTCAATTGAGATCACTGGTATTCTAACTGAAATGTTCCTGTAGGGAACTTAATGCCACACAGATTTTTTCCGTTTTATATTTAAAAATACAAATACATTCATTAAAAGGTATTTTTAGCTTCGGCACTAACCACGGTTAAGAATCTTGCTTAATTCACCTTATTTGGTAGATGTCTTAAATATTGTGGTGAATGGCCTGAACTTTTCGCCGTTCACCTTATTTGCGGTGGATGGCCCAAACATTGTGGTGAATGGCCTGTAATCTATATCATGGTGAAGAATTTGTAATCTATATATATAAAAATGAATTGGCGTTCGTATATACCGTAAGATCTCCGGATCGGCTCAACCGATTTTAAATATTTTTTCTTTAATGTTTCCAATCTGTTTCATGTCTCATTTACCACATAAATTCTTTTTTTTCTAATCTCAATTTAAAAATTTTTTAGCTAATACTCATTAACGGCTTAAGCGATTTTCAAATCGGACATAGTGTTTATTTATATAGAACAAAACATTTTCTAAATCTTCAATTTAATCATATATTAGCTAAAGAAGTTTAGCTACCATATAAATTTTGGTCAGTTGAGATCACTGGCATTCTAACTGAAATGTTCCTGTAGGGAACTTAATGCCATACAGATTTTTTCCGTTTTATATTTAAAAATACAAATGGTGAATTCCTTTTCGCTACTATTGCGAATGTTGAAAAAGTGAATGAATGAAAAGTTTTGATTGTGAATATAGGTTGTTATTCCGTCCTTTTTCATAATCTATGTTATGGTGAAGAATTTGTAATCTATATATATAAAAAAGAAATGGCGTTCGTATATACCGTAAGATCTCCGGATCGGCTCAACCGATTTTAAATATTTTTTCTTTAATGTTTCCAATCTGTTTCATGTCTCATTTACCACATAAATTCTTTTTTTTCTAATCTCAATTTAAAATTTTTTTAGCTAATACTCAATAACGGCTTAACCGATTTTCAAAATTTTTCCTTTTCTTTATTCTATCGGACATAGTGTTTATTTATATAGAACAAAACATTTTCTAAATCTTCAATTTAATCATATATTAGCTAAAGAAGTTTAGCTACCATATAAATTTTGGTCAGTTGAGATCACTGGTATTCTAACTGAAATGTTCCTGTAGGGAACTTAATGCCATACAGATTTTTTCCGTTTTATATTTAAAAATACAAATGGTGAATTCCTTTTCGCTACTATTGCGAATGTTGAAAAAGTGAATGAATGAAAAGTTTTGATTGTGAATATAGGTTGTTATTCCGTCTTTTTCTTAGTCTATGTTATGGTGAAGAATTTGTAGTCTATATATGAAATGAATTGGCGTTCGTATATACCATAAGATCTCCGTATCGGCTCAACCGATTTTAAATATTTTTTCTTTAATGTTTCCAATCTGTTTCATGTCTCATTTACCACATAAATTTTTTTTTTTCTAATCTCAATTTAAAATTTTTTTAGCTAATACTCAATAACGGCTTAACCGATTTAGAAAATTTTGTCTTTTCTTTATTCTATCGGACATAGTGTTTATTTATATAGAACAAAATATTTTCTAAATCCTCAATTTAATCATATATTAACTAAATAAGTTTAGCTACCATATAAATTGTAGTCAGTTGAGATCACTGGTATTCTAACTGAAATGTTCCTGTAGGGAAGACAACAACCAAAAGTTTTGATTGTGATTATAGATTTTTATTCCGTAATTTTCCAAATGGTGAATTCCTTTTCGCTACCTTATTACGGTGGATGCCTCAAACATTGTGGTGAATGGCCTGTAATCTATATCATGGTGAAGAAGTTGTAATCTATATATGTATATAAAAATGAATTGGCGTTCGTATATACCGTAAGATCTCCGGATCGGCTCAACCGATTTTAAATATTTTTTCTTTAATGTTTCCAATCTGTTTCATGTCTCATTTACCACATAAATTCTTTTTTTTCTAATCTCAATTTAAAATTTTTTTAGCTAATACTCAGTAACGGCTTAACCGATTTTCAAAATTTTTCCTTTTCTTTATTCTATCGGACATAGTGTTTATTTATATAGAACAAAACATTTTCTAAATCTTCAATTTAATCATATATTAACTAAAGAAGTTTAGCTACCATATAAATTGTGGTCAGTTGAGATCACTGGTATTCTAACTGAAATGTTCCTGTAGGGAACTTAATGCCATACATATTTTTTCCGTTTTATATTTAAAAATACAAATACATTCATTAAAAGGTATTTTTAGCTTCGGCACTAACCACGGTTAAAAATCTTGCTTAATTCACCTTATTTGGTAGATGTCTTAAATATTGTGGTGAATGGCCTGAACTTCGCGCCGTTCACCTTATTTGCGGTGGATGGCTCAAACATTGTGGTGAATGGCCTGTAATCTATATCATGGTGAAGAATTAGTAATCTATAAATATAAAAATGAATTGGCGTTCGTATATACCGTAAGATCTCCGGATCGGTGAATTCCTTTTCGCTACTATTGCGAATGTTGAAAAAGTGAATGAATGAAAAGTTTTGATTGTGAATATAGGTTGTTATTCCGTCCTTTTTCATAATCTATGTTATGGTGAAGAATTTGTAATCTATATATATAAAAATGAATTGGCGTTCGTATATACCGTAAGATCTCCGGATCGGCTCAACCGATTTTAAATATTTTTTCTTTAATGTTTCCAATCTGTTTCATGTCTCATTTACCACATAAATTCTTTTTTTTCTAATCTCAATTTAAAATTTTTTTAGCTAATACTCAGTAACGGCTTAACCGATTTTCAAAATTTTTCCTTTTCTTTATTCTATCGGACATAGTGTTTATTTATATAGAACAAAACATTTTCTAAATCTTCAATTTAATCATATATTAGCTAAAGAAGTTTAGCTGCCTTATAAATTGTGGTCAGTTGAGATCACTGGTATTCTAACTGAAATGTTCCTGTAGGGAACTTAATGCCATACAGATTTTTTCCGTTTTATATTTAAAAATACAAATACATTCATTAAAAGGTATTTTTAGCTTCGGCACTAACCTCGGTTAAAAATCTTGCTTAATTCACCTTATTTGGTAGATGTCTTAAATATTGTGGTGAATGGCCTGAACTTTGCGCCGTTCACCTTATTTGCGGTGGATGGCTCAAACATTGTGGTGAATGGCCTGTAATCTCTATCATGGTGAAGAATTAGTAATCTATGTATATATATAAAAATGAATTGGCGTTCGTATATACCGTAAGATCTCCGGATCGGCTCAACCGATTTTAAATATTTTTTCTTTAATGTTTCCGATCTGTTTCATGTCGCATTTACCACATAAATTCTGTTTTTTCTAATCTCAATTTAAAATTTTTTTAGCTAATACTCAATAACGGCTTAACCGATTTTCAAAATTTTTCCTTTTCTTTATTCTATCGGACATAGTGTTTATTTATATAGAACAAAACATTTTCTAAATCTTCAATTTAATCATATATTAGCTAAAGAAGTTTAGCTACCATATAAATTTTGGTCAGTTGGGTTCACTGGTATTCTAACTGAAATGTTCCTGTAGGGAACTTAATGCCATACAGATTTCTTCCGTTTTATATTTAAAAATACAAATGGTGAATTCCTTTTCGCTACTATTGCGAATGTTGAAAAAGTGAATGAATGAAAAGTTTTGATTGTGAATATAGGTTGTTATTCCGTCCTTTTTCATAATCTATGTTATGGTGAAGAATTTGTAATCTATATATATAAAAATGAATTGGCGTTCATACATACCGTAAGATCTCCGGATCGGCTCAACCGATTTTAAATATTTTTTCTTTAATGTTTCCAATCTGTTTCATGTCTCATTTACCACATAAATTCTTTTTTTTCTAATCTCAATTTAAAATTTTTTTAGCTAATACTCAGTAACGGCTTAACCGATTTTCAAAACTTTCCCTTTTCTTTATTCTATCGGACATAGTGTTTATTTATATAGAACAAAACATTTTCTAAATCTTCAATTTAATCATATATTAGCTAAAGAAGTTTAGCTACCATATAAATTGTGGTCAGTTGAGATCACTGGTATTCTAACTGAAATGTTCTTGTAGGGAACTTAATGCCATACAGATTTTTTCCGTTTTATATTTAAAAATACAAATACATTCATTAAAAGGTATTTTTAGCTTCGGCACTAACCACGGTTAAAAATCTTGCTTAATTCACCTTATTTGGTAGATGTCTTAAATATTGTGGTGAATGGCCTGAACTTTGCGCCGTTCACCTTATTTGCGGTGGATGGCTCAAACATTGTGGTGAATGGCCTGTAATCTATATCATGGTGAAGAATTAGTAATCTATATATATAAAAATGAATTGGCGTTCGTATATACCGTAAGATCTCCGGATCGGCTCAACCGATTTTAAATATTTTTTCTTTAATGTTTCCGATCTGTTTCATGACTCATTTACCACATAAATTCTGTTTTTTCTAATCTCAATTTAAATTTTTTTTAGCAAATGCTCAATAACGGCTTAACCGATTTTCAAAATTTTTCCTTTTCTTTATTCTATCGGACATAGTGTTTATTTATATAGAACAAAACATTTTCTAAATCTTCAATTTAATCATATATTAGCTAAAGAAGTTTAGCTACCATATAAATTTTGGTCAGTTGAGATCACTGGTATTCTAACTGAAATGTTCCTGTAGGGAACTTAATGCCATACAGATTTTTTCCGTTTTATATTTAAAAATACAAATGGTGAATTCCTTTTCGCTACTATTGCGAATGTTGAAAAAGTGAATGAATGAAAAGTTTTGATTGTGAATATAGGTTGTTATTCCGTCCTTTTTCATAATCTATGTTATGGTGAAGAATTTGTAATCTATATATATAAAAATGAATTGGCGTTCGTATATACCGTAAGATCTCCGGATCGGCTCAACCGATTTTAAATATTTTTTCTTTAATGTTTCCAATCTGTTTCATGTCTCATTTACCACATAAATTCTTTTTTTTCTAATCTCATTTACCACATAAAATCTGTTTTTTCTAATCTCAATTTAAAATTTTTGTAGCTAATGCTCAATAACGGCTTAACCGATTTTCAAAATTTTTCCTTTTCTTTATTCTATCGGACATAGTGTTTATTTATATAGAACAAAACATTTTCTAAATCTTCAATTTAATCATATATTAGCTAAAGAAGTTTAGCTACCATATAAATTTTGGTCAGTTGAGATCACTGGTATTCTAACTGAAATGTTCCTGTAGGGAACTTAATGCCATACAGATTTTTTCCGTTTTATATTTAAAAATACAAATGGTGAATTCCTTTTCGCTACTATTGCGAATGTTGAAAAAGTGAATGAATGAAAAGTTTTGATTGTGAATATAGGTTGTTATTCCGTCCTTTTTCATAATCTATGTTATGGTGAAGAATTTGTAATCTATATATATAAAAATGAATTGGCGTTCGTATATACCGTAAGATCTCCGGATCGGCTCAACCGATTTTAACTATTTTTTCTTTAATGTTTCCAATCTGTTTCATGTCTCATTTACCACATAAATTCTTTTTTTTCTAATCTCAATTTAAAATTTTTTTAGCTAATACTCAATAACGGCTTAACCGATTTTCAAAATTTTTCCTTTTCTTTATTCTATCGGACATAGTGTTTATTTATATAGAACAAAACATTTTCTAAATCTTCAATTTAATCATATATTAGCTAAAGAAATTAAGCTACCATATAAATTTTGGTCAGTTGAGATCACTGGTATTCTAACTGAAATGTTCCTGTAGGGAACTTAATGCCATACAGATTTTTTCCGTTTTATATTTAAAAATACAAATGGTGAATTCCTTTTCGCTACTATTGCGAATGTTGAAAAAGTGAATGAATGAAAAGTTTTGATTGTGAATATAGGTTGTTATTCCGTCCTTTTTCATAATCTATGTTATGGTGAAGAATTTGTAATCTATATATGAAATGAATTGGCGTGCGTATATACCATAAGATCTCCGTATCGGCTCAACCGATTTTAAATATTTTTTCTTTAATGTTTCCAATCTGTTTCATGTCTCATTTACCACATAAATTTTTTTTTTCTAATCTCAATTTAAAATTTTTTTAGCTAATACTCAATAACGGCTTAACCGATTTAGAAAATTTTGTCTTTTCTTTATTCTATCGGACATAGTGTTTATTTATATAGAACAAAATATTTTCTAAATCCTCAATTTAATCATATATTAACTAAAAAAGTTTAGCTACCATATAAATTGTAGTCAGTTGAGATCACTGGTATTCTAACTGAAATGTTCCTGTAGGGAAGACAACAACCAAAAGTTTTGATTGTGATTATAGATTTTTATTCCGTAATTTTTCCAAATGGTGAATTCCTTTTCGCTACCTTATTGCGGTAGATGCCTCAAACATTGTGGTGAATGGCCTGTAATCTATATCATGGTGAAGAAGTTGTAATCTATATATATAAAAATGAATTGGCGTTCGTATATATCGTAAGATCTCCGGATCGGCTCAACCGATTTTAAATATTTTTTCTTTAATGTTTCCAATCTGTTTCATGTCTTATTTACCACATAAATTCTTTTTTTTCTAATCTCAATTTAAAATTTTTTAGCTAATACTCAATAACGGCTTAACCGATTTACAAAATTTTTCCTTTTATTTATTCTATCGGACATAGTGTTTATTTATATAGAACAAAACATTTTCTAAATCTTCAATTTAATCATATATTAGCTAAAGAAGTTTAGCTACCATATAAATTGTGGTCAATTGAGATCACTGGTATTCTAATTGAAATGTTCCTGTAGGGAACTTAATGCCACACAGATTTTTTCCGTTTTATATTTAAAAATACAAATACATTCATTAAAAGGTATTTTTAGCTTCGGCACTAACCACGGTTAAGAATCTTGCTTAATTCACCTTATTTGGTAGATGTCTTAAATATTGTGGTGAATGGCCTGAACTTTTCGCCGTTCACCTTATTTGCGGTAGATGGCCCAAACATTGTGGTGAATGGCCTGTAATCTATATCATGGTGAAGAATTTGTAATCTATATACAGTCGGACCTCGATTATCCGTGATCCGGTTAACCGGCAACCCCGATTAACCGTGATGGCCAAAGATCAGTCTATTGTTTTTTTTTTGCAGTGTTTTCAAATTGTTTGCTTCGATTAACCGTGATTACCTCTATTATCCGTGATGGCAGCGAAAATTGTGTTTTTGTTAATATGTACATACATATGTATAATAAACATGAAAACGGGGAATTCCCTTGTTTGACGATGAGCCAGAAGCATTTACAAGTTATTATGCAAGTTATTTACAAGTTATTATGTTCACTTGTTAAATAATAAAAGTATTAAAAAAACTATAATCAAAATTGTTATTCGATTAACCGTGAAAATCGATTATACGTATCGCCTCTGGTCCCGACCATCACGGATAATCGAGGTCCAACTGTATATAAAAATGAATTGGCGTTCGTATATACCGTAAGATCTCCGGATCGGCTCAACCGATTTTAAATATTTTTTCTTTAATGTTTCCAATGTTTCATGTCTCATTTACCACATAAATTCTTTTTTTTCTAATCTCAATTTAAAAATTTTTTAGCTAATACTCAATAACGGCTTAACCGATTTTCAAATCGGACATAGTGTTTATTTATATAGAACAAAACATTTTCTAAATCTTCAATTTAATCATATATTAGCTAAAGAAGTTTAGCTACCATATAAATTTTGGTCAGTTGAGATCACTGGCATTCTAACTGAAATGTTCCTGTAGGGAACTTAATGCCATACAGATTTTTTCCGTTTTATATTTAAAAATACAAATGGTGAATTCCTTTTCGCTACTATTGCGAATGTTGAAAAAGTGAATGAATGAAAAGTTTTGATTGTGAATATAGGTTGTTATTCCGTCCTTTTTCATAATCTATGTTATGGTGAAGAATTTGTAATCTATATATATAAAAAAGAAATGGCGTTCGTATATACCGTAAGATCTCCGGATCGGCTCAACCGATTTTAAATATTTTTTCTTTAATGTTTCCAATCTGTTTCATGTCTCATTTACCACATAAATTCTTTTTTTTCTAATCTCAATTTAAAATTTTTTTAGCTAATACTCAATAACGGCTTAACCGATTTTCAAAATTTTTCCTTTTCTTTATTCTATCGGACATAGTGTTTATTTATATAGAACAAAACATTTTCTAAATCTTCAATTTAATCATATATTAGCTAAAGAAGTTTAGCTACCATATAAATTTTGGTCAGTTGAGATCACTGGTATTCTAACTGAAATGTTCCTTTAGGGAACTTAATGCCATACAGATTTTTTCCGTTTTATATTTAAAAATACAAATGTTGAATTCCTTTTCGCTACTATTGCGAATGTTGAAAAAGTGAATGAATGAAAAGTTTTGATTGTGAATATAGGTTGTTATTCCGTCTTTTTCATAGTCTATGTTATGGTGAAGAATTTGTAGTCTATATATGAAATGAATTGGCGTTCGTATATACCATAAGATCTCCGTATCGGCTCAACCGATTTTAAATATTTTTTCTTTAATGTTTCCAATCTGTTTCATGTCTCATTTACCACATAAATTTTTTTTTTTCTAATCTCAATTTAAAATTTTTTTAGCTAATACTCAATAACGGCTTAACCGATTTAGAAAATTTTGTCTTTTCTTTATTCTATCGGACATAGTGTTTATTTATATAGAACAAAATATTTTCTAAATCCTCAATTTAATCATATATTAACTAAATAAGTTTAGCTACCATATAAATTGTAGTCAGTTGAGATCACTGGTATTCTAACTGAAATGTTCCTGTAGGGAAGACAACAACCAAAAGTTTTGATTGTGATTATAGATTTTTATTCCGTAATTTTCCAAATGGTGAATTCCTTTTCGCTACCTTATTACGGTGGATGCCTCAAACATTGTGGTGAATGGCCTGTAATCTATATCATGGTGAAGAAGTTGTAATCTATATATGTATATAAAAATGAATTGGCGTTCGTATATACCGTAAGATCTCCGGATCGGCTCAACCGATTTTAAATATTTTTTCTTTAATGTTTCCAATCTGTTTCATGTCTTATTTGCCACATAAATTATTTTTTTTCTAATCTCAATTTAAAATTTTTTTAGCTAATACTCAATAACGGCTTAACCGATTTTCAAAATTTTTCCTTTTATTTATTCTATCGGACATAGTGTTTATTTATATAGAACAAAACGTTTTCTAAATCTTCAATTTAATCATATATTAGCTAAAGAAGTTTAGCTACCATATAAATTGTGGTCAGTTGAGATCACTGGTATTCTAACTGAAATGTTCCTGTAGGGAACTTAATGCCATACAGATTTTTTCCGTTTTATATTTAAAAATACAAATACATTCATTAAAAGGTATTTTTAGCTTCGGCACTAACCACGGTTAAGAATCTTGCTTAATTCACCTTATTTGGTAGATGTCTTAAATATTGTGGTGAATGGCCTGAACTTTTCGCCGTTCAATTTATTTGCGGTGGATGGCCCAAACATTGTGGTGAATGGCCTGTAATCTATATCATGGTGAAGAATTTGTAATCTATATATATAAAAATGAATTGGCGTTCGTATATACCGTAAGATCTCCGGATCGGCTCAACCGATTTTAAATATTTTTTCTTTAATGTTTCCAATCTGTTTCATGTCTCATTTACCACATAAATTCTTTTTTTTCTAATCTCAATTTAAAAATTTTTTAGCTAATACTCAATAACGGCTTAACCGATTTTCAAAATTTTTCCTTTTCTTTATTCTATCGGACATAGTGTTTATTTATATAGAACAAAACATTTTCTAAATCTTCAATTTAATCATATATTAGCTAAAGAAGTTTAGCTACCATATAAATTTTGGTCAGTTGAGATCACTGGTATTCTAACTGAAATGTTCCTGTAGGGAACTTAATGCCATACAGATTTTTTCTGTTTTATATTTAAAAATACAAATGGTGAATTCCTTTTCGCTACTATTGCGAATGTTGAAAAAGTGAATGAATGAAAAGTTTTGATTGTGAATATAGGTTGTTATTCCGTCCTTTTTCATAATCTATGTTATGGTGAAGAATTTGTAGTCTATACATGAAATGAATTGGCGTTCGTATATACCATAAGATCTCCGTATCGGCTCAACCGATTTTAAATATTTTTTCTTTAATGTTTCCAATCTGTTTCATGTCTCATTTACCACATAAATTTTTTTTTTTCTAATCTCAATTTAAAATTTTTTTAGCTAATACTCAATAACGGCTTAACCGATTTTCAAAATTTTTCCTTTTATTTATTCTATCGGACATAGTGTTTATTTATATAGAACAAAACATTTTCTAAATCTTCAATTTAATCATATATTAGCTAAAGAAGTTTAGCTACCATATAAATTGTGGTCAGTTGAGATCACTGGTATTCTAACTGAAATGTTCCTGTAGGGAAGACAACAACCAAAAGTTTTGATTGTGATTATAGATTTTTATTCCGTAATTTTTCCAAATGGTGAATTCCTTTTCGCTACCTTATTACGGTGGATGCCTCAAACATTGTGGTGAATGGCCTGTAATCTATATCATGGTGAAGAAGTTGTAATCTATATATGTATATAAAAATGAATTGGCGTTCGTATATACCGTAAGATCTCCGGATCGGCTCAACCGATTTTAAATATTTTTTCTTTAATGTTTCCAATCTGTTTCATGTCTTATTTACCATAATGGCTACGCGATCCCCAGTATTTCTGCCTCATACACACTTTTTTGGACGGCCTCATATGTAATTACAACAACTACATGAGATTCTCATTGCTGAAACCTAAGCGCGTGCTTGATACGTCGCCCGATGTTTTTGGACGTGTATTAGCAGTTACGTACGGTCGTATAGAATTACCCAATTATATTTACCTGAAATCCGAGCCTAGAGTTTGAGTGACCCTCTACAGCCGCAATGCCAAACGTCTCTAGCGCTAGTTGCTCAAATTCCGTCAGCTTCGACACAGGATTATGCCCTCCTCCAGTTCGTCTCCTCTCCAAAACCAGTTTACGAGCCCGGGAACGCAACTGCTTTTTCCAGTTTCTCATACTCTGAAAATAAACGAAGTTAATAAAGCAAAAACAAATATGTGATCAAACTCCGACTGGACCTTATATAGCATTTTTGTTTCAAATCTAGATTATGTGGAAGCATTGGTAATTTCTTTTCAACTTCACAATTTGTAAAGAAATACAAATGTTCGTATTCCGGCAGCGCAGGAGTTGGTTGACACAAAAATGCTGTAAACAGCGGAAGTTGATCCTACTATATTTACTTCTTCACAACAGAACACAGCACTTATAATAATTTTGGTTTTCTTACCTCTCGCCAAGCATCCGGAGTCCTTGATGGTCCCACCATTGCATGTCTTATATACCGTAAGATCTCCGGATCGGCTCAACCGATTTTAAATATTTTTTCTTTAATGTTTCCAATCTGTTTCATGTCTCATTTACCACATAAATTCTTTTTTTTCTAATCTCAATTTAAAAATTTTTTAGCTAATACTCAATAACGGCTTAACCGATTTTCAAATCGGACATAGTGTTTATTTATATAGAGCAAAACATTTTCTAAATCTTCAATTTAATCATATATTAGCTAAAGAAGTTTAGCTACCATATAAATTTTGGTCAGTTGAGATCACTGGCATTCTAACTGAAATGTTCCTGTAGGGAACTTAATGCCATACAGATTTTTTCCGTTTTATATTTAAAAATACAAATGGTGAATTCCTTTTCGCTACTATTGCGAATGTTGAAAAAGTGAATGAATGAAAAGTTTTGATTGTGAATATAGGTTGTTATTCCGTCCTTTTTCATAATCTATGTTATGGTGAAGAATTTGTAATCTATATATATAAAAAAGAAATGGCGTTCGTATATACCGTAAGATCTCCGGATCGGCTCAACCGATTTTAAATATTTTTTCTTTAATGTTTCCAATCTGTTTCATGTCTCATTTACCACATAAATTCTTTTTTTTCTAATCTCAATTTAAAATTTTTTTAGCTAATACTCAATAACGGCTTAACCGATTTTCAAAATGTTTCCTTTTCTTTATTCTATCGGACATAGTGTTTATTTATATAGAACAAAACATTTTCTAAATCTTCAATTTAATCATATATTAGCTAAAGAAGTTTAGCTACCATATAAATTTTGGTCAGTTGAGATCACTGGCATTCTAACTGAAATGTTCCTGTAGGGAACTTAATGCCATACAGATTTTTTCCGTTTTATATTTAAAAATACAAATGTTGAATTCCTTTTCGCTACTATTGCGAATGTTGAAAAAGTGAATGAATGAAAAGTTTTGATTGTGAATATAGGTTGTTATTCCGTCTTTTTCATAGTCTATGTTATGGTGAAGAATTTGTAGTCTATATATGAAATGAATTGGCGTTCGTATATACCATAAGATCTCCGTATCGGCTCAACCGATTTTAAATATTTTTTCTTTAATGTTTCCAATCTGTTTCATGTCTCATTTACCACATAAATTTTTTTTTTCTAATCTCAATTTAAAATTTTTTTAGCTAATACTCAATAACGGCTTAACCGATTTAGAAAATTTTGTCTTTTCTTTATTCTATCGGACATAGTGTTTATTTATATAGAACAAAATATTTTCTAAATCCTCAATTTAATCATATATTAACTAAATAAGTTTAGCTACCATATAAATTGTAGTCAGTTGAGATCACTGGTATTCTAACTGAAATGTTCCTGTAGGGAAGACAACAACCAAAAGTTTTGATTGTGATTATAGATTTTTATTCCGTAATTTTCCAAATGGTGAATTCCTTTTCGCTACCTTATTACGGTGGATGCCTCAAACATTGTGGTGAATGGCCTGTAATCTATATCATGGTGAAGAAGTTGTAATCTATATATGTATATAAAAATGAATTGGCGTTCGTATATACCGTAAGATCTCCGGATCGGCTCAACCGATTTTAAATATTTTTTCTTTAATGTTTCCAATCTGTTTCATGTCTTATTTACCACATAAATTATTTTTTTTCTAATCTCAATTTAAAATTTTTTTAGCTAATACTCAATAACGGCTTAACCGATTTTCAAAATTTTTCCTTTTATTTATTCTATCGGACATAGTGTTTATTTATATAGAACAAAACATTTTCTGAATCTTCAATTTAATCATATATTAGCTAAAGAAGTTTAGCTACCATATAAATTGTGGTCAGTTGAGATCACTGGTATTCTAACTGAAATGTTCCTGTAGGGAACTTAATGCCATACAGATTTTTTCCGTTTTATATTTAAAAATACAAATACATTCATTAAAAGGTATTTTTAGCTTCGGCACTAACCACGGTTAAGAATCTTGCTTAATTCACCTTATTTGGTAGATGTCTTAAATATTGTGGTGAATGGCCTGAACTTTTCGCCGTTCACCTTATTTGCGGTGGATGGCCCAAACATTGTGGTGAATGGCCTGTAATCTATATCATGGTGAAGAATTTGTAATCTATATATATAAAAATGAATTGGCGTTCGTATATACCGTAAGATCTCCGGATCGGCTCAACCGATTTTAAATATTTTTTCTTTAATGTTTCCAATCTGTTTCATGTCTCATTTACCACATAAATTCTTTTATTTCTAATCTCAATTTAAAAATTTTTTAGCTAATACTCAATAACGGCTTAACCGATTTTCAAAATTATTCCTTTTCTTTATTCTATCGGACATAGTGTTTATTTATATAGAACAAAACATTTTCTAAATCTTCAATTTAATCATATATTAGCTAAAGAAGTTTAGCTACCATATAAATTTTGGTCAGTTGAGATCACTGGTATTCTAACTGAAATGTTCCTGTAGGGAACTTAATGCCATACAGATTTTTTCTGTTTTATATATAAAAATACAAATGGTGAATTCCTTTTCGCTACTATTGCGAATGTTGAAAAAGTGAATGAATGAAAAGTTTTGATTGTGAATATAGGTTGTTATTCCGTCCTTTTTCATAATCTATGTTATGGTGAAGAATTTGTAGTCTATACATGAAATGAATTGGCGTTCGTATATACCATAAGATCTCCGTATCGGCTCAACCGATTTTAAATATTTTTTCTTTAATGTTTCCAATCTGTTTCATGTCTCATTTACCACATAAATTTTTTTTTTTCTAATCTCAATTTAAAATTTTTTTAGCTAATACTCAATAACGGCTTAACCGATTTTCAAAATTTTTCCTTTTATTTATTCTATCGGACATAGTGTTTATTTATATAGAACAAAACATTTTCTAAATCTTCAATTTAATCATATATTAGCTAAAGAAGTTTAGCTACCATATAAATTGTGGTCAGTTGAGATCACTGGTATTCTAACTGAAATGTTCCTGTAGGGAAGACAACAACCAAAAGTTTTGATTGTGATTATAGATTTTTATTCCGTAATTTTTCCAAATGGTGAATTCCTTTTCGCTACCTTATTACGGTGGATGCCTCAAACATTGTGGTGAATGGCCTGTAATCTATATCATGGTGAAGAAGTTGTAATCTATATATGTATATAAAAATGAATTGGCGTTCGTATATACCGTAAGATCTCCGGATCGGCTCAACCGATTTTAAATATTTTTTCTTTAATGTTTCCAATCTGTTTCATGTCTTATTTACCATAATGGCTACGCGATCCCCAGTATTTCTGCCTCAAACACACTTTTTTGGACGGCCTCATATGTAATTACAACAACTACATGAGATTCTCATTGCTGAAACCTAAGCGCGTGCTTGATACGTCGCCCGATGTTTTTGGACGTGTATTAGCAGTTACGTACGGTCGTATAGAATTACCCAATTATATTTACCTGAAATCCGAGCCTAGAGTTTGAGTGACCCTCTACAGCCGCAATGCCAAACGTCTCTAGCGCTAGTTGCTCAAATTCCGTCAGCTTCGACACAGGATTATGCCCTCCTCCAGTTCGTCTCCTCTCCAAAACCAGTTTACGAGCCCGGGAACGCAACTGCTTTTTCCAGTTTCTCATACTCTGAAAATAAACGAAGTTAATAAAGCAAAAACAAATATGTGATCAAACTCCGACTGGACCTTATATAGCATTTTTGTTTCAAATCTAGATTATGTGGAAGCATTGGTAATTTCTTTTCAACTTCACAATTTGTAAAGAAATACAAATGTTCGTATTCCGGCAGCGCAGGAGTTGGTTGACACAAAAATGCTGTAAACAGCGGAAGTTGATCCTACTATATTTACTTCTTCACAACAGAACACAGCACTTATAATAATTTTGGTTTTCTTACCTCTCGCCAAGCATCCGGAGTCCTTGATGGTCCCACCATTGCATGTCTTATATACCGTAAGATCTCCGGATCGGCTCAACCGATTTTAAATATTTTTTCTTTAATGTTTCCAATCTGTTTCATGTCTCATTTACCACATAAATTCTTTTTTTTCTAATCTCAATTTAAAAATTTTTTAGCTAATACTCAATAACGGCTTAACCGATTTTCAAATCGGACATAGTGTTTATTTATATAGAGCAAAACATTTTCTAAATCTTCAATTTAATCATATATTAGCTAAAGAAGTTTAGCTACCATATAAATTTTGGTCAGTTGAGATCACTGGCATTCTAACTGAAATGTTCCTGTAGGGAACTTAATGCCATACAGATTTTTTCCGTTTTATATTTAAAAATACAAATGGTGAATTCCTTTTCGCTACTATTGCGAATGTTGAAAAAGTGAATGAATGAAAAGTTTTGATTGTGAATATAGGTTGTTATTCCGTCCTTTTTCATAATCTATGTTATGGTGAAGAATTTGTAATCTATATATATATAAAAGAAATGGCGTTCGTATATACCGTAAGATCTCCGGATCGGCTCAACCGATTTTAAATATTTTTTCTTTAATGTTTCCAATCTGTTTCATGTCTCATTTACCACATAAATTCTTTTTTTTCTAATCTCAATTTAAAATTTTTTTAGCTAATACTCAATAACGGCTTAACCGATTTTCAAAATTTTTCCTTTTCTTTATTCTATCGGACATAGTGTTTATTTATATAGAACAAAACATTTTCTAAATCTTCAATTTAATCATATATTAGCTAAAGAAGTTTAGCTACCATATAAATTTTGGTCAGTTGAGATCACTGGTATTCTAACTGAAATGTTCCTGTAGGGAACTTAATGCCATACAGATTTTTTCCGTTTTATATTTAAAAATACAAATACATTCATTAAAAGGTATTTTTAGCTTCGGCACTAACCACGGTTAAGAATCTTGCTTAATTCACCTTATTTGGTAGATGTCTTAAATATTGTGGTGAATGGCCTGAACTTTTCGCCGTTCACCTTATTTGCGGTGGATGGCCCAAACATTGTGGTGAATGGCATGTAATCTATATCATGGTGAAGAATTTGTAATCTATATATATAAAAACGAATTGGAGTTCGTATATACCGTAAGATCTCCGGATCGGCTCAACCGATTTTAAATATTTTTTCTTTAATGTTTCCAATCTGTTTCATGTCTCATTTACCACATAAATTCTTTTTTTTCTAATCTCAATTTAAAAATTTTTTAGCTAATACTCAATAACGGCTCAACCGATTTTCAAAATTTTTCCTTTTCTTTATTCTATCGGACATAGTGTTTATTTATATAGAACAAAACATTTTCTAAATCTTCAATTTAATCATATATTAGCTAAAGAAGTTTAGCTACCATATAAATTTTGGTCAGTTGAGATCACTGGTATTCTAACTGAAATGTTCCTGTAGGGAACTTAATGCCATACAGATTTTTTCTGTTTTATATTTAAAAATACAAATGGTGAATTCCTTTTCGCTACTATTGCGAATGTTGAAAAAGTGAATGAATGAAAAGTTTTGATTGTGAATATAGGTTGTTATTCCGTCCTTTTTCATAATCTATGTTATGGTGAAGAATTTGTAGTCTATATATGAAATGAATTGGCGTTCGTATATACCATAAGATCTCCGTATCGGCTCAACCGATTTTAAATATTTTTTCTTTAATGTTTCCAATCTGTTTCATGTCTCATTTACCACATAAATTTTTTTTTTTCTAATCTCAATTTAAAATTTTTTTAGCTAATACTCAATAACGGCTTAACCGATTTTAAAAATTTTTCCTTTTATTTATTCTATCGGACATAGTGTTTATTTACATAGAACAAAACATTTTCTAAATCTTCAATTTAATCATATATTAGCTAAAGAAGTTTAGCTACCATATAAATTGTGGTCAGTTGAGATCACTGGTATTCTAACTGAAATGTTCCTGTAGGGAAGACAACAACCAAAAGTTTTGATTGTGATTATAGATTTTTATTCCGTAATTTTTCCAAATGGTGAATTCCTTTTCGCTACCTTATTACGGTGGATGCCTCAAACATTGTGGTGAATGGCCTGTAATCTATATCATGGTGAAGAAGTTGTAATCTATATATGTATATAAAAATGAATTGGCGTTCGTATATACCGTAAGATCTCCGGATCGGCTCAACCGATTTTAAATATTTTTTCTTTAATGTTTCCAATCTGTTTCATGTCTTATTTACCACATAAATTATTTTTTTTCTAATCTCAATTTAAAATTTTTTTAGCTAATACTCAATAACGGCTTAACCGATTTTCAAAATTTTTCCTTTTATTTATTCTATCGGACATAGTGTTTATTTATATAGAACAAAACATTTTCTAAATCTTCAATTTAATCATATATTAGCTAAAGAAGTTTAGCTACCATATAGATTGTGGTCAGTTGAGATCACTGGTATTCTAACTGAAATGTTCCTGTAGGGAACTTAATGCCATACAGATTTTTTCCGTTTTATATTTAAAAATACAAATACATTCATTAAAAGGTATTTTTAGCTTCGGCACTAACCACGGTTAAGAATCTTGCTTAATTCACCTTATTTGGTAGATGTCTTAAATATTGTGGTGAATGGCCTGAACTTTTCGCCGTTCACCTTATTTGCGGTGGATGGCCCAAACATTGTGGTGAATGGCCTGTAATCTATATCATGGTGAAGAATTTGTAATCTATATATATAAAAATGAATTGGCGTTCGTATATACCGTAAGATCTCCGGATCGGCTCAACCGATTTTAAATATTTTTTCTTTAATGTTTCCAATCTGTTTCATGTCTCATTTACCACATAAATTCTTTTCTTTCTAATCTCAATTTAAAAATTTTTTAGCTAATACTCAATAACGGCTCAACCGATTTTCAAAATTTTTCCTTTTCTTTATTCTATCGGACATAGTGTTTATTTATATAGAACAAAACATTTTCTAAATCTTCAATTTAATCATATATTAGCTAAAGAAGTTTAGCTACCATATAAATTTTGGTCAGTTGAGATCACTGGTATTCTAACTGAAATGTTCCTGTAGGGAACTTAATGCCATACAGATTTTTTCTGTTTTATATTTAAAAATACAAATGGTGAATTCCTTTTCGCTACTATTGCGAATGTTGAAAAAGTGAATGAATGAAAAGTTTTGATTGTGAATATAGGTTGTTATTCCGTCCTTTTTCATAATCTATGTTATGGTGAAGAATTTGTAGTCTATATATGAAATGAATTGGCGTTCGTATATACCATAAGATCTCCGTATCGGCTCAACCGATTTTAAATATTTTTTCTTTAATGTTTCCAATCTGTTTCATGTCTCATTTACCACATAAATTTTTTTTTTTCTAATCTCAATTTAAAATTTTTTTAGCTAATACTCAATAACGGCTTAACCGATTTTAAAAATTTTTCCTTTTATTTATTCTATCGGACATAGTGTTTATTTACATAGAACAAAACATTTTCTAAATCTTCAATTTAATCATATATTAGCTAAAGAAGTTTAGCTACCATATAAATTGTGGTCAGTTGAGATCACTGGTATTCTAACTGAAATGTTCCTGTAGGGAAGACAACAACCAAAAGTTTTGATTGTGATTATAGATTTTTATTCCGTAATTTTTCCAAATGGTGAATTCCTTTTCGCTACCTTATTACGGTGGATGCCTCAAACATTGTGGTGAATGGCCTGTAATCTATATCATGGTGAAGAAGTTGTAATCTATATATGTATATAAAAATGAATTGGCGTTCGTATATACCGTAAGATCTCCGGATCGGCTCAACCGATTTTAAATATTTTTTCTTTAATGTTTCCAATCTGTTTCATGTCTTATTTACCACATAAATTATTTTTTTTCTAATCTCAATTTAAAATTTTTTTAGCTAATACTCAATAACGGCTTAACCGATTTTCAAAATTTTTCCTTTTATTTATTCTATCGGACATAGTGTTTATTTATATAGAACAAAACATTTTCTAAATCTTCAATTTAATCATATATTAGCTAAAGAAGTTTAGCTACCATATAGATTGTGGTCAGTTGAGATCACTGGTATTCTAACTGAAATGTTCCTGTAGGGAACTTAATGCCATACAGATTTTTTCCGTTTTATATTTAAAAATACAAATACATTCATTAAAAGGTATTTTTAGCTTCGGCACTAACCACGGTTAAGAATCTTGCTTAATTCACCTTATTTGGTAGATGTCTTAAATATTGTGGTGAATGGCCTGTAATCTATGTCATGGTGAAGAATTTGTAATCTATATATATAAAAATGAATTGGCGTTCGTATATACCGTAAGATCTCCTGATCGGCTCAACCGATTTTAAATATTTTTTCTTTAATGTTTCCAATCTGTTTCATGTCTCATTTACCACATAAATTCTTATTTTTCTAATCTCAATTTAAAATTTGTTTAGCTAATACTCAATAACGGCTTAACCGATTTTCAAAATTTTTTCTTTTCTTTATTCTATCGGTCATAGTGTTTATTTATATAGAACAAAACATTTTCTAAATCTTCAATTTAATCATATATTAGATAAAGAAGTTTAGCTACCATATAAATTGTAGTCAGTTGAGATCACTGGTATTCTAACTGAAATGTTCCTGTAGGGAACTTAATGCCATACAGATTTTTTCCGTTTTATATTTAAAAATACAAATACATTCATTAAAAGGTATTTTTAGCTTCGGCACTAACCACGGTTAAGAATCTTGCTTAATTCACCTTATTTGGTAGATGTCTTAAACATTGTGGTGAATGGCCTGTAATCTATATCATGGTGAAGAATTAGTAATCTACATATATATATAAAAATGAATTGGCGTTCGTATATACCGTAAGATCTCCGGATCGGCTCAACCGATTTTAAATATTTTTTCTTTAATGTTTCCAATCTGTTTCATGTCTCATTTACCATATAAATTCTTTTTTTTCTAATCTCAATTTAAAAATTTTTTAGCTAATACTCAATAACGGCTTAACCGATTTTCAAATCGGACATAGTGTTTATTTATATAGAACAAAACATTTTCTAAATCTTCAATTTAATCATATATTAGCTAAAGAAGTTTAGCTACCATATAAATTTTGGTCAGTTGAGATCACTGGTATTCTAACTGAAATGTTCCTGTAGGGAACTTAATGCCATACAGATTTTTTCCGTTTTATATTTAAAAATACAAATGGTGAATTCCTTTTCGCTACTATTGCGAATGTTGAAAAAGTGAATGAATGAAAAGTTTTGATTGTGAATATAGGTTGTTATTCCGTCCTTTTTCATAATCTATGTTATGGTGAAGAAATTGTAATCTATATATATACTAGCAGACCCGACAGACGTTGTTCTGCCTGACCAGTGACTTCCCTAGAAATACATTTTCAACTATTTTTCTATTAATTTTTAACATTCCATTTATTGCAGTGCTTTAGTATATGCAATGTTTCCGGTTTTAACGTATTTGGTATAAACAAATAAATTTGTTGGATGTCCAACTTAAAAAACGAATCTTTTGAACTCAATGGCTATGACACAAACCATTATGCGCTGCTGAGCAGATGTGTAGTTAGTATTTATTTAATTATATCCTATATCTACCACTTAACGCCACTATTATGATTTTATGGAAATCCTATAATACTCTGGATATGTATAAACGGCAATAACAAACAAAAAATTAAGTGCTTTGATTAAGATTTAAGAACGTTAAAATGTCACTAAAGCAAATACATTCAGGGATATAACGAATTGAAATATTACTGAGCTGTGGTCTTAGAACTGACCACTTTTCCAAAAAATTTACAAATGTACATATGTATGTCGTACCCCACGAAGATTTTCACGTATTGGAAAAGTTTAAAACAGATCAACCATAAACTTTGGACATTATGGAAGTACAAACAAAGTACTGAATACAAAAAATGTGGGCGTGGCACCGCCCATTTTTCCAAAATTACATAAATCTTGAAAATCCGGAAATATTTCCCAAAATTTTCCCTCACACAAACCTTCTCTTATGCTATGTTTCCACCAAACCAAACACCGTGTTTAAAAGGGTTTGGGTTATGTAGAAATGTCAAGTTTCCCACTGATAGTTTGCCGGAAAATGGGTTTACACCCACTAAACAATTTATTATGATCGTCGTTCCGATTTAGTGGGTGTAAACCCATTTTCCGGTAAACTCTCAGTAGAAAACCTTGACATTTCTACATAACCATTTCTACATAACCCAAACCCTTTTAAACGCGGTGTTTGGTTTGGTGGAAACACCGCGTTACCAATTACGAAGAACTGAAAAAAAACTTGAGTCAAATCTGTCCAGCCGTTCTCATTTTTTTCCTATCATTTTTGAATTGATTAATATGAAATAAGAAATTAATAATATAATTATGTGATAATACTTACATGTACATATGTATATATTTTAATTAAATATTTTTGAACAATGAAGCAATTGTATAAAATACGAATAACGGGGTTTCACAAAATGCGTTCACTACAAAATATGTACATATGTACTATATGGATTTGATTTTTACTTATCCCTCAGCAACACGAAAACGTACATATGTGCATATGAATGTTAATTTTGTTTTTATTTAAAGCGTCATACATACATACATGTGTATGTATGTACGAAGCGAAGTACCGCTACCGAGCGCTCGCTTAACTTAAATCGATTCATTTGGTTGACAGCGAACAAACACAAACAGCTTTTTTTAGAAAAGGTGCTCCTATTGTTTAAACAATTTTGGTTAAATAATATATGAATCAACTATTTTTTTTGATGCAGAACGAAAGTAAATATTTCAAAGTTTAACTTCAAGTAAGTTTCATTCTAATCGGTGGATCCGTTTATGATTTGTGGCTGTGTAAACAAAAAAATTTATGGTTTTTTACCGATTTCCACTCCCCCTTGAGATATAAGGTATCCTATCTTTCAAGTTGGATCAAACTGTAGATGCTGTGCAAATTTTATTAAAATCGGTTGAGTAGTTTAGGAGCTCACCCTGATTGAACATGTGACACGTGATTTTTATATATTAAGATAAAAATGAATTGGCGTTCGTATATACCGTAAGATCTCCGGATCGGCTCAACCGATTTTAAATATTTTTTCTTTAATGTTTCCAATCTGTTTCATGTCTCATTTACCACATAAATTCTTTTTTTTCTAATCTCAATTTAAAATTTTTTTTAGCTAATACTCAATAACGGCTTAACCGATTTTCAAAATTTTTCCTTTTGTTTATTCTATCGGACATAGTGTTTATTTATATAGAACAAAACATTTTCTAAATCTTCAATTTAATCATATATTAGCTAAAGAAGTTTAGCTACCATATAAATTTTGGTCAGTTGAGATCACTGGTATTCTAACTGAAATGTTCCTGTAGGGAACTTAATGCCATACAGATTTTTTCCGTTTTATATTTAAAAATACAAATGGTGAATTCCTTTTCGCTACTATTGCGAATGTTGAAAAAGTGAATGAATGAAAAGTTTTGATTGTGAATATAGGTTGTTATTCCGTCCTTTTTCATAATCTATGTTATGGTGAAGAATTTGTAATCTATATATATAAAAATGAATTGGCGTTCGTATATACCGTAAGATCTCCGGATCGGCTCAACCGATTTTAAATATTTTTTCTTTAATGTTTCCAATCTGTTTCATGTCTCATTTACCACATAAATTCTTTTTTTTCTAATCCAATTTAAAATTTTTTTAGCTAATGCTCAGTAACGGCTTAACCGATTTTAAAAATTTTTCCTTTTCTTTATTCTATCGGACATAGTGTTTATTTATATAGAACAAAACATTTTCTAAATCTTCAATTTAATCATATATTAGCTAAAGAAGTTTAGCTACCATATAAATTTTGGTCAGTTGAGATCACTGGTATTCTAACTGAAATGTTCCTGTAGGGAACTTAATGCCATACAGATTTTTTCTGTTTTATATTTACAAATACAAATGGTGAATTCCTTTTCGCTACTATTGCGAATGTTGAAAAAGTGAATGAATGAAAAGTTTTGATTGTGAATATAGGTTGTTATTCCGTCCTTTTTCATAATCTATGTTATGGTGAAGAATTTGTAGTCTATATATGAAATGAATTGGCGTTCGTATATACCATAAGATCTCCGTATCGGCTCAACCGATTTTAAATATTTTTTCTTTAATGTTTCCAATCTGTTTCATGTCTCATTTACCACATAAATTTTTTTTTTTCTAATCTCAATTTAAAATTTTTTTAGCTAATACTCAATAACGGCTTAACCGATTTTAAAAATTTTTCCTTTTATTTATTCTATCGGACATAGTGTTTATTTACATAGAACAAAACATTTTCTAAATCTTCAATTTAATCATATATTAGCTAAAGAAGTTTAGCTACCATATAAATTGTGGTCAGTTGAGATCACTGGTATTCTAACTGAAATGTTCCTGTAGGGAAGACAACAACCAAAAGTTTTGATTGTGATTATAGATTTTTATTCCGTAATTTTTCCAAATGGTGAATTCCTTTTCGCTACCTTATTACGGTGGATGCCTCAAACATTGTGGTGAATGGCCTGTAATCTATATCATGGTGAAGAAGTTGTAATCTATATATGTATATAAAAATGAATTGGCGTTCGTATATACCGTAAGATCTCCGGATCGGCTCAACCGATTTTAAATATTTTTTCTTTAATGTTTCCAATCTGTTTCATGTCTTATTTACCACATAAATTATTTTTTTTCTAATCTCAATTTAAAATTTTTTTAGCTAATACTCAATAACGGCTTAACCGATTTTCAAAATTTTTCCTTTTATTTATTCTATCGGACATAGTGTTTATTTATATAGAACAAAACATTTTCTAAATCTTCAATTTAATCATATATTAGCTAAAGAAGTTTAGCTACCATATAGATTGTGGTCAGTTGAGATCACTGGTATTCTAACTGAAATGTTCCTGTAGGGAACTTAATGCCATACAGATTTTTTCCGTTTTATATTTAAAAATACAAATACATTCATTAAAAGGTATTTTTAGCTTCGGCACTAACCACGGTTAAGAATCTTGCTTAATTCACCTTATTTGGTAGATGTCTTAAATATTGTGGTGAATGGCCTGTAATCTATGTCATGGTGAAGAATTTGTAATCTATATATATAAAAATGAATTGGCGTTCGTATATACCGTAAGATCTCCTGATCGGCTCAACCGATTTTAAATATTTTTTCTTTAATGTTTCCAATCTGTTTCATGTCTCATTTACCACATAAATTCTTATTTTTCTAATCTCAATTTAAAATTTGTTTAGCTAATACTCAATAACGGCTTAACCGATTTTCAAAATTTTTTCTTTTCTTTATTCTATCGGTCATAGTGTTTATTTATATAGAACAAAACATTTTCTAAATCTTCAATTTAATCATATATTAGATAAAGAAGTTTAGCTACCATATAAATTGTAGTCAGTTGAGATCACTGGTATTCTAACTGAAATGTTCCTGTAGGGAACTTAATGCCATACAGATTTTTTCCGTTTTATATTTAAAAATACAAATACATTCATTAAAAGGTATTTTTAGCTTCGGCACTAACCACGGTTAAGAATCTTGCTTAATTCACCTTATTTGGTAGATGTCTTAAATATTGTGGTGAATGGCCTGTAATCTATGTCATGGTGAAGAATTTGTAATCTATATATATAAAAATGAATTGGCGTTCGTATATACCGTAAGATCTCCTGATCGGCTCAACCGATTTTAAATATTTTTTCTTTAATGTTTCCAATCTGTTTCATGTCTCATTTACCACATAAATTCTTATTTTTCTAATCTCAATTTAAAATTTGTTTAGCTAATACTCAATAACGGCTTAACCGATTTTCAAAATTTTTTCTTTTCTTTATTCTATCGGTCATAGTGTTTATTTATATAGAACAAAACATTTTCTAAATCTTCAATTTAATCATATATTAGCTAAAGAAGTTTAGCTACCATATAAATTTTGGTCAGTTGAGATCACTGGTATTCTAACTGAAATGTTCCTGTAGGGAACTTAATGCCATACAGATTTTTTCTGTTTTATATTTAAAAATACAAATGGTGAATTCCTTTTCGCTACTATTGCGAATGTTGAAAAAGTGAATGAATGAAAAGTTTTGATTGTGAATATAGGTTGTTATTCCGTCCTTTTTCATAATCTATGTTATGGTGAAGAATTTGTAGTCTATATATGAAAGGAATTGGCGTTCGTATATACCATAAGATCTCCGTATCGGCTCAACCGATTTTAAATATTTTTTCTTTAATGTTTCCAATCTGTTTCATGTCTCATTTACCACATAAATTTTTTTTTTTTCTAATCTCAATTTAAAATTTTTTTAGCTAATACTCAATAACGGCTTAACCGATTTTAAAAATTTTTCCTTTTATTTATTCTATCGGACATAGTGTTTATTTACATAGAACAAAACATTTTCTAAATCTTCAATTTAATCATATATTAGCTAAAGAAGTTTAGCTAACATATAAATTGTGGTCAGTTGAGATCACTGGTATTCTAACTGAAATGTTCCTGTAGGGAAGACAACAACCAAAAGTTTTGATTGTGATTATAGATTTTTATTCCGTAATTTTTCCAAATGGTGAATTCCTTTTCGCTACCTTATTACGGTGGATGCCTCAAACATTGTGGTGAATGGCCTGTAATCTATATCATGGTGAAGAAGTTGTAATCTATATATGTATATAAAAATGAATTGGCGTTCGTATATACCGTAAGATCTCCGGATCGGCTCAACCGATTTTAAATATTTTTTCTTTAATGTTTCCAATCTGTTTCATGTCTTATTTACCACATAAATTATTTTTTTTCTAATCTCAATTTAAAATTTTTTTAGCTAATACTCAATAACGGCTTAACCGATTTTCAAAATTTTTCCTTTTATTTATTCTATCGGACATAGTGTTTATTTATATAGAACAAAACATTTTCTAAATCTTCAATTTAATCATATATTAGCTAAAGAAGTTTAGCTACCATATAGATTGTGGTCAGTTGAGATCACTGGTATTCTAACTGAAATGTTCCTGTAGGGAACTTAATGCCATACAGATTTTTTCCGTTTTATATTTAAAAATACAAATACATTCATTAAAAGGTATTTTTAGCTTCGGCACTAACCACGGTTAAGAATCTTGCTTAATTCACCTTATTTGGTAGATGTCTTAAATATTGTGGTGAATGGCCTGTAATCTATGTCATGGTGAAGAATTTGTAATCTATATATATAAAAATGAATTGGCGTTCGTATATACCGTAAGATCTCCTGATCGGCTCAACCGATTTTAAATATTTTTTCTTTAATGTTTCCAATCTGTTTCATGTCTCATTTACCACATAAATTCTTATTTTTCTAATCTCAATTTAAAATTTGTTTAGCTAATACTCAATAACGGCTTAACCGATTTTCAAAATTTTTTCTTTTCTTTATTCTATCGGTCATAGTGTTTATTTATATAGAACAAAACATTTTCTAAATCTTCAATTTAATCATATATTAGATAAAGAAGTTTAGCTACCATATAAATTGTAGTCAGTTGAGATCACTGGTATTCTAACTGAAATGTTCCTGTAGGGAACTTAATGCCATACAGATTTTTTCCGTTTTATATTTAAAAATACAAATACATTCATTAAAAGGTATTTTTAGCTTCGGCACTAACCACGGTTAAGAATCTTGCTTAATTCACCTTATTTGGTAGATGTCTTAAACATTGTGGTGAATGGCCTGTAATCTATATCATGGTGAAGAATTAGTAATCTACATATATATATAAAAATGAATTGGCGTTCGTATATACCGTAAGATCTCCGGATCGGCTCAACCGATTTTAAATATTTTTTCTTTAATGTTTCCAATCTGTTTCATGTCTCATTTACCATATAAATTCTTTTTTTTCTAATCTCAATTTAAAAATTTTTTAGCTAATACTCAATAACGGCTTAACCGATTTTCAAATCGGACATAGTGTTTATTTATATAGAACAAAACATTTTCTAAATCTTCAATTTAATCATATATTAGCTAAAGAAGTTTAGCTACCATATAAATTTTGGTCAGTTGAGATCACTGGTATTCTAACTGAAATGTTCCTGTAGGGAACTTAATGCCATACAGATTTTTTCCGTTTTATATTTAAAAATACAAATGGTGAATTCCTTTTCGCTACTATTGCGAATGTTGAAAAAGTGAATGAATGAAAAGTTTTGATTGTGAATATAGGTTGTTATTCCGTCCTTTTTCATAATCTATGTTATGGTGAAGAAATTGTAATCTATATATATACTAGCAGACCCGACAGACGTTGTTCTGCCTGACCAGTGACTTGAGTTGAAATACATTTTCAACTATTTTTCTATTAATTTTTAACATTCCATTTATTGCAGTGCTTTAGTATATGCAATGTTTCCGGTTTTAACGTATTTGGTATAAACAAATAAATTTGTTGGATGTCCAACTTAAAAAACGAATCTTTTGAACTCAATGGCTATGACACAAACCATTATGCGCTGCTGAGCAGATGTGTAGTTAGTATTTATTTAATTATATCCTATATCTACCACTTAACGCCACTATTATGATTTTATGGAAATCCTATAATACTCTGGATATGTATAAACGGCAATAACAAACAAAAAATTAAGTGCTTTGATTAAGATTTAAGAACGTTAAAATGTCACTAAAGCAAATACATTCAGGGATATAACGAATTGAAATATTACTGAGCTGTGGTCTTAGAACTGACCACTTTTCCAAAAAATTTACAAATGTACATATGTATGTCGTACCCCACGAAGATTTTCACGTATTGGAAAAGTTTAAAACAGATCAACCATAAACTTTGGACATTATGGAAGTACAAACAAAGTACTGAATACAAAAAATGTGGGCGTGGCACCGCCCATTTTTCCAAAATTACATAAATCTTGAAAATCCGGAAATATTTCCCAAAATTTTCCCTCACACAAACCTTCTCTTATGCTATGTTTCCACCAAACCAAACACCGTGTTTGAAAGGGTTTGGGTTATGTAGAAATGTCAAGTTTTCCACTGATAGTTTGCCGGAAAATGGGTTTACACCCACTAAACAATTTATTATGATCGTCGTTCCGATTTAGTGGGTGTAAACCCATTTTCCGGTAAACTCTCAGTAGAAAACCTTGACATTTCTACATAACCATTTCTACATAACCCAAACCCTTTTAAACGCGGTGTTTGGTTTGGTGGAAACACCGCGTTACCAATTACGAAGAACTGAAAAAAAACTTGAGTCAAATCTGTCCAGCCGTTCTCATTTTTTTCCTATCATTTTTGAATTGATTAATATGAAATAAGAAATTAATAATATAATTATGTGATAATACTTACATGTACATATGTATATATTTTAATTAAATATTTTTGAACAATGAAGCAATTGTATAAAATACGAATAACGGGGTTTCACAAAATGCGTTCACTACAAAATATGTACATATGTACTATATGGATTTGATTTTTACTTATCCCTCAGCAACACGAAAACGTACATATGTGCATATGAATGTTAATTTTGTTTTTATTTAAAGCGTCATACATACATACATGTGTATGTATGTACGAAGCGAAGTACCGCTACCGAGCGCTCGCTTAACTTAAATCGATTCATTTGGTTGACAGCGAACAAACACAAACAGCTTTTTTTAGAAAAGGTGCTCCTATTGTTTAAACAATTTTGGTTAAATAATATATGAATCAACTATTTTTTTTGATGCAGAACGAAAGTAAATATTTCAAAGTTTAACTTCAAGTAAGTTTCATTCTAATCGGTGGATCCGTTTATGATTTGTGGCTGTGTAAACAAAAAAATTTATGGTTTTTTACCGATTTCCACTCCCCCTTGAGATATAAGGTATCCTATCTTTCAAGTTGGATCAAACTGTAGATGCTGTGCAAATTTTATTAAAATCGGTTGAGTAGTTTAGGAGCTCACCCTGATTGAACATGTGACACGTGATTTTTATATATTAAGATAAAAATGAATTGGCGTTCGTATATACCGTAAGATCTCCGGATCGGCTCAACCGATTTTAAATATTTTTTCTTTAATGTTTCCAATCTGTTTCATGTCTCATTTACCACATAAATTCTTTTTTTTCTAATCTCAATTTAAAATTTTTTTTAGCTAATACTCAATAACGGCTTAACCGATTTTCAAAATTTTTCCTTTTGTTTATTCTATCGGACATAGTGTTTATTTATATAGAACAAAACATTTTCTAAATCTTCAATTTAATCATATATTAGCTAAAGAAGTTTAGCTACCATATAAATTTTGGTCAGTTGAGATCACTGGTATTCTAACTGAAATGTTCCTGTAGGGAACTTAATGCCATACAGATTTTTTCCGTTTTATATTTAAAAATACAAATGGTGAATTCCTTTTCGCTACTATTGCGAATGTTGAAAAAGTGAATGAATGAAAAGTTTTGATTGTGAATATAGGTTGTTATTCCGTCCTTTTTCATAATCTATGTTATGGTGAAGAATTTGTAATCTATATATATAAAAATGAATTGGCGTTCGTATATACCGTAAGATCTCCGGATCGGCTCAACCGATTTTAAATATTTTTTCTTTAATGTTTCCCATCTGTTTCATGTCTCATTTACCACATAAATTCTTTTTTTTCTAATCCAATTTAAAATTTTTTTAGCTAATGCTCAGTAACGGCTTAACCGATTTTAAAAATTTTTCCTTTTCTTTATTCTATCGGACATAGTGTTTATTTATATAGAACAAAACATTTTCTAAATCTTCAATTTAATCATATATTAGCTAAAGAAGTTTAGCTACCATATAAATTTTGGTCAGTTGAGATCACTGGTATTCTAACTGAAATGTTCCTGTAGGGAACTTAATGCCATACAGATTTTTTCTGTTTTATATTTACAAATACAAATGGTGAATTCCTTTTCGCTACTATTGCGAATGTTGAAAAAGTGAATGAATGAAAAGTTTTGATTGTGAATATAGGTTGTTATTCCGTCCTTTTTCATAATCTATGTTATGGTGAAGAATTTGTAGTCTATATATGAAATGAATTGGCGTTCGTATATACCATAAGATCTCCGTATCGGCTCAACCGATTTTAAATATTTTTTCTTTAATGTTTCCAATCTGTTTCATGTCTCATTTACCACATAAATTTTTTTTTTTCTAATCTCAATTTAAAATTTTTTTAGCTAATACTCAATAACGGCTTAACCGATTTTAAAAATTTTTCCTTTTATTTATTCTATCGGACATAGTGTTTATTTACATAGAACAAAACATTTTCTAAATCTTCAATTTAATCATATATTAGCTAAAGAAGTTTAGCTACCATATAAATTGTGGTCAGTTGAGATCACTGGTATTCTAACTGAAATGTTCCTGTAGGGAAGACAACAACCAAAAGTTTTGATTGTGATTATAGATTTTTATTCCGTAATTTTTCCAAATGGTGAATTCCTTTTCGCTACCTTATTACGGTGGATGCCTCAAACATTGTGGTGAATGGCCTGTAATCTATATCATGGTGAAGAAGTTGTAATCTATATATGTATATAAAAATGAATTGGCGTTCGTATATACCGTAAGATCTCCGGATCGGCTCAACCGATTTTAAATATTTTTTCTTTAATGTTTCCAATCTGTTTCATGTCTTATTTACCACATAAATTATTTTTTTTCTAATCTCAATTTAAAATTTTTTTAGCTAATACTCAATAACGGCTTAACCGATTTTCAAAATTTTTCCTTTTATTTATTCTATCGGACATAGTGTTTATTTATATAGAACAAAACATTTTCTAAATCTTCAATTTAATCATATATTAGCTAAAGAAGTTTAGCTACCATATAGATTGTGGTCAGTTGAGATCACTGGTATTCTAACTGAAATGTTCCTGTAGGGAACTTAATGCCATACAGATTTTTTCCGTTTTATATTTAAAAATACAAATACATTCATTAAAAGGTATTTTTAGCTTCGGCACTAACCACGGTTAAGAATCTTGCTTAATTCACCTTATTTGGTAGATGTCTTAAATATTGTGGTGAATGGCCTGTAATCTATGTCATGGTGAAGAATTTGTAATCTATATATATAAAAATGAATTGGCGTTCGTATATACCGTAAGATCTCCTGATCGGCTCAACCGATTTTAAATATTTTTTCTTTAATGTTTCCAATCTGTTTCATGTCTCATTTACCACATAAATTCTTATTTTTCTAATCTCAATTTAAAATTTGTTTAGCTAATACTCAATAACGGCTTAACCGATTTTCAAAATTTTTTCTTTTCTTTATTCTATCGGTCATAGTGTTTATTTATATAGAACAAAACATTTTCTAAATCTTCAATTTAATCATATATTAGATAAAGAAGTTTAGCTACCATATAAATTGTAGTCAGTTGAGATCACTGGTATTCTAACTGAAATGTTCCTGTAGGGAACTTAATGCCATACAGATTTTTTCCGTTTTATATTTAAAAATACAAATACATTCATTAAAAGGTATTTTTAGCTTCGGCACTAACCACGGTTAAGAATCTTGCTTAATTCACCTTATTTGGTAGATGTCTTAAATATTGTGGTGAATGGCCTGTAATCTATGTCATGGTGAAGAATTTGTAATCTATATATATAAAAATGAATTGGCGTTCGTATATACCGTAAGATCTCCTGATCGGCTCAACCGATTTTAAATATTTTTTCTTTAATGTTTCCAATCTGTTTCATGTCTCATTTACCACATAAATTCTTATTTTTCTAATCTCAATTTAAAATTTGTTTAGCTAATACTCAATAACGGCTTAACCGATTTTCAAAATTTTTTCTTTTCTTTATTCTATCGGTCATAGTGTTTATTTATATAGAACAAAACATTTTCTAAATCTTCAATTTAATCATATATTAGCTAAAGAAGTTTAGCTACCATATAAATTTTGGTCAGTTGAGATCACTGGTATTCTAACTGAAATGTTCCTGTAGGGAACTTAATGCCATACAGATTTTTTCTGTTTTATATTTAAAAATACAAATGGTGAATTCCTTTTCGCTACTATTGCGAATGTTGAAAAAGTGAATGAATGAAAAGTTTTGATTGTGAATATAGGTTGTTATTCCGTCCTTTTTCATAATCTATGTTATGGTGAAGAATTTGTAGTCTATATATGAAAGGAATTGGCGTTCGTATATACCATAAGATCTCCGTATCGGCTCAACCGATTTTAAATATTTTTTCTTTAATGTTTCCAATCTGTTTCATGTCTCATTTACCACATAAATTTTTTTTTTTTCTAATCTCAATTTAAAATTTTTTTAGCTAATACTCAATAACGGCTTAACCGATTTTAAAAATTTTTCCTTTTATTTATTCTATCGGACATAGTGTTTATTTACATAGAACAAAACATTTTCTAAATCTTCAATTTAATCATATATTAGCTAAAGAAGTTTAGCTAACATATAAATTGTGGTCAGTTGAGATCACTGGTATTCTAACTGAAATGTTCCTGTAGGGAAGACAACAACCAAAAGTTTTGATTGTGATTATAGATTTTTATTCCGTAATTTTTCCAAATGGTGAATTCCTTTTCGCTACCTTATTACGGTGGATGCCTCAAACATTGTGGTGAATGGCCTGTAATCTATATCATGGTGAAGAAGTTGTAATCTATATATGTATATAAAAATGAATTGGCGTTCGTATATACCGTAAGATCTCCGGATCGGCTCAACCGATTTTAAATATTTTTTCTTTAATGTTTCCAATCTGTTTCATGTCTTATTTACCACATAAATTATTTTTTTTCTAATCTCAATTTAAAATTTTTTTAGCTAATACTCAATAACGGCTTAACCGATTTTCAAAATTTTTCCTTTTATTTATTCTATCGGACATAGTGTTTATTTATATAGAACAAAACATTTTCTAAATCTTCAATTTAATCATATATTAGCTAAAGAAGTTTAGCTACCATATAGATTGTGGTCAGTTGAGATCACTGGTATTCTAACTGAAATGTTCCTGTAGGGAACTTAATGCCATACAGATTTTTTCCGTTTTATATTTAAAAATACAAATACATTCATTAAAAGGTATTTTTAGCTTCGGCACTAACCACGGTTAAGAATCTTGCTTAATTCACCTTATTTGGTAGATGTCTTAAATATTGTGGTGAATGGCCTGTAATCTATGTCATGGTGAAGAATTTGTAATCTATATATATAAAAATGAATTGGCGTTCGTATATACCGTAAGATCTCCTGATCGGCTCAACCGATTTTAAATATTTTTTCTTTAATGTTTCCAATCTGTTTCATGTCTCATTTACCACATAAATTCTTATTTTTCTAATCTCAATTTAAAATTTGTTTAGCTAATACTCAATAACGGCTTAACCGATTTTCAAAATTTTTTCTTTTCTTTATTCTATCGGTCATAGTGTTTATTTATATAGAACAAAACATTTTCTAAATCTTCAATTTAATCATATATTAGATAAAGAAGTTTAGCTACCATATAAATTGTAGTCAGTTGAGATCACTGGTATTCTAACTGAAATGTTCCTGTAGGGAACTTAATGCCATACAGATTTTTTCCGTTTTATATTTAAAAATACAAATACATTCATTAAAAGGTATTTTTAGCTTCGGCACTAACCACGGTTAAGAATCTTGCTTAATTCACCTTATTTGGTAGATGTCTTAAACATTGTGGTGAATGGCCTGTAATCTATATCATGGTGAAGAATTAGTAATCTACATATATATATAAAAATGAATTGGCGTTCGTATATACCGTAAGATCTCCGGATCGGCTCAACCGATTTTAAATATTTTTTCTTTAATGTTTCCAATCTGTTTCATGTCTCATTTACCATATAAATTCTTTTTTTTCTAATCTCAATTTAAAAATTTTTTAGCTAATACTCAATAACGGCTTAACCGATTTTCAAATCGGACATAGTGTTTATTTATATAGAACAAAACATTTTCTAAATCTTCAATTTAATCATATATTAGCTAAAGAAGTTTAGCTACCATATAAATTTTGGTCAGTTGAGATCACTGGTATTCTAACTGAAATGTTCCTGTAGGGAACTTAATGCCATACAGATTTTTTCCGTTTTATATTTAAAAATACAAATGGTGAATTCCTTTTCGCTACTATTGCGAATGTTGAAAAAGTGAATGAATGAAAAGTTTTGATTGTGAATATAGGTTGTTATTCCGTCCTTTTTCATAATCTATGTTATGGTGAAGAAATTGTAATCTATATATATACTAGCAGACCCGACAGACGTTGTTCTGCCTGACCAGTGACTTGAGTTGAAATACATTTTCAACTATTTTTCTATTAATTTTTAACATTCCATTTATTGCAGTGCTTTAGTATATGCAATGTTTCCGGTTTTAACGTATTTGGTATAAACAAATAAATTTGTTGGATGTCCAACTTAAAAAACGAATCTTTTGAACTCAATGGCTATGACACAAACCATTATGCGCTGCTGAGCAGATGTGTAGTTAGTATTTATTTAATTATATCCTATATCTACCACTTAACGCCACTATTATGATTTTATGGAAATCCTATAATACTCTGGATATGTATAAACGGCAATAACAAACAAAAAATTAAGTGCTTTGATTAAGATTTAAGAACGTTAAAATGTCACTAAAGCAAATACATTCAGGGATATAACGAATTGAAATATTACTGAGCTGTGGTCTTAGAACTGACCACTTTTCCAAAAAATTTACAAATGTACATATGTATGTCGTACCCCACGAAGATTTTCACGTATTGGAAAAGTTTAAAACAGATCAACCATAAACTTTGGACATTATGGAAGTACAAACAAAGTACTGAATACAAAAAATGTGGGCGTGGCACCGCCCATTTTTCCAAAATTACATAAATCTTGAAAATCCGGAAATATTTCCCAAAATTTTCCCTCACACAAACCTTCTCTTATGCTATGTTTCCACCAAACCAAACACCGTGTTTGAAAGGGTTTGGGTTATGTAGAAATGTCAAGTTTTCCACTGATAGTTTGCCGGAAAATGGGTTTACACCCACTAAACAATTTATTATGATCGTCGTTCCGATTTAGTGGGTGTAAACCCATTTTCCGGTAAACTCTCAGTAGAAAACCTTGACATTTCTACATAACCATTTCTACATAACCCAAACCCTTTTAAACGCGGTGTTTGGTTTGGTGGAAACACCGCGTTACCAATTACGAAGAACTGAAAAAAAACTTGAGTCAAATCTGTCCAGCCGTTCTCATTTTTTTCCTATCATTTTTGAATTGATTAATATGAAATAAGAAATTAATAATATAATTATGTGATAATACTTACATGTACATATGTATATATTTTAATTAAATATTTTTGAACAATGAAGCAATTGTATAAAATACGAATAACGGGGTTTCACAAAATGCGTTCACTACAAAATATGTACATATGTACTATATGGATTTGATTTTTACTTATCCCTCAGCAACACGAAAACGTACATATGTGCATATGAATGTTAATTTTGTTTTTATTTAAAGCGTCATACATACATACATATGTATGTATGTACGAAGCGAAGTACCGCTACCGAGCGCTCGCTTAACTTAAATCGATTCATTTGGTTGACAGCGAACAAACACAAACAGCTTTTTTTAGAAAAGGTGCTCCTATTGTTTAAACAATTTTGGTTAAATAATATATGAATCAACTATTTTTTTTGATGCAGAACGAAAGTAAATATTTCAAAGTTTAACATCAAGTAAGTTTCATTCTAATCGGTGGATCCGTTTATGATTTGTGGCTGTGTAAACAAAAAAATTTATGGTTTTTTACCGATTTCCACTCCCCCTTGAGATATAAGGTATCCTATCTTTCAAGTTGGATCAAACTGTAGATGCTGTGCAAATTTTATTAAAATCGGTTGAGTAGTTTAGGAGCTCACCCTGATTGAACATGTGACACGTGATTTTTATATATTAAGATAAAAATGAATTGGCGTTCGTATATACCGTAAGATCTCCGGATCGGCTCAACCGATTTTAAATATTTTTTCTTTAATGTTTCCAATCTGTTTCATGTCTCATTTACCACATAAATTCTTTTTTTTCTAATCTCAATTTAAAATTTTTTTTAGCTAATACTCAATAACGGCTTAACCGATTTTCAAAATTTTTCCTTTTGTTTATTCTATCGGACATAGTGTTTATTTATATAGAACAAAACATTTTCTAAATCTTCAATTTAATCATATATTAGCTAAAGAAGTTTAGCTACCATATAAATTTTGGTCAGTTGAGATCACTGGTATTCTAACTGAAATGTTCCTGTAGGGAACTTAATGCCATACAGATTTTTTCCGTTTTATATTGAAAAATACAAATGGTGAAATCCTTTTCGCTACTATTGCGAATGTTGAAAAAGTGAATGAATGAAAAGTTTTGATTGTGAATATAGGTTGTTATTCCGTCCCTTTTCATAATCTATGTTATGGTGAAGAATTTGTAATCTATATATATAAAAATGAATTGGCGTTCGTATATACCGTAAGATCTCCGGATCGGCTCAACCGATTTTAAATATTTTTTCTTTAATGTTTCCAATCTGTTTCATGTCTCATTTACCACATAAATTCTTTTTTTTCTAATCCAATTTAAAATTTTTTTAGCTAATGCTCAGTAACGGCTTAACCGATTTTAAAAATTGTTCCTTTGCTTTATTCTATCGGACATAGTGTTTATTTATATAGAACAAAACATTTTCTAAATCTTCAATTTAATCATATATTAGCTAAAGAAGTTTAGCTACCATATAAATTGTGGACAGTTGAGATCACTGGTATTCTAACTGAAATGTTCCTGTAGGGAACTTAATGCCATACAGATTTTTTCCGTTTTATATTTAAAAATACAAATACATTCATTAAAAGGTATTTTTAGCTTCGGCACTAACCACGGTTAAAAATCTTGCTTAATTCACCTTATTTGGTAGATGTCTTAAATATTGTGGTGAATGGCCTGAACTTTGCGCCGTTCACCTTATTTGCGGTGGATGGCTCAAACATTGTGGTGAATGGCCTGTAATCTATATCATGGTGAAGAATTAGTAATCTATATATATATAAATGAATTGGCGTTCGTATATACCGTAAGATCTCGGGATCGGTGAATTCCTTTTCGCTACTATTGCGAATGTTGAAAAAGTGAATGAATGAAAAGTTTTGATTGTGAATATAGGTTGTTATTCCGTCCTTTTTCATAATCTATGTTATGGTGAAGAATTTGTAATCTATATATATAAAAATGAATTGGCGTTCGTATATACCGTAAGATCTCCGGATCGGCTCAACCGATTTTAAATATTTTTTCTTTAATGTTTCCAATCTGTTTCATGTCTCATTTACCACATAAATTCTTTTTTTTCTAATCTCAATTTAAAATTTTTTTAGCTAATACTCAATAACGGCTTAACCGATTTTCAAAATTTTTCCTTTTGTTTATTCTATCGGACATAGTGTTTATTTATATAGAACAAAACATTTTCTAAATCTTCAATTTAATCATATATTAGCTAAAGAAGTTTAGCTACCATATAAATTTTGGTCAGTTGAGATCACTGGTATTCTAACTGAAATGTTCCTGTAGGGAACTTAATGCCATACAGATTTTTTCCGTTTTATATTGAAAAATACAAATGGTGAATTCCTTTTCGCTACTATTGCGAATGTTGAAAAAGTGAATGAATGAAAAGTTTTGATTGTGAATATAGGTTGTTATTCCGTCCTTTTTCATAATCTATGTTATGGTGAAGAATTTGTAATCTATATATATAAAAATGAATTGGCGTTCGTATATACCGTAAGATCTCCGGATCGGCTCAACCGATTTTAAATATTTTTTCTTTAATGTTTCCAATCTGTTTCCAATCTGTTTCATGTCTCATTTACCACATAAATTCTTTTTTTTCTAATCCAATTTAAAATTTTTTTAGCTAATGCTCAGTAACGGCTTAACCGATTTTAAAAATTTTTCCTTTTCTTTATTCTATCGGACATAGTGTTTATTTATATAGAACAAAACATTTTCTAAATCTTCAATTTAATCATATATTAGCTAAAGAAGTTTAGCTACCATATAAATTGTGGACAGTTGAGATCACTGGTATTCTAACTGAAATGTTCCTGTAGGGAACTTAATGCCATACAGATTTTTTCCGTTTTATATTTAAAAATACAAATACATTCATTAAAAGGTATTTTTAGCTTCGGCACTAACCACGGTTAAAAATCTTGCTTAATTCACCTTATTTGGTAGATGTCTTAAATATTGTGGTGAATGGCCTGAACTTTGCGCCGTTCACCTTATTTGCGGTGGATGGCTCAAACATTGTGGTGAATGGCCTGTAATCTATATCATGGTGAAGAATTAGTAATCTATATATATAAAAATGAATTGGCGCTCGTATATACCGTAAGATCTCCGGATCGGCTCAACCGATTTTAAATATTTTTTCTTTAATGTTTCCAATCTGTTTCATGTCTCATTTACCACATAAATTCTTTTTTTTCTAATCTCAATTTAAAAATTTTTTAGCTAATACTCAATAACGGCTTAACCGATTTTCAAAATTTTTCCTTTTCTTTATTCTATCGGACATAGTGTTTATTTATATAGAACAAAACATTTTCTAAATCTTCAATTTAATCATATATTAGCTAAAGAAGTTTAGCTACCATATAAATTTTGGTCAGTTGAGATCACTGGTATTCTAACTGAAATGTTCCTGTAGGGAACTTAATGCCATACAGATTTTTTCTGTTTTATATTTAAAAATACAAATGGTGAATTCCTTTTCGCTACTATTGCGAATGTTGAAAAAGTGAATGAATGAAAAGTTTTGATTGTGAATATAGGTTGTTATTCCGTCCTTTTTCATAATCTATGTTATGGTGAAGAATTTGTAGTCTATATATGAAATGAATTGGCGTTCGTATATACCATAAGATCTCCGTATCGGCTCAACCGATTTTAAATATTTTTTCTTTAATGTTTCCAATCTGTTTCATGTCTCATTTACCACATAAATTTTTTTTTTTCTAATCTCAATTTAAAATTTTTTTAGCTAATACTCAATAACGGCTTAACCGATTTTAAAAATTTTTCCTTTTTTTTATTCTATCGGACATAGTGTTTATTTACATAGAACAAAACATTTTCTAAATCTTCAATTTAATCATATATTAGCTAAAGAAGTTTAGCTACCATATAAATTGTGGTCAGTTGAGATCACTGGTATTCTAACTGAAATGTTCCTGTAGGGAAGACAACAACCAAAAGTTTTGATTGTGATTATAGATTTTTATTCCGTAATTTTTCCAAATGGTGAATTCCTTTTCGCTACCTTATTACGGTGGATGCCTCAAACATTGTGGTGAATGGCCTGTAATCTATATCATGGTGAAGAAGTTGTAATCTATATATGTATATAAAAATGAATTGGCGTTCGTATATACCGTAAGATCTCCGGATCGGCTCAACCGATTTTAAATATTTTTTCTTTAATGTTTCCAATCTGTTTCATGTCTTATTTACCACATAAATTATTTTTTTTCTAATCTCAATTTAAAATTTTTTTAGCTAATACTCAATAACGGCTTAACCGATTTTCAAAATTTTTCCTTTTATTTATTCTATCGGACATAGTGTTTATTTATATAGAACAAAACATTTTCTAAATCTTCAATTTAATCATATATTAGCTAAAGAAGTTTAGCTACCATATAGATTGTGGTCAGTTGAGATCACTGGTATTCTAACTGAAATGTTCCTGTAGGGAACTTAATGCCATACAGATTTTTTCCGTTTTATATTTAAAAATACAAATACATTCATTAAAAGGTATTTTTAGCTTCGGCACTAACCACGGTTAAGAATCTTGCTTAATTCACCTTATTTGGTAGATGTCTTAAATATTGTGGTGAATGGCCTGTAATCTATATCATGGTGAAGAATTTGTAATCTATATATATAAAAATGAATTGGCGTTCGTATATACCGTAAGATCTCCTGATCGGCTCAACCGATTTTAAATATTTTTTCTTTAATGTTTCCAATCTGTTTCATGTCTCATTTACCACATAAATTCTTATTTTTCTAATCTCAATTTAAAATTTGTTTAGCTAATACTCAATAACGGCTTAACCGATTTTCAAAATTTTTTCTTTTCTTTATTCTATCGGTCATAGTGTTTATTTATATAGAACAAAACATTTTCTAAATCTTCAATTTAATCATATATTAGATAAAGAAGTTTAGCTACCATATAAATTGTAGTCAGTTGAGATCACTGGTATTCTAACTGAAATGTTCCTGTAGGGAACTTAATGCCATACAGATTTTTTCCGTTTTATATTTAAAAATACAAATACATTCATTAAAAGGTATTTTTAGCTTCGGCACTAACCACGGTTAAGAATCTTGCTTAATTCACCTTATTTGGTAGATGTCTTAAACATTGTGGTGAATGGCCTGTAATCTATATCATGGTGAAGAATTAGTAATCTACATATATATATAAAAATGAATTGGCGTTCGTATATACCGTAAGATCTCCGGATCGGCTCAACCGATTTTAAATATTTTTTCTTTAATGTTTCCAATCTGTTTCATGTCTCATTTACCATATAAATTCTTTTTTTTCTAATCTCAATTTAAAAATTTTTTAGCTAATACTCAATAACGGCTTAACCGATTTTCAAATCGGACATAGTGTTTATTTATATAGAACAAAACATTTTCTAAATCTTCAATTTAATCATATATTAGCTAAAGAAGTTTAGCTACCATATAAATTTTGGTCAGTTGAGATCACTGGTATTCTAACTGAAATGTTCCTGTAGGGAACTTAATGCCATACAGATTTTTTCCGTTTTATATTTAAAAATACAAATGGTGAATTCCTTTTCGCTACTATTGCGAATGTTGAAAAAGTGAATGAATGAAAAGTTTTGATTGTGAATATAGGTTGTTATTCCGTCCTTTTTCATAATCTATGTTATGGTGAAGAAATTGTAATCTATATATATACTAGCAGACCCGACAGACGTTGTTCTGCCTGACCAGTGACTTCCCTAGAAATACATTTTCAACTATTTTTCTATTAATTTTTAACATTCCATTTATTGCAGTGCTTTAGTATATGCAATGTTTCCGGTTTTAACGTATTTGGTATAAACAAATAAATTTGTTGGATGTCCAACTTAAAAAACGAATCTTTTGAACTCAATGGCTATGACACAAACCATTATGCGCTGCTGAGCAGATGTGTAGTTAGTATTTATTTAATTATATCCTATATCTACCACTTAACGCCACTATTATGATTTTATGGAAATCCTATAATACTCTGGATATGTATAAACGGCAATAACAAACAAAAAATTAAGTGCTTTGATTAAGATTTAAGAACGTTAAAATGTCACTAAAGCAAATACATTCAGGGATATAACGAATTGAAATATTACTGAGCTGTGGTCTTAGAACTGACCACTTTTCCAAAAAATTTACAAATGTACATATGTATGTCGTACCCCACGAAGATTTTCACGTATTGGAAAAGTTTAAAACAGATCAACCATAAACTTTGGACATTATGGAAGTACAAACAAAGTACTGAATACAAAAAATGTGGGCGTGGCACCGCCCATTTTTCCAAAATTACATAAATCTTGAAAATCCGGAAATATTTCCCAAAATTTTCCCTCACACAAACCTTCTCTTATGCTATGTTTCCACCAAACCAAACACCGTGTTTAAAAGGGTTTGGGTTATGTAGAAATGTCAAGTTTTCCACTGATAGTTTGCCGGAAAATGGGTTTACACCCACTAAACAATTTATTATGATCGTCGTTCCGATTTAGTGGGTGTAAACCCATTTTCCGGTAAACTCTCAGTAGAAAACCTTGACATTTCTACATAACCATTTCTACATAACCCAAACCCTTTTAAACGCGGTGTTTGGTTTGGTGGAAACACCGCGTTACCAATTACGAAGAACTGAAAAAAAACTTGAGTCAAATCTGTCCAGCCGTTCTCATTTTTTTCCTATCATTTTTGAATTGATTAATATGAAATAAGAAATTAATAATATAATTATGTGATAATACTTACATGTACATATGTATATATTTTAATTAAATATTTTTGAACAATGAAGCAATTGTATAAAATACGAATAACGGGGTTTCACAAAATGCGTTCACTACAAAATATGTACATATGTACTATATGGATTTGATTTTTACTTATCCCTCAGCAACACGAAAACGTACATATGTGCATATGAATGTTAATTTTGTTTTTATTTAAAGCGTCATACATACATACATATGTATGTATGTACGAAGCGAAGTACCGCTACCGAGCGCTCGCTTAACTTAAATCGATTCATTTGGTTGACAGCGAACAAACACAAACAGCTTTTTTTAGAAAAGGTGCTCCTATTGTTTAAACAATTTTGGTTAAATAATATATGAATCAACTATTTTTTTTGATGCAGAACGAAAGTAAATATTTCAAAGTTTAACTTCAAGTAAGTTTCATTCTAATCGGTGGATCCGTTTATGATTTGTGGCTGTGTAAACAAAAAAATTTATGGTTTTTTACCGATTTCCACTCCCCCTTGAGATATAAGGTATCCTATCTTTCAAGTTGGATCAAACTGTAGATGCTGTGCAAATTTTATTAAAATCGGTTGAGTAGTTTAGGAGCTCACCCTGATTGAACATGTGACACGTGATTTTTATATATTAAGATAAAAATGAATTGGCGTTCGTATATACCGTAAGATCTCCGGATCGGCTCAACCGATTTTAAATATTTTTTCTTTAATGTTTCCAATCTGTTTCATGTCTCATTTACCACATAAATTCTTTTTTTTCTAATCTCAATTTAAAATTTTTTTAGCTAATACTCAATAACGGCTTAACCGATTTTCAAAATTTTTCCTTTTGTTTATTCTATCGGACATAGTGTTTATTTATATAGAACAAAACATTTTCTAAATCTTCAATTTAATCATATATTAGCTAAAGAAGTTTAGCTACCATATAAATTTTGGTCAGTTGAGATCACTGGTATTCTAACTGAAATGTTCCTGTAGGGAACTTAATGCCATACAGATTTTTTCCGTTTTATATTGAAAAATACAAATGGTGAATTCCTTTTCGCTACTATTGCGAATGTTGAAAAAGTGAATGAATGAAAAGTTTTGATTGTGAATATAGGTTGTTATTCCGTCCTTTTTCATAATCTATGTTATGGTGAAGAATTTGTAATCTATATATATAAAAATGAATTGGCGTTCGTATATACCGTAAGATCTCCGGATCGGCTCAACCGATTTTAAATATTTTTTCTTTAATGTTTCCAATCTGTTTCATGTCTCATTTACCACATAAATTCTTTTTTTTCTAATCCAATTTAAAATTTTTTTAGCTAATGCTCAGTAACGGCTTAACCGATTTTAAAAATTTTTCCTTTTCTTTATTCTATCGGACATAGTGTTTATTTATATAGAACAAAACATTTTCTAAATCTTCAATTTAATCATATATTAGCTAAAGAAGTTTAGCTACCATATAAATTGTGGACAGTTGAGATCACTGGTATTCTAACTGAAATGTTCCTGTAGGGAACTTAATGCCATACAGATTTTTTCCGTTTTATATTTAAAAATACAAATACATTCATTTAAAGGTATTTTTAGCTTCGGCACTAACCACGGTTAAAAATCTTGCTTAATTCACCTTATTTGGTAGATGTCTTAAATATTGTGGTGAATGGCCTGAACTTTGCGCCGTTCACCTTATTTGCGGTGGATGGCTCAAACATTGTGGTGAATGGCCTGTAATCTATATCATGGTGAAGAATTAGTAATCTATATATATATAAATGAATTGGCGTTCGTATATACCGTAAGATCTCCGGATCGGTGAATTCCTTTTCGCTACTATTGCGAATGTTGAAAAAGTGAATGAATGAAAAGTTTTGATTGTGAATATAGGTTGTTATTCCGTCCTTTTTCATAATCTATGTTATGGTGAAGAATTTGTAATCTATATATATAAAAATGAATTGGCGTTCGTATATACCGTAAGATCTCCGGATCGGCTCAACCGATTTTAAATATTTTTTCTTTAATGTTTCCAATCTGTTTCATGTCTCATTTACCACATAAATTCTTTTTTTTCTAATCTCAATTTAAAATTTTTTTAGCTAATACTCAATAACGGCTTAACCGATTTTCAAAATTTTTCCTTTTGTTTATTCTATCGGACATAGTGTTTATTTATATAGAACAAAACATTTTCTAAATCTTCAATTTAATCATATATTAGCTAAAGAAGTTTAGCTACCATATAAATTTTGGTCAGTTGAGATCACTGGTATTCTAACTGAAATGTTCCTGTAGGGAACTTAATGCCATACAGATTTTTTCCGTTTTATATTGAAAAATACAAATGGTGAATTCCTTTTCGCTACTATTGCGAATGTTGAAAAAGTGAATGAATGAAAAGTTTTGATTGTGAATATAGGTTGTTATTCCGTCCTTTTTCATAATCTATGTTATGGTGAAGAATTTGTAATCTATATATATAAAAATGAATTGGCGTTCGTATATACCGTAAGATCTCCGGATCGGCTCAACCGATTTTAAATATTTTTTCTTTAATGTTTCCAATCTGTTTCATGTCTCATTTACCACATAAATTCTTTTTTTTCTAATCCAATTTAAAATTTTTTTAGCTAATGCTCAGTAACGGCTTAACCGATTTTAAAAATTTTTCCCTTTCTTTATTCTATCGGACATAGTGTTTATTTATATAGAACAAAACATTTTCTAAATCTTCAATTTAATCATATATTAGCTAAAGAAGTTTAGCTACCATATAAATTGTGGACAGTTGAGATCACTGGTATTCTAACTGAAATGTTCCTGTAGGGAACTTAATGCCATACAGATTTTTTCCGTTTTATATTTAAAAATACAAATACATTCATTAAAAGGTATTTTTAGCTTCGGCACTAACCACGGTTAAAAATCTTGCTTAATTCACCTTATTTGGTAGATGTCTTAAATATTGTGGTGAATGGCCTGAACTTTGCGCCGTTCACCTTATTTGCGGTGGATGGCTCAAACATTGTGGTGAATGGCCTGTAATCTATATCATGGTGAAGAATTAGTAATCTATATATATATAAATGAATTGGCGTTCGTATATACCGTAAGATCTCCGGATCGGTGAATTCCTTTTCGCTACTATTGCGAATGTTGAAAAAGTGAATGAATGAAAAGTTTTGATTGTGAATATAGGTTGTTATTCCGTCCTTTTTCATAATCTATGTTATGGTGAAGAATTTGTAATCTATATATATAAAAATGAATTGGCGTTCGTATATACCGTAAGATCTCCGGATCGGCTCAACCGATTTTAAATATTTTTTCTTTAATGTTTCCAATCTGTTTCATGTCTCATTTACCACATAAATTCTTTTTTTTCTAATCTCAATTTAAATTTTTTTTAGCTAATACTCAATAACGGCTTAACCGATTTTCAAAATTTTTCCTTTTCTTTATTCTATCGGACATAGTGTTTATTTATATAGAACAAAACATTTTCTAAATCTTCAATTTAATCATATATTAGCTAAAGAAATTTAGCTACCATATAAATTTTGGTCAGTTGAGATCACTGGTATTCTAACTGAAATGTTCCTGTAGGGAACTTAATGCCATACAGATTTTTTCCGTTTTATATTTAAAAATACAAATGGTGAATTCCTTTTCGCTACTATTGCGAATGTTGAAAAAGTGAATGAATGAAAAGTTTTGATTGTGAATATAGGTTGTTATTCCGTCCTTTTTCATAATCTATGTTATGGTGAAGAATTTGTAATCTATATATGAAATGAATTGGCGTGCGTATATACCATAAGATCTCCGTATCGGCTCAACCGATTTTAAATATTTTTTATTTAATGTTTCCAATCTGTTTCTTGTCTCATTTACCACATATATTTTTTTTTTTCTAATCTCAATTTAAAATTTTTTTAGCTAATACTCAATAACGGCTTAACCGATTTAGAAAATTTTGTCTTTTCTTTATTCTATCGGACATAGTGTTTATTTATATAGAACAAAATATTTTCTAAATCCTCAATTTAATCATATATTAACTAAAGAAGTTTAGCTACCATATAAATTGTAGTCAGTTGAGATCACTGGTATTCTAACTGAAATGTTCCTGTAGGGAAGACAACAACCAAAAGTTTTGATTGTGATTATAGATTTTTATTCCGTAATTTTTCCAAATGGTGAATTCCTTTTCGCTACCTTATTGCGGTAGATGCCTCAAACATTGTGGTGAATGGCCTGTAATCTATATCATGGTGAAGAAGTTGTAATCTATATATATAAAAATGAATTGGCGTTCGTATATATCGTAAGATCTCCGGATCGGCTCAACCGATTTTAAATATTTTTTCTTTAATGTTTCCAATCTGTTTCATGTCTTATTTACCACATAAATTCTTTTTTTTCTAATCTCAATTTAAAATTTTTTAGCTAATACTCAATAACGGCTTAACCGATTTACAAAATTTTTCCTTTTATTTATTCTATCGGACATAGTGTTTATTTATATAGAACAAAACATTTTCTAAATCTTCAATTTAATCATATATTAGCTAAAGAAGTTTAGCTACCATATAAATTGTGGTCAATTGAGATCACTGGTATTCTAACTGAAATGTTCCTGTAGGGAACTTAATGCCACACAGATTTTTTCCGTTTTATATTTAAAAATACAAATACATTCATTAAAAGGTATTTTTAGCTTCGGCACTAACCACGGTTAAGAATCTTGCTAATTCACCTTATTTGGTAGATGTCTTAAACATTGTATATATATAAAAATGAATTGGCGTTCGTATATACCGTAAGATCTCCGGATCGGCTCAACCGATTTTAAATATTTTTTCTTTAATGTTTCCAATCTCTTTCATGTCTCATTTACCATATAAATTCTTTTTTTTCTAATCTCAATTTAAAAATTTTTTAGCTAATACTCAATAACGGCTTAACCGATTTTCAAATCGGACATAGTGTTTATTTATATAGAACAAAACATTTTCTAAATCTTCAATTTAATCATATATTAGCTAAAGAAGTTTAGCTACCATATAAATTTTGGTCAGTTGAGATCACTGGTATTCTAACTGAAATGTTCCTGTAGGGAACTTAATGCCATACAGATTTTTTCCGTTTCATATTGAAAAATACAAATGGTGAATTCCTTTTCGCTACTATTGCGAATGTTGAAAAAGTGAATGAATGAAAAGTTTTGATTGTGAATATAGGTTGTTATTCCGTCCTTTTTCATAATCTATGTTATGGTGAAGAATTTGTAATCTATATATATAAAAATGAATTGGCGTTCGTATATACCGTAATATCTCCGGATCGGCTCAACCGATTTTAAATATTTTTTCTTTAATGTTTCCAATCTGTTTCATGTCTCATTTACCACATAAATTCTTTTTTTTCTAATCCAATTTAAAATTTTTTTAGCTAATACTCAGTAACGGCTTAACCGATTTTAAAAATTTTTCCTTTTCTTTATTCTATCTGACATAGTGTTTATTTATATAGAACAAAACATTTTCTAAATCTTCAATTTAATCATATATTAGCTAAAGAAGTTTAGCTACCATATAAATTGTGGACAGTTGAGATCACTGGTATTCTAACTGAAATGTTCCTGTAGGGAACTTAATGCCATACAGATTTTTTCCGTTTTATATTTAAAAATACAAATACATTCATTAAAAGGTATTTTTAGCTTCGGCACTAACCACGGTTAAAAATCTTGCTTAATTCACCTTATTTGGTAGATGTCTTAAATATTGTGGTGAATGGCCTGAACTTTGCGCCGTTCACCTTATTTGCGGTGGATGGCTCAAACATTGTGGTGAATGGCCTGTAATCTATATCATGGTGAAGAATTAGTAATCTATATATATATAAATGAATTGGCGTTCGTATATACCGTAAGATCTCCGGATCGGCTCAACCGATTTTAAATATTTTTTCTTTAATGTTTCCAATCTGTTTCATGTCTTATTTACCACATAAATTATCTTTTTTCTAATCTCAATTTAAAATTTTTTTAGCTAATACTCAATAACGGCTTAACCGATTTTCAAAATTTTTCCTTTTATTTATTCTATCGGACATAGTGTTTATTTATATAGAACAAAACATTTTCTAAATCTTCAATTTAATCATATATTAGCTAAAGAAGTTTAGCTACCATATAAATTGTGGTCAGTTGAGATCACTGGTATTCTAACTGAAATGTTCCTGTAGGGAACTTAATGCCATACAGATTTTTTCCGTTTTATATTTAAAAATACAAATACATTCATTAAAAGGTATTTTTAGCTTCGGCACTAACCACGGTTAAGAATCTTGCTTAATTCACCTTATTTGGTAGATGTCTTAAATATTGTGGTGAATGGCCTGAACTTTTCGCCGTTCACCTTATTTGCGGTGGATGGCCCAAACATTGTGGTGAATGGCCTGTAATCTATATCATGGTGAAGAATTTGTAATCTATATATATAAAAATGAATTGGCGTTCGTATATACCGTAAGATCTCGATCGGCTCAACCGATTTTAAATATTTTTTCTTTAATGTTTCCAATCTGTTTCATGTCTCATTTACCACATAAATTCTTTTTTTTCTAATCTCAATTTAAAATTTTTTTAGCTAATACTCAATAACGGCTTAACCGATTTTCAAAATTTTTCCTTTTCTTTATTCTATCGGACATAGTGTTTATTTATATAGAACAAAACATTTTCTAAATCTTCAATTTAATCATATATTAGCTAAAGAAGTTTAGCTACCATATAAATTTTGGTCAGTTGAGATCACTGGTATTCTAACTGAAATGTTCCTGTAGGGAACTTAATGCCATACAGATTTTTTCCGTTTTATATTTAAAAATACAAATGGTGAATTCCTTTTCGCTACTATTGCGAATGTTGAAAAAGTGAATGAATGAAAAGTTTTGATTGTTAATATAGGTTGTTATTCCGTCCTTTTTCATATTCTATGTTATGGTGAAGAATTTGTAGTCTATATATGAAATGAATTGGCGTTCGTATATACCATAAGATCTCCGTATCGGCTCAACCGATTTTAAATATTTTTTATTTAATGTTTCCAATCTGTTTCTTGTCTCATTTACCACATATATTTTTTTTTTTCTAATCTCAATTTAAAATTTTTTTAGCTAATACTCAATAACGGCTTAACCGATTTAGAAAATTTTGTCTTTTCTTTATTCTATCGGACATAGTGTTTATTTATATAGAACAAAATATTTTCTAAATCCTCAATTTAATCATATATTAACTAAAGAAGTTTAGCTACCATATAAATTGTAGTCAGTTGAGATCACTGGTATTCTAACTGAAATGTTCCTGTAGGGAAGACAACAACCAAAAGTTTTGATTGTGATTATAGATTTTTATTCCGTAATTTTTCCAAATGGTGAATTCCTTTTCGCTACCTTATTGCGGTAGATGCCTCAAACATTGTGGTGAATGGCCTGTAATCTATATCATGGTGAAGAAGTTGTAATCTATATATATAAAAATGAATTGGCGTTCGTATATATCGTAAGATCTCCGGATCGGCTCAACCGATTTTAAATATTTTTTCTTTAATGTTTCCAATCTGTTTCATGTCTTATTTACCACATAAATTCTTTTTTTTCTAATCTCAATTTAAAATTTTTTAGCTAATACTCAATAACGGCTTAACCGATTTACAAAATTTTTCCTTTTATTTATTCTATCGGACATAGTGTTTATTTATATAGAACAAAACATTTTCTAAATCTTCAATTTAATCATATATTAGCTAAAGAAGTTTAGCTACCATATAAATTGTGGTCAATTGAGATCACTGGTATTCTAACTGAAATGTTCCTGTAGGGAACTTAATGCCACACAGATTTTTTCCGTTTTATATTTAAAAATACAAATACATTCATTAAAAGGTATTTTTAGCTTCGGCACTAACCACGGTTAAGAATCTTGCTAATTCACCTTATTTGGTAGATGTCTTAAACATTGTATATATATAAAAATGAATTGGCGTTCGTATATACCGTAAGATCTCCGGATCGGCTCAACCGATTTTAAATATTTTTTCTTTAATGTTTCCAATCTCTTTCATGTCTCATTTACCATATAAATTCTTTTTTTTCTAATCTCAATTTAAAAATTTTTTAGCTAATACTCAATAACGGCTTAACCGATTTTCAAATCGGACATAGTGTTTATTTATATAGAACAAAACATTTTCTAAATCTTCAATTTAATCATATATTAGCTAAAGAAGTTTAGCTACCATATAAATTTTGGTCAGTTGAGATCACTGGTATTCTAACTGAAATGTTCCTGTAGGGAACTTAATGCCATACAGATTTTTTCCGTTTCATATTGAAAAATACAAATGGTGAATTCCTTTTCGCTACTATTGCGAATGTTGAAAAAGTGAATGAATGAAAAGTTTTGATTGTGAATATAGGTTGTTATTCCGTCCTTTTTCATAATCTATGTTATGGTGAAGAATTTGTAATCTATATATATAAAAATGAATTGGCGTTCGTATATACCGTAATATCTCCGGATCGGCTCAACCGATTTTAAATATTTTTTCTTTAATGTTTCCAATCTGTTTCATGTCTCATTTACCACATAAATTCTTTTTTTTCTAATCCAATTTAAAATTTTTTTAGCTAATACTCAGTAACGGCTTAACCGATTTTAAAAATTTTTCCTTTTCTTTATTCTATCTGACATAGTGTTTATTTATATAGAACAAAACATTTTCTAAATCTTCAATTTAATCATATATTAGCTAAAGAAGTTTAGCTACCATATAAATTGTGGACAGTTGAGATCACTGGTATTCTAACTGAAATGTTCCTGTAGGGAACTTAATGCCATACAGATTTTTTCCGTTTTATATTTAAAAATACAAATACATTCATTAAAAGGTATTTTTAGCTTCGGCACTAACCACGGTTAAAAATCTTGCTTAATTCACCTTATTTGGTAGATGTCTTAAATATTGTGGTGAATGGCCTGAACTTTGCGCCGTTCACCTTATTTGCGGTGGATGGCTCAAACATTGTGGTGAATGGCCTGTAATCTATATCATGGTGAAGAATTAGTAATCTATATATATATAAATGAATTGGCGTTCGTATATACCGTAAGATCTCCGGATCGGCTCAACCGATTTTAAATATTTTTTCTTTAATGTTTCCAATCTGTTTCATGTCTTATTTACCACATAAATTATCTTTTTTCTAATCTCAATTTAAAATTTTTTTAGCTAATACTCAATAACGGCTTAACCGATTTTCAAAATTTTTCCTTTTATTTATTCTATCGGACATAGTGTTTATTTATATAGAACAAAACATTTTCTAAATCTTCAATTTAATCATATATTAGCTAAAGAAGTTTAGCTACCATATAAATTGTGGTCAGTTGAGATCACTGGTATTCTAACTGAAATGTTCCTGTAGGGAACTTAATGCCATACAGATTTTTTCCGTTTTATATTTAAAAATACAAATACATTCATTAAAAGGTATTTTTAGCTTCGGCACTAACCACGGTTAAGAATCTTGCTTAATTCACCTTATTTGGTAGATGTCTTAAATATTGTGGTGAATGGCCTGAACTTTTCGCCGTTCACCTTATTTGCGGTGGATGGCCCAAACATTGTGGTGAATGGCCTGTAATCTATATCATGGTGAAGAATTTGTAATCTATATATATAAAAATGAATTGGCGTTCGTATATACCGTAAGATCTCGATCGGCTCAACCGATTTTAAATATTTTTTCTTTAATGTTTCCAATCTGTTTCATGTCTCATTTACCACATAAATTCTTTTTTTTCTAATCTCAATTTAAAATTTTTTTAGCTAATACTCAATAACGGCTTAACCGATTTTCAAAATTTTTCCTTTTCTTTATTCTATCGGACATAGTGTTTATTTATATAGAACAAAACATTTTCTAAATCTTCAATTTAATCATATATTAGCTAAAGAAGTTTAGCTACCATATAAATTTTGGTCAGTTGAGATCACTGGTATTCTAACTGAAATGTTCCTGTAGGGAACTTAATGCCATACAGATTTTTTCCGTTTTATATTTAAAAATACAAATGGTGAATTCCTTTTCGCTACTATTGCGAATGTTGAAAAAGTGAATGAATGAAAAGTTTTGATTGTTAATATAGGTTGTTATTCCGTCCTTTTTCATATTCTATGTTATGGTGAAGAATTTGTAGTCTATATATGAAATGAATTGGCGTTCGTATATACCATAAGATCTCCGTATCGGCTCAACCGATTTTAAATATTTTTTCTTTAATGTTTCCAATCTGTTTCATGTCTCATTTACCACATAAATTTTTTTTTTTCTAATCTCAATTTAAAATTTTTTTAGCTAATACTCAATAACGGCTTAACCGATTTAGAAAATTTTGTCTTTTCTTTATTCTATCGGACATAGTGTTTATTTATATAGAACAAAATATTTTCTAAATCCTCAATTTAATCATATATTAACTAAATAAGTTTAGCTACCATATAAATTGTAGTCAGTTGAGATCACTGGTATTCTAACTGAAATGTTCCTGTAGGGAAGACAACATCCAAAAGTTTTGATTGTGATTATAGATTTTTATTCCGTAATTTTTCCAAATGGTGAATTCCTTTTCGCTACCTTATTACGGTGGATGCCTCAAACATTGTGGTGAATGGCCTGTAATCTATATCATGGTGAAGAAGTTGTAATCTATATATGTATATAAAAATGAATTGGCGTTCGTATATACCGTAAGATCTCCGGATCGGCTCAACCGATTTTAAATATTTTTTCTTTAATATTTCCAATCTGTTTCATGTCTTATTTACCACATAAATTATTTTTTTTTCTAATCTCAATTTAAAATTTTTTTAGCTAATACTCAATAACGGCTTAACCGATTTTCAAAATTTTTCCTTTTATTTATTCTATCGGACATAGTGTTTATTTATATAGAACAAAACATTTTCTAAATCTTCAATTTAATCATATATTAGCTAAAGAAGTTTAGCTACCATATAAATTGTGGTCAGTTGAGATCACTGGTATTCTAACTGAAATGTTCCTGTAGGGAACTTAATGCCATACAGATTTTTTCCGTTTTATATTTAAAAATACAAATACATTCATTAAAAGGTATTTTTAGCTTCGGCACTAACCACGGTTAAGAATCTTGCTTAACTCACCTTATTTGGTAGATGTCTTAAATATTGTGGTGAATGGCCTGAACTTTTCGCCGTTCACCTTATTTGCGGTGGATGGCCCAAACATTGTGGTGAATGGCCTGTAATCTATAACATGGTGAAGAATTTGTAATCTATATATATAAAAATGAATTGGCGTTCGTATATACCGTAAGATCTCCGGATCGGCTCAACCGATTTTAAATATTTTTTCTTTAATGTTTCCAATCTGTTTCATGTCTCATTTACCACATAAATTCTTTTTTTTCTAATCTCAATTTAAAATTTTTTTAGCTAATACTCAATAACGGCTTAACCGATTTTCAAAATTTTTCCTTTTCTTTATTCTATCGGACATAGTGTTTATTTATATAGAACAAAACATTTTCTAAATCTTCAATTTAATCATATATTAGCTAAAGAAGTTTAGCTACCATATAAATTTTGGTCAGTTGAGATCACTGGTATTCTAACTGAAATGTTCCTGTAGGGAACTTAATGCCATACAGATTTTTTCCGTTTTATATTTAAAAATACAAATGGTGAATTCCTTTTCGCTACTATTGCGAATGTTGAAAAAGTGAATGAATGAAAAGTTTTGATTGTGAATATAGGTTGTTATTCCGTCCTTTTTCATATTCTATGTTATGGTGAAGAATTTGTAGTCTATATATGAAATGAATTGGCGTTCGTATATACCATAAGATCTCCGTATCGGCTCAACCGATTTTAAATATTTTTTCTTTAATGTTTCCAATCTGTTTCATGTCTCATTTACCACATAAATTTTTTTTTTTCTAATCTCAATTTAAAATTTTTTTAGCTAATACTCAATAACGGCTTAACCGATTTAGAAAATTTTGTCTTTTCTTTATTCTATCGGACATAGTGTTTATTTATATAGAACAAAATATTTTCTAAATCCTCAATTTAATCATATATTAACTAAATAAGTTTAGCTACCATATAAATTGTAGTCAGTTGAGATCACTGGTATTCTAACTGAAATGTTCCTGTAGGGAAGACAACATCCAAAAGTTTTGATTGTGATTATAGATTTTTATTCCGTAATTTTTCCAAATGGTGAATTCCTTTTCGCTACCTTATTACGGTGGATGCCTCAAACATTGTGGTGAATGGCCTGTAATCTATATCATGGTGAAGAAGTTGTAATCTATATATGTATATAAAAATGAATTGGCGTTCGTATATACCGTAAGATCTCCGGATCGGCTCAACCGATTTTAAATATTTTTTCTTTAATATTTCCAATCTGTTTCATGTCTTATTTACCACATAAATTATTTTTTTTTCTAATCTCAATTTAAAATTTTTTTAGCTAATACTCAAAAACGGCTTAACCGATTTTCAAAATTTTTCCTTTTATTTATTCTATCGGACATAGTGTTTATTTATATAGAACAAAACATTTTCTAAATCTTCAATTTAATCATATATTAGCTAAAGAAGTTTAGCTACCATATAAATTGCAGTCAGTTGAGATCACTGGTATTCTAACTGAAATGTTCCTGTAGGGAACTTAATGCCATACAGATTTTTTCCGTTTTATATTTAAAAATACAAATACATTCATTAAAAGGTATTTTTAGCTTCGGCACTAACCACGGTTAAGAATCTTGCTTAATTCACCTTATTTGGTAGATGTCTTAAATATTGTGGTGAATGGCCTGAACTTTTCGCCGTTCACCTTATTTGCGGTGGATGGCCCAAACATTGTGGTGAATGGCCTGTAATCTATAACATGGTGAAGAATTTGTAATTTATATATATAAAAATGAATTGGCGTTCGTATATACCGTAAGATCTCCGGATCGGCTCAACCGATTTTAAATATTTTTTCTTTAATGTTTCCAATCTGTTTCATGTCTCATTTACCACATAAATTCTTTTTTTTCTAATCTCAATTTAAAAATTTTTTAGCTAATACTCAATAACGGCTTAACCGATTTTCAAATCGGACATAGTGTTTATTTATATAGAACAAAACATTTTCTAAATCTTCAATTTAATCATATATTAGCTAAAGAAGTTTAGCTACCATATAAATTTTGGTCAGTTGAGATCACTGGTATTCTAACTGAAATGTTCCTGTAGGGAACTTAATGCCATACAGATTTTTTCCGTTTTATATTTAAAAATACAAATGGTGAATTCCTTTTCGCTACTATTGCGAATGTTGAAAAAGTGAATGAATGAAAAGTTTTGATTGTGAATATAGGTTGTTATTCCGTCCTTTTTCATAATCTATGTTATGGTGAAGAAATTGTAATCTATATATATATAAAAATGAATTGGCGTTCGTATATACCGTAAGATCTCCGGATCGGCTCAACCGATTTTAAATATTTTTTCTTTAATGTTTCCAATCTGTTTCATGTCTCATTTACCACATAAATTCTTTTTTTTCTAATCTCAATTTAAAATTTTTTTAGCTAATACTCAATAACGGCTTAACCGATTTTCAAAATTTTTCCTTTTGTTTATTCTATCGGACATAGTGTTTATTTATATAGAACAAAACATTTTCTAAATCTTCAATTTAATCATATATTAGCTAAAGAAGTTTAGCTACCATATAAATTTTGGTCAGTTGAGATCACTGGTATTCTAACTGAAATGTTCCTGTAGGGAACTTAATGCCATACAGATTTTTTCCGTTTTATATTTAAAAATACAAATACATTCATTAAAAGGTATTTTTAGCTTCGGCACTAACCACGGTTAAAAATCTTGCTTAATTCACCTTATTTGGTAGATGTCTTAAATATTGTGGTGAATGGCCTGAACTTTGCGCCGTTCACCTTATTTGCGGTGGATGGCTCAAACATTGTGGTGAATGGCCTGTAATCTATATCATGGTGAAGAATTAGTAATCTATATATATATAAATGAATTGGCGTTCGTATATACCGTAAGATCTCCGGATCGGTGAATTCCTTTTCGCTACTATTGCGAATGTTGAAAAAGTGAATGAATGAAAAGTTTTGATTGTGAATATAGGTTGTTATTCCGTCCTTTTTCATAATCTATGTTATGGTGAAGAATTTGTAATCTATATATATAAAAATGAATTGGCGTTCGTATATACCGTAAGATCTCCGGATCGGCTCAACCGATTTTAAATATTTTTTCTTTAATGTTTCCAATCTGTTTCATGTCTCATTTACCACATAAATTCTTTTTTTTCTAATCTCAATTTAAAAATTTTTTAGCTAATACTCAATAACGGCTTAACCGATTTTCAAATCGGACATAGTGTTTATTTATATAGAACAAAACATTTTCTAAATCTTCAATTTAATCATATATTAGCTAAAGAAGTTTAGCTACCATATAAATTTTGGTCAGTTGAGATCACTGGTATTCTAACTGAAATGTTCCTGTAGGGAACTTAATGCCATACAGATTTTTTCCGTTTTATATTTAAAAATACAAATGGTGAATTCCTTTTCGCTACTATTGCGAATGTTGAAAAAGTGAATGAATGAAAAGTTTTGATTGTGAATATAGGTTGTTATTCCGTCCTTTTTCATAATCTATGTTATGGTGAAGAATTTGTAATCTATATATATAAAAATGAATTGGCGTTCGTATATACCGTAAGATCTCCGGATCGGCTCAACCGATTTTAAATATTTTTTCTTTAATGTTTCCGATCTCTTTCATGTCTCATTTACCACACAAATTCTGTTTTTTCTAATCTCAATTTAAAATTTTTTTTAGCTAATACTCAATAACGGCTTAACCGATTTTCAAAATTTTTCCTTTTCTTTATTCTATCGGACATAGTGTTTATTTATATAGAACAAAACATTTTCTAAATCTTCAATTTAATCATATATTAGCTAAAGAAGTTTAGCTACCATATAAATTTTGGTCAGTTGAGATCACTGGTATTCTAACTGAAATGTTCCTGTAGGGAACTTAATGCCATACAGATTTTTTCCGTTTTATATTTAAAAATACAAATGGTGAATTCCTTTTCGCTACTATTGCGAATGTTGAATATAGGTTGTTATTCCGTCGTTTTTCATAATCTATGTTATGGTGAAGAATTTGTAATCTATATATATAAAAATGAATTGGCGTTCGTATATACCGTAAGATCTCCGGATCGGCTCAACCGATTTTAAATATTTTTTCTTTAATGTTTCCAATCTGTTTCATATCTCATTTACCACATAAATTCTTTTTTTTTCTAATCTCAATTTAAAATTTTTTTAGCTAATACTCAATAACGGCTTAACCGATTTTCAAAATTTTTCCTTTTCTTTATTCTATCGGACATAGTGTTTATTTATATAGAACAAAACATTTTCTAAATCTTCAATTTAATCATATATTAGCTAAAGAAGTTTAGCTACCATATACATTTTGGTCAGTTGAGATCACTGGTATTCTAACTGAAATGTTCCTGCAGGGAACTTAATGCCATACAGATTTTTTCCGTTTTATATTTAAAAATACAAATGGTGAATTCCTTTTCGCTACTATTGCGAATGTTGAAAAAGTGAATGAATGAAAAGTTTTGATTGTGAATATAGGTTGTTATTCCGTCCTTTTTCATAATCTATGTTATGGTGAAGAATTTGTAATCTATATATGAAATGAATTGGCGTTCGTATATACCATAAGATCTCCGGATCGGCTCAACCGATTTTAAATATTTTTTCTTTAATGTTTCCAATCTGTTTCATGTCTCATTTACCACATAAATTTTTTTTTTCTAATCTCAATTTAAAATTTTTTTAGCTAATACTCAATAACGGCTTAACCGATTTAGAAAATTTTGTCTTTTCTTTATTCTATCGGACATAGTGTTTATTTATATAGAACAAAATATTTTCTAAATCCTCAATTTAATCATATATTAACTAAAGAAGTTTAGCTACCATATAAATTGTAGTCAGTTGAGATCACTGGTATTCTAACTGAAATGTTCCTGTAGGGAAGACAACAACCAAAAGTTTTGATTGTGATTATAGATTTTTATTCCGTAATTTTTCCAAATGGTGAATTCCTTTTCGCTACCTTATTGCGGTGGATGCCTCAAACATTGTGGTGAATGGCCTGTAATCTATATCATGGTGAAGAATTTGTAATCTATATATATAAAAATGAATTGGCGTTCGTATATACCGTAAGATCTCCGGATCGGCTCAACCGATTTTAAATATTTTTTCTTTAATGTTTCCGATCTGTTTAATGTCTCATTTACCACATAAATTCTGTTTTTTCTAATCTCAATTTAAAATTTTTTTAGCTAATACTCAAAAACGGCTTAACCGATTTTCAAAATTTTTCCTTTTATTTATTCTATCGGACATAGTGTTTATTTATATAGAACAAAACATTTTCTAAATCTTCAATTTAATCATATATTAGCTAAAGAAGTTTAGCTACCATATAAATTGTGGTCAGTTGAGATCACTGGTATTCTAACTGAAATGTTCCTGTAGGGAACTTAATGCCATACAGATTTTTTCCGTTTTATATTTAAAAATACAAATACATTCATTAAAAGGTATTTTTAGCTTCGGCACTAACCACGGTTAAGAATCTTGCTTAATTCACCTTATTTGGTAGATGTCTTAAATATTGTGGTGAATGGCCTGAACTTTTCGCCGTTCACCTTATTTGCGGTGGATGGCCCAAACATTGTGGTGAATGGCCTGTAATCTATAACATGGTGAAGAATTTGTAATTTATATATATAAAAATGAATTGGCGTTCGTATATACCGTAAGATCTCCGGATCGGCTCAACCGATTTTAAATATTTTTTCTTTAATGTTTCCAATCTGTTTCATGTCTCATTTACCACATAAATTCTTTTTTTTCTAATCTCAATTTAAAAATTTTTTAGCTAATACTCAATAACGGCTTAACCGATTTTCAAATCGGACATAGTGTTTATTTATATAGAACAAAACATTTTCTAAATCTTCAATTTAATCATATATTAGCTAAAGAAGTTTAGCTACCATATAAATTTTGGTCAGTTGAGATCACTGGTATTCTAACTGAAATGTTCCTGTAGGGAACTTAATGCCATACAGATTTTTTCCGTTTTATATTTAAAAATACAAATGGTGAATTCCTTTTCGCTACTATTGCGAATGTTGAAAAAGTGAATGAATGAAAAGTTTTGATTGTGAATATAGGTTGTTATTCCGTCCTTTTTCATAATCTATGTTATGGTGAAGAAATTGTAATCTATATATATATAAAAATGAATTGGCGTTCGTATATACCGTAAGATCTCCGGATCGGCTCAACCGATTTTAAATGTTTTTTCTTTAATGTTTCCAATCTGTTTCATGTCTCATTTACCACATAAATTCTTTTTTTTCTAATCTCAATTTAAAATTTTTTTAGCTAATACTCAATAACGGCTTAACCGATTTTCAAAATTTTTCCTTTTGTTTATTCTATCGGACATAGTGTTTATTTATATAGAACAAAACATTTTCTAAATCTTCAATTTAATCATATATTAGCTAAAGAAGTTTAGCTACCATATAAATTTTGGTCAGTTGAGATCACTGGTATTCTAACTGAAATGTTCCTGTAGGGAACTTAATGCCATACAGATTTTTTCCGTTTTATATTTAAAAATACAAATACATTCATTAAAAGGTATTTTTAGCTTCGGCACTAACCACGGTTAAAAATCTTGCTTAATTCACCTTATTTGGTAGATGTCTTAAATATTGTGGTGAATGGCCTGAACTTTGCGCCGTTCACCTTATTTGCGGTGGATGGCTCAAACATTGTGGTGAATGGCCTGTAATCTATATCATGGTGAAGAATTAGTAATCTATATATATATAAATGAATTGGCGTTCGTATATACCGTAAGATCTCCGGATCGGTGAATTCCTTTTCGCTACTATTGCGAATGTTGAAAAAGTGAATGAATGAAAAGTTTTGATTGTGAATATAGGTTGTTATTCCGTCCTTTTTCATAATCTATGTTATGGTGAAGAATTTGTAATCTATATATATAAAAATGAATTGGCGTTCGTATATACCGTAAGATCTCCGGATCGGCTCAACCGATTTTAAATATTTTTTCTTTAATGTTTCCAATCTGTTTCATGTCTCATTTACCACATAAATTCTTTTTTTTCTAATCTCAATTTAAAAATTTTTTAGCTAATACTCAATAACGGCTTAACCGATTTTCAAATCGGACATAGTGTTTATTTATATAGAACAAAACATTTTCTAAATCTTCAATTTAATCATATATTAGCTAAAGAAGTTTAGCTACCATATAAATTTTGGTCAGTTGAGATCACTGGTATTCTAACTGAAATGTTCCTGTAGGGAACTTAATGCCATACAGATTTTTTCCGTTTTATATTTAAAAATACAAATGGTGAATTCCTTTTCGCTACTATTGCGAATGTTGAAAAAGTGAATGAATGAAAAGTTTTGATTGTGAATATAGGTTGTTATTCCGTCCTTTTTCATAATCTATGTTATGGTGAAGAATTTGTAATCTATATATATAAAAATGAATTGGCGTTCGTATATACCGTAAGATCTCCGGATCGGCTCAACCGATTTTAAATATTTTTTCTTTAATGTTTCCGATCTCTTTCATGTCTCATTTACCACACAAATTCTGTTTTTTCTAATCTCAATTTAAAATTTTTTTTAGCTAATACTCAATAACGGCTTAACCGATTTTCAAAATTTTTCCTTTTCTTTATTCTATCGGACATAGTGTTTATTTATATAGAACAAAACATTTTCTAAATCTTCAATTTAATCATATATTAGCTAAAGAAGTTTAGCTACCATATAAATTTTGGTCAGTTGAGATCACTGGTATTCTAACTGAAATGTTCCTGTAGGGAGCTTAATGCCATACAGATTTTTTCCGTTTTATATTTAAAAATACAAATGGTGAATTCCTTTTCGCTACTATTGCGAATGTTGAATATAGGTTGTTATTCCGTCGTTTTTCATAATCTATGTTATGGTGAAGAATTTGTAATCTATATATATAAAAATGAATTGGCGTTCGTATATACCGTAAGATCTCCGGATCGGCTCAACCGATTTTAAATATTTTTTCTTTAATGTTTCCAATCTGTTTCATATCTCATTTACCACATAAATTCTTTTTTTTTCTAATCTCAATTTAAAATTTTTTTAGCTAATACTCAATAACGGCTTAACCGATTTTCAAAATTTTTCCTTTTCTTTATTCTATCGGACATAGTGTTTATTTATATAGAACAAAACATTTTCTAAATCTTCAATTTAATCATATATTAGCTAAAGAAGTTTAGCTACCATATACATTTTGGTCAGTTGAGATCACTGGTATTCTAACTGAAATGTTCCTGCAGGGAACTTAATGCCATACAGATTTTTTCCGTTTTATATTTAAAAATACAAATGGTGAATTCCTTTTCGCTACTATTGCGAATGTTGAAAAAGTGAATGAATGAAAAGTTTTGATTGTGAATATAGGTTGTTATTCCGTCCTTTTTCATAATCTATGTTATGGTGAAGAATTTGTAATCTATATATGAAATGAATTGGCGTTCGTATATACCATAAGATCTCCGGATCGGCTCAACCGATTTTAAATATTTTTACTTTAATGTTTCCAATCTGTTTCATGTCTCATTTACCACATAAATTTTTTTTTTTCTAATCTCAATTTAAAATTTTTTTAGCTAATACTCAATAACGGCTTAACCGATTTAGAAAATTTTGTCTTTTCTTTATTCTATCGGACATAGTGTTTATTTATATAGAACAAAATATTTTCTAAATCCTCAATTTAATCATATATTAACTAAAGAAGTTTAGCTACCATATAAATTGTAGTCAGTTGAGATCACTGGTATTCTAACTGAAATGTTCCTGTAGGGAAGACAACAACCAAAAGTTTTGATTGTGATTATAGATTTTTATTCCGTAATTTTTCCAAATGGTGAATTCCTTTTCGCTACCTTATTGCGGTGGATGCCTCAAACATTGTGGTGAATGGCCTGTAATCTATATCATGGTGAAGAATTTGTAATCTATATATATAAAAATGAATTGGCGTTCGTATATACCGTAAGATCTCCGGATCGGCTCAACCGATTTTAAATATTTTTTCTTTAATGTTTCCGATCTGTTTAATGTCTCATTTACCACATAAATTCTGTTTTTTCTAATCTCAATTTAAAAATTTTTTAGCTAATACTCAATAACGGCTTAACCGATTTTCAAAATTTTTCCTTTTCTTTATTCTATCGGACATAGTGTTTATTTATATAGAACAAAACATTTTCTAAATCTTCAATTTAATCATATATTAGCTAAAGAAGTTTAGCTACCATATAAATTTTGGTCAGTTGAGATCACTGGTATTCTAACTGAAATGTTCCTGTAGGGAGCTTAATGCCATACAGATTTTTTCCGTTTTATATTTAAAAATACAAATGGTGAATTCCTTTTCGCTACTATTGCGAATGTTGAATATAGGTTGTTATTCCGTCGTTTTTCATAATCTATGTTATGGTGAAGAATTTGTAATCTATATATATAAAAATGAATTGGCGTTCGTATATACCGTAAGATCTCCGGATCGGCTCAACCGATTTTAAATATTTTTTCTTTAATGTTTCCAATCTGTTTCATATCTCATTTACCACATAAATTCTTTTTTTTTCTAATCTCAATTTAAAATTTTTTTAGCTAATACTCAATAACGGCTTAACCGATTTTCAAAATTTTTCCTTTTCTTTATTCTATCGGACATAGTGTTTATTTATATAGAACAAAACATTTTCTAAATCTTCAATTTAATCATATATTAGCTAAAGAAGTTTAGCTACCATATACATTTTGGTCAGTTGAGATCACTGGTATTCTAACTGAAATGTTCCTGCAGGGAACTTAATGCCATACAGATTTTTTCCGTTTTATATTTAAAAATACAAATGGTGAATTCCTTTTCGCTACTATTGCGAATGTTGAAAAAGTGAATGAATGAAAAGTTTTGATTGTGAATATAGGTTGTTATTCCGTCCTTTTTCATAATCTATGTTATGGTGAAGAATTTGTAATCTATATATGAAATGAATTGGCGTTCGTATATACCATAAGATCTCCGGATCGGCTCAACCGATTTTAAATATTTTTTCTTTAATGTTTCCAATCTGTTTCATGTCTCATTTACCACATAAATTTTTTTTTTTCTAATCTCAATTTAAAATTTTTTTAGCTAATACTCAATAACGGCTTAACCGATTTAGAAAATTTTGTCTTTTCTTTATTCTATCGGACATAGTGTTTATTTATATAGAACAAAATATTTTCTAAATCCTCAATTTAATCATATATTAACTAAAGAAGTTTAGCTACCATATAAATTGTAGTCAGTTGAGATCACTGGTATTCTAACTGAAATGTTCCTGTAGGGAAGACAACAACCAAAAGTTTTGATTGTGATTATAGATTTTTATTCCGTAATTTTTCCAAATGGTGAATTCCTTTTCGCTACCTTATTGCGGTGGATGCCTCAAACATTGTGGTGAATGGCCTGTAATCTATATCATGGTGAAGAATTTGTAATCTATATATATAAAAATGAATTGGCGTTCGTATATACCGTAAGATCTCCGGATCGGCTCAACCGATTTTAAATATTTTTTCTTTAATGTTTCCGATCTGTTTAATGTCTCATTTACCACATAAATTCTGTTTTTTCTAATCTCAATTTAAAAATTTTTTAGCTAATACTCAATAACGGCTTAACCGATTTTAAAAATTTATCCTTTTCTTTATTCTATCGGACATAGTGTTTATTTATATAAATAGAACAAAACATTTTCTAAATCTTCAATTTAATCATATATTAGCTAAAGAAGTTTAGCTACCATATAAATTTTGGTCAGTTGAGATCACTGGTATTCTAACTGAAATGTTCCTGTAGGGAACTTAATGCCATACAGATTTTTTCCGTTTTATATTTAAAAATACAAATGGTGAATTCCTTTTCGCTACTATTGCGAATGTTGAAAAGGTGAATGAATGAAAAGTTTTGATTGTGAATATAGGTTGTTATTCCGTCCTTTTTCATAATCTATGTTATGGTGAAGAATTTGTAATCTATATATATAAAAATGAATTGGCGTTCGTATATACCGTAAGATCTCCGGATCGGCTCAACCGATTTTAAATATTTTTTCTTTAATGTTTCCAATCTGTTTCATGTCTCATTTACCACATAAATTCTTTTTTTTCTAATCTCAATTTAAAATTTTTTTAGCTAATACTCAATAACGGCTTAACCGATTTACAAAGTTTTTTCTTTTCTTTATTCTATCGGACATAGTGTTTATTTATATAGAACAAAATATTTTCTAAATCCTCAATTTAATCATATATTAGCTAAAGAAGTTTAGCTACCATATAAATTGTAGTCAGTTGAGATCACTGGTATTCTAACTGAAATGTTCCTGTAGGGAGGACAACAAGCAAAAGTTTTGATTGTGATTATAGATTTTTATTCCGTAATTTTTCCAAATGGTGAATTCCTTTTCGCTACCTTATTGCGGTGGATGGCTCAAACATTGTGGTGAATGGCCTGTAATCTATATCATGGTGAAGAAGTTGTAATCTATATATAAAAATGAAAATGTAGTTTTCCCAGTTAGGCTGTGTGCCGATCGGGTGTCATCCCGAACAAAAAAAAAAATTGTGATCAGTAAATCTGACAAAATATGGGAAAGTATCCACCAAAAATTGCCGTAATGGCTTCTGTTATTGTTATGCAACATACGTTTGTACATATCGTTGTTGCCTATGCGAAACCACCTATCGACCAAATGCAAAACTTCCCAAATCACAAAAGTGCAAAACCGCCTATAGGCAAAATAATTCCACAAAAAACTAACTCACTACTTAAAAGTTTAGTTCAATTCTATGTTATTCAGGTAAATATTATCTTTTAAAAATAGAAACAAAAATTAAGTTAAAACATTAGCTATACATAGAAGTTAGGTTTTGCTCTCCTGTAAAATTTGACTGCTTTCAGATAGGTGGTTTTGCAAAGGCATCAACGATATGTATTCTGTGGTTTTTTTTTTTTTTTTTTAGTACTACGACGTCTAAACCTGTATCCGGAGAGCACAAATATTATATTATCAGCAAAAGGAATGAACAATAACTCATAAATTTTTTCCAAAAAAGGCGTTCTTGCGGATATCTGCCTAAGATTTGAGTGAAAGTTTTAAACAGAATATACACATATGCATAAAAGTGCAAAAATTACACAGGTTGCACGTTGGAATAAGTACAACAAAAATTCCCAAATTGTACACCAAAGGCTGTGTTCCAAATGGTTGAAAAAAGCAAAATTTTGACAGAGCGATGGTAAATTCTGACAGTTATCGTGGTAAATATAAAGGTAAAATTTTGACAACCAATAATGTCGGCACAGAGATGCATGTGCTGTTTAGATTCATATTATTTCACATAAAGTTATGTTCACACGCGTTATTAAACACAAAAATATAATATAATGCCAAATAGCAAATATTCGTTCACCATAGGAAATTTGTTCACCTCATTTTACTCTGACGAAAACAAATATCATTTGATACACAGCCAAAGTCACAAAAGCCATAAGGCACTGATATGCATTGCAGAGTTAAAGAACTACGAAGGAAGAACATTGACAGGACAACGTCTGTCGGGTCAGCTAGTCTATATATATATAAATGAATTGGCGTTCGTATATACCGTAAGATCTCCGGATCGGTGAATTCCTTTTCGCTACTATTGCGAATGTTGAAAAAGTGAATGAATGAAAAGTTTTGATTGTGAATATAGGTTGTTATTCCGTCCTTTTTCATAATCTATGTTATGGTGAAGAATTTGTAATCTATATATATAAAAATGAATTGGCGTTCGTATATACCGTAAGATCTCCGGATCGGCTCAACCGATTTTAAATATTTTTTCTTTAATGTTTCCAATCTGTTTCATGTCTCATTTACCACATAAATTCTTTTTTTTCTAATCTCAATTTAAAATTTTTTTAGCTAATACTCAATAACGGCTTACCCGATTTTCAAAATTTTTCCTTTTCTTTATTCTATCGGACATAGTGTTTATTTATATAGAACAAAACATTTTCTAAATCTTCAATTTAATCATATTTTAGCTAAAGAAATTTAGCTACCATATAAATTTTGGTCAGTTGAGATCACTGGTATTCTAACTGAAATGTTCCTGTAGGGAACTTAATGCCATACAGATTTTTTCCGTTTTATATTTAAAAATACAAATGGTGAATTCCTTTTCGCTACTATTGCGAATGTTGAAAAAGTGAATGAATGAAAAGTTTTGATTGTGAATATAGGTTGTTATTCCGTCCTTTTTCATAATCTATGTTATGGTGAAGAATTTGTAATCTATATATGAAATGAATTGGCGTGCGTATATACCATAAGATCTCCGTATCGGCTCAACCGATTTTAAATATTTTTTCTTTAATGTTTCCAATCTGTTTCTTGTCTCATTTACCACATATATTTTTTTTTTTCTAATCTCAATTTAAAATTTTTTTAGCTAATACTCAATAACGGCTTAACCGATTTAGAAAATTTTGTCTTTTCTTTATTCTATCGGACATAGTGTTTATTTATATAGAACAAAATATTTTCTAAATCCTCAATTTAATTATATATTAACTAAAGAAGTTTAGCTACCATATAAATTGTAGTCAGTTGAGATCACTGGTATTCTAACTGAAATGTTCCTGTAGGGAAGACAACAACCAAAAGTTTTGATTGTGATTATAGATTTTTATTCCGTAATTTTTCCAAATGGTGAATTCCTTTTCGCTACTATTGCGAATGTTGAAAAAGTGAATGAATGAAAAGTTTTGATTGTGAATATAGGTTGTTATTCCGTCCTTTTTCATAATCTATGTTATGGTGAAGAATTTGTAATCTATATATGAAATGAATTGGCGTGCGTATATACCATAAGATCTCCGTATCGGCTCAACCGATTTTAAATATTTTTTCTTTAATGTTTCCAATCTGTTTCTTGTCTCATTTACCACATATATATTTTTTTTTCTAATCTCAATTTAAAATTTTTTTAGCTAATACTCAATAACGGCTTAACCGATTTAGAAAATTTTGTCTTTTCTTTATTCTATCGGACATAGTGTTTATTTATATAGAACAAAATATTTTCTAAATCCTCAATTTAATTATATATTAACTAAAGAAGTTTAGCTACCATATAAATTGTAGTCAGTTGAGATCACTGGTATTCTAACTGAAATGTTCCTGTAGGGAAGACAACAACCAAAAGTTTTGATTGTGATTATAGATTTTTATTCCGTAATTTTTCCAAATGGTGAATTCCTTTTCGCTACCTTATTGCGGTAGATGCCTCAAACATTGTGGTGAATGGCCTGTAATCTATATCATGGTGAAGAAGTTGTAATCTATATATATAAAAATGAATTGGCGTTCGTATATATCGTAAGATCTCCGGATCGGCTCAACCGATTTTAAATATTTTTTCTTTAATGTTTCCAATCTGTTTCATGTCTTATTTACCACATAAATTCTTTTTTTTCTAATCTCAATTTAAAATTTTTTAGCTAATACTCAATAACGGCTTAACCGATTTACAAAATTTTTCCTTTTATTTATTCTATCGGACATAGTGTTTATTTATATAGAACAAAACATTTTCTAAATCTTCAATTTAATCATATATTAGCTAAAGAAGTTTAGCTACCATATAAATTGTGGTCAATTGAGATCACTGGTATTCTAACTGAAATGTTCCTGTAGGGAACTTAATGCCACACAGATTTTTTCCGTTTTATATTTAAAAATACAAATACATTCATTAAAAGGTATTTTTAGCTTCGGCACTAACCACGGTTAAGAATCTTGCTTAATTCACCTTATTTGGTAGATGTCTTAAACATTGTGGTGAATGGCCTGTAATCTATATCATGGTGAAGAATTAGTAATCTACATATATATATAAAAATGAATTGGCGTTCGTATATACCGTAAGATCTCCGGATCGGCTCAACCGATTTTAAATATTTTTTCTTTAATGTTTCCAATCTGTTTCATGTCTCATTTACCATATAAATTCTTTTTTTTCTAATCTCAATTTAAAAATTTTTTAGCTAATACTCAATAACGGCTTAACCGATTTTCAAATCGGACATAGTGTTTATTTATATAGAACAAAACATTTTCTAAATCTTCAATTTAATCATATATTAGCTAAAGAAGTTTAGCTACCATATAAATTTTGGTCAGTTGAGATCACTGGTATTCTAACTGAAATGTTCCTGTAGGGAACTTAATGCCATACAGATTTTTTCCGTTTTATATTGAAAAATACAAATGGTGAATTCCTTTTCGCTACTATTGCGAATGTTGAAAAAGTGAATGAATGAAAAGTTTTGATTGTGAATATAGGTTGTTATTCCGTCCTTTTTCATAATCTATGTTATGGTGAAGAATTTGTAATCTATATATGAAATGAATTGGCGTGCGTATATACCATAAGATCTCCGTATCGGCTCAACCGATTTTAAATATTTTTTCTTTAATGTTTCCAATCTGTTTCATGTCTCATTTACCACATAAATTTTTTTTTTTCTAATCTCAATTTAAAATTTTTTTAGCTAATACTCAATAACGGCTTAACCGATTTAGAAAATTTTGTCTTTTCTTTATTCTATCGGACATAGTGTTTATTTATATAGAACAAAATATTTTCTAAATCCTCAATTTAATCATATATTAACTAAAGAAGTTTAGCTACCATATAAATTGTAGTCAGTTGAGATCACTGGTATTCTAACTGAAATGTTCCTGTAGGGAAGACAACAACCAAAATTTTGATTGTGATTATAGATTTTTATTCCGTAATTTTTCCAAATGGTGAATTCCTTTTCGCTACCTTATTGCGGTAGATGCCTCAAACATTGTGGTGAATGGCCTGTAATCTATATCATGGAAAAGAAGTTGTAATCTATATATATAAAAATGAATTGGCGTTCGTATATATCGTAAGATCTCCGGATCGGCTCAACCGATTTTAAATATTTTTTCTTTAATGTTTCCAATCTGTTTCATGTCTTATTTACCACATAAATTCTTTTTTTTCTAATCTCAATTTAAAATTTTTTAGTTAATACTCAATAACGGCTTAACCGATTTACAAAATTTTTCCTTTTATTTATTCTATCGGACATAGTGTTTATTTATATAGAACAAAACATTTTCTAAATCTTCAATTTAATCATATATTAGCTAAAGAAGTTTAGCTACCATATAAATTGTGGTCAATTGAGATCACTGGTATTCTAACTGAAATGTTCCTGTAGGGAACTTAATGCCACACAGATTTTTTCCGTTTTATATTTAAAAATACAAATACATTCATTAAAAGGTATTTTTAGCTTCGGCACTAACCACGGTTAAGAATCTTGCTTAATTCACCTTATTTGGTAGATGTCTTAAATATTGTGGTGAATGGCCTGAACTTTTCGCCGTTCACCTTATTTGCGGTGGATGGCCCAAACATTGTGGTGAATGGCCTGTAATCTATATCATGGTGAAGAATTTGTAATCTATATATATAAAAATGAATTGGCGTTCGTATATACCGTAAGATCTCCGGATCGGCTCAACCGATTTTAAATATTTTTTCTTTAATGTTTCCAATCTGTTTCATGTCTCATTTACCACATAAATTCTTTTTTTTCTAATCTCAATTTAAAAATTTTTTAGCTAATACTCAATAACGGCTTAACCGATTTTCAAATCGGACATAGTGTTTATTTATATAGAACAAAACATTTTCTAAATCTTCAATTTAATCATATATTAGCTAAAGAAGTTTAGCTACCATATAAATTTTGGTCAGTTGAGATCACTGGCATTCTAACTGAAATGTTCCTGTAGGGAACTTAATGCCATACAGATTTTTTCCGTTTTATATTTAAAAATACAAATGGTGAATTCCTTTTCGCTACTATTGCGAATGTTGAAAAAGTGAATGAATGAAAAGTTTTGATTGTGAATATAGGCTGTTATTCCGTCCTTTTTCATAATCTATGTTATGGTGAAGAATTTGTAATCTATATATATATAAATGAATTGGCGTTCGTATATACCGTAAGATCTCCGGATCGGCTCAACCGATTTTAAATATTTTTTCTTTAATGTTTCCAATCTGTTTCATGTCTCATTTACCACATAAATTCTTTTTTTTCTAATCTCAATTTAAAATTTTTTTAGCTAATACTCAATAACGGCTTAACCGATTTTCAAAATTTTTCCTTTTCTTTATTCTATCGGACATAGTGTTTATTTATATAGAACAAAACATTTTCTAAATCTTCAATTTAATCATATATTAGCTAAAGAAGTTTAGCTACCATATAAATTTTGGTCAGTTGAGATCACTGGTATTCTAACTGAAATGTTCCTGTAGGGAACTTAATGCCATACAGATTTTTTCCGTTTTATATTTAAAAATACAAATAGTGAATTCCTTTTCGCTACTATTGCGAATGTTGAAAAAGTGAATGAATGAAAAGTTTTGATTGTGAATATAGGTTGTTATTCCGTCTTTTTCATAGTCTATGTTATGGTGAAGAATTTGTAGTCTATATATGAAATGAATTGGCGTTCGTATATACCATAAGATCTCCGTATCGGCTCAACCGATTTTAAATATTTTTTCTTTAATGTTTCCTATCTGTTTCATGTCTCATTTACCACATAAATTTTTTTTTTTCTAATCTCAATTTAAAATTTTTTTAGCTAATACTCAATAACGGCTTAACCGATTTAGAAAATTTTGTCTTTTCTTTATTCTATCGGACATAGTGTGTATTTATATAGAACAAAATATTTTCTAAATCCTCAATTTAATCATATATTAACTAAATAAGTTTAGCTACCATATGAATTGTAGTCAGTTGAGATCACTGGTATTCTAACTGAAATGTTCCTGTAGGGAAGACAACAACCAAAAGTTTTGATTGTGATTATAGATTTTTATTCCGTAATTTTTCCAAATGGTGAATTCCTTTTCGCTACCTTATTACGGTGGATGCCTCAAACATTGTGGTGAATGGCCTGTAATCTATATCATGGTGAAGAAGTTGTAATCTATATATGTATATAAAAATGAATTGGCGTTCGTATATACCGTAAGATCTCCGGATCGGCTCAACCGATTTTAAATATTTTTTCTTTAATGTTTCCAATCTGTTTCATGTCTTATTTACCACATAAATTATCTTTTTTCTAATCTCAATTTAAAATTTTTTTAGCTAATACTCAATAACGGCTTAACCGATTTTCAAAATTTTTCCTTTTATTTATTCTATCGGACATAGTGTTTATTTATATAGAACAAAACATTTTCTAAATCTTCAATTTAATCATATATTAGCTAAAGAAGTTTAGCTACCATATAAATTGTGGTCAGTTGAGATCACTGGTATTCTAACTGAAATGTTCCTGTAGGGAACTTAATGCCATACAGATTTTTTCCGTTTTATATTTAAAAATACAAATACATTCATTAAAAGGTATTTTTAGCTTCGGCACTAACCACGGTTAAGAATCTTGCTTAATTCACCTTATTTGGTAGATGTCTTAAATATTGTGGTGAATGGCCTGAACTTTTCGCCGTTCACCTTATTTGCGGTGGATGGCCCAAACATTGTGGTGAATGGCCTGTAATCTATAACATGGTGAAGAATTTGTAATCTATATATATAAAAATGAATTGGCGTTCGTATATACCGTAAGATCTCCGGATCGGCTCAACCGATTTTAAATATTTTTTCTTTAATGTTTCCAATCTGTTTCATGTCTCATTTACCACATAAATTCTTTTTTTTCTAATCTCAATTTAAAATTTTTTTAGCTAATACTCAATAACGGCTTAACCGATTTTCAAAATTTTTCCTTTTCTTTATTCTATCGGACATAGTGTTTATTTATATAGAACAAAACATTTTCTAAATCTTCAATTTAATCATATATTAGCTAAAGAAGTTTAGCTACCATATAAATTTTGGTCAGTTGAGATCACTGGTATTCTAACTGAAATGTTCCTGTAGGGAACTTAATGCCATACAGATTTTTTCCGTTTTATATTTAAAAATACAAATGGTGAATTCCTTTTCGCTACTATTGCGAATGTTGAAAAAGTGAATGAATGAAAAGTTTTGATTGTGAATATAGGTTGTTATTCCGTCCTTTTTCATATTCTATGTTATGGTGAAGAATTTGTAGTCTATATATGAAATGAATTGGCGTTCGTATATACCATAAGATCTCCGTATCGGCTCAACCGATTTTAAATATTTTTTCTTTAATGTTTCCAATCTGTTTCATGTCTCATTTACCACATAAATTTTTTTTTTTCTAATCTCAATTTAAAATTTTTTTAGCTAATACTCAATAACGGCTTAACCGATTTAGAAAATTTTGTCTTTTCTTTATTCTATCGGACATAGTGTTTATTTATATAGAACAAAATATTTTCTAAATCCTCAATTTAATCATATATTAACTAAATAAGTTTAGCTACCATATAAATTGTAGTCAGTTGAGATCACTGGTATTCTAACTGAAATGTTCCTGTAGGGAAGACAACATCCAAAAGTTTTGATTGTGATTATAGATTTTTATTCCGTAATTTTTCCAAATGGTGAATTCCTTTTCGCTACCTTATTACGGTGGATGCCTCAAACATTGTGGTGAATGGCCTGTAATCTATATCATGGTGAAGAAGTTGTAATCTATAAATGTATATAAAAATGAATTGGCGTTCGTATATACCGTAAGATCTCCGGATCGGCTCAACCGATTTTAAATATTTTTTCTTTAATATTTCCAATCTGTTTCATGTCTTATTTACCACATAAATTATTTTTTTTTCTAATCTCAATTTAAAATTTTTTTAGCTAATACTCAATAACGGCTTAACCGATTTTCAAAATTTTTCCTTTTATTTATTCTATCGGACATAGTGTTTATTTATATAGAACAAAACATTTTCTAAATCTTCAATTTAATCATATATTAGCTAAAGAAGTTTAGCTACCATATAAATTGTGGTCAGTTGAGATCACTGGTATTCTAACTGAAATGTTCCTGTAGGGAACTTAATGCCATACAGATTTTTTCCGTTTTATATTTAAAAATACAAATACATTCATTAAAAGGTATTTTTAGCTTCGGCACTAACCACGGTTAAGAATCTTGCTTAATTCACCTTATTTGGTAGATGTCTTAAATATTGTGGTGAATGGCCTGAACTTTTCGCCGTTCACCTTATTTGCGGTGGATGGCCCAAACATTGTGGTGAATGGCCTGTAATCTATAACATGGTGAAGAATTTGTAATTTATATATATAAAAATGAATTGGCGTTCGTATATACCGTAAGATCTCCGGATCGGCTCAACCGATTTTAAATATTTTTTCTTTAATGTTTCCAATCTGTTTCATGTCTCATTTACCACATAAATTCTTTTTTTTCTAATCTCAATTTAAAATTTTTTTAGCTAATACTCAATAACGGCTTAACCGATTTTCAAAATTTTTCCTTTTGTTTATTCTATCGGACATAGTGTTTATTTATATAGAACAAAACATTTTCTAAATCTTCAATTTAATCATATATTAGCTAAAGAAGTTTAGCTACCATATAAATTTTGGTCAGTTGAGATCACTGGTATTCTAACTGAAATGTTCCTGTAGGGAACTTAATGCCATACAGATTTTTTCCGTTTTATATTTAAAAATACAAATACATTCATTAAAAGGTATTTTTAGCTTCGGCACTAACCACGGTTAAAAATCTTGCTTAATTCACCTTATTTGGTAGATGTCTTAAATATTGTGGTGAATGGCCTGAACTTTGCGCCGTTCACCTTATTTGCGGTGGATGGCTCAAACATTGTGGTGAATGGCCTGTAATCTATATCATGGTGAAGAATTAGTAATCTATATATATATAAATGAATTGGCGTTCGTATATACCGTAAGATCTCCGGATCGGTGAATTCCTTTTCGCTACTATTGCGAATGTTGAAAAAGTGAATGAATGAAAAGTTTTGATTGTGAATATAGGTTGTTATTCCGTCCTTTTTCATAATCTATGTTATGGTGAAGAATTTGTAATCTATATATATAAAAATGAATTGGCGTTCGTATATACCGTAAGATCTCCGGATCGGCTCAACCGATTTTAAATATTTTTTCTTTAATGTTTCCAATCTGTTTCATGTCTCATTTACCACATAAATTCTTTTTTTTCTAATCTCAATTTAAAAATTTTTTAGCTAATACTCAATAACGGCTTAACCGATTTTCAAATCGGACATAGTGTTTATTTATATAGAACAAAACATTTTCTAAATCTTCAATTTAATCATATATTAGCTAAAGAAGTTTAGCTACCATATAAATTTTGGTCAGTTGAGATCACTGGTATTCTAACTGAAATGTTCCTGTAGGGAACTTAATGCCATACAGATTTTTTCCGTTTTATATTTAAAAATACAAATGGTGAATTCCTTTTCGCTACTATTGCGAATGTTGAAAAAGTGAATGAATGAAAAGTTTTGATTGTGAATATAGGTTGTTATTCCGTCCTTTTTCATAATCTATGTTATGGTGAAGAATTTGTAATCTATATATATAAAAATGAATTGGCGTTCGTATATACCGTAAGATCTCCGGATCGGCTCAACCGATTTTAAATATTTTTTCTTTAATGTTTCCGATCTCTTTCATGTCTCATTTACCACACAAATTCTGTTTTTTCTAATCTCAATTTAAAATTTTTTTTAGCTAATACTCAATAACGGCTTAACCGATTTTCAAAATTTTTCCTTTTCTTTATTCTATCGGACATAGTGTTTATTTATATAGAACAAAACATTTTCTAAATCTTCAATTTAATCATATATTAGCTAAAGAAGTTTAGCTACCATATAAATTTTGGTCAGTTGAGATCACTGGTATTCTAACTGAAATGTTCCTGTAGGGAACTTAATGCCATACAGATTTTTTCCGTTTTATATTTAAAAATACAAATGGTGAATTCCTTTTCGCTACTATTGCGAATGTTGAATATAGGTTGTTATTCCGTCGTTTTTCATAATCTATGTTATGGTGAAGAATTTGTAATCTATATATATAAAAATGAATTGGCGTTCGTATATACCGTAAGATCTCCGGATCGGCTCAACCGATTTTAAATATTTTTTTATAGAACAAAACATTTTCTAAATCTTCAATTTAATCATATATTAGCTAAAGAAGTTTAGCTACCATATAAATTTTGGTCAGTTGAGATCACTGGTATTCTAACTGAAATGTTCCTGCAGGGAACTTAATGCCATACAGATTTTTTCCGTTTTATATTTAAAAATACAAATGGTGAATTCCTTTTCGCTACTATTGCGAATGTTGAAAAAGTAAATGAATGAAAAGTTTTGATTGTGAATATAGGTTGTTATTCCGTCCTTTTTCATAATCTATGTTATGGTGAAGAATTTGTAATCTATATATATAAAAATGAATTGGCGTTCGTATATACCATAAGATCTCCGGATCGGCTCAACCGATTTTAAATATCTGTTTCATGTCTCATTTACCACATAAATTTTTTTTTTTCTAATCTCAATTTAAAATTTTTTTAGCTAATACTCAATAACGGCTTAACCGATTTAGAAAATTTTGTCTTTTCTTTATTCTATCGGACATAGTGTTTATTTATATAGAACAAAATATTTTCTAAATCCTCAATTTAATCATATATTAACTAAAGAAGTTTAGCTACCATATAAATTGTAGTCAGTTGAGATCACTGGTATTCTAACTGAAATGTTCCTGTAGGGAAGACAACAACCAAAAGTTTTGATTGTGATTATAGATTTTTATTCCGTAATTTTTCCAAATGGTGAATTCCTTTTCGCTACCTTATTGCGGTGGATGCCTCAAACATTGTGGTGAATGGCCTGTAATCTATATCATGGTGAAGAATTTGTAATCTATATATATAAAAATGAATTGGCGTTCGTATATACCGTAAGATCTCCGGATCGGCTCAACCGATTTTAAATATTTTTTCTTTAATGTTTCCGATCTGTTTAATGTCTCATTTACCACATAAATTCTGTTTTTTCTAATCTCAATTTAAAAATTTTTTAGCTAATACTCAATAACGGCTTAACCGATTTTCAAAATTTATCCTTTTCTTTATTCTATCGGACATAGTGTTTATTTATATAAATAGAACAAAACATTTTCTAAATCTTCAATTTAATCATATATTAGCTAAAGAAGTTTAGCTACCATATAAATTTTGGTCAGTTGAGATCACTGGTATTCTAACTGAAATGTTCCTGTAGGGAACTTAATGCCATACAGATTTTTTCCGTTTTATATTTAAAAATACAAATGGTGAATTCCTTTTCGCTACTATTGCGAATGTTGAAAAGGTGAATGAATGAAAAGTTTTGATTGTGAATATAGGTTGTTATTCCGTCCTTTTTCATAATCTATGTTATGGTGAAGAATTTGTAATCTATATATATAAAAATGAATTGGCGTTCGTATATACCGTAAGATCTCCGGATCGGCTCAACCGATTTTAAATATTTTTTCTTTAATGTTTCCAATCTGTTTCATGTCTTATTTACCACATAAAGTCTTTTTTTTCTAATCTCAATTTAAAATTTTTTTAGCTAATACTCAATAACGGCTTAAACGATTTTCAAAATTTTTCCTTTTCTTTATTCTATCGGACATAGTGTTTATTTATATAGAACAAAACATTTTCTAAATCTTCAATTTAATCATATATTAGCTAAAGAAGTTTAGCTACCATATAAATTTTGGTCAGTTGAGATAACTGGTATTCTAACTGAAATGTTCCTGTAGGGAGGACAACAAGCAAAAGTTTTGATTGTGATTATAGATTTTTATTCCGTAATTTTTCCAAATGGTGAATTCCTTTTCGCTACCTTATTGCGGTGGATGGCTCAAACATTGTGGTGAATGGCCTGTAATCTATATCATGGTGAAGAAGTTGTAATCTATATATAAAAATGAAAATGTAGTTTTCCCAGTTAGGCTGTGTGCCGATCGGGTGTCATCCCGAACAAAAAAAAAATTGTGATCAGTAAATCTGACAAAATATCGGAAAGTATCCACCAAAAATTGCCGTAATGGCTTCTGTTATTGTTATGCAACATACGTTTGTACATATCGTTGTTGCCTATGCGAAACCACCTATCGACCAAATGCAAAACTTCCCAAATCACAAAAGTGCAAAACCGCCTATAGGCAAAATAATTCCACAAAAAACTAACTCACTACTTAAAAGTTTAGTTCAATTCTATGTTATTCAGGTAAATATTATCTTTTAAAAATAGAAACAAAAATTAAGTTAAAACATTAGCTATACATAGAAGTTAGGTTTTGCTCTCCTGTAAAATTTGACTGCTTTCAGATAGGTGGTTTTGCAAAGGCATCAACGATATGTATTCTGTGGTTTTTTTTTTTTTTTTTTTAGTACTACGACGTCTAAACCTGTATCCGGAGAGCACAAATATTATATTATCAGCAAAAGGAATGAACAATAACTCATAAATTTTTTCCAAAAAAGGCGTTCTTGCGGATATCTGCCTAAGATTTGAGTGAAAGTTTTAAACAGAATATACACATATGCATAAAAGTGCAAAAATTACACAGGTTGCACGTTGGAATAAGTACAACAAAAATTCCCAAATTGTACACCAAAGGCTGTGTTCCAAATGGTTGAAAAAAGCAAAATTTTGACAGAGCGATGGTAAATTCTGACAGTTATCGTGGTAAATATAAAGGTAAAATTTTGACAACCAATAATGTCGGCACAGAGATGCATGTGCTGTTTAGATTCATATTATTTCACATAAAGTTATGTTCACACGCGTTATTAAACACAAAAATATAATATAATGCCAAATAGCAAATATTCGTTCACCATAGGAAATTTGTTCACCTCATTTTACTCTGACGAAAACAAATATCATTTGATACACAGCCAAAGTCACAAAAGCCATAAGGCACTGATATGCATTGCAGAGTTAAAGAACTACGAAGGAAGAACATTGACAGGACAACGTCTGTCGGGTCAGCTAGTCTATATATATAAAAATGAATTGGCGTTCGTATATACCGTAAGATCTCCGGATCGGCTCAACCGATTTTAAATATTTTTTCTTTAATGTTTCCGATCTGTTTCATGTCTCATTTACCACACAAATTCTGTTTTTTCTAATCTCAATTTAAAATTTTTTTTAGCTAATACTCAATAACGGCTTAACCGATTTTCAAAATTTTTCCTTTTCTTTATTCTATCGGACATAGTGTTTATTTATATAGAACAAAACATTTTCTAAATCTTCAATTTAATCATATATTAGCTAAAGAAGTTTAGCTACCATATAAATTTTGGTCAGTTGAGATCACTGGAAATGAATGGAATGAAATGTTCATGTAGGGAACTTAATGCCATACAGATTTTTTCCGTTTTATATTTAAAAATACAAATGGTGAATTCCTTTTCGCTACTATTGCGAATGTTGAAAAAGTGAATGAATGAAAAGTTTTGATTGTGAATATAGGTTGTTATTCCGTCCTTTTTCATAATCTATGTTATGGTGAAGAATTTGTAATCTATATATGAAATGAATTGGCGTTCGTATATACCATAAGATCTCCGGATCGGCTCAACCGATTTTAAATATTTTTTCTTTAATGTTTCCAATCTGTTTCATGTCTCATTTACCACATAAATTTTTTTTTTTCTAATCTCAATTTAAAATTTTTTTAGCTAATACTCAATAACGGCTTAACCGATTTAGAAAATTTTGTCTTTTCTTTATTCTATCGGACATAGTGTTTATTTATATAGAACAAAATATTTTCTAAATCCTCAATTTAATCATATATTAACTAAAGAAGTTTAGCTACCATATAAATTGTTGTCAGTTGAGATCACTGGTATTCTAACTGAAATGTTCCTGTAGGGAAGACAACAACCAAAAGTTTTGATTGTGATTATAGATTTTTATTCCGTAATTTTTCCAAATGGTGAATTCCTTTTCGCTACCTTATTGCGGTGGATGCCTCAAACATTGTGGTGAATGGCCTGTAATCTATATCATGGTGAAGAATTTGTAATCTATATATATAAAAATGAATTGGCGTTCGTATATACCGTAAGATCTCTGGATCGGCTCAACCGATTTTAAATATTTTTTCTTTAATGTTTCCGATCTGTTTCATGTCTCATTTACCACATAAATTCTGTTTTTTCTAATCTCAATTTAAAAATTTTTTAGCTAATACTCCATAACGGCTTAACCGATTTTCAAAATTTATCCTTTTCTTTATTCTATCGGACATAGTGTTTATTTATATAAATAGAACAAAACATTTTCTAAATCTTCAATTTAATCATATATTAGCTAAAGAAGTTTAGCTACCATATAAATTTTGGTCAGTTGAGATCACTGGTATTCTAACTGAAATGTTCCTGTAGGGAACTTAATGCCATACAGATTTTTTCCGTTTTATATTTAAAAATACAAATGGTGAATTCCTTTTCGCTACTATTGCGAATGTTGAAAAAGTGAATGAATGAAAAGTTTTGATTGTGAATATAGGTTGTTATTCCGTCCTTTTTCATAATCTATGTTATGGTGAAGAATTTGTAATCTATACATGAAATGAATTGGCGTTCGTATATACCATAAGATCTCCGTATCGGCTCAACCGATTTTAAATATTTTTTCTTTAATGTTTCCAATCTGTTTCATGTCTCATTTACCACATAAATTTTTTTTTTTTCTAATCTCAATTTAAAATTTTTTTAGCTAATACTCAATAACGGCTTAACCGATTTACAAAGTTTTTTCTTTTCTTTATTCTATCGGACATAGTGTTTATTTATATAGAACAAAATATTTTCTAAATCCTCAATTTAATCATATATTAGCTAAAGAAGTTTAGCTACCATATAAATTGTAGTCAGTTGAGATCACTGGTATTCTAACTGAAATGTTCCTGTAGGGAAGACAACAAGCAAAAGTTTTGATTGTGATTATAGATTTTTATTCCGTAATTTTTCCAAATTGTGAATTCCTTTTCGCTACCTTATTGCGGTGGATGGCTGAAACATTGTGGTGAATGGCCTGTAATCTATATCATGGTGAAGAAGTTGTAATCTATATATAAAAATGAAAATGTAGTTTTCCCAGTTAGGCTGTGTGCCGATCGGGCGTCATCCCGAACAAAAAAAAAAATTGTGATCAGTAAATCTGACAAAATATCGGAAAGTATCCACCAAAAATTGCCGTAATGGCTTCTGTTATTGTTATGCAACATACGTTTGTACATATCGTTGTTGCCTATGCGAAACCACCTATCGACCAAATGCAAAACTTCCCAAATCACAAAAGTGCAAAACCGCCTATAGGCAAAATAATTCCACAAAAAACTAACTCACTACTTAAAAGTTTAGTTCAATTCTATGTTATTCAGGTAAATATTATCTTTTAAAAATAGAAACAAAAATTAAGTTAAAACATTAGCTATACATAGAAGTTAGGTTTTGCTCTCCTGTAAAATTTGACTGCTTTCAGATAGGTGGTTTTGCAAAGGCATCAACGATATGTATTCTGTGGTTTTTTTTTTTTTTTTTTTTAGTACTACGACGTCTAAACCTGTATCCGGAGAGCACAAATATTATATTATCAGCAAAAGGAATGAACAATAACTCATAAATTTTTTCCAAAAAAGGCGTTCTTGCGGATATCTGCCTAGGATTTGAGTGAAAGTTTTAAACAGAATATACACATATGCATAAAAGTGCAAAAATTACACAGGTTGCACGTTGGAATAAGTACAACAAAAATTCCCAAATTGTACACCAAAGGCTGTGTTCCAAATGGTTGAAAAAAGCAAAATTTTGACAGAGCGATGGTAAATTCTGACAGTTATCGTGGTAAATATAAAGGTAAAATTTTGACAACCAATATGCATGTGCTGTTTAGATTCATATTATTTCACATAAAGTTATGTTCACACGCGTTATTAAACACAAAAATATAATATAATGCCAAATAGCAAATATTCGTTCACCATAGGAAATTTGTTCACCTCATTTTACTCTGACGAAAACAAATATCATTTGATACACAGCCAAAGTCACAAAAGCCATAAGGCACTGATATGCATTGCAGAGTTAAAGAACTACGAAGGAAGAACATTGACAGGACAACGTCTGTCGGGTCAGCTAGTCTATATATATAAAAATGAATTGGCGTTCGTATATACCGTAAGATCTCCGGATCGGCTCAACCGATTTTAAATATTTTTTCTTTAATGTTTCCAATCTGTTTCATGTCTCATTTACCACATAAATTCTTTTTTTTCTAATCTCAATTTAAAAATTTTTTAGCTAATACTCAATAACGGCTTAACCGATTTTCAAATCGGACATAGTGTTTATTTATATAGAACAAAACATTTTCTAAATCTTCAATTTAATCATATATTAGCTAAAGAAGTTTAGCTACCATATAAATTTTGGTCAGTTGAGATCACTGGTATTCTAACTGAAATGTTCCTGTAGGGAACTTAATGCCATACAGATTTTTTCCGTTTTATATTTAAAAATACAAATGGTGAATTCCTTTTCGCTACTATTGCGAATGTTGAAAAAGTGAATGAATGAAAAGTTTTGATTGTGAATATAGGTTGTTATTCCGTCCTTTTTCATAATCTATGTTATGGTGAAGAAATTGTAATCTATATATATATAAAAATGAATTGGCGTTCGTATATACCGTAAGATCTCCGGATCGGCTCAACCGATTTTAAATATTTTTTCTTTAATGTTTCCAATCTGTTTCATGTCTCATTTACCACATAAATTCTTTTTTTTCTAATCTCAATTTAAAATTTTTTTAGCTAATACTCAATAACGGCTTAACCGATTTTCAAAATTTTTCCTTTTGTTTATTCTATCGGACATAGTGTTTATTTATATAGAACAAAACATTTTCTAAATCTTCAATTTAATCATATATTAGCTAAAGAAGTTTAGCTACCATATAAATTTTGGTCAGTTGAGATCACTGGTATTCTAACTGAAATGTTCCTGTAGGGAACTTAATGCCATACAGATTTTTTCCGTTTTATATTTAAAAATACAAATACATTCATTAAAAGGTATTTTTAGCTTCGGCACTAACCACGGTTAAAAATCTTGCTTAATTCACCTTATTTGGTAGATGTCTTAAATATTGTGGTGAATGGCCTGAACTTTGCGCCGTTCACCTTATTTGCGGTGGATGGCTCAAACATTGTGGTGAATGGCCTGTAATCTATATCATGGTGAAGAATTAGTAATCTATATATATATAAATGAATTGGCGTTCGTATATACCGTAAGATCTCCGGATCGGTGAATTCCTTTTCGCTACTATTGCGAATGTTGAAAAAGTGAATGAATGAAAAGTTTTGATTGTGAATATAGGTTGTTATTCCGTCCTTTTTCATAATCTATGTTATGGTGAAGAATTTGTAATCTATATATATAAAAATGAATTGGCGTTCGTATATACCGTAAGATCTCCGGATCGGCTCAACCGATTTTAAATATTTTTTCTTTAATGTTTCCAATCTGTTTCATGTCTCATTTACCACATAAATTCTTTTTTTTCTAATCTCAATTTAAAAATTTTTTAGCTAATACTCAATAACGGCTTAACCGATTTTCAAATCGGACATAGTGTTTATTTATATAGAACAAAACATTTTCTAAATCTTCAATTTAATCATATATTAGCTAAAGAAGTTTAGCTACCATATAAATTTTGGTCAGTTGAGATCACTGGTATTCTAACTGAAATGTTCCTGTAGGGAACTTAATGCCATACAGATTTTTTCCGTTTTATATTTAAAAATACAAATGGTGAATTCCTTTTCGCTACTATTGCGAATGTTGAAAAAGTGAATGAATGAAAAGTTTTGATTGTGAATATAGGTTGTTATTCCGTCCTTTTTCATAATCTATGTTATGGTGAAGAAATTGTAATCTATATATATATAAAAATGAATTGGCGTTCGTATATACCGTAAGATCTCCGGATCGGCTCAACCGATTTTAAATATTTTTTCTTTAATGTTTCCGATCTGTTTCATGTCTCATTTACCACACAAATTCTGTTTTTTCTAATCTCAATTTAAAATTTTTTTTAGCTAATACTCAATAACGGCTTAACCGATTTTCAAAATTTTTCCTTTTCTTTATTCTATCGGACATAGTGTTTATTTATATAGAACAAAACATTTTCTAAATCTTCAATTTAATCATATATTAGCTAAAGAAGTTTAGCTACCATATAAATTTTGGTCAGTTGAGATCACTGGTATTCTAACTGAAATGTTCCTGTAGGGAACTTAATGCCATACAGATTTTTTCCGTTTTATATTTAAAAATACAAATGGTGAATTCCTTTTCGCTACTATTGCGAATGTTGAATATAGGTTGTTATTCCGTCGTTTTTCATAATCTATGTTATGGTGAAGAATTTGTAATCTATATATATAAAAATGAATTGGCGTTCGTATATACCGTAAGATCTCCGGATCGGCTCAACCGATTTTAAATATTTTTTCTTTAATGTTTCCAATCTGTTTCATATCTCATTTACCACATAAATTCTTTTTTTTTCTAATCTCAATTTAAAATTTTTTTAGCTAATACTCAATAACGGCTTAACCGATTTTCAAAATTTTTCCTTTTCTTTATTCTATCGGACATAGTGTTTATTTATATAGAACAAAACATTTTCTAAATCTTCAATTTAATCATATATTAGCTAAAGAAGTTTAGCTACCATATAAATTTTGGTCAGTTGAGATCACTGGTATTCTAACTGAAATGTTCCTGCAGGGAACTTAATGCCATACAGATTTTTTCCGTTTTATATTTAAAAATACAAATGGTGAATTCCTTTTCGCTACTATTGCGAATGTTGAAAAAGTGAATGAATGAAAAGTTTTGATTGTGAATATAGGTTGTTATTCCGTCCTTTTTCATAATCTATGTTATGGTGAAGAATTTGTAATCTATATATGAAATGAATTGGCGTTCGTATATACCGTAAGATCTCCGGATCGGCTCAACCGATTTTAAATATTTTTTCTTTAATGTTTCCAATCTGTTTCATGTCTCATTTACCACATAAATTCTTTTTTTTCTAATCTCAATTTAAAATTTTTTTAGCTAATACTCAATAACGGCTTAACCGATTTTCAAAATTTTTCCCTTTTTTTTTCTATCGGACATAGTGTTTATTTATATAGAACAAAACATTTTCTAAATCTTCAATTTAATCATATATTACCTAAAGAAGTTTAGCTACCATATAAATTTTGGTCAGTTGAGATCACTGGTATTCTAACTGAAATGTTCCTGTAGGGAACTTAATGCCATACAGATTTTTTCCGTTTTATATTGAAAAATACAAATGGTGAATTCCTTTTCGCTACTATTGCGAATGTTGAAAAAGTGAATGAATGAAAAGTTTTGATTGTGAATATAGGTTGTTATTCCGTCCTTTTTCATAATCTATGTTATGGTGAAGAATTTGTAATCTATATATATAAAAATGAATTGGCGTTCGTATATACCATAAGATCTCCGGATCGGCTCAACCGATTTTAAATATTTTTTCTTTAATGTTTCCGATCTGTTTCATGTCGCATTTACCACATAAATTCTGTTTTTTCTAATCTCAATTTAAAATTTTTTTAGCTAATACTCAATAACGGTTTAACCGATTTTCAAAATTTTTCCTTTTCTTTATTCTATCGGACATAGTGTTTATTTATATAGAACAAAACATTTTCTAAATCTTCAATTTAATCATATATTAGCTAAAGAAGTTTAGCTACCATATAAATTGTGGACAGTTGAGATCACTGGTATTCTAACTGAAATGTTCCTGTAGGGAACTTAATGCCATACAGATTTTTTCCGTTTTATATTTAAAAATACAAATACATTCATTAAAAGGTATTTTTAGCTTCGGCACTAACCACGGTTAAAAATCTTGCTTAATTCACCTTATTTGGTAGATGTCTTAAATATTGTGGTGAATGGCCTGAACTTTGCGCCGTTCACCTTATTTGCGGTGGATGGCTCAAACATTGTGGTGAATGGCCTGTAATCTATATCATGGTGAAGAATTAGTAATCTATATATATATAAATGAATTGGCGTTCGTATATACCGTAAGATCTCCGGATCGGTGAATTCCTTTTCGCTACTATTGCGAATGTTGAAAAAGTGAATGAATGAAAAGTTTTGATTGTGAATATAGGTTGTTATTCCGTCCTTTTTCATAATCTATGTTATGGTGAAGAATTTGTAATCTATATATATAAAAATGAATTGGCGTTCGTATATACCGTAAGATCTCCGGATCGGCTCAACCGATTTTAAATATTTTTTCTTTAATGTTTCCGATCTGTTTCATGTCTCATTTACCACACAAATTCTGTTTTTTCTAATCTCAATTTAAAATTTTTTTTAGCTAATACTCAATAACGGCTTAACCGATTTTCAAAATTTTTCCTTTTCTTTATTCTATCGGACATAGTGTTTATTTATATAGAACAAAACATTTTCTAAATCTTCAATTTAATCATATATTAGCTAAAGAAGTTTAGCTACCATATAAATTTTGGTCAGTTGAGATCACTGGTATTCTAACTGAAATGTTCCTGTAGGGAACTTAATGCCATACAGATTTTTTCCGTTTTATATTTAAAAATACAAATGGTGAATTCCTTTTCGCTACTATTGCGAATGTTGAATATAGGTTGTTATTCCGTCGTTTTTCATAATCTATGTTATGGTGAAGAATTTGTAATCTATATATATAAAAATGAATTGGCGTTCGTATATACCGTAAGATCTCCGGATCGGCTCAACCGATTTTAAATATTTTTTCTTTAATGTTTCCAATCTGTTTCATATCTCATTTACCACATAAATTCTTTTTTTTTCTAATCTCAATTTAAAATTTTTTTAGCTAATACTCAATAACGGCTTAACCGATTTTAAAAATTTTTCCTTTTCTTTATTCTATCGGACATAGTGTTTATTTATATAGAACAAAACATTTTCTAAATCTTCAATTTAATCATATATTAGCTAAAGAAGTTTAGCTACCATATAAATTTTGGTCAGTTGAGATCACTGGTATTCTAACTGAAATGTTCCTGCAGGGAACTTAATGCCATACAGATTTTTTCCGTTTTATATTTAAAAATACAAATGGTGAATTCCTTTTCGCTACTATTGCGAATGTTGAAAAAGTGAATGAATGAAAAGTTTTGATTGTGAATATAGGTTGTTATTCCGTCCTTTTTCATAATCTATGTTATGGTGAAGAATTTGTAATCTATATATGAAATGAATTGGCGTTCGTATATACCATAAGATCTCCGGATCGGCTCAACCGATTTTAAATATTTTTTCTTTAATGTTTCCAATCTGTTTCATGTCTCATTTACCACATAAATTTTTTTTTTTCTAATCTCAATTTAAAATTTTTTTAGCTAATACTCGATAACGGCTTAACCGATTTAGAAAATTTTGTCTTTTCTTTATTCTATCGGACATAGTGTTTATTTATATAGAACAAAATATTTTCTAAATCCTCAATTTAATCATATATTAACTAAAGAAGTTTAGCTACCATATAAATTGTAGTCAGTTGAGATCACTGGTATTCTAACTGAAATGTTCCTGTAGGGAAGACAACAACCAAAAGTTTTGATTGTGATTATAGATTTTTATTCCGTAATTTTTCCAAATGGTGAATTCCTTTTCGCTACCTTATTGCGGTGGATGCCTCAAACATTGTGGTGAATGGCCTGTAATCTATATCATGGTGAAGAATTTGTAATCTATATATATAAAAATGAATTGGCGTTCGTATATACCGTAAGATCTCCGGATCGGCTCAACCGATTTTAAATATTTTTTCTTTAATGTTTCCGATCTGTTTAATGTCTCATTTACCACATAAATTCTGTTTTTTCTAATCTCAATTTAAAAATTTTTTAGCTAATACTCAATAACGGCTTAACCGATTTTCAAAATTTATCCTTTTCTTTATTCTATCGGACATAGTGTTTATTTATATAAATAGAACAAAACATTTTCTAAATCTTCAATTTAATCATATATTAGCTAAAGAAGTTTAGCTACCATATAAATTTTGGTCAGTTGAGATCACTGGTATTCTAACTGAAATGTTCCTGTAGGGAACTTAATGCCATACAGATTTTTTCCGTTTTATATTTAAAAATACAAATGGTGAATTCCTTTTCGCTACTATTGCGAATGTTGAAAAGGTGAATGAATGAAAAGTTTTGATTGTGAATATAGGTTGTTATTCCGTCCTTTTTCATAATCTATGTTATGGTGAAGAATTTGTAATCTATATATATAAAAATGAATTGGCGTTCGTATATACCGTAAGATCTCCGGATCGGCTCAACCGATTTTAAATATTTTTTCTTTAATGTTTCCAATCTGTTTCATGTCTTATTTACCACATAAATTCTTTTTTTTCTAATCTCAATTTAAAATTTTTTTAGCTAATACTCAATAACGGCTTAAACGATTTTCAAAATTTTTCCTTTTCTTTATTCTATCGGACATAGTGTTTATTTATATAGAACAAAACATTTTCTAAATCTTCAATTTAATCATATATTAGCTAAAGAAGTTTAGCTACCATATAAATTTTGGTCAGTTGAGATAACTGGTATTCTAACTGAAATGTTCCTGTAGGGAACTTAATGCCATACAGATTTTTTCCGTTTTATATTTAAAAATACAAATGGTGAATTCCTTTTCGCTACTATTGCGAATGTTGAAAAAGTGAATGAATGAAAAGTTTTGATTGTGAATATAGGTTGTTATTCCGTCCTTTTTCATAATCTATGTTATGGTGAAGAATTTGTAATCTATACATGAAATGAATTGGCGTTCGTATATACCATAAGATCTCCGTATCGGCTCAACCGATTTTAAATATTTTTTCTTTAATGTTTCCAATCTGTTTCATGTCTCATTTACCACATAAATTTTTTTTTTTCTAATCTCAATTTAAAATTTTTTTAGCTAATACTCAATAACGGCTTAACCGATTTACAAAGTTTTTTCTTTTCTTTATTCTATCGGACATAGTGTTTATTTATATAGAACAAAATATTTTCTAAATCCTCAATTTAATCATATATTAGCTAAAGAAGTTTAGCTACCATATAAATTGTAGTCAGTTGAGATCACTGGTATTCTAACTGAAATGTTCCTGTAGGGAGGACAACAAGCAAAAGTTTTGATTGTGATTATAGATTTTTATTCCGTAATTTTTCCAAATGGTGAATTCCTTTTCGCTACCTTATTGCGGTGGATGGCTCAAACATTGTGGTGAATGGCCTGTAATCTATATCATGGTGAAGAAGTTGTAATCTATATATGAAAATGTAGTTTTCCCAGTTAGGCTGTGTGCCGATCGGGTGTCATCCCGAACAAAAAAAAAAATTGTGATCAGTAAATCTGACAAAATATCGGAAAGTATCCACCAAAAATTGCCGTAATGGCTTCTGTTATTGTTATGCAACATACGTTTGTACATATCGTTGTTGCCTATGCGAAACCACCTATCGACCAAATGCAAAACTTCCCAAATCACAAAAGTGCAAAACCGCCTATAGGCAAAATAATTCCACAAAAAACTAACTCACTACTTAAAAGTTTAGTTCAATTCTATGTTATTCAGGTAAATATTATCTTTTAAAAATAGAAACAAAAATTAAGTTAAAACATTAGCTATACATAGAAGTTAGGTTTTGCTCTCCTGTAAAATTTGACTGCTTTCAGATAGGTGGTTTTGCAAAGGCATCAACGATATGTATTCTGTGGTTTTTTTTTTTTTTTTTTAGTACTACGACGTCTAAACCTGTATCCGGAGAGCACAAATATTATATTATCAGCAAAAGGAATGAACAATAACTCATAAATTTTTTCCAAAAAAGGCGTTCTTGCGGATATCTGCCTAGGATTTGAGTGAAAGTTTTAAACAGAATATACACATATGCATAAAAGTGCAAAAATTACACAGGTTGCACGTTGGAATAAGTACAACAAAAATTCCCAAATTGTACACCAAAGGTTGTGTTCCAAATGGTTGAAAAAAGCAAAATTTTGACAGAGCGATGGTAAATTCTGACAGTTATCGTGGTAAATATAAAGGTAAAATTTTGACAACCAATAATGTCGGCACAGAGATGCATGTGCTGTTTAGATTCATATTATTTCACATAAAGTTATGTTCACACGCGTTATTAAACACAAAAATATAATATAATGCCAAATAGCAAATATTCGTTCACCATAGGAAATTTGTTCACCTCATTTTACTCTGACGAAAACAAATATCATTTGATACACAGCCAAAGTCACAAAAGCCATAAGGCACTGATATGCATTGCAGAGTTAAAGAACTACGAAGGAAGAACATTGACAGGACAACGTCTGTCGGGTCAGCTAGTCTATATATATAAAAATGAATTGGCGTTCGTATATACCGTAAGATCTCCGGATCGGTTCAACCGATTTTAAATATTTTTTCTTTAATGTTTCCGATCTGTTTCATGTCTCATTTACCACACAAATTCTGTTTTTTCTAATCTCAATTTAAAATTTTTTGTAGCTAATACTCAATAACGGCTTAACCGATTTTCAAAATTTTTCCTTTTCTTTATTCTATCGGACATAGTGTTTATTTATATAGAACAAAACATTTTCTAAATCTTCAATTTAATCATATATTAGCTAAAGAAGTTTAGCTACCATATAAATTTTGGTCAGTTGAGATCACTGGTATTCTAACTGAAATGTTCCTGTAGGGAACTTAATGCCATACAGATTTTTTCCGTTTTATATTTAAAAATACAAATGGTGAATTCCTTTTCGCTACTATTGCGAATGTTGAAAAAGTGAATGAATGAAAAGTTTTGATTGTGAATATAGGTTGTTATTCCGTCCTTTTTCATAATCTATGTTATGGTGAAGAATTTGTAATCTATATATGAAATGAATTGGCGTTCGTATATACCATAAGATCTCCGGATCGGCTCAACCGATTTTAAATATTTTTTCTTTAATGTTTCCAATCTGTTTCATGTCTCATTTACCACATAAATTTTTTTTTTTCTAATCTCAATTTAAAATTTTTTTAGCTAATACTCAATAACGGCTTAACCGATTTAGAAAATTTTGTCTTTTCTTTATTCTATCGGACATAGTGTTTATTTATATAGAACAAAATATTTTCTAAATCCTCAATTTAATCATATATTAACTAAAGAAGTTTAGCTACCATATAAATTGTAGTCAGTTGAGAACACTGGTATTCTAACTGAAATGTTCCTGTAGGGAAGACAACAACCAAAAGTTTTGATTGTGATTATAGATTTTTATTCCGTAATTTTTCCAAATGGTGAATTCCTTTTCGCTACCTTATTGCGGTGGATGCCTCAAACATTGTGGTGAATGGCCTGTAATCTATATCATGGTGAAGAATTTGTAATCTATATATATAAAAATGAATTGGCGTTCGTATATACCGTAAGATCTCTGGATCGGCTCAACCGATTTTAAATATTTTTTCTTTAATGTTTCCGATCTGTTTCATGTCTCATTTACCACATAAATTCTGTTTTTTCTAATCTCAATTTAAAAATTTTTTAGCTAATACTCCATAACGGCTTAACCGATTTTCAAAATTTATCCTTTTCTTTATTCTATCGGACATAGTGTTTATTTATATAAATAGAACAAAACATTTTCTAAATCTTCAATTTAATCATATATTAGCTAAAGAAGTTTAGCTACCATATAAATTTTGGTCAGTTGAGATCACTGGTATTCTAACTGAAATGTTCCTGTAGGGAACTTAATGCCATACAGATTTTTTCCGTTTTATATTTAAAAATACAAATGGTGAATTCCTTTTCGCTACTATTGCGAATGTTGAAAAAGTGAATGAATGAAAAGTTTTGATTGTGAATATAGGTTGTTATTCCGTCCTTTTTCATAATCTATGTTATGGTGAAGAATTTGTAATCTATACATGAAATGAATTGGCGTTCGTGTATACCATAAGATCTCCGTATCGGCTCAACCGATTTTAAATATTTTTTCTTTAATGTTTCCAATCTGTTTCATGTCTCATTTACCACATAAATTTTTTTTTTTTCTAATCTCAATTTAAAATTTTTTTAGCTAATACTCAATAACGGCTTAACCGATTTACAAAGTTTTTTCTTTTCTTTATTCTATCGGACATAGTGTTTATTTATATAGAACAAAATATTTTCTAAATCCTCAATTTAATCATATATTAGCTAAAGAAGTTTAGCTACCATATAAATTGTAGTCAGTTGAGATCACTGGTATTCTAACTGAAATGTTCCTGTAGGGAAGACAACAAGCAAAAGTTTTGATTGTGATTATAGATTTGTATTCCGTAATTTTTCCAAATTGTGAATTCCTTTTCGCTACCTTATTGCGGTGGATGGCTCAAACATTGTGGTGAATGGCCTGTAATCTATATCATGGTGAAGAAGTTGTAATCTATATATAAAAATGAAAATGTAGTTTTCCCAGTTAGGCTGTGTGCCGATCGGGCGTCATCCCGAACAAAAAAAAAAATTGTGATCAGTAAATCTGACAAAATATCGGAAAGTATCCACCAAAAATTGCCGTAATGGCTTCTGTTATTGTTATGCAACATACGTTTGTACATATCGTTGTTGCCTATGCGAAACCACCTATCGACCAAATGCAAAACTTCCCAAATCACAAAAGTGCAAAACCGCCTATAGGCAAAATAATTCCACAAAAAACTAACTCACTACTTAAAAGTTTAGTTCAATTCTATGTTATTCAGGTAAATATTATCTTTTAAAAATAGAAACAAAAATTAAGTTAAAACATTAGCTATACATAGAAGTTAGGTTTTGCTCTCCTGTAAAATTTGACTGCTTTCAGATAGGTGGTTTTGCAAAGGCATCAACGATATGTATTCTGTGGTTTTTTTTTTTTTTTTTAGTACTACGACGTCTAAACCTGTATCCGGAGAGCACAAATATTATATTATCAGCAAAAGGAATGAACAATAACTCATAAATTTTTTCCAAAAAAGGCGTTCTTGCGGATATCTGCCTAGGATTTGAGTGAAAGTTTTAAACAGAATATACACATATGCATAAAAGTGCAAAAATTACACAGGTTGCACGTTGGAATAAGTACAACAAAAATTCCCAAATTGTACACCAAAGGCTGTGTTCCAAATGGTTGAAAAAAGCAAAATTTTGACAGAGCGATGGTAAATTCTGACAGTTATCGTGGTAAATATAAAGGTAAAATTTTGACAACCAATAATGTCGACACAGAGATGCATGTGCTGTTTAGATTCATATTATTTCACATAAAGTTATGTTCACACGCGTTATTAAACACAAAAATATAATATAATGCCAAATAGCAAATATTCGTTCACCATAGGAAATTTGTTCACCTCATTTTACTCTGACGAAAACAAATATCATTTGATACACAGCCAAAGTCACAAAAGCCATAAGGCACTGATATGCATTGCAGAGTTAAAGAACTACGAAGGAAGAACATTGACAGGACAACGTCTGTCGGGTCAGCTAGTCTATATATGTATATAAAAATGAATTGGCGTTCGTATATACCGTAAGATCTCCGGATCGGCTCAACCGATTTTAAATATTTTTTCTTTAATGTTTCCAATCTGTTTCATGTCTTATTTACCACATAAATTTTTTTTTTTCTAATCTCAATTTAAAATTTTTTTAGCTAATACTCAATAACGGCTTAACCGATTTTCAAAATTTTTCCTTTTATTTATTCTATCGGACATAGTGTTTATTTATATAGAACAAAACATTTTCTAAATCTTCAATTTAATCATATATTAGCTAAAGAAGTTTAGCTACCATATAAATTGTGGTCAGTTGAGATCACTGGTATTCTAACTGAAATGTTCCTGTAGGGAACTTAATGCCATACAGATTTTTTCCGTTTTATATTTAAAAATACAAATACATTCATTAAAAGGTATTTTTAGCTTCGGCACTAACCACGGTTAAGAATCTTGCTTAATTCACCTTATTTGGTAGATGTCTTAAATATTGTGGTGAATGGCCTGAACTTTTCGCCGTTCACCTTATTTGCGGTGGATGGCCCAAACATTGTGGTGAATGGCCTGTAATCTATATCATGGTGAAGAATTTGTAATCTATATATATAAAAATGAATTGGCGTTCGTATATACCGTAAGATCTCCGGATCGGCTTAACCGATTTTAAATATTTTTTCTTTAATGTTTCCAATCTGTTTCATGTCTCATTTACCACATAAATTCTTTTTTTTCTAATCTCAATTTAAAATTTTTTTAGCTAATACTCAATAACGGCTTAACCGATTTTCAAATCGGACATAGTGTTTATTTATATAGAACAAAACATTTTCTAAATCTTCAATTTAATCATATATTAGCTAAAGAAGTTTAGCTACCATATAAATTTTGGTCAGTTGAGATCACTGGTATTCTAACTGAAATGTTCCTGCAGGGAACTTAATGCCACACAGATTTTTTCCGTTTTATATTTAAAAATACAAATGGTGAATTCCTTTTCGCTACTATTGCGAATGTTGAAAAAGTGAATGAACGAAAAGTTTTGATTGTGAATATAGGTTGTTATTCCGTCCTTTTTCATAATCTATGTTATGGTGAAGAATTTGTAATCTATATATGAAATGAATTGGCGTTCGTATATACCATAAGATCTCCGGATCGGCTCAACCGATTTTAAATATTTTTTCTTTAATGTTTCCAATCTGTTTCATGTCTCATTTACCACATAAATTTTTTTTTTTCTAATCTCAATTTAAAATTTTTTTAGCTAATACTCAATAACGGCTTAACCGATTTAGAAAATTTTGTCTTTTCTTTATTCTATCGGACAAAGTGTTTATTTATATAGAACAAAATATTTTCTAAATCTTCAATTTAATCATATATTAACTAAAGAAGTTTAGCTACCATATAAATTGTAGTCAGTTGAGATCACTGGTATTCTAACTGAAATGTTCCTGTAGGGAAGACAACAACCAAAAGTTTTGATTGTGATTATAGATTTTTATTCCGTAATTTTTATAAATGGTGAATTCCTTTTCGCTACCTTATTGGGGTGGATGCCTCAAACATTGTGGTGAATGGCCTGTAATCTATATCATGGTGAAGAATTTGTAATCTATATATATAAAAATGAATTGGCGTTCGTATATACCGTAAGATCTCCGGATCGGCTCAACCGATTTTAAATATTTTTTCTTTAATGTTTCCAATCTGTTTCATGTCTTATTTACCACATAAATTCTTTTTTTTCTAATCTCAATTTAAATTTTTTTTAGCTAATACTCAATAACGGCTTAAACGATTTTCAAAATTTTTCCTTTTCTTTATTCTATCGGACATAGTGTTTATTTATATAGAACAAAACATTTTCTAAATCTTCAATTTAATCATATATTAGCTAAAGAAGTTTAGCTACCATATAAATTTTGGTCAGTTGAGATCACTGGTATTCTAACTGAAATGTTCCTGTAGGGAACTTAATTGCCATACAGATTTTTTCCGTTTTATATTTAAAAATACAAATGGTGAATTCCTTTTCGCTACTATTGCGAATGTTGAAAAAGTGAATGAATGAAAAGTTTTGATTGTGAATATAGGTTGTTATTCCGTCCTTTTTCATAATCTATGTTATGGTGAAGAATTTGTAATCTATACATGAAATGAATTGGCGTTCGTATATACCATAAGATCTCCGTATCGGCTCAACCGATTTTAAATATTTTTTCTTTAATGTTTCCAATCTGTTTCATGTCCCATTTACCACATAAATTTTTTTTTTCTAATCTCAATTTAAAATTTTTTTAGCTAATACTCAATAACGGCTTAACCGATTTACAAAGTTTTTTCTTTTCTTTATTCTATCGGACATAGTGTTTATTTATAAAGAACAAAATATTTTCTAAATCCTCAATTTAATCATATATTAGCTAAAGAAGTTTAGCTACCATATAAATTGTAGTCAGTTGAGATCACTGGTATTCTAACTGAAATGTTCCTGTAGGGAAGACAACAAGCAAAAGTTTTGATTGTGATTATAGATTTTTATTCCGTAATTTTTCCAAATGGTGAATTCCTTTTCGCTACCTTATTGCGGTGGATGGCTCAAACATTGTGGTGAATGGCCTGTAATCTATATCATGGTGAAGAAGTTGTAATCTATATATATAAAAATGAATTGGCGTTCGTATATACCGTAAGATCTCCGGATCGGCTCAACCGATTTTAAATATTTTTTCTTTAATGTTTCCAATCTGTTTCATGTCTTATTTACCACATAAATTCTTTTTTTTCTAATCTCAATTTAAAATTTTTTTAGCTAATACTCAATAACGGCTTAAACGATTTTCAAAATTTTTCCTTTGCTTTATTCTATCGGACATAGTGTTTATTTATATAGAACAAAACATTTTCTAAATCTTCAATTTAATCATATATTAGCTAAAGAAGTTTAGCTACCATATAAAATTTGGGCAGTTGAGATAACTGGTATTCTAACTGAAATGTTCCTGTAGGGAACTAAATGCCATACAGATTTTTTCCGTTTTATATTTAAAAATACAAATGGTGAATTCCTTTTCGCTACTATTGCGAATGTTGAAAAAGTGAATGAATGAAAAGTTTTGATTGTGAATATAGGTTGTTATTCCGTCCTTTTTCATAATCTATGTTATGGTGAAGAATTTGTAATCTATACATGAAATGAATTGGCGTTCGTATATACCATAAGATCTCCGTATCGGCTCAACCGATTTTAAATATTTTTTCTTTAATGTTTCCAATCTGTTTCATGTCTCATTTACCACATAAATTTTTTTTTTTTCTAATCTCAATTTAAAATTTTTTTAGCTAATACTCAATAACGGCTTAACCGATTTACAAAGTTTTTTCTTTTCTTTATTCTATCGGACATAGTGTTTATTTATATAGAACAAAATATTTTCTAAATCCTCAATTTAATCATATATTAGCTAAAGAAGTTTAGCTACCATATAAATTGTAGTCAGTTGAGATCACTGGTATTCTAACTGAAATGTTCCTGTAGGGAGGACAACAAGCAAAAGTTTTGATTGTGATTATAGATTTTTATTCCGTAATTTTTCCAAATGGTGAATTCCTTTTCGCTACCTTATTGCGGTGGATGGCTCAAACATTGTGGTGAATGGCCTGTAATCTATATCATGGTGAAGAAGTTGTAATCTATATATATAAAAATGAATTGGCGTTCGTATATACCGTAAGATCTCCGGATCGGCTTAACCGATTTTAAATATTTTTTCTTTAATGTTTCCAATCTGTTTCATGTCTCATTTACCACATAAATTCTTTTTTTTCTAATCTCAATTTAAAAATTTTTTAGCTAATACTCAATAACGGCTTAACCGATTTTCAAATCGGACATAGTGTTTATTTATATAGAACAAAACATTTTCTAAATCTTCAATTTAATCATATATTAGCTAAAGAAGTTTAGCTACCATATAAATTTTGGTCAGTTGAGATCACTGGTATTCTAACTGAAATGTTCCTGCAGGGAACTTAATGCCACACAGATTTTTTCCGTTTTATATTTAAAAATACAAATGGTGAATTCCTTTTCGCTACTATTGCGAATGTTGAAAAAGTGAATGAATGAAAAGTTTTGATTGTGAATATAGGTTGTTATTCCGTCCTTTTTCATAATCTATGTTATGGTGAAGAATTTGTAATCTATATATGAAATGAATTGGCGTTCGTATATACCATAAGATCTCCGGATCGGCTCAACCGATTTTAAATATTTTTTCTTTAATGTTTCCAATCTGTTTCATGTCTCATTTACCACATACATTTTTTTTTTTCTAATCTCAATTTAAAATTTTTTTAGCTAATACTCAATAACGGCTTAACCGATTTAGAAAATTTTGTCTTTTCTTTATTCTATCGGACAAAGTGTTTATTTATATAGAACAAAATATTTTCTAAATCTTCAATTTAATCATATATTAACTAAAGAAGTTTAGCTACCATATAAATTGTAGTCAGTTGAGATCACTGGTATTCTAACTGAAATGTTCCTGTAGGGAAGACAACAACCAAAAGTTTTGATTGTGATTATAGATTTTTATTCCGTAATTTTTCCAAATGGTGAATTCCTTTTCGCTACCTTATTGGGGTGGATGCCTCAAACATTGTGGTGAATGGCCTGTAATCTATATCATGGTGAAGAATTTGTAATCTATATATATAAAAATGAATTGGCGTTCGTATATACCGTAAGATCTCCGGATCGGCTCAACCGATTTTAAATATTTTTTCTTTAATGTTTCCAATCTGTTTCATGTCTTATTTACCACATAAATTCTTTTTTTTCTAATCTCAATTTAAAATTTTTTTAGCTAATACTCAATAACGGCTTAAACGATTTTCAAAATTTTTCCTTTTCTTTATTCTATCGGACATAGTGTTTATTTATATAGAACAAAACATTTTCTAAATCTTCAATTTAATCATATATTAGCTAAAGAAGTTTAGCTACCATATAAATTTTGGTCAGTTGAGATCACTGGTATTCTAACTGAAATGTTCCTGTAGGGAACTTAATGCCATACAGATTTTTTCCTTTTTATATTTAAAAATACAAATGGTGAATTCCTTTTCGCTACTATTGCGAATGTTGAAAAAGTGAATGAATGAAAAGTTTTGATTGTGAATATAGGTTGTTATTCCGTCCTTTTTCATAATCTATGTTATGGTGAAGAATTTGTAATCTATACATGAAATGAATTGGCGTTCGTATATACCATAAGATCTCCGTATCGGCTCAACCGATTTTAAATATTTTTTCTTTAATGTTTCCAATCTGTTTCATGTCCCATTTACCACATAAATTTTTTTTTTTTCTAATCTCAATTTAAAATTTTTTTAGCTAATACTCAATAACGGCTTAACCGATTTACAAAGTTTTTTCTTTTCTTTATTCTATCGGACATAGTGTTTATTTATATAGAACAAAATATTTTCTAAATCCTCAATTTAATCATATATTAGCTAAAGAAGTTTAGCTACCATATAAATTGTAGTCAGTTGAGATCACTGGTATTCTAACTGAAATGTTCCTGTAGGGAAGACAACAAGCAAAAGTTTTGATTGTGATTATAGATTTTTATTCCGTAATTTTTCCAAATGGTGAATTCCTTTTCGCTACCTTATTGCGGTGGATGGCTCAAACATTGTGGTGAATGGCCTGTAATCTATATTATGGTGAAGAAGTTGTAATCTATATATATAAAAATGAATTGGCGTTCGTATATACCGTAAGATCTCCGGATCGGCTCAACCGATTTTAAATATTTTTTCTTTAATGTTTCCAATCTGTTTCATGTCTTATTTACCACATAAATTCTTTTTTTTCTAATCTCAATTTAAAATTTTTTTAGCTAATACTCAATAACGGCTTAAACGATTTTCAAAATTTTTCCTTTTCTTTATTCTATCGGACATAGTGTTTATTTATATAGAACAAAACATTTTCTAAATCTTCAATTTAATCATATATTAGCTAAAGAAGTTTAGCTACCATATAAATTTTGGTCAGTTGAGATAACTGGTATTCTAACTGAAATGTTCCTGTAGGGAACTAAATGCCATACAGATTTTTTCCGTTTTATATTTAAAAATACAAATGGTGAATTCCTTTTCGCTACTATTGCGAATGTTGAAAAAGTGAATGAATGAAAAGTTTTGATTGTGAATATAGGTTGTTATTCCGTCCTTTTTCATAATCTATGTTATGGTGAAGAATTTGTAATCTATACATGAAATGAATTGGCGTTCGTATATACCATAAGATCCCCGTATCGGCTCAACCGATTTTAAATATTTTTTCTTTAATGTTTCCAATCTGTTTCATGTCTCATTTACCACATAAATTTTTTTTTTTTCTAATCTCAATTTAAAATTTTTTTAGCTAATACTCAATAACGGCTTAACCGATTTACAAAGTTTTTTCTTTTCTTTATTCTATCGGACATAGTGTTTATTTATATAGAACAAAATATTTTCTAAATCCTCAATTTAATCATATATTAGCTAAAGAAGTTTAGCTACCATATAAATTGTAGTCAGTTGAGATCACTGGTATTCTAACTGAAATGTTCCTGTAGGGAGGACAACAAGCAAAAGTTTTGATTGTGATTATAGATTTTTATTCCGTAATTTTTCCAAATGGTGAATTCCTTTTCGCTACCTTATTGCGGTGGATGGCTCAAACATTGTGGTGAATGGCCTGTAATCTATATCATGGTGAAGAAGTTGTAATCTATATATAAAAATGAAAATGTAGTTTTCCCAGTTAGGCTGTGTGACGATCGGGCGTCATCCCGAACAAAAAAAAAAATTGTGATCAGTAAATCTGACAAAATATCGGAAAGTATCCACCAAAAATTGCCGTAATGGCTTCTGTTATTGTTATGCAACATACGTTTGTACATATCGTTGTTGCCTATGCGAAACCACCTATCGACCAAATGCAAAACTTCCCAAATCACAAAAGTGCAAAACCGCCTATAGGCAAAATAATTCCACAAAAAACTAACTCACTACTTAAAAGTTTAGTTCAATTCTATGTTATTCAGGTAAATATTATCTTTTAAAAATAGAAACAAAAATTAAGTTAAAACATTAGCTATACATAGAAGTTAGGTTTTGCTCTCCTGTAAAATTTGACTGCTTTCAGATAGGTGGTTTTGCAAAGGCATCAACGATATGTATTCTGTGGTTTTTTTTTTTTTTTTTTAGTACTACGACGTCTAAACCTGTATCCGGAGAGCACAAATATTATATTATCAGCAAAAGGAATGAACAATAACTCATAAATTTTTTCCAAAAAAGGCGTTCTTGCGGATATCTGCCTAGGATTTGAGTGAAAGTTTTAAACAGAATATACACATATGCATAAAAGTGCAAAAATTACACAGGTTGCACGTTGGAATAAGTACAACAAAAATTCCCAAATTGTACACCAAAGGCTGTGTTCCAAATGGTTGAAAAAAGCAAAATTTTGACAGAGCGATGGTAAATTCTGACAGTTATCGTGGTAAATATAAAGGTAAAATTTTGACAACCAATAATGTCGGCACAGAGATGCATGTGCTGTTTAGATTCATATTATTTCACATAAAGTTATGTTCACACGCGTTATTAAACACAAAAATATAATATAATGCCAAATAGCAAATATTCGTTCACCATAGGAAATTTGTTCACCTCATTTTACTCTGACGAAAACAAATATCATTTGATACACAGCCAAAGTCACAAAAGCCATAAGGCACTGATATGCATTGCAGAGTTAAAGAACTGCGAAGGAAGAACATTGACAGGACAACGTCTGTCGGGTCAGCTAGTCTATATATATAAAAATGAATTGGCGTTCGTATATACCGTAAGATCTCCGGATCGGCTCAACCGATTTTAAATATTTTTTCTTTAATGTTTCCGATCTGTTTCATGTCTCATTTACCACACAAATTCTGTTTTTTCTAATCTCAATTTAAAATTTTTTTTAGCTAATACTCAATAACGGCTTAACCGATTTTCAAAATTTTTCCTTTTCTTTATTCTATCGGACATAGTGTTTATTTATATAGAACAAAACATTTTCTAAATCTTCAATTTAATCATATATTAGCTAAAGAAGTTTAGCTACCATATAAATTTTGGTCAGTTGAGATCACTGGTATTCTAACTGAAATGTTCCTGTAGGGAACTTAATGCCATACAGATTTTTTCCGTTTTATATTTAAAAATACAAATGGTGAATTCCTTTTCGCTACTATTGCGAATGTTGAAAAAGTGAATGAATGAAAAGTTTTGATTGTGAATATAGGTTGTTATTCCGTCCTTTTTCATAATCTATGTTATGGTGAAGAATTTGTAATCTATACATGAAATGAATTGGCGTTCGTATATACCATAAGATCTCCGTATCGGCTCAACCGATTTTAAATATTTTTTCTTTAATGTTTCCAATCTGTTTCATGTCTCATTTACCACATAAATTTTTTTTTTTTCTAATCTCAATTTAAAATTTTTTTAGCTAATACTCAATAACGGCTTAACCGATTTACAAAGTTTTTTCTTTTCTTTATTCTATCGGACATAGTGTTTATTTATATAGAACAAAATATTTTCTAAATACTCAATTTAATCATATATTAACTAAAGAAGTTTAGCTACCATATAAATTGTAGTCAGTTGAGATTACTGGTATTCTAACTGAAATGTTCCTGTAGGGAAGGCAACAACCAAAAGTTTTGATTGTGATTATAGATTTTTATTCCGTAATTTTTCCAAATGGTGAATTCCTTTTCGCTACCTTATTGCGGTGGATGCCTCAAACATTGTGGTAAATGGCCTGTAATCTATATCATGGTGAAGAATTTGTAATCTATATATATAAAAATGAATTGGCGTTCGTATATACCGTAAGATCTCTGGATCGGCTCAACCGATTTTAAATATTTTTTCTTTAATGTTTCCGATCTGTTTCATGTCTCATTTACCACATAAATTCTGTTTTTTCTAATCTCAATTTAAAAATTTTTTAGCTAATACTCAATAACGGCTTAACCGATTTTCAAAATTTATCCTTTTCTTTATTCTATCGGACATAGTGTTTATTTATATCAATAGAACAAAACATTTTCTAAATCTTCAATTTAATCATATATTAGCTAAAGAAGTTTAGCTACCATATAAATTTTGGTCAGTTGAGATCACTGGTATTCTAACTGAAATGTTCCTGTAGGGAACTTAATGCCATACAGATTTTTTCCGTTTTATATTTAAAAATACAAATGGTGAATTCCTTTTCGCTACTATTGCGAATGTTGAAAAAGTGAATGAATGAAAAGTTTTGATTGTGAATATAGGTTGTTATTCCGTCCTTTTTCATAATCTATGTTATGGTGAAGAATTTTTAATCTATACATGAAATGAATTGGCGTTCGTATATACCATAAGATCTCCGTATCGGCTCAACCGATTTTAAATATTTTTTCTTTAATGTTTCCAATCTGTTTCATGTCTCATTTACCACATAATTTTTTTTTTTTCTAATCTCAATTTAAAATTTTTTTAGCTAATACTCAATAACGGCTTAACCGATTTACAAAGTTTTTTCCTTTCTTTATTCTATCGGACATAGTGTTTATTTATATAGAACAAAATATTTTCTAAATCCTCAATTTAATCATATATTAGCTAAAGAAGTTTAGCTACCATATAAATTGTAGTCAGTTGAGATCACTGGTATTCTAACTGAAATGTTCCTGTAGGGAAGACAACAAGCAAAAGTTTTGATTGTGATTATAGATTTTTATTCCGTAATTTTTCCAAATGGTGAATTCCTTTTCGCTACCTTATTGCGGTGGATGGCTCAAACATTGTGGTGAATGGCCTGTAATCTATATCATGGTGAAGAAGTTGTAATCTATATATAAAAATGAAAATGTAGTTTTCCCAGTTAGGCTGTGTGCCGATCGGGCGTCATCCCGAACAAAAAAAAAAATTGTGATCAGTAAATCTGACAAAATATCGGAAAGTATCCACCAAAAATTGCCGTAATGGCTTCTGTTATTGTTATGCAACATACGTTTGTACATATCGTTGTTGCCTATGCGAAACCACCTATCGACCAAATGCAAAACTTCCCAAATCACAAAAGTGCAAAACCGCCTATAGGCAAAATAATTCCACAAAAAACTAACTCACTACTTAAAAGTTTAGTTCAATTCTATGTTATTCAGGTAAATATTATCTTTTAAAAATAGAAACAAAAATTAAGTTAAAACATTAGCTATACATAGAAGTTAGGTTTTGCTCTCCTGTAAAATTTGACTGCTTTCAGATAGGTGGTTTTGCAAAGGCATCAACGATATGTATTCTGTGGTTTTTTTTTTTTTTTTTTTTAGTACTACGACGTCTAAACCTGTATCCGGAGAGCACAAATATTATATTATCAGCAAAAGGAATGAACAATAACTCATAAATTTTTTCCAAAAAAGGCGTTCTTGCGGATATCTGCCTAGGATTTGAGTGAAAGTTTTAAACAGAATATACACATATGCATAAAAGTGCAAAAATTACACAGGTTGCACGTTGGAATAAGTACAACAAAAATTCCCAAATTGTACACCAAAGGCTGTGTTCCAAATGGTTGAAAAAAGCAAAATTTTGACAGAGCGATGGTAAATTCTGACAGTTATCGTGGTAAATATAAAGGTAAAATTTTGACAACCAATATGCATGTGCTGTTTAGATTCATATTATTTCACATAAAGTTATGTTCACACGCGTTATTAAACACAAAAATATAATATAATGCCAAATAGCAAATATTCGTTCACCATAGGAAATTTGTTCACCTCATTTTACTCTGACGAAAACAAATATCATTTGATACACAGCCAAAGTCACAAAAGCCATAAGGCACTGATATGCATTGCAGAGTTAAAGAACTACGAAGGAAGAACATTGACAGGACAACGTCTGTCGGGTCAGCTAGTCTATATATATAAAAATGAATTGGCGTTCGTATATACCGTAAGATCTCCGGATCGGCTCAACCGATTTTAAATATTTTTTCTTTAATGTTTCCAATCTGTTTCATGTCTCATTTACCACATAAATTCTTTTTTTTCTAATCTCAATTTAAAAATTTTTTAGCTAATACTCAATAACGGCTTAACCGATTTTCAAATCGGACATAGTGTTTATTTATATAGAACAAAACATTTTCTAAATCTTCAATTTAATCATATATTAGCTAAAGAAGTTTAGCTACCATATAAATTTTGGTCAGTTGAGATCACTGGTATTCTAACTGAAATGTTCCTGTAGGGAACTTAATGCCATACAGATTTTTTCCGTTTTATATTTAAAAATACAAATGGTGAATTCCTTTTCGCTACTATTGCGAATGTTGAAAAAGTGAATGAATGAAAAGTTTTGATTGTGAATATAGGTTGTTATTCCGTCCTTTTTCATAATCTATGTTATGGTGAAGAAATTGTAATCTATATATATATAAAAATGAATTGGCGTTCGTATATACCGTAAGATCTCCGGATCGGCTCAACCGATTTTAAATATTTTTTCTTTAATGTTTCCAATCTGTTTCATGTCTCATTTACCACATAAATTCTTTTTTTTCTAATCTCAATTTAAAATTTTTTTAGCTAATACTCAATAACGGCTTAACCGATTTTCAAAATTTTTCCTTTTGTTTATTCTATCGGACATAGTGTTTATTTATATAGAACAAAACATTTTCTAAATCTTCAATTTAATCATATATTAGCCAAATAGCAAATATTCGTTCACCATAGGAAATTTGTTCACCTCATTTTACTCTGACGAAAACAAATATCATTTGATACACAGCCAAAGTCACAAAAGCCATCAGGCACTGATATGCATTGCAGAGTTAAAGAACTACGAAGGAAGAACATTGACAGGACAACGTCTGTCGGGTCAGCTAGTCTATATATGTATATAAAAATGAATTGGCGTTCGTATATACCGTAAGATCTCCGGATCGGCTCAGCCGATTTTAAATATTTTTTCTTTAATGTTTCCAATCTGTTTCATGTCTTATTTACCACATAAATTATTTTTTTTCTAATCTCAATTTAAAATTTTTTTAGCTAATACTCAATAACGGCTTAACCGATTTTCAAAATTTTTCCTTTTATTTATTCTATCGGACATAGTGTTTATTTATATAGAACAAAACATTTTCTAAATCTTCAATTTAATCATATATTAGCTAAAGAAGTTTAGCTACCATATAAATTGTGGTCAGTTGAGATCACTGGTATTCTAACTGAAATGTTCCTGTAGGGAACTTAATGCCATACAGATTTTTTCCGTTTTATATTTAAAAATACAAATACATTCATTAAAAGGTATTTTTAGCTTCGGCACTAACCACGGTTAAGAATCTTGCTTAATTCACCTTATTTGGTAGATGTCTTAAATATTGTGGTGAATGGCCTGAACTTTTCGCCGTTCACCTTATTTGCGGTGGATGGCCCAAACATTGTGGTGAATGGCCTGTAATCTATATCATGGTGAAGAATTTGTAATCTATATATATAAAAATGAATTGGCGTTCGTATATACCGTAAGATCTCCGGATCGGCTTAACCGATTTTAAATATTTTTTCTTTAATGTTTCCAATCTGTTTCATGTCTCATTTACCACATAAATTCTTTTTTTTCTAATCTCAATTTAAAAATTTTTTAGCTAATACTCAATAACGGCTTAACCGATTTTCAAATCGGACATAGTGTTTATTTATATAGAACAAAACATTTTCTAAATCTTCAATTTAATCATATATTAGCTAAAGAAGTTTAGCTACCATATAAATTTTGGTCAGTTGAGATCACTGGTATTCTAACTGAAATGTTCCTGCAGGGAACTTAATGCCACACAGATTTTTTCCGTTTTATATTTAAAAATACAAATGGTGAATTCCTTTTCGCTACTATTGCGAATGTTGAAAAAGTGAATGAATGAAAAGTTTTGATTGTGAATATAGGTTGTTATTCCGTCCTTTTTCATAATCTATGTTATGGTGAAGAATTTGTAATCTATATATGAAATGAATTGGCGTTCGTATATACCATAAGATCTCCGGATCGGCTCAACCGATTTTAAATATTTTTTCTTTAATGTTTCCAATCTGTTTCATGTCTCATTTACCACATAAATTTTTTTTTTTCTAATCTCAATTTAAAATTTTTTTAGCTAATACTCAATAACGGCTTAACCGATTTAGAAAATTTTGTCTTTTCTTTATTCTATCGGACAAAGTGTTTATTTATATAGAACAAAATATTTTCTAAATCCTCAATTTAATCATATATTAACTAAAGAAGTTTAGCTACCATATAAATTGTAGTCAGTTGAGATCACTGGTATTCTAACTGAAATGTTCCTGTAGGGAAGACAACAACCAAAAGTTTTGATTGTGATTATAGATTTTTATTCCGTAATTTTTCCAAATGGTGAATTCCTTTTCGCTACCTTATTGCGGTGGATGCCTCAAACATTGTGGTGAATGGCCTGTAATCTATATCATGGTGAAGAATTTGTAATCTATATATATAAAAATGAATTGGCGTTCGTATATACCGTAAGATCTCCGGATCGGCTCAACCGATTTTAAATATTTTTTCTTTAATGTTTCCGATCTGTTTCATGTCTCATTTACCACATAAATTCTGTTTTTTCTAATCTTAATTTAAAAATTTTTTAGCTAATACTCAATAACGGCTTAACCGATTTTCAAATCGGACATAGTGTTTATTTATATAGAACAAAACATTTTCTAAATCTTCAATTTAATCATATATTAGCTAAAGAAGTTTAGCTACCATATAAATTGTAGTCAGTTGAGATCACTGGTATTCTAACTGAAATGTTCCTGTAGGGAACTTAATGCCATACAGATTTTTTCCGTTTTATATTTAAAAATACAAATGGTGAATTCCTTTTCGCTACTATTGCGAATGTTGAAAAAGTGAATGAATGAAAAGTTTTGATTGTGAATATAGGTTGTTATTCCGTCCTTTTTCATAATCTATGTTATGGTGAAGAATTTGTAATCTATACATGAAATGAATTGGCGTTCGTATATACCATAAGATCTCCGTATCGGCTCAACCGATTTTAAATATTTTTTTCTTTAATGTTTCCAATCTGTTTCATGTCCCATTTACCACATAAATTTTTTTTTTTTTCTAATCTCAATTTAAAATTTTTTTAGCTAATACTCAATAACGGCTTAACCGATTTACAAAGTTTTTTCTTTTCTTTATTCTATCGGACATAGTGTTTATTTATATAGAACAAAATATTTTCTAAATCCTCAATTTAATCATATATTAGCTAAAGAAGTTTAGCTACCATATAAATTGTAGTCAGTTGAGATCACTGGTATTCTAACTGAAATGTTCCTGTAGGGAAGACAACAAGCAAAAGTTTTGATTGTGATTATAGATTTTTATTCCGTAATTTTTCCAAATGGTGAATTCCTTTTCGCTACCTTATTGCGGTGGATGGCTCAAACATTGTGGTGAATGGCCTGTAATCTATATCATGGTGAAGAAGTTGTAATCTATATATAAAAATGAAAATGTAGTTTTCCCAGTTAGGCTGTGTGCCGATCGGGCGTCATCCCGAACAAAAAAAAAAATTGTGATCAGTAAATCTGACAAAATATCGGAAAGTATCCACCAAAAATTGCCGTAATGGCTTCTGTTATTGTTATGCAACATACGTTTGTACATATCGTTGTTGCCTATGCGAAACCACCTATCGACCAAATGCAAAACTTCCCAAATCACAAAAGTGCAAAACCGCCTATAGGCAAAATAATTCCACAAAAAACTAACTCACTACTTAAAAGTTTAGTTCAATTCTATGTTATTCAGGTAAATATTATCTTTTAAAAATAGAAACAAAAATTAAGTTAAAACATTAGCTATACATAGAAGTTAGGTTTTGCTCTCCTGTAAAATTTGACTGCTTTCAGATAGGTGGTTTTGCAAAGGCATCAACGATATGTATTCTGTGGTTTTTTTTTTTTTTTTTAGTACTACGACGTCTAAACCTGTATCCGGAGAGCACAAATATTATATTATCAGCAAAAGGAATGAACAATAACTCATAAATTTTTTCCAAAAAAGGCGTTCTTGCGGATATCTGCCTAGGATTTGAGTGAAAGTTTTAAACAGAATATACACATATGCATAAAAGTGCAAAAATTACACAGGTTGCACGTTGGAATAAGTACAACAAAATTCCCAAATTGTACACCAAAGGCTGTGTTCCAAATGGTTGAAAAAAGCAAAATTTTGACAGAGCGATGGTAAATTCTGACAGTTATCGTGGTAAATATAAAGGTAAAATTTTGACAACCAATAATGTCGGCACAGAGATGCATGTGCTGTTTAGATTCATATTATTTCACATAAAGTTATGTTCACACGCGTTATTAAACACAAAAATATAATATAATGCCAAATAGCAAATATTCGTTCACCATAGGAAATTTGTTCACCTCATTTTACTCTGACGAAAACAAATATCATTTGATACACAGCCAAAGTCACAAAAGCCATAAGGCACTGATATGCATTGCAGAGTTAAAGAACTACGAAGGAAGAACATTGACAGGACAACGTCTGTCGGGTCAGCTAGTCTATATATAAAAATGAAAATGTAGTTTTCCCAGTTAGGCTGTGTGCCGATCGGGCGTCATCCCGAACAAAAAAAAAAATTGTGATCAGTAAATCTGACAAAATATCGGAAAGTATCCACCAAAAATTGCCGTAATGGCTTCTGTTATTGTTATGCAACATACGTTTGTACATATCGTTGTTGCCTATGCGAAACCACCTATCGACCAAATGCAAAACTTCCCAAATCACAAAAGTGCAAAACCGCCTATAGGCAAAATAATTCCACAAAAAACTAACTCACTACTTAAAAGTTTAGTTCAATTCTATGTTATTCAGGTAAATATTATCTTTTAAAAATAGAAACAAAAATTAAGTTAAAACATTAGCTATACATAGAAGTTAGGTTTTGCTCTCCTGTAAAATTTGACTGCTTTCAGATAGGTGGTTTTGCAAAGGCATCAACGATATGTATTCTGTGGTTTTTTTTTTTTTTTTTTTAGTACTACGACGTCTAAACCTGTATCCGGAGAGCACAAATATTATATTATCAGCAAAAGGAATGAACAATAACTCATAAATTTTTTCCAAAAAAGGCGTTCTTGCGGATATCTGCCTAGGATTTGAGTGAAAGTTTTAAACAGAATATACACATATGCATAAAAGTGCAAAAATTACACAGGTTGCACGTTGGAATAAGTACAACAAAAATTCCCAAATTGTACACCAAAGGCTGTGTTCCAAATGGTTGAAAAAAGCAAAATTTTGACAGAGCGATGGTAAATTCTGACAGTTATCGTGGTAAATATAAAGGTAAAATTTTGACAACCAATAATGTCGGCACAGAGATGCATGTGCTGTTTAGATTCATATTATTTCACATAAAGTTATGTTCACACGCGTTATTAAACACAAAAATATAATATAATGCCAAATAGCAAATATTCGTTCACCATAGGAAATTTGTTCACCTCATTTTACTCTGACGAAAACAAATATCATTTGATACACAGCCAAAGTCACAAAAGCCATCAGGCACTGATATGCATTGCAGAGTTAAAGAACTACGAAGGAAGAACATTGACAGGACAACGTCTGTCGGGTCAGCTAGTCTATATATGTATATAAAAATGAATTGGCGTTCGTATATACCGTAAGATCTCCGGATCGGCTCAGCCGATTTTAAATATTTTTTCTTTAATGTTTCCAATCTGTTTCATGTCTTATTTACCACATAAATTATTTTTTTTCTAATCTCAATTTAAAATTTTTTTAGCTAATACTCAATAACGGCTTAACCGATTTTCAAAATTTTTCCTTTTATTTATTCTATCGGACATAGTGTTTATTTATATAGAACAAAACATTTTCTAAATCTTCAATTTAATCATATATTAGCTAAAGAAGTTTAGCTACCATATAAATTGTGGTCAGTTGAGATCACTGGTATTCTAACTGAAATGTTCCTGTAGGGAACTTAATGCCATACAGATTTTTTCCGTTTTATATTTAAAAATACAAATACATTCATTAAAAGGTATTTTTAGCTTCGGCACTAACCACGGTTAAGAATCTTGCTTAATTCACCTTATTTGGTAGATGTCTTACATATTGTGGTGAATGGCCTGAACTTTTCGCCGTTCACCTTATTTGCGGTGGATGGCCCAAACATTGTGGTGAATGGCCTGTAATCTATATCATGGTGAAGAATTTGTAATCTATATATATAAAAATGAATTGGCGTTCGTATATACCGTAAGATCTCCGGATCGGCTTAACCGATTTTAAATATTTTTTCTTTAATGTTTCCAATCTGTTTCATGTCTCATTTACCACATAAATTATTTTTTTTCTAATCTCAATTTAAAAATTTTTTAGCTAATACTCAATAACTACTTAACCGATTTTCAAATCGGACATAGTGTTTATTTATATAGAACAAAACATTTTCTAAATCTTCAATTTAATCATATATTAGCTAAAGAAGTTTAGCTACCATATAAATTTTGGTTAGTTGAGATCACTGGTATTCTAACTGAAATGTTCCTGCAGGGAACTTAATGCCACACAGATTTTTTCCGTTTTATATTTAAAAATACAAATGGTGAATTCCTTTTCGCTACTATTGCGAATGTTGAAAAAGTGAATGAATGAAAAGTTTTGATTGTGAATATAGGTTGTTATTCCGTCCTTTTTCATAATCTATGTTATGGTGAAGAATTTGTAATCTATATATGAAATGAATTGGCGTTCGTATATACCATAAGATCTCCGGATCGGCTCAACCGATTTTAAATATTTTTTCTTTAATGTTTCCAATCTGTTTCATGTCTCATTTACCACATAAATTTTTTTTTTTCTAATATCAATTTAAAATTTTTTTAGCTAATACTCAATAACGGCTTAACCGATTTAGAAAATTTTGTCTTTTCTTTATTCTATCGGACAAAGTGTTTATTTATATAGAACAAAATATTTTCTAAATCCTCAATTTAATCATATATTAACTAAAGAAGTTTAGCTACCATATAAATTGTAGTCAGTTGAGATCACTGGTATTCTAACTGAAATGTTCCTGTAGGGAAGACAACAACCAAAAGTTTTGATTGTGATTATAGATTTTTATTCCGTAATTTTTCCAAATGGTGAATTCCTTTTCGCTACCTTATTGCGGTGGATGCCTCAAACATTGTGGTGAATGGCCTGTAATCTATATCATGGTGAAGAATTTGTAATCTATATATATAAAAATGAATTGGCGTTCGTATATACCGTAAGATCTCCGGATCGGCTCAACCGATTTTAAATATTTTTTCTTTAATGTTTCCGATCTGTTTCATGTCTCATTTACCACATAAATTCTGTTTTTTCTAATCTCAATTTAAAAATTTTTTAGCTAATACTCAATAACGGCTTAACCGATTTTCAAAATTTATCCTTTTCTTTATTCTATCGGACATAGTGTTTATTTATATAAATAGAACAAAACATTTTCTAAATCTTCAATTTAATCATATATTAGCTAAAGAAGTTTAGCTACCATATAAATTTTGGTCAGTTGAGATCACTGGTATTCTAACTGAAATGTTCCTGTAGGGAACTTAATGCCATACAGATTTTTTCCGTTTTATATTTAAAAATACAAATGGTGAATTCCTTTTCGCTACTATTGCGAATGTTGAAAAAGTGAATGAATGAAAAGTTTTGATTGTGAATATAGGTTGTTATTCCGTCCTTTTTCATAATCTATGTTATGGTGAAGAATTTGTAATCTATATATATAAAAATGAATTGGCGTTCGTATATACCGTAAGATCTCCGGATCGGCTCAACCGATTTTAAATATTTTTTCTTTAATGTTTCCAATCTGTTTCATGTCTTATTTACCACATAAATTCTTTTTTTTCTAATCTCAATTTAAAATTTTTTTAGCTAATACTCAATAACGGCTTAAACGATTTTCAAAATTTTTCCTTTTCTTTATTCTATCGGACATAGTGTTTATTTATATAGAACAAAACATTTTCTAAATCTTCAATTTAATCATATATTAGCTAAAGAAGTTTAGCTACCATATAAATTTTGGTCAGTTGAGATCACTGGTATTCTAACTGAAATGTTCCTGTAGGGAACTTAATGCCATACAGATTTTTTCCGTTTTATATTTAAAAATACAAATGGTGAATTCCTTTTCGCTACTATTGCGAATGTTGAAAAAGTGAATGAATGAAAAGTTTTGATTGTGAATATAGGTTGTTATTCCGTCCTTTTTCATAATCTATGTTATGGTGAAGAATTTGTAATCTATACATGAAATGAATTGGCGTTCGTATATACCATAAGATCTCCGTATCGGCTCAACCGATTTTAAATATTTTTTCTTTAATGTTTCCAATCTGTTTCATGTCCCATTTACCACATAAATTTTTTTTTTTTTCTAATCTCAATTTAAAATTTTTTTAGCTAATACTCAATAACGGCTTAACCGATTTACAAAGTTTTTTCTTTTCTTTATTCTATCGGACATAGTGTTTATTTATATAGAACAAAATATTTTCTAAATCCTCAATTTAATCATATATTAGCTAAAGAAGTTTAGCTACCATATAAATTGTAGTCAGTTGAGATCACTGGTATTCTAACTGAAATGTTCCTGTAGGGAAGACAACAAGCAAAAGTTTTGATTGTGATTATAGATTTTTATTCCGTAATTTTTCCAAATGGTGAATTCCTTTTCGCTACCTTATTGCGGTGGATGGCTCAAACATTGTGGTGAATGGCCTGTAATCTATATCATGGTGAAGAAGTTGTAATCTATATATAAAAAAATGAATTGGCGTTCGTATATACCGTAAGATCTCCGGATCGGCTCAACCGATTTTAAATATTTTTTCTTTAATGTTTCCGATCTGTTTCATGTCTCATTTACCACATAAATTCTGTTTTTTCTAATCTCAATTTAAAAATTTTTTAGCTAATACTCAATAACGGCTTAACCGATTTTCAAAATTTATCCTTTTCTTTATTCTATCGGACATAGTGTTTATTTATATAAATAGAACAAAACATTTTCTAAATCTTCAATTTAATCATATATTAGCTAAAGAAGTTTAGCTACCATATAAATTTTGGTCAGTTGAGATCACTGGTATTCTAACTGAAATGTTCCTGTAGGGAACTTAATGCCATACAGATTTTTTCCGTTTTATATTTAAAAATACAAATGGTGAATTCCTTTTCGCTACTATTGCGAATGTTGAAAAAGTGAATGAATGAAAAGTTTTGATTGTGAATATAGGTTGTTATTCCGTCCTTTTTCATAATCTATGTTATGGTGAAGAATTTGTAATCTATATATATAAAAATGAATTGGCGTTCGTATATACCGTAAGATCTCCGGATCGGCTCAACCGATTTTAAATATTTTTTCTTTAATGTTTCCAATCTGTTTCATGTCTTATTTACCACATAAATTCTTTTTTTTCTAATCTCAATTTAAAATTTTTTTAGCTAATACTCAATAACGGCTTAAACGATTTTCAAAATTTTTCCTTTTCTTTATTCTATCGGACATAGTGTTTATTTATATAGAACAAAACATTTTCTAAATCTTCAATTTAATCATATATTAGCTAAAGAAGTTTAGCTACCATATAAATTTTGGTCAGTTGAGATCACTGGTATTCTAACTGAAATGTTCCTGTAGGGAACTTAATGCCATACAGATTTTTTCCGTTTTATATTTAAAAATACAAATGGTGAATTCCTTTTCGCTACTATTGCGAATGTTGAAAAAGTGAATGAATGAAAAGTTTTGATTGTGAATATAGGTTGTTATTCCGTCCTTTTTCATAATCTATGTTATGGTGAAGAATTTGTAATCTATACATGAAATGAATTGGCGTTCGTATATACCATAAGATCTCCGTATCGGCTCAACCGATTTTAAATATTTTTTCTTTAATGTTTCCAATCTGTTTCATGTCCCATTTACCACATAAATTTTTTTTTTTTTCTAATCTCAATTTAAAATTTTTTTAGCTAATACTCAATAACGGCTTAACCGATTTACAAAGTTTTTTCTTTTCTTTATTCTATCGGACATAGTGTTTATTTATATAGAACAAAATATTTTCTAAATCCTCAATTTAATCATATATTAGCTAAAGAAGTTTAGCTACCATATAAATTGTAGTCAGTTGAGATCACTGGTATTCTAACTGAAATGTTCCTGTAGGGAAGACAACAAGCAAAAGTTTTGATTGTGATTATAGATTTTTATTCCGTAATTTTTCCAAATGGTGAATTCCTTTTCGCTACCTTATTGCGGTGGATGGCTCAAACATTGTGGTGAATGGCCTGTAATCTATATCATGGTGAAGAAGTTGTAATCTATATATAAAAATGAAAATGTAGTTTTCCCAGTTAGGCTGTGTGCCGATCGGGCGTCATCCCGAACAAAAAAAAAAATTGTGATCAGTAAATCTGACAAAATATCGGAAAGTATCCACCAAAAATTGCCGTAATGGCTTCTGTTATTGTTATGCAACATACGTTTGTACATATCGTTGTTGCCTATGCGAAACCACCTATCGACCAAATGCAAAACTTCCCAAATCACAAAAGTGCAAAACCGCCTATAGGCAAAATAATTCCACAAAAAACTAACTCACTACTTAAAAGTTTAGTTCAATTCTATGTTATTCAGGTAAATATTATCTTTTAAAAATAGAAACAAAAATTAAGTTAAAACATTAGCTATACATAGAAGTTAGGTTTTGCTCTCCTGTAAAATTTGACTGCTTTCAGATAGGTGGTTTTGCAAAGGCATCAACGATATGTATTCTGTGGTTTTTTTTTTTTTTTTTTAGTACTACGACGTCTAAACCTGTATCCGGAGAGCACAAATATTATATTATCAGCAAAAGGAATGAACAATAACTCATAAATTTTTTCCAAAAAAGGCGTTCTTGCGGATATCTGCCTAGGATTTGAGTGAAAGTTTTAAACAGAATATACACATATGCATAAAAGTGCAAAAATTACACAGGTTGCACGTTGGAATAAGTACAACAAAAATTCCCAAATTGTACACCAAAGGCTGTGTTCCAAATGGTTGAAAAAAGCAAAATTTTGACAGAGCGATGGTAAATTCTGACAGTTATCGTGGTAAATATAAAGGTAAAATTTTGACAACCAATAATGTCGGCACAGAGATGCATGTGCTGTTTAGATTCATATTATTTCACATAAAGTTATGTTCACACGCGTTATTAAACACAAAAATATAATATAATGCCAAATAGCAAATATTCGTTCACCATAGGAAATTTGTTCACCTCATTTTACTCTGACGAAAACAAATATCATTTGATACACAGCCAAAGTCACAAAAGCCATAAGGCACTGATATGCATTGCAGAGTTAAAGAACTACGAAGGAAGAACATTGACAGGACAACGTCTGTCGGGTCAGCTAGTCTATATATAAAAATGAAAATGTAGTTTTCCCAGTTAGGCTGTGTGCCGATCGGGCGTCATCCCGAACAAAAAAAAAAATTGTGATCAGTAAATCTGACAAAATATCGGAAAGTATCCACCAAAAATTGCCGTAATGGCTTCTGTTATTGTTATGCAACATACGTTTGTACATATCGTTGTTGCCTATGCGAAACCACCTATCGACCAAATGCAAAACTTCCCAAATCACAAAAGTGCAAAACCGCCTATAGGCAAAATAATTCCACAAAAAACTAACTCACTACTTAAAAGTTTAGTTCAATTCTATGTTATTCAGGTAAATATTATCTTTTAAAAATAGAAACAAAAATTAAGTTAAAACATTAGCTATACATAGAAGTTAGGTTTTGCTCTCCTGTAAAATTTGACTGCTTTCAGATAGGTGGTTTTGCAAAGGCATCAACGATATGTATTCTGTGGTTTTTTTTTTTTTTTTTTAGTACTACGACGTCTAAACCTGTATCCGGAGAGCACAAATATTATATTATCAGCAAAAGGAATGAACAATAACTCATAAATTTTTTCCAAAAAAGGCGTTCTTGCGGATATCTGCCTAGGATTTGAGTGAAAGTTTTAAACAGAATATACACATATGCATAAAAGTGCAAAAATTACACAGGTTGCACGTTGGAATAAGTACAACAAAAATTCCCAAATTGTACACCAAAGGCTGTGTTCCAAATGGTTGAAAAAAGCAAAATTTTGACAGAGCGATGGTAAATTCTGACAGTTATCGTGGTAAATATAAAGGTAAAATTTTGACAACCAATAATGTCGGCACAGAGATGCATGTGCTGTTTAGATTCATATTATTTCACATAAAGTTATGTTCACACGCGTTATTAAACACAAAAATATAATATAATGCCAAATAGCAAATATTCGTTCACCATAGGAAATTTGTTCACCTCATTTTACTCTGACGAAAACAAATATCATTTGATACACAGCCAAAGTCACAAAAGCCATAAGGCACTGATATGCATTGCAGAGTTAAAGAACTACGAAGGAAGAACATTGACAGGACAACGTCTGTCGGGTCAGCTAGTCTATATATAAAAATGAAAATGTAGTTTTCCCAGTTAGGCTGTGTGCCGATCGGGCGTCATCCCGAACAAAAAAAAAAATTGTGATCAGTAAATCTGACAAAATATCGGAAAGTATCCACCAAAAATTGCCGTAATGGCTTCTGTTATTGTTATGCAACATACGTTTGTACATATCGTTGTTGCCTATGCGAAACCACCTATCGACCAAATGCAAAACTTCCCAAATCACAAAAGTGCAAAACCGCCTATAGGCAAAATAATTCCACAAAAAACTAACTCACTACTTAAAAGTTTAGTTCAATTCTATGTTATTCAGGTAAATATTATCTTTTAAAAATAGAAACAAAAATTAAGTTAAAACATTAGCTATACATAGAAGTTAGGTTTTGCTCTCCTGTAAAATTTGACTGCTTTCAGATAGGTGGTTTTGCAAAGGCATCAACGATATGTATTCTGTGGTTTTTTTTTTTTTTTTTTTAGTACTACGACGTCTAAACCTGTATCCGGAGAGCACAAATATTATATTATCAGCAAAAGGAATGAACAATAACTCATAAATTTTTTCCAAAAAAGGCGTTCTTGCGGATATCTGCCTAGGATTTGAGTGAAAGTTTTAAACAGAATATACACATATGCATAAAAGTGCAAAAATTACACAGGTTGCACGTTGGAATAAGTACAACAAAAATTCCCAAATTGTACACCAAAGGCTGTGTTCCAAATGGTTGAAAAAAGCAAAATTTTGACAGAGCGATGGTAAATTCTGACAGTTATCGTGGTAAATATAAAGGTAAAATTTTGACAACCAATAATGTCGGCACAGAGATGCATGTGCTGTTTAGATTCATATTATTTCACATAAAGTTATGTTCACACGCGTTATTAAACACAAAAATATAATATAATGCCAAATAGCAAATATTCGTTCACCATAGGAAATTTGTTCACCTCATTTTACTCTGACGAAAACAAATATCATTTGATACACAGCCAAAGTCACAAAAGCCATAAGGCACTGATATGCATTGCAGAGTTAAAGAACTACGAAGGAAGAACATTGACAGGACAACGTCTGTCGGGTCAGCTAGTCTATATATAAAAATGAAAATGTAGTTTTCCCAGTTAGGCTGTGTGCCGATCGGGCGTCATCCCGAACAAAAAAAAAAATTGTGATCAGTAAATCTGACAAAATATCGGAAAGTATCCACCAAAAATTGCCGTAATGGCTTCTGTTATTGTTATGCAACATACGTTTGTACATATCGTTGTTGCCTATGCGAAACCACCTATCGACCAAATGCAAAACTTCCCAAATCACAAAAGTGCAAAACCGCCTATAGGCAAAATAATTCCACAAAAAACTAACTCACTACTTAAAAGTTTAGTTCAATTCTATGTTATTCAGGTAAATATTATCTTTTAAAAATAGAAACAAAAATTAAGTTAAAACATTAGCTATACATAGAAGTTAGGTTTTGCTCTCCTGTAAAATTTGACTGCTTTCAGATAGGTGGTTTTGCAAAGGCATCAACGATATGTATTCTGTGGTTTTTTTTTTTTTTTTTTTTAGTACTACGACGTCTAAACCTGTATCCGGAGAGCACAAATATTATATTATCAGCAAAAGGAATGAACAATAACTCATAAATTTTTTCCAAAAAAGGCGTTCTTGCGGATATCTGCCTAGGATTTAAGTGAAAGTTTTAAACAGAATATACACATATGCATAAAAGTGCAAAAATTACACAGGTTGCACGTTGGAATAAGTACAACAAAAACTCCCAAATTGTACACCAAAGGCTGCGTTCCAAATGGTTGAAAAAAGCAAAATTTTGACAGAGCGATGGTAAATTCTGACAGTTATCGTGGTAAATATAAAGGTAAAATTTTGACAACCAATAATGTCGGCACAGAGATGCATGTGCTGTTTAGATTCATATTATTTCACATAAAGTTATGTTCACACGCGTTATTAAACACAAAAATATAATATAATGCCAAATAGCAAATATTCGTTCACCATAGGAAATTTGTTCACCTCATTTTACTCTGACGAAAACAAATATCATTTGATACACAGCCAAAGTCACAAAAGCCATAAGGCACTGATATGCATTGCAGAGTTAAAGAACTACGAAGGAAGAACATTGACAGGACAACGTCTGTCGGGTCAGCTAGTCTATATATGTATATAAAAATGAATTGGCGTTCGTATATACCGTAAGATCTCCGGATCGGCTCAACCGATTTTAAATATTTTTTCTTTAATGTTTCCAATCTGTTTCATGTCTTATTCACCACATAAATTATTTTTTTTGTAATCTCAATTTAAAATTTTTTTAGCTAATACTCAATAACGGCTTAACCGATTTTCAAAATTTTTCCTTTTATTTATTCTATCGGACATAGTGTTTATTTATATAGAACAAAACATTTTCTAAATCTTCAATTTAATCATATATTAGCTAAAGAAGTTTAGCTACCATATAAATTGTGGTCAGTTGAGATCACTGGTATTCTAACTGAAATGTTCCTGTAGGGAACTTAATGCCATACAGATTTTTTCCGTTTTATATTTAAAAATACAAATACATTCATTAAAAGGTATTTTTAGCTTCGGCACTAACCACGGTTAAGAATCTTGCTTAATTCACCTTATTTGGTAGATGTCTTAAATATTGTGGTGAATGGCCTGTAATCTATATCATGGTGAAGAATTTGTAATCTATATATATAAAAATGAATTGGCGTTCGTATATACCGTAAGATCTCCGGATCGGCTCAACCGATTTTAAATATTTTTTCTTTAATGTTTCCAATCTGTTTCATGTCTCATTTACCACATAAATTCTTTTTTTTCTAATCTCAATTTAAAAATTTTTTAGCTAATACTCAATAACGGCTTAACCGATTTTCAAATCGGACATAGTGTTTATTTGTATAGAACAAAACATTTTCTAAATCTTCAATTTAATCATATATTAGCTAAAGAAGTTTAGCTACCATATAAATTTTGGTCAGTTGAGATCACTGGTATTCTAACTGAAATGTTCCTGTAGGGAACTTAATGCCATACAGATTTTTTCCGTTTTATATTTAAAAATACAAATGGTGAATTCCTTTTCGCTACTATTGCGAATGTTGAAAAAGTGAATGAATGAAAAGTTTTGATTGTGAATATAGGTTGTTATTCCGTCCTTTTTCATAATCTATGTTATGGTGAAGAAATTGTAATCTATATATATATAAAAATGAATTGGCGTTCGTATATACCGTAAGATCTCCGGATCGGCTCAACCGATTTTAAATATTTTTTCTTTAATGTTTCCAATCTGTTTCATTTCTCATTTACCACATAAATTCTTTTTTTTCTAATCTCAATTTAAAATTTTTTTAGCTAATACTCAGTAACGGCTTAACCGATTTTCAAAATTTTTCCTTTTCTTAATTCTATCGGACATAGTGTTTATTTATATAGAACAAAACATTTTCTAAATCTTCAATTTAATCATATATTAACTAAAGAAGTTTAGCTACCATATAAATTGTGGTCAGTTGAGATCACTGGTATTCTAACTGAAATGTTCCTGTAGGGAACTTAATGCCATACATATTTTTTCCGTTTTATATTTAAAAATACAAATACATTCATTAAAAGGTATTTTTAGCTTCGGCACTAACCACGGTTAAAAATCTTGCTTAATTCACCTTATTTGGTAGATGTCTTAAATATTGTGGTGAATGGCCTGAACTTTGCGCCGTTCACCTTATTTGCGGTGGATGGCTCAAACATTGTGGTGAATGGCCTGTAATCTATATCATGGTGAAGAATTAGTAATCTATACATATAAAAATGAATTGGCGTTCGTATATACCGTAAGATCTCCGGATCGGTGAATTCCTTTTCGCTACTATTGCGAATGTTGAGAAAGTGAATGAATGAAAAGTTTTGATTGTGAATATAGGTTGTTATTCCGTCCTTTTTCATAATCTATGTTATGGTGAAGAATTTGTAATCTATATATATAAAAATGAATTGGCGTTCGTATATACCGTAAGATCTCCGGATCGGCTCAACCGATTTTAAATATTTTTTCTTTAATGTTTCCAATCTGTTTCATGTCTCATTTACTACATAAATTCTTTTTTTTTCTAATCTCAATTTAAAATTTTTTTAGCTAATACTCAGTAACGGCTTAACCGATTTTCAAAATTTTTCCTTTTCTTTATTCTATCGGACATAGTGTTTATTTATATAGAACAAAACATTTTCTAAATCTTCAATTTAATCATATATTAGCTAAAGAAGTTTAGCTGCCTTATAAATTGTGGTCAGTTGAGATCACTGGTATTCTAACTGAAATGTTCCTGTAGGGAACTTAATGCCATACAGATTTTTTCCGTTTTATATTTAAAAATACAAATACATTCATTAAAAGGTATTTTTAGCTTCGGCACTAACCTCGGTTAAAAATCTTGCTTAATTCACCTTATTTGGTAGATGTCTTAAATATTGTGGTGAATGGCCTGAGCTTTGCGCCGTTCACCTTATTTGCGGTGGATGGCTCAAACATTGTGGTGAATGGCCTGTAATCTCTATCATGGTGAAGAATTAGTAATCTATATATATATAAATGAATTGGCGTTCGTATATACCGTAAGATCTCCGGATCGGCTCAACCGATTTTAAATATTTTTTCTTTAATGTTTCCGATCTGTTTCATGTCGCATTTACCACATAAATTCTGTTTTTTCTAATCTCAATTTAAAATTTTTTTAGCTAATACTCAATAACGGCTTAACCGATTTTCAAAATTTTTCCTTTTCTTTATTCTATCGGACATAGTGTTTATTTATATAGAACAAAACATTTTCTAAATCTTCAATTTAATCATATATTAGCTAAAGAAGTTTAGCTACCATATAAATTTTGGTCAGTTGAGATCACTGGTATTCTAACTGAAATGTTCCTGTAGGGAACTTAATGCCATACAGATTTCTTCCGTTTTATATTTAAAAATACAAATGGTGAATTCCTTTTCGCTACTATTGCGAATGTTGAAAAAGTGAATGAATGAAAAGTTTTGATTGTGAATATAGGTTGTTATTCCGTCCTTTTTCATAATCTATGTTATGGTGAAGAATTTGTAATCTATATATATAAAAATGAATTGGCGTTCATACATACCGTAAGATCTCCGGATCGGCTCAACCGATTTTAAATATTTTTTCTTTAATGTTTCCAATCTGTTTCATGTCTCATTTACCACATAAATTCTTTTTTTTCTAATCTCAATTTAAAATTTTTTTAGCTAATACTCAGTAACGGCTTAACCGATTTTCAAAACTTTCCCTTTTCTTTATTCTATCGGACATAGTGTTTATTTATATAGAACAAAACATTTTCTAAATCTTCAATTTAATCATATATTAGCTAAAGAAGTTTAGCTACCATATAAATTGTGGTCAGTTGAGATCACTGGTATTCTAACTGAAATGTTCCTGTAGGGAACTTAATGCCATACAGATTTTTTCCGTTTTATATTTAAAAATACAAATACATTCATTAAAAGGTATTTTTAGCTTCGGCACTAACCACGGTTAAAAATCTTGCTTAATTCACCTTATTTGGTAGATGTCTTAAATATTGTGGTGAATGGCCTGAACTTTGCGCCGTTCACCTTATTTGCGGTGGATGGCTCAAACATTGTGGTGAATGGCCTGTAATCTATATCATGGTGAAGAAGTTGTAATCTATATATATAAAAATGAATTGGCGTTCGTATATATCGTAAGATCTCCGGATCGGCTCAACCGATTTTAAATATTTTTTCTTTAATGTTTCCAATCTGTTTCATGTCTTATTTACCACATAAATTCTTTTTTTTCTAATCTCAATTTAAAATTTTTTAGCTAATACTCAATAACGGCTTAACCGATTTACAAAATTTTTCCTTTTATTTATTCTATCGGACATAGTGTTTATTTATATAGAACAAAACATTTTCTAAATCTTCAATTTAATCATATATTAGCTAAAGAAGTTTAGCTACCATATAAATTGTGGTCAATTGAGATCACTGGTATTCTAACTGAAATGTTCCTGTAGGGAACTTAATGCCACACAGATTTTTTCCGTTTAGCTACCATATAAATTTTGGTCAGTTGAGATCACTGGTATTCTAACTGAAATGTTCCTGTAGGGAACTTAATGCCATACAGATTTTTTCCGTTTTATATTTAAAAATACAAATGGTGAATTCCTTTTCGCTACTATTGCGAATGTTGAAAAAGTGAATGAATGAAAAGTTTTGATTGTGAATATAGGTTGTTATTCCGTCCTTTTTCATAATCTATGTTATGGTGAAGAATTTGTAATCTATATATATAAAAATGAATTGGCGTTCGTATATACCGTAAGATCTCCGGATCGGCTCAACCGATTTTAAATATTTTTTCTTTAATGTTTCCAATCTGTTTCATGTCTCATTTACCACATAAATTCTTTTTTTTCTAATCTCAATTTAAAATATTTTTAGCTAATACTCAATAACGGCTTAACCGATTTTCAAAATTTTGTCTTTTCTTTATTCTATCGGACATAGTGTTTATTTATATAGAACAAAATATTTTCTAAATCCTCAATTTAATCATATATTAACTAAATAAGTTTAGCTACCATATAAATTGTAGTCAGTTGAGATCACTGGTATTCTAACTGAAATGTTCCTGTAGGGAAGACAACAACCAAAAGTTTTGATTGTGATTATAGATTTTTATTCCGTAATTTTTCCAAATGGTGAATTCCTTTTCGCTACCTTATTACGGTGGATGCCTCAAACATTGTGGTGAATGGCCTGTAATCTATATCATGGTGAAGAAGTTGTAATCTATATATGTATATAAAAATGAATTGGCGTTCGTATATACCGTAAGATCTCCGGATCGGCTCAACCGATTTTAAATATTTTTTCTTTAATGTTTCCAATCGGTTTCATGTCTTATTTACCACATAAATTATTTTTTTTCTAATCACAATTTAAAATTTTTTTAGCTAATACTCAATAACGGCTTAACCGATTTTCAAAATTTTTCCTTTTATTTATTCTATCGGACATAGTGTTTATTTATATAGAACAAAACATTTTCTAAATCTTCAATTTAATCATATATTAGCTAAAGAAGTTTAGCTACCATATAAATTGTGGTCAGTTGAGATCACTGGTATTCTAACTGAAATGTTCCTGTAGGGAACTTAATGCCATACAGATTTTTTCCGTTTTATATTTAAAAATACAAATACATTCATTAAAAGGTATTTTTAGCTTCGGCACTAACCACGGTTAAGAATCTTGCTTAATTCACCTTATTTGGTAGATGTCTTAAATATTGCGGTGAATGGCCGAAACTTTTCGCCGTTCACCTTATTTGCGGTGGATGGCCCAAACATTGTGGTGAATGGCCTGTAATCTATATCATGGTGAAGAATTTGTAATCTATATATATAAAAATGAATTGGCGTTCGTGTATACCGTAAGATCTCCGGATCGGCTCAACCGATTTTAAATATTTTTTCTTTAATGTTTCCAATCTGTTTCATGTCTCATTTACCACATAAATTCTTTTTTTTCTAATCTCAATTTAAAAATTTTTTAGCTAATACTCAATAACGGCTTAACCGATTTTCAAATCGGACATAGTGTTTATTTATATAGAACAAAACATTTTATAAATCTTCAATTTAATCATATATTAGCTAAAGAAGTTTAGCTACCATATAAATTTTGGTCAGTTGAGATCACTGGTATTCTAATGAATTGGCGTTCGTATATACCGTAAGATCTCCGGATCGGCTCAACCGATTTTAAATATTTTTTCTTTAATGTTTCCAATCTGTTTCATGTCTCATTTACCACATAAATTCTTTTTTTTCTAATCTCAATTTAAAATTTTTTTAGCTAATACTCAGTAACGGCTTAACCGATTTTAAAAATTTTTCCTTTTCTTTATTCTATCGGACATAGTGTTTATTTATATAGAACAAAACATTTTCTAAATCTTCTATTTAATCATATATTAGCTAAAGAAGTTTAGCTACCATATAAATTTTGGTCAGTTGAGATCACTGGTATTCTAACTGAAATGTTCCTGTAGGGAACTTAATGCCATACAGATTTTGGAACAAGTAAAGAATACCGACCGTTTAGCTAGAAAAAAACAAAAAAGTGGGCATGGTCCGCCCCTTTTCCCTGATTCACAAGCAGCAATTTTTTTTTAAGCAACCCATTAGGGAGGGTGTTAGGGGGGGTTGAAAATCAAATTTTCGAGATTTTCAAAAGCTTATATTTTGTAAAATACTGAACCGATTTTTAAAAGTAGAATATGGTTCGTAAGAGAATTGAATTACCTTTCATTTGAGGTGCGACTGCTGTAGGTGCAAAACCGCATATGTGCAAAATTAAAAATTTTGTTTTAAAAACAACTTGGGCTACACCATGCCAAGTCCTTCTGCGTAGTACCCCCTTCTGGCTAGGCGGCCTTCGGACGCGCTTCAAAAAATAACCCTGGGCTACGCCATTCCAACTCCGGGTGTGTACCATAGCCGTGGCTACCGCCACGGTGATGTCCTTCCGCGTGCCACGTTTCCCACACTTTTTCACTTTTTTGGCTCAGCCTATTGTGCCATTACAACAACCACATGAAAATGACAGAAAATTGTGAACTTTAACTGCAAATAACTTTTGAACGGTTGAAAAAACAAAAATCTCATTTCATATTCTTCTGATACCCCACTCGACTTTTTTGGTCTAGTTTTGGGTGGTCCCCATAAACTGCACCAGTACCTTTCTTTACTTAAGCCCAAAAAAACTCATAAAACCCGAGTAAGAGTATATAATGTTATATATCAAATAAAAGGCAATTTCACACACTTTCAAATAACAGTATTGAAAAGTACCGTCAATAACACATTTTCTGTGAAAAAACATGTTTTTATATGATTAAGATTAATTAAATTTAGTTTTTTCTGTTTTTCATTAATTTCTTTCAATACATATATACAAATATATATATTAAATGAAAGCCATTGTCTATACCTATCCAATGAAATTTAAATTTTGAAAATCGCATGGACAGTTTTCGAGAAAAATTGATTTTAAAATTTCGATTTTTCAACCATTACTCCCCCCCAACTCCGCCCCTGATCATTTGCTGAGAAAAAAATGTATGTCGTTACACTCAGTGAATGAACAGGAATCACGCTCATGTTGTTTTTTTCTCGTAGCTGAACGGTCGGTATTCTTTACTTAAGCCCAGATTTTTTCCGTTTTATATTTAAAAATACAAATGGTGAATTCCTTTTCGCTACTATTGCGAATGTTGAAAAAGTGAATGAATGAAAAGTTTTGATTGTGAATATAGGTTGTTATTCCGTCCTTTTTCATAATCTATGTTATGGTGAAGAATTTGTAATCTATATATATAAAAATGAATTGGCGTTCGTATATACCGTAAGATCTCCGGATCGGCTCAACCGATTTTAAATATTTTTTCTTTAATGTTTCCAATCTGTTTCATGTCTCATTTACCACATACATTTTTTTTTTTCTAATCTCAATTTAAAATTTTTTTAGCTAATACTCAATAACGGCTTAACCGATTTAGAAAATTTTGTCTTTTCTTTATTCTATCGGACATAGTGTTTATTTATATAGAACAAAATATTTTCTAAATCCTCAATTTAATCATATATTAACTAAATAAGTTTAGCTACCATATAAATTGTAGTCAGTTGAGATCACTGGTATTCTAACTGAAATGTTCCTGTAGGGAAGACAACAACCAAAAGTTTTGATTGTGATTATAGATTTTTATTCCGTAATTTTTCCAAATGGTGAATTCCTTTTCGCTACCTTATTACGGTGGATGCCTCAAACATTGTGGTGAATGGCCTGTAATCTATATCATGGTGAAGAAGTTGTAATCTATATATGTATATAAAAATGAATTGGCGTTCGTATATACCGTAAGATCTCCGGATCGGCTCAACCGATTTTAAATATTTTTTCTTTAATGTTTCCAATCTGTTTCATGTCTTATTTACCACATAAATTATTTTTTTTCTAATCTCAATTTAAAATTTTTTTAGCTAATACTCAATAACGGCTTAACCGATTTTTAAAATTTTTCCTTTTATTTATTCTATCGGACATAGTGTTTATTTATATAGAACAAAACATTTTCTAAATCTTCAATTTAATCATATATTAGCTAAAGAAGTTTAGCTACCATATAAATTGTGGTCAGTTGAGATCACTGGTATTCTAACTGAAATGTTCCTGTAGGGAACTTAATGCCATACAGATTTTTTCCGTTTTATATTTAAAAATACAAATACATTCATTAAAAGGTATTTTTAGCTTCGGCACTAACCACGGTTAAGAATCTTGCTTAATTCACCTTATTTGGTAGATGTCTTAAATATTGTGGTGAATGGCCTGAACTTTTCGCCGTTCACCTTATTTGCGGTGGATGGCCCAAACATTGTGGTGAATGGCCTGTAATCTATATCATGGTGAAGAATTTGTAATCTATATATATAAAAATGAATTGGCGTTCGTATATACCGTAAGATCTCCGGATCGGCTCAACCGATTTTAAATATTTTTTCTTTAATGTTTCCAATCTGTTTCATGTCTCATTTACCACATACATTTTTTTTTTTCTAATCTCAATTTAAAATTTTTTTAGCTAATACTCAATAACGGCTTAACCGATTTAGAAAATTTTGTCTTTTCTTTATTCTATCGGACATAGTGTTTATTTATATAGAACAAAATATTTTCTAAATCCTCAATTTAATCATATATTAACTAAATAAGTTTAGCTACCATATAAATTGTAGTCAGTTGAGATCACTGGTATTCTAACTGAAATGTTCCTGTAGGGAAGACAACAACCAAAAGTTTTGATTGTGATTATAGATTTTTATTCCGTAATTTTTCCAAATGGTGAATTCCTTTTCGCTACCTTATTACGGTGGATGCCTCAAACATTGTGGTGAATGGCCTGTAATCTATATCATGGTGAAGAAGTTGTAATCTATATATGTATATAAAAATGAATTGGCGTTCGTATATACCGTAAGATCTCCGGATCGGCTCAACCGATTTTAAATATTTTTTCTTTAATGTTTCCAATCTGTTTCATGTCTCATTTACCACATAAATTCTTTTTTTTCTAATCTCAATTTAAAAATTTTTTAGCTAATACTCAATAACGGCTTAACCGATTTTCAAATCGGACATAGTGTTTATTTATATAGAACAAAACATTTTCTAAATCTTCAATTTAATCATATATTAGCTAAATAAGTTAGCTACCATATAAATTGTAGTCAGTTGAGATCACTGGTATTCTAACTGAAATGTTCCTGTAGGGAAGACAACAACCAAAAGTTTTGATTGTGATTATAGATTTTTATTCCGTAATTTTTCCAAATGGTGAATTCCTTTTCGCTACCTTATTACGGTGGATGCCTCAAACATTGTGGTGAATGGCCTGTAATCTATATCATGGTGAAGAAGTTGTAATCTATATATGTATATAAAAATGAATTGGCGTTCGTATATACCGTAAGATCTCCGGATCGGCTCAACCGATTTTAAATATTTTTTCTTTAATGTTTCCAATCTGTTTCATGTCTTATTTACCACATAAATTCTTTTTTTTCTAATCTCAATTTAAAATTTTTTTAGCTAATACTCAATAACGGCTTAAACGATTTTCAAAATTTTTCCTTTTCTTTATTCTATCGGACATAGTGTTTATTTATATAGAACAAAACATTTTCTAAATCTTCAATTTAATCATATATTAGCTAAAGAAGTTTAGCTACCATATAAATTTTGGTCAGTTGAGATCACTGGTATTCTAACTGAAATGCCATACAGATTTTTTCCGTTTTATATTTAAAAATACAAATGGTGAATTCCTTTTCGCTACTATTGCGAATGTTGAAAAAGTGAATGAATGAAAAGTTTTGATTGTGAATATAGGTTGTTATTCCGTCCTTTTTCATAATCTATGTTATGGTGAAGAAATTGTAATCTATATATATATAAAAATGAATTGGCGTTCGTATATACCGTAAGATCTCCGGATCGGCTCAACCGATTTTAAATATTTTTTCTTTAATGTTTCCAATCTGTTTCATGTCTCATTTACCACATAAATTCTTTTTTTTCTAATCTCAATTTAAAATTTTTTTAGCTAATACTCAATAACGGCTTAACCGATTTTCAAAATTTTTCCTTTTGTTTATTCTATCGGACATAGTGTTTATTTATATAGAACAAAACATTTTCTAAATCTTCAATTTAATCATATATTAGCTAAAGAAGTTTAGCTACCATATAAATTTTGGTCAGTTGAGATCACTGGTATTCTAACTGAAATGTTCCTGTAGGGAACTTAATGCCATACAGATTTTTTCCGTTTTATATTGAAAAATAAAAATGGTGAATTCCTTTTCGCTATTATTGCGAATGTTGAAAAAGTGAATGAATGAAAAGTTTTGATTGTGAATATAGGTTGTTATTCCGTCCTTTTTCATAATCTATGTTATGGTGAAGAATTTGTAATCTATATATATAAAAATGAATTGGCGTTCGTATATACCGTAAGATCTCCGGATCGGCTCAACCGATTTTAAATATTTTTTCTTTAATGTTTCCAATCTGTTTCATGTCTCATTTACCACATAAATTCTTTTTTTTCTAATCCAATTTAAAATTTTTTTAGCTAATACTCAGTAACGGCTTAACCGATTTTAAAAATTTTTCCTTTTCTTTATTCTATCGGACATAGTGTTTATTTATATGGAACAAAACATTTTCTAAATCTTCAATTTAATCATATATTAGCTAAAGAAGTTTAGCTACCATATAAATTGTGGACAGTTGAGATCACTGGTATTCTAACTGAAATGTTCCTGTAGGGAACTTAATGCCATACAGATTTTTTCCGTTTTATATTTAAAAATACAAATACATTCATTAAAAGGTATTTTTAGCTTCGGCACTAACCACGGTTAAGAATCTTGCTTAATTCACCTTATTTGGTAGATGTCTTAAATATTGTGGTGAATGGCCTGAACTTTTCGCCGTTCACGTTATTTGCGGTGGATGGCCCAAACATTGTGGTGAATGGCCTGTAATCTATATCATGGTGAAGAATTTGTAATCTATATATATAAAAATGAATTGGCGTTCGTGTATACCGTAAGATCTCCGGATCGGCTCAACCGATTTTAAATATTTTTTCTTTAATGTTTCCAATCTGTTTCATGTCTCATTTACCACATAAATTCTTTTTTTTCTAATCTCAATTGAAAAATTTTTTAGCTAATACTCAATAACGGCTTAACCGATTTTCAAATCGGACATAGTGTTTATTTATATAGAACAAAACATTTTCTAAATCTTCAATTTAATCATATATTAGCTAAAGAAGTTTAGCTACCATATAAATTTTGGTCAGTTGAGATCACTGGTATTCTAACTGAAATGTTCCTGTAGGGAACTTAATGCCATACAGATTTTTTCCGTTTTATATTTAAAAATACAAATGGTGAATTCCTTTTCGCTACTATTGCGAATGTTGAAAAAGTGAATGAATGAAAAGTTTTGATTGTGAATATAGGTTGTTATTCCGTCCTTTTTCATAATCTATGTTATGGTGAAGAATTTGTAATCTATATATATAAAAATGAATTGGCGTTCGTATATACCGTAAGATCTCCGGATCGGCTCAACCGATTTTAAATATTTTTTCTTTAATGTTTCCAATCTGTTTCATGTCTCATTTACCACATAAATTCTTTTTTTTCTAATCTCAATTTAAAATTTTTTTAGCTAATACTCAGTAACGGCTTAACCGATTTTAAAAATTTTTCCTTTTCTTTATTCTATCGGACATAGTGTTTATTTATATGGAACAAAACATTTTCTAAATCTTCTATTTAATCATATATTAGCTAAAGAAGTTTAGCTACCATATAAATTTTGGTCAGTTGAGATCACTGGTATTCTAACTGAAATGTTCCTGTAGGGAACTTAATGCCATACAGATTATGGAACAAGTAAAGAATACCGACCGTTTAGCTAGAAAAAAACAAAAAAGTGGGCATGGTCCGCCCCTTTTCCCTGATTCACAAGTAGCAATTTTTTTTTAAGCAACCCATTAGGGAGGGGGTTAGGGGGGGTTGAAAATCAAATTTTCGAGATTTTCAAAAGCTTATATTTTGTAAAATACTGAACCGATTTTTAAAAGTAGAATATGGTTCGTAAGAGAATTGAATTACCTTTCATTTGAGGTGCGACTGCTGTAGGTGCAAAACCGCATATGTGCAAAATTAAAAATTTTGTTTTAAAAACAACTTGGGCTACACCATGCCAAGTCCTTCTGCGTAGTACCCCCTTCTGGCTAGGCGGCCTTCGGACGCGCTTCAAAAAATAACCCTGGGCTACGCCATTCCAACTCCGGGTGTGTGCCATAGCCGTGGCTACCGCCACGGTGATGTCCTTCCGCGTGCCACGTTTCCCACACTTTTTCACTTTTTTGGCTCAGCCTATTGTGCCATTACAACAACCACATGAAAATGACAGAAAATTGTGAACTTTAACTGCAAATAACTTTTGAACGGTTGAAAAAAACAAAAATCTCATTTCATATTCTTTTGATACCCCACTCGACTTTTTTGGTCTAGTTTTGGGTGGTCCCCATAAACTGCACCAGTACCTTTTTTTCAATAAATATAAACAAATATATACATATATCCAATAAAAGCTATTGTCAATACCTATCCAATGAAATTTAAATTTTGAAAATCGCATGGATAGTTTTCGAGAAAAATTGGTTTTAAAATTTCGATTTTTCAACCATTCTTTACTTAAGCCCAAAAAAACTCATAAAAACCGAGTAAGAGTATATAATGTTATATATCAAATAAAAGGTAATTTCATACACTTTCAAATAACAGTATTGAAAAGTACCGTCAATAACACATTTTCTGTGAAAAAACATGTTTTTATATGATTAAGATTAATTAAATTTAGTTTTTTCTGTTTTTCATTAATTTCTTTCAATACATATATACAAATATATATATTAAATGAAAGCTATTGTCAATACCTATCAATGAAATTTAAACTTTGAAAATCGCATGGACAGTTTTCGAGAAAAATTGATTTTAAAATTTCGATTTTTCAACCATTACTCCCCCCCAACTCCGCCCCTGATCATTTGCTGAGAAAAAAATGTATGTCGTTACACTCAGTGAATGAACAGGAATCACGCTCATGTTGTTTTTTTCTCGTAGCTGAACGGTCGGTATTCTTTACTTAAGCCCAGATTTTTTCCGTTTTATATTTAAAAATACAAATGGTGAATTCCTTTTCGCTACTATTGCGAATGTTGAAAAAGTGAATGAATGAAAAGTTTTGATTGTGAATATAGGTTGTTATTCCGTCCTTTTTCATAATCTATGTTATGATGAAGAATTTGTAATCTATATATATAAAAATGAATTGGCGTTCGTATATACCGTAAGATCTCCGGATCGGCTCAACCGATTTTAAATATTTTTTCTTTAATGTTTCCAATCTGTTTCATGTCTCATTTACCACATAAATTTTTTTTTTTCTAATCTCAATTTAAAATTTTTTTAGCTAATACTCAATAACGGCTTAACCGATTTAGAAAATTTTGTCTTTTCTTTATTCTATCGGACATAGTGTTTATTTATATAGAACAAAATATTTTCTAAATCCTCAATTTAATCATATATTAACTAAATAAGTTTAGCTACCATATAAATTGTAGTCAGTTGAGATCACTGGTATTCTAACTGAAATGTTCCTGTAGGGAAGACAACAACCAAAAGTTTTGATTGTGATTATAGATTTTTATTCCGTAATTTTTCCAAATGGTGAATTCCTTTTCGCTACCTCAAACATTGTGGTGAATGGCCTGTAATGTATATCATGGTGAAGAAGTTGTAATCTATATATGTATATAAAAATGAATTGGCGTTCGTATATACCGTAAGATCTCCGGATCGGCTCAACCGATTTTAAATATTTTTTCTTTAATGTTTCCAATCTGTTTCATGTCTTATTTACCACATAAATTATTTTTTTTCTAATCTCTATTTAAAATTTCATGGTGAAGAAGTTGTAATCTATATATGTATATAAAAATGAATTGGCGTTCGTATATACCGTAAGATCTCCGGATCGGCTCAACCGATTTTAAATATTTTTTCTTTAATGTTTCCAATCTGTTTCATGTCTTATTTACCACATAAATTATTTTTTTTCTAATCTCAATTTAAAATTTTTTTAGCTAATACTCAATAACGGCTTAACCGATTTTCAAAATTTTTCCTTTTATTTATTCTATCGGACATAGTGTTTATTTATATAGAACAAAACATTTTCTAAATCTTCAATTTAATCATATATTAGCTAAAGAAGTTTAGCTACCATATAAATTGTGGTCAGTTGAGATCACTGGTATTCTAACTGAAATGTTCCTGTAGGGAACTTAATGCCATACAGATTTTTTCCGTTTTATATTTAAAAATACAAATACATTCATTAAAAGGTATTTTTAGCTTCGGCACTAACCACGGTTAAGAATCTTGCTTAATTCACCTTATTTGGTAGATGTCTTAAATATTGTGGTGAATGGCCTGAACTTTTCGCCGTTCACCTTATTTGCGGTGGATGGCCCAAACATTGTGGTGAATGGCCTGTAATCTATATCATGGTGAAGAATTTGTAATCTATATATATAAAAATGAATTGGCGTTCGTATATACCGTAAGATCTCCGGATCGGCTCAACCGATTTTAAATATTTTTTCTTTAATGTTTCCAATCTGTTTCATGTCTCATTTACCACATAAATTCTTTTTTTTCTAATCTCAATTTAAAAATTTTTTAGCTAATACTCAATAACGGCTTAACCGATTTTCAAATCGGACATAGTGTTTATTTATATAGAACAAAACATTTTCTAAATCTTCAATTTAATCATATATTAGCTAAATAAGTTAGCTACCATATAAATTGTAGTCAGTTGAGATCACTGGTATTCTAACTGAAATGTTCCTGTAGGGAAGACAACAACCAAAAGTTTTGATTGTGATTATAGATTTTTATTCCGTAATTTTTCCAAATGGTGAATTCCTTTTCGCTACCTTATTACGGTGGATGCCTCAAACATTGTGGTGAATGGCCTGTAATCTATATCATGGTGAAGAAGTTGTAATCTATATATGTATATAAAAATGAATTGGCGTTCGTATATACCGTAAGATCTCCGGATCGGCTCAACCGATTTTAAATATTTTTTCTTTAATGTTTCCAATCTGTTTCATGTCTTATTTACCACATAAATTCTTTTTTTTCTAATCTCAATTTAAATTTTTTTTAGCTAATACTCAATAACGGCTTAAACGATTTTCAAAATTTTTCCTTTTCTTTATTCTATCGGACATAGTGTTTATTTATATAGAACAAAACATTTTCTAAATCTTCAATTTGATCATATATTAGCTAAAGAAGTTTAGCTACCATATAAATTTTGGTCAGTTGAGATCACTGGTATTCTAACTGAAATGTTCCTGTAGGGAACTTAATGCCATACAGATTTTTTCCGTTTTATATTTAAAAATACAAATGGTGAATTCCTTTTCGCTACTATTGCGAATGTTGAAAAAGTGAATGAATGAAAAGTTTTGATTGTGAATATAGGTTGTTATTCCGTCCTTTTTCATAATCTATGTAATGGTGAAGAAATTGTAATCTATATATATATAAAAATGAATTGGCGTTCGTATATACCGTAAGATCTCCGGATCGGCTCAACCGATTTTAAATATTTTTTCTTTAATGTTTCCAATCTGTTTCATGTCTCATTTACCACATAAATTCTTTTTTTTCTAATCTCAATTTAAAATTTTTTTAGCTAATACTCAATAACGGCTTAACCGATTTTCAAAATTTTTCCTTTTGTTTATTCTATCGGACATAGTGTTTATTTATATAGAACAAAACATTTTCTAAATCTTCAATTTAATCATATATTAGCTAAAGAAGTTTAGCTACCATATAAATTTTGGTCAGTTGAGATCACTGGTATTCTAACTGAAATGTTCCTGTAGGGAACTTAATGCCATACAGATTTTTTCCGTTTTATATTGAAAAATACAAATGGTGAATTCCTTTTCGCTACTATTGCGAATGTTGAAAAAGTGAATGAATGAAAAGTTTTGATTGTGAATATAGGTTGTTATTCCGTCCTTTTTCATAATCTATGTTATGGTGAAGAATTTGTAATCTATATATATAAAAATGAATTGGCGTTCGTATATACCGTAAGATCTCCGGATCGGCTCAACCGATTTTAAATATTTTTTCTTTAATGTTTCCAATCTGTTTCATGTCTCATTTACCACATAAATTCTTTTTTTTCTAATCCAATTTAAAATTTTTTTAGGTAATACTCAGTAACGGCTTAACCGATTTTAAAAATTTTTCCATTTCTTTATTCTATCGGACATAGTGTTTATTTATATAGAACAAAACATTTTCTAAATCTTCAATTTAATCATATATTAGCTAAAGAAGTTTAGCTACCATATAAATTGTGGACAGTTGAGATCACTGGTATTCTAACTGAAATGTTCCTGTAGGGAACTTAATGCCATACAGATTTTTTCCGTTTTATATTTAAAAATACAAATACATTCATTAAAAGGTATTTTTAGCTTCGGCACTAACCACGGTTAAAAATCTTGCTTAATTCACCTTATTTGGTAGATGTCTTAAATATTGTGGTGAATGTCCTGAACTTTGCGCCGTTCACCTTATTTGCGGTGGATGGCTCAAACATTGTGGTGAATGGCCTGTAATCTATATCATTGTGAAGAATTAGTAATCTATATATATATAAATGAATTGGCGTTCGTATATACCGTAAGATCTCCGGATCGGTGAATTGCTTTTCGCTACTATTGCGAATGTTGAAAAAGTGAATGAATGAAAAGTTTTGATTGTGAATATAGGTTGTTATTCCGTCCTTTTTCATAATCTATGTTATGGTGAAGAATTTGTAATCTATATATATAAAAATGAATTGGCGTTCGTATATACCGTAAGATCTCCGGATCGGCTCAACCGATTTTAAATATTTTTTCTTTAATGTTTCCGATCTGTTTCATGTCTCATTTACCACACAAATTCTGTTTTTTCTAATCTCAATTTAAAATTTTTTTTAGCTAATACTCAATAACGGCTTAACCGATTTTCAAAATTTTTCCTTTTCTTTATTCTATCGGACATAGTGTTTATTTATATAGAACAAAACATTTTCTAAATCTTCAATTTAATCATATATTAGCTAAAGAAGTTTAGCTACCATATAAATTTTGGTCAGTTGAGATCACTGGTATTCTAACTGAAATGTTCCTGTAGGGAACTTAATGCCATACAGATTTTTTCCGTTTTATATTTAAAAATACAAATGGTGAATTCCTTTTCGCTACTATTGCGAATGTTGAAAAAGTGAATGAATGAAAAGTTTTGATTGTGAATATAGGTTGTTATTCCGTCCTTTTTCATAATCTATGTTATGGTGAAGAATTTGTAATCTATATATGTATGAAATGAATTGGCGTTCGTATATACCATAAGATCTCCGGATCGGCTCAACCGATTTTAAATATTTTTTGTTTAATGTTTCCAATCTGTTTCATGTCTCATTTACCACATAAATTTTTTTTTTCTAATCTCAATTTAAAATTTTTTTAGCTAATACTCAATAACGGCTTAACCGATTTAGAAAATTTTGTCTTTTCTTTATTCTATCGGACATAGTGTTTATTTATATGGAACAAAATATTTTCTAAATCCTCAATTTAATCATATATTAACTAAAGAAGTTTAGCTACCATATAAATTGTAGTCAGTTGAGATCACTGGTATTCTAACTGAAATGTTCCTGTAGGGAAGACAACAACCAAAAGTTTTGATTGTGATTATAGATTTTTATTCCGTAATTTTTCCAAATGGTGAATTCCTTTTCGCTACCTTATTGCGGTGGATGCCTCAAACATTGTGGTGAATGGCCTGTAATCTATATCATGGTGAAGAATTTGTAATCTATATATATAAAAATGAATTGGCGTTCGTATATACCGTAAGATCTCCGGATCGGCTCAACCGATTTTAAATATTTTTTCTTTAATGTTTCCGATCTGTTTCATGTCTCATTTACCACATAAATTCTGTTTTACTAATCTCAATTTAAAAATTTTTTAGCTAATACTCAATAACGGCTTAACCGATTTTCAAAATTTATCCTTTTCTTTATTCTATCGGACATAGTGTTTATTTATATAAATAGAACAAAACATTTTCTAAATCTTCAATTTAATCATATATTAGCTAAAGAAGTTTAGCTACCATATAAATTTTGGTCAGTTGAGATCACTGGTATTCTAACTGAAATGTTCCTGTAGGGAACTTAATGCCATACAGATTTTTTCCGTTTTATATTTAAAAATACAAATGGTGAATTCCTTTTCGCTACTATTGCGAATGTTGAAAAAGTGAATGAATGAAAAGTTTGATTGTGAATATAGGTTGTTATTCCGTCCTTTTTCATAATCTATGTTATGGTGAAGAATTTGTAATCTATATATATAAAAATGAATGGGCGTTCGTATATACCGTAAGATCTCCGGATCGGCTCAACCGATTTTAAATATTTTTTCTTTAATGTTTCCAATCTGTTTCATGTCTTATTACCACATAAATTCTTTTTTTTCTAATCTCAATTTAAAATTTTTTTAGCTAATACTCAATAACGGCTTAAACGATTTTCAAAATGTTTCCTTTTCTTTATTCTATCGGACATAGTGTTTATTTATATAGAACAAAACATTTTCTAAATCTTCAATTTAATCATATATTAGCTAAAGAAGTTTAGCTACCATATAAATTTTGGTCAGTTGAGATCACTGGTATTCTAACTGAAATGTTCCTGTAGGGAACTTAATGCCATACAGATTTTTTCCGTTTTATATTTAAAAATACAAATGGTGAATTCCTTTTCGCTACTATTGCGAATGTTGAAAAAGTGAATGAATGAAAAGTTTTGATTGTGAATATAGGTTGTTATTCCGTCCTTTTTCATAATCTATGTTATGGTGAAGAATTTGTAATCTATACATGAAATGAATTGGCGTTCGTATAAGTTAACAATACTCCATTCACCCATAGAATTTTTGTATGCTGGGTTAAGCTAATGCTTAGCTGGGAGCACAGATATCTCGTCAAACCAGATAGTTGTCAAACCAAATGCAATCAACACATTTTTATCTAGCGCCCGCTATTATTAAAACTATCAACGCACTTGGCAACAGCGAAATGCTTTACATTGATAACAGCGTGGTTGATAACAAGGAAAACCTGTTGTGGGTGTTGTTTGAGTTGTTGGTACGTGCGTAGTGGAGATAAAGCAAAAACAAGAAGCAAGCGGCTAGAAATGCCTTACATTGATAGCAGCGTGGTTGATAACAAGGAAAACCTGTTGTGGGTGTTGTTTGAGTTGTTGGTACGTGCGTAGTGGAGATAAAGCAAAAATAAGAAGCAAGCGGCTAGCAAGTAGGTTTGACGATCGACAGCGAGGCATTCTAAAATTGAACGTGTCGGAGGCGAGTAAAATCGTCATGAGCATTGGCAACATAATTGTAATTGATTAAATAGAATTAAATAAACTTGTATCCTCAATTCGAATCATTTGTTTAAATTATTGGAAACAACACAAAAAGTAACTGGCGCCCAACTAGTAGCAATAAAAGAACCATCGAATTCTGAGAAGCTGCTCCAATCGAAACAACAAAGGATCATAGAATCCTAAGAAGCTGCCGAATCCGAATTACAAAGGACATAGGACCTGAAGGAAGAAGCAAATAATAAAATATAAAAAAATATATGTAAGTGGTTATTCAAAATGTGTTTAAAGTGGATTAAATTTTGAAAGTTAGTAGTGTGAAAAGACACATGCTAATAAAAACATATTTTTGAATTAATCTAATTGATTTTTCTTTGTGAGCTTCACGTGTTTCAAATTAATTTGTGAAAAGATTTTCTAATCACGACACGTGCTTATAAAAACACATTTTCGATTTAACCTTAATTAACTTTGATTTTTCCTTGTGAGCTTCACGAATTTTAAATTAATTTGTGAAAACAAGTGTTTATAAAACACATTTTCGAATTAATCTTGATTTTAGATAAATTTGCGTTTGACAATTCTAATCAAACTACGAAAAGATTTTCGTAGCAAGATAAGTGTTTATAAAAAGTGCACATTTTGTGCTGAAGCACATTTTCTATTTAATCTTTATTTTTCTTTGTGAGCTCCATGCATTTTAAATTAATTTAGTGAACTTTCGCTTAAAAGGAATATATGAAATTCCTAAACATTTTGTGGTTTGTTTCTGCAAATATTATCCTTTTGACATTTGAATTTAATTTTGTATTTAAAGAAAATTATCTTGTGCGACTTATGCCTTATTCGCCGATATTATTTTGTTTAATCATTAAATTTGTATAAGGTTTAATAGTAGTGTTTGGTAGTCAGAAGTATTTCTATACCAATTTTTTGCCTCTTTTGATGCGTTTATGTTATTTTTTTTTAAAGAATATTTTGCCTTTTTAAGAAAGTTTATTTCAAAATTTTTGGAGCAAGATGTTTCTGAGTAGAGAGCAGGTAGTTGAAATAGTTAACGAAACCAATAATCGCACTAGGTCAGAACTAGCAGAACAGTTAAGTCAATTAACTTTAGCTGTTAGCAGGTTGCAACCACCATGCGTTGAACGGTTTCTACCGGTTTCTATAAATCCGTTGGTTGAAGACAATGCAAGTTTAGACCTAATTAAGTCCTTGCCGGAATTCGAGGGTAATTCTGCTTCATACCCAGGTTGGCGCAGTGCCGCGCAATTTGCCATGAATTACTACAAAGAGGGTTCTGAAAAATATTATATTGCCATGGGCATACTTAGAAATAAGATTACCGAATCCGCCAATTCTACTCTCGCTTCCTTTAATACAGTATTAAATTTCAATGCAATAATTTCGAGGCTTGATCAGACTTATTCTGATAAAAGACCGCTATACGTATTAGAGAATGAGCTAAGCATTCTACGACAGGACAATTTGTCCATCTCTGAATACTACGATAGAGTAGACAAAAAGTTATCGATGATTATAAACAAGCAGATTATGACACACAGTGGTAACAACGAGCTCGTAGCTGCCTTGAATGAACGGGCCAGAGAGAATGCTTTACGCGTGTTCATATCTGGTCTTCGAAGACCACTATGTGATGTGTTATTTTCAGCAAGACCCAAAGACCTTCCCTCAGCCCTGGCAGTTGCACAGGAGCTTCAAACTAGCCATAGGCGTTATGATTTCGCAGAAGCTTTTGCATTGGGCAACGCAAATAAGCCTAATCGCGCAAGATCATTTTTACCCCAATCTCCGTCGACAGAGACTAAGAACCATAATTTAAATAAACCAAGCCCAATGGAAGTAGATAATGGCTCAAGCTTCTACAGGCAACGTAGTAACTTCCAAAATTCCAATTCTCCACAACAGCCTCATACCCAACAACAGCCTCATAAGCCACAATATCCAAATCATACACCACCAGTGGCATTTAAACGTAGTAATGATCGGGTGTTATCTGACCGTTCGCCGTTTCATAAGATACAGAAGGTGAACTTTATGCCAGAATTAGAATTACCTCCGAATGAGAATTATAATCAAAATATCGAAAATCACTATAATTATGATGAGGTCGATATCATAACATCGGATTATGGCGATGAGATCAACTATTTAAACTAAAGTCGCTCCTGCCGTTTATTACAAAAAAAGGCAAAAACGGTCAGGAGCTCCGATTTTTGATTGACACAGGTACGTCCAAAAATTATATTAAGCCATTACCATTTCTCCAAGGAATAAAGACCTTGGAAAAGGCATTTAGTTTAAAATCAATAAATGGCGAAAATATCATTACCAAAAAATGCCAAGTAAATATTTTAGAAAATACCTCAACGTTTTATTTGTTGTCGAACCTAAACACGTTTGATGGTATATTAGGTTACGATTTTTTAAGACAAATCGATGCGAAAATTGATACCAATACGGGCTATTTATTTTACCGTAATGGTAAAGTTAAACTATGCTTTCTTTCGTGTGACCAGGTAAATCTAATTACCATAGCAGAAGATTCAGTGCCAGAAAAACTGCGGTCACAATTCCGTAACATTATAAATAAAAATGTCAATGCTTTTGCAGATCCAGACAGGGCATTGCCATACAATACAAGAGTTCAGGCTCGTATCCGCACAACTACAGAAGACCCAATCTACAGTAAAAGCTATCCCTATCCGATATCAGTAGCTCCATTTATTAATACAGAAATAAAATCCCTGCTTAAAGATGGCATCATAAAAGAATCTTGTTCGCCTTACAACTCACCAGTGCACGTTGTGTCGAAAAAGGGTGTCGATGAAAAAGGAAAGCCCAATCTACGTATGGTCATTGACTTTAGGAAAATTAATGAAAAAACGATACCCGACCGCTACCCTATCCCAGATACTTCTGTTATATTAGCTAACCTAGGAAGTTCGAAAGTTTTTACAACTTTAGACCTAAAATCGGGCTTCCACCAGATCATAATGTGTGAGCAGGACAGACAGAAAACAGCTTTTAGTATCAATAATGGGAAATATGAGTTTTGTCGGCTACCATTCGGGCTGCGAAATGCGCCAAGCATTTTTCAAAGAACAATTGACGACGTGCTACGCGAAGTTATAGGGAAATTTTGCCATGTTTATGTCGACGACATAATCATATACTCCCCGAATGAAGAATCGCATTTGGAGCATATTGATCACATTTTGCAAAAGCTTGAAAATGCTGGAATGAGAGTGTCACCGGAAAAGTCCAAATTTTTCAAAACGGAGGTAGAGTTTTTGGGGTTCGTTGTTTCAGAGAATGGTATAAAAACTTGCCCTGATAAGGTGCGTGACATACTTAATTATGAGCCACCAACAACTCTTCGCGCTCTGCGCTCGTTCCTCGGCCTGTCCGGTTACTACCGACGCTTTGTCAAAGATTATGCGTCCATTGTTAAGCCCTTGACCCTTTACCTTCGCGGTGAGAATGGTCAAGTGGGTGCAAGAAATTCGAAACAGATAAAAATCACTCTTGACGCCGAAGCAATGCACGCATTTGAAAAGATCAAGCGTATATTAGCATCGGAGGAAGTTTTACTCCAATATCCTAATTATAATCAACCGTTCGAGCTTACAACTGACGCCTCATCTAAGGCATTAGGGGCAGTTTTATCACAAAGGGGTCGCCCCATAACGATGATTTCCAGGACACTTTCGGCGACTGAAGAAAATTATGCTGTTAATGAACGTGAATTACTTGCCATTGTATGGGCGTTAAAAACACTACGCCATTATTTGTACGGGATACAGGATATCAGAATTTTTACTGACCATCAGCCGCTTATATTTGCGATGTCAGAAAAAAACCCTAACAGCAAAATGAAACGATGGCGCGCGTTTATTGAGGAATTTGCGCCTAAGTTTTTTTATAAACCAGGAAGTGAAAATAAGGTAGCTGATGCACTTTCAAGGCAATTTTCCTACAATTTAAATGATGCCGCATCATCTGAAACAGTCCATAGCGAATTATCATCCAGTAACGTGATAAAAACTGTTAAAAATTCCGTAAACCAATTCAAAAACCAGCTATTGGTATCTAAATCAGATTCATGCAGCAAAAATACAAAAATACTTTTTAAAAAAATGATTAGACACACGATCACATATAACTCAATTGAAGGTCTTATTCAATGTTTGAAGTGTGCTATTAACCCTAACGTTACCAACGGAATACGATGCGATCTCCCCACATTAGGCGAAATACAGAGCCCGATACTGTTAGCTTTCCCCGGAGTAAAATTTGTTCATACCGAGTTGCTTGTCATAGATTTAATCAATAAGGAAGACCAGCTCGAAACGATAGCAACAGAGCACAATAGGGCCCATCGTGGTTTGCATGAAAATTTTCAACAAATTTCTAGCGAGTACTATTTTCCAAACATAAAACATTTACTTAAAACAATGATCACAAATTGCAAGATATGTTTGGAAAATAAATATCAGCGAAAACCACCTGATGCAGTAATAGGCCAAACTCCTATTCCTACCAAACTGGGAGAAATCCTCCACATTGACGTATTTATAATTTCCAAAAACTTATTCTTAACCTGTTTAGACAAAATATCCAAATTCGCCATTGTGAAGCCTATTTCATCCAGATCTATGATCGACATTAAATATGCGCTTTTAGAAATATTGCTAGTGTTCAAAAATACTAAAACTATCGTTTCAGACAACGAGGGAGCCCTGAAATCAAACGCTATTCAGACATTGCTTAGAGATAATTTTAACATAAATCAGTTCTTTATACCAACCCTTCACAGTGAAAGTAATGGTCAGGTGGAGCGACTCCATTCCACGTTGCTCGAAATTATTCGATGTATTAAAATGCAGCAGCAAATTGATGACGTTAAGGAGTTGGTATTACTAGCAACTCATAAGTACAATTGTAGTATTCACTCGGTGATTAAAGCTAAGCCAATCGATGTCTTTCACGAAAGCTCAGAAGAAAGCTTAGAAAATCTAAGGAATATGTTAGTTTCAGCCCAGGAAAAAACCATAAAAAGGCTTAATATTAACAAATCGATGAGGACATATTGTCCAGGAGAAAAAGTTTTCCTAAGGCGCAACAAAAGACTTGGCAACAAATTGGATAAAGTTTTTGTAGAGAAGATTATCCAGAAGGATATCGGCACTACAGTTTTAATTGATGGTAAAAAGATACACAAGAGTAATCTTCGGTAATTTATTTAACGTAAAGAAGGTAATAGAAAAGGTTAATCCAATGAAAGTCAAAACAAAAAAATCCATTTTTACATGCTTTGGATGATCATATTTTTTTTTTCCTATGTTAAAATTTCAAGAAGAATTGTTATTTCTAACCAATGATATATTCAATTTATTAGTAATGTTAAGCTCATAAGATGTATTATAATTACTATGGTTCAGTGGTGATTTTTGCAAATTTATCGATGCGCCAAGATTCATTCAAAATTGTCTACTTCGACCCGAGGACGTTCGATCCTAACAACGGGGGTAGTTAACAATACTCCATTCACCCATAGAATTTTTGTATGCTGGGTTAAGCTAATGCTTAGCTGGGAGCACAGATATCTCGTCAAACCAGATAGTTGTCAAACCAAATGCAATCAACACATTTTTATCTAGCGCCCGCTATTATTAAAACTATCAACGCACTTGGCAACAGCGAAATGCTTTACATTGATAACAGCGTGGTTGATAACAAGGAAAACCTGTTGTGGGTGTTGTTTGAGTTGTTGGTACGTGCGTAGTGGAGATAAAGCAAAAACAAGAAGCAAGCGGCTAGAAATGCCTTACATTGATAGCAGCGTGGTTGATAACAAGGAAAACCTGTTGTGGGTGTTGTTTGAGTTGTTGGTACGTGCGTAGTGGAGATAAAGCAAAAATAAGAAGCAAGCGGCTAGCAAGTAGGTTTGACGATCGACAGCGAGGCATTCTAAAATTGAACGTGTCGGAGGCGAGTAAAATCGTCATGAGCATTGGCAACATAATTGTAATTGATTAAATAGAATTAAATAAACTTGTATCCTCAATTCGAATCATTTGTTTAAATTATTGGAAACAACACAAAAAGTAACTTATATACCATAAGATCTCCGTATCGGCTCAACCGATTTTAAATATTTTTTCTTTAATGTTTCCAATCTGTTTCATGTCTCATTTACCACATAAATTTTTTTTTTTTCTAATCTCAATTTAAAATTTTTTTAGCTAATACTCAATAACGGCTTAACCGATTTACAAAGTTTTTTCTTTTCTTTATTCTATCGGACATAGTGTTTATTTATATAGAACAAAATATTTTCTAAATCCTCAATTTAATCATATATTAGCTAAAGAAGTTTAGCTACCATATAAATTGTAGTCAGTTGAGATCACTGGTATTCTAACTGAAATGTTCCTGTAGGGAAGACAACAAGCAAAAGTTTTGATTGTGATTATAGATTTTTATTCCGTAATTTTTCCAAATGGTAAGGTAGCGACTTATTGCGGTGGATGGCTCAAACATTGTGGTGAATGGCCTGTAATCTATATCATGGTGAAGAAGTTGTAATCTATATATAAAAAAATGTAGTTTTCCCAGTTAGGCTGTGTGCCGATCGGGCGTCATCCCGAACAAAAAAAAAAATTGTGATCAGTAAATCTGACAAAATATCGGAAAGTATCCACCAAAAATTGCCGTAATGGCTTCTGTTATTGTTATGCAACATACGTTTGTACATATCGTTGTTGCCTATGCGAAACCACCTATCGACCAAATGCAAAACTTCCCAAATCACAAAAGTGCAAAACCGCCTATAGGCAAAATAATTCCACAAAAAACTAACTCACTACTTAAAAGTTTAGTTCAATTCTATGTTATTCAGGTAAATATTATCTTTTAAAAATAGAAACAAAAATTAAGTTAAAACATTAGCTATACATAGAAGTTAGGTTTTGCTCTCCTGTAAAATTTGACTGCTTTCAGATAGGTGGTTTTGCAAAGGCATCAACGATATGTATTCTGTGGTTTTTTTTTTTTTTTTTTTAGTACTACGACGTCTAAACCTGTATCCGGAGAGCACAAATAGTATATTATCAGCAAAAGGAATGAACAATAACTCATAAATTTTTTCCAAAAAAGGCGTTCTTGCGGATATCTGCCTAGGATTTGAGTGAAAGTTTTAAACAAAATATACACATATGCATAAAAGTGCAAAAATTACACAGGTTGCACGTTGGAATAAGTACAACAAAAATTCCCAAATTGTACACCAAAGGCTGTGTTCCAAATGGTTGAAAAAGCAAAATTTTGACAGAGCGATGGTAAATTCTGACAGTTATCGTGGTAAATATAAAGGTAAAATTTTGACAACCAATAATGTCGGCACAGAGATGCATGTGCTGTTTAGATTCATATTATTTCACATAAAGTTATGTTCACACGCGTTATTAAACACAAAAATATAATATAATGCCAAATAGCAAATATTCGTTCACCATAGGAAATTTGTTCACCTCATTTTACTCTGACGAAAACAAATATCATTTGATACACAGCCAAAGTCACAAAAGCCATAAGGCACTGATATGCATTGCAGAGTTAAAGAACTACGAAGGAAGAACATTGACAGGACAACGTCTGTCGGGTCAGCTAGTATTTAAATAAATGAAAATGAAATGAAATGAATATAATTGCATCATTCGTTCATTTATTTCAGAGCAAAAAATATTAATTTCATATCAGTATTATCAAAAATGTTGCTTACACGAAATAAGCCGTGAGCCACTGTACTTCATCCCGGTCCAGTACTTCAGGCCGCTTTAACAATACTGCTCCTCAGATGGAGATTCTATAAATACGTGTTTAATAGCGACATCGAAAAGATGTATCGTCAGATATGGGTCAAACCCAATCAGACCAAATTTCAAATAATAGTTTTCCGGACCAGACCTGAGAACCCTATCACCGTCTACGAGTTACAGACGGTAATCTTTGGAGTTAATTGTGCTCCATATTTAGCCATCCGAACACTGCATCAGCTAGCGGACGACGTGGAGACGTCATTACCCATCGCAGCAAATATCCTGCGAACAAGTTGTACGTCGATGATGTTCTCTCAGGAGGGCATACTATCGACTACGCTATCAAGGCTCGCAATGAAATTACGCGTGCATTACAGTCCGCTGGCTTATCCCTTCGAATATGGACGTCGAATTGCAACAAAATACTACAGGGAATACCCAACCATCATCGACTAAACGAGGACTTTTTGGAGTTCGAAGACTCCAGTACGTCAAAACACTCGGAATCCGTTGGAACGCGCATTCTGACCAGTTTTATTTTACAGCTAAGCCCATCGAAAATAAGGATAGCATTACTAAACGGGCGATACTCTCAGCCATCGCTAAACTCTTCGATCCATTGGGATGGCTGGGCCCAGTCATCATGGTAGCCAAAATCATCATGCAAAACATTTGGCTAGAGGGGACTGACTGGGACGATGGCAAAGCTTTATGCACGACTACAATAAAATTAATAACATTCGGATTCCACGATATGTGTATTTCACGCCATCCAACGACGTAGAAGTACACGGATTCTGCGATGCCAAATGAAAGATCAGGTTTACGTTAATCTGCTAATGGCGAAAATTAGGGTAGCCCAAGTGAAGACCATTTCATTACCCCGATTGGAATTGTGGGGAGCGGTTTTGCTCGCCGAAACCTTAGAAACCGTCATCGAAAGCCTTAACTTAGGCACATTCAACGTGCACCTATGGACGGATTCAACCATCGTCCTAGCATGGATCCGAAAACCACTGTGCTCTTGGTCCACGTTCGTGGCGCACAGAGTAACAAAAATCGTAGAAAAGGTAGGAAATGAAGCTTGGCGACACGTGGATTCCGCATCAAACCCAGCAGACCTGGCCAGCAGAGGACTATCAGCGAGGGATCTAGTCGACAACGTCTTGTGGTGGCAGGGACCTTCTTGGCTACAAGAAGACAATACTAAATGGCCAGCCCAAGAAAAAGAGTATGGTACAAACATCGAAGAAAAGAGAGTACAAATTCACGCAACTACGCAAACAAACAATAAAGAGGACATTCTCGATAGATTTTCCGATTTTTCAAGAGCTTTGAGGGTCATATCATATGTTATGAGATTCTCTCAAAGAACGAGTCCCAAAACGAAATCCACTTTTAAAGCGGAGTCATACCTCATTTCGCCCGACGAAATTAAGGCTACGACTCAACGTCTTATATCTATCTACCAACAGAAACATTCAGGCCTGTTCTGAATTCCGACTCGGAATGAAAAGTAAAACGACATTGATTTCGACTCGGTTTCTATTTGGTGTTCCCAATTCCGATTGTAAAAAATGGATTCGAAGTCGATTTCGAATCGTTTTCATTCCGATTCGATAACCAGCTTAATCAGCTGTTTTTGTTTACGTGTTTTGGTTTAAGTATCACAAATTTTATGTAAATTAAAAAATGCCTGCAGCTATGGTTTTTGGATGCGCAGAGGCAAGAAGACGTGCTATTGTGCGTGCGAAGCGCAAAAATCTGGATCTGAGATTCAAAGTGAATATATTAAGGCAGCTGGACTGCAAGTATGTTTACTTAAACAAATATGTTGAATGGGCGGAGTAGCTACATCCTATAGCGGAATATTGGATAGCTAGATTTGTGGTCTAATCTCTAATATTAGAATATGGCAAGTGTTTAGGCCCGATGCCTAAAGTCTAAAAAAATGCGCCACCCTAATGTCACTTTTCATTTTATACAAAACCCCAACACCAAGCCGCCCACATGTATATACATGTACGCATATTCATGTTTGTCAGCAAACATATACATGCATGTGGGTGTGCATGTGTCGGTTCACCTCCCCTTAAAACCGGAGGCTGAAATTTGGGGTTCAACGGTTGTCCGCGACTGGCCAACCGTCTACTTTTCCAGCGAACGTTGAAGAAACCACATCACGGCCACCCCAGGACTTTCACCGGCAACCAATATTAAAAGGTAATGTTTCAATTGTACAATTAACACAATTTAACTCAATAAACGGCCAATATTTGTAACGAGAATTCTCGTTCTTTTATTTTCTTTTCTCACTAAATCACAAATCGACTGCGGTGCGTCCGAGCCACGGCCGCTCTTAAGAACCAACGCATCCGAATTTGTTCATGGTCCATCTCACCGAGAAACGGATACAGCCTATACAGTCCACAACAACAAAAAACATCGAAGATTATTATATATTTGATTTTACTAACATTTATCGTTGGATAAGTTCACTCTGCCGATCACCACATCAAAGCACGTAAGTTGTATATTTCTTGCCACTTGTTTTTTGGTGTTGCTATTTTTGTGTTAAACGAATTGCCACAAATATTTATATTTAAAAAAGTGTCGCCCGCGAGTGTGCTCAAAACATAAGTGCGAAAAGTGAATATGTTTAGTGAGTGCATTATTTAAAACTTTTTCAAAATAATTAACATTGTAATTGCTGAGGTAACATAACCTCACTTTCACATTAAATTCACTTAGCCTTTCGGTTGTTCGTTTCGTCTCAGTTTTCCACTTTTTTTAGTAATAAACACGCACAGCAATTCAACCGAAGGCTAGTTAGTTTTATTAAATAAAGTCACTTAGTTTTTTTCAGTTAAATTTTTATTTATTCGCACAAAATATCCACTTAAACATTCACTTATTCGCTCGTTTTGATACACCGCGCACTTTACTTGTGTTTTCTTTGTTTACATTCGTTATTGCGGCAACACATATATACACGTATACATATATATATAAACATATCCCCGATAGCGTGTGGGTGGCGAGTTAATCAAATAGTATAAATTTGAATTTATTGTCGAGTTTAAATAAATTATTCAGACGATACGGCCAAGTCTGTAATAAATAAATAAAATTTAATAAGATTTTAAAGACTCTGCTTTCATTTATTGGAAAAATTATTGAATTGGTTTGTTTGATTTTCCTGGGGTACATACGGCCTTTACCCTTTTTTAATAATTATATTGTACGATTGAGCATTTCTCGTACCTCCAGCTATTTTTCTAGTTTTGTTTTGATTCTAATTCCTCAGAATTGAAAACATGGACAGTTTCATTAGGTTGGCTGACACGATCAGCGAATTCGAAGCTGACTATAATGAAATAGAGGATTCCGCCCACACCAAGTTTACTCTTGGCCTTCAACAAGAGGACTTGAAGTCAATGTGGAGGAAAACGAGAACGGCCCAAGATGAGTTGTTAAACTCAAATAAGTTGGAAGCGTCTGACATTGTATCAGTTAAACTAAAATTTAAAAAGGCATACGCCATATATTTACGATGCATGTCAGACATGGCTACACGCCAAGCGACGTTCACAAAACCCGATTCGAAAACGGAAGAAAAGCCAGAATTTGAGCACAGTATCCGCCTGCCTCCATGTGATACTGAAGTTTTCAAGGGCGATTACTTGTCATGGCCAACATTTCGTGACATGTTCACTGCCATTTATATCTTGAATAAGCGCCTAACACCTGTTGAGAAACTTTTCCATCTCAACAATAAAACACAAGGTGAGGCAAAAGATATTGTCAAAAAATGTCCGCTTACAAATGAGGGATTCGATATCGCGTGGAGAAACTTATGCGAGAGATACGAAAATAAACGTATACTTGTGAACTCGCAACTCCAAATTTTGTTCAACTTAAAAAAGGTAGAGAGTGAGTGTGGTAGCGCAATTAAAACATTGCAACGCGAAATAAATAATTGCCTTGCGTCCTTGCGAAGTCATAAAATTGACACTTCCAACTGGGACGCAATTATTACATACTTATGCTCAACGAAATTGCCGGAAAGTACGCTTGGTCTATGGGAGCAAAGCATAGACCATAAAGTGGAAATATCCAAGTGGGAGGATATGGACAAATTTTTGTCCAACCGCTTCCAGACACTTGAAACAGTGTCTGGGTTCATAGGGGCTTCTTCGAAAGCGCAGAAACCGCAGAGTATGCGACCTGCCAACGAAACTCCTGCAAAAAGACTTGGTGCATACCAAGCAAATGTCACAAAGTTATTGTGCACAAAATGTAAATCAAATTCCCACAGATTGCGAAATTGTCCCCGTTTTCTAAAATTAACGCCGGTGGAGCGAATTAATTTCGTTAAATCGACTAAGGGCTGCCTAAACTGCCTATCCCCAGGACATACAGTGTCGAAGTGCAGCAGTTCGTACGACTGCAACAAATGCCACTCTCGACATCATACGCTCCTGCATGCGGAGTCTCTACAGACGCAGGCAACTAGCAGCCCGAATCAGCATAATGCTGATAATGCTGCCTCTACTTCTCAACAGGCACAACAGAGACAGGAAGTTTCGAAATCAAGTTTGGTTTCAGACCGAAATGTTAAATCCTGCCATGTACATTCAAGTGCAGGTGTGCTGCTAGGAACAGCTCGAGTCACCATTCATCATAATGGTACAGACTTCCCAGCAAGAGCACTGATAGATTCTGGCTCAGAATGCTCGTTCATGACAGAACGACTAAAACGCCAAATCAATTTACCAGCAAAAAGGATGCATGCCCAAGTTTCGGGTATCACTAATGCTGTGTCGGCTCAAGTCAAGGCGGCCTCCCACATTGAACTCCGTTCACGAGTGGACCCTTGCTTTAGCCTAAAAACTTCTGTGCTAATTCTAGACAAACTAACTGCGAATCTGCCATCCTGCCATATCGACGCAACGACTATGCAGGCATTCCCAGACTTAGTCTTGGCAGATAAGAGATTCTACGTTAATGAAGAAGTAGATCTCATACTAGGCGGAGATATATATCCGCAAATAATACTGAGCGGACTAAAAAAGAATGTACTAAGTACACTTCTGGCTCAAGAAACGGTGTTCGGTTGGATACTAACCGGGCGTGTAGACGCACCCAACCCAACCAGAAATATAGTGTCGTGTTACAACTCTTTGGGGTGGCAGGGACCTTCTTGGTTCCAAGAAGACAACTCACAATGGCCAGGACAAGAACACGAATACCATAATACCATACTTCCGTGGAGGAAAAGAGGGCGCAGGCCTGCGCAATATCAAAGCAACAACTTCTGCAGGCGAAGGAAAGTGCAATACTTATCCGAACTTCAAAAACCAGTGAAGTGGAAGCATCCGAAACAAAACATTAAGGTGGGAGATCTTGTTGTCATCAAAGAAGACAACTTGACTCCGAATGAATGGAGGCTCGGCCGAGTTACCCACGTACACCCCGGCGAAGATAACCGAGTGCGTGTAGTGGACCTCGTCACCGAAAAGGGTCAGATCAGAAGACCGTTGGTCAAACTGATTCTGCTCCCTATGGAAGGAATGGATGGCGAGAGGCCCGCTGCCTCATCCTACCAATCCACTCCACCTCCAACCAAGACCCTACCATCTCCCATATCCCAAACTTCCACCCTTCACTCGCTACCCTTAACGAGGACACAAGAAAGCCTAACGCAGAAGGTCGAACCATTCTGCCACAGAAAACCTAAATGCACTCGCGAACGAGGCCACAGAAAACCTAACGCAGTAAGGCGAACCTTTCTGCCACTGAAAATTAATCCATCTGCCACGACAAGTTGGCAGCCGATGGACCCACCCTCGTATACATACCCCAAAAAATACTAGTAAATAAGCATATTTATAAAAATTACCAGTGTCACTCGCCCTGGAGGACACCTATCCAATCATACCGCACGACCCAATTTAACAATACCTGAAAAGACGAAAAATTAGTATCGTTCTACACGGAGTTAAAATATATCTATTCTAAACAAGGTAGAATTGACAACTGAAATATTTTTTTGTAGGAGTTCTTACTTCAAAAAAGTATAAACCAACGAATTTACCTTTACTGGCCCACGTACAATATTTGGGCCCCATACATTTTTGTATTAAAAAGTTAAACCGCATTTGCAAATATCAAAATATTATTAATACAGAAATTCATAAACTATCTAATAAGCTCACTTTTGCCAAGTGCTATTCTGGAGTCTACCTCTTTAAAGACCTTGACCGCAACGAACAAGCAGATATATGTATATAGTAGGATAGCAACGATTTGGGTCACTGTTTACGACTATCATCAAATTCTAAAATGTTGGCAGGAGTACCAAAGTAACTTTTCGGTTCAAATGAAAATCGGCCTCCGGAGAATAAATACGATACATAATACGCGATCCCGTCTTCTTGGTACAGAAATTGTTTCATTCGCTTCCAAATATCTTGCAAACTACTCAAAAAAATTGATCTCGTAATCGGATTATTATTTATGGGTACCGGGCGCGTCTATGGATACCTCTCCAGGCAATTTTTGGACGTGTTTAAGCACTCGGTTGCAGTCGTAAACAATTACCACGATTTGGTATTTCACAAAATAAAAATAACGAACTGATAAAATGAAAAATTTTAAATCGAACGGGTTAAAATTGGTTTTCATTTGACGTTAAAACTCCTACAGCAAAGAGAGAACTGTCAAGTTCGCTATTACTTTGTTTAATGTACTTTGGTAAACTACAATTACTATTAGTGTATAAACATGCTAAATAGTTACATTGGTATGTACGTGTTTTCTGACATATATTTGTGTCCATACATACTTCACGTGTACAGAAAATTTAAATTCTAATAAATTTCGCATACAAAAAAAAATGCACCTTCGGTGACTATAGTTTGCTAAATTAGAAGGAAATACTGCACCAACTGTTTTTAAGGTGGTTGGTTCAGCCACTTTTAATGGCATTCCTTAGTTGTGTGTTCTACATTTACGACCATCAATTTTACGCATCCTTGGCTTAAGTTCACGTTCAACAACGCCGATTCATAAAACAAAAAAATGGGCTAATGTGAGAGGTTGCTTACGATACTATGTAACTGATCTGATCCGATTAATAGAGCAAGTTTCAAGTCCCAACATACTTTCGGTTTTACTAAAGCATTTACATCAAATGGCTGGAATGACTGCATCATTTACTGCTCTTTGCAAAACTATATTGAAACGTCTTATAGTGCTTTGGTCGACAGGGGATGAGACTGTCCGAGTCCTAGCATTTCTATGCATCTTAAAAATAACACGAAGTCAACTGGCTTCAATGTTATATAATGTCCTAAAAGCCATGTATCTTTCTTATGTGCGGAACTCGAAATTTGTATCACCGAACACAATGCCAAGCATAAATTTCATGCGGCGATCCTTAGTTAAAATGTTCGCATTAGATATGAATACATCTTACCAACATGCTTTCCTTTACATACGTCAATTGGCTATACATTTGCGCAACGCAGTCATTTTAAAGAAAAAGGATAGCTTTCAGTCAGTTTACAATTGGCAATATATTAATTCCTTACGTTTGTGGGCCGATCTTTTAGGAGCTACAACCAATAAACCACAATTGCAACCGCTCATATATCCATTGGTTACAATAACAATGGGTGTTATTCGTCTTATACCAACGGCTCAATACTTTCCGTTGCGTTTCCATTGTATAAAAGTACTTATATCACTAGCTAAAGAAGCCCACATATACGCTCCTATATTACCATTGATTTTGGAAGTTTTACGAAGTAACACGTTTAACAGGAAACATACAAGTGCATCCATGCGAAAATTGCAATTTACATGCATTTTGCGTCTCAACAAAGGCCAATTATCTGAAAATGGTTTTCGAGATGAAGTAATTGACCAAGTGTTTAGTCTTATTTTAGAATACCTGACCGAAAGCGGACTAATACGACTAGTTAAATGCGCTAAAAAAAGAAAAAAAAGAACAAAAAATCAATTGGAAGAACTTTGGTTAATAGTTATGATGTTTAGTACTTCGATGGTATAACTAATACCAAATGCAAGTGTGTCTCAAACGCATGTGCCAGCCGCCACAGCATTGGAGACACAATTTTTTCAAGTAAATTGCGCTGCTACCGAAACGATACAGTATTTCGGGCAGCGCAAAATAAAAACTTACCCCAATCCTGTATTATGCCCATGCGCCGTCCAGGCGATCCACCCTATCTGCTCCAGATGCCCATGTGCTAATCTAAAAATAAAGAAAAAATAAGGTTAAACACAAGATTTTCATGCATAATTACAAATTTTACTTACCTCTGCTACTGCTGGTGACCACGCGCGCCGGAAAAAATAAGAATAATGAATTGGGTCATTTTTTCTCTGCTAGCGTAGCAGAACAATGAATTTGCCCTTTTTTGCACGTCTTCTTTGCTTACCATTGTAAGTAAACGTAAATATGTATGTACGACATATTTTTCGGTCGCGAGCTCTGCTGACCACTCACTAGCAAAGCGTGAGTAAACATATGTATGTATGTGTGGTTCAATTGAACCGTCGCTCAATGCGAGCACCATACATATATGTAAATATGTTTGCTGATGATCACGCCAGCGCGCTAGTGATGCTACGGTTTTGGCGACGGGTACCAAAAAACCCGACATGCCGAAAAATCGGGACCGCTTACTGCGGGCGAAGGGGGGACGAAATCTACGTTCGTCCCAATCCTAGGCGACCGTGCCGAGGCTAAAAAAAATTAAAAAAGTGCAAGAAATAAAAAGTTTTTTTTCACTTCGGAAAAATTTTTTTTTCGGGTTGCTGAACTGTTTATGATTTTGGGTTTGGTTTTTCGGAGGGGCAGGACTGTTTTGCCAACAAAACAACCATAACAAATCCGAAAACCACCCTCGCCTCACACTCTCTACCCGGATCGGTACCGAATCTCAGTACCGACCAAAGCGGAAATGTCGCTGTGTGCGCAGCCCTAATGGGCACCAGTGAACCATAGCAGAATAAATACATATATGTACATATGTAGGTACACAAAAATAGCAAACCTCACTACAGGGTGATCCCCTAGTTACAATAAAATGTTCTTTGGATGCGTTCCAGTGGGACGGTGCCGTACGGCAACTTTTTGCAAAAATTATGTCTGCCAATCAGTTGCATTAGGCTGAAAACTAGAAAAGACATCAGAAACATGAAAATATATTCATATATATATATAATTTCGCCAAATTATAGCGCTCTCGCCATCCACGCTTACCAGCGTCGTTCATATAACGGCGCCAGCATCGAACCTGGCTCGGAACCACGGCCATTCCGACCAGTACACGGGGTATCGGACTCACTGCCGTTCCGACCCTTCCGAACGAGTTGTCATATAAACTCGACAATTTAGACTGGCCATTCAGCCGTGCCAGCTAAATAAGTTTCTGTCGGGAATTTAGACTGGCCACTCAGCCGTGCCAGCTATATCCCAGCTACAGCCAAGAATTTAGACTGGCCACTCAGCCGTGCCAGCTAAATCCAAGCTACGGGACTCACACCTGCGTAGACTGGCCACACTGCCGCGCCAGCTACGTAACCGTAACCATTAGTATGTAAGATTAGATTAAGATTAAAATAAAAATAAAATTTTTTTTTTCTTCTCGTTTATGGGTCCACATATGTATGTACATACGTAAATTAATCTACTGGCAAGAAATATACAACCTTTTATTTTTTCAAAGTTTCTTCCACCTAGCTCTAGGTAAGAAGCAGAGGTACGGCCAGACGATAAACCTCAATCTTCGGGAGGTCGCTCAAGGGCAGACATTGGTGACTGCGCCATCCGGCACTCACCATCCTAGATATAAGCCAGTAGCTTTAAGAGGACGTGGTCGGAAATCCTGGGGGCGGATTAAGATGTTGCGTATCGCAAGGGGGCCGGCATGTTTAGGCCCGATGCCTAAAGTCTAAAAAAATGCGCCACCCTAATGTCACTTTTCATTTTATACAAAACCCCAACACCAAGCCGCCCACATGTATATACATGTACGCATATTCATGTTTGTCAGCAAACATATACATGCATGTGGGTGTGCATGTGTCGGTTCACCTCCCCTTAAAACCGGAGGCTGAAATTTGGGGTTCAACGGTTGTCCGCGACTGGCCAACCGTCTACTTTTCCAGCGAACGTTGAAGAAACCACATCACGGCCACCCCAGGACTTTCACCGGCAACCAATATTAAAAGGTAATGTTTCAATTGTACAATTAACACAATTTAACTCAATAAACGGCCAATATTTGTAACGAGAATTCTCGTTCTTTTATTTTCTTTTCTCACTAAATCACAAATCGACTGCGGTGCGTCCGAGCCACGGCCGCTCTTAAGAACCAACGCATCCGAATTTGTTCAGCAAGAAAACAGTGTTCGGGAGTCATAACAAGACTTCCAGGAGCAATTGTGAGTGCGGCGACAAAATTGATGGCACCGGCTAGCCATTTTGGTTAATTTTATTGCGCAACATAAATTGGTAAATTCGGTGAAGCCGCTGCAGTCACCTTTCCTAAAGTTAATAAAGATATGGCGTTCCGCAGGTTTAATTCACGAGTTAGCATCACACTTTTGTAATGTGATTATACTGGGGATTGAACTTGCATTATCACTTTGATATTCCCGTGTCGACTAATAGTGTACATAGTTCTGTAAGGTTTTCGTTGACTCGATAATAACTCTAGTTATCCAATGTACCGTTCCCACTTTCTCAAGATACTGTGTAAGCTCAAGTATTATTTGGGATTTTTAGATTTGTGGAGTCGTACCGAGTGGACAAGAATATTTTTAAAATGCTGCTTGGCAAAATAGGTAATAAATTGGCAGAAAGACATGCTTTTATTTCACCAACTACGCAACTAGCGGCTACACTTCGATTTTTAGCTACTGGATCATACCAACTGGCTGTAGCTAAGGACCAGGACTTATAGCTCAAACAGAATAAGTCCGGCAATACATCAGTTACGTCACGTACGTCGATTTTAGAGCAAATTCTATTTTGCCGTATGCGTCGTATCTGTCGCTACGCATACAAACACTTCTCGTCTACTCAGCTGTCAGTTTTTTCAACGTATTGCCGTACTGTATCTGCTTAAGCCAATTCGAAGATATTACACTATACTATCCAGGAATTGGAGAACTGTATTTGTGAAGAGAATATTCAACTGAATATGTCTGCTGCGGCGATGGATCAATCCAAGCAATATTTCTACAGGGAATTTAATTTTCCGGGTGTGATTGGTTGTGTAGATGGCACTCACGTGAAAATTATCAAGTCAGCAGTGGATGAGTCCCTCTTTTTAACAGAAAGGGATATTTTAGAGGTAATGTTATGGTGGTATGTTATAAAATGTCACAATATTTGGTGAGAAATCATAAAACATCTCTTACAGGTTTGCAATTACAATATGGAAATAATAGCAGTAGATGCAAGTCACCCTGGTTCGTGCCATGATTCTTTCATTTGGAATCAAAGTGATGTAAGGCAATTCTACATCAATAACCGTACCGAAAACTCTTGGATTTTGGCGGACTCAGGCTATGCTTTAGAAAGCTTTAAGGCCGGGACATTGGTGCAGTAGTCGTATCGCTGTAGTCGTTTCCTTAACGTAAGAGAAAAGCCAACATGCATTTGGTCGGTAAGGTTACGTTACAGATAGTAGCACCAATAATCGATTACATTGTTTCTCATAAGGTTGGTCGAATCAGCTGTTTGATAAGGTTACCGATACGTCACCTCTGAACCCGACTTTATGTTGACACCATATAGGAACCCACAACGAGGATCAATGGAACATATATACAATAAAAAGCATGCCTCAGCACGCAATATAGTTGAGCGTACAATAGGTTTATTCAAAAGTCGGTTTCGTTGTTTGGAAGGAACGTTACACTATGATCCTCAGCTTGTTGGGCAGATTGTCAATGTTTGTACTGCGCTACACAACATTTGCCGCAAGCGTAACATTCAAAGCAACGAAGATTACAGGGATCCTGAAATGCCAGATAGAAATGCTGAAAGCGAAGAGGAGCATGCACCAATTTAGCAGCTCATTATAGATGGAGCAGAGGTCAGGAATGAGGTCGCTCGCACTTTTCTTGCGTAAACCTCATTCTCAGGTTCTTCAAACAGGGAAATTGAAAACAAAATTGATGCCGAAAAATCAAAATGAGGTCCCATGACAGAGTTCTAAGTGGCATATTCCCAAGTAAATACATAAATTGGATTTACATACGTTACCCTTCGTGCATTGCCATAATTCAAAGTAATTAAACAACTTGGGATTATGAAAATGCAAGGGTGGTGTCATAATCCCAATTAAATTTTCTAAACTTGAATGATGTAAGCTAGAAATATGTACATTAATTTTTTATTGATAATCAGAAAATTAAAACAAATGCGATTTTGGTTATAACCAAAACAAAATTCTCATATTTATTTGTTTCTGAGATTTTACACAAACAACAAGCTTGTGTTTTTGGTCTTTATACTTGAAGTATCCTGGTTCGAAACGAGCTATAGACCTATTAATAGTTTTTTCTGCAGCGAAAAATTATTGTTGTTTTTGGGTTTCTTAATAATTTTTATTAATTATTAAACGTTTTTTGTTGAGTTGAACAGGAAAAATTTAGAGACAACCGCCATAGCTTTTCTTATAGATCCATTTCGGAAGTTGCTAACTTCACTCATCAGAGAAATTTTGGCACGCATTGCTAACTATTAAGCTAACAATACGCTGGGTTTTTTGCCTTCTAAACGCCCTGTGCGGTTGTCTCTAAATTTTTCCTGTTCAACTCAACAAAAAACGTTTAATAATTAATAAAAATTATTAAGAAACCCAAAAACAACAATAATTTTTCGCTGCAGAAAAAACTATTAATAGGTCTATAGCTCGTTTCGAACCAGGATACTTCAAGTATAAAGACCAAAAACACAAGCTTGTTGTTTGTGTAAAATCTCAATAACAAAAAACCAAGAGCACATGGTTGGCAAACTGTGACACCAAAACAGACTTGCAAAAAATCCATCATGACACCAAATCTAAACGTCAAATGGCGTTGTTGGTACATGAATTGGTAAAGAGTTGATTGAACAGGGCGTTTAGAAGGCAAAAAACCCAGCGTATTGTTAGCTTAATAGTTAGCAATGCGTGCCAAAATTTCTCTGATGAGTGAAGTTAGCAACTTCCGAAATGGATCTATAAGAAAAGCTATGGCGGTTGTCTCTAAATTTTTCCTGTTCAACTCAACAAAAAACGTTTAATAATTAATAAAAATTATTAAGAAACCCAAAAACAACAATAATTTTTCGCTGCAGAAAAAACTATTAATAGGTCTATAGCTCGTTTCGAACCAGGATACTTTATTTGTTTCGGTAAAAAAATTCATACAGCATTGGTCAAATTAACGTTCTAATTAAATTAAATTAGTTCCAACCTTGGAATCGTGCATATCTACAAACTAAAGTATTGGCACACTTAATTTTTGCAATTTTCACCAACTTTTTCCTCAGTTAGATTATTTTAACTAATTTTGTCAAAAACTATGAATCAAAATTGAATCCAGAAACTATAAACCATGTTCAAAAAATGCTTCTAGAAATTTTTAAACGTATTTTTTTGTATATGGAAAAAAGTGCTTAAGCATTTAAAAAAAAAATGGCACAAAATCAGCAAAATTTTTTACGAACTTTTAGCACCTTGTTATACTAAAATTTAATGGACTACAAAACTGCGTACTCCAAAAAATTCTGAAAATTCTTTTTTAGTTTAAAAAATTGCTGAAAATTTGGCGAATTTTGCAAGCATTTTTTAAACATGGTTTGTAGTTTCTGGATTGAATTTTAATTCATAGTTTTTGACAAAATTAGTTAAAATAATTTAACTGAAGAAGAAGTTGGTGAAAATTGCAAAAATTAAGTGTGCCAATACTTCAGTTCGGCACTGTATGTCTATAAAGAATATTCAAAAAATTTACAACGTAGATATGCACGATTCCAAGCATGGAACTAATTTAATTTAATTAGAACATGTCCATGTGAGTAACCTTATAATTATGAAATTTATTTGCAAAAACTTTACGAAACTTTTTACGGATTTTAACGGACACAACGTCGTATATAGAAGGCTTTTAATTCCCAAGTATTATTCATGAAGCATTTAAAAAGTAATTTATTTTATTTTAAATCGTGGTCCATTGACGATACACAACCTTTACAAAATTAAAAGTAATTATAACTAATTTTCTGGCACCTAACTGAATATTTTGCCGGTGCTGCATATCCAGCTACTGTCAAAATAATAGAAGTGAAATTAGATTTGATATCGTTCGATGAAACAAGAAGCTGTGTTTTTAATAAGTTTAATTTTTAGTATAGCGAATTCTATAACGGAAATCACAGAAAAAGAAATTTAGAAGTTTAAACATAGTTTGGGATAGTTAATTTAACTTTAAATAAAATGCATCAAAATTTGAAATTTTTTTGTTTGAATTTCCAGAAAGTTTTTGAGTATGTACATATGTAGTTTTGTAGCCCATTCAATTTTACTCTAACAATGTGCAAGTTAAAAATCGGTAAAAATTTTCCCTGAATTTTCAGAATTTTTTTTGTCAATGGTGTTGGGTATTTTCTTCCATACAAAAGCAAATTTAGTGCATGCGTTGTATGGAAGAAAGTACCCAATACCCTTGACAAAAAAAATTCTGAAAGTTCAGGGAAAAATTTTACCGATTTTTAACTTGCACATTGTTAGAGTAAAATTGAATGGGCTACAAAACTACATACTCAAAAACTTTCTGGAAATTCTGACAAAAAAGTTTCAAATTTTGATGCATTTTATTTAAATTGCTATACTAAAAATTAAACTTATTAAAAACACAGCTTCTTGTTTCATCGAACGATATCAAATCTAATTTCACTGCTATTATTTGGACCGTAGCTGTATGCATACAAAACACTTTGGCCATAAAATACACCCTAATTTACATATAGAGATCTACATATATTCACAGCATAGGTTTAGCATTGCAATTACAAAAACTTTTGTAAAGCATCTCAATTTCCTCCAATCTTTCGTTATGTCTTTTTCTCTCCTTCTCCTTCTGCTCTTTAATCTCCAATTCTTTTTTCTTGAATGTTAGCAGTTCATTGAATGCATCGGCAATCCGATCAAATGCAGCATTTTGCTCCATGCACACTTTTTCAAAAGTGTCAACAGAACGCCGACGTTCACGCGATGTATTTCGTCGCTCAGTGGTACCAGTTTTGTTTATGGTTGGCTCTGCAATGCTGGCGCCGCTTTCATCAGCAGACTTTTCAGAGTCGGCATCTGCCACCATCTCGTTGTCGATTGGAGTTGGAGCTGGTGGAGGTCCAAAGCGTCTGACGCCATCCGTACCATTCACGGATTTATATAGGTTGCACAGCACCGCAACTGCTTCTTCAGTCGGTGAAATAGGCTGCTGGGAATATGGTCCGCCACCAGTTGCATTCACTTCGCGCCGGTTATCTGACAACTTTTTCTTTATAGTGGACTTCCAATCGACCCAAGACTGTAAAGAGAGTTGAAATTAAACAAAAAGAAAACAAAGAGTGTTTTTTTTTAAATACAATAAGGAAATTGCAGTCGAGATTGACTTTTAGCAGTTGCGAGCTAGTGCAGCTTAGCGTACGCAACCAAAAATTGGACATAATTTCTCCAGAGTGGTATCAAAAGATGCGGTTTGACCTCGGTATCAATAATCCGAAGGAGGAGATGCGATATTTTATTCCTGTTAAAAGATACTCGCAATCAAAGTTGAACAATTCTATGGGGTTGTTGTAATCACATCAGGGTGCACAACGCAGAAGGACTTCACAGTGGCGGTAGCCACGGTTATGGCCAGGGGTGGGCACGACCACATAGACACGTTTGCAGAAATGCGAGTGTGTTAGTAAGCACGATCACGCATCGACCGCGGAAGCAAATTGAGTTATTAAATGATATTTATAAAATTATGAAATCTTTGCTCATAACATTTTTGACATCTTTAAAGGATTGGAAATGTTGACAGATTTTGTTTTGTATCTGAAGTCAGTAACACATCTAAAGCTGCGGTATAGTCAAAAATAAATGGCTTGTTTTTTGGAGTAAACATTTAATTCCAATGTAAACGTCACACAAGAATGCAATACTTAATACAAAATTTGAACCCGTAAATGATTTATAAAATCCTGAGTTTCAGTGACAAAGAATTAAATTCTTCCCTTAATTCTAAGAGAAAATACACGAAACTTTCTGGGCTTGGCCCACCTTGAAACTTTAGCTCTTGATGCAGAATGCAGCTTTGAAATGTTGGCACGTTTATGGAGTTACTAAAATACTGAGTCTTCAACTCAACTTCCAACCCAACCTAAAAAGCTTAACATTCATATGTACGTACTGTTCGATCATCCTCTGTACTAAAACTGAGTGCTTCGCCGTGCGACACACCCTTACCGTACGAGTGTTGAAATCAAACTAAATGTGGTTGTCGTTGATTTTGACGAAGAAGTCGTTGTGCGCTCGCTTTTCGTATACGTATATGGTCTCTTAGCAGGTGCTAAGCTGATGCCCACCCTTGGTTATGGCACACAACCGGACTGGATGGCGTAGCCCAGGGTTATTTCTTATAAGCATGACCGACGGCCGCCTACGCAGAACAATGTTCTGTACGTAAAAACTACGGATTAAGCCTCTCATTTGGCACTGGACCAAGTCTCATTTTCGGGTTTTTTTGACAATAATTTTTTCACTTAAACAAATAATTTTATTTCCGCATTGGGATTCTTAATCCTACATTGAATGCGCGTCTTTTGATACTCCACTCGATCAATTTGGTGTATTTTTCGGTGAATACGCTAAACTGCACTATTACCAAGTAAAGATTACATAAAACTTGTTTACCTTTTCCAGCCAGCCAAATCTTTGCACGGAGGACCGACAGCATTAAGTGACTTTGAAAGTTCACTCCATTTTGCCTCTACATCCACCTTGTCCCCTTTGGTAAATCCTCTAGCTATGGTTTCGTTGGCTTGCATAAAGGACAAGAGGATTTCTTCCTGTTTCTGATTCCTCTTCTTTCCCCTGAAACATTTGAATATCAATATACATATGTATATTTCAATATTTGGAATAAAGTGAATACTTACATTACACAATTTGTTGCTTTCAGCAAATATTTTTCCAATATGTATTTTTAACAAACTTCGTATAATGTACAATGCAATCGAAATCAGCTGATTGAGGTAAATAGGGGTTGCCATTAGCCGTACTTTTTATAGTAAAAAATTTACTCAAAGAAAATAATTTCGGAAATTGTAATACGTTGTTGTTTTTATACAATTAGTTCAGAATAAATACAAAACAATAATAATAATTATCATAATTCCTCATATAATTCTGATAGAATAACTAACATAGGACCAAAATTAGAAATGATAAGGTTTTATGTTCATCGAATATGGTACTCGAATATTTTGTCCCTGCACATGGCAATAATGAATTTTTTTCGAAGAACACTGCGCATGCGCTATGTCGGAATTTGGAACACGGCGGTTTCATTCCGATCAGGATCGATTTGATTCCTTAGGCAATTTTTTGATACACATTTTAAAACAAAGATTTATTATACTAATTTGAAACACATCGCACCAAAAAATATTTTAAACTCTTCTAAATGTACCAAATTATGTAACAAAAATGATTTGTAATTTGACAATTACTTTTCATTCCGACTTCTATGAGGCACTACTTTTCAAATCGATAACGATTGATCGGAATCGAAATTGAGAACACCAATCCATTTCGATTCCGAAAAAATTGGTCGGAATCGAAATTGAGAACAGGCCTGATTATTCTGAGGAATTAGGTAATTTAAAATCCGGGAAACCTATTGGGACCAAAAGCGAAGTCCTGCCTCTCAACCCCTTCATCGATAGCTGTAACATCTTGCGGGTGGGCGGCCGTCTGTATGCATCCCTTGATGTGCCTTATAACGAACGTCACCCAATTATCCTCCCTTATGCGTGTCATTTTACCCGTCCAGTTTGTCCACAAGATCTCCCTACACGGAGAAAACTAAGTAATGCTGCGGCTTATCCGCACGCAATACTGAGTTCCAAAGGTTAAAGCATGATTAAATCTATTATCCACAACTGTAAGGTCTGTACCATCTTTCGACACCGAGTACAGACCCAATTAATGGGGGACCTTCCTTCCGCGCGCACTACCTTTTCCCAAGCTTTTACCAACACTGGGGTAGATTTCGCCAGACCCTTTGATATCAAATCCTACAGCGGCAGAGGATGTCGCATGTCCAAGGGCTACGTTTGCCTCTTCGTATGCTTTACTACCAAGGCCATTCATTTGGAGGCCACTAGTGACCTTAGTACTGCCGCGTTCCTGGCAGCTTTCGATAGGTTTGTCCACTCCGATAATGGAACGAACTTCGTCGGTGCATCTCGAGCTCTCCGATCAGAGTTCAAGTCTTTTCTAGCGGACGACGGCAACCAGACCCTTTCGAAATATTGTCACCAAACCCTCACTTGGCATTTCATACCAGCAGGTGCTCCTCATATGGGTGGACTTTGGGAAGCGGGGATCAAAAGTTTTAAAAACCACTTTAAGAAGATCGCTTCAGATCATAAATTCACCCTAGACGAAATCAGCCCCCTCCTCTGTCGAATCGAGTCTTGCCTCAACCCACGACCCTTGACGCCCTCTTCCAACGAACCGTCGAACTTGGAGCCGCTTACCCCAGGATATTTCCTCGTTGGAGGGCATCTTTTAGCACCACCCGAGATCGACGGCAGCGAGAATCGGGCTTCACTCGTCAACAGATGGGAAAAACTCAAAGCATTACACCAAACGTTCTGCAAAAGATGGAAAACCGAATATCTTACCGAATATCCTACCACAAGCCAATTTGAAACAAGGAGACCTAGTTGTCCTAAAGGAGGACAACTTACCTCCCAACGAAAGGAGGTTAGGCCGGATCGCAGACCTACATTATGGACCGGATAAGCGAGTTCGAGTCGTCGAACTAGACACCGCCAGGGGCCGAACTACTAGACCAATCGCAAAATTGGTCCTACTTCCACCCGTCAAGCAAGATGGCGGAAGGGAGTAATAGTCCACTTCTCCTTATCCCTAATTCCACATCCTTATCCATTATATTCCGGATTAGGAAAACACTCGGTAGGGAACTTCGCATTGTGAATCCAGCGATAGCTATTTCCACTCCCTAACAGTAATCACAATAACAAGTAATTGCACTCTTTCAAACGGAACGAGCCCAACCGAAACCCTACCGCAGACGGACGAACCGATCTGACACAGAAGTTGAGAATTTTGCGGCAACAACTCCAACCCATTTGCACACACCACCAGACAACAAGAGTACCCCCCAGAGCCATAGGGGAACCCTAGACCGAAATCCCCTTTTCCCATCTTCTTCAACAGGTGGAGGTACTGGAGAGACTTACAAAATTCAACAAAATGAAAAAGTTTGGCCTTAAATAACCGTGTTATTCACTTAAGAGTCTTACAAAATTCAACAAAATGAAAAATTTTGGATCCTGAAATACGCCTTCGTGACTTCGAAATCGAAGATTTTTAAATAAACTTTGGAAAACAATCTAGGAATCGAAGAGGAAAAAACCATGCCCTCATGAAAGGCTTCTCAGAAAAAATGCACATACTTGCCTTGCAGATGCAGACTATAAAAAATTGCCAGCAGCACCCCAAAAATTGGCCCTTTATCTCTTCTTGCACCAGTAAAAATTTATTATAAATCGAAATATTTCAATAATTAATTAAAAAAAAAAAACTTGAGGAAATGGTCGGGATTCAAACCAGCAACCGTCGGATCAAAATCCAACAACATATTATAAACAATATAAAAAACCTATACAAACACTCAGCCGCGCTAGCAGTTGATCCTTCTCAGGATCAGTAGCGGAGATGCCAATTTGCCGGCTTTGCTATGAGCGCATATGTGGATGTAGTGGGTCCAGACCGGCCCGGTTTTGAATCTGACATTTCGATGAATCTTGATGTTTTAATTACATTGACATAATAGCAAAAAACATCAAAAAACTTGTCACCACCACGGACACCGAGTTATTTAAATTCAAAATTGTTTTTTAGGCCCAAATCCAAGAGGACAAGTTATTTTTTCTGCTCATGTATTATTTATAAAATAAATTAGAAACATTTTATTTCGTTAAAAAAAAAAAATGAACTATTATGAAGAAATGTAACTTAATCCAGGGAACTAGGAATGCGTTATACGTATGCATATAAAAATGTGTATAGACACAAAAAAAAGGATGTACATGATTACAGTTACCGCCAACAGATGTCAAGACAGCAGGTTGTTGCTGAACCGTTCCATCCAACCATCCATTTCCCATGTCAACTTCATACTTGTTCGAATTATCTTCCTTGCTGTAATGTTGATAGCGTTATGAACTGATGATCCATACGAGTGTTGCTCGAAATCGGTGTCTGAGGCTGTATTACATTTCTTTTGGTTGGCATTTGAAAATCGACTCGAAAACGAACGTCGTCTAGGTGAACACTGCATATTATTAATATGACCATAAACCATGTTTTGATGGACACCACCTTGATTTGTTTGGGTTTTTATGAGGTTATAATGATTTCTGTGTGGTTTATTGGTTAACACACAATAAAAAAAAAACATACCGGGTGAAATTTTTTCGCATGGTGTGAGGGGAAATCTGGGTCACTATGAATGTGTACCCTTGTACGCATTTTTCACTCCTAAGAATGTTGGTGGAAATGAATATCTTTGCCCGTACGTTATCCGTTTAATCGCAAATACGAAACATAGCGTGGTCAAAAATATTGAGACTAACCACTTAGTCACAGAACATTTAATTTACCCACCATTATTTTTTCACTACAACTGTCCACAATTGCCAGTTTATTTGCACAGAAAAAAAGGGAAATATCTCAGTATGGTAGATTTTTCACCGCAATGAGCTTTGTTATGTTAAATTCCTTCACGGGTGTCGCGGTACATCTGTCTGCACCTTTACATTGACAAGTGGCACAGTCGTCAGCGGTGGGATGTGGCAGCACAGAGTTGCTGACCACGTCTGTAAAACAGCAAATGTGAGTGATTTACGAGCTGATTAAACACGGTGTCGATCATCTGGTTATGCACCACTCAAGAACCAGCCGTGATGAGATCACAAACTTAGTCTTTTCAGAGCAAATGCATGCACATACCGCTTAATGATACTCAAACTATAACAAAAGTTGAAGGACCTCGCACAATTTCTCCCTTTTTACACAAGGTTACCAACAAATATTACAGTTCGGGCTCCAACGAGTTACTACACTCACCAATATGTTCTGTGTTCTGGGGTTGCAGGGAATTGTCTTCTTCTTTAAATGGCCATCTAACCGCCTGTGCGATTTTGACCGTCCAACATAGCTCGCCAGTCATTTCTTCTTTGCGCCAACTGGCGCCAATTGGAGACCCCACGAGGTCGCAGGTCGGTCTCCACTTGGTCCTTCCATCGGAGTGGTGGTCTTCCTCTGCTTCCACCGGGGGGTGCAGTTAAGTATACCTTCTGGGCTGGAGCGTCTTCGTTCATTCGCACGACGTGACCTAGCCAGCGAAGCCGCTGTGTTTTAATGCGCTGTACTATGTCGACGTCTGCGTAAAGCTCATACAACTCATCATTAAATCTTCTTCGGTACTCGCCGTCGCCAACTCGTAGAGGCTCCCAATGCAGCCTCGTCAGATGTTGTTAGTGTCCACGCCTCTGCACCATATAGCAGGACGGGAGCGATGAGTGATTTGTAGAGTGTGATTTTCGTGCGTCGAGATAGGCCTTTACTTTTCAATTTCCTACTCAATCCAAAGTAGCATTTATTTGCAAGACCAATTCTTCGTTGGATTTCTAGGCTGGCATTATTGTTGGAGTTTATGCTGGATCCAAGGTAAACGAAGTCCTTCACTATTTCGAACTTTTTGCTGCCAGCAGTGGCGTGGGTTCCAAGGCGCGAATGCGCTGACTCTTTGCTTGATGACAGCATGTACTTCGTTTTGCCTTCGTTCACCGCCAAACCCATTTTTTCCGCTTCTTTTTCTAGCTTGGAGTAGGCAGAGGTTACGGCGCGGTTGCTAAGGCCGATAATGTCAATGTCGTCAGCATATGCTAACAGTTGCACGCTTTTATAGAATACTAGCTGACCCGACAGACGTTGTCCTGTCAATGTTCCTCCTTCGTAGTTCTTTAACTCTGCAATGCATATCACTGCCTTATGGCTTTTGTGACTTTGGCTGTGTATCAAATGATATTTGTTTTCGTCAGAGTAAAATGAGGTGAACAAATTTCCTATGGTGACCGAATATTTGCTATTTGGCATTATATTATATTTTTGTGTTTAATAACGCGTGGGAACATAACTTTATGTGAAATAATATAAATCTAAACAGCACATGCATCTCTGTGCCGACATTATTGGTTGTAAAAATTTTACCTTTATATTTGCCACGATAACTGTCAGAATTTACCATCGCTCTGTCAAAATTTTGCTTTTTTCAACCATTTGGAACACAGCCTTTGGTGTACAATTTGGGAATTTTTGTTGTCCGTATTCCAACGTGCAACCTGTGTAATTTTTGCACTTTTATGCATATGTGTATATTCTGTTTAAAACTTTCACTCAAATCCTAGGCAGATATCCGCAAGAACCCCTTTCTTGGAAAAAATTTATGAGTTATTGTTCATTCCTTTTGCTGATAATATAATATTTGTGCTCTCCGGATACAGGTGTAGACCTCGTAGTTCTAAAAAAAACACATAAGAACCACAGAATACATATCGTTGATGCCTTTGCAAAACCACCTATCTGAAAGCAGTCAAATTTTACAGGAGAGCAAAACCTACATAGATATTCACCACAATATTTAAGACATCTACCAAATAAGGTGAATTAAGCAAGATTCTTAACCGAGGTTAATGCCGAAGCTAAAAATACCTTTTAATGAATGTATTTGTATTTTTAAATATAAAACGGAAAAAATCTGTATGGCATTAAGTTCCCTACAGGAACATTTCAGTTAGAATACCAGTGATCTCAACTGACTACAATTTATATGGTAGCTAAACTTCTTTAGCTAATATATGATTAAATTGAAGATTTAGAAAATGTTTTGTTCTATATAAATAAACACTATGACCGATAGAATAAAGAAAAGAAAAAATTTTAAATTGAGATTAGAAAAAAAAGAATTTATGTGGTAAATGATACGTGAAACAGATTGGAAACATTAAAGAAAAAATATTTAAAATCGGTTGAGCCGATCCGGAGATCTTACGGTATATACGAACGCCAATTCATTTTTATATATATAGATTACAAATTCTTCACCATGATATAGATTACAGGCCATTCACCACAATATTTAAGACATCTAGCAAATAAGGTGAATTAAGCAAGATTCTTAACCGTGGTTAGTGCCGAAGCTAAAAATACCTTTTAATGAATGTATTTGTATTTTTAAATATAAAACGGAAAAAATCTGTATGACATTAAGTTCCCTACAGGAACATTTCACTTAGAATACCAGTGATCTCAACTGACTACAATTTATATGGTAGCTAAACTTCTTTCTTCTTAACCGTGGTTAGTGCCGAAGCTAAAAATACCTTTTAATGAATGTATTTGTATTTTTAAATATAAAACGGAAAAAATCTGTATGGCATTAAGTTCCCTACAGGAACATTTCAGTTAGAATACCAGTGATCTCAACTGACTACAATTTATATGGTAGCTAAATTTCTTTAGCTAATATATGATTAAATTGAAGATTTAGAAAATGTTTTGTTCTATATAAATAAACACTATGACCGATAGAATAAAGAAAAGAAAAAATTTTGAAAATCGGTTAAGCCGTTATTGAGTATTAGCTAAAAAAATTTTAAATTGAGATTAGAAAAAAAAGAATTTATGTGGTAAATGAGACATGAAACAGATTGGAAACATTAAAGAAAAAATATTTAAAATCGGTTGAGCCGATCCGGAGATCTTACGGTATACCCGAACGACAATTCATTTTTATATATATAGATTACAACTTCTTCACCATGATATAGATTACAGGCCATTCACCACAATGTTTGAGCCATCCACCGCAAATAAGGTGAACGGCGCAAAGTTCAGGTATTTTGGTATATTTAAGACATCTACCAAATAAGGTGAATTAAGCAAGATTCTTAGCCGTGGTTAGTGCCGATGCTAAAAATACCTTTTAATGAATGTATTTGTATTTTTAAATATAAAACGGAAAAAATCTGTATGGCATTAAGTTCCCTACAGGAACATTTCAGTTAGAATACCAGTGATCTCAACTGACTACAATTTATATGGTAGCTAAATTTCTTTAGCTAATATATGATTAAATTGAAGATTTAGAAAATGTTTTGTTCTATATAAATAAACACTATGACCGATAGAATAAAGAAAAGAAAAAATTTTGAAAATCGGTTAAGCCGTTATTGAGTATTAGCTAAAAAAATTTTAAATTGAGATTAGAAAAAAAAGAATTTATGTGGTAAATGATACATGAAACAGATTGGAAACATTAAAGAAAAAATATTTAAAATCGGTTGAGCCGATCCGGAGATCTTACGGTATATACGAACGCCAATTCATTTTTATATATATAGACTAGCTGACCCGACAGACGTTGTCCTGTCAATGTTCCTCCTTCGTAGTTCTTTAACTCTGCAATGCATATCAGTGCCTTATGGCTTTTGTGACTTTGGCTGTGTATCAAATGATATTTGTTTTCGCCAGAGTAAAATGAGGTGAACAAATTTCCTATGGTGACCGAATATTTGCTATTTGGCATTATATTATATTTTTGTGTTTAATAACGCGTGGGAACATAACTTTATGTGAAATAATATAAATGTAAACAGCACATGCATCTCTGTGCCGACATTATTGGTTGTCAAAATTTTATCTTTATATTTGCCACGATAACTGTCAGAATTTACCATCGCTCTGTCAAAATTTTGCTTTTTTCAACCATTTGGAACACTTTGGTGTACAATTTGGGAATTTTTGTTGTCCGTATTCCAACGTGCAACCTGTGTAATTTTTGCACTTTTATACATATGTGTATATTCTGTTTAAAACTTTCACTCAAATCCTAGGCAGATATCCGCAAGAACCCCTTTCTTGGAAAAAATTTATGAGTTATTGTTCATTCCTTTTGCTGATAATATAATATTTGTGCTCTCCGGATACAGGTGTAGACCTCGTAGTTCTAAAAAAAACACATAAGAACCACAGAATACATATCGTTGATGCCTTTGCAAAACCACCTATCTGAAAGCAGTCAAATTTTACAGGAGAGCAAAACCTAACTTCTATGTATAGTTAATGTTTTAACTTAATTTTTGTTTCTGTTTTTAAAAGATAATATTTACCTGAATAACATAGAATTGAACTAAACTTTTAAGTAGTGAGTTAGTTTTTTGTGGAATTATTTTGCCTATAGGCGGTTTTGCACATTTGTGATTTGGGAAGTTTTGCATTTGGTCGATAGGTGGTTTCGCATAGGCAACAACGATATGTACAAACGTATGTTGCATAACAATAACAGAAGCCATTACGGTAATTTTTGGTGGATACTTTCCGATATTTTGTCAGATTTACTGATCACAATTTTTTTTTTTTGTTTGGGATGACGCCCGATTGGCACACAGCCTAACTGGGAAAACTACATTTTCATTTTTATATATAGATTACAACTTCTTCACCATAACATAGATTATGAAAAAGGACGGAATAACAACCTATATTCACAATCAACAACCTATATTCACAATCAAAACTTTTCATTCCTTCACTTTTTCAACATTCGCAATAGTAGCGAAAAGGAATTCACCATTTTGAAAATCGGTTAAGCCGTTGTTGTTGTTGTTGTTGTATTTGTTGAGTATTAGCTAAAAAAATTTTAAATTGAGATTAGAAAAAAAAGAATTTATGTGGTAAATGAGACATGAAACAGATTGGAAACATTAAAGAAAAAATATTTAAAATCGGTTGAGCCGATCCGGAGATCTTACGGTATACACGAACGCCAATTCATTTTTATATATATAGATTACAAATTCTTCACCATGATATAGATTACAGGCCATTCACCACAATATTTAAGACATCTAGCAAATAAGGTGAATTAAGCAAGATTCTTAACCGTGGTTAGTGCCGAAGCTAAAAATACCTTTTAATGAATGTATTTGTATTTTTAAATATAAAACGGAAAAAATCTGTATGGCATTAAGTTCCCTACAGGAACATTTCAGTTAGAATACCAGTGATCTCAACTGACTACAATTTATATGGTAGCTAAATTTCTTTAGCTAATATATGATTAAATTGAAGATTTAGAAAATGTTTTGTTCTATATAAATAAACACTATGACCGATAGAATAAAGAAAAGAAAAAATTTTGAAAATCGGTTAAGCCGTTATTGAGTATTAGCTAAAAAAATTTTAAATTGAGATTAGAAAAAAAAGAATTTATGTGGTAAATGAGACATGAAACAGATTGGAAACATTAAAGAAAAAATATTTAAAATCGGTTGAGCCGATCCGGAGATCTTACGGTATACACGAACGCCAATTCATTTTTATATACATATATAGATTACAACTTCTTCACCATGATATAGATTTCAGGCCATTCACCACAATGTTTGAGCCATCCACCGCAAATAAGGTGAACGGCGCAAAGTTCAGGCCATTCACCACAATATTTAAGACATCTACCAAATAAGGTGAATTAAGCAAGATTTTTAACCGTGGTTAGTGCCGAAGCTAAAAATACCTTTTAATGAATGTATTTGTATTTTTAAATATAAAACGGAAAAAATCTGTATGGCATTAAGTTCCCTACAGGAACATTTCAGTTAGAATACCAGTGATCTCAACTGACCAAAATTTATATGGTAGCTAAACTTCTTTAGCTAATATATGATTAAATTGAAGATTTAGAAAATGTTTTGTTCTATATAAATAAACACTATGTCCGATAGAATAAACAAAAGGAAAAATTTTGAAAATCGGTTAAGCCGTTATTGAGTATTAGCTAAAAAAATTTTAAATTGAGATTAGAAAAAAAAGAATTTATGTGGTAAATGAGACATGAAACAGATTGGAAACATTAAAGAAAAAATATTTAAAATCGGTTGAGCCGATCCGGAGATCTTACGGTATATACGAACGCCAATTCATTTTTATATATATATAGATTACAATTTCTTCACCATAACATAGATTATGAAAAAGGACGGAATAACAACCTATATTCACAATCAAAACTTTTCATTCATTCACTTTTTCAACATTCGCAATAGTAGCGAAAAGGAATTCACCATTTGTATTTTTAAATATAAAACGGAAAAAATCTGTATGGCATTAAGTTCCCTACAGGAACATTTCAGTTAGAATACCAGTGATCTCAACTGACCAAAATTTATATGGTAGCTAAACTTCTTTAGCTAATATATGATTAAATTGAAGATTTAGAAAATGTTTTGTTCTATATAAATAAACACTATGTCCGATTTGAAAATCGGTTAAGCCGTTATTGAGTATTAGCTAAAAAAATTTTAAATTGAGATTAGAAAAAAAAGAATTTATGTGGTAAATGATACATGAAACAGATTGGAAACATTAAAGAAAAAATATTTAAAATCGGTTGAGCCGATCCGGAGATCTTACGGTATATACGAACGCCAATTCATTTTTATATATATAGACTAGCTGACCCGACAGACGTTGTCCTGTCAATGTTCCTCCTTCGTAGTTCTTTAACTCTGCAATGCATATCAGTGCCTTATGGCTTTTGTGACTTTGGCTGTGTATCAAATGATATTTGTTTTCGCCAGAGTAAAATGAGGTGAACAAATTTCCTATGGTGACCGAATATTTGCTATTTGGCATTATATTATATTTTTGTGTTTAATAACGCGTGGGAACATAACTTTATGTGAAATAATATAAATGTAAACAGCACATGCATCTCTGTGCCGACATTATTGGTTGTCAAAATTTTATCTTTATATTTGCCACGATAACTGTCAGAATTTACCATCGCTCTGTCAAAATTTTGCTTTTTTCAACCATTTGGAACACTTTGGTGTACAATTTGGGAATTTTTGTTGTCCGTATTCCAACGTGCAACCTGTGTAATTTTTGCACTTTTATACATATGTGTATATTCTGTTTAAAACTTTCACTCAAATCCTAGGCAGATATCCGCAAGAACCCCTTTCTTGGAAAAAATTTATGAGTTATTGTTCATTCCTTTTGCTGATAATATAATATTTGTGCTCTCCGGATACAGGTGTAGACCTCGTAGTTCTAAAAAAAACACATAAGAACCACAGAATACATATCGTTGATGCCTTTGCAAAACCACCTATCTGAAAGCAGTCAAATTTTACAGGAGAGCAAAACCTAACTTCTATGTATAGTTAATGTTTTAACTTAATTTTTGTTTCTGTTTTTAAAAGATAATATTTACCTGAATAACATAGAATTGAACTAAACTTTTAAGTAGTGAGTTAGTTTTTTGTGGAATTATTTTGCCTATAGGCGGTTTTGCACATTTGTGATTTGGGAAGTTTTGCATTTGGTCGATAGGTGGTTTCGCATAGGCAACAACGATATGTACAAACGTATGTTGCATAACAATAACAGAAGCCATTACGGTAATTTTTGGTGGATACTTTCCGATATTTTGTCAGATTTACTGATCACAATTTTTTTTTTTGTTTGGGATGACGCCCGATTGGCACACAGCCTAACTGGGAAAACTACATTTTCATTTTTATATATAGATTACAACTTCTTCACCATAACATAGATTATGAAAAAGGACGGAATAACAACCTATATTCACAATCAACAACCTATATTCACAATCAAAACTTTTCATTCCTTCACTTTTTCAACATTCGCAATAGTAGCGAAAAGGAATTCACCATTTTGAAAATCGGTTAAGCCGTTGTTGTTGTTGTTGTTGTATTTGTTGAGTATTAGCTAAAAAAATTTTAAATTGAGATTAGAAAAAAAAGAATTTATGTGGTAAATGAGACATGAAACAGATTGGAAACATTAAAGAAAAAATATTTAAAATCGGTTGAGCCGATCCGGAGATCTTACGGTATACACGAACGCCAATTCATTTTTATATATATAGATTACAAATTCTTCACCATGATATAGATTACAGGCCATTCACCACAATATTTAAGACATCTAGCAAATAAGGTGAATTAAGCAAGATTCTTAACCGTGGTTAGTGCCGAAGCTAAAAATACCTTTTAATGAATGTATTTGTATTTTTAAATATAAAACGGAAAAAATCTGTATGGCATTAAGTTCCCTACAGGAACATTTCAGTTAGAATACCAGTGATCTCAACTGACTACAATTTATATGGTAGCTAAATTTCTTTAGCTAATATATGATTAAATTGAAGATTTAGAAAATGTTTTGTTCTATATAAATAAACACTATGACCGATAGAATAAAGAAAAGAAAAAATTTTGAAAATCGGTTAAGCCGTTATTGAGTATTAGCTAAAAAAATTTTAAATTGAGGTTAGAAAAAAAAGAATTTATGTGGTAAATGAGACATGAAACAGATTGGAAACACTAAAGAAAAAATATTTAAAATCGGTTGAGCCGATCCGGAGATCTTACGGTATACACGAACGCCAATTCATTTTTATATACATATATAGATTACAACTTCTTCACCATGATATAGATTTCAGGCCATTCACCACAATGTTTGAGCCATCCACCGCAAATAAGGTGAACGGCGCAAAGTTCAGGCCATTCACCACAATATTTAAGACATCTACCAAATAAGGTGAATTAAGCAAGATTTTTAACCGTGGTTAGTGCCGAAGCTAAAAATACCTTTTAATGAATGTATTTGTATTTTTAAATATAAAACGGAAAAAATCTGTATGGCATTAAGTTCCCTACAGGAACATTTCAGTTAGAATACCAGTGATCTCAACTGACTACAATTTATATGGTAGCTAAATTTCTTTAGCTAATATATGATTAAATTGAAGATTTAGAAAATGTTTTGTTCTATATAAATAAACACTATGACCGATAGAATAAAGAAAAGAAAAAATTTTGAAAATCGGTTAAGCCGTTATTGAGTATTAGCTAAAAAAATTTTAAATTGAGATTAGAAAAAAAAGAATTTATGTGGTAAATGAGACATGAAACAGATTGGAAACATTAAAGAAAAAATATTTAAAATCGGTTGAGCCGATCCGGAGATCTTACGGTATATACGAACGCCAATTCATTTTTATATATATAGATTACAAATTCTTCACCATAACATAGATTATGAAAAAGGACGGAATAACAACCTATATTCACAATCAAAACTTTTTATTCATTCACTTTTTCAACATTCGCAATAGTAGCGAAAAGGATTTCCCCATTTGTATTTTTAAATATAAAACGGAAAAAATCTGTATGGCATTAAGTTCCCTACAGGAACATTTCAGTTAGATTACCAGTGATCTCAACTGACCACAATTTATATGGTAGCTAAACTTCTTTAGCTAATATATGATTAAATTGAAGATTTAGAAAATGTTTTGTTCTATATAAATAAACACTATGTCCGATTTGAAAATCGGTTAAGCCGTTATTGAGTATTAGCTAAAAAAATTTTAAATTGAGATTAGAAAAAAAAGAATTTATGTGGTAAATGATACATGAAACAGATTGGAAACATTAAAGAAAAAATATTTAAAATCGGTTGAGCCGATCCGGAGATCTTACGGTATATACGAACGCCAATTCATTTTTATATATATAGACTAGCTGACCCGACAGACGTTGTCCTGTCAATGTTCCTCCTTCGTAGTTCTTTAACTCTGCAATGCATATCAGTGCCTTATGGCTTTTGTGACTTTGGCTGTGTATCAAATGATATTTGTTTTCGCCAGAGTAAAATGAGGTGAACAAATTTCCTATGGTGACCGAATATTTGCTATTTGGCATTATATTATATTTTTGTGTTTAATAACGCGTGGGAACATAACTTTATGTGAAATAATAAAAATGTAAACAGCACATGCATCTCTGTGCCGACATTATTGGTTGTCAAAATTTTACCTTTATATTTGCCACGATAACTGTCAGAATTTACCATCGCTCTGTAAAAATTTTGCTTTTTTCAACCATTTGGAACACTTTGGTGTACAATTTGGGAATTTTTGTTGTCCGTATTCCAACGTGCAACCTGTGTAATTTTTGCACTTTTATACATATGTGTATATTCTGTTTAAAACTTTCACTCAAATCCTAGGCAGATATCCGCAAGAACCCCTTTCTTGGAAAAAATTTATGAGTTATTGTTCATTCCTTTTGCTAATAATATAATATTTGTGCTCTCCGGATACAAGTGTAGACCTCGTAGTTCTAAAAAAAACACATAAGAACCACAGAATACATATCGTTGATGCCTTTGCAAAACCACCTATCTGAAAGCAGTCAAATTTTACAGGAGAGCAAAACCTAACTTCTATGTATAGTTAATGTTTTAACTTAATTTTTGTTTCTGTTTTTAAAAGATAATATTTACCTGAATAACATAGAATTGAACTAAACTTTTAAGTAGTGAGTTAGTTTTTTGTGGAATTATTTTGCCTATAGGCGGTTTTGCACATTTGTGATTTGGGAAGTTTTGCATTTGGTCGATAGGTGGTTTCGCATAGGCAACAACGATATGTACAAACGTATGTTGCATAACAATAACAGAAGCCATTACGGTAATTTTTGGTGGATACTTTCCGATATTTTGTCAGATTTACTGATCACAATTTTTTTTTTTTGTTTGGGATGACTTCCGATCGGCACACAGCCTAACTGGGAAAACTACATTTTCATTTTTATATATAGATTACAACTTCTTCACCATAACATAGATTATGAAAAAGGACGGAATAACAACCTATATTCACAATCAACAACCTATATTCACAATCAAAACTTTTCATTCCTTCACTTTTTCAACATTCGCAATAGTAGCGAAAAGGAATTCACCATTTTGAAAATCGGTTAAGCCGTTGTTGTTGTTGTTGTTGTATTTGTTGAGTATTAGCTAAAAAAATTTTAAATTGAGATTAGAAAAAAAAGAATTTATGTGGTAAATGAGACATGAAACAGATTGGAAACATTAAAGAAAAAATATTTAAAATCGGTTGAGCCGATCCGGAGATCTTACGGTATACACGAACGCCAATTCATTTTTATATATATAGATTACAAATTCTTCACCATGATATAGATTACAGGCCATTCACCACAATATTTAAGACATCTAGCAAATAAGGTGAATTAAGCAAGATTCTTAACCGTGGTTAGTGCCGAAGCTAAAAATACCTTTTAATGAATGTATTTGTATTTTTAAATATAAAACGGAAAAAATCTGTATGACATTAAGTTCCCTACAGGAACATTTCAGTTAGAATACCAGTGATCTCAACTGACTACAATTTATATGGTAGCTAAACTTCTTTAGCTAATATATGATTAAATTGAAGATTTAGAAAATGTTTTGTTCTATATAAATAAACACTATGTCCGATAGAATAAAGAAAAGAAAAAATTTTGAAAATCGGTTAAGCCGTTATTGAGTATTAGCTAAAAAAATTTTAAATTGAGATTAGAAAAAAAAGAATTTATGTGGTAAATGAGACATGAAACAGATTGGAAACATTAAAGAAAAAATATTTAAAATCGGTTGAGCCGATCCGGAGATCTTACGGTATACACGAACGCCAATTCATTTTTATATATATAGATTACAAATTCTTCACCATGATATAGATTACAGGCCATTCACCACAATATTTAAGACATCTAGCAAATAAGGTGAATTAAGCAAGATTCTTAACCGTGGTTAGTGCCGAAGCTAAAAATACCTTTTAATGAATGTATTTGTATTTTTAAATATAAAACGGAAAAAATCTGTATGACATTAAGTTCCCTACAGGAACATTTCAGTTAGAATACCAGTGATCTCAACTGACTACAATTTATATGGTAGCTAAACTTCTTTAGCTAATATATGATTAAATTGAAGATTTAGAAAATGTTTTGTTCTATATAAATAAACACTATGTCCGATAGAATAAAGAAAAGAAAAAATTTTGAAAATCGGTTAAGCCGTTATTGAGTATTAGCTAAAAAAATTTTAAATTGAGATTAGAAAAAAAAGAATTTATGTGGTAAATGAGACATGAAACAGATTGGAAACATTAAAGAAAAAATATTTAAAATCGGTTGAGCCGATCCGGAGATCTTACGGTACACACGAACGCCAATTCATTTTTATATATATAGATTACAACTTCTTCACCATGATATAGATTTCAGGCCATTCACCACAATGTTTGAGCCATCCACCGCAAATAAGGTGAACGGCGCAAAGTTCAGGCCATTCACCACAATATTTAAGACATCTACCAAATAAGGTGAATTAAGCAAGATTTTTAACCGTGGTTAGTGCCGAAGCTAAAAATACCTTTTAATGAATGTATTTGTATTTTTAAATATAAAACGAAAAAAATATGTATGGCATTAAGTTCGCTACAGGAACATTTCAGTTAGAATACCAGTGATCTCAACTGACTACAATTTATATGGTAGCTAAATTTCTTTAGCTAATATATGATTAAATTGAAGATTTAGAAAATGTTTTGTTCTATATAAATAAACACTATGACCGATAGAATAAAGAAAAGAAAAAATTTTGAAAATCGGTTAAGCCGTTATTGAGTATTAGCTAAAAAAATTTTAAATTGAGATTAGAAAAAAAAGAATTTATGTGGTAAATGAGACATGAAACAGATTGGAAACATTAAAGAAAAAATATTTAAAATCGGTTGAGGCGATCCGGAGATCTTACGGTATATACGAACGACAATTCATTTTTATGTATATAGATTACAACTTCTTCACCATAACATAGATTATGAAAAAGGACGGAATAACAACCTATATTCACAATCAACAACCTATATTCACAATCAAAACTTTTCATTCATTCACTTTTTCAACATTCGCAATAGTAGCGAAAAGGAATTCACCATTTGTATTTTAAAATATAAAACGAAAAAAAATCTGTATGGCATTAAGTTTCCTACAGGAACATTTCAGTTAGAGTACCAGTGATCTCAACTGACTGCAATATGGTAGCTAAACTTCTTTAGCTAACATATGATTAAATTGAAGATTTAGAAAATGTTTTGTTCTATATAAATAAACACTATGTCCGATAGAATAAAGAAAAGAAAACATTTTGAAAATCGGTTAAGCCGTTATTGAGTATTAGCTAAAAAAATTTTAAATTGAGATTAGAAAAAAAAGAATTTATGTGGTAAATGAGACATGAAACATTTTGGAAACATTAAAGAAAAAATATTTAAAATCGGTTGAGCCGATCCGGAGATCTTACGGTATACACGAACGCCAATTCATTTTTATATATATAGATTACAACTTCTTCACCATGATATAGATTACAGGCCATTCACCACAATGTTTGAGCCATCCACCGCAAATAAGGTGAACGGCGCAAAGTTCAGGTCATTCACCACAATATTTAAGACATCTACCAAATAAGGTGAATTAAGCAAGATTCTTAACCGTGGTTAGTGCCGATGCTAAAAATACCTTTTAATGAATGTATTTGTATTTTTAAATATAAAACGGAAAAAATCTGTATGGCATTAAGTTCCCTACAGGAACATTTCAGTTAGAATACCAGTGATCTCAACTGACTACAATTTATATGGTAGCTAAACTTCTTTAGCTAATATATGATTAAGGCCCGGTTTTTCAGTCATTGGCTAAGCTCAGTTTAAACTAAGTTTGCCTAATCTCGGCATAAATTTAAACTCCAGTTAAACTGCAAAGCGGTTTTTCAGTGAGAGTTTAAGGCCGCTTTTTTGATCTGCTTTTTATACGGCAACATTGGTTTCTTTTTATCTAGATAGGCAACAGATAACATTCGTTTACATATTTAACGCAATTGCTAAATGAAAAATCGGTGTGAACAAAGATAAAGATACGCTGTGTACAAGTTAAATAAAATATATAGATATAAATAAATTTCAAATGTCCAGAAGCAAGAATTTCTCACCAAATACTTCACAATTAAAACAATCAACTATGCAAACAGCTGACAGGTTAACTAGAGTTTAACCCTGGCAGATTGGCCGCTTAAACTCCGTTTAAACTTCGTTCAAAGTTGAATGAAAAACTGCATAACAAGTTTAAGCTTAGTTTAACTGACAAATTGAGTTAAACTTGCACTGAAAAACCGGGCCTAAATTGAAGATTTAGAAAATGTTTTGTTCTATATAAATAAACACTATATCCGATAGAATAAAGAAAAGAAAAAATTTTGAAAATCGGTTAAGCCGTTATTGAGTATTAGCTAAAAAAATTTTAAATTGAGATTAGAAAAAAAAGAATTTATGTGGTAAATGAGACATGAAACAGATTGGAAACATTAAAGAAAAAATATTTAAAATCGGTTGAGCCGATCCGGAGATCTTACGGTATATACGAACGCCAATTCATTTTTATATATATAGATTACAAATTCTTCACCATAACATAGATTATGAAAAAGGACGGAATAACAACCTATATTCACAATCAAAACTTTTTATTCATTCACTTTTTCAACATTCGCAATAGTAGCGAAAAGGATTTCCCCATTTGTATTTTTAAATATAAAACGGAAAAAATCTGTATGGCATTAAGTTCCCTACAGGAACATTTCAGTTAGAATACCAGTGATCTCAACTGACCACAATTTATATGGTAGCTAAACTTCTTTAGCTAATATATGATTAAACTGAAGATTTAGAAAATGTTTTGTTCTATATAAATAAACACTATGTCCGATTTGAAAATCGGTTAAGCCGTTATTGAGTATTAGCTAAAAAAATTTTAAATTGAGATTAGAAACAAAAAAATTTATGTGGTAAATGAGACATCAAACAGATCGGAAACATTAAAGAAAAAATATTTAAAATCGGTTGAGCCGATCCGGAGATCTTACGGTATATACGAACGCCAATTCATTTTTATATACATATATAGATTACAAATTCTTCACCATGATATAGATTACAGGCCATTCACCACAATGTTTGAGCCATCCACCGCAAATAAGGTGAACGGCGCAAAGTTCAGGCCATTCACCACAATATTTAAGACATCTACCAAATAAGGTGAATTAAGCAAGATTCTTAGCCGTGGTTAGTGCCGAAGCTAAAAATACATTTTAATGAATGTATTTGTATTTTTAAATATAAAACGGAAAAAATCTGTATGGCATTAAGTTCCCTACAGGAACATTTCAATTAGAATACCAGTGATCTCAACTGACCACAATTTATATGGTAGCTAAACTTCTTTAGCTAATATATGATTAAATTGAAGATTTAGAAAATGTTTTGTTCTATATAAATAAACACTATGTCCGATAGAATAAAGAAAAGGCAAAATTTTGAAAATCGGTTAAGCCGTTATTGAGTATTAGCTAAAAAAATTTTAAATTGAGATTAGAAAAAACAGAATTTATGTGGTAAATGAGACATGAAACAGATCGGAAACATTAAAGAAAAAATATTTAAAATCGGTTGAGCCGATCCGGAGATCTTACGGTATATACGAACGCCAATTCATTTTTATATATGTAGAATCCTCCATAATTTCTTTAATAATCGATATGCAGCGATGCGCCGGTTTTTACACTTTTCACAACACCTCAATAATAACTAACTTCCCAAAGCAACTATTTTTCCCCGCCTCCTATTCACAATTTCTAATTTTTCAATGTTTACTTTCTAACACCGCGTACTTGTTTTTCTCAAACAAGTGTTTCCACAAACAAGTGCTTTTACCAACAAGTGCTTTTGGTAACAAGTGTTTCCATGAACAAGTGCTTTTACCAACAAGTACTTTTGGGAACAAGTGCTTTTGGTAACAAGTGTTTTTATGAACAAGTGTTTCCATGAACAAGTGTACCACCATTGTTCCGCTCTGGCAATACATTATTGCCAGACATATCATCAAGATTTCCGACACGGCCATTCTGACAAGTCACACGTCCACGTGTGTATCTGATAATACTCGGTCAATCCTGACCTAAATATCTTAATAATCCAACTGTTTGGCTACCATATAAGTTACTACGGCCATCCTGGCATGTCACACGACCTCGTGTGACTTTTCTTCGCATCGGTATGCTTAACCAGCATTAAAGTTTACTTTTGTGATAGCTTCCTTCCAGCTTACACATTACCAGTTCACAAAATATAACCATTGCTTACCCAGCATAGCTGAAACTCATTCAAACCAACTTTAAAATATTTTCTCTAGATGCTTCCTTCCAGCATACACATATATCTCTTATAACTCTTCACAACTCTTAACCAGCGTTGTTATCAATTGTCTTTTCCTTTTGTTACCTGCTTCCATCCAGCATTAACGTACAACATAATTTCACAATACTTATCCAGCGTTAAGGAAAACCAAACTCCCTGTGTAAATCCAACACATAAATTTTGTATTCCCTTTTTTTTTATTAACATATTGATTAATACAAAGTTTATTTCATGTTTCTGGTAAAAAGACAAATTAAAATCTAATGCTTATTCATCAATAACATCATCTGACTCGATCTCACCATCAGGCATTTTGCGTAAACGGTCATGGGCGTATTTATAGGTTCTCTTCGAATTTAAAGCCGAAAGAACATATCTATCGCCATCTAAAATTTCAATAACTTTAAATGGACTTTTATGTTTAGCGTCAAGTTTAGTTTGATTTCGTTCCTCATTTTGAAGCAAAACAAAATCACCAATGGCAAACTTATTTACTTTAGCTTTACTATGATCGAATTTAATTTTATCAATATTAGCATTGTTTTTAATATTAATTGAAGCATTTTGTCTGGTTTCGTCAATATCAATGTTTTGTTCAGTCCCATCAAACAACATAAGATCAAGAGGTCTGGAGACTTTACCTATCATCAGCTCAAGGGGACTAGATTTTACTACACGGTTCATGGTACAATTCAAGGCTAACTGTACATCAAGTAGTGCATCCTGCCATGAACGTTCTTTACTTGTTTCAACTGCCGAAGGCATATTTTTTAAAGTACTCATCACTCTCTCAACTTGTCCATTAGCACGTGAGCTGCCGGTCGCTATTAAATGAAGGTTTATACCATTTGTTTTACAAAACTCACGAAATCCAGAACCAGTGAAACATCTTCCTTGATCTGCTATGATACGTACAGGAGCACCAAATAAAGATACACTGTATTTCAAAGCCTGAATACTGCTGGCAGTGTCAATATGTGAAGTATGATGCAATATCACAAATTTTGTAAATGCATCAGTCAACACAAACACATATTCTTTTTTATCATTTTTGCCACTAAGCTTCCCTGTTGCATCTATGTGTACTGTATGCCAAGGTATAGGAATTTTCGGTATCGGATGAAGTTCCGCCTGTATTTTTCCACTATGCGATTTTGAAATCTTACATGTGATACAATTTTCAACAAATTTTTTTGTAAATTTTGACATATTCTCGAACCAGTACATTTCATATAATTTTTCGAGGGTTTTTTCCCATCCAAGATGCATCAAGGACTTATGAGTTGCATTTATTAAAGACCACCTGAGAGCTCTAGGAAGAATTGGTAAACAAATTGTCCTACCATGCCGCTGTATTTTACGGTACAAAATACCAAAGCGCAGCTCATAAGTTTTAGACAAATCTTTATTAAGCTTGTCTTCTTTTAACTCAGATATTAGTTTTGAAATTTCAGAATCACGATGCTGCTCAGCTAAAAGCCAACTTTTAGAAATATCTGTAAAATTAACTTCCTTCTGTTGTACCTTAACAATATTTACCGATGGTTTAGGAGGTAATGGATTTCTAGAGAAAAAATCTACATGGCACATTCTATTTCCGTTTTTGTGAACAATATCAAAGTCAAAGGACTGTAGAAACGCCCACCATCTATGTACCCTAGGCGTCAAATCTAATTTGGTACGAGATGACTTCAAGGCGTTACAATCCGTTACAACCATAAACTTACGACCATGCAAATAGTGTCTAAAATGTTTAATTGCATTAACTACCGCGAGGGTTTCCAATTCATAGGAATGGTACTTTGCTTCTGTTGCTGTAGTGCTCTTACTAAAATATGCAACTACAAAAAGTTTACCATCATTTTTTTGCATAAGCACTGCACCATACCCTATAGAACTTGCATCGGTGTGCAATTCAATAGGAAACTTAGGATCGAATAAAGTAAGAACCGGTGCGCTTGTGAGTACAGAAATAATTTTCTTTCTAATCGCCTCATGGTGAGACTTCCAATCAAGGCATGTTTTGTGACTACTTGTTAAACTATACAAGGGTGACATAATTTGCGAAAATTTAGGAACAAACTGCCGAAAATATGAAGCCAATCCAATGAATTATCGTAATTGAGTGATCGATTGCGGGGGAGGTAATGCAATCAACGCGGGTTTGGCCTAATTTCGCCTTTACTAACTTCGAAACCTAAATACTCAACCTTTTGTTTCATAAAGACGCACTTTTTGCTATTGAAAGAAAAGCCAGCCCCTGAAAGGGTACTTAAGACAACGTTAAGTCTTCGTAAGCTTTCATCTACGTCTTCTGTACCTAAAACAAGAATATCGTCCATATAAACAACTACGTACGTGTTAGCAAGTTCACCAAGGACTTTCATTATATTACGTTGGAATACTGCGGGCGCATTTCGTAATCCAAATGGCATAGCGAGATATTCAAAATGACCTTCCGTCTTTCTACAGATTCGGGATGGACAGGTATTTGGTGGTATCCGCTAGCCATATCGAGGGTAGTAAAATAATGACACCCATGAAGTCTATTAATCTGGTCTGAAATTAACGGTAGCGGATATCTATCAGCAACTGTATTATCGTTTAACTCACGATAATCGACACACATTCTGTCTGAGCCATCTTTTTTTTTAACTAATAGAATGGGACTGGAAAATAGCGAACAACTAGGTCGAATCACATTTGTTTTCAGAAGCTCATCAATTTTTCTTCGCACTATTTTTCGTTCTTCTGGACTTAACCGATAAGGCCTTCTAGAAACTATTTTGTTTGGATCTTTAAGACGTATTTCCATTGGTTCAACATTGGACGAGCTACAGGGAATGCTTTCGGTGAATCTATCTTTGAATTTATCTAAAATTTCTAATAATTTGACTTTGAACTGAATGGGGATGTCTGTGTCAATGTCTTCCACATCAAAACTTGAACACAGTCTTCCTTAGAAAGCTGTAAAGTTTTTAAAGTCATTTTTACACATATCTTTTGTGCCAAAATTTCGCAGCCTAACATAATATCATATTTTAAAAATTTGTCAGGTAGAATATGAAAAAGTATTTCTAATTGAATTTCATCTATCACAACAATGCTAAGAATTTGTAAAATACTATTTACACTCGCTTGACCTATTCCAGACATTGTTACCACACTATGTATCCGTTTGCCACAAAATTTGGAACTGAGCATTCTGCCCCTGAGTCATAATAAAACAAATATCGCTCACCTGATTGCTGCAAAATACCTGAAACATCAACACGTCGAGTAGAAGATGCATTTGATTTGTTGCTTGATTCCTTTTCCTTTGAGATCTTTGGACATCGCGAAGCATAGTGACCCACTTCACCACAGCGGAAGCATGTAACGGCAGTTGAAGACGAAGTATTCCTCTCAGCAGGTTTGATCTTTGCTCTTTCTTGGACATTTGAATTGCTGTTCAGGCGACACACTTCGGCTCTATGACCATACTTTCCACAATTAAAACATTTGAAATTATTGTAAGCAGACTTTTGTCGTTTATACATAATTTACACCATCATAATCATTCGGAATGGATGGATGTTTCCTTTTTATTGACGGCATCGCTCTTAATTCTCGTGTCAACTCGTTCCGTGTAGATATATTGGTAGTAAACGCAAGGCGTTGAATCCGTGATTCAAATTGAGCTATATGCGCTAAAAGTATTGCAGTGGCAGTTCGCTCCGTTGTTGACTTTTCTAACTTCAGCATTAAAGATGTCGTCAGACCAGGTGCATAAGATGACACACATTCACCCTCTTTTGGCTTACTGCTTTGCAAGTTTATCAAAAAGGCAGCTAGGGTTTCCGTAATAGTAAATCTGGAAATGAATAACTCCTTAAAATCATTCCAGTTCATCTGCGGAAATGCGACTTGAGACAACCAAGTTGCTGCTGGTCCCTTTAAAGCTTGACTGAGTAGTATCATCAAAGCTGCACCGTAACAATCATGGTGTTCCATAACTATATTTGCTGTTGATATCCATGCACGAGCATCCGCATCTGCTGCTTCTGGGTTAAATTCAGGTAACTGCACTTTATCACTGTTGGGAGCCTTAAGCACTTTCATTAACTCCAAAAACTGTTTATTTTGTTGTTCGAACAGCATTTTCCAATTTTCAGCGCTGTTCTCGGATTCACAAATTTGTAAGCCGTTGGCGTTCTCCACTTCTGATGTAGAATCCTCCATAATTTCTTTAATAATCGATATGCAGCGATGCGCCGGTGGTTACACTTTTCACAACACCTCAATAATAAATAACTTCCCAAAGCAACTATTTTTCCCCGCCTCCTATTCACAATTTCTAATTTTTCAATGTTTACTTTCTAACACCGCGTACTTGTTTTTCTCAAACAAGTGTTTCCACAAACAAGTGCTTTTACTAACAAGTGCTTTTGGTAACAAGTGTTTCCATGAACAAGTGGTTTTACCAACAAGTACTTTTGGGAACAAGTGCTTTTGGTAACAAGTGTTTTTATGAACAAGTGTTTCCATGAACAAGTGTACCACCATTGTTCCGCTCTGGCAATACATTATTGCTAGGCATATCATCAAGATTTCCGACATATATATAGATTACTAATTCTTCACCATGATATAGATTACAGGCCATTCACCACAATGTTTGTGCCATCCACCGCAAATAAGGTGAACCGCGCAAAGTTCAGGCCATTCACCACAATATTTAAGACATCTACCAAATAAGGTGAATTAAGCAAGATTTTTAACCGTGGTTAGTGCCGAAGCTAAAAATACCTTTTAATGAATGTATTTGTATTTTTAAATATAAAACGGAAAAAATCTGTATGGCATTAAGTTCCCTACAGGAACATTTCAGTTAGAATACCAGTGATCTCAACTGACTACAATTTATGTGGTAGCTAAACTTCTTTAGCTAATATATGATTAAATTGAAGATTTAGAAAATGTTTTGTTCTATATAAATAAACACTATGTCCGATAGAATAAAGAGAAGAAAAAATTTTGAAAATCGGTTAAGCCGTTATTGAGTAAGTATTAGTTAAAAAAAAGGTGGCGCGAACTAAAGTCAGTGGAATTAACGTCAGTGACGTTAATTCGCACCCCAAAAGCGAATTAATGTCAATGACATTAAGACGCATGCCAAAAGCGAACTAGGGTCAATATTTTTAGCGAACTAACGTCATTGACATTAATTCGCATTAAGAAAGCGCACTAAAGTCAGTAAATTTTTTTTTTATTCCAAATTTTCATTTTTCATTATCACCTTCGACTTATGATCATTATATCATAAATCTGGGATTTAAAAAATGAATCTGGGATTGACTTAGGTCAGATCTCCAATTCGGGGCGTGATCCATGGTATTTATGTGCAGAACTCCTTTCCGCATTGGCGGCCTTCGGCCGCGCTTCAAAAAATAACCCTGGGCTACGCCATTTCAACTCCGGGTGTGTGCCATAGCCGTGGCTACCGCCACGGTGATGTCCTTCCGCGTGCCACTCTTTTCTCACAGGGTAATGTGATTACAACAATGACAGAAAATTCTGATTTTTAACTGCAAATATCTCCGAAACTACTAAAAATATTGGTTCAGCGGAGTTATATTCATGCTCCTGGGACCAAAGCGCGTCTCCTGATACATATCTCAACATTTTTGGTTGTGTATTAGCGCTCGGTACCCCACGTAAACGACAACCCACGTCTAGATTTAGAATCTGAAATGAGATTTCTTTCAACCGTTCAAAAGTTATTTGCAGTTAAAGTTAAAAATGTTCTGTCATTTTCATGTGGTTGTTGTAATGGCACATTAGGCTGGGCCAAAAAAGTGAAAAAGTGGGAAACGTGGCACGCGGAAGGACATCACCGTGGCGGTAGCCACGGCTATGGCACACACCCTGAGTTGGAATGGCGTAGCCCAGGGTTATTTTTTGAAGCGCGGCCGAAGGCCGCTAATGCGGAAAGGAGTTCTGCACATAAATACCATGGATCACGCCCCGAATTGGGGATCTGACCTAAGTCAAATTTTCGCCTGCAGCGCTACTTCGTCGCATCTCAAACCCAAATGCCTCAATGACATTAATTCGCATGTCCAAAGCGAACTAAAGTCAAAATATTGTACGAATTAATGTCACTGACTTTAATTCGTTTTGGGTCATGCGTCTTAATGTCACTGACATTAATTCGCTTTTTAGGTGCGAATTAACGTCACTGACGTTAATTCCACTGACGTCAGTTCGCGCCACCAAAAAAAATTTAAATTGAAATTAGAAAAAAAAGAATTTATGTGGTAAATGAGACATGAAACAGATTGGAAACATTAAAGAAAAAATATTTAAAATTGGTTGAGCCGATCCGGAGATCTTACGGTATATACGAACGCCAATTCATTTTTATATATACAGATTACAAATTCTTCACCATGATATAGATTACAGGCCATTCACCACAATATTTAAGACATCTACCAAATAAGGTGAATTAAGCAAGATTCTTAACCGTGGTTAGTGCCGAAGCTAAAAATACCTTTTAATGAATGTATTTGTATTTTTAAATATAAAACGGAAAAAATCTGTATGGCATTAAGTTCCCTACAGGAACATTTCAGTTAGAATACCAGTGATCTCAACTGACTACAATTTATATGGTAGCTAAACTTCTTTAGCTAATATATGATTAAATTGAAGATTTAGAAAATGTTTTGTTCTATATAAATAAACACTATGTCCGATAGAATAAAGAAAAGAAAAAATTTTGAAAATCGGTTAAGCCGTTATTGAGTATTAGCTAAAAAAATTTAAATTGAGATTAGAAAAAAAAATAATTTAAGTGGTAAATGAGACATGAAACAGATTGGAAACATTAAAGAAAAAATATTTAAAATCGGTTGAGCCGATCCGGAGATCTGACGGTATATACGAACGCCAATTCATTTTTATATACATAGATTACAACTTCTTCACCATAACATAGATTATGAAAAAGGACGGAATAACAACCTATATTCACAATCAAAACTATTCATTCATTCTCTTTTTCAACATTCGCAATAGTAGCGAAAAGAAATTCACCATTTGTATTTTTAAATATAAAACGGAAAAAATCAGGAACATTTCAGTTAGAATACCAGTGATCTCAACTGACTACAATGTATATGGTAGCTAAACTTCTTTAGCTAATATATGATTAAATTGAAGATTTAGAAAATGTTTTGTTCTATATAAATAAACACTATGTCCGATAGAATAAAGAAAAGAAAAAATTTTGAAAATGGTTAAGCCGTTATTGAGTGTTAGCTAAACAAATTTTAAATTGAGATTAGAAAAATAAGAATTTATGTGGTAAATGAGACATGAAGCAAATTGGAAACATTAAAGAAGAAATATTTAAAATCGGTTGAGCCGATCCGGAGATCTTACGGTATATACGAACGCCAATTCATTTTTATATATATATGTAGATTACAACTTCTTCACCATAACATAGATTATGAAAAAGGACAGAATAACAACCTATATTCACAATCAAAACTTTTCATTCATTCACTTTTTCAACATTCGCAATAGTAGCGAAAAGGAATTCACCATTTGTATTTTTAAATATAAAACGGAAAAAATCTGTATGGCATTAAGTTCCCTACAGGAACATTTCAGTTAGAATACCAGTGATCTCAACTGACTACAATTTATATGGTAGCTAAACTTCTTTAGCTAATATATGATTAAATTGAAGATTTAGAAAATGTTTTGTTCTATTTAAATAAACACTATGTCCGATAGAATAAAGAAAAGAAAAAATTTTGAAAATCGGTTAAGCCGTTATTGAGTATTAGCTAAAAAAAATTTAAATTGAGATTAGAAAAAAAAGAATTTATGTGGTAAATGAGACATGAAACAGATTGGAAACACTAAAGAAAAAATATTTAAAATAGGTTGAGCCGATCCGGAGATCTTTCGGTATACACGAACGCCAATTCATTTTTATATATGTATATAGATTACAACTTCTTCACCATGATATAGATTACAGGCCATTCACCACAATGTTTGAGCCATCCACCGCAAATAAGGTGAACGGCGCAAAGTTCAGGTCATTCACCACAATATTTAAGACATCTACCAAATAAGGTGAATTAAGCAAGATTCTTAACCGTGGTTAGTGCCGATGCTAAAAATACCTTTTAATGAATGTATTTGTATTTTTAAATATAAAACGGAAAAAATCTGTATGGCATTAAGTTCCCTACAGGAACATTTCAGTTAGAATACCAACTGACTATAATTTATATGGTAGCTAAACTTCTTTAGCTAATATATGATTAAATTGAAGATTTAGAAAATGTTTTGTTCTATATAAATAAACACTATGTCCGATAGAATAAAGAAAAGAAAAAATTTTGAAAATCGGTTAAGCTGTTATTGAGTATTAGCTAAAAAAAATTTAAATTGAGATTAGAAAAAAAAGAATTTATGTGGTAAATGAGACATGAAACAGATTGGAAACATTAAAGGAAAAATATTTAAAATCGGTTGAGCCGATCCGGAGATCTTACGGTATATACGAACGCCAATTCATTTTTATATACAGTGGCGAGCAAATGTGGATACATGTTTGTCACTTTTGCACTCTTTTATCTATAAAACCGTTAATTTTCAATGAAATGCTTTCAAATTTTCAGGATTTACTCTTCATTTATTTTTTAAAAATTCGTGAACAAAAACAAAGACAAAAAGCCAATTCAATAAAAAAAACTTCTTGAAACGCTATTTATCCAGTTATGCTCGTGATTAAACATATATCTTTACAACAAAAATTTAGTATTTTGTCCATAATCCTTTGTTGAGAATTACACTTTTGCCTCGCTTTGGCATACTTTCTACCAGTTTTTCAATAGTGTCCTTAGGAATATTTCTCCATTCTGACTGCAAACGTTCCCAAAGCCCCATCATGTTTGTTGGAGCTCTTTCATGTACTGCCAAGCGCCTTTTCAAAATTGCCCATAAATTTACGATTGGGTTAAGGTCGGGGCTTTGTGCTGGCCATGGTAACACTTTGAACTTTTGCTCGGATAACCATTTTTTAACGATCTTGGCAGTGTGTTTCGGGTCTCCGTCCTGCTGAAATATAACCTCCTCTTCTGGGTACGCGCTCAAATCAATGAATTCCGGAAGGTTACCTTGAAGAATACCAAGATAGTCTTCCTTCTTCATTATTCCTTCTATTTTCACTAAAGGGCCAATATGCCACCAAGTGAAACAGCCCCAAACCATTATGCTACCTCCGCCATGTTTCACGGTCTGTTTCACTTGGTGCTTCTGAAGAGTTTCATTTTCACGGTGCCAGTAATACTCTTTTCCGTCTGACTGAAGACGATTGATTTTGGTCTCATCTGACCATATAACGCGTTTCCAGTCTTCAACGCTCCAGTTTTTTCGTTCCTTACAGAACTTCAGACGAGCCTTTATATTTTTATCCGACAAAGCAGGTTTTTTTTGTTTTATTGATGTAATAAGCCCGATTCGCCGAAGTGCTCTGCGAGCTGTCCACTCACTTACGGCCTTGTTGATTCCAAAAGCAGCTTTCTTAGGCGTATTAAATTCTTTCTGTCGCATAAGCCGCTCCATAGCACGTGCGTCGCCCTCTGTCAGCAACTTTTTAGGGCCACCAGCGTTCGGCGCAGGCTTGATATTTCGTCTTTTTTGCGCTAAAAGTACTGTACGGTGGCAAATGTTCAATTTTTTAGCAATGGCTCGTGATGAATTACCACTTCCAGTCAAAATAACTATACGGTTTTCTATATCTGATGATATTTTCTTCATTTTCACTAGCGTCGATCTATTCGATGTAAAAACGCGTTTATAAGCACTAAAATTACCGTTAAACTAATCAAATCACCTTCAAAGAGGTCAAGGATGAATGAACAAAACAGACATAAAAAACAAAAACAAATTACAGCTTCACTTTAAACTGCAATTGGAAAATAAAAAACACGAGCATAACTGGATAAATAGCGTTTAAAGAAGTTTTTTTATTGAATTGGCTTTTTGTTTTTGTTTTTGCTCACGAAAATTTTTTAATTTTTTAAGAAATAAATGAAGAGTAAATCCTGAAAATTTGAAAGCATTTCATTGAAAATTAACGGTTTCATGGATAAAAGTGTGCAAAAGTGACAAACATGTATCCACATTTGCTCGCCGCTGTATATAGATTACAAATTCTTCACCATAACATAGATTATGAAAAAGGACGGAATAACAACCTATATTCACAATCAAAACTTTTCATTCATTCACTTTTTCAACATTCGCAATAGTAGCGAAAAGGAATTCACCATTTGTATTTTTAAATATAAAACGGAAAAAATCTGTATGGCATTAAGTTCCCTACAGGAACATTTCAGTTAGAATACCAGTGATCTCAACTGACTACAATTTATATGGTAGCTAAACTTCTTTAGCTAATATATGATTAAATTGAAGATTTAGAAAATGTTTTGTTCTATTTAAATAAACACTATGTCCGATAGAATAAAGAAAAGAAAAAATTTTGAAAATCGGTTAAGCCGTTATTGAGTATTAGCTAAAAAAAATTTAAATTGAGATTAGAAAAAAAAGAATTTATGTGGTAAATGAGACATGAAACAGATCGGAAACATTAAAGAAAAAATATTTAAAATCGGTTGAGCCGATCCGGAGATCTTACGGTATATACGAACGCCAATTCATTTTTATATATATAGATTACAACTTCTTCACCATAACATCGATTATGAAAAAGGACGGAAGAACAACCTATATTCACAATCAAAACTTTTCATTCATTCACTTTTTCAACATTCGCAATAGTAGCGAAAAGGAATTCACCATTTGTATTTTTAAATATAAAACGGAAAAAATCTGTAGGGCATTAAGTTCCCTACAGGAACATTTCAGTTAGAATACCAGTGATCTCAACTGACTACAATGTATATGGTAGCTAAACTTCTTTAGCTAATATATGATTAAATTGAAGATTTAGAAAATGTTTTGTTCTATATAAATAAACACTATGTCCGATAGAATAAAGAAAAGAAAAAATTTTGAAAATCGGTTAAGCCGTTATTGAGTATTAGCTAAAAAAAAAATTTAAATTGAGATTAGAAAAAAAAGAATTTATGTGGTAAATGAGACATGAAACAGATTGGAAACATTAAAGAAAAAATATTTAAAATCGGTTGAGCCGATCCGGAGATCTTACGGTATATACGAACGCCAATTCATTTTTATATATATAGATTACAAATTCTTCACCATGATATAGATTACAGGCCATTCACCACAATATTTAAGACATCTACCAAATAAGGTGAATTAAGCAAGATTCTTAACCGTGGTTAGTGCTGAAGCTAAAAATACCTTTAAATGAATGTATTTGTATTTTTAAATATAAAACGGAAAAAATCTGTATGGCATTAAGTCCCTACAGGAACATTTCAGTTAGAATACCAGTGATCTCAACTGACTACAATTTATATGGTAGCTAAACTTCTTTAGCTAATATATGATTAAATTGAAGATTTAGAAAATGTTTTGTTCTATATAAATAAACACTATGTCCGATAGAATAAAGAAAAGAAAAAATTTTGAAAATCGGTTAAGCCGTTACTGAGTATTAGCTAAAAAAATTTTAAATTGAGATTAGAAAAAAAAGAATTTATGTGGTAAATGAGACATGAAACAGATTGGAAACATTAAAGAAAAAATATTTAAAATCGGTTGAGCCGATCCGGAGATCTTACGGTATATACGAACGCCAATTCATTTTTATATATGTAGATTACAACTTCTTCACCATGATATAGATTACAGGCCATTCACCACAATGTTTGAGCCATCCACCGCAAATAAGGTAAACGGCGCAAAGTTCAGGCCATTCACCACAATATTTAAGACATCTACCAAATAAGGTGAATTAAGCAAGATTCTTAACAGTGGTTAGTGCCGAAGCTAAAAATACCTTTTAATGAATGTATTTGTATTTATAAATATAAAACGGAAAAAATCTGTAGGGCATTAAGTTCCCTACAGGAACATTTCAGTTAGAATACCAGTGATCTCAACTGACTACAATGTATATGGTAGCTAAACTTCTTTAGCTAATATATGATTAAATTGAAGATTTAGAAAATGTTTTGTTCTATATAAATAAACACTATGTCCGATAGAATAAAGAAAAGAAAAAATTTTGAAAATCGGTTAAGCCGTTATTGAGTATTAGCTAAAAAAAATTTAAATTGAGATTAAAAAAAAAAGAATTTATGTGGTAAATGAGACATGAAACAGATTGGAAACATTAAAGAAAAAATATTTAAAATCGGTTGAGCCGATCCGGAGATCTTACGGTATATACGAACGCCAATTCATTTTTATATATATAGATTACAAATTCTTCACCATGATATAGATTACAGGCCATTCACCACAATATTTAAGACATCTACCAAATAAGGTGAATTAAGCAAGATTCTTAACCGTGGTTAGTGCCGAAGCTAAAAATACCTTTAAATGAATGTATTTGTATTTTTAAATATAAAACGGAAAAAATCTGTATGGCATTAAGTCCCTACAGGAACATTTCAGTTAGAATACCAGTGATCTCAGCTGACTACAATTTATATGGTAGCTAAACTTCTTTAGCTAATATATGATTAAATTGAAGATTTAGAAAATGTTTTGTTCTATATAAATAAACACTATGTCCGATAGAATAAAGAAAAGAAAAAATTTTGAAAATCGGTTAAGCCGTTATTGAGTATTAGCTAAAAAAAATGTAAATTGAGATTAGAAAAAAAATAATTTATGTGGTAAATGAGACATGAAACAGATTGGAAACATTAAAGAAAAAATATTTAAAATCGGTTGAGCCGATCCGGAGATCTTACGGTATATACGAACGCCAATTAATTTTTATATATGTAGATTACAACTTCTTCACCATGATATAGATTACAGGCCATTCACCACAATGTTTGAGCCATCCACCGCAAATAAGGTAAACGGCGCAAAGTTCACCACAATATTTAAGACATCTACCAAATAAGGTGAATTAAGCAAGATTCTTAACCGTGGTTAGTGCCGAAGCTAAAAATACCTTTTAATGAATGTATTTGTATTTTTAAATATAAAACGGAAACAATCTGTATTGCATTAAGTTCCCTACAGGAGCATTTCAGTTAGAATACCAGTGATCTCAACTGACTACAATTTATATGGTAGCTAAACTTCTTTAGCTAATATATGTATGATTAAATTGAAGATTTAGAAAATGTTTTGTTCTATATAAATAAACACTATGACCGATAGAATAAAGAAAGGAAAAAATTTTGAAAATCGGTTAAGCCGTTATTGAGTATTAGGTAAAAAAAATTTAAATTGAGATTAGAAAAAAAAGAATTTATGTGGTAAATGAGACATGAAACAGATTGGAAACATTAAAGAAAAAATATTTAAAATCGGTTCAGCCGATCCGGAGATCTTACGGTATATACGAACGCCAATTCATTTTTATATATATAGATTACAACTTCTTCACCATAACATAGATTATGAAAAAGGACGGAATAACAACCTATATTCACAATCAACAACCTATATTCACAATCAAAACTTTTCATTCATTCACTTTTTCAACATTCGCAATAGTAGCGAAAAGGAATTCACCATTTGTATTTTTAAATATAAAACGGAAAAAATCTGTATGGCATTAAGTTCCCTACAGGAACATTTCAGTTAGAATACCAGTGATCTCAACTGACTACAATTTATATGGTAGCTAAACTTCTTTAGCTAATATATGATTAAATTGAAGATTTAGAAAATGTTTTGTTCTATATAAATAAACACTATGTCCGATAGAATAAAGAAAAGAAAAAATTTTGAAAATCGGTTAAGCCGTTATTGAGTATTAGGTAAAAAAAATTTAAATTGAGATTAGAAAAAAAAGGATTTACATATGTGGCAAATGAGACATGAAACAGATTGGAAACATTAAAGAAAAAATATTTAAAATCGGTTGAGCCGATCCGGAGATCTTACGGTATATACGAACGCCAATTCATTTTTATATATATAGACTAGTAAGGCCCGCTTGCTTCGCTGCGTATCAGAACTTATAACAGACTGAGTCCGATTTTAATCATTATAGCCTATACACACTTTTTCGAAGTTCGACTTTCTTTCTATTACTTATTTGTATAGTTCACAACAACAATTAAAAAATACATTTGGGCCAGTTTTCGAAATTTGAAATACATACATACATATCTCTACATCTCTACATATAATAAAATTGTAACAGGTCGATGTCTGTACATGGCTTCTACCCACCCTTCTCTTTTTCCGTCCGAAATTTTTGAAGTTATATAATTGAAACCATTTGAGATATTTAAATTGAGCGCATCGCATATAACAGTACCCATTGGCACCATTCGTTTGATACCCATATTGTACTAACACATTTTTTTGCAAATATTCGCCGATAACTTCAAGATATCTCCGAAACCATTTGGGATATTTCAATTGATCACATCGCATATTACAGTACTCATTGACACCTTTCGTTTGACATCCATATTGTACTAAGACATTTTTGGTCACCCCTGGTCCACATATTGGGCGATAACTCCAAAACCGGTTGAGATATCGCAAAAACTAATATCTTAAACTTTAGGTTGAGCATCTGACAATCCAACGAAGAAGTTTCATTCATTTCCATTCAGTACTTTCAGAGTGATACGGCCACAAACATACGGACAGACAGACAGACAGACACACAAAAATTAAAAAAATGGTTGATTTGGATTCTACCCGTTTAATAATGCTTCCCCCAGTCAATTTTTTGTTGATATCTGCCATGTACAGACATCGACCTGTTACAATTTTATTATATGTAGAGATTACAACTTCTTCACCATAACATAGATTATGAAAAAGGACGGAATAACAACCTATATTCACAATCAAAACTTTTCATTCATTCACTTTTTCAACATTAGCAATAGCAGCGAAAAGGAATTCACCATTTGTATTTTTAAATACATATAAAACGGAAAAAATCTGTAGGGCATTAAGTTCCCTACAGGAACATTTCAGTTAGAATACCAGTGATCTCAACTGACTACAATGTATATGGTAGCTAAACTTCTTTAGCTAATATATGATTAAATTGAAGATTTAGAAAATGTTTTGTTCTATATAAATAAACACTATGTCCGATAGAATAAAGAAAAGAAAAAATTTTGAAAATCGGTTAAGCCGTTATTGAGTATTAGCTAAAAAAAATTTAAATTGAGATTAGAAAAAAAAGAATTTATGTGGTAAATGAGACATGAAACAGATTGGAAACATTAAAGAAAAAATATTTAAAATCGGTTGAGCCGATCCGGAGATCTTACGGTATATACGAACGCCAATTCATTTTTATATATATAGATTACAAATTCTTCACCATGATATAGATTACAGGCCATTCACCACAATATTTAAGACATCTACCAAATAAGGTGAATTAAGCAAGATTCTTAACCGTGGTTAGTGCCGAAGCTAAAAATACCTTTAAATGAATGTATTTGTATTTTTAAATATAAAACGGAAAAAATCTGTATGGCATTAAGTCCCTACAGGAACATTTCAGTTAGAATACCAGTGATCTCAACTGACTACAATTTATATGGTAGCTAAACTTCTTTAGCTAATATATGATTAAATTGAAGATTTAGAAAATGTTTTGTTCTATATAAATAAACGCTATGTCCGATAGAATAAAGAAAAGAAAAAATTTTGAAAATCGGTTAAGCCGTTATTGAGTATTAGCTAAAAAAAATGTAAATTGAGATTAGAAAAAAAATAATTTATGTGGTAAATGAGACATGAAACAGATTGGAAACATTAAAGAAAAAATATTTAAAATCGGTTGAGCCGATCCGGAGATCTTACGGTATATACGAACGCCAATTCATTTTTATATATGTAGATTACAACTTCTTCACCATGATATAGATTACAGCCCATCACCACAATGTTTGAGCCATCCACCGCAAATAAGGTAAACGGCGCAAAGTTCACCACAATATTTAAGACATCTACCAAATAAGGTGAATTAAGCAAGATTCTTAACCGTGGTTAGTGCCGAAGCTAAAAATACCTTTTAATGAATGTATTTGTATTTTTAAATATAAAACGGAAAAAATCTGTATGGCATTAAGTTCCCTACAGGAACATTTCAGTTAGAATACCAGTGATCTCAACTGACTACAATTTATATGGTAGCTAAACTTCTTTAGCTAATATATGTATGATTAAATTGAAGATTTAGAAAATGTTTTGTTCTATATAAATAAACACTATTTATGACCGATTGAGTATTAGCTAAAAAAATTTTAAATTGAGATTAGAAAAAAAGAATTTATGTGGTATACCCGAACGCCAATTCTTTTTTCTATATATAGATTACAACTTCTTCACCATGATATAGATTACAGGCCATTCACCACAATGTTTGAGCCATCCACCGCAAATAAGGTAAACGGCGCAAAGTTCATGCCATTCACCACAATATTTAAGACATCTACCAAATAAGGTGAATTAAGCAAGATTTTTAACAGTGGTTAGTGCCGAAGCTAAAAATACCTTTTAATGAATGCATTTGTATTTATAAATATAAAACGGAACAAATCTGTATGGCATTAAGTTCCCTACAGGAACATTTCAGTTAGAATACCAGTGATCTCAACTGACTACAATTTATATGGTAGCTAAACTTCTTTAGCTTGTTTAAGTGACTTGCGACACTTAAAGTACCATTTAGGACTCGCACGCGTGAGAAGAATCAATTCCGATTCACTTGACTCACAGTCCCCAGAATTCACCATATTTCTGACTCTCATGGGCAGAATGCATCCCTGTAACTTTCCCTTTTGGCATGATTTATTCTTCGTTGGAAATGTCACCCACTTTGGAATTGACTTCCAGTGTTGTAGTCTATAAAAGGGCTGAACGCCCTTTAGAACTCTCTTCTTTCAACATTCCACCACCAACGTGACGGAGCATCTCCCTATTACCAGGGACTCTACATATTCAGCCTCTAAGCGGGATTCTACAATCAACTAGACCAACCACATAAGTATCTCGTTGTGAATTAATTAGATTAATTAATTCTCTCAATCTCAGTAAAGTAATAACTAATAAGTTGTAATTAAATCTACATTGAATTTAATTTAATCATGGAATATTTTGTTAGACTAAGACCAGTGAATTAATAAACATTTATATATATATTGAATTGGGATAAAACTTCAATCGGATCTCTCTTTGAATTTAACATGGTCCTTGCGAGCCAAATTTGCATCAGCGACTTGGTAACGCACTAATTCCCCCTAATTTCACAATAAGAAAACATCACTGGTCTTAGAGTGACAATCTCCCATTACACCCACTCACATAAAAACGCCCAATTATTCGCAAAGCGCAAAAACCAAATTTTGTACGGCGGCAGGTAGCAGAGAAACAAAATTATCAAAGGAAAAAAAAGCGAACAAAAATAAGTTAAACGAAATTATCAATGTTAATGCAAAAATAAAAGATACGCGCGGATAGTTCCACAAATGTAAAAACGTTAAAGTTTAGTAAAAGCTGTCCATCGTGTGACATACATATGTATGCATTTGCAAAGCACCACTTTTATTTAACCATCCCAGGAACGCATCTTTACCGGACATCGCCACAATCCAGTTTTTGGCTCAACGAGGGAACACAATAAACCAGGTATCCTCATTTTTGATCGCACCCACAAGCAATCTCAGGTGAGTCTCAAAATCTTATAATTAGTGCATTGACGTAAATACCGGCACTTGAAAGGGCATCAAATATCTACAAACATATGTATAGAAGTTAGCCGCCGCTACTTGGCATGATTTGGTGTATATATGTAGATCAATTTGAGGTTAGATTTGCCATATGCGCTAAATACCCTCCTACTAGCATAAATTTGTACATAAACTCGGCCCCCTCGTTTTATTTATTTGCATATAAAATTTTATATACATACATATGTACATAAATTGGAATCATCTCGTATTTTCATGCATATATTCAGGTAGCGGATGTTAACTTTACGCCAGCATTATATCTCCCTATTATCCCAAATAAACAAACATATGTATGTATAAAAATCAGTATCCCCAATATTCCGCAAAGAATATTCGAATATTGTCAATTTCCCTACATAGTCCCTTTTGACCATCAGCAAAAATATTTTTACAAGGGATTATATTAAAAAATATATCCACAGGTACATACAAACATACATATGTATATATTTACATTGCAGCAATTGCTGCTTAAATTTTGGCGATCTCGCCAGCATTAAGTACTGACATACATACAAACATATGTACCCATGTTATTTTCTATCGCCCATTCTCCACCTTTGCCTGAACCTTCTTTGCTTGCGTCGGCGTAATAATATTACAAATGGACATTAGCGGGTGTATGAATTTTCATGTATACATTTTTGTGGGATGTAAATAAAACAATTTTCTAAGTACGTCTTCGCAATTAAATCAACTAATGGGTAGCATCATCCCCATAAGTACTCTAATGATTTGAGCAGTTTTGAATGGCGCTGACGATATTTAAAAGCAGTTTCATCAATATCGACCAATTTATTAAATGGCAAAAGAAAACAAGTGATATTTTTAAAATCAAATTCACTCAATACAGATCATAACCACTAAAAACCACGATATTTAGAAAAATTTTCCACAAAATTGCAGAATTTTCGATTTCCTCAACTTTATACATATATTTTCAAATATGACTACAGACGCTACTCTAATTGCCAAATTCAACTTTCATTCTAAAAATCTTCTGGACTTATGTTCACATTTTGAGAAAAGAGATATAAAAAATCAAAGCGGAACTCTATTAGCCGTTATAATGGAAGATCTTTATGCCCGATGGCAAAGTCTTGAGAGTTCGTACATCAATGTTTGTGTTGCTGCTGACACCATTATTTCGAAAAAATTGCAAGAGGAAGCAGATAGAAAATTTCGGATTTGCATCCTTCGCTTCGAAAGCAGTAGATCTCATATTCTCGGTCGGCTGAAACTTTTGCAATGTAGGAAAAACTTCCCTGTCACCTCAAGCAGACCAAATTTAGATGTTAAACATTCCGCTAACACACATGCAATACATAGTACCACACTAACCAAACCTCCCCATGCTCCCCGATGTCTGCACATTGAAAGTAATCACCACACTATTTTACACACACTATCAACCAACATGCCCGAATCAAAGGCACCATGTAGAAGTGGCTCTACAACATCAACACAGGATGCAACCGCTCTATTGCATACTCACAAACCTCAACAGTCCAGATATCCGGTTGTTAGCTTAGCTAATCGGGATTTAAATTGAGATTAGAAAAAAAAGAATTTATGTGGCAAATGAGACATGAAACAGATTGGAAACATTAAAGAAAAAATATTTAAAATCGGTTGAGCCGATCCGGAGATCTTACGGTAATACGAACGCCAATTAATTTTTATATATATAGATTACAAATTCTTCACCATGATATAGATCACAGGCCATTCACCACAATATTTAAGACATCTACCAAATAAGGTGAATTAAGCAAGATTCTTAACCGTGGTTAGTGCCGAAGCTAAAAATACCTTTTAATGAATGTATTTGTATTTTTAAATATAAAACGGAAAAAATCTCTATGGCATTAAGTTCCCTACAGGAACATTTCAGTTAGAATACCAGTGATCTCAACTGACTATAATTTATATGGCAGCTAAACTTCTTTAGCTTATATATGATTAAATTGAAGATTTAGAAAATGGTTTGTTCTATATAAATAAACACTATGTCCGATAGAATAAAGAAAAGAAAAAATTTTGAAAATCGGTTAAGCCGTTATTGAGTATTAGCTAAAAAAAATTTAAATTGAGATTAGAAAAAAAAGAATTTATGTGGTAAATGAGACATGAAACAGATTGGAAACATTAAAGAAAAAATATTTAAAATCGGTTGAGCCGATCCGGAGATCTTACGGTATATACGAACGCCAATTCATTTTTATATATATAGATTACAAATTCTTCACCATGATATAGATTACAGGCCATTCACCAGAATGTTTAAGACATCTACCAAAAAAGGTGAATTAAGCAAGATTCTTAACCGTGGTTAGTGCCGAAGCTAAAAATACCTTTTAATGAATGTATTTGTATTTTTAAATATAAAACGGAAAAAATCTGTATGGCATTAAGTTCCCTACAGGAACATTTCAGTTAGAATACCAGTGATCTCAACTGACTACAATTTATATGGTAGCTAAACTTCTTTAGCTAATATATGATTAAATTGAAGATTTAGAAAATGTTTTGTTCTATATAAATAAACACTATGTCCGATAGAATAAAGAAAAGAAAAAATTTTGAAAATCGGTTAAGCCGTTATTGAGTATTAGCTAAAAAAAATTTAAACTGAGATTAGAAAAAAAAGAATTTATGTGGTAAATGAGACATGAAACAGGTTGGAAACATTAAAGAAAAAATATTTAAAATCGGTTGAGCCGATCCGGAGATCTTACGGTGTACACGAACGCCAATTCATTTTTCTATATATAGATTACAACTTCTTCACCATGATATAGATTACAGGCCATTCACCACAATGTTTGAGCCATCCACCGGAAATAAGGTAAACGGCGCAAAGTTCAGGCCATTCACCACAATATTTAAGACATCTACCAAATAAGGTGAATTAAGCAAGATTCTTAACCGTGGTTAGTGCCGAAGCTAAAAATACCTTTTAATGAATGTATTTGTATTTATAAATATAAAACGGAAAAAATCTGTATGGCATTAAGTTCCCTACAGGAACATTTCAGTTAGAATACCAGTGATCTCAACTGACTACAATTTATATGGTAGCTAAACTTCTTTAGCTAATATATGATTAAATTGAAGATTTAGAAAATGTTTTGTTCTGTATAAATAAACACTATGACCGATAGAATAAAGAAAAGAAAAAATTTTGAAAATCGGTTAAGCCGTTATTGAGTATTAGCTAAAAAAATTTTAAATTGAGATTAGAAAAAAAAGAATTTATGTGGTAAATGAGACATGAAACAGATTGGAAACATTAAAGAAAAAATATTTAAAATCGGTTGAGCCGATCCGGAGATCTTACGGTATATACGAACGCCAATTCATTTTTATATATATAGATTACAACTTCTTCACCATAACATAGATTATGAAAAAGGACGGAATAACAACCTATATTCACAATCAACAACCTATATTCACAATCAAAACTTTTCATTCATTCACTTTTTCAACATTCGCAATAGTAGCGAAAAGGAATTCACCATTTGTATTTTTAAATATAAAACGGAAAAAATCTGTATGGCATTAAGTTCCCTACAGGAACATTTCAGTTAGAATACCAGTGATCTCAACTGACTACAATTTATATGGTAACTAAACTTCTTTAGCTAATATATGATTAAATTGAAGATTTAGAAAATGTTTTGTTCTATATAAATAAACACTATGTCCGATAGAATAAAGAAAAGAAAAAATTTTGAAAATCGGTTAAGCCGTTATTGAGTATTAGCTAAAAAAATTTTAAATTGAGATTAGAAAAAAAAAGAATTTATGTGGTAAATGAGACATGAAACAGATTGGAAACATTAAAGAAAAAATATTTAAAATCGGTTGAGCCGATCCGGAGATCTTACGGTATATACGAACGCCAATTCATTTTTATATATGTATATAGATTACAAATTCTTCACCATGATATAGATAACAGGCCATTCACCACAATATTTAAGACATCTACCAAATAACGTGAATTAAGCAAGATTCTTACCGTGGTTAGTGCCGAAGCTAAAAATACCTTTTAATGAATGTATTTGTATTTTTAAATATAAAACGGAAAAAATCTGTATGGCATTAAGTTCCCTACAGGAACATTTCAGTTAGAATACCAGTGATCTCAACTGACTACAATTTATATGGTAGCTAAACTTCTTTAGCTAATATATGATTAAATTGAAGATTTAGAAAATGTTTTGTTCTATATAAATAAAGACTATGTCCGATAGAATAAAGAAAAGAAAAAATTTTGAAAATCGGTTAAGCCGTTATTGAGTATTAGCTAAAAAAAAATTTAAATTGAGATTAGAAAAAAAAGAATTTATGTGGTAAATGAGACATGAAACAGAGTGGAAACATTAAAGAAAAAATATTTAAAATCGGTTGAGCCGATCCGGAGATCTTACGGTATATACGAACGCCAATTCATTTTTATATATATAGATTACAACTTCTGCACCATGATATAGATTACAGGCCATTCACCACAATATTTAAGACATCTACCAAATAAGGTGAATTAAGCAAGATTCTTAACCGTGGTTAGTGCCGAAGCTAAAAATACCTTTTAATGAATGTATTTGTATTTTTAAATATAAAACGGAAAAAATCTGTATGGCATTAAGTTCCCTACAGGAACATTTCAGTTAGAATACCAGTGATCTCAACTGACTACAATTTATATGGTAGCTAAACTTCTTTGTCTAATATATGATTAAATTGAAGATTTAGAAAATGTTTTGTTCTATATAAATAAACACTATGACCGATAGAATAAAGAAAAGAAAAAATTTTGAAAATCGGTTAAGCCGTTATTGAGTATTAGCTAAAAAAATTTAAATTGAGATTAGAAAAAAAAGAATTTATGTGGTAAATGAGACATGAAACAGATTGGAAACATTAAAGAAAAAATATTTAAAATCGGTTGAGCCGATCCGGAGATCTTACGGTATATACGAACGCCAATTCATTTTTATATATATAGATTACAAATTCTTCACCATGATATAGATTACAGGCCATTCACCAGAATGTTTAAGACATCTACCAAAAAAGGTGAATTAAGCAAGATTCTTAACCGTGGTTAGTGCCGAAGCTAAAAATACCTTTTAATGAATGTATTTGTATTTTTAAATATAAAACGGAAAAAATCTGTATGGCATTAAGTTCCCTACAGGAACATTTCAGTTAGAATACCAGTGATCTCAACTGACTACAATTTATATGGTAGCTAAACTTCTTTAGCTAATATATGATTAAATTGAAGATTTAGAAAATGTTTTGTTCTATATAAATAAACACTATGTCCGATAGAATAAAGAAAAGAAAAAATTTTGAAAATCGGTTAAGCCGTTATTGAGTATTAGCTAAAAAAAATTTAAATTGAGATTAGAAAAAAAAGAATTTATGTGGTAAATGAGACATGAAACAGGTTGGAAACATTAAAGAAAAAATATTTAAAATCGGTTGAGCCGATCCGGAGATCTTACGGTATACACGAACGCCAATTCATTTTTCTATATATAGATTACAACTTCTTCACCATGATATAGATTACAGGCCATTCACCACAATGTTTGAGCCATCCACCGGAAATAAGGTAAACGGCGCAAAGTTCAGGCCATTCACCACAATATTTAAGACATCTACCAAATAAGGTGAATTAAGCAAGATTCTTAACCGTGGTTAGTGCCGAAGCTAAAAATACCTTTTAATGAATGTATTTGTATTTATAAATATAAAACGGAAAAAATCTGTATGGCATTAAGTTCCCTACAGGAACATTTCAGTTTGAATACCAGTGATCTCAACTGACTACAATTTATATGGTAGCTAAACTTCTTTAGCTAATATATGATTAAATTGAAGATTTAGAAAATGTTTTGTTCTATATAAATAAACACTATGACCGATAGAATAAAGAAAAGAAAAAATTTTGAAAATCGGTTAAGCCGTTATTGAGTATTAGCTAAAAAAATTTTAAATTGAGGTTAGAAAAAAAAGAATTTATGTGGTAAATGAGACATGAAACAGATTGGAAACATTAAAGAAAAAATATTTAAAATCGGTTGAGCCGATCCGGAGATCTTACGGTATATACGAACGCCAATTCATTTTTATATATATAGATTACAACTTCTTCACCATAACATAGATTATGAAAAAGGACGGAATAACCACCTATTTTCACAATCAACAACCTATATTCACAATCAAAACTTTTCATTCATTCACTTTTTCAACATTCGCAATAGTAGCGAAACGGAATTCACCATTTGTATTTTTAAATATAAAACGGAAAAAATCTGTATGGCATTAAGTTCCCTACAGGAACATTTCAGTTAGAATACCAGTGATCTCAACTGACTACAATTTATATGGTAGCTAAACTTCTTTAGCTAATATATGATTAAATTGAAGATTTAGAAAATGTTTTGTTCTATATAAATAAACACTATGTCCGATAGAATAAAGAAAAGAAAAAATTTTGAAAATCGGTTAAGCCGTTATTGAGTATTAGCTAAAAAAAAATTTAAATTGAGATTAGAAAAAAAAGAATTTATGTGGTAAATGAGACATGAAACAGAGTGGAAACATTAAAGAAAAAATATTTAAAATCGGTTGAGCCGATCCGGAGATCTTACGGTATATACGAACGCCAATTCATTTTTATATATATAGATTACAACTTCTGCACCATGATATAGATTACAGGCCATTCACCACAATATTTAAGACATCTACCAAATAAGGTGAATTAAGCAAGATTCTTAACCGTGGTTAGTGCCGAAGCTAAAAATACCTTTTAATGAATGTATTTGTATTTTTAAATATAAAACGGAAAAAATCTGTATGGCATTAAGTTCCCTACAGGAACATTTCAGTTAGAATACCAGTGATCTCAACTGACTACAATGTATATGGTAGCTAAACTTCTTTAGCTAATATATGATTAAATTGAAGATTTAGAAAATGTTTTGTTCTATATAAATAAACACTATATCCGATAGAACAAAGAAAAGAAAAAATTTTGAAAATCGGTTAAGCCGTTATTGAGTATTAGCTAAAAAAAATTTAAATTGAGATTAGAAAAAAAAGAATTTATGTGGCAAATGAGACATGAAACAGATTGGAAACATTAAAGAAAAAATATTTAAAATCGGTTGAGCCGATCCGGAGATCTTACGGTATATACGAACGCCAATTAATTTTTATATATATAGATTACAAATTCTTCACCATGATATAGATTACAGGCCATTCACCACAATATTTAAGACATCTACCAAATAAGGTGAATTAAGCAAGATTCTTAACCGTGGTTAGTGCCGAAGCTAAAAATACCTTTTAATGAATGTTTTTGTATTTTTAAATATAAAACGGAAAAAATCTCTATGGCATTAAGTTCCCTACAGGAACATTTCAGGTAGAATACCAGTGATCTCAACTGACTATAATTTATATGGCAGCTAAACTTCTTTAGCTTATATATGATTAAATTGAAGATTTAGAAAATGGTTTGTTCTATATAAATAAACACTATGTCCGATAGAATAAAGAAAAGAAAAAATTTTGAAAATCGGTTAAGCCGTTATTGAGTATTAGCTAAAAAAAATTTAAATTGAGATTAGAAAAAAAAGAATTTATGTGGTAAATGAGACATGAAACAGATTGGAAACATTAAAGAAAAAATATTTAAAATCGGTTGAGCCGATCCGGAGATCTTACGGTATATACGAACGCCAATTCATTTTTATATATATAGATTACAAATTCTTCACCATGATATAGATTACAGGCCATTCACCAGAATGTTTAAGACATCTACCAAAAAAGGTGAATTAAGCAAGATTCTTAACCGTGGTTAGTGCCGAAGCTAAAAATACCTTTTAATGAATGTATTTGTATTTTTAAATATGAAACGGAAAAAATCTGTATGGCATTAAGTTCCCTACAGGAACATTTCAGTTAGAATACCAGTGATCTCAACTGACTACAATTTATATGGTAGCTAAACCTCTTGAGCTAATATATGATTAAATTGAAGATTTAGAAAATGTTTTGTTCTATATAAATAAACACTATGACCGATAGAATAAAGAAAAGAAAAAATTTTGAAAATCGGTTAAGCCGTTATTGAGTATTAGCTAAACAAATTTTAAATTGAGATTAGAAAAAAAAGAATTTATGTGGTAAATGAGACATGAAACAGATTGGAAACATTAAAGAAAAAATATCTAAAATCGGTTGAGCCGATTCATTTTTATACCCAGCGTACTAGTACTAGTACAAGGGTATATTAATTTTGTCCACATAACGGTACTATGTAACGGCACAAAATAATCGAGTTAGATATAGAGTTCCATATATGAAAGTTCTTAGGTTGAAAAGAGGAATTGATTAAGGCATGTCCGTCCGTCTGTCCGTCTGTCCGTCCGTGTACACGATAACTTGAGTAAAAATTGAGATATTTGCATGAAATTTTGCATACAGGTTACTTTCTGGCCAAGGTAGGTTGCTATTGAAAATGGGCGAAATCGGATGATAACCACGCCCCCTTTTTCGATATCGAAAATTTCGAAAAACGTATAAAATGGGTTAATTCAATATCAGAAGCAGATACAATGATAAAATTTGCAATATGTATTGATTTATATGTTCTAAGGCGGATTTTACCAAATTTTTTGAAAAGGGGCCTGGCACCGCCCCCATATATTTGAATAAATTTTAAAATTTTGACTCCTAATAACTTGAGAACAGTTTATGCTAGTATAACGAAATTTCGTAGAGGGCATACTATTGTTGTGTTAAATTCAGATATAGAAAATAAACGAAATCGCTTGGCGACCACGCCTACTTTTTTATAAAAGTTATATTGAAAGGAGGTGGAAATATTGAAAGGTCCATATCTAATTAACTGATACCGCTATAATAATATAATTTGGTACATACATCAATTTTCATATTCTTTACATTATTTTTGCAAAATTTTGGAAAGTGGGCGTGGCACCGCCCACTTATGAGTCAAGCAATTTTCAAATTCGACTGCTAATAACTTCAGAACGGTGTGAGATAGGTTTACGAAACTAGGTTCCAGGCGTGTTATGTTTATGTAGAGTACTACCACAGAAAATAAGAAAAATCGGTGAGCGACGACGCCCCTTTTTGGACTAAAGTTCTCTAAACGAGAGTTAGGAAACCGGAATATGCAATATCTGTTTAACTGATAAAGATATAATGCTAAAATTTAGTACACTCATTCACCTGATGATGTTATTAGTGATGTTTAAAGGTTTTTTGGTAATATTTTGGAAAATGGGCGTGGCACCGCCCACAAGTGAATAAACAAAATATCAACATTTCACTATTAACAAGCCACTGTGAAAGTATCATAAAGATCTGCAATGAAAACTGATCTTCAATAGGGACAAACAACATAATAAAATCCGTGGGCGTGCCACCACCCACTTTTTTAAAATTAGGTAAATATTGATTAATGGACACATATATCCGTACATCGAAAAATTTCACAAAATACGTTAAAAGTTATGGGCATGGCACGCCTTCTTTTCCAAAGTTATATATAGGACATGGTATAACCCTTGAAAAGATCGATTCAGTACTTTTGGCTCATGTAAGCGGTTAAAGCTTTATAAGCAAGGAGCGTGGCCGCGCCCACCAAATTCGCTATTGCTTAGGCTCGGCATAGATTGGTTTTTAAAATGGGCGAAATCGGATGAAAACCACGCCCCCTTTTTCTGAAAACTAACGCTGGGTATTTAATGTTCGGTTCACCCGAACTTATACTTCCTTACTTGTTATATATATAGATTACAACTTCTTCACCATAACATAGATTATGAAAAAGGACGGAATAACAACCTATATTCACAATCAAAACTTTTCATTCATTCACTTTTTCAACATTCGCAATAGTATCGAAAAGGAATTCACCATTTGTATTTTTAAATATAAAACGGAAAAAATCTGTATGGCATTAAGTTCCCTACAGGAACATTTCAGTTAGAATACCAGTGATCTCAACTGACTACAATTTATATGGTAGCTAAACTTCTTTAGCTAATATATGATTAAATTGAAGATTTAGAAAATGTTTTGTTCTATATAAATAAACACTATGTCCGATAGAATAAAGAAAAGAAAAAATTTTGAAAATCGGTTAAGCCGTTATTGAGTATTAGCTAAAAAAAATTTAAATTGAGATTAGAAAAAAAGAATTTATGTGGTAAATGAGACATGAAACAGATTGGAAACATTAAAGAAAAAATATTTAAAATCGGTTGAGCCGATCCGGAGATCTTACGGTATATACGAACGCCAATTCATTTTTATATATATAGATTACAAATTCTTCACCATGATATAGATTACAGGCCATTCACCACAATCTTTAAGACATCTACCAAATAAGGTGAATTAAGCAAGATTCTTAACCGTGGTTAGTGCCGAAGCTAAAAATACCTTTTAATGAATGTATTTGTATTTTAAAATATAAAACGGAAAAAATCTGTATGGCATTAAGTTCCCTACAGGAACATTTCAGTTAGAATACCAGTGATCTCAACTGACTACAATTTATATGGTAGCTAAACTTCTTTAGCTAATATATGATTAAATTGAAGATTTAGAAAATGTTTTGTTCTATATAAATAAACACTATGTCCGATAGAATAAAGAAAAGAAAAAAATTTTGAAAATCGGTTAAGCCGTTATTGAGTATTAGCTAAAAAAATTTTAAATTGAGATTAGAAAAAAAAGAATTTATGTGGTAAATGAGACATGAAACAGATTGGAAACACTAAAGAAAAAATATTTAAAATCGGTTGAGCCGATCCGGAGATCTTACGGTATATACGAACGCCAATTCATTTTTATATATGTATATAGATTACAAATTCTTCACCATGATATAGATAACAGGCCATTCACCACAATATTTAAGACATCTACCAAATAACGTGAATTAAGCAAGATTCTTAACCGTGGTTAGTGCCGAAGCTAAAAATACCTTTTAATGAATGTATTTGTATTTTTAAATATAAAACGGAAAAAATCTGTATGGCATTAAGTTCCGTACTGGAACATTTCAGTTAGAATACCAGTGATCTCAACTGACTACAATTTATATGGTAGCTAAACTTCTTTAGCTAATATATGATTAAATTGAAGATTTAGAAAATGTTTTCTTCTATATAAATAAACACTATGTCCGATAGAATAAAGAAAAGAAAAAATTTTGAAAATCGGTTAAGCCGTTATTGAGTATTAGCTAAAAAAAAATTTAAATTGAGATTAGAAAAAAAAGAATTTATGTGGTAAATGAGACATGAAACAGAGTGGAAACATTAAAGAAAAAATATTTAAAATCGGTTGAGCCGATCCGGAGATCTTACGGTATATACGAACGCTAATTCATTTTTATATATATAGATTACAACTTCTGCACCATGATATAGATTACAGGCCTTTCACCACAATATTTAAGACATCTACCAAATAAGGTGAATTAAACAAGATTTTTAACCGTGGTTAGTGCCGAAGCTAAAAATACTTTTTAATGAATGTATTTGTATTTTTAAATATAAAACGGAAAAAATCTGTATGGCATTAAGTTCCCTACAGGAACATTTCAGTTAGAATACCAGTGATCTCAACTGACTACAATGTATATGGTAGCTAAACTTCTTTAGCTAATATATGATTAAATTGAAGATTTAGAAAATGTTTTGTTCTATATAAATAAACACTATGTCCGATAGAATAAAGAAAAGAAAAAATTTTGAAAATCGGTTAAGCCGTTATTGAGTATTAGCTAAAAAAAATTTAAATTGAGATTAGAAAAAAAAGAATTTATGTGGCAAATGAGACATGAAACAGATTGGAAACATTAAAGAAAAAATATTTAAAATCGGTTGAGCCGATCCGAAGATCTTACGGTATATACGAACGCCAATTAATTTTTATATATATAGATTACAAATTCTTCACCATGATATAGATTACAGGCCATTCACCACAATATTTAAGACATCTACCAAATAAGGTGAATTAAGCAAGATTCTTAACCGTGGTTAGTGCCGAAGCTAAAAATACCTTTTAATGAATGTATTTGTATTTTTAAATATAAAACGGAAAAAATCTCTATGGCATTAAGTTCCCTACAGGAACATTTCAGTTAGAATACCAGTGATCTCAACTGACTATAATTTATATGGCAGCTAAACTTCTTTAGCTTATATATGATTAAATTGAAGATTTAGAAAATGGTTTGTTCTATATAAATAAACACTATGTCCGATAGAATAAAGAAAAGAAAAAATTTTGAAAATCGGTTAAGCCGTTATTGAGTATTAGCTAAAAACAATTTAAATTGAGATTAGAAAAAAAAGAATTTATGTGGTAAATGAGACATGAAACAGATTGGAAACATTAAAGAAAAAATATTTAAAATCGGTTGAGCCGATCCGGAGATCTTACGGTATATACGAACGCCAATTCATTTTTATATATATAGATTACAAATTCTTCACCATGATATAGATTACAGGCCATTCACCAGAGTGTTTAAGACATCTACCAAAAAAGGTGAATTAAGCAAGATTCTTAACCGTGGTTAGTGCCGAAGCTAAAAATACCTTTTAATGAATGTATTTGTATTTTTAAATATAAAACGGAAAAAATCTGTATGGCATTAAGTTCCCTACAGGAACATTTCAGTTAGAATACCAGTGATCTCAACTGACTACAATTTATATGGTAGCTAAACTTCTTTAGCTAATATATGATTAAATTGAAGATTTAGAAAATGTTTTGTTCTATATAAATAAACACTATGACCGATAGAATAAAGAAAAGAAAAAATTTTGAAAATCGGTTAAGCCGTTATTGAGTATTAGCTAAACAAATTTTAAATTGAGATTAGAAAAATAAGAATTTATGTGGTAAATGAGACATGAAACAGATTGGAAACATTAAAGAAAAAATATTTAAAATCGGTTGAGCCGATCCGGAGATCTTACGGTATATACGAACGCCAATTCATTTTTATATATATAGATTACAACTTCTTCACCATAACATAGATTATGAAAAAGGACGGAATTACAACCTATATTCACAATCAACAACCTATATTCACAATCAAAACTTTTCATTCATTCACTTTTTCAACATTCGCAATAGTAGCGAAAAGGAATTCACCATTTGTATTTTTAAATATAAAACGGAAAAAATCTGTATGGCATTAAGTTCCCTACAGGAACATTTCAGTTAGAATACCAGTGATCTCAACTGACTACAATTTATATGGTAGCTAATCTTCTTTAGCTAATATATGATTAAATTGAAGATTTAGAAAATGTTTTGTTCTATATAAATAAACACTATGTCCGATAGAATAAAGAAAAGAAAAAATTTTGAAAATCGGTTAAGCCGTTATTGAGTATTAGCTAAAAAAATTTTAAATTGAGATTAGAAAAAAAAGAATTTATGTGGTAAATGAGACATGAAACAGATTGGAAACATTAAAGAAAAAATATTTAAAATCGGTTGAGCCGATCCGGAGATCTTACGGTATATACGAACGCCAATTCATTTTTATATATGTATATAGATTACAAATTCTTCACCATGATATAGATAACAGGCCATTCACCACAATATTTAAGACATCTACCAAATAACGTGAATTAAGCAAGATTCTTAACCGTGGTTAGTGCCGAAGCTAAAAATACCTTTTAATGAATGTATTTGTATTTTTAAATATAAAACGGAAAAAATCTGTATGGCATTAAGTTCCCTACAGGAACATTTCAGTTAGAATACCAGTGATCTCAACTGACTACAATTTATATGGTAGCTAAACTTCTTTAGCTAATATATGATTAAATTGAAGATTTAGAAAATGTTTTGTTCTATGTAAATAAACACTATGTCCGATAGAATAAAGAAAAGAAAAAATTTTGAAAATCGGCTAAGCCGTTATTGAGTATTAGCTAAAAAAAATTTAAATTGAGATTAGAAAAAAAAGAATTTATGTGGTAAATGAGACATGAAACAGAGTGGAAACATTAAAGAAAAAATATTTAAAATCGGTTGAGCCGATCCGGAGATCTTACGGTATATACGAACGCCAATTCATTTTTATATATATAGATTACAACTTCTGCACCATGATATAGATTACAGGCCATTCACCACAATATTTAAGACATCTACCAAATAAGGTGAATTAAGCAAGATTCTTAACCGTGGTTAGTGCCGAAGCTAAAAATACTTTTTAATGAATGTATTTGTATTTTTAAATATAAAACGGAAAAAATCTGTATGGCATTAAGTTCCCTACAGGAACATTTCAGTTAGAATACCAGTGATCTCAACTGACTACAATGTATATGGTAGCTAAACTTCTTTAGCTAATATATGATTAAATTGAAGATTTAGAAAATGTTTTGTTCTATATAAATAAACACTATGTCCGATAGAATAAAGAAAAGAAAAAATTTTGAAAATCGGTTAAGCCGTTATTGAGTATTAGCTAAAAAAAATTTAAATTGAGATTAGAAAAAAAAGCATTTATGTGGCAAATGAGACATGAAACAGATTGGAAACATTAAAGAAAAAATATTTAAAATCGGTTGAGCCGATCCGAAGATCTTACGGTATATACGAACGCCAATTAATTTTTATATATATAGATTACAAATTCTTCACCATGATATAGATTACAGGCCATTCACCACAATATTTAAGACATCTACCAAATAAGGTGAATTAAGCAAGATTCTTAACCGTGGTTAGTGCCGAAGCTAAAAATACCTTTTAATGAATGTATTTGTATTTTTAAATATAAAACGGAAAAAATCTCTATGGCATTAAGTTCCCTACAGGAACATTTCAGTTAGAATACCAGTGATCTCAACTGACTATAATTTATATGGCAGCTAAACTTCTTTAGCTTATATATGATTAAATTGAAGATTTAGAAAATGGTTTGTTCTATATAAATAAACACTATGTCCGATAGAATAAAGAAAAGAAAAAATTTTGAAAATCGGTTAAGCCGTTATTGAGTATTAGCTAAAAACAATTTAAATTGAGATTAGAAAAAAAGAATTTATGTGGTAAATGAGACATGAAACAGATTGGAAACATTAAAGAAAAAATATTTAAAATCGGTTGAGCCGATCCGGAGATCTTACGGTATATACGAACGCCAATTCATTTTTATATATATAGATTACAAATTCTTCACCATGATATAGATTACAGGCCATTCACCAGAATGTTTAAGACATCTACCAAAAAAGGTGAATTAAGCAAGATTCTTAACCGTGGTTAGTGCCGAAGCTAAAAATACCTTTTAATGAATGTATTTGTATTTTTAAATATAAAACGGAAAAAATCTGTATGGCATTAAGTTCCCTACAGGAACATTTCAGTTAGAATACCAGTGATCTCAACTGACTACAATTTATATGGTAGCTAAACTTCTTTAGCTAATATATGATTAAATTGAAGATTTAGAAAATGTTTTGTTCTATATAAATAAACACTATGACCGATAGAATAAAGAAAAGAAAAAATTTTGAAAATCGGTTAAGCCGTTATTGAGTATTAGCTAAACAAATTTTAAATTGAGATTAGAAAAATAAGAATTTATGTGGTAAATGAGACATGAAACAGATTGGAAACATTAAAGAAAAAATATTTAAAATCGGTTGAGCCGATCCGGAGATCTTACGGTATATACGAACGCCAATTCATTTTTATATATATAGATTACAACTTCTTCACCATAACATAGATTATGAAAAAGGACGGAATTACAACCTATATTCACAATCAACAACCTATATTCACAATCAAAACTTTTCATTCATTCACTTTTTCAACATTCGCAATAGTAGCGAAAAGGAATTCACCATTTGTATTTTTAAATATAAAACGGAAAAAATCTGTATGGCATTAAGTTCCCTACAGGAACATTTCAGTTAGAATACCAGTGACCTCAACTGACTACAATTTATATGGTAGCTAAACTTCTTTAGCTAATATATGATTAAATTGAAGATTTAGAAAATGTTTTGTTCTATATAAATAAACACTATGTCCGATAGAATAAAGAAAAGAAAAAATTTTGAAAATCGGTTAAGCCGTTATTGAGTATTAGCTAAACAAATTTTAAATTGAGATTAGAAAAAAAAGAATTTATGTGGTAAATGAGACATGAAACAGATTGGAAACATTAAAGAAAAAATATTTAAAATCGGTTGAGCCGATCCGGAGATCTTACGGTATATACGAACGCCCCCTACTAGACAGCTGCGGGTTATTTGACTAGTCATACAACCTCTCTGCGTGACGATAGTTTGCGTTAGCTTTCTCAGTTATTTTCTTAAGGCCAATGTGAGAAATATAACCATGTGTTTGCTGTCCGTGTGTGGTTATGTGTGACGCAAACGTGTGTCAGATGTTATGGTTATCGCTAACGCAAAAGCAGGCAAAATGTAATAGCTATGTGTAACTCAAAGGCACATAATTTGTGCTAGTCATGAGTAACTGAAATACTTATCAGATGTAGATTTAGATATAGATTTATGTTTTAATGATTAATATAATACAAAATTACACAATTTTAACGTTTACAACAGTCATTAATATATATATAAATACTATAAATACATTTTTATATTCACAAAATATAACTTTTCTTCGTTTGCCACAAATTGAAGGTTGCTTTGCTCGTCCATCTGAAAATATGAAATTTTAGGTGAATAAATATACCAACTCCGACTTGACTTGTGAAATAACAATAAATAGCACTATTTACTTGCCTTATCTGTGATTATAAGCTGGAATTGCACTGCAAAACTCCTTTTAAAACGTTTTTTACATTTTTTAAAGACGCGCTTGCATTTTGTTCACTTTTAAAGAAGAAGAAACGCAAAGAAAAAGCAAAACTTGACAGAAAGAATTGCATGTATTGGTGAGTGTGGTTAGGCCCGTCTAGTAGGGCCAATTCATTTTTATATATGTATATAGATTACAAATTCTTCACCATGATATAGATAACAGGCCATTCACCACAATATTTAAGACATCTACCAAATAACGTGAATTAAGCAAGATTCTTAACCGTGGTTAGTGCCGAAGCTAAAAATACCTTTTAATGAATGTATTTGTATTTTTAAATATAAAACGGAAAAAATCTGTATGGCATTAAGTTCCCTACAGGAACATTTCAGTTAGAATACCAGTGATCTCAACTGACTACAATTTATATGGTAGCTAAACTTCTTTAGCTAATATATGATTAAATTGAAGATTTAGAAAATGTTTTGTTCTATATAAATAAACACTATGTCCGATAGAATAAAGAAAAGAAAAAATTTTGAAAATCGGTTAAGCCGTTATTGAGTATTAGCTAAAAAAAAATTTAAATTGAGATTAGAAAAAAAAAGAATTTATGTGGTAAATGAGACATGAAACAGAGTGGAAACATTAAAGAAAAAATATTTAAAATCGGTTGAGCCGATCCGGAGATCTTACGGTATATACGAACGCCAATTCATTTTTATATATGTATATAGATTACAAATTCTTCACCATGATATAGATAACAGGCCATTCACCACAATATTTAAGACATCTACCAAATAACGTGAATTAAGCAAGATTCTTAACCGTGGTTAGTGCCGAAGCTAAAAATACCTTTTAATGAATGTATTTGTATTTTTAAATATAAAACGGAAAAAATCTGTATGGCATTAAGTTCCCTACAGGAACATTTCAGTTAGAATACCAGTGATCTCAACTGACTACAATTTATATGGTAGCTAAACTTCTTTAGCTAATATATGATTAAATTGAAGATTTAGAAAATGTTTTGTTCTATATAAATAAACACTATGTCCGATAGAATAAAGAAAAGAAAAAATTTTGAAAATCGGTTAAGCCGTTATTGAGTTTTAGCTCAAAAAAATTTAAATTGAGATTAGAAAAAAAAGAATTTATGTGGTAAATGAGACATGAAACAGATTGGAAACATTAAAGAAAAAATATTTAAAATCGGTTGAGCCGATCCGGAGATCTTACGGTATATACGACCGCCAATTCATTTTTATATATATAGATTACAACTTCTTCACCATAACATAGATTATGAAAAAGGACGGAATTACAACCTATATTCACAATCAACAACCTATATTTACAATCAAAACTTTTCATTCATTCACTTTTTCAACATTCGCAATAGTAGCGAAAAGGAATTCACCATTTGTATTTTTAAATATAAAACGGAAAAAATCTGTATGGCATTAAGTTCCCTACAGGAACATTTCAGTTAGAATACCAGTGATCTCAACTGACTACAATGTATATGGTAGCTAAACTTCTTTAGCTAATATATGATTAAATTGAAGATTTAGAAAATGTTTTGTTCTATATAAATAAACACTATGTCCGATAGAATAAAGAAAAGAAAAAATTTTGAAAATCGGTTAAGCCGTTATTGAGTATTAGCTAAAAAAAAATTTAAATTGAGATTAGAAAAAAAAAGAATTTATGTGGTAAATGAGACATGAAACAGAGTGGAAACATTAAAGAAAAAATATTTAAAATCGGTTGAGCCGATCCGGAGATCTTACGGTATATACGAACGCCAATTCATTTTTATATATCTATATATTAATAGGCTAACATTTTTTCCATACAATCAATTGCCAGAGTGTATCTCATAAAAAAATGCTTAACTCCAATTATTATATATTTTGATATGTTTTCATGGGCCAGGAGCTTTGCATAGGCATATTATATTTAACAAAAAATGCTTCATTAATTTGTAATAATTCATCAAAGTTTCCACCAAAACCCAAAGCTGTTAAGCACAGTATCTGACTGTTTTGTTGTACATACAGCAGTGGCGCAGGTGGTGAGCGTGCCGGCTATGATGCGTGCGTTCGTAGGTTTAAGGACGTATTCAGGGCAGGTAAAGTTTTTTTTTTTTTTACTAAATTGAATTTGCCTTAAAATATACGAAAACTTTTAATTATATTTTTTTTTTTTTAATTTATTATATTTGTAATCCAATATTTTTCTGTTTATTATGTTTAGGACATCTATCTTGGAATGAAAAACCAAAATTTTTTGAAAAACTATAAAAAATTATTCCAATTTATCAATTTCTATTTTTTAAGAAATATATCATATTTAATATGGAAAAAGTAAAAACACAGTTTGTAGCTTCTTCAATTTTATATTTTCGAAATAATTAGAAATCGCGTTAATTTTCCTAAAGACATCAACTATTTTCTTCCTAAAAAATTTTAAAAACACAGTTTGTAGCTTCTTCAATTTTATATTTTCGAAATAATTAGAAATCGCGTTAATTTTCCTAAAGACATCAACTATTTTCTTCCTACAAATTTTTATTTGTAAAAGAGTCGACATATAACCCAATATTTCAATATTTTTCTGTTTATAACATCTATCTTCGAGTGAAAAAACCAAATTTTTTAAAAAAAAAAAGCTAAACAATTATTTCAATTTATCAATATATATTTTTTAAGAAATATATCATATTTAATATACAAAAAGTAAAAACGCAGTTTGTAGCTTCTTCAATTTTATATTCACGAAATAGTTTGAAATCGCGTAAATTTTCCTAAAGACATCAACTATTTTCTTCCTAAAAATTTTAATTTGTAAAAAAAAATATTTCAATATTTTTCTGTTTATGACATCTAACTTCGAGTGAAAAAACCAATTTTTTTGAAAAAAAAGCTGAGCGTGCCGGCTATGGTGCGTGCGTTCGTAGGTTCAAGGACGTGTTCAGGGCAGGTTAAGTTTTTTTTTTTTTTACTAAATTGAATTTGCCTTAAAATATACGAAAACTTTTTATTATATTTTTTTTTTTAATTTATTATATTTGTAATCCAATATTTTTCTGTTTATTATGTTTATGACATCTATCTTGGAGTGAAAATCCCAAATTTTTAGAAAAAATATAAAAAATTATTCCAATTTATCAATTTATATTTTTTAAAAAATATATCATATTTAATATGGAAAAAGTAAAAACACAGTTTGTAGCTTCTTCAATTTTATATTTACGAAATAATTAGAAATCGCGTTAATTTTCCTAAAGACATCAACTATTTCTTCCTACAAATTTTTATTTGTAAAAGAGTCGACATATAACCCAATATTTCAATATTTTTCTGTTTATGACATCTATCTTCGAGTGAAAAAACCAATTTTTTTGAAAAAAAAGCTGAGCGTGCCGGCTATGATGCGTGCGTTCGTAGGTTCAAGGACGTGTTCAGGGCAGGTTAAGTTTTTTTTTTTTTACTAAATTGAATTTGCCTTAAAATATACGAAAACTTTTTATTATATTTTTTTTTTTAAATTTATTATATTTGTAATCCAATATTTTTCTATTTATTATGTTTAGGACATCTATCTTGGAGTGAAAAACACAAATTTTTTTAAAAAATATAAAAAATTATTCCAATTTATCAATTTCTATTTTTTAAGAAATATATCATATTTAATATGGAAAAAGTAAAAACACAGTTTGTAGCTTCTTCAATTTTATATTTTCGAAATAATTAGAAATCGCGTTAATTTTCCTAAAGACATCAACTATTTTCTTCCTACAAATTTTTATTTGTAAAAGAGTCGACATATAACCCAATATTTCAATATTTTTCTGTTTATAACATCTATCTTCGAGTGAAAAAACCAAATTTTTTAAAAAAAAAAGCTAAACAATTATTTCAATTTATGAATATATATTTTTTAAGAAATATATCATATTTAATATACAAAAAGTAAAAACGCAGTTTGTAGCTTCTTCAATTTTATATTCACGAAATAGTTTGAAATCGCGTAAATTTTCCTAAAGACATCAACTATTTTCTTCCTAAAAATTTTAATTTGTAAAAAAAAATATTTCAATATTTTTCTGTTTATGACATCTAACTTCGAGTGAAAAAACCAATTTTTTTGAAAAAAAAGCTGAGCGTGCCGGCTATGGTGCGTGCGTTCGTAGGTTCAAGGACGTGTTCAGGGCAGGTTAAGTTTTTTTTTTTTTACTAAATTGAATTTGCCTTAAAATATACGAAAACTTTTTATTATATTTTTTTTTTAATTTATTATATTTGTAATCCAATATTTTTCTGTTTATTATGTTTATGACATCTATCTTGGAGTGAAAATCCCAAATTTTTAGAAAAAATATAAAAAATTATTCCAATTTATCAATTTATATTTTTTAAAAAATATATCATATTTAATATGGAAAAAGTAAAAACACAGTTTGTAGCTTCTTCAATTTTATATTTACGAAATAATTAGAAATCGCGTTAATTTTCCTAAAGACATCAACTATTTCTTCCTACAAATTTTTATTTGTAAAAGAGTCGACATATAACCCAATATTTCAATATTTTTCTGTTTATGACATCTATCTTCGAGTGAAAAAACCAATTTTTTTGAAAAAAAAGCTGAGCGTGCCGGCTATGATGCGTGCGTTCGTAGGTTCAAGGACGTGTTCAGGGCAGGTTAAGTTTTTTTTTTTTACTAAATTGAATTTGCCTTAAAATATACGAAAACTTTTTATTATATTTTTTTTTTTAAATTTATTATATTTGTAATCCAATATTTTTCTATTTATTATGTTTAGGACATCTATCTTGGAGTGAAAAACACAAATTTTTTTAAAAAATATAAAAAATTATTCCAATTTATCAATTTCTATTTTTTAAGAAATATATCATATTTAATATGGAAAAAGTAAAAACACAGTTTGTAGCTTCTTCAATTTTATATTTTCGAAATAATTAGAAATCGCGTTAATTTTCCTAAAGACATCAACTATTTTCTTCCTAAAAATTTTTATTTGTAAAAGAGTCGACATATAACCGGAATCCTTACATATTTAGGCTAATTGGGCCGAGTTGAATTTGACGAAAGAAACCAGAAAACCATCATATGTGTAAGTTGTAATATTCTCCCGCTAAACGGACTTCAAAAAATCCACAACTAAAGGAAAAATTGAGAAAACAGTCTGTATCACCAAAAAAAAAAAAAAAACACAATTTGGAAACCGGCTAATATTAAGAAGTTAACGGAATCTCAAAATGAACTTTCATTCGTTTCAATCCATATGGCCAATTTTGTTCGATATGCCATAATTCTGTGTGACCATTATCTATATATTAATAGGCTAACATTTTTTCCATACAATCAATTGCCAGAGTGTATCTCATAAAAAAATGCATAACTCCAATTATTATATATTTTGATATGTTTTCATGGGCCAGGAGCTTTGCATAGGCATATTATATTTAACAAAAAATGCTTCATTAATTTGTAATAATTCATCAAAGTTTCCACCAAAACCCAAAGCTGTTAAGTACAGTATCTGACTGTTTTGTTGGACATACAGCAGTGGCGCAGGTGGTGAGCGTGCCGGCTATGATGCGTGCGTTCGTAGGTTCAAGGACGTGTTCAGGGCAGGTTAAGTTTTTTTTTTTTTACTAAATTGAATTTGCCTTAAAATATACGAAAACTTTTTATTATATTTTTTTTTTAAATTTATTATATTTGTAATCCAATATTTTTCTGTTTATTATGTTTATGACATCTATCTTGGAGTGAAAATCCCAAATTTTTAGAAAAAATATAAAAAATTATTCCAATTTATCAATTTATATTTTTTAAGAAATATATCATATTTAATATGGAAAAAGTAAAAACACAGTTTGTAGCTTCTTCAATTTTATATTTACGAAATAATTAGAAATCGCGTTAATTTTCCTAAAGACATCAACTATTTTCTTCCTACAAATTTTTATTTGTAAAAGAGTCGACATATAACCCAATATTTCAATATTTTTCTGTTTATGACATCTATCTTCGAGTGAAAAAACCAATTTTTTTCAAAAAAAAGCTGAGCGTGATTATATTTAATATGGAAAAAGTAAAAACACAGTTTGTAGCTTCTTCAATTTTATATTTACGAAATAATTAGAAATCGCGTTAATTTTCCTAAAGACATCAACTATTTCTTCCTACAAATTTTTATTTGTAAAAGAGTCGACATATAACCCAATATTTCAATATTTTTCTGTTTATGACATCTATCTTCGAGTGAAAAAACCAATTTTTTTGAAAAAAAATCTGAGCGTGCCGGCTATGATGCGTGCGTTCGTAGGTTCAAGGACGTGTTCAGGGCAGGTTAAGTTTTTTTTTTTTACTAAATTGAATTTGCCTTAAAATATACGAAAACTTTTTATTATATTTTTTTTTTTAAATTTATTATATTTGTAATCCAATATTTTTCTATTTATTATGTTTAGGACATCTATCTTGGAGTGAAAAACACAAATTTTTTTAAAAAATATAAAAAATTATTCCAATTTATCAATTTCTATTTTTTAAGAAATATATCATATTTAATATGGAAAAAGTAAAAACACAGTTTGTAGCTTCTTCAATTTTATATTTTCGAAATAATTAGAAATCGCGTTAATTTTCCTAAAGACATCAACTATTTTCTTCCTAAAAATTTTTATTTGTAAAAGAGTCGACATATAACCGGAATCCTTACATATTTAGGCTAATTGGGCCAGTTAACATATGTGTTTTCAATATTTCCGAGTTGAATTTGACGAAAGAAACCAGAAAACCATCATATGTGTAAGTTGTAATATTCTCCCGCTAAACGGACTTCAAAAAATCCACAACTAAAGGAAAAATTGAGAAAACAGTCTGTATCACCAAAAAAAAAAAAAAAACACAATTTGGAAACCGGCTAATATTAAAAAGTTAACGGAATCTCAAAATGAACTTTCATTCGTTTCAATCCATATGGCCAATTTTGTTCGATATGCCATAATTCTGTGTGACCATTATCTATATATTAATAGGCTAACATTTTTTCCATACAATCAATTGCCAGAGTGTATCTCATAAAAAAATGCATAACTCCAATTATTATATATTTTGATATGTTTTCATGGGCCAGGAGCTTTGCATAGGCATATTATATTTAACAAAAAATGCTTCATTAATTTGTAATAATTCATCAAAGTTTCCACCAAAACCCAAAGCTGTTAAGTACAGTATCTGACTGTTTTGTTGGACATACAGCAGTGGCGCAGGTGGTGAGCGTGCCGGCTATGATGCGTGCGTTCGTAGGTTCAAGGACGTGTTCAGGGCAGGTTAAGTTTTTTTTTTTTTACTAAATTGAATTTGCCTTAAAATATACGAAAACTTTTTATTATATTTTTTTTTTAAATTTATTATATTTGTAATCCAATATTTTTCTGTTTATTATGTTTATGACATCTATCTTGGAGTGAAAATCCCAAATTTTTAGAAAAAATATAAAAAATTATTCCAATTTATCAATTTATATTTTTTAAGAAATATATCATATTTAATATGGAAAAAGTAAAAACACAGTTTGTAGCTTCTTCAATTTTATATTTACGAAATAATTAGAAATCGCGTTAATTTTCCTAAAGACATCAACTATTTTCTTCCTACAAATTTTTATTTGTAAAAGAGTCGACATATAACCCAATATTTCAATATTTTTCTGTTTATGACATCTATCTTCGAGTGAAAAAACCAATTTTTTTCAAAAAAAAGCTGAGCGTGCCGGCTATGATGCGTGCGTTCGTAGGTTCAAGGACGTGTTCAGGGCAGGTTAAGTTTTTTTTTTTTACTAAATTGAATTTGCCTTAAAATATACGAAAACTTTTCATTATATTTTTTTTTTTTTAATTTATTATATTTGTAATCCAATATTTTTCTGTTTATTATGTTTAGGACATCTATCTTGGAGTGAAAAACACAAATTTTTTGAAAAAATATAAAAAATTATTCCAATTTATCAATTTCTATTTTTTAAGAAATATATCATATTTAATATGGAAAAAGTAAAAACACAGTTTGTAGCTTCTTCAATTTTATATTTTCGAAATAATTAGAAATCGCGTTAATTTTCCAAAATCCACACCAAAAAAAAAAAACACAATTTGGAAACCGGCTAATATTAAGAAGTTAAAGGAATCTCAAATTGAACTTTCATTCGTTTCAATCCATATGGCCAATTTTGTTCGATATGGCATCATTCTATGTGACCATTATCTACATATTAATAGGCTAACATTTTTTCCATACAATCAATTGCCAGAGTGTATCTCATAAAAAAATGCATAACTCCAATTATTATATATTTTGATATGTTTTCATGGGCCAGGAGCTTTGCATAGGCATATTATATTTAACAAAAAATGCTTCATTAATTTGTAATAATTCATCAAAGTTTCCACCAAAACCCAAAGCTGTTAAGTACAGTATCTGACTGTTTTGTTGTACATACAGCAGTGGCGCAGGTGGTGAGCGTGCCGGCTATGATGCGTGCGTTCGTAGGTTTAAGGACGTATTCAGGGCAGGTAAAGTTTTTTTTTTTTACTAAATTGAATTTGCCTTAAAATATACGAAAACTTTTAATTATATTTTTTTTTTAATTTATTATATTTGTAATCCAATATTTTTCTGTTTATTATGTTTAGGACATCTATCTTGGAATGAAAAACCCAAATTTTTTGAAAAACTATAAAAAATTATTCCAATTTATCAATTTCTATTTTTTAAGAAATATATCATATTTAATATGGAAAAAGCAAAAACACAGTTTGTAGCTTCTTCAATTTTATATTTTCGAAATAATTAGAAATCGCGTTAATTTTCCTAAAGACATCAACTATTTTCTTCCTAAAAAATTTTAAAAACACAGTTTGTAGCTTCTTCAATTTTATATTTTCGAAATAATTAGAAATCGCGTTAATTTTCCTAAAGACATCAACTATTTTCTTCCTACAAATTTTTATTTGTAAAAGAGTCGACATACATATAACCCAATATTTCAATATTTTTCTATTTACAACATCTATCTTCGAGTGAAAAAACAAATTTTTTTGAAAAAAAAAGCTAAACAATTATTTCAATTTATCAATATATATTTTTAAGAAATATATCATATTTAATATACAAAAAGTAAAAACGCAGTTTGTAGCTTCTTCAATTTTATATTCACGAAATAGTTTGAAATGGCGTTAATTTTCCTAAAGACATCAACTATTTTCTTTCTAAAAATTTTAATTTGTAAAAGAGTCGACATATAACCGGAATCCTTACATATTTAGGCTAAATTGGGCCAGTTAGGTTATGTGTTTTCAATATTTCCGAGTTGAATTTGACGAAAAAAACCAGAAAACCATCATATGTGTAAGTTGTAATATTCTCCCGCTAAACGGACTTCAAAAAATCCACAACTAAAGGAAAAATTGAGAAAACAGTCTGTATCACCAAAAAAAAAAAAAACACAATTTGGAAACCGGCTAATATTAAGAAGTTCAAGGAATCTCAAATTGAACTTTCATTCGTTTCAATCCATATGGCCAATTTTGTTCGATATGGCATCATTCTATGTGACCATTATATATATTATAAGTCTAACTATGTTGTTGGTATATGTCAATGAAATTTAATTTTGTTTATTGAAATATTGACGGAATATGAAAGGAGTGGTGGGTCTGATAGTGGACTTTCAAACATTACTAAGTACCGTTTTTGCCATCTCCTATTAATGATTACTGGTCTTTAATGGACGGATTTTTTTTGGTTAGTTATCAAATTACCCGTCTTTAGAGTAAACCAGCTTTTATGAAAGCGACTCTCAATAACTCAACTAAAAATAATTATTTTCAGCAATAAAAATGTCTCCAATATTTATGCCTCTAGGCATTGGGTACTGGAGAAAAATGCGAACAGAGGATTTAATAAGTTAAACTAATTTAAGGTGGTCGAATTTCGACCACGGGATATACTAGTATAGATTACAACTTCTGCACCATGATATAGATTACAGGCCATTCACCACAATATTTAAGACATCTACCAAATAAGGTGAATTAAGCAAGATTCTTAACCGTGGTTAGTGCCGAAGCTAAAAATACCTTTTAATGAATGTATTTGTATTTTTAAATATAAAACGGAAAAAATCTGTATGGCATTAAGTTCCCTACAGGAACATTTAAGTTAGAATACCAGTGATCTCAACTGACTACAATGTATATGGTAGCTAAACTTCTTTAGCTAATATATGATTAAATTGAAGATTTAGAAAATGTTTTGTTCTATATAAATAAACACTATGTCCGATAGAATAAAGAAAAGAAAAAATTTTGAAAATCGGTTAAGCCGTTATTGAGTATTAGCTAAAAAAATTTAAATTGAGATTAGAAAAAAAAGAATTTATGTGGCAAATGAGACATGAAACAGATTGGAAACATTAAAGAAAAAATATTTAAAATCGGTTGAGCCGATCCGGAGATCTTACGGTATATACGAACGCCAATTAATTTTTATATATATAGATTACAAATTCTTCACCATGATATAGATTACAGGCCATTCACCACAATATTTAAAACATCTACCAAATAAGGTGAATTAAGCAAGATTCTTAACCGTGGTTAGTGCCGAAGCTAAAAATACCTTTTAATGAATGTATTTGTATTTTTAAATATAAAACGGAAAAAATCTCTATGGCATTAAGTCCCTACAGGAACATTTCAGTTAGAATACCAGTGATCTCAACTGACTATAATTTATATGGCAGCTAAACTTCTTTAGCTTATATATGATTAAATTGAAGATTTAGAAAATGGTTTGTTCTATATAAATAAACACTATGTCCGATAGAATAAAGAAAAGAAAAAATTTTGAAAATCGGTTAAGCCGTTATTGAGTATTAGCTAAAAAAAATTTAAATTGAGATTAGAAAAAAAAGAATTTATGTGGTAAATGAGACATGAAACAGATTGGAAACATTAAAGAAAAAATATTTAAAATCGGTTGAGCCGATCCGGAGATCTTACGGTATATACGAACGCCAATTCATTTTTATATATATAGATTACAAATTCTTCACCATGATATAGATTACAGGCCATTCACCAGAATGTTTAAGACATCTACCAAAAAAGGTGAATTAAGCAAGATTCTTAACCGTGGTTAGTGCCGAAGCTAAAAATACCTTTTAATGAATGTATTTGTATTTTTAAATATAAAACGGAAAAAATCTGTATGGCATTAAGTTCCCTACAGGAACATTTCAGTTAGAATACCAGTGATCTCAACTGACTACAATTTATATGGTAGCTAAACTTCTTTAGCTAATATATGATTAAATTGAAGATTTAGAAAATGTTTTGTTCTATATAAATAAACACTATGACCGATAGAATAAAGAAAAGAAAAAATTTTGAAAATCGGTTAAGCCGTTATTGAGTATTAGCTAAACAAATTTTAAATTGAGATTAGAAAAATAAGAATTTATGTGGTAAATGAGACATGAAACAGACTGGAAACATTAAAGAAAAAATATTTAAAATCGGTTGAGCCGATTCATTTTTATACCCAGCGTACTAGTACTAGTACAAGGGTATATTAATTTTGTCCACATAACGGTACTATGTAACGGCACAAAATAATCGAGTTAGATATAGAGTTCCATATATGAAAGTTCTTAGGTTGAAAAGAGGAATTGATTAAGGCATGTCCGTCCGTCTGTCCGTCTGTCCGTCCGTGTACACGATAACTTGAGTAAAAATTGAGATATTTGCATGAAATTTTGCATACAGGTTACTTTCTGGCCAACGTAGGTTGCTATTGAAAATGGGCGAAATCGGATGATAACCACGCCCCCTTTTTCGATATCGAAAATTTCGAAGAACGTATAAAATGGGTTAATTCAATATCAGAAGCAGATACAATGATAAAATTTGCAATATGTATTGATTTATATGTTCTAAGGCGGATTTTACCAAATTTTTTGAAAAGGGGCGTGGCACCGCCCCCATATATTTGAAGAAATTTTAAAATTTTGACTCCTAATAACTTGAGAACAGTTTATGCTAGTATAACGAAATTTCGTAGAGGGCATACTATTGTTGTGTTAATTTCAGATATAGAAAATAAACGAAATCGCTTGGCGACCACGCCTACTTTTTTATAAAAGTTATATTGAAAGGAGGTGGAAATATTGAAAAGTCCATATCTAATTAACTGATACCGCTATAATAATATAATTTGGTACATACATCAATTTTCATATTCTTTACATTATTTTTGCAAAATTTTGGAAAGTGGGCGTGGCACCGCCCACTTATGAGTCAAGCAATTTTCAAATTCGACTGCTAATAACTTCAGAACGGTGTGAGATAGGTTTACGAAACTAGGTTCCAGGCGTGTTATGTTTATGTAGAGTACTACCACAGAAAATAAGAAAAATCGGTGAACGACCACGCCCCTTTTTGGACTAAAGTTCTCTAAACGAGAGTTAGGAAACCGGAATATGCAATATCTGTTTAACTGATAAAGATATAATGCTAAAATTTAGTACACTCATTCACCTGATGATGTTATTAGTGATGTTTAAAGGTTTTTTGGTAATATTTTGGAAAATGGGCGTGGCACCGCCCACAAGTGAATAAACAAAATATCAACATTTCACTATTAACAAGCCACTGTGAAAGTATCATAAAGATCTGCAATGAAAACTGATCTTCAATAGGGACAAACAACATAATAAAATCCGTGGGCGTGCCACCACCCACTTTTTTAAAATTAGGTAAATATTGATTAATGGACACATATATCCGTACATCGAAAAATTTCACAAAATACGTTAAAAGTTATGGGCATGGCACGCCTTCTTTTCCAAAGTTATATATAGGACATGGTATAACCCTTGAAAAGATCGATTCAGTACTTTTGGCTCATGTAAGCGGTTAAAGCTTTATAAGCAAGGAGCGTGGCCGCGCCCACCAAATTCGCTATTGCTTAGGCTCGGCATAGATTGGTTTTTAAAATGGGCGAAATCGGATGAAAACCACGCCCCCTTTTTCTGAAAACTAACGCTGGGTATTTAATGTTCGGTTCACCCGAACTTAGACTTCCTTACTTGTTATATATATAGATTACAACTTCTTCACCATAACATAGATTATGAAAAAGGACGGAATAACAACCTATATTCACAATCAAAACTTTTCATTCATTCACTTTTTCAACATTCGCAATAGTATCGAAAAGGAATTCACCATTTGTATTTTTAAATATAAAACGGAAAAAATCTGTATGGCATTAAGTTCCCTACAGGAACATTTCAGTTAGAATACCAGTGATCTCAACTGACTACAATGTATATGGTAGCTAAATTTCTTTAGCTAATATATGATTAAATTGAAGATTTAGAAAATGTTTTGTTCTATATAAATAAACACTATGTCCGATAGAATAAAGAAAAGAAAAAATTTTGAAAATCGGTTAAGCCGTTATTGAGTATTAGCTAAAAAAATTTTAAATTGAGATTAGAAAAAAAAAGAATTTATGTGGTAAATGAGACATGAAACAGATTGGAAACATTAAAGAAAAAATATTTAAAATCGGTTGAACCGATCCGGAGATTTTACGGTATATACGAACGCCAATTCATTTTTATATATATAGATTACAAATTCTTCACCATGATATAGATTACAGGCCATTCACCACAATATTTAAGACATCTACCAAATAAGGTGAATTAAGCAAGATTCTTAACCGTGGTTAGTGCCGAAGCTAAAAATACCTTTTAATGAATGCATTTGTATTTTTAAATATAAAACGGAAAAAATCTGTATGGCATTAAGTTCCCTACAGGAACATTTCAGTTAGAATACCAGTGATCTCAACTGACTACAATTTATATGGTAGCTAAACTTCTTTAGCTAATATATGATTAAATTGAAGATTTAGAAAATGTTTTGTTCTATATAAATAAACACTATGTCCGATAGAATAAAGAAAAGAAAAAATTTTGAAAATCGGTTAAGCCGTTATTGAGTATTAGCTAAAAAAAATTTAAATTGAGATTAGAAAAAAAAGAATTTATGTGGTAAATGAGACATGAAACATATTGGAAACATTAAAGAAAAAATATTTAAAATCGGTTGAGCCGATCCGGAGATCTTACGGTATATACGAACGCCAATTCATTTTTATATATATAGATTACAAATTCTTCACCTGATATAGATTACAGGCCATTCACCACAATGTTTAAGACATCTACCAAATAAGGTGAATTAAGCAAGATTCTTAACCGTGGTTAGTGCCGAAGCTAAAAATACCTTTTAATGAATGTATTTGTATTTTTATATATAAAACGGAAAAAATCTGTATGGCATTAAGTTCCCTACATGAACATTTCAGTTAGAATACCAGTGATCTCAACTGACTACAATTTATATGGTAGCTAAACTTCTTTAGCTAATATATGATTAAATTGAAGATATAGAAAATGTTTTGTTCTATATAAATAAACACTATGACCGATAGAATAAAGGAAAGAAAAAATTTTGAAAATCGGTTAAGCCGTTGTTGAGTATTAGCTAAACAAATTTTAAATTGAGATTAGAAAAATAAGAATTTATGTGGTAAATGAGACATGAAACAGATTGGAAACATTAAAGAAAAAATATTTAAAATCGGTTGAGCCGATCCGGAGATCTTACGGTATATACGAACGCCAATTCATTTTTATATATATAGATTACAACTTCTTCACCATAACATAGATTATGAAAAAGGACGGAATAACAACCTATATTCACAATCAAAACTTTTCATTCATTCACTTTTTCAACATTCGCAATAGTAGCGAAAAGGAATTCACCATTTGTATTTTTAAATATAAAACGGAAAAAATCTGTATGGCATTAAGTTCCCTACAGGAACATTTCAGTTAGAATACCAGTGATCTCAACTTTAGCTAATATATCGCTTCTCTAGTTCAACAACGACGCAATTGTTAATTTTAAAGTTTCGAGATAACGCTCACAAAAGCTTTAAAAAGTACTAATTATTGCTGTGTATCAATTTTATAATTGTATTACAAATAGTTTTCGCGCTAGACGCTTGCGAAGTTGTTCCAATCGTGAATAACGTATGCGCGGACAAATATTGAAACTTGCTTCACCAAAACTTTATATTTTACAATTGCGTCGTTGTTGAACTAGGGAAGCGATATGATTAAATTGAAGATTTAGAAAATGTTTTGTTCTATATAAATAAACACTATGTCCGATTTCGGTTAAGCCGTTATTGAGTATTAGCTAAAAAAATTTTAAATTGAGATTAGAAAAAACAGAATTTATGTGGTAAATGAGACATGAAACAGATCGGAAACATTAAAGAAAAAATATTTAAAATCGGTTGAGCCGATCCGGAGATCTTACGGTATATACGAACGCCAATTCATTTTTATATATATAGATTACAAATTCTTCACCATGATATAGATTACAGGCCATTCACCACAATGTTTGAGCCATCCACCGCAAATAAGGTGAACGGCGCAAAGTTCAGGCCATTCACCACAATATTTAAGACATCTACCAAATAAGGTGAATTAAGCAAGGTTTTTAACCGTGGTTAGTGCCGAAGCTAAAAGTACCTTTTAATGAATGTATTTGTATTTTTAAATATAAAACGGAAAAAATCTGTATGGCATTAAGTTCCCTACAGGAACATTTCAGTTAGAATACCAGTGATCTCAACTGACCACAATTTATATGGTAGCTAAACTTCTTTAGCTAATATATGATTAAATTGAAGATTTAGAAAATGTTTTGTTCTATATAAATAAACACAAAAGGAAAAATTTTGAAAATCGGTTAAGGCGTTACTGAGTATTAGCTAAAAAAATTTTAAATTGAGATTAGAAAAAAAAGAATTTATGTGGTACCTAAATGAGACATGAGACAGATTGGAAACATTAAAGAAAAAATATTTAAAATCGGTTGAGCCGATCCGGAGATCTTACGGTATATACGAACGCCAATTCATTTTTATATATATAGATTACAACTTCTTCACCATAACATAGATTATGAAAAAGGACGGAATAACAACCTATATTCACAATCAACAACCTATATTCACAATCAAAACTTTTCATTCATTCACTTTTTCAACATTCGCAATAGTTGCGAAAAGGAATTCACCATTTGTATTTTTAAATATAAAACGGAAAAAATCTGTATGGCATTAAGTTCCCTACCGGAACATTTTAGTTAGAATACCAGTGATCTCAACTGACTACAATTTATATGGTAGCTAAACTTCTTTAGCTAATATATGATTAAATTGAAGATTTAGAAAATGTTTTGTTCTATATAAATAAACACTATGACCGATAGAATAAAGGAAAGAAAAAATTTTGAAAATCGGTTAAGCCGTTATTGAGTATTAGCTAAACAAATTTTAAATTGAGATTAGAAAAATAAGAATTTATGTGGTAAATGAGACATGAAACAGATTGGAAACATTAAAGAAAAAATATTTAAAATCGGTTGAGCCGATTCATTTTTATACCCAGCGTACTAGTACTAGTACAAGGGTATATTAATTTTGTCCACATAACGGTACTATGTAACGGCACAAAATAATCGAGTTAGATATAGAGTTCCATATATGAAAGTTCTTAGGTTGAAAAGAGGAATTGATTAAGGCATGTCCGTCCGTCTGTCCGTCCGTGTACACGATAACTTGAGTAAAAATTGAGATATTTGCATGAAATTTTGCATACAGGTTACTTTCTGGCCAAGGTAGGTTGCTATTGAAAATGGGCGAAATCGGATGATAACCACGCCCCCTTTTTCGATATCGAAAATTTCGAAAAACGTATAAAATGGGTTAATTCAATATCAGAAGCAGATACAATGATAAAATTTGCAATATGTATTGATTTATATGTTCTAAGGCGGATTTTACCAAATTTTTTGAAAAGGGGCGTGGCACCGCCCCCATATATTTGAAGAAATTTTAAAATTTTGACTCCTAATAACTTGAGAACAGTTTATGCTAGTATAACGAAATTTCGTAGAGGGCATACTATTGTTGTGTTAATTTCAGATATAGAAAATAAACGAAATCGCTTGGCGACCACGCCTACTTTTTTATAAAAGTTATATTGAAAGGAGGTGGAAATATTGAAAAGTCCATATCTAATTAACTGATACCGCTTTAATAATATAATTTGGTACATACATCAATTTTCATATTCTTTACATTATTTTTGCAAAATTTTGGAAAGTGGGCGTGGCACCGCCCACTTATGAGTCAAGCAATTTTCAAATTCGACTGCTAATAACTTCAGAACGGTGTGAGATAGGTTTACGAAACTAGGTTCCAGGCGTGTTATGTTTATGTAGAGTACTACCACAGAAAATAAGAAAAATCGGTGAACGACCACGCCCCTTTTTGGACTAAAGTTCTCTAAACGAGAGTTAGGAAACCGGAATATGCAATATCTGTTTAACTGATAAAGATATAATGCTAAAATTTAGTACACTCATTCACCTGATGATGTTATTAGTGATATTTAAAGGTTTTTTGGTAATATTTTGGAAAATGGGCGTGGCACCGCCCAAAAGTGAATAAACAAAATATCAACATTTCACTATTAACAAGCCACTGTGAAAGTATCATAAAGATCTGCAATGAAAACTGATCTTCAATAGGGACAAACAACATAATAAAATCCGTGGGCGTGCCACCACCCACTTTTTTAAAATTAGGTAAATATTGATTAATGGACACATATATCCGTACATCGAAAAATTTCACAAAATACGTTAAAAGTTATGGGCATGGCACGCCTTCTTTTCCAAAGTTATATATAGGACATGGTATAACCCTTGAAAAGATCGATTCAGTACTTTTGGCTCATGTAAGCGGTTAAAGCCCCCTTTTTCTGAAAACTAACGCTGGGTATTTAATGTTCGGTTCACCCGAACTTAGACTTCCTTACTTGTTATATATATAGATTACAACTTCTTTACCATAACATAGATTATGAAAAAGGACGGAATAACAACCTATATTCACAATCAAAACTTTTCATTCATTCACTTTTTCAACATTCGCAATAGTATCGAAAAGGAATTCACCATTTGTATTTTTAAATATAAAACGGAAAAAATCTGTATGGCATTAAGTTCCCTACAGGAACATTTCAGTTAGAATACCAGTGATCTCAACTGACTACAATGTATATGGTAGCTAAATTTCTTTAGCTAATATATGATTAAATTGAAGATTTAGAAAATGTTTTGTTCTATATAAATAAACACTATGTCCGATAGAATAAAGAAAAGAAAAAATTTTGAAAATCGGTTAAGCCGTTATTGAGTATTAGCTAAAAAAATTTTAAATTGAGATTAGAAAAAAAAAGAATTTATGTGGTAAATGAGACATGAAACAGATTGGAAACATTAAAGAAAAAATATTTAAAATCGGTTGAACCGATCCGGAGATCTTACGGTATATACGAACGCCAATTCATTTTTATATATATAGATTACAAATTCTTCACCATGATATAGATTACAGGCCATTCACCACAATATTTAAGACATCTACCAAATAAGGTGAATTAAGCAAGATTCTTAACCGTGGTTAGTGCCGAAGCTAAAAATACCTTTTAATGAATGCATTTGTATTTTTAAATATAAAACGGAAAAAATCTGTATGGCATTAAGTTCCCTACAGGAACATTTCAGTTAGAATACCAGTGATCTCAACTGACTACAATTTATATGGTAGCTAAACTTCTTTAGCTAATATATGATTAAATTGAAGATTTAGAAAATGTTTTGTTCTATATAAATAAACACTATGTCCGATAGAATAAAGAAAAGAAAAAATTTTGAAAATCGGTTAAGCCGTTATTGAGTATTAGCTAAAAAAAATTTAAATTGAGATTAGAAAAAAAGAATTTATGTGGTAAATGAGACATGAAACAGATTGGAAACATTAAAGAAAAAATATTTAAAATCGGTTGAGCCGATCCGGAGATCTTACGGTATATACGAACGCCAATTCATTTTTATATATATAGATTACAAATTCTTCACCATGATATAGATTACAGGCCATTCACCACAATATTTAAGACATCTACCAAATAAGGTGAATTAAGCAAGATTCTTAACCGTGGTTAGTGCCGAAGCTAAAAATACCTTTTAATGAATGTATTTGTATTTTTAAATATAAAACGGAAAAAATCTGTATGGCATTAAGTTCCCTACAGGAACATTTCAGTTAGAATACCAGTGATCTCAACTGACTACAATTTATATGGTAGCTAAACTTCTTTAGCTAATATATGATTAAATTGAAGATTTAGAAAATGTTTTGTTCTATATAAATAAACACTATGTCCGATAGAATAAAGAAAAGAAAAAATTTTGAAAATCGGTTAAGCCGTTATTGAGTATTAGCTAAAAAAAACTTAAATTGAGATTAGAAAAAAAAGAATTTATGTGGTAAATGAGACATGAAACAGATTGGAAACATTAAAGAAAAAATATTTAAAATCGGTTGAGCCGATCCGGAGATCTTACGGTATATACGAACGCCAATTCATTTTTATATATATAGATTACAAATTCTTCACCATGATATAGATTACAGGCCATTCACCACAATGTTTAAGACATCTACCAAATAAGGTGAATTAAGCAAGATTCTTAACCGTGGTTAGTGCCGAAGCTAAAAATACCTTTTAATGAATGTATTTGTATTTTTAAATATAAAACGGAAAAAATCTGTATGGCATTAAGTTCCCTACATGAAAATTTCAGTTAGAATACCAGTGATCTCAACTGACTACAATTTATATGGTAGCTAAACTTCTTTAGCTAATATATGATTAAATTGAAGATATAGAAAATGTTTTGTTCTATATAAATAAACACTATGACCGATAGAATAAAGGAAAGAAAAAATTTTGAAAATCGGTTAAGCCGTTGTTGAGTATTAGCTAAACAAATTTTAAATTGAGATTAGAAAAATAAGAATTTATGTGGTAAATGAGACATGAAACAGATTGGAAACATTAAAGAAAAAATATTTAAAATCGGTTGAGCCGATCCGGAGATCTTACGGTATATACGAACGCCAATTCATTTTTATATATATAGATTACAACTTCTTCACCATAACATAGATTATGAAAAAGGACGGAATAACAATCTATATTCACAATCAAAACTTTTCATTCATTCACTTTTTCAACATTCGCAATAGTAGCGAAAAGGAATTCACCATTTGTATTTTTAAATATAAAACGGAAAAAATCTGTATGGCATTAAGTTCCCTACAGGAACATTTCAGTTAGAATACCAGTGATCTCAACTGACTACAATGTATATGGTAGCTAAACTTCTTTAGCTAATATATGATTAAATTGAAGATTTAGAAAATGTTTTGTTCTATATAAATAAACACTATGTCCGATAGAATAAAGAAAAGAAAAAATTTTGAAAATGGGTTAAGCCGTTATTGAGTATTAGCTGAAAAAATTTTAAATTGAGATTAGAAAAAAAAGAATTTATGTGGTAAATGAGACATGAAACAGATTGGAAACATTAAAGAAAAAATATTTAAAATCGGTTGAGCCGATCCGGAGATCTTACGGTATATACGAACGCCAATTCATTTTTATATATATAGATTACAAATTCTTCACCATAACATAGATTATGAAAAAGGACGGAATAACAACCTATATTCACAATCAAAACTTTTCATTCATTCACCTTTTCAACATTCGCAATAGTAGCGAAAAGGAATTCACCATTTGTATTTTTAAATATAAAACGGAAAAAATCTGTATGGCATTAAGTTCCCTACAGGAACATTTCAGTTAGAATACCAGTGATCTCAACTGACCACAATTGATATCGTAGCTAAACTTCTTTAGCTAATATATGATTAAATTGAAGATTTAGAAAATGTTTTGTTCTATATAAATAAACACTATGTCCGATTTGAAAATCGGTTAAGCCGTTATTGAGTATTAGCTAAAAAAATTTTAAATTGAGATTAGAAACAAAAAAATTTATGTGGTAAATGAGACATCAAACAGATCGGAAACTTTAAAGAAAAAATATTTAAAATCGGTTGAGCCGATCCGGAGATCTTACGGTATATACGAACGCCAATTCATTTTTATATATATAGATCACAAATTCTTCATCATGATATAGATTACAGGCCATTCACCACAATGTTTGAGCCATCCACCGCAAATAAGGTGAACGGCGCAAAGTTCAGGCCATTCACCACAATATTTAAGACATCTACCAAATAAGGTGAATTAAGCAAGATTCTTAACCGTGGTTAGTGCCGAAGCTAAAAATACCTTTTAATGAATGTATTTGTATTTTTAAATATAAAACGGAAAAAATCTGTATGGCATTAAGTTCCCTACAGGAACATTTCAGTTAGAATACCAGTGATCTCAACTGACCACAATTTATATGGTAGCTAAACTTCTTTAGCTAATATATGATTAAATTGAAGATTTAGAAAATGTTTTGTTCTATATAAATAAACACTATTACCGATAGAATAAAGAAAAGAAAAAATTTTGAAAATCGGTTACGCCGTTATTGAGTATTAGCTAAACAAATTTTAAATTGAGATTAGAAAAATAAGAATTTATGTGCTAAATGAAACATGAAACAGATTGGAAACATTAATGAAAAAATATTTAAAATCGGTTGAGCCGATCCGGAGATCTTACGGTATATACGAAAGACAATTCATTTTTATATATATAGATTACAACTTCTTCACCATAACATAGATTATGAAAAAGGACGGAATAACAACCTATGTATATTCACAATCAAAACTTTTCATTCATTCACTTTTTCAACATTCGCAATAGTAGCGAAAAGGAATTCACCATTTGTACTTTTAAATATAAAACGGAAAAAATCTGTATGGCATTAAGTTCCCTACAGGAACATTTCAGTTAGAATACCAGTGTTCTCAACTGACTACAATGTATATGGTAGCTAAATTTCTTTAGCTAATATATGATTAAATTGAAGATTTAGAAAATGTTTTGTTCTATATAAATAAACACTATGTCCGATAGAATAAAGAAAAGAAAAAATTTTGAAAATCGGTTATGCCGTTATTGAGTATTAGCTAAAAAAATTTTAAATTGAGATTAGAAAAAAAAGAATTTATGTGGTAAATGAGACATGAAAGAGATTGGAACCATTAAAGAAAAAATATATAAAATCGGTTGAGCCGATCCGGAGATCTTACGGTATATACGAACGCCAATTAATTTTTATATATATAGATTACAAATTCTTCACCATAACATAGATTATGAAAAAGGACGGAATAACAACCTATATTCACAATCAAAACTTTTCATTCATTCCCTTTTTCAACATTCGCAATAGTAGCGAAAAGGAGTTCACCATTTGTATTTTTAAATATAAAACGGAAAAAATCTGTATGGCATTAAGTTCCCTACAGGAACATTTCAGTTAGAATACCAGTGATCTCAACTTTAGCTAATATATGATTAAATTGAAGATTTAGAAAATGTTTTGTTCTATATAAATAAACACTATGTCCGATTTCGGTTAAGCCGTTATTGAGTATTAGCTAAAAAAATTTTAAATTGAGATTAGAAAAAACAGAATTTATGTGGTAAATGAGACATGAAACAGATCGGAAACATTAAAGAAAAAATATTTAAAATCGGTTGAGCCGATCCGGAGATCTTACGGTATATACGAACGCCAATTCATTTTTATATATATAGATTACAAATTCTTCACCATGATATAGATTACAGGCCATTCACCACAATGTTTGAGCCATCCACCGCAAATAAGGTGAACGGCGCAAAGTTCAGGCCATTCACCACAATATTTAAGACATCTACCAAATAAGGTGAATTAAGCAAGGTTTTTAACCGTGGTTAGTGCCGAAGCTAAAAGTACCTTTTAATGAATGTATTTGTATTTTTAAATATAAAACGGAAAAAATCTGTATGGCATTAAGTTCCCTACAGGAACATTTCAGTTAGAATACCAGTGATCTCAACTGACCACAATTTATATGGTAGCTAAACTTCTTTAGCTAATATATGATTAAATTGAAGATTTAGAAAATGTTTTGTTCTATATAAATAAACACAAAAGGAAAAATTTTGAAAATCGGTTAAGGCGTTACTGAGTATTAGCTAAAAAAATTTTAAATTGAGATTAGGAAAAAAAGAATTTATGTGGTACCTAAATGAGACATGAGACAGATTGGAAACATTAAAGAAAAAATATTTAAAATCGGTTGAGCCGATCCGGAGATCTTACGGTATATACGAACGCCAATTCATTTTTATATATATAGATTACAACTTCTTCACCATAACATAGATTATGAAAAAGGACGGAATAACAACCTATATTCACAATCAACAACCTATATTCACAATCAAAACTTTTCATTCATTCACTTTTTCAACATTCGCAATAGTAGCGAAAAGGAATTCACCATTTGTATTTTTAAATATAAAACGGAAAAAATCTGTATGGCATTAAGTTCCCTACCGGAACATTTTAGTTAGAATACCAGTGATCTCAACTGACTACAATTTATATGGTAGCTAAACTTCTTTAGCTAATATATGATTAAATTGAAGATTTAGAAAATGTTTTGTTCTATTTAAATAAACACTATGTCCGATAGAATAAAGAAAAGAAAAAATTTTGAAAATCGGTTAAGCCGTTATTGAGTATTAGCTAAACAAATTTTAAATTGAGATTAGAAAAATAAGAATTTATGTGCTAAATGAAACATGAAACAGATTGGAAACATTAATGAAAAAATATTTAAAATCGGTTGAGCCGATCCGGAGATCTTACGGTATATACGAAAGCCAATTCATTTTTATATATATAGATTACAACTTCTTCACCATAACATAGATTATGAAAAAGGACGGAATAACAACCTATGTATATTCACAATCAAAACTTTTCATTCATTCACTTTTTCAACATTCGCAATAGTAGCGAAAAGGAATTCACCATTTGTACTTTTAAATATAAAACGGAAAAAATCTGTATGGCATTAAGTTCCCTACAGGAACATTTCAGTTAGAATACCAGTGTTCTCAACTGACTACAATGTATATGGTAGCTAAATTTCTTTAGCTAATATATGATTAAATTGAAGATTTAGAAAATGTTTTGTTCTATATAAATAAACACTATGTCCGATAGAATAAAGAAAAGAAAAAATTTTGAAAATCGGTTAAGCCGTTATTGAGTATTAGCTAAAAAAATTTTAAATTGAGATTAGAAAAAAAAGAATTTATGTGGTAAATGAGACATGAAAGAGATTGGAACCATTAAAGAAAAAATATATAAAATCGGTTGAACCGATCCGGAGATCTTACGGTATATACGAACGCCAATTAATTTTTATATATATAGATTACAAATTCTTCACCATAACATAGATTATGAAAAAGGACGGAATAACAACCTATATTCACAATCAAAACTTTTCATTCATTCACTTTTTCAACATTCGCAATAGTAGCGAAAAGGAGTTCACCATTTGTATTTTTAAATATAAAACGGAAAAAATCTGTATGGCATTAAGTTCCCTACAGGAACATTTCAGTTAGAATACCAGTGATCTCAACTTTAGCTAATATATGATTAAATTGAAGATTTCGAAAATGTTTTGTTCTATATAAATAAACACTATGTCCGATTTCGGTTAAGCCGTTATTGAGTATTAGCTAAAAAAATTTTAAATTGAGATTAGAAAAAACAGAATTTATGTGGTAAATGAGACATGAAACAGATCGGAAACATTAAAGAAAAAATATTTAAAATCGGTTGAGCCGATCCGGAGATCTTACGGTATATACGAACGCCAATTCATTTTTATATATATAGATTACAAATTCTTCACCATGATATAGATTATGAAAAAGGACGGAATAACAACCTATATTCACAATCAAAACTTTTCATTCATTCACTTTTTCAACATTCGCAAATAGTAGCGAAAAGGAATTCACCATTTGTATTTTTAAATATAAAACGGAAAAAATCTGTATGGCATTAAGTTCCCTACAGGAACATTTCAGTTAGAATACCAGTGATCTCAACTGACCACAATTGATATCGTAGCTAAACTTCTTTAGCTAATATATGATTAAATTGAAGATTTAGAAAATGTTTTGTTCTATATAAATAAACACTATGTCCGATTTGAAAATCGGTTAAGCCGTTATTGAGTATTAGCTAAAAAAATTTTAAATTGAGATTAGAAACAAAAAAATTTATGTGGTAAATGAGACATCAAACAGATCGGAAACTTTAAAGAAAAAATATTTAAAATCGGTTGAGCCGATTCGGAGATCTTACGGTATATACGAACGCCAATTCATTTTTATATATATAGATCACAAATTCTTCACCATGATATAGATTACAGGCCATTCACCACAATGTTTGAGCCATCCACCGCAAATAAGGTGAACGGCGCAAAGTTCAGGCCATTCACCACAATATTTAAGACATCTACCAAATAAGGTGAATTAAGCAAGATTCTTAACCGTGGTTAGTGCCGAAGCTAAAAATACCTTTTAATGAATGTATTTGTATTTTTAAATATAAAACGGAAAAAATCTGTATGGCATTAAGTTCCCTACAGGAACATTTCAGTTAGAATACCAGTGATCTCAACTGACCACAATTTATATGGTAGCTAAACTTCTTTAGCTAATATATGATTAAATTGAAGATCTAGAAAATGTTTTGTTCTATATAAATAAACACTATTACCGATAGAATAAAGAAAAGAAAAAATTTTGAAAATCGGTTAAGCCGTTATTGAGTATTAGCTAAACAAATTTTAAATTGAGATTAGAAAAATAAGAATTTATGTGGTAAATGAAACATGAAACAGATTGGAAACATTAATGAAAAAATATTTAAAATCGGTTGAGCCGATCCGGAGATCTTACGGTATATACGAAAGCCAATTCATTTTTATATATATAGATTACAACTTCTTCACCATAACATAGATTATGAAAAAGGACGGAATAACAACCTATGTATATTCACAATCGAAACTTTTCATTCATTCACTTTTTCAACATTCGCAATAGTAGCGAAAAGGAATTCACCATTTGTATTTTTAAATATAAAACGGAAAAAATCTGTATGGCATTAAGTTCCCTACAGGAACATTTCAGTTAGAATACCAGTGATCTCAACTGACTACAATGTATATGGTAGCTAAACTTCTTTAGCTAATATATGATTAAATTGAAGATTTAGAAAATGTTTTGTTCTATATAAATAAACACTATGTCCGATAGAATAAAGAAAAGAAAAAATTTTGAAAATCGGTTAAGCCGTTATTGAGTATTAGCTAAAAAAATTTTAAATTGAGATTAGAAAAAAAAGAATTTATGTGGTAAATGAGACATGAAAGAGATTGGAACCATTAAAGAAAAAATATATAAAATCGGTTGAGCCGATCCGGAGATCTTACGGTATATACGAACGCCAATTCATTTTTATATATATAGATTACAAATTCTTCACCATAACATAGATTATGAAAAAGGACGGAATAACAACCTATATTCACAATCAAAACTTTTCATTCATTCACTTTTTCAACATTCGCAATAGTAGCGAAAAGGAATTCACCATTTGTATTTTTAAATATAAAACGGAAAAAATCTGTATGGCATTAAGTTCCCTACAGGAACATTTCAGTTAGAATACCAGTGATCTCAACTTTAGCTAATATATGATTAAATTGAAGATTTAGAAAATGTTTTGTTCTATATAAATAAACACTATGTCCGATTTCGGTTAAGCCGTTATTGAGTATTAGCTAAAAAAATTTTAAATTGAGATTAGAAAAAACAGAATTTATGTGGTAAATGAGACATGAAACAGATCGGAAACATTAAAGAAAAAATATTTAAAATCGGTTGATCCGATCCGGAGATCTTACGGTATATACGAACGCCAATTCATTTTTATATATATAGATTACAAATTCTTCACCATGATATAGATTACAGGCCATTCACCACAATGTTTGAGCCATCCACCGCAAAATAAGGTGAACGGCGCAAAGTTCAGGCCATTCACCACAATATTTAAGACATCTACCAAATAAGGTGAATTACGCAAGGTTTTTAACCGTGGTTAGTGCCGAAGCTAAAAGTACCTTTTAATGAATGTATTTGTATTTTTAAATATAAAACGGAAAAAATCTGTATGGCATTAAGTTCCCTACAGGAACATTTCAGTTAGAATACCAGTGATCTCAACTGACCACAATTTATATGGTAGCTAAACTTCTTTAGCTAATATATGATTAAATTGAAGATTTAGAAAATGTTTTGTTCTATATAAATAAACACTATGTCCGATAGAATAAAGAAAAGGAAAAATTTTGAAAATCGGTTAAGGCGTTACTGAGTATTAGCTAAAAAAATTTTAAATTGAGATTAGAAAAAAAAGAATTTATGTGGTACCTAAATGAGACATGAGACAGATTGGAAACATTAAAGAAAAAATATTTAAAATCGGATGAGCCGATCCGGAGATCTTACGGTATATACGAACGCCAATTCATTTTTATATATATAGATTACAACTTCTTCACCATAACATAGATTATGAAAAAGGACGGAATAACAACCTATATTCACAATCAACAACCTATATTCACAATCAAAACTTTTCATTCATTCACTTTTTCAACATTCGCAATAGTAGCGAAAAGGAATTCACCATTTGTATTTTTAAATATAAAACGGAAAAAATCTGTATGGCATTAAGTTCCCTACAGGAACATTTTAGTTAGAATACCAGTGATCTCAACTGACTACAATTTATATGGTAGCTAAACTTCTTTAGCTAATATATGATTAAATTGAAGATTTAGAAAATGTTTTGTTCTATTTAAATAAACACTATGTCCGATAGAATAAAGAAAAGAAAAAATTTTGAAAATCGGTTAAGCCGTTATTGAGTATTAGCTAAAAAAATTTTAAATTGAGATTAGAAAAAAAGAATTTATGTGGTAAACGAGACATGAAACAGATTGGAAACATTAAAGAAAAAATATTTAAAATCGGTTGAGCCGATCCGGAGATCTTACGGTATACACGAACGCCAATTCATTTTTATATATATAGATTACAACTTCTTCACCATGATATAGATTACAGGCCATTCACCACAATGTTTGAGCCATCCACCGCAAATAAGGTGAACGGCGCAAAGTTCAGGCCATTCACCACAATATTTAAGACATCTACCAAATAAGGTGAATTAAGCAAGATTCTTAACCGTGGTTAGTGCCGAAGCTAAAAATACCTTTTAATGAATGTATTTGTATTTTTAAATATAAAACGGAAAAAATCTGTATGGCATTAAGTTCCCTACAGGAACATTTCAGTTAGAATACCAGTGATCTCAACTGACCACAATTTATATGGTAGCTAAACTTCTTTAGCTAATATATGATTAAATTGAAGATTTAGAAAATGTTTTGTTCTATATAAATAAACACTATGTCCGATAGAATAAAGAAAAGGAAAAATTTTGAAAATCGGTTAAGGCGTTACTGAGTATTAGCTAAAAAAATTTTAAATTGAGATTAGAAAAAAAAGAATTTATGTGGTACCTAAATGAGACATGAGACAGATTGGAAACATTAAAGAAAAAATATTTAAAATCGGTTGAGCCGATCCGGAGATCTTACGGTATATACGAACGCCAATTCATTTTTATATATATAGATTACAACTTCTTCACCATAACATAGATTATGAAAAAGGACGGAATAACAACCTATATTCACAATCAACAACCTATATTCACAATCAAAACTTTTCATTCATTCACTTTTTCAACATTCGCAATAGTAGCGAAAAGGAATTCACCATTTGTATTTTTAAATATAAAACGGCAAAAATCTGTATGGCATTAAGTTCCCTACAGGAACATTTTAGTTAGAATACCAGTGATCTCAACTGACTACAATTTATATGGTAGCTAAACTTCTTTAGCTAATATATGATTAAATTGAAGATTTAGAAAATGTTTTGTTCTATTTAAATAAACAATATGTCCGATAGAATAAAGAAAAGAAAAAATTTTTAAAATCGGTTAAGCCGTTATTGAGTATTAGCTAAAAAAATTTTAAATTGAGATTAGAAAAAAAGAATTTATGTGGTAAACGAGACATGAAACAGATTGGAAACATTAAAGAAAAAATATTTAAAATCGGTTGAGCCGATCCGGAGATCTTACGGTATACACGAACGCCAATTCATTTTTATATATATAGATTACAACTTCTTCACCATGATATAGATTACAGGCCATTCACCACAATGTTTGAGCCATCCACCGCAAATAAGGTGAACGGCGCAAAGTTCAGGCCATTCACCACAATATTTAAGACATCTACCAAATAAGGTGAATTAAGCAAGATTCTTAACCGTGGTTAGTGCCGAAGCTAAAAATACCTTTTAATGAATGTATTTGTATTTTTAAATATAAAACGGAAAAAATCTGTATGGCATTAAGTTCCCTACAGGAACATTTCAGTTAGAATACCAGTGATCCCAACTGACTACAATTTATATGGTAGCTAAACTTCTTTAGCTAATATATGATTAAATTGAAGATTTAGAAAATGTTTTGTTCTATATAAATAAACACTATGACCGATAGAATAAAGAAAAGAAAAAATTTTGAAAATCGGTTAAGAAGTTATTGAGTATTAGCTAAACAAATTTTAAATTGAGATTAGAAAAAATAGAATTTATGTGGTAAATGAGACATGAAACAGATTGGAAACATTAAAGAAAAAATATTTAAAATCGGTTGAGCCGATCCGGAGATCTTACGGTATATACGAACGCCAATTCATTTTTATATATAGATTACAAATTCTTCACCATGATATAGATTACAGGCCATTCACCACAATATTTAAGACATCTACCAAATAAGGTGAATTAAGCAAGATTCTTAACCGTGGTTAGTGCCGAAACTAAAAATACCTTTTAATGAATGTATTTGTATTTTTAAATATAAAACGGAAAAAATCTGTATGGCATTAAGTCCCTGCAGGAACATTTCAGTTAGAATACCAGTGATCTCAACTGACTACAATTTATATGGTAGCTAAACTTCTTTAGCTAATATATGATTAAATTGAAGATTTAGAAAATGGTGTGTTCTATATAAATAAACACTATGTCCGATAGAATAAAGAAAAGAAAAAATTTTGAAAATCGGTTAAGCCGTTATTGAGTATTAGCTAAAAAAAAATTTAAATTGAGATTAGAAAAAAAAAGAATTTATGTGGTAAATGAGACATGAAACAGATTGGAAACATTAAAGAAAAAATATTTAAAATCGGTTGAGCCGATCCGGAGATCTTACGGTATATACGAACGCCAATTCATTTTTATATATATAGATTACAACTTCTTCACCATGGCATAGATTATGAAAAAGGACGGAATAACAACCTATATTCACAATCAACAACCTATATTCACAATCAAAACTTTTCATTCATTCACTTTTTCAACATTCGCAATAGTAGCGAAAAGGAATTCACCATTTGTATTTTTAAATATAAAACGGAAAAAATCTGTATGGCATTAATTTCCCTACAGGAACATTTCAGTTAGAATACCAGTGATCTCAACTGACTACAATGTATATGGTAGCTAAACTTCTTTAGCTAATATATGATTAAATTGAAGATTTAGAAAATGTTTTGTTCTATATAAATAAACACTATGTCCGATAGAATAAAGAAAAGAAAAAATTTTGAAAATCGGTTAAGCCGTTATTGAGTATTAGCTAAAAAAAATTTAAATTGAGATTAGAAAAAAAAAGAATTTATGTGGTAAATGAGACATGAAACAGATTGGAAACATTAAAGAAAAAATATTTAAAATCGGTTGAGCCGATCCGGAGATCTTACGGTATATACGAACGCCAATTCATTTTTATATATATAGATTACAAATTCTTCACCATGATATAGATTACAGGCCATTCACCACAATATTTAAGGCATCTACCAAATAAGGTGAATTAAGCAAGATTCTTAACCGTGGTTAGTGCCGAAGCTAAAAATACCTTTTAATGAATGTATTTGTATTTTTAAATATAAAACGGAAAAAATCTGTATGGCATTAAGTCCCTACAGGAACATTTCAGTTAGAATACCAGTGATCTCAACTGACTACAATTTATATGGTAGCTAAACTTCTTTAGCTAATATATGATTAAATTGAATATTTAGAAAATGGTTTGTTCTATATAAATAAACACCATGTCCGATAGAATAAAGAAAAGACAAAATTTTGAAAATCGGTTAAGCCGTTATTGAGTATTAGCTAAAAAAAATTTAAATTGAGATTAGAAAAAAAAAGAGTTTATATGGTAAATGAGACATGAAACAGATTGGAAACATTAAAGAAAAAATATTTAAAATCGGTTGAGCCGATCCGGAGATCTTACGGTATATACGAACGCCAATTCATTTTTATATATATATGTAGATTACTAATTCTTCACCATGATATAGATTACAGGCCATTCACCACAATGTTTAAGGGCCACTTTCATAAAAGCCGGTTAAGCCTAATCGGCGATTAATTTGACAGCTAACCTTACAAAATACGTCAATTAAACTCTGGTTAGCGGTTACCGGCTTTTATGAAATCGGCCCTAAGACATCTACCAAATAAGGTGAATTAAGCAAGATTCTTAACCGTGGTTAGTGCCGAAGCTAAAAATACCTTTTAATGAATGTATTTGTATTTTTAAATATAAAAAGGAAAAAATCTGTATGGCATTAAGTTCCCTACAGGAACATTTCAGTTAGAATACCAGTGATCTCAACTGACTACAATTTATATGGTAGCTAAACTTCTTTATCTAATATATGATTAAATTGAAGATTTAGAAAATGTTTTGTTCTATATAAATAAACACTATGACCGATAGAATAAAGAAAAGAAAAAATTTTGAAAATCGGTTAAGCCGTTATTGAGTATTAGCTAAACAAATTTTAAATTGAGATTAGAAAAATAAGAATTTATGTGGTAAATGAGACATGAAACAGATTGGAAACATTAAAGAAAAAATATTTAAAATCGGTTGAGCCGATCAGGAGATCTTACGGTATATACGAACGCCAATTCATTTTTATATATATAGATTACAAATTCTTCACCATGATATAGATTACAGGCCATTCACCACAATATTTAAGACATCTACCAAATAAGGTGAATTAAGCAAGATTCTTAACCGTGGTTAGTGCCGAAACTAAAAATACCTTTTAATGAATGTATTTGTATTTTTAAATATAAAACGGAAAAAATCTGTATGGCATTAAGTCCCTACAGGAACATTTCAGTTAGAATACCAGTGATCTCAACTGACTACAATTTATATGGTAGCTAAACTTCTTTAGCTAATATATGATTAAATTGAAGATTTAGAAAATGGTTTGTTCTATATAAATAAACACTATGTCCGATAGAATAAAGAAAAGAAAAAATTTTGAAAATCGGTTAAGCCGTTATTGAGTATTAGCTAAAAAAAATTTAAATTGAGATTAGAAAAAAAAGAATTTATGTGGTAAATGAGACATGAAACAGATTGGAAACATTAAAGAAAAAATATTTAAAATCGGTTGAGCCGATCCGGAGATCTTACGGTATATACGAACGCCAATTCATTTTTATATATATAGATTACAACTTCTTCACCATGGCATAGATTATGAAAAAGGACGGAATAACAACCTATATTCACAATCAACAACCTATATTCACAATCAAAACTTTTCATTCATTCACTTTTTCAACATTCGCAATAGTAGCGAAAAGGAATTCACCATTTGTATTTTTAAATATAAAACGGAAAAAATCTGTATGGCATTAATTTCCCTACAGGAACATTTCAGTTAGAATACCAGTGATCTCAACTGACTACAATGTATATGGTAGCTAAACTTCTTTAGCTAATATATGATTAAATTGAAGATTTAGAAAATGTTTTGTTCTATATAAATAAACACTATGTCCGATAGAATAAAGAAAAGAAAAAATTTTGAAAATCGGTTAAGCCGTTATTGAGTATTAGCTAAAAAAAATTTAAATTGAGATTAGAAAAAAAAAGAATTTATGTGGTAAATGAGACATGAAACAGATTGGAAACATTAAAGAAAAAATATTTAAAATCGGTTGAGCCGATCCGGAGATCTTACGGTATATACGAACGCCAATTCATTTTTATATATATAGATTACAAATTCTTCACCATGATATAGATTACAGGCCATTCACCACAATATTTAAGGCATCTACCAAATAAGGTGAATTAAGCAAGATTCTTAACCGTGGTTAGTGCCGAAGCTAAAAATACCTTTTAATGAATGTATTTGTATTTTTAAATATAAAACGGAAAAAATCTGTATGGCATTAAGTCCCTACAGGAACATTTCAGTTAGAATACCAGTGATCTCAACTGACTACAATTTATATGGTAGCTAAACTTCTTTAGCTAATATATGATTAAATTGAAGATTTAGAAAATGGTTTGTTCTATATAAATAAACACCATGTCCGATAGAATAAAGAAAAGACAAAATTTTGAAAATCGGTTAAGCCGTTATTGAGTATTAGCTAAAAAAAATTGAAATTGAGATTAGAAAAAAAAGAATTTATATGGTAAATGAGACATGAAACAGATTGGAAACATTAAAGAAAGAATATTTAAAATCGGTTGAGCCGATCCGGAGATCTTACGGTATATACGAACGCCAATTCATTTTTATATATATATGTAGATTACTAATTCTTCACCATGATATAGATTACAGGCCATTCACCACAATGTTTAAGACATCTACCAAATAAGGTGAATTAAGCAAGATTCTAAACCGTGGTTAGTGCCGAAGCTAAAAATACCTTTTAATGAATGTATTTGTATTTTTAAATATAAAACGGAAAAAATCTGTATGGCATTAAGTTCCCTACAGGAACATTTCAGTTAGAATACCAGTGATCTCAACTGACTACAATTTATATGGTAGCTAAATTTCTTTATCTAATATATGATTAAATTGAAGATTTAGAAAATGTTTTGTTCTATATAAATAAACACTATGACCGATAGAATAAAGAAAAGAAAAAATTTTGAAAATCGGTTAAGCCGTTATTGAGTATTAGCTAAACAAATTTTAAATTGAGATTAGAAAAATAAGAATTTATGTGGTAAATGAGACATGAAACAGATTGGAAACATTAAAGAAAAAATATTTAAAATTGGTTGAGCCGATCAGGAGATCTTACGGTATATACGAACGCCAATTCATTTTTATATATATAGATTACAAATTCTTCACCATGATATAGATTACAGGCCATTCACCACAATATTTAAGACATCTACCAAATAAGGTGAATTAAGCAAGATTCTTAACCGTGGTTAGTGCCGAAGCTAAAAATACCTTTTAATGAATGTATTTGTATTTTTAAATATAAAACGGAAAAAATCTGTATGGCATTAAGTCCCTACAGGAACATTTCAGTTAGAATACCAGTGATCTCAACTGACTACAATTTATATGGTAGCTAAACTTCTTTAGCTAATATATGATTAAATTGAAGATTTAGAAAATGGTTTGTTCTATATAAATAAACACTATGTCCGATAGAATAAAGAAAAGAAAAAATTTTGAAAATCGGTTAAGCCGTTATTGAGTATTAGCTAAAAAAAATTTAAATTGAGATTAGAAAAAAAATAATTTATGTGGTAAATGAGACATGAAACAGATTGGAAACATTAAAGAAAAAATATTTAAAATCGGTTGAGCCGATCCGGAGATCTTACGGTATATACGAACGCCAATTCATTTTTATATATATAGATTACAAATTCTTCACCATGATATAGATTACAGGCCATTCACCACAATGTTTAAGACATCTACCAAATAAGGTGAATTAAGCGAGATTCTTAACCGTGGCTAGTGCCGAAGCTAAAAATACCTTTTAATGAATGTATTTGTATTTTTAAATATAAAACGGAAAAAATCTGTATGGCATTAAGTTCCCTACAGGAACATTTCAGCTAGAATACCAGTGATCTCAACTGACTACAATTTATATGGTAGCTAAACTTCTTCACCATAACATAGATTATGAAAAAGGACGGAATAACAACCTATATTCACAATCAAAACTTTTCATTCATTCACTTTTTCAACATTCGCAATAGTAGCGAAAAGGAATTCACCATTTGTATTTTTAAATATAACACGGAAAAAATCTGTATGGCATTAAGTTCCCTACAGGAACATTTCAGTTAGAATACCAGTGATCTCAACTGACTACAATGTATATGGTAGCTAAACTTCTTTAGCTAATATATGATTAAATTGAAGATTTAGAAAATGTTTTGTTCTATATAAATAAACACTATGTCTGATAGAATAAAGAAAAGAAAAAATTTTGAAAATCGGTTAAGCCGTTATTGAGTATTAGCTAAAAAAAATTTAAATTGAGATTAGAAAAAAAAGAATTTATGTGGTAAATGAGACATGAAACAGATTGGAAACATTAAAGAAAAAATATTTAAAATCGGTTGAGCCGATCCGGAGATCTTACGGTATATACGACCGCCAATTCATTTTTATATATAGATTACAAATTCTTCACCATGATATAGATTACAGGCCATTCACCACAATATTTAAGACATCTACCAAATAAGGTGAATTAAGCAAGATTCTTAACCGTGGTTAGTGCCGAAACTAAAAATACCTTTTAATGAATGGATTTGTATTTTTAAATATAAAACGGAAAAAATCTGTATGGCATTAAGTCCCTACAGGAACATTTCAGTTAGAATACCAGTGATCTCAACTGACTACAATTTATATGGTAGCTAAACTTCTTTAGCTAATATATGATTAAATTGAAGATTTAGAAAATGGTTTGTTCTATATAAATAAACACTATGTCCGATAGAATAAAGAAAAGAAAAAATTTTGAAAATCGGTTAAGCCGTTATTGAGTATTAGCTAAAAAAAAATTTAAATTGAGATTAGAAAAAAAAGAATTTATGTGGTAAATGAGACATGAAACAGATTGGAAACATTAAAGAAAAAATATTTAAAATCGGTTGAGCCGATCCGGAGATCTTACGGTATATACGAACGCCAATTCATTTTTATATATATAGATTACAACTTCTTCACCATGGCATAGATTATGAAAAAGGACGGAATAACAACCTATATTCACAATCAACAACCTATATTCACAATCAAAACTTTTCATTCATTCACTTTTTCAACATTCGCAATAGTAGCGAAAAGGAATTCACCATTTGTATTTTTAAATATAAAACGGAAAAAATCTGTATGGCATTAATTTCCCTACAGGAACATTTCAGTTAGAATACCAGTGATCTCAACTGACTACAATGTATATGGTAGCTAAACTTCTTTAGCTAATATATGATTAAATTGAAGATTTAGAAAATGTTTTGTTCTATATAAATAAACACTATGTCCGATAGAATAAAGAAAAGAAAAAATTTTGAAAATCGGTTAAGCCGTTATTGAGTATTAGCTAAAAAAAATTTAAATTGAGATTAGAAAAAAAAAGAATTTATGTGGTAAATGAGACATGAAACAGATTGGAAACATTAAAGAAAAAATATTTAAAATCGGTTGAGCCGATCCGGAGATCTTACGGTATATACGAACGCCAATTCATTTTTATATATATAGATTACAAATTCTTCACCATGATATAGATTACAGGCCATTCACCACAATATTTAAGGCATCTACCAAATAAGGTGAATTAAGCAAGATTCTTAAACGTGGTTAGTGCCGAAGCTAAAAATACCTTTTAATGAATGTATTTGTATTTTTAAATATAAAACGGAAAAAATCTGTATGGCATTAAGTCCCTACAGGAACATTTCAGTTAGAATACCAGTGATCTCAACTGACTACAATTTATATGGTAGCCAAACTTCTTTAGCTAATATATGATTAAATTGAAGATTTAGAAAATGGTTTGTTCTATATAAATAAACACCATGTCCGATAGAATAAAGAAAATACAAAATTTTGAAAATCGGTTAAGCCGTTATTGAGTATTAGCTAAAAAAAATGTAAATTGAGATTAGAAAAAAAAGAATTTATATGGTAAATGAGACATGAAACAGATTGGAAACATTAAAGAAAAAATATTTAAAATCGGTTGAGCCGATCCGGAGATCTTACGGTATATACGAACGCCAATTCATTTTTATATATATATCGTCGTGTTCATTGCAAAATTTAATATGTGCGTTTGAGCAACTTTTCAGGAGAGCATTAAATCTGTTTTTTTTGACGGATGTATCTTTCTGAAACAGTAAAATAATACCAAAATATGGCCAACAGTATTTCTTATAATTTTACATAAAAAAATTGTTATAAATTTCGTATATGAACTCGTAATTGTTTTTTTTGTTGGTTTTCGTGCACATATCAAATTTTGTATTCGAGCCCCAATAATGATATGTGCACAAGAAGCACATGTCAGGTTATGTTTGTGATTTTATAATGCTAAATTTCTGGCTGTGTGCTTAAATTAGAGTGTTTATTTTTCTTTTTCTTATTTTTTTTACATTTGCATGAAAGAAAACTCATGAAAATATATACATAAATAATTTATAATATACACTCGGGCTCATAGAATTAAGCCACAAATTGAAACTGACTTTATTCGTAACGTATATTTACTTATGTATTTTTTATAATTTTCATTTAAAATATAGCGCAATGGTTGGTAGAAACTGAATAATTAAAATCTCTATGACTTACGCAGAATTCAGGACAATGGGTCAAACTTTGAAAAATGTTGATTTTTCGTACGGATCCCTATGAAACTGGTCAAAGGATTGGAAAATTTAAACAAATGCTTCCGTTTCCAGAAAATATTACTTTTTTATTTTAAAAATAATTAAAGAACAAATCAAAAAAGTTAATTCATATTTCTTAAAGCGTAAGTATTATAAATACCTTTATGTAATAAAATTTTTTTCACTTAAAAAAAATCACAATTTAAAAAATAATAACTATAGCCATTTCAATTGCTTGATTATCGAATAGTTTGATACTCAATAAAAATAGATCACATTTCCTAAAACGTAAATATTTTTAATACCTTCGTTTGGTTAATTTTTTTGACCTCAAATGTAATTACTCAGTTATCAAATAGTTTTATAAGTAAGTGTAAAGGACGTAAGGCACAAAATCAGGCTTCGTTATTTAAGATTATTCATTTAATCTATCAGTAGGACATTGTTCAAAACCATCAATTGCTTGATTATCGAATAGTTTGATACTCAACAAAAATAAATCAAATACATTCATGTCGGTAAATTTTTTTTCGCTTAAAAAATAAAATATATATATTTCAGTTACATACTTTAACAAGTTGATTATGGTCATTAGGTAAAAAGTAGTCAAATCCCACATTTTTAGCAAATTTTCGAGATGTAGTCTTACGCCTTCTAATAATCGGCCGAACGCGAACAACATTTTTTAAATACGCCTTTTTAGCGACCCAAGAATCTAAGCTCCAGAAATATTCAAAAATATTATCCCTCCGTTCTTCGTCTATCGTTGCACAAAGTAAATTCCTTGGTTTCCTTTGGTTTTCCAATAAAAACACCCTCTGTGCACAAATTATTAGTGACAAGATGACTGTAAAGTACTCAGGCTGAAAATAAAGCAAAAATAGCAACCTTAAGCAAGCTGTTAGTAAGAAAATCAGGTTTACTTTGTTTTTTTAGGTTAGGCCAAAAACACCTTCAACAACAAAAACGCATCAATCCAAACAGTTTGTTTCCCTTTAGTATTAATGGTCACAAATGTTCCATCATTACAAAATGCGCGATACGACATGAAAGGAGTTAATTGTACATATGTATCAAAATTAGATTCACTTACCTGGATATAAAATATAATTTTGATCAATTCGCAATAACTTCCGTAAAAATGCAGCTGATAGTCTCAAGCTAGTGCTGTAGTTGTGTATTTTTGGTATATTTATAAGTATATATGTATGTACTTTAAATAAATATGTTTCTCTCTCCGTAAAAGTAACAGCTACATAACGTCACCTTAATTCACAAAGGTCCTAACTGACATATTTTTCAAAACTGCGTTTTTTTCACAGATTGTGGTACATTGTACTAAATTAGAGCCTCGGTAAAAATTTTAAAGTGATAGTATCAAAAACAACGAAGTTACGACACTTTAAAAATAAAATGTTTTTGCTTCTCCTGAAAAATTGTTTGTTTTCTAGTTAGGGATTTTGTGAATTAAGCTAACGATAAACTCAATATTTTTAGTCGCGTGCTATTGTTTTTGTGGTTCTCAATTTTGGCATGTACACAATAAACCTGATATGTGCAAAAACAATAATAGAAAAACTTGATATGTGCAATTTGAGTACATGTCAGTTTTGTGAGACTTAATAGCGGCACATATCAGATATTGCAAAATCGATTACGGTTCGAATTTACACATGACGATTTCTGCTATCAATCTGTTGGTAAAAATCAATGTCATCTAGCATAAAAACGAAAAATCGAAAAAATGCACATATTAAATTTTGCAATGAGCACGACGATATGTAGATTACTAATTCTTCACCATGATATAGATTACAGGCCATTCACCACAATGTTTAAGACATCTACCAAATAAGGTGAATTAAGCAAGATTCTTAACCGTGGTTAGTGCCGAAGCTAAAAATACCTTTTAATGAATGTATTTGTATTTTTAAATATAAAACGGAAAAAATCTGTATGGCATTAAGTTCCCTACAGGAACATTTCAGTTAGAATACCAGTGATCTCAACTGACTACAATTTATATGGTAGCTAAACTTCTTTATCTAATATATGATTAAATTGAAGATTTAGAAAATGTTTTGTTCTATATAAATAAACACTATGACCGATAGAATAAAGAAAAGAAAAAATTTTGAAAATCGGTTAAGCCGTTATTGAGTATTAGCTAAACAAATTTTAAATTGAGATTAGAAAAATAAGAATTTATGTGGTAAATGAGACATGAAACAGATTGGAAACATTAAAGAAAAAATATTTAAAATCGGTTGAGCCGATCAGGAGATCTTACGGTATATACGAACGCCAATTCATTTTTATATATATAGATTACAAATTCTTCACCATGATATAGATTACAGGCCATTCACCACAATATTTAAGACATCTACCAAATAAGGTGAATTAAGCAAGATTCTTAACCGTGGTTAGTGCCGAAGCTAAAAATACCTTTTAATGAATGTATTTGTATTTTTAAATATAAAACGGAAAAAATCTGTATGGCATTAAGTTCCCTACAGGAACATTTCAGTTAGAATACCAGTGATCTCAACTGACTACAATTTATATGGTAGCTAAACTTCTTTAGCTAATATATGATTAAATTGAAGATTTAGAAAATGTTTTGTTCTATATAAATAAACACTATGTCCGATAGAATAAAGAAAAGAAAAAATTTTGAAAATCGGTTAAGCCGTTATTGAGTATTAGCTAAAAAAAATTTAAATTGAGATTAGAAAAAAAAGAATTTATGTGGTAAATGAGACATGAAACAGATTGGAAACACTAAAGAAAAAATATTTAAAATCGGTTGAGCCGATCCGGAGATCTTACGGTATATACGAACGCCAATTCATTTTTATATATATAGATTACAACTTCTTCCCCATAACATAGATTATGAAAAAGGACGGAATAACAACCTATATTCACATTCGCAATAGTAGCGAAAAGGAATTCACCATTTGTATTTTTAAATACAGGGTGGCGCAAAAGTAATCTACCGATGTTTTTTGGCTGTAATTAAAAAAAAAAATGAAAAACTTTGATTCTTCTTGTGGATTATTTTTATTTGGTCTTTTAATTTTTTTTACATCAAGTCGAGAATATGATGTCATGTAAATGGCCGCCGCCACAGTTGATTGTCATTTGAGCCCTTTTTATGGCATTTTCCATCACTTTGGCCGCAATAGGTCCTCACATTCTTGACGGATGTTGTCTTTAAGAGCTGCAAGAGTCTGAGGCTTGTTGACATAGACCCGCGACTTCAAAAAGCCCCACAAAAATAAATCTGGAGCGGTCAAATCAGGCGATCTTGCTGGCCAATGCAAATCGCCAAACCGGGAGATTAGGCGCCCGGGAAATGCATCCTTCAGCATATCGGTTGTGGCACGTGCAGTGTGTGCTGTTGCACCGTCTTGTTGGAACCACATGTTTTCCAATCCCAATTCATCAATTTGCGGCAAAAAGAACTCGTTGATCATTGCTCTGTAGCGCTCACCATTCACAGTAACCGTTTGGTCCGCGACCGAAGGTCCGATGACTCCTCCAGCGAAAACAGCACACCATACAGTGACTTTGAGCAGGTGTAATGGCTCTTCGTGGGTTACACGCGGATTTTCAGTGCCCCAGAAGCGAGAATTTTGCTTATTTACGTACCCACTAAGATGGAAAGGGGCCTCATCACTCATGATTATTTTTGATGAAAAATCATCTTCCTCTTCAAGTCAGCAATATTCCGCGTTCTGGAGCAGTGTAGCGTAACATTGTTTATTAAGGTGTATTTTGCATGTGTTTACTACACAAATGTCAAAACAGAATTGATTTTAGGGGCCAATCGCAAAATTTATAGCATTTTCTGATAGGAAGATAAACACTATGTCCGATAGAATAAAGAAAAGAAAAAATTTTGAAAATCGGTTAAGCCGTTATTGAGTATTAGCTAAAAAAAATTTAAATTGAGATTAGAAAAAAAAGAATTTATGTGGTAAATGAGACATGAAACAGATTGGAAACATTAAAGAAAAAATATTTAAAATCGGTTGAGCCGATCCGGAGATCTTACGGTATATACGACCGCCAATTCATTTTTATATATAGATTACAAATTCTTCACCATGATATAGATTACAGGCCATTCACCACAATATTTAAGACATCTACCAAATAAGGTGAATTAAGCAAGATTCTTAACCGTGGTTAGTGCCGAAACTAAAAATACCTTTTAATGAATGGATTTGTATTTTTAAATATAAAACGGAAAAAATCTGTATGGCATTAAGTCCCTACAGGAACATTTCAGTTAGAATACCAGTGATCTCAACTGACTACAATTTATATGGTAGCTAAACTTCTTTAGCTAATATATGATTAAATTGAAGATTTAGAAAATGGTTTGTTCTATATAAATAAACACTATGTCCGATAGAATAAAGAAAAGAAAAAATTTTGAAAATCGGTTAAGCCGTTATTGAGTTTTAGCTCAAAAAAATTTAAATTGAGATTAGAAAAAAAAGAATTTATGTGGTAAATGAGACATGAAACAGATTGGAAACATTAAAGAAAAAATATTTAAAATCGGTTGAGCCGATCCGGAGATCTTACGGTATATACGAACGCCAATTCATTTTTATATATATAGATTACAACTTCTTCACCATAACATAGATTATGAAAAAGGACGGAATAACAACCTATATTCACAATCAAAACTTTTCATTCATTCACTTTTTCAACATTCGCAATAGTAGCGAAAAGGAATTCACCATTTGTATTTTTAAATATAAAAGGGAAAAAATCTGTATGGCATTAAGTTCCCTACAGGAACATTTCAGTTAGAATACCAGTGATCTCAACTGACTACAATTTATATGGTAGCTAAACTTCTTTAGCTAATATATGATTAAATTGAAGATTTCGAAAATGTTTTGTTCTATATAAATAAACACTATGTCCGATAGAATAAAGAAAAGAAAAAATTTTGAAAATCGGTTAAGCCGTTATTGAGTATTAGCTAAAAAAATTTTAAATTGAGATTAGAAAAAAAAGAATTTATGTGGTAAATGAGACATGAAACAGATTGGAAACATTAAAGAAAAAATATTTAAAATCGGTTGAGCCGATCCGGAGATCTTACGGTATATACGAACGCCAATTCATTTTTATATATATAGATTACAAATTCTTCACCATGATATAGATTACAGGCCATTCACCACAATGTTTAAGACATCTACCAAATAAGGTGAATTAAGCAAGATTCTTAACCGTGGTTAGTGCCGAAGCTAAAAATACCTTTTAATGAATGTATTTGTATTTTTAAATATAAAACGGAAAAAATCTGTATGGCATTAAGTTCCCTACAGGAACATTTCAGTTAGAATACCAGTGATCTCAACTGACTACAATTTATATGGTAGCTAAACTTCTTCACCATAACATAGATTATGAAAAAGGACGGAATAACAACCTATATTCACAATCAAAACTTTTCATTCATTCACTTTTTCAACATTCGCAATAGTAGCGAAAAGGAATTCACCATTTGTATTTTTAAATATAAAACGGAAAAAATCTGTATGGCATTAAGTTCCCTACAGGAACATTTCAGTTAGAATACCAGTGATCTCAACTGACTACAATGTATATGGTAGCTAAACTTCTTTAGCTAATATATGATTAAATTGAAGATTTAGAAAATGTTTTGTTCTATATAAATAAACACTATGTCCGATAGAATAAAGAAAAGAAAAAATTTTGAAAATCGGTTAAGCCGTTATTGAGTGTTTGCTAAAAAAAATTTAAATTGAGATTAGAAAAAAAAGAATTTATGTGGTAAATGAGACATGAAACAGATTGGAAACATTAAAGAAAAAATATTTAAAATCGGTTGAGCCGATCCGGAGATCTTACGGTATATACGACCGCCAATTCATTTTTATATATAGATTACAAATTCTTCACCATGATATAGATTACAGGCCATTCACCACAATATTTAAGACATCTACCAAATAAGGTGAATTAAGCAAGATTCTTAACCGTGGTTAGCGCCGAAACTAAAAATACCTTTTAATGAATGTATTTGTATTTTTAAATATAAAACGGAAAAAATCTGTATGGCATTAAGTCCCTACAGGAACATTTCAGTTAGAATACCAGTGATCTCAACTGACTACAATTTATATGGTAGCTAAACTTCTTTAACTAATATATGATTAAATTGAAGATTTAGAAAATGGTTTGTTCTATATAAATAAACACTATGTCCGATAGAATAAAGAAAAGACAAAATTTTGAAAATCGGTTAAGCCGTTATTGAGTATTAGCTAAAAAAAAATTTAAATTGAGATTAGAAAAAAAGAATTTATGTGGTAAATGAGACATGAAACAGATTGGAAACATTAAAGAAAAAATATTTAAAATCGGTTGAGCCGATCCGGAGATCTTACGGTATATACGAACGCCAATTCATTTTTATATATATAGATTACAACTTCTTCACCATGGCATAGATTATGAAAAAGGACGGAATAACAACCTATATTCACAATCAACAACCTATATTCACAATCAAAACTTTTCATTCATTCACTTTTTCAACATTCGCAATAGTAGCGAAAAGGAATTCACCATTTGTATTTTTAAATATAAAACGGAAAAAATCTGTATGGCATTAATTTTCCTACAGGAACATTTCAGTTAGAATACCAGTGATCTCAACTGACTACAATGTATATGGTAGCTAAACTTCTTTAGCTAATATATGATTAAATTGAAGATTTAGAAAATGTTTTGTTCTATATAAATAAACACTATGTCCGATAGAATAAAGAAAAGAAAAAATTTTGAAAATCGGTTAAGCCGTTATTGAGTATTAGCTAAAAAAAATTTAAATTGAGATTAGAAAAAAAAAGAATTTATGTGGTAAATGAGACATGAAACAGATTGGAAACATTAAAGAAAAAATATTTAAAATCGGTTGAGCGGATCCGGAGATCTTACGGTATATACGAACGCCAATTCATTTTTATATATATAGATTACAAATTCTTCACCATGATATAGATTACAGGCCATTCACCACAATATTTAAGGCATCTACCAAATAAGGTGAATTAAGCAAGATTCTTAACCGTGGTTAGTGCCGAAGCTAAAAATACCTTTTAATGAATGTATTTGTATTTTTAAATATAAAACGGAAAAAATCTGTATGGCATTAAGTCCCTACAGGAACATTTCAGTTAGAATACCAGTGATCTCAACTGACTACAATTTATATGGTAGCCAAACTTCTTTAGCTAATATATGATTAAATTGAAGATTTAGAAAATGGTTTGTTCTATATAAATAAACACCATGTCCGATAGAATAAAGAAAATACAAAATTTTGAAAATCGGTTAAGCCGTTATTGAGTATTAGCTAAAAAAAATTTAAATTGAGATTAGAAAAAAAAGAATTTATATGGTAAATGAGACATGAAACAGATTGGAAACATTAAAGAAAAAATATTTAAAATCGGTTGAGCCGATCCGGAGATCTTACGGTATATACGAACGCCAATTCATTTTTATATATATATGTAGATTACTAATTCTTCACCATGATATAGATTACAGGCCATTCACCACAATGTTTAAGACATCTACCAAATAAGGTGAACTAAGCAAGATTCTTAACCGTGGTTAGTGCCGAAGCTAAAAATACCTTTTAATGAATGTATTTGTATTTTTAAATATAAAACGGAAAAAATCTGTATGGCATTAAGTTCCCTACAGGAACATTTCAGTTAGAATACCAGTGATCTCAACTGACTACAATTTATATGGTAGCTAAACTTCTTTATCTAATATATGATTAAATTGAAGATTTAGAAAATGTTTTGTTCTATATAAATAAACACTATGACCGATAGAATAAAGAAAAGAAAAAATTTTGAAAATCGGTTAAGCCGTTATTGAGTATTAGCTAAACAAATTTTAAATTGAGATTAGAAAAATAAGAATTTATGTGGTAAATGAGACATGAAACAGATTGGAAACATTAAAGAAAAAATATTTAAAATCGGTTGAGCCGATCAGGAGATCTTACGGTATATACCAACGCCAATTCATTTTTATATATATAGATTACAAATTCTTCACCATGATATACATAGATTACAGGCCATTCACCACAAGACATCTACCAAATAAGGTGAATTAAGCAAGATTCTTAACCGTGGTTAGTGCCGAAGCTAAAAATACCTTTTAATGAATGTATTTGTATTTTTAAATATAAAACGGAAAAAATCTGTATGGCATTAAGTTCCCTACAGGAACATTTCAGTTAGAATACCAGTGATCTCAACTGACTACAATTTATATGGTAGCTAAACTTCTTTAGCTAATATATGATTAAATTGAAGATTTAGAAAATGTTTTGTTCTATATAAATAAACACTATGTCCGATAGAATAAAGAAAAGAAAAAATTTTGAAAATCGGTTAAGCCGTTATTGAGTATTAGCTAAAAAAAATTTAAATTGAGATTAGAAAAAAAAGAATTTATGTGGTAAATGAGACATGAAACAGATTGGAAACACTAAAGAAAAAATATTTAAAATCGGTTGAGCCGATCCGGAGATCTTACGGTATATACGAACGCCAATTCATTTTTATATATATAGATTACAACTTCTTCCCCATAACATAGATTATGAAAAAGGACGGAATAACAACCTATATTCACAATCAAAACTTTTCATTCATTCACTTTTTCAACATTCGCAATAGTAGCGAAAAGGAATTCACCATTTGTATTTTTAAATACAGGGTGGCGCAAAAGTAATCTACCGATGTTTTTTGGCTGTAATTAAAAAAAAAAATGAAAAACTTTGATTCTTCTTGTGGATTATTTTTATTTGGTCTTTTAATTTTTTTTACATCAAGTCGAGAATATGATGTCATGTAAATGGCCGCCGCCACAGTTGATTGTCATTTGAGCCCTTTTTATGGCATTTTCCATCACTTTGGCCGCAATAGGTCCTCACATTCTTGACGGATATTGTCTTTAAGAGCTGCAAGAGTCTGAGGCTTGTTGACATAGACCCGCGACTTCAAAAAGCCCCACAAAAATAAATCTGGAGCGGTCAAATCAGGCGATCTTGCTGGCCAATGCAAATCGCCAAAACGGGAGATTAGGCGCCCGGGAAATGCATCCTTCAGCATATCGGTTGTGGCACGTTCAGTGTGTGCTGTTGCACCGTCTTGTTGGAACCACATGTTTTCCAATCCCAATTCATCAATTTGCGGCAAAAAGAACTCGTTGATCATTGCTCTGTAGCGCTCACCATTCACAGTAACCGTTTGGTCCGCGACCGAAGGTCCGATGACTCCTCCAGCGAAAACAGCACACCATACAGTGACTTTGAGCGGGTGTAATGGCTCTTCGTGGGTTACACGCGGATTTTCAGTGCCCCAGAAGCGAGAATTTTGCTTATTTACGTACCCACTAAGATGGAAAGGGGCCTCATCACTCATGATTATTTTTGATGAAAAATCATCTTCCTCTTCAAGTCAGCAATATTCCGCGTTCTGGAGCAGTGTAGCGTAACATTGTTTATTAAGGTGTATTTTGCATGTGTTTACTACACAAATGTCAAAACAGAATTGATTTTAGGGGCCAATCGCAAAATTTATAGCATTTTCTGATAGGAAGATTACTTTTGCGCCACCTTGTATAAAACGGAAAAAATCTGTATGGCATTAAGTTCCCTACAGGAACATTTCAGTTAGAATACCAGTGATCTCAACTGACTACAATGTATATGGTAGCTAAACTTCTTTAGCTAATATATGATTAAATTGAAGATTTAGAAAATGTTTTGTTCTATATAAATAAACACTATGTCCGATAGAATAAAGAAAAGAAAAAATTTTGAAAATCGGTTAAGCCGTTATTGAGTTTTAGCTCAAAAAAATTTAAATTGAGATTAGAAAAAAAAGAATTTATGTGGTAAATGAGACATGAAACAGATTGGCAACATTAAAGAAAAAATATTTAAAATCGGTTGAGCCGATCCGGAGATCTTACGGTATATACGAACGCCAATTCATTTTTATATATATAGATTACAACTTCTTCACCATAACATAGATTATGAAAAAGGACGGAATAACAACCTATATTCACAATCAAAACTTTTCATTCATTCACTTTTTCAACATTCGCAATAGTAGCGAAAAGGAATTCACCATTTGTATTTTTAAATATAAAAGGGAAAAAATCTGTATGGCATTAAGTTCCCTACAGGAACATTTCAGTTAGAATACCAGTGATCTCAACTGACTACAATTTATATGGTAGCTAAACTTCTTTAGCTAATATATGATTAAATTGAAGATTTCGAAAATGTTTTGTTCTATATAAATAAACACTATGTCCGATAGAATAAAGAAAAGAAAAAATTTTGAAAATCGGTTAAGCCGTTATTGAGTATTAGCTAAAAAAATTTTAAATTGAGATTAGAAAAAAAAGAATTTATGTGGTAAATGAGACATGAAACAGATTGGAAACATTAAAGAAAAAATATTTAAAATCGGTTGAGCCGATCCGGAGATCTTACGGTATATACGAACGCCAATTCATTTTTATATATATAGATTACAAATTCTTCACCATGATATAGATTACAGGCCATTCACCACGATATTTAAGACATCTAGCAAATAAGGTGAATTAAGCAAGATTCTTAACCGTGGTTAGTGCCGAAGCTAAAAATACCTTTTAATGAATGTATTTGTATTTTTAAATATAAAACGGAAAAAATCTGTATGACATTAAGTTCCCTACAGGAACATTTCAGTTAGAATACCAGTGATCTCAACTGACTACAATTTATATGGTAGCTAAACTTCTTTAGCTAATATATGATTAAATTGAAGATTTAGAAAATGTTTTGTTCTATATAAATAAACACTATGTCCGATAGAATAAAGAAAAGAAAAAATTTTGAAAATCGGTTAAGCCGTTATTGAGTATTAGCTAAAAAAATTTTAAATTGAGATTAGAAAAAAAAGAATTTATGTGGTAAATGAGACATGAAACAGATTGGAAACATTAAAGAAAAAATATTTAAAATCGGTTGAGCCGATCCGGAGATCTTACGGTATATACGAACGCCAATTCATTTTTATATATATAGATTACAAATTCTCACCATGATATAGATTACAGGCCATTCACCACGATATTTAAGACATCTAGCAAATAAGGTGAATTAAGCAAGATTCTTAACCGTGGTTAGTGCCGAAGCTAAAAATACCTTTTAATGAATGTATTTGTATTTTTAAATATAAAACGGAAAAAATCTGTATGACATTAAGTTCCCTACAGGAACATTTCAGTTAGAATACCAGTGATCTCAACTGACTACAATTTATATGGTAGCTAAACTTCTTTAGCTAATATATGATTAAATTAAAGATTTAGAAAATGTTTTGTTCTATATAAATAAACACTATGTCCGATAGAATAAAGAAAAGAAAAAATTTTGAAAATCGGTTAAGCCGTTATTGAGTATTAGCTAAAAAAATTTTAAATTGAGATTAGAAAAAAAAGAATTTATGTGGTAAATGAGACATGAAACAGATTGGAAACATTAAAGAAAAAATATTTAAAATCGGTTGAGCCGATCCGGAGATCTTACGGTATACACGAACGCCAATTCATTTTTATATATATAGATTACAACTTCTTCACCATGATATAGATTTCAGGCCATTCACCACAATGTTTGAGCCATCCACCGCAAATAAGGTGAACGGCGCAAAGTTCAGGCCATTCACCACAATTTTAAGACATCTACCAAATAAGGTGAATTAAGCAAGATTCTTAACCGTGGTTAGTGCCGAAGCTAAAAATACCTTTTAATGAATGTATTTGTATTTTTAAATATAAAACGGAAAAAATCTGTATGCCATTAAGTTCCCCACAGGAACATTTCAGTTAGAATACCAGTGATCTCAACTGACTACAATTTATATGGTAGCTAAACTTCTTTAGCTAATATATGATTAAATTGAAGATTTAGAAAATGTTTTGTTCTATATAAATAAACACTATGACCGATAGAATAAAGAAAAGAAAAAATTTTGAAAATCGGTTAAGCCGTTATTGAGTATTAGCTAAACAAATTTTAAATTGAGATCAGAAAAATAAGAATTTATGTGGTAAATGAGACATGAAACAGATTGGAAACATTAAAGAAAAAATATTTAAAATCGGTTGAGCCGATCCGGAGATCTTACGGTATATACGAACGCCAATTCATTTTTATATATATAGATTACAAATTCTTCACCATGATATAGATTACAGGCCATTCACCACAATATTTAAGACATCTACCAAATAAGGTGAATTAAGCAAGATTCTTAACCGTGGTTAGTGCCGAAGCTAAAAATACCTTTTAATGAATGTATTTGTATTTTTAAATATAAAACGGAAAAAATCTGTATGGCATTAAGTTCCCTACAGGAACATTTCAGTTAGAATACCAGTGATCTCAACTGACTACAATTTATATGGTAGCTAAACTTCTTTAGCTAATATATGATTAAATTGAAGATTTCGAAAATGTTTTGTTCTATATAAATAAACACTATGTCCGATAGAATAAAGAAAAGAAAAAATTTTGAAAATCGGTTAAGCCGTTATTGAGTATTAGCTAAAAAAATTTTAAATTGAGATTAGAAAAAAAGAATTTATGTGGTAAATGAGACATGAAACAGATTGGAAACATTAAAGAAAAAATATTTAAAATCGGTTGAGCCGATCCGGAGATCTTACGGTATATACGAACGCCAATTCATTTTTATATATATAGATTACAAATTCTTCACCATGATATAGATTACAGGCCATTCACCACGATATTTAAGACATCTAGCAAATAAGGTGAATTAAGCAAGATTCTTAACCGTGGTTAGTGCCGAAGCTAAAAATACCTTTTAATGAATGTATTTGTATTTTTAAATATAAAACGGAAAAAATCTGTATGACATTAAGTTCCCTACAGGAACATTTCAGTTAGAATACCAGTGATCTCAACTGACTACAATTTATATGGTAGCTAAACTTCTTTAGCTAATATATGATTAAATTGAAGATTTAGAAAATGTTTTGTTCTATATAAATAAACACTATGTCCGATAGAATAAAGAAAAGAAAAAATTTTGAAAATCGGTTAAGCCGTTATTGAGTATTAGCTAAAAAAATGTTAAATTGAGATTAGAAAAAAAAGAATTTATGTGGTAAATGAGACATGAAACAGATTGGAAACATTAAAGAAAAAATATTTAAAATCGGTTGAGCCGATCCGGAGATCTTACGGTATATACGAACGCCAATTCATTTTTATATATATAGATTACAAATTCTTCACCATGATATAGGTTACAGGCCATTCACCACGATATTTAAGACATCTAGCAAATAAGGTGAATTAAGCAAGATTCTTAACCGTGGTTAGTGCCGAAGCTAAAAATACCTTTTAATGAATGTATTTGTATTTTTAAATATAAAACGGAAAAAATCTGTATGACATTAAGTTCCCTACAGGAACATTTCAGTTAGAATACCAGTGATCTCAACTGACTACAATTTATATGGTAGCTAAACTTCTTTAGCTAATATATGATTAAATTAAAGATTTAGAAAATGTTTTGTTCTATATAAATAAACACTATGTCCGATAGAATAAAGAAAAGAAAAAGTTTTGAAAATCGGTTAAGCCGTTATTGAGTATTAGCTAAAAAAATTTTAAATTGAGATTAGAAAAAAAAGAATTTATGTGGTAAATGAGACATGAAACAGATTGGAAACATTAAAGAAAAAATATTTAAAATCGGTTGAGCCGATCCGGAGATCTTACGGTATACACGAACGCCAATTCATTTTTATATATATAGATTACAACTTCTTCACCATGATATAGATTTCAGGCCATTCACCACAATGTTTGAGCCATCCACCGCAAATAAGGTGAACGGCGCAAAGTTCAGGCCATTCACCACAATTTTAAGACATCTACCAAATAAGGTGAATTAAGCAAGATTCTTAACCGTGGTTAGTGCCGAAGCTAAAAATACCTTTTAATGAATGTATTTGTATTTTTAAATATAAAACGGAAAAAATCTGTATGCCATTAAGTTCCCCACAGGAACATTTCAGTTAGAATACCAGTGATCTCAACTGACTACAATTTATATGGTAGCTAAACTTCTTTAGCTAATATATGATTAAATTGAAGATTTAGAAAATGTTTTGTTCTATATAAATAAAAACTATGACCGATAGAATAAAGAAAAGAAAAAATTTTGAAAATCGGTTAAGCCGTTATTGAGTATTAGCTAAACAAATTTTAAATTGAGATCAGAAAAATAAGAATTTATGTGGTAAATGAGACATGAAACAGATTGGAAACATTAAAGAAAAAATATTTAAAATCGGTTGAGCCGATCCGGAGATCTTACGGTATATACGAACGCCAATTCATTTTTATATATATAGATTACAAATTCTTCACCATGATATAGATTACAGGCCATTCACCACAATATTTAAGACATCTACCAAATAAGGTGAATTAAGCAAGATTCTTAACCGTGGTTAGTGCCGAAGCTAAAAATACCTTTTAATGAATGTATTTGTATTTTTAAATATAAAACGGAAAAAATCTGTATGGCATTAAGTTCCCTACAGGAACATTTCAGTTAGAATACCAGTGATCTCAACTGACTACAATTTATATGGTAGCTAAACTTCTTTAGCTAATATATGATTAAATTGAAGATTTAGAAAATGTTTTGTTCTATATAAATAAACACTATGTCCGATAGAATAAAGAGAAGAAAAAATTTTGAAAATCGGTTAAGCCGTTATTGAGTATTAGCTAAAAAAAATTTAAATTGAGATTAGAAAAAAAAGAATTTATGTGGTAAATGAGACATGAAACAGATTGGAAACATTAAAGAAAAAATATTTAAAATTGGTTGAGCCGATCCGGAGATCTTACGGTATATACGAACGCCAATTCATTTTTATATATACAGATTACAAATTCTTCACCATGATATAGATTACAGGCCATTCACCACAATATTTAAGACATCTACCAAATAAGGTGAATTAAGCAAGCTTCTTAACCGTGGTTAGTGCCGAAGCTAAAAATACCTTTTAATGAATGTATTTGTATTTTTAAATATAAAACGGAAAAAATCTGTATGGCATTAAGTTCCCTACAGGAACATTTCAGTTAGAATACCAGTGATCTCAACTGACTACAATTTATATGGTAGCTAAACTTCTTTAGCTAATATATGATTAAATTGAAGAGTTAGAAAATGTTTTGTTCTATATGAATAAATACTATGTCCGATAGAATAAAGAAAAGAAAAAATTTTGAAAATCGGTTAAGCCGTTATTGAGTATTAGCTAAAAAAAATATAAATTGAGATTAGAAAAAAAAGAATTTATGTGGTAAATGAGACATGAAACAGATTGGAAACATTAAAGAAAAAATATTTAAAATCGGTTGAGCCGATCCGGAGATCTTACGGTATATACGAACGCCAATTCATTTTTATATATATAGATTACAACTTCTTCACCATAACATAGATTATGAAAAAGGACGGAATAACAACCTATATTCACAATCAAAACTTTTCATTCATTCACTTTTTCAACATTCGCAATAGTAGCGAAAAGGAATTCACCATTTGTATTTTTAAATATAAAACGGAAAAAATCTGTATGGCATTAAGTTCCCTACAGGAACATTTCAGTTAGAATACCAGTGATCTCAACTGACTACAATGTATATGGTAGCTAAACTTCTTTAGCTAATATATGATTAAATTGAAGATTTAGAAAATGTTTTGTTCTATATAAATAAACACTATGTCCGATAGAATAAAGAAAAGAAAAAATTTTGAAAATCGGTTAAGCCGTTATTGAGTATTAGCTAAAAAAAATTTAAATTGAGATTAGAAAAAAAAGAATTTATGTGGTAAATGAGACATGAAACAGATTGGAAACATTAAAGAAAAAATATTTAAAATCGGTTGAGCCGATCCGGAGATCTTACGGTATATACGAACGCCAATTCATTTTTATATGTATAGATTACAACTTCTTCACCATGACATAGATTACAGGCCATTCACCACAATATTTAAGACATCTACCAAATAAGGTGAATTAAGCAAGATTCTTAACCGTGGTTAGTGCCGAAGCTAAAAATACCTTTTAATGAATGTATTTGTATTTTTAAATATAAAACGGAAAAAATCTGTATGGCATTAAGTTCCCTACCGGAACATTTCAGTTAGAATACCAGTGATCTCAACTGACTACAATTTATATGGCAGCTAAATTTCTTTAGCTAATATATGATTAAATTGAAGATTTAGAAAATGTTTGGTTCTATATAAATAAACACTATGTCCGATAGAATAAAGAAAAGAAAAAATTTTGAAAATCGGTTAAGCCGTTATTGAGTATTAGCTAAAAAAAATGTAAATTGAGATTAGAAAAAAAATAATTTATGTGGTAAATGAGACATGAAACAGATTGGAAACATTAAAGAAAAAATATTTAAAATCGGTTGAGCCGATCCGGAGATCTTACGGTATATACGAACGCCAATTCATTTATATATATATAGATTACAAATTCTTCACCATGATATAGATTACAGGCCATTCACCACAATATTTAAGACATCTACCAAATAAGGTGAATTAGGCAAGATTCTTAACCGTGGTTAGTGCCGAAGCTAAAAATACCTTTTAATGAATGTATTTGTATTTTTAATTATAAAACGGAAAAAATCTGTATGGCATTAAGTTTCCTACAGGAAAATTTCAGTTAGAATACCAGTGATCTCAACTGACTACAATTTATACGGTAGCTAAAGCTAATATATGATTAAATAGAAGATTCAGAAAATGTTTTGTTCTATATAAATAAACACTATGTCCGATAGAATAAAGAAAAGAAAAAATTTTGAAAGTCAGTTAAGCCGTTATTGAGTATTAGCTAAAAAAATTTTAAATTGAGATTAGAAAAAAAAGAATTTATGTGGTAAATGAGACATGAAACAGATTGGAAACATTAAAGAAAAAATATTTAAAATCGGTTGAGCCGATCCGGAGATCTTACGGTATACACGAAAGCCAATTCATTTTTCTATATATAGATTACAACTTCTTCACCATGATATAGATTACAGGCCATTCACCACAATGTTTGAGCCATCCACCGCAAATAAGGTGAACGGCGCAAAGTTCAGGCCATTCACCACAATTTTAAGACATCTACCAAATAAGGTGAATTAAGCAAGATTCTTAACCGTGGTTAGTGCCGAAGCTAAAAATACCTTTTAATGAATGTATTTGTATTTTTAAATATAAAACGGAAAAAATCTGTATGCCATTAAGTTCCCCACAGGAACATTTCAGTTAGAATACCAGTGATCTCAACTGACTACAATTTATATGGTAGCTAAACTTCTTTAGCTAATATATGATTAAATTGAAGATTTAGAAAATGTTTTGTTCTATATAAATAAAAACTATGACCGATAGAATAAAGAAAAGAAAAAATTTTGAAAATCGGTTAAGCCGTTATTGAGTATTAGCTAAACAAATTTTAAATTGAGATCAGAAAAATAAGAATTTATGTGGTAAATGAGACATGAAACAGATTGGAAACATTAAAGAAAAAATATTTAAAATCGGTTGAGCCGATCCGGAGATCTTACGGTATATACGAACGCCAATTCATTTTTATATATATAGATTACAAATTCTTCACCATGATATAGATTACAGGCCATTCACCACAATATTTAAGACATCTACCAAATAAGGTGAATTAAGCAAGATTCTTAACCGTGGTTAGTGCCGAAGCTAAAAATACCTTTTAATGAATGTATTTGTATTTTTAAATATAAAACGGAAAAAATCTGTATGGCATTAAGTTCCCTACAGGAACATTTCAGTTAGAATACCAGTGATCTCAACTGACTACAATTTATATGGTAGCTAAACTTCTTTAGCTAATATATGATTAAATTGAAGATTTAGAAAATGTTTTGTTCTATATAAATAAACACTATGTCCGATAGAATAAAGAGAAGAAAAAATTTTGAAAATCGGTTAAGCCGTTATTGAGTATTAGCTAAAAAAAATTTAAATTGAGATTAGAAAAAAAAGAATTTATGTGGTAAATGAGACATGAAACAGATTGGAAACATTAAAGAAAAAATATTTAAAATTGGTTGAGCCGATCCGGAGATCTTACGGTATATACGAACGCCAATTCATTTTTATATATACAGATTACAAATTCTTCACCATGATATAGATTACAGGCCATTCACCACAATATTTAAGACATCTACCAAATAAGGTGAATTAAGCAAGCTTCTTAACCGTGGTTAGTGCCGAAGCTAAAAATACCTTTTAATGAATGTATTTGTATTTTTAAATATAAAACGGAAAAAATCTGTATGGCATTAAGTTCCCTACAGGAACATTTCAGTTAGAATACCAGTGATCTCAACTGACTACAATTTATATGGTAGCTAAACTTCTTTAGCTAATATATGATTAAATTGAAGAGTTAGAAAATGTTTTGTTCTATATGAATAAATACTATGTCCGATAGAATAAAGAAAAGAAAAAATTTTGAAAATCGGTTAAGCCGTTATTGAGTATTAGCTAAAAAAAATATAAATTGAGATTAGAAAAAAAAGAATTTATGTGGTAAATGAGACATGAAACAGATTGGAAACATTAAAGAAAAAATATTTAAAATCGGTTGAGCCGATCCGGAGATCTTACGGTATATACGAACGCCAATTCATTTTTATATATATAGATTACAACTTCTTCACCATAACATAGATTATGAAAAAGGACGGAATAACAACCTATATTCACAATCAAAACTTTTCATTCATTCACTTTTTCAACATTCGCAATAGTAGCGAAAAGGAATTCACCATTTGTATTTTTAAATATAAAACGGAAAAAATCTGTATGGCATTAAGTTCCCTACAGGAACATTTCAGTTAGAATACCAGTGATCTCAACTGACTACAATGTATATGGTAGCTAAACTTCTTTAGCTAATATATGATTAAATTGAAGATTTAGAAAATGTTTTGTTCTATATAAATAAACACTATGTCCGATAGAATAAAGAAAAGAAAAAATTTTGAAAATCGGTTAAGCCGTTATTGAGTATTAGCTAAAAAAAATTTAAATTGAGATTAGAAAAAAAAGAATTTATGTGGTAAATGAGACATGAAACAGATTGGAAACATTAAAGAAAAAATATTTAAAATCGGTTGAGCCGATCCGGAGATCTTACGGTATATACGAACGCCAATTCATTTTTATATGTATAGATTACAACTTCTTCACCATGACATAGATTACAGGCCATTCACCACAATATTTAAGACATCTACCAAATAAGGTGAATTAAGCAAGATTCTTAACCGTGGTTAGTGCCGAAGCTAAAAATACCTTTTAATGAATGTATTTGTATTTTTAAATATAAAACGGAAAAAATCTGTATGGCATTAAGTTCCCTACCGGAACATTTCAGTTAGAATACCAGTGATCTCAACTGACTACAATTTATATGGCAGCTAAATTTCTTTAGCTAATATATGATTAAATTGAAGATTTAGAAAATGTTTGGTTCTATATAAATAAACACTATGTCCGATAGAATAAAGAAAAGAAAAAATTTTGAAAATCGGTTAAGCCGTTATTGAGTATTAGCTAAAAAAAATGTAAATTGAGATTAGAAAAAAAATAATTTATGTGGTAAATGAGACATGAAACAGATTGGAAACATTAAAGAAAAAATATTTAAAATCGGTTGAGCCGATCCGGAGATCTTACGGTATATACGAACGCCAATTCATTTATATATATATAGATTACAAATTCTTCACCATGATATAGATTACAGGCCATTCACCACAATATTTAAGACATCTACCAAATAAGGTGAATTAGGCAAGATTCTTAACCGTGGTTAGTGCCGAAGCTAAAAATACCTTTTAATGAATGTATTTGTATTTTTAATTATAAAACGGAAAAAATCTGTATGGCATTAAGTTTCCTACAGGAAAATTTCAGTTAGAATACCAGTGATCTCAACTGACTACAATTTATACGGTAGCTAAAGCTAATATATGATTAAATAGAAGATTCAGAAAATGTTTTGTTCTATATAAATAAACACTATGTCCGATAGAATAAAGAAAAGAAAAAATTTTGAAAGTCAGTTAAGCCGTTATTGAGTATTAGCTAAAAAAATTTTAAATTGAGATTAGAAAAAAAAGAATTTATGTGGTAAATGAGACATGAAACAGATTGGAAACATTAAAGAAAAAATATTTAAAATCGGTTGAGCCGATCCGGAGATCTTACGGTATACACGAAAGCCAATTCATTTTTCTATATATAGATTACAACTTCTTCACCATGATATAGATTACAGGCCATTCACCACAATGTTTGAGCCATCCACCGCAAATAAGGTGAACGGCGCAAAGTTCAGGCCATTCACCACAATATTTAAGACATCTACCAAATAAGGTGAATTAAGCAAGATTCTTAACCGTGGTTAGTGCCGAAGCTAAAAATACCTTTTAATGAATGTATTTGTATTTATAAATATAAAACGGAAAAAATCTGTATGGCATTAAGTTCCCTACAGGAACATTTCAGTTAGAATACCAGTGATCTCAACTGACTACAATTTATATGGTAGCTAAACTTCTTTAGCTAATATATGATTAAATTGAAGATTTAGAAAATGTTTTGTTCTATATAAATAAACACTATGACCGATAGAATAAAGAAAAGAAAAAATTTTGAAAATCGGTTAAGCCGTTATTGAGTATTAGCTAAAAAAATTTTAAATTGAGATTAAAAAAAAAAGAATTTATGTGGTAAATGAGACATGAAACAGATTGGAAACATTAAAGAAAAAATATTTAAAATCGGTTGAGCCGATCCGGAGATCTTACGGTATATACGAACGCCAATTAATTTTTATATACATATATAGATTACAACTTCTTCACCATAACATAGATTATGAAAAAGGACGGAATAACAACCTATATTCACAATCAACAACCTATATTCATAATCAAAACTTTTCATTCATTCACTTTTTCAACATTCGCAATAGTAGCGAAAAGGAGTTCACCATTTGTATTTTTAAATATAAAACGGAAAAAATCTGTATGGCATTAAGTTCCCTACAGGAACATTTCAGTTAGAATACCAGTGATCTCAACTGACTACAATGTATATGGTAGCTCAACTTCTTTAGCTAATATATGATTAAATTGAAGATTTAGAAAATGTTTTGTTCTATATAAATAAACACTATGTCCGATAGAATAAAGAAAAGAAAAAATTTTGAAAATCGGTTAAGCTGTTATTGAGTATTAGCTAAAAAAAATTTTAATTGAGATTAGAAAAAAAAGAATTTATGTGGTAAATGAGACATGAAACAGATTGGAAACATTAAAGAAAAAATATTTAAAATCGGTTGAGCCGATCCGGAGATCTTACGGTATATACGAACGCCAATTCATTTTTATATATATAGATTACAAATTCTTCACCATGATATAGATTACAGGCCATTCACCATAATGTTTAAGACATCTACCAAATAAGGTGAATTAAGCAAGATTCTTAACCGTGGTTAGTGCCGAAGCTAAAAATACCTTTTAATGAATGTATTTGTATTTTTAAATATAAAACGGAAAAAATCTGTATGGCATTAAGTTCCCTACAGGAACATTTCAGTTAGAATACCAGTGATCTCAACTGACTACAATTTATATGGTAGCTAAACTTCTTTAGCTAATATATGATTAAATTGAAGATTTAGAAAATGTTTTTTTCTATATAAATAAACACAATGACCGATAGAATAAAGAAAAGAAAAAATTTTGAAAATCGGTTAAGCCGTTATTGAGTATTAGCTAAACAAATTTTAAATTGAGATTAGAAAAATAAGAATTTATGTGGTAAATGAGACATGAAACAGATTGGAAACATTAAAGAAAAAATATTTAAAATCGGTTGAGCCGATCCGGAGATCTTACGGTATATACGAACGCCAATTCATTTTTATATATATAGATTACAACTTCTTCACCATAACATAGATTATGAAAAAGGACGGAATAACAACCTATATTCACAATCAAAACTTTTCATTCATTCACTTTTTCAACATTCGCAATAGTATCGAAAAGGAATTCACCATTTGTATTTTTAAATATAAAACGGAAAAAATCTGTATGGCATTAAGTTCCCTACAGGAACATTTCAGTTAGAATACCAGTGATCTCAACTGACTACAATTTATATGGTAGCTAAACTTCTTTAGCTAATATATGATTAAATAGAAGACTCAGAAAATGTTTTGTTCTATATAAATAAACACTATGTCCGATAGAATAAAGAAAAGAAAAAATTTTGAAAGTCGGTTAAGCCGTTATTGAGTATTAGCTAAAAAAATTTTAAATTGAGATTAGAAAAAAAAGAATTTATGTTGTAAATGAGACATGAAACAGATTGGAAACATTAAAGAAAAAATATTTAAAATCGGTTGAGCCGATCCGGAGATCTTACGGTATACACGAAAGCCAATTCATTTTTCTATATATAGATTACAACTTCTTCACCATGATATAGATTACAGGCCATTCACCACAATATTTAAGACATCTACCAAATAAGGTGAATTAAGCAAGATTCTTAACCGTGGTTAGTGCCGAAGCTAAAAATACCTTTTAATGAATGTATTTGTATTTATAAATATAAAACGGAAAAAATCTGTATGGCATTAAGTTCCCTACAGGAACATTTCAGTTAGAATACCAGTGATCTCAACTGACTACAATTTATATGGTAGCTAAACTTCTTTAGCTAATATATGATTAAATTGAAGATTTAGAAAATGTTTTGTTCTATATAAATAAACACTATGTCCGATAGAATAAAGAAAAGAAAAAATTTTGAAAATCGGTTAAGCCGTTATTGAGTATTAGCTAAAAAAATGTTAAATTGAGATTAGAAAAAAAAAGAATTTATGTGGTAAATGAGACATGAAACAGATTGGAAACATTAAAGAAAAAATATTTAAAATCGGTTGAGCCGATCCGGAGATCTTACGGTATATACGAACGCCAATTCATTTTTATATATATAGATTACAAATTCTTCACCATGATATAGATTACAGGCCATTCACCACAATATTTAAGACATCTACCAAATAAGGTGAATTAAGCAAGATTCTTAACCGTGGTTAGTGCCGAAGCTAAAAATACCTTTTAATGAATGTATTTGTATTTTTAAATATAAAACGGAAAAAATCTGTATGGCATTAAGTTCCCTACAGGAACATTTCAGTTAGAATACCAGTGATCTCAACTGACTACAATGTATATGGTAGCTAAACTTCTTTAGCTAATATATGATTAAATTGAAGATTTAGAAAATGTTTTGTTCTATATAAATAAACACTATGTCCGATAGAATAAAGAAATGAAAAAATTTTGAAAATCGGTTAAGCCGTTATTGAGTATTAGCTAAAAAAATTTTAAATTGAGATTAGAAAAAAAAGAATTTATGTGGTAAATGAGACATGAAACAGATTGGAAACATTAAAGAAAAAATATTTAAAATCGGTTGAGCCGATCCGGAGATCTTACGGTATATACGAACGCCAATTCATTTTTATATATATAGATTACAATTTCTTCACCATAACATAGATTATGAAAAAGGACGGAATAACAACCTATATTCACAATCAAAACTTTTCATTCATTCACTTTTTCAACATTCGCAATAGTAGCGAAAAGGAATTCACCATTTGTATTTTTAAATATAAAACGGAAAAAATCTGTATGGCATTAAGTTCCCTACAGGAACATTTCAGTTAGAATACCAGTGATCTCAACTGACTACAATGTATATGGTAGCTAAACTTCTTTAGCTAATATATGATTAAATTGAAGATTTAGAAAATATTTTGTTCTATACAAATAAACACTATGTCCGATAGAAAAAAGAAATGAAAAAATTTTGAAAATCGGTTAAGCCGTTATTGAGTATTAGCTAAAAAAATTTTAAATTGAGATTAGAAAAAAAATAATTTATGTGGTAAATGAGACATGAAACAGATTGGAAACATTAAAGAAAAAATATTTAAAATCGGTTGAGCCGATCCGGAGATCTTACGGTATATACGAACGCCAATTCATTTTTATATATATAGATTACAACTTCTTCACCATAACATAGATTATGAAAAAGGACGGAATAACAACCTATATTCACAATCAAAACTTTTCATTCATTCACTTTTTCAACATTCGCAATAGTAGCGAAAAGGAATTCACCATTTGTATTTTTAAATATAAAACGGAAAAAATCTGTATGGCATTAAGTTCCCTACAGGAACATTTCAGTTAGAATACCAGTGATCTCAACTGACTACAATTTATATGGTAGCTAAACTTCTTTAGCTAATATATGATTAAATTGAAGATTTAGAAAATGTTTTGTTCTATATAAATAAACACTATGACCGATTGAGTATTAGCTAAAAAAATTTTAAATTGAGATTAGAAAAAAAAGAATTTATGTGGTAAATGAGACATGAAACAGATTGGAAACATTAAAGAAAAAATATTTAAAATCGGTTGAGCCGATCCGGAGATCTTACGGTATATACGAACGCCAATTCATTTTTATATATATAGATTACAAATTCTTCACCATGATATAGATTACAGGCCATTCACCACAATATTTAAGACATCTACCAAATGAGGTGAATTAAGCAAGATTCTTAACCGTGGTTAGTGCCGAAGCTAAAAATACCTTTTAATGAATGTATTTGTATTTTTAAATATAAAACGGAAAAAATCTGTATGGCATTAAGTTCCCTACAGGAACATTTCAGTTAGAATACCAGTGATCTCAACTGACTACAATTTATATGGTAGCTAAACTTCATTAGCTAATATATGATTAAATTGAAGATTTAGAAAATGTTTTGTTCTATATAAATAAACACTATGTCCGATAGAATAAAGAAAAGAAAAAAATTTGAAAATCGGTTAAGCCGTTATTGAGTATTAGCTAAAAAAATTTTAAATTGAGATTAGAAAAAAAAGAATTTATGTGGTAAATGAGACATGAAACAGATTGGAAACATTAAAGAAAATATATTTAAAATCGGTTGAGCCGATCCGGAGATCTTACGGTATACACGAACGCCAATTCATTTTTATATATATAGATTACAACTTCTTCACCATGATATAGATTTCAGGCCATTCACCACAATGTTTGAGCCATGCACCGCAAATAAGGTGAACGGCGCAAAGTTCAGGCCATTCACCACAATATTTAAGACATCTACCAAATAAGGTGAATTAAGCAAGATTCTTAACCGTGGTTAGTGCCGAAGCTAAAAATACCTTTTAATGAATGTATTTGTATTTATAAATATAAAACGGAAAAAATCTGTATGGCATTAAGTTCCCTACAGGAACATTTCAGTTAGAATACCAGTGATCTCAACTGACTACAATTTATATGGTAGCTAAACTTCTTTAGCTAATATATGATTAAATTGAAGATTTAGAAAATGGTTTGTTCTATATAAATAAACACTATGTCCGATAGAATAAAGAAAAGAAAAAATTTTGAAAATCGGTTAAGCCGTTATTGAGTATTAGCTAAAAAAAATTTAAATTGAGATTAGGAAAAAAAGAATTTATGTGGTAAATGAGACATGAAACAGATTGGAAACATTAAAGAAAAAATATTTAAAATCGGTTGAGCCGATCCGGAGATCTTACGGTATATACGAAAGCCAATTCATTTTTATATATATAGATTACAAATTCTTCACCATGATATAGATTACAGGCCATTCACCACAATATTTAAGACATCTACCAAATGAGGTGAATTAAGCAAGATTCTTAACCGTGGTTAGTGCCGAAGCTAAAAATACCTTTTAATAATAATAATAATAATAATGCCCAACGGATTACCCACCATATCCCGCCCGACCGGCGCGAGGGGCGCATCCGCATGACGCGCGGATTGTTCTTTCGTGCCGAGTCTTTGAAAGGCTTTGGTTTGTTAATCGTCGAGATCTAAAACTGCTCAGCTACAGAGAAAACCTCATCAGCTAAGTAAGAAAGATTACACAATTAATAAATCATTAGTTGACAGCGAAAAGTTTATTGTTAAGAATAAAGATAAGAAACAAAGGATATGAAAAAAATTGCTATGTATTTAGGATAGAAAGAATTGACTTTTTTATGCTGCATAGTGAGTCTGAAATATCAAACGTACCAGAATGAGAGTTATAATCTTGACACAAACAACGAAAAGGCTCATTTAATTCATAATTAGTTCGGCACTGTTTCAAGATAAGTGGTTTAAAATGTCTTGATGGACGAGAAGGTACATTGAAGTTCACTTCGCTCAAAAGAAACGGGCTTACGATTGAACCATTTAGTAATTTAATCATGAAGACAATTCCAAGCATTTCCCTCCGACTAGAAAGGCTGTGAAGATTAATTAGTTTTAAGCGACTCGTATACGATGGCAAATTATACAAGGGATCCCAGTGAAGATCTCTTAAGGCAAATAGTAAAAATTGTTTTTGAACTGATTCTAAGCGATCCACGTGGACCTGGTAACGCGGGTTCCAAATTATAGAACCGTATTCAAGTATCGGTCTGACTAATGTAGTAAAGAGAGTTTTAGTTACATAAGGGTCGCTAAATTCTTTAGACCATCGTTTAACAAATGCTAGAACGCCTCTAGCTTTATTGACTGTTACGTTAATGTGGCAGTTGAAACTGAGTTTGTAATCCATAGTAACCCCAAGGTCAACAAAATCATACATTTGCTCAAGACTATAATTGTTAATTGTATAGGAAGCTGGCTGTGAAATTCCCCTCGAAAAACGCATGTATTTACATTTTTTTAGATTAAGCGGCATATAATTTAAATCGCACCAAGTAACTAGTGTATTAAGATCTGATTGAAGCTTATTGCTATCTTCGGGTGATGCGAATGACATGAAAAGCTTTACATCGTCGGCATACATTAACATTTTCGAAAATTTTATTACTGTAGAAATGTCATTTATAAACAACAAGAACAGAATCGGGCCCAGATGGCTTCCTTGAGGAACTCCAGAGGAGACATTAATAACATCGGATTCACAGTTTTTAAACACTACTTTTTGTGTTCTGTCACTAAGGTAAGAAGAGATCCAGCGATTGAGACCCGGCTGGAAACCCAGCTGATCTAGTTTATGAATAAGTAACGAGTGACACACTTTATCGAAAGCTTTGCTGAAATCAGTATAAACAACGTCGGTGTGCAGATTTTTTCTAAAGCCATTTGAGACATGATTTGTAAATTCAAGTAAGTTTGTAACGGTGGACTTTCCCTTACAGAACCCGTGTTGACAGTCAGAAATCAAGGTAGAGATAGGATTCGTAAGCTGATTAGTAACAATAGCTTCAAACACTTTTGGGATGGCAGACAGCTTTGCTATGCCACGATAGTTCTCAATAGAAGCCTTGCTTCCGCTTTTATGAAGCGGTAGAAGAAACGACTCTTTCCATGCTGTTGGAAAAACACCACACTTTAGTGACAGATTGAACAAATTGGTAAGGGGTTTGTAAATATTGTTAGCGCACTTCTTCAAGAAGCATGTAGGAATCCTATCAGGACCACATTTAAAAGATTCTTTCAAGGTTTTCAGACAAACAAGAACATCAATGGCGCATATAGTTGGACAATTAATTAAATTGTTCCCATGTAGCTCATAGGGATAATTTAGAAAGTCAGAATTAGTGACGGCAGAATAGTTAGAAGTGAAAAATTGCGCAAAGAAATTCGCGATATCTTGATTATCGCTAGATAAAATGTCTTTATATTTCATGGCTGAGGGAAATCCCACTATTTTTCGTTTAGAATTTACGAAATCATAAAATGACTTCGGATTGCGAATAATGTCTCTTTTTGTTTTAGAGATATAGGCTTTATAGCACTTTTTATTTAAGTCGATGTACCTCTTACGTAGACCAGAATACAACAAGTAGTGTTTGTTTAATCGAGATTTCTTAAATAATTTGAAAGAACGCGTTTTTCTATTTTTCAGCATCATAAGCTCTTTAGTAAACCAAGCTTGCGTTGGATGATCATATGTTATTTTACGTTTAGGAACAAACTTCTCAAATAAGTAGTAAATAGTTTGATTAAAATGTAAAACGTTTGAATCGATATCGCCACACAGCTCAGGCCAAGTTACTTTAGACAGTTCTCTATTTAATTTCTTATAGTTGGCTTTTGAGAAGTTAAAATCAAAGTTACTACTTGAGCAGCCTTGTGTACATTGGGCATTACTTAAGGTCTCATGAAATATTTCCATAGAAGGGTGGTAGACGTCTTCTGGTAAAACCAGCGGATCGCAACGACTTACAGAAAATTTATTTTTATCATCGACAAAAACTAAATCTAAGACTTTGCCAAACTTGTTTGCTGTAACGTTTATTTGATTAAGACAGAGATCGGAAATTCCATCTAAAAAGTCATTGTAGCCCGGTCTGGATGGATTTGGAATAATATTTCCATCGACTATTTTCCACGATATATGAGGTAGGTTAAAATCACCCAAAACAATCATCGAGTCAGAATCTTTAGTCAAAAAGTGAACCGTTTTGAGCAAAGAGATAAGTTGTAAGTACAAAGCAAGATCTGATGCTGGAGGGATATAACAAACAAATAAGTACATGGAGACATTTGCTAGCTGAATGCGGATGCATTTGAACTCAATGGAATCAATGTTAGGTAAATCAACCTCCTCTGAAGGTATTGAGGAGTGAACTGCAAGTAAAACTCCACCCCCGACCCTGTTCAAGCGATCATTTCTATAAACTTGATACTCGTTACAAAAAAATTCAGAGTTGAAAACATGAGGTTTTAGCCAAGTTTCGGTAAAAGCAATTACGTTATAGTTACAACAGAAAGATTTCAAATAAAGATCGGTTAGTTTGGTATTTAAACCTCTGACATTTTGATAAAAGATAGTCATGGTCTTAGTACTCAGTTTTTTGGCTCAACGTTATCACGAGAGATTTTTGCTACATTTTGAACATTTCTATTTGGTCTGTACTCAAACTCCCGCACAAGAGCGCCGGAGGGCCAAAAAGAACTATCCAAAAGAGCGTCGAAATCTTTTCCAGCGACATCAATTCTAAATGACGACATATTTCTTTGATACGTGAAATTAAACTTTTTAACCGTCAAGTTACGATCTTTTACCTTAGACGAAATATGGTACATCAAATCTTCTTCTGTAGTGTCAGGATGGAACCTAGACAGAAAAATAGATTTTTTGCGAGGGACCACAACCAGCTTCCTAACAATTGGTTCAGACTCCACTTCAATTGCGGGAACTTCCGGATTTCTTTTAGTGGATGTCTTTAGAGGTTCTTGGACGTTGCCCGAACAGAAGTGCTTGGAATTGGGGAGGCCAAGTCTATCAATTCGACGGCTTGCGGCAAGCTCGGCGCTAATAAAGGAGCAGGCCGATCATCCGTAGGCTTGCGCTTGCCATCACGATTGATATAATTTTCCGGTTTGTCAAGATTTTCGAACGTTTTAAAAATACTTTCATATTTCTTGAATTTTTCGGTCAGCAAAGAAAAGTCTTTGCTGATCTCAGAAAACCCGTTTCTTATATGACGAAAGACCTTACAAAGATCAACTTCCGTCGATCTACATTTTGAGCAAGACCAGCGCAGACCTTTTCCATCATTAATAAGATCAGCTGTTCTACCAGTTAAGCCAGTGCACTTTGCGTGGACAAGTGCATCACACAGCCAGCAAGCTACAAAGCGCTCCGACTCGCTTTTAATCTGGCAATTTTCAAAAGTGCACGACATTATATGATTAATAATTATGAGGAATTTATAAAAGTTATAAAATGCAAAAATTTAGTAGTTAAAAAAAAGCTATAAAAACAACCCTGACAGTTCTAAAGGCACTGTACTGAGCGAACAGTCTTAAACACACTGTACTTGACGTTTAACAAACCACGCAAACAGCTGTAACGAAAAAGGAGTGAGAGAAGCAAGTCAGCACACAACAACAATTACAATGTAAAATGTAAGCCTTTCAAAAGCAACAAATACAATATGCAAAAAAAACAACTCGGCACACACAAATTCAATAAAATGAATTTATAGTTATTCAATTTTCAACAATTATCAAAAATTAACACTTTTCACAACAAGTAGTGAAGTACATTAAGTATTTAACTCTTTAACTTTAATCTTACCTTCAAAATTTCCAGAAATATAACAAATATGATTAAATTTTTAGATAAAAGCACAGAGCAAAATAAAAACACAACTACACAGCTTGACGTTTGCGAGTTATATGAATGTATTTGTATTTTTAAATATAAAACGGAAAAAATCTGTATGGCATTAAGTTCCCTACAGGAACATTTCAGTTAGAATACCAGTGATCTCAACTGACTACAATGTATATGGTAGCTAAACTTCTTTAGCTAATATATGATTAAATTGAAGATTTAGAAAATGTTTTGTTCTATATAAATAAACAATATGTCCGATAGAATAAAGAAATGAAAAAATTTTTAAAATCGGTTAAGCCGTTATTGAGTATTAGCTAAAAAAATTTTAAATTGAGATTAGAAAAAAAAAGGATTTATGTGGTAAATGAGACATGAAACAGATTGGAAACATTAAAGAAAAAATATTTAAAATCGGTTGAGCCGATCCGGAGATCTTACGGTATATACGAACGCCAATTCATTTTTATATATATAGATTACAACTTCTTCACCATAACATAGATTATGAAAAAGGACGGAATAACAACCTATATTCACAATCAAAACTTTTCATTCATTCACTTTTTCAACATTCGCAATAGTAGCGAAAAGGAATTCACCATTTGTATTTTTAAATATAAAACGGAAAAAATCTGTATTGCATTAAGTTCCCTACAGGAACATTTCAGTTAGAATACCAGTGATCTCAACTGACTACAATGTATATGGTAGCTAAACTTCTTTAGCTAATATATGATTAAATTGAAGATTTAGAAAATGTTTTGTTCTATATAAATAAACACTATGTCCGATAGAATAAAGAAATGAACAAATTTTGAAAATCGGCTAAGCCGTTATTGAGTATTAGCTAAAAAAATTTTAAATTGAGATTAGAAAAAAAATAATTTATGTGGTAAATGAGACATGAAACAGATTGGAAACATTAAAGAAAAAATATTTAAAATCGGTTGAGCCGATCCGGAGATCTTACGGTATATACCAACGCCAATTCATTTTTATATATATAGATTACAACTTCTTCACCATGATATAGATTACAGGCCATTCACCACAATGTTTGAGCCATCCACCGCAATAAGGTAGCGAAAAGGAATTCACCATTTGGAAAAATTACGGAATAAAAATCTATAATCACAATCAAAACTTTTGGTTGTTGTCTTCCCTACAGGAACATTTCAGTTAGAATACCAGTGATCTCAACTGACTACAATTTATATGGTAGCTAAACTTCTTTAGCTAATATATGATTAAATTGAAGATTTAGAAAATGTTTTGTTCTATATAAATAAACACTATGACCGATTGAGTATTAGCTAAAAAAATTTTAAATTGAGATTAGAAAAAAAGAATTTATGTGGTAAATGAGACATGAAACAGATTGGAAACATTAAAGAAAAAATATTTAAAATCGGTTGAGCCGATCCGGAGATCTTACGGTATATACGAACGCCAATTCATTTTTATATATATAGATTACAAATTCTTCACCATGATATAGATTACAGGCCATTCACCACAATATTTAAGACATCTACCAAATGAGGTGAATTAAGCAAGATTCTTAACCGTGGTTAGTGCCGAAGCTAAAAATACCTTTTAATGAATGTATTTGTATTTTTAAATATAAAACGGAAAAAATCTGTATGGCATTAAGTTCCCTACAGGAACATTTCAATTAGAATACCAGTGATCTCAACTGACTACAATTTATATGGTAGCTAAACTTCTTTAGCTAATATATGATTAAATTGAAGATTTAGAAAATGTTTTGTTCCATATAAATAAACACTATGTCCGATAGAATAAAGAAAAGAAAAAATTTTGAAAATCGGTTAAGCCGTTATTGAGTATTAGCTAAAAAAAATTTAAATTGAGATTAGAAAAAAAAGAATTTATGTGGTAAATGAGACATGAAACAGATTGGAAACATTAAAGAAAAAATATTTAAAATCGGTTGAGCCGATCCGGAGATCTTACGGTATACACGAACGCCAATTCATTTTTATATATATAGATTGTTCCAGCGCGGTTAAGTTCTGAAGATTGTATTATTTTCTCCAACATCAAATTAAAGAAATCACACGATAGGGGGTCACCTTGTCTGAAACCTCGTTTAGCTTCAAACGGCTCGGAGAGGTCCTTTCCAATTCTGACTGAGCTGGTGGTGTTGCTCAATGTCATTTTGCAAAGCCGTAGAAGTTTTGCGGGGAAACCAACCTTTTCGTGCTATCGAAAGCGGCTTTAAAATCAACAAAAAGGTGGTGTGTGTCAATTCTTTTCTCACGGGTTTTCTCCAGGATTTGACGTATTGTAAAAATCTGGTCGATGGTAGATTTTCCAGGTCTGAAGCCACACTGATAAGGTCCAATCAATCTGTTCACGTCGGGCTTCAATCGTTCGCAAATACGCTTGACAAGACCTTATATGCGATATTCAAAAGGCTGATTCCGCGGTAGTTGGTGCAGTTTGCAGGATCACCTTTCTTGTGGATTGGACACAGAACACTTAGATTCCAATCTTCGGGCATGCATTCATTCGACCATATTCTGCACAGAAGCTAGTGCATACGCCTTACCAGCTCCTCGCCGCCATGCTTGAATAGCTCAGCAGGCAAACCATCAGGGCCAGCTGCTTTATTGTTTTTTAACCGGGATATTGCTATTCGCACCTCATTATAGTCGGGTTCTGGGACGTCAATTCCGTCGTCTTCGATTGTGGGTTCGGGTTCGGGCTCTTCTCTGGTTTCTTGCTCAATTTCTCCGTTTAAAAGGGCAGAGAAGTGATCCCTCCATATCTCTAGTATTCTCTGAACATCAGTCACCAGGTCGCCGTTCTCGTTCGTGAAAAAGCTGCAAGATAGGTAAAAAAGATAAACAAAATGCCAAACTTACCCAATTGAAAGTAGACAAAATTTATACGAAAAAGTAAAAATTCGTGATTAGGTATACAAGCCACCCAACTATACAGGTACACAAGCCAAAATGGGTTTTCTATTGTTTTAGTATGACTCGCTACACCGCAACACGAATAAAAACCGAACAAAGGTCTCGGCCTTTCACCATCCCCTGTCGGTTATGCGGGAATAACCACGGCCAAAAATATCGTGGGATGGCGGTTGAAGAGCGGTTGAGGGTAGTACTTATCCACAAGTACTGCTCCACCGCTGCTACCGGTGTGACGAGAAACACCATACGACGCTGCACATCGATGACTCAGCCGCCCGCCCCTCTGAGCACGACGTTCTAACGTCGACAGACTGGATGATGGAGAGATCTCCGATGGCGCGTGGTCTAGCGCCATCACCGAAACCACCAAATCCTGGGCAGAACAGGTAGCCGAAGCACAAGAAGAAGAGGAGGCGGCCAGGTCACCACCGAAACACTCTCCACAGCTCGGCGGCTCGGAAACACGTTCTTTCCGACCATCTCGCCGTTCCACTGTGGTAAGACGGGTCGGGTCGGACGGCACCTTATCCGGCGGCAAACTGCATGTCGTACGTGCCCTGATCGACCAACTAAAACTTTTCCATGAACCACCTCAAAAAGCGGCGAATCTAAACCAGTCACTTCAGTCCCAATGTGGCAACTCGGCCATTTATCTTAATCATCCCAAGTTGCGTTCCGCTCAAAAGCTATATTATTTACGCCTAAAAACCCTCGGTAAGGCGGGAGGCCTAATTCAAAAATATAAATTATGTGATGAAAATTTTACGCTTGCTTGGGAAACGCTCAGAGCACCTTACGAAAATAAACGCATGTTAGTGGATAATCAGTTGGAAACCCTTTTCAACCTTCCATCTGTCCAAAACTGAAAACAGTTAAGCTATCCGAAAAATTCAGACAACAATCAATGATTGTCTTTCGTCTCTCACTTCACAGGGAGTTTCAGTGGCCAATTGGGATCCAATCCTAAAATTAATTTATCTTTGTTCTGCCAAACTGCCGAAGAAACCCTTGCACTCTGGGAGCAATCGTTAAAAACGAAAAACGTACTACCGTTATGGTCGGCTATGGATGAGGTTCTGACCATCCGCTATGAGGTTGTAGAAAGCCTTAATAGTATGCGATTGGCCAAAGGTCGAGCCTCTCTTCCACAACGTTCTAATAAAATCTCCAGCTTTCACTCAAAGGAAAATCTATCCTTCAAATGTAAATTCTCTGAAAGTTTGCGAAAATTTTCGACAACTTAGTTTACCCGCACGAAAGAATTTCGTAGAACAAAACGGGCATTGCGTAAACTGCTTGGCATACAACCACCGGGACAAAGCCATTGTTCTGCAAAAGCTAACAAGTTTTCTACCACCATTCGAGGTGACAAAACCCCGATGTCTCGGGATTAACTAATATTCATTTAGCAGATCCATACTTTTTCAAACCTTCTCAAATTGACCTAGTTATCGGCAGCGATCTTATGCCGCAAATACTATTACAAGGACATAGACACAATGTTGCAAATAATCCGAATATAGTAAATATTAGATACCGAAACACCACTTATCGCAAAGAAAATGGTAGATATGTAGTTCGCCTTACTTTCAAAAGAAATTTTTCAACTAATCTCAGCCTCCGTCGTTCTCGTTCTCAAGCGATGATGCAAGCTCTACGCATGGAGCGAGCGCTTAGCAAAATTCCAAGTCTAAAGCAATAGTACTCCCAAATATTAGAAGAGTACCTCACCATGGACCAAATGAAACCAACTTCTTCAGAGGAAATTCATGCAAATACAAACCTTTTATTTTATTTACCTCATCATTCGTTCAATCGTACCGAAAGCAAATCCACCAAAGTCCGGGTGGTCTTTAATGCCTCAAAGTCTTCCGATACCGGCACTTCTCTAGTTTTAATTTTAGCGTACTATGCATCAACAAAAACCAACAAAAGTATGTTACAAATACTTTTTATCATCCTATAGATTTTAACTATTTATTTACATTTTACAGGTATGTATTTTTTGGAAGTGGAATGCCTGCGCCTTTATGTATTTAATAATATAATAAGAATTTAAGAAGTTACTTTTTTCTCAAACATTTAGCTTATAGTTGTATAGATGTTTAGCATCAAAAGAAAGGTTACTAAATTACCTTTAATTTGATGCTAGCTCCGTTGTAAATTTTGTCAATTTCGTAAACACATACCTACTATGTGTAATAAGAACAAAATCCATGGATTTTTTTCAAGTTGTAACAAAGTCACATTTTTCTTAACGATTTAGTTTATAATTGTATAGTTGTTTAGCATCAAAAGAAAGGTTATTGGAACTGCCACTTAGCGTTCTGTTTAATGAAGTTTGCTTGTATCCGATTACCCTACTTGATTTGAATTAGAATTCTGTTGAGTTTTGATTTTCTATGTAAATTCTAAGTTTAGTGAGCGCCGTGAGAGAACTGGGTGATGCCATACCTTTTTTTTTTTTTTGAAATTTTGAATAAAATCCTCCACCTATTCTATAGAGATAAGAATTTTTGGATGTATATTATTCATATGGCAGCCGCAAAACTTACTGTCAAATAAATTGAATTCAAATTAGGCTAACCTAAAAAAGAAAATTTTTTTCCTCCCAAAATGCTTTATAGTTTTTTTTGGCATTGACTATATACTGATTGTAGATAAGCTCAGAAAATCGAAACCTAATGCCAAGAAAATGCGTTTTGGTACTTTTTACTGAGTTACATGTAAGAAATCACACGATTACTTTTAAAAAACAATTCGATATGGGAAACTTTTACTCTTATTTGAACCTGGCTAGTGTGCTCTCTTGTTATTTTTCTAAGTGCTAAATGGCAGTTCCCAAGTCAAGTCAAGTCTATGCTAAGTATGCATAATGGCTGCTTAAAACGGCATGTATTTAATTATATGTATGTATACACCAAGGTTAAGTAAATTTTGTATTATATCTCTTAAAATTATTGTATATATTTTCATTAAAACGTATTTAAAAAAAAAAAAGAAATTGTTTTGAAATCATTTGGGGTAATTTTTGGGCATTTTCCCTTAAATTTTGGGTATTTTTTAGGCATACCAGTAGCGCGATTCACTAACTTTTTTAACGTAATTTGTCAACGATAAATTAACTTAACAATAATTTAAACAGTTTTGTAATTCACTAACTGTTTTAACACAATTTGTCCACGATAAATTAACGTAACAATAATTTTAACTATCTATGCTATTCACTAACTTTTTGACAACTCTTCAATCGTTAATTTATCGTAGTCGATTTGTAAATTGATATTTTATCACGTTATCCGTTGGTGTCGTTGAAATATTGGTTAAAATAAAAATAAATTAAAAACAAATTTTTGAGCAAGAAGTATTTCTATATTTAAAAAAAAAAGTATTTATTTAAAAAAAAATATATTATAGCAAAAATGTCTCCTAGTTATTGGTATCGAACTTGCGACGTCTATTTTGTTATCCAGATGCTTGTCAGCTGCGCTACCGCGACACCAACGGCGGCGCTGGCAAATGCTGCACTTAACATTTAAGCAACGTTCTAGTCAATTTCGACTGAGATGCATGTCATCATTTTAAACAATTAGCTGCACGTTATTGTTAAATTAAACAGTATACGTTAATGATAAATATCTCTATTGCGAAATTGTTAAAAGTTAGTGAATCGCGCTACAGGTTTCAGATCTGTCAACTCTACGAAAATGCAACCCTTTGTTTTGGGAAATTTTTATATTTAGAACGGCGCAGCTATGTATTTTCTTATGGAATTTCTTAATGAGTGCAATGCAACGTCACACGTACACGAAATTTACATAGGGAATGTGGATAATATCTGCACGCAGCCCATAGAAAACTATCCACTTTTTTATCTTCATTTGTGGATAGCGCGACCTATGTTTTATCCATTTTTTTATCTGCGTTTGGTTGGTACTTTCCAACTTTGCATTTAGGTACACATGTATGCCCGTATGTTCGCTAATCTCGTCTATGATTTTACCATACATTTGTTTAATCAAAACGAATTATCAGTGCGCTGTTACGAAATATCTTCATTTAACATTCCGTGCTCAATTTCGTAATATAACAGCCATTCATTTGCACATTAAGGCTGTGTGCGAATCGGTAACTTTTTACTCAGAGGTAAAGAAATTGTCTATGATGTACAAATATTTTCCATTTTGCTGTGCCAAATGAAATGGGAAATTTTGACAGCTGTAAACTTTGACATCTGAAAAAAGCACATGCGAAAGCAAATAATCTGGGAATGAAATGTAAATTTACGTATTTTGTCTGCATTATATTTGATATTTTTGGCTTTAAACTATATTTTACCGTTTCATAACGTATTGGCATATAAATTCATTTGAAATAATATGAGTGGCAATACCGAATGCATACATGTGTACACATTCACAGTTGTCAGAATTTTCTCCCGGACTGTCAAAATTTTGCTATTTTCAACCGATTGGCACACAGCCTAAATTTAAAAATCAGTGAGTTTCGAATATGGTGAATTGAATCAATGCGTGGCAGCAATGTATGAAAATTTAACAGATTAGAACCAATGTTAAGTGGCCTAAAACTATACTGAGATTGTCGAAGACTCGCTAGTCATAATCCGTTTGAGTCAGCTCACTTAGAAATCACAGACGCTGCAGAAATGCACGCATACCCCAACAAACATTTTGCATACGTACTTCGTGCAAATAAAATACCATATGATAAAACCAATTTAAAGTACGATGAGAATTGAATTTGGTGGTCGCATCATTCTATAAATGAATTTAAATTACGAATTTTCTAATTTTATTTTTAATACCCAAAATGTTGGACTGATAGGTATGTATGTATCTACCAATGCAGCCACGTCGCACCGCTTAAATAGCGCAGACCCTCAATTTAGTCTAATGCTTGACAAAATATGTAGCTTAATTTCTACTTTGTTCCGTCAAATACTATTCGTTGAGAGCATTGATCGATCAGGGTTCGCAAAAAACTTTTATTTCGCAAAAAATGCAAAAGAGACTTCAAATACCGAAGAAATGTTCCAAATATAAGGAATGGGCGGTGCAACGGTAGAAAATGCAAATCAAGTTTGCCCTATCGTATTGTTCTCGCAAAGACCTAACATACGAATAAAAGCTAAAGCCATTGTTCTGCAAAAGCTAACAAGTTTTCTACCACCATTCGAGGTGACAAACCCCGATGTCTCGGGATTAACTAATATTCATTTAGCAGATCCATACTTCTTCAAACCTTCTCAAATTGACCTAGTTATCGGCAGCGATCTTATGCCGCAAATACTAATAGAAGGAAATAGACACAATGTTGCAAATAATCCGAATATAGTAAATATTAGATACCGAAACACCACTTATCGCAAAGAAAATTTTAGATATGTGGTTCGCCTTCCTTTCAAAAGAAATTTTTCAACTAATCTCAGCCTCCGTCGTTCTCGTTCTCAAGCGATGATGTAAACTCTACGCATGGAGCGAACGATTAGCAAAAATCCAAGTGTATGGACCAAATGAAACCAACTGCTTCAGAGGAAATTCATGCAAATACAAACCTTTTATTTTATATACCTCATCATTCGGCCAATCGTACCAAAAGCAAATCCACCAAAGTCCGGGTGGTCTTTAATGCCTCAAAGTCTTCCGATACCGGCACTTCTCTAGTTTTAATTTTAGCATACTATGCATCAACAAAAACCAACAAAAGTAGGATTTCCATAACTGACAGGAATAATGTCAACTTTAACGGTATGTTACAAATACTTTTTATCATCCTATAGATTTTAACTATTTATTTACATTTTACAGGTATGTATGTATTTTTTGGAAGTGGAATGCCTGCGCCTTTATGTTTTTAATAATATAATAAGAATTTAAGAAGTTACTTTTTTCTCAAACATTTAGCATATAATTGTATAGATGTTTAGCATCAAAAGAAAGGTTATTAAATTACCTTTAATTTGATGCTAATTTCGTTTAAATCGCTAAATAATTTATTGTAAATTTTGTCAATTTCGTAAACACATACTATGTGTAATAAGAACAAAATCCATGGATTTTTTTCAAGTTGTAACAAAGTGACATTTTTCTTAACGATTTAGTTTATAATTGTATAGTTGTTTAGCACCAAAAGAAAGGTTATTAAATTACCTTTATCTTGATGCTAATTTCGTTTAAATCGCTAAATAATTCATTGCAACAAATAAAACGGCATGTATTTAATTATATGTATGTATATACCAACGTTAAGTAAATTTTGTATTATATTTCTTAAAATTATTGTATATATTTTCATTAAAACGTTGTTTAGGCCCGATGCCTAAAGTCTTAAAAAATGCGCTACCCTAATGTCACTTTTGTTTTATACAAAACCCCAACACCAAGCCGCCCACATGTATGTATGTACATGCACGCATATTCATGTTTGCCAGCATTTTCACCGCCAACTATAAGGTAAAACTTCAGTGTTAAATTGAAATCATTTAATTCAATAAACGGCCAATATTTATATCGAGAATTCTCGTTCTTTTTCATTTCTTTTCAAAATACAAATTCACCGCGGTGCTTTCGAGCCACGGCCGCTCCAGCTAAGCACCACAGCCGATTTGTTCATGGTCCATCTCACCGTAGAAACGAATACAGCCTATACAGTCCACAACAACAACAACAACATCGAAGATTTTCAACATTTTATCATAGAATATTTAATTTTACTATTTTGGATAAATCCACTCAGCCACACACAGCCAAATTAACACTGCCGCAAAGAAGCCGCCACAACAACACATAACACATACATACAACATACTCTGCCGATCACCACATCAAAGCACGTAAGTTGTATATTTCTTGCCACTTGTTTTTTGGTGTTGTTATTTTTGTAAAACGAATTGCCACAAATATTTATATTTAACAAGTGTCGCCCGCGAGTGTGCTCAAAAACATAAGTGCGAAAAGTGAATTTGTTTAGTGAGTGCATTATTAAAATTTTTTCAAAATAATTAACATTGTAATTGCTGAGGTAACATAACCTCACGTTCACATTAAATTCACGTAGCCTTTCGGTTGTTCGTTTCGTCTTAGTTTTCCACTTTTTAGCAATAAACACGCACAGCAATTCAACCGAAGGCTAGTTAGTTTTCTTAAATAAAGTCACTTAGTTTTTTTTAGTTAAAATTTAATTTATTCGCACAAATATCCACTTAAATATTCACTTATTAGCTCGTTTTGATACACCGCGCACTTTACTTGCGTTTTCTTTTGTTTACTTTTGTTATTGCGGCAACACTTATACACACGTATGCATATATATATAAACATATCCCCGATAGCGTGTGGGTGCGAGTTAATCAAATAGTATAAATTTGAATTTATTGTCAAGTTTTAACAAATTATTCAGACGATACGGCCAAGTCTGTAATAAATAAATAAAATTTAATAAGATTTTAAAGACTCTGCATTCATTTATTGAAAAAATTATTGAATTGGTTTGTTTGATTTTCCTGGGGTACATACGGTCTTTACCCTTTTTTAAGAATTATATTGTACGATTGAGCATTTCTCGTACCTCAAGCTATTTTTCGAGTTTTGTTTTGATTCTAACTCCTCAAAATCCAAAATATGGAAAGCTTCATTAGGCTGGTTGATTCGATTGCTGAATTCGAATCAAACTACAATGATTTAGAGGATTCGGCCCACAGCAAGTATACTCTTGCTCTTCAACAAGAGGACTTGAAATCAATGTGGAGAAAAGCCAGAGCGGCCCAAGAGGAGTTGATAAACTCAAACAAATTAGAATCGTCTGACATAGTGTCTGTAAAACAGAAATATAAAAGGGCATACTAATCCGGAAGAAAAGCCCGAATTTGAGCACAGTATCCGCCTGCCTCCATGTGATACTGAAGTTTTCAAGGGCGATTACTTGTCATGGCCAACATTTCGTGACATGTTCACTGCCATTTATATCTTGAATAAGCGCCTAACACCTGTTGATAGACTTTTCCACCTCAACAACAAGACACAAGGTGAGGCAAAGGATATAGTGAAAAAATGTCAGCTTACAAATGAGGGATTCGATATCGCGTGGAGAAACTTATGCGAGAGGTACGAAAACAAACGTATACTTGTAAACTCGCAGCTCCAAATTTTGTTCAATTTGAAAAAGGTAGAGAGTGAGTGTGGTAGCGCAATTAAAACATTGCAACGCGATATAAATAATTGCCTTTAGTCCTTGCGAAGTCATAAAAATTACACTTCGAACTGGGACGCAATTATAACTTACTTATGTTCAACGAAATTGCCGGAAAGTACGCTTGGTCTATGGGAACAAAGCATAGACCATAAAGTGGAAATATCCAAGTGGGAGGATATGGACAAATTTTTGTCTAACCTCTTCCAGACACTTGAAACAGTGTCTGGGTTCATAGGGGCTTCTTCGAAAGCGCAGAAACCGCAATATACGAGACCTGCCAACGAAACCCCTACAAAAAGACTTGGTGCATACCAAGCAAATGTCACAAAGTTACTGTGCACAAAATGCAAATCAGACTCCCACAGATTGCGAAATTGTCCCCGTTTTCTAAAATTAACGCCGGTGGAGAGAATTAATTTCGTTAAATCCACCAAGGGCTGCCTAAACTGCCTATCCCCAGAACACACAGTGTCGAAGTGCAGCAGTTCGTACTACTGCAACAAATGCCACTCTCGACATCATACACTACTGCATGCGGAGTCTCTACAGACGCAGGCAACCAGCTGCCCGAACCAGCATAATGCTGATAATGCTGCCTCTACTTCTCAACAGGCACAACAGAGACGGGAAGTGTCAAAATTAAGTTCGGATTCTAACCGAAATGTAAAATCCTGCCATGTACATGCAAGTGCAGGTGTGCTGCTAGGGACAGCTCGAGTCACCATTCATCATAATGGTAAAGACTTCCCAGCAAGAGCACTGATAGATTCTGGCTCAGAATGCTCGTTCATGACAGAACGCCGAATCATTTTACCAGCAAAAAGGATGCATGCCCAAGTTTCGGGTATCACTAATGCTGTGTCGGCTCAAGTCAAGGAGGCCTCCCACATTGAACTCCGTTCACCAGTGGACCCTTGCTTTAGCATACTGGGAATCTGCCATCCTGCCATATCGACGCAACTACTATGCAGGCATTCCCAGACTTAGTCTTGGCAGATAAGAGATTCTACGTTAATGAAGAAGTAGATCTCATACTAGGCGGAGATATATATCCGCAATTAATACTGAGCGGTCTAAAAAAGAATGTACTAAGTACACTTCTGGCTCAAGAAACGGTGTTCGGTTGGATACTAACCGGGCGTGTAGACGCACCCAATCCAACCAGAAATATAGTGTCGTTTTACAATTATTTGTGGTGGCAGGGACCTTCTTGGTTACAAGAAGACAACTCACAATGGCCAGGACAAGAACACGAATACCATAATACCATATTTCCGTGGAGGAAAAGAGAGCGCAGGCCTACGCAATATCAAAGCAACAACTTCTGCAGGCGATGGAAAGTGGAATACTTATCCGAACTTCAAAAACGAGTGAAGTGGAAGCATCCAAAACAAAACATTAAGGTGGGAGATCTTGTTGTCATGAAACAAGGCAACTTGACTCCGAATGAATGGAGGCGCGGCCGAGTTACCCACGTACACCCCGGCGAAGATAACCGAGTGCGTGTAGTGGACCTCATCACCAAGAAGGGTCAGATCAGAAGACCGTTGGTCTAACTGATTCTGCTCCCTATGGAAGGAATGGATGGCGAGAGGCCCGCTACCTCATCGTAACCATCCACTCTACCTCCAACCAAGACCCTACCATCTCCCATCTCCCAAACTTCCACCCTTCACTCGCGACCCTTCACGAGGACAACTGAAAGCCTAACGCAGAAGGTCGAACCATTCTGCCACAGAAAACCTAACTTCACTCGAAACCGAGGCCAGAGAGAACCTAACGCAGAAAGGCGAACCTTTCTGCCACTGAAAATTAATCCACCTGCCACGACAAGTTGGCAGCAGATGGACCCACCCTCGTATACATACCCCAAAATACAAAATGAATAAGCATATACATATGTATCTATAACTTTCCCGTGTCACTCGCCCTGGAGGACACCTATACCGCCATATCGCAATTTAGCGACTTTAATCATACCTGAAAAATAAGAAATGTGAGTATTGAGCTCCAAAATTAATAACATACATATACATTCTCATTGATGTATGCACACGCCCTAACCATTCCAAACTTCAAGGGCAAATACATACATAGCATACAATCCAAAACTAAAATACATCCGTACTAGACAATGCTGAGTACTTTGGGCAAAAAATGTTGCTCATTTGTTCAATCCCTCCCTTATTTTCCAACACATTCACATTTCCAAAATAAATTTTGTTTTTGGAATTGCTAATGCACAAAAGAGATAATATTGACTCAACTATTACCTTTTAAAAATGCTTAAGATAGAAGGACATGGATGTACATATCATTTCATGTCATGTTTTCTGCTTGACAGATTTTTCGAATTTGGCAGATGTCAGCATAATAAAACGTCCAAATTAAAGAAATAATTTTCAGTAGTAGGGATATTATACCATACAAACTAAAATACATAGTACTACCTTTAAAAACGACTCACCACTACCAATGAAACTAACGTCTTCTGATACGATCGCTTGCTGCATTGGGTGAAACTCCCAGTGAGGAAGTATCATAACTGCGTTCAGTTTTTACTTCAATATGATGGCGATGACGTTTAGCACCATGCTTCTAATGTGTATACATAACGTGGTAGCACATACCATAACATTTCGGCAACAACAAAAAAAGAGATTTCTGGTACTTTGGTGGCATCATCCACTTGCGCTGTCTTAAGTTGCTTAACAATACCGAAGGAATGTAAAAAATTACCACCAAATACTAATGTATCTGTAGGTGTATAGACGGCATGAATCCAAACTGGGGGTCTAAAGAATGTATTGCCCGCTGTAAGAAAGACGCGTGCACATTGATACAACTTTTGCAACATAAATACCAACATATCATACTTTCTCTACGTGTATGCAAATGAATTAGTATCCGCTCATTAAACATGAAATCGGTAACCTCCATATCACTTTTCCTTTCAGGTGCATCGAGCGAAAAAAAATCTTGCAGATGTATTCTTTGCACCCTTTATGCGTATGATGCCCATCACCATGTACATATCTCAGCATTGTCTGTACGCACGAAACATAATATCGATCTGTTTCATGTCCGCGTACCAAGTGGCGATATATCTGTTCATCAGAATAGTACACTAAACAACGTGGCATCAGGCAAATCGGTATATATGACAGCATTCTCAATTGTGAGACCATTAACCTTGCTGTGCCGTTGTCTGTACCATTATACCAAGTTATAACAATAAGTTAACATGAGGGCTGCCAACATCCCTTTTTCTTTTAGTTAGATGGTAATCTGGAGTCCAAGCTGGAGGTCTCTTGCGTCTCGTTGACCTTCTTAACTCTGGAGAAACTGCAGGTGGTTCAGTAGTTGACTCTCGAGCATCTGTAGGTGTATCGTTGCTAACTGATGTTAATGCTTCGTTAACAGCAATTTCTGAATTCGAAGACTGCGTCTGTTCCTAGGCTGGATTACTTAGCGTTGACTCTTGCTCTGTGACAATGTCATTTTCTTGAACTCTTGAATTGCTTGAATCGGAGTTCGAAGTTGTTGGTTCCGGTGGAAGCTCAAAATAATCATATAAAATATCCAATATTTTGTTTGGTGTTTTTACGAATCTTGGTCGAAGCTGGTTTGAATGAGATCTTATCGCTCTAAATATGTCAGAGTTTTCGATTTTAATCTCGTAGTTAACTTTGCCTAGAACCTTTACGATTGTCCGGGGTGCCCAATAAGATTGGTTAAGTTTATATAACTTAACGTACACCAGGTCTCCAACTTCATAATTTCTTTCTTTAGCTCCATGTCGCTTATTAAACTGTTATTCCATGTATTCGTTACGTGACACATTGGATGGCTTCGAAAGTTTAAGCATGTCGAACTCTGTACGTAGTCTTCTCCCTATGAATAATTCAGCTGGCGATTTCCCTTGCGGTGCAAACACGTTTGTAAAATTTGGGTTGGCGTTCCAGCGCCCTCCAATTTTTTTAAAGCTCGCTTAAGTGTGTCCACAAACCGTTCGATTGCGGGTGATACGGTGCTGTGCATGTATGAGCGATACCATAACTTTTGCAAAAATCCGCAAACCTCTTACTTGAAAATTGTGTACCATTATCGCTGACAATTAGCTCAGGATTTCCAAATTGTGATGTAAAATCTGAAATGCACTCTTAAATCTTTGATGATGTGATCGACTTAATTTGATATTTTTGAGGCCATTTCGAGTATGCGTCGATTATTACCAAATAGTAAACGTGATCAACCGGACCTGCTATGTCAATATGAAGTCGTTGCATTGGATGCTCTGCGTTACGCCATGAAGAAAGAGTTGTTTTTGATAATGTTTTAGCAACAGTTGCACATTTTCCACATGCTTGAATATACTACTTTATATCCTTATCTATACCCGGCCAGTATACGTAACTTCGTGCTAGCGCTTTAGTGCGTTCAATTCCTTGATGACCTTTATGCAGTTGCTTTAGGATTCGATTACGAAAACACTTGGGAATAACTAGACGATCTTTTAGCATGATGCAATTTTCAACTATACTCAGATTATCACGATGTGTATAGAAACTACGTAAATCGTTGCTGCTTGTGTTCGGCCACTTCCCAGTATTCACGTGTTTTGTAACATCTTGTGAAAATGCGTCTTGCATTGTCGCTTTTTGCACCATCTGAAAAGTAATTGGTAGAAATTCTATGGCATCAATTGTAATTCGCTTAATATCACGTTCTATGTTGCTATGACTGTTTCTTCATTAGGTTTTGATGTGTTTCTAATAAGACGTGAAAGTACATCAGCTGCACCAAATTCTTTTGTAGGTACGTACTCTAAAATAAAATCATATGACATCAACGTTAAAGCCCATCGCTGAAGGCGGTTTGCAGAGTGTGCAGGAATCCCCTTCTTATTACCAAATATGGCAAGCAATGGCTTATGATCTGTATGTAAATAAAATTTTCTTCCATACAAGTATTTATGAAACTTTACCACAGCGAATACCAAAGCCAAGCCTTCTTTTTCAATTTGCGAATAATTTTTTTCAGCTTGTGTCAGAGCTCTTGCAGTATGCGCAGTTGCTTTTTCACTACCATCTGCGTACAAGTGACAAATATATGCACCTAGACCCACGTTAGAAGCATCCGCTGCTACCTTGATTGGCAGTTTTGGATCGTAGTGTGTTAACAAGAGATGTGATGAAAGAAGTTTTTTGAATTTCTCGAAATTATTCTGACATTGTGTAGACCAGTTCCATTTTTCATTCGTTTTAAGTAAATTATCCAAAGCGTTCCTGAGAACGCGCATTTCTCGGATAAATTTTCCGTAATAATTTATGGCACCTAAAAACGACCTTAATTCGCTGACATCTTCCGGTGGTGAAAGTTCCAAAATTTTGCTGATTTTATTCTTATCTGGACTTACGCCTTTCTTATCGATGTGATATCCCAAATACGTACAAGATTGTTGAAAGAATTTACATTTATTAAAATTGACCGTAATATTGTGGAGTTTAAAACGTTCAAAAAATGTAATTACTGCGCTTATATTTTCTTCCTTCGTTTTAGTAGCTACAACAACATCATCTAAATAGGGAAATACTCCAGAGAGTCCCGAAAGTAGCGATTCCATAACTAGCTGAAACGCTCCCGGTGCTGATTTAACTCCTGGTGCTAAACGATTGAATGTATATAACCCGCGATGTGTGTTGATTACGAGAAGTTTTTTTGTTTCCTCGTCCACTTCTATTTGCATATACGCATTATTTAAATCGACTATAGAAAAATATGAGCAGCCGTTGAAATTAACAAAAATTTCGTCTGGTAGTGGCAATGGAAATGTATGTGGCTCAAGCTGTGCGATGAGGCCTGTCGAATAGTCACCACAGATACGAATATTACCTGAAGCTTTTTTAACTACCACGATTGGAGCTGGCCATTCAGTGAAATTGACTGGAGAAATGATACCGTCATCTTCTAAGGTATAGGTCTTTTTGGGCGAAACACCGGTACCGCTTGAGGCATAAGTTGTAAGTGAACTTTGTATGCCGTACAGTGACCTATTTCATCTCTGAAAACCGTCGGAAACATCTGACGTAAATTTGGTTCGACTAATCTACTGCTAGTTTGGATGCTTCTGCATGAAGTGTATTCAGTGATGGGAGTTCCCCAAAGATCAAACAGAGAACTTATGTCTGTGCCTAACAAGCTTAAATTATTAGAAACTGTGATGGTTGCTCGTTTTGGATTGCTGTTCCGCTACGACCGCATCACTTTTTAAATTCCTAATACGCTGAATTTCCTTAAAATTATCAGCCGTGCAATTTTGAAGCGAGAAATTTTCACATAACCTATTTACTCGAGCTGCATACGTCACAATGTCTTCGTTTTCTTCGCGCCGATTCCGCATACATTTGACCCTAGTACTAAATTGTGATTCTTTCTTACCAAACAATTTTTTCAGTGTAGCAATTGTGTCTTCAAAATTTACATCGCGTGGCTGTGCAGGTAAAATGTAGTCCCGGTATTTGTCGATCACATTTGTGCTTACCTTGCGTAACAGCAAACGCACCTTAGCAGCATCGTCTAATATTGCTGCATCAACTGTGAAGTTATCTTCGTAGCGCACATACCATTTAGCAAAGGTTTGTCCATCTTCCGCATCATAGCAAAATTCACGAATACCTTTAGAGATTGTTTCCATAATAGTCTCGGAGCTGCCCGTTGTACTTTGTGTTGTGCTCCTACCACTTTGTTCATTTGCGGCCGTTGCATTGATCAGCCGCTCCAATAGTTGTTTTTGTTGTTCTGCGGTTTCTTGTTGCCGCGTCAGAAGTGTTGCTACCATACCGATAATAATAACAAAGTCTTACCGCGTATTTAATTACAAAGTGTTTAATGTTCGGCAGACAAATAGGACATTTTTAACGTTATGTGATTTGACACTTATTTATACGTTAGCTGTGCCACATACATATATAAAATGAACGGCACAATACAATAGTAGAGACTGATACAATTCGGAATTAAATCTACAATTGAGGGTTGCCAACAAACAACATACGAATACTTCTTTCATTCGCTTTTATTATAAATAGACCACCCCATCCCTTATCATGTTCACCATGTTTAACCAGTTGCTCTGATTTTAGTTTCCCAAGATTGCATGCATTGGACTTAAGCATAATTGGTACTTCAATAAGAACCACATCTATAGGCACTTTGTCAAAACCACTGACCGTCCAATTAATACGGACACTGCACATACCCATGTAGGAGGTGTGCAGTTGGATAGATGAGACGATTTGACACGTATATTATAGCAAGAGGCACTTGTGGTTGCGCTATTCGGATATTTTAAGGCGTAGTTCTACATGATCATTTAACCCTTCTGGAAACACCTTAAAGTCGGAACGACTATTGGTCAGCACAGGATACCGCTTCATGTTTAGCTTTCCCTCTACATTTATAGGTGAGAAGATTAAAACAAACGTCTGTGAAAAATACAGAAACTTGGTTATATGAATTTCTACATGCCTACAAAATGTGTCACAAAGCATGCGCCGGCCGCCACAGCTTTGCGACACACTTGCTAAAACGAAAAGCAAAGTGCGCTGCTACCGAAACGACACAGTATTTCGGGCATCCACCCTATCTGCATCCAGGTGCCCAATGTGTCCATGCCGATCTGAAAATAAAGGAAAAATTAGGTTAGGCATACAATTTTCAACAATAATTACAAGTTCACTTACCTATCCTACTGCTGGTGACCACGTGTGCCGGAAACAATTATAATAATGAATTTTGCCATATTTTCTCTGCTACGCTAGCAGAGAAAAAATGAACAATGCATTTTATTTGTTTCGAACTTCTTCTTTTCCTACCATTGTAAGTAAATGTAAATATGTATGTACGCGCGCTAGTGATGCCACGGATTTTAGTCAACGGGTACCAAAACCGGACATGCTGAAAAATCGGGACCGCTTACTTTGCGCTTCAAAAAAAATTTTTTTGGGTTTTTTGAATTTTTTATGATTTTGGGTTTGTTTTTTTCGGAGGGGCAGGACTGTTTTGCCCAAAAAACAACAAAAAAATAAGCACAAAACCTCACACTCCCTACCAGGCTTGGTACCGAATTCCGAGTTCCGACGGGATAACAGTACCGACCAAAGCGAAAATGTCGCTGTGGGCGCAGCCCTAGTGAGCACCGGTGAACTGTAGCAAAACACGTATATGTACATATGTATAAAAATTCGCGAAACGCACTACCGGGTGATCCCGTAGTTGCAATAAAATTTTCTTTGGATGCGTTCCAGTGGTACGGTGCCGTACGGCAACTTTTTGCAAAAATTATGTCTGCCAATCTTTTGGTTGCATTAGCCTGCAAACTAGCAAGGCCTCATAAATCCAAAAATTATATTCATACACATATGAAATTTCGCCAAATTATAGCGCCCTCGCCACCCACGCTTACCACCGTCGTTCATATAACGGCGCAAGCATCGAACCTGGGTCGGAACCACGGCCATTCCGACCAGTACACGGAGTATCGGCCTCACTGCCGTTCCGACCCTTTCGAGCGAGTTTCATATAAACTCGACAATTTAGACTGGCCATTAAGCCGTGCCAGCTAAATTTTCTATTGAAAATTTAGACTGGCCACTCAGCTGTGCCAGCTAAATACAGGCCACGGGACTCACACCTGCGTAGACTGGCCACACTGCCGCGCCAGCTCCGCAACCTTAACAATTAGTATGTAAGATTAGATTAAGCCAAAAATAAAAATTAAAATTTTTTTTTCTTCTCGTTGATGTAACATATGTACGTAAATCAAACTACTGGCAAGAAATATACAACTTTTTATTTTAAAATTTTCTTCCACCTAGCTCTAGGTACGAAGGAGAGGTACTGCCAGACGAAGAAACATCAAACTTCGGGAGGTCGCTCAAGGGCAGACAGTGGTGACTGCGCCATCCGGCACTCACCATCCTAGCTTTAAGCCAGTTGTTGTAAGACGACGGAAATCCTGGGGGCGGATTAAGATGTTGCGTATCGCAAGGGGGCCGGCATGTTTAGGCCCGATGCCTAAAGTCTCAAAAAATGCGCCACCCTAATGTCACTTTTTGTTTTATACAAAACCCAAACACCAAGCCGCCCACATGTATGTACATGCATGCATATTCATGTTTGTCAGCAAACATATACTATATGCATGTGGGTGTGCATGTGTCGGTTCACCTCCCCTTAAAACCGGAGGCTGAAATTCGGGGTTCAACGGTTGTCCGCGACTGGACAACCGTCTACTTTTCCAACGATCGTCACAGCGTCAACACCTCACGGCCACCTCAGCATTTTCACCGCCAACTATAAGGTAAAACTTCAGTGTTAAATTGAATTGATTTAATTCAATAAACGGCCAATATTTATAACGAGAATTCTCGTTCTTTTTCATTTCTTTTCAAAATACAAATTCGACCGCGGTGCTTTCGAGCCACGGCCGCTCCAGCTAAGCACCACAGCCGATTTGTTCATGTGGTCCTTCGAGCCGAAATTGTTTTGAAATCATTTGGATATTTTTAGGCCGTTTCCATATTTTTGGGGCATTTTCGCTTAAATTTTGGGTATTTTTTAGGCATACCAGGTTTCAGATCTGTCAACTCTATGAAAATGCAACCCTTTGTTTTGGGAAATTTTTATATTTAGAACGGCGCAGCTATGTATTTTCTTATGGAATTTCTTAATGAGTGCGATGCAAGGTCACACGTACACGAAATTTACATGCGGAATGTGGATAATATCTGCATGCGGCCCATAGAAAACTATCCACTTTTTTATCTTCGTTTGTGGATAGCGCGACCTATGTTTTATCCAATTTTTTTATCTGCGTTTGGCATATAAATTCATTTGAAATAATATGAGTGGCAATACCGAATGCATACATGTGTACACATTCACAGTTGTCAGAATTTTCTTCCGGACTGTCAAAATTTTGCTTTTTTCAACCGATTGGCACACAGCCTAAATTCAAAAATCAGTGAGTTTCGAATATGGTGAATTGAATCAATGCGTGGCAGCAATGTACGAAAATTTAACAGATTAGAACCAATGTTAAGTAGCCTAAAACTATACTGAGATTGTTGAAGACTTCGCTAGTCATAATCCGTTTGAGTCAGCTCACCTAGAAATCACAGACGCTGCAGAAATGCACGCATACCCCAACAACCATTTTGCATACGTACTTCGTGCAAATAAAATACCATATGACAAAACCAATTTAAAGTGCGATGAGTATTGAATTTGGTGGTCGCATCATTCTATAAATGAATTTAAATTACGAATTTTCTAATTTTATTTTTAATACCCAAAATGTTGGACTGATAGGTATGTATGTATCTACCAATGCAGCCACGTCGCACCGCTTAAATAGAGCAGACCCTGAATTTAGTCTAATGCTTGACAACATAGCTTAATTTCTAATTTGTTCCGTCAAATACATCAAAATAATTTATGAAGTTTGTAATCCATTCATTTCCAATGCTGCGTCGTACCGCAACATTAACCATTGATTATAATTATCTACCTTGCAATTCTGTTTGCTAATTTTCAATTGATAGTAGTTACGTCACACCGCTTACGTAACACTATCAATATCGGTCATTGCCATTGCAATTATCAAGTTTTTGCGACATTGAAGATCGCTTACATAGCCTAAGTAAATTAAATTGCCCTAGTTATCCGCAGCGATCTTATGCCGCAAATACTATTAGAAGGAGTTAGACACAATGTTGCAAATCATCTTCTTGCACAAAATTAAATATTTGGATGGACCTCTCAAACGTGAGGTGCTGTTCTTGTACCACAATCAAGTTTCCGAAGACGAGGGTGAGACATTAAATACTCAATTAAAGAAATTTTGGGAAGAAGTGTCAACTATGCACCCCCTTACCGAGGACGATGGGGCATGCGAACAGTAGTACCGAAACACCACTTATCGCAAAGAAAATGGTAGATATGTAGTTCGCCTTCCCTTCAAAAGTAATTTTCCAACTAATCTCAGCCTCGGTCGTTCTCGTTCTCAAGCGATGATGCTAGCTTTACGCATGAAGCGAACGCTTAGCTAAAATCCAAGTCTAAAGCAAGAGTACTCCCAAATATTAGAAGAGTACCTCACCATGGATCAAATGAAACCAACTTCTTCAGAGGAAATTCATGCAAATACAAACCTTTTAGTTTATTTACCTCATCATTCGGTCAATCGTACCGAAAGCAAATCCACCAAAGTCCGGGTGGTCTTTAATGCCTCAAAGTCTTCCGATACCGGCACTTCTCTAAACGATGTACTATACAAAAAAACCGATTTAATGGTGGTAATATTAAATTAGAGACTATCTAAATTTGTAGTCAATGGAGACATCCGAAAAATGTATCGACAAATCCATGTAAATGAACAGGATCAACAATTTCAACGCATTCTTTTCCGAAGAGAAAATAATTCTATGCTAAGGGACTTCGCTCTTAAACCGGTAACTTTCGGCATCAACTGCGCTCCGTTTTTAGAAATTCGTACCCTACATCATTTGGCAGAGGATTTCAAGCTCACATATCCTTTAGCCAAACACATTCTTACCATCGAAACATATGTGGATGACATATTGTCCGGAGGTCATGGCTTACCATCTTCGCGAAATGCACAAAGTCAACTCATTCAAGGCTTACATTCGGCTGGATTTCCATTAAAAAAGATCGAAGCCAATCATCCATAACTTTTAAAAAATATCTCCCCCGAAGGTTTACTAGATTAAAATTTTCTCAAATTTGACAGTTCGAGTACAACAAAGACTCTAGGCATACGCTGGAATGCCTTAAATGATTTATTTTCATATGTCATTGAGCCAATGAAAGCATCCACAGCCACAACTAAACGCCACATTCTCTCGTCAGTGTCAAAACTTTTTGACCCGGCAGGGTGGCTATCGCCCATTATATTTCAAGCTAAATTGTTATTGCAACAGCTGTGGTTGCAAGGCACAGCTTTGGACGAATGCGTCAGGCCTCTCTCTTTGCACAAATGGAACCAATTTCTTTCCGAATTACCAGCCATTGAACAAGTCCAAATTCCGAGATGGACGGGATTCGATACAGATCGAAAAATACAAATTCATGGCTTTTGTGACGCGTCGGAAAAAGCATATTGCGCTTCCATATACATTTACATTTTACATCTACCGCCCGCAAACATAACGGCGAAGAACATAGCGTTAACAACTGCAAACAGGCTATATGCCACGGGGAAGTTTGAGTGCGGATCATTTGGCCACAGTAGAATAGCGTCTTCCTTGACAAGACGGTCCCTTGCCTGCGCTTCGAAGAGGTTCTGGAAACCACTATAGAGGCGGAGAGCTGGAGGAGAGGTGCAGAAATGACGGAAAACACGGTACACATATATACAGATGGTTCCAAAATCATGGAAGGAGTAGGAGCCACAGTGTACTGTAAATACCTGGGGATCACTAAATCATTGAAATTGCCAGATCATGCAGTATATTCCAGGCAGAAGTCATAGCTTTTTAGGCGGCTATCACGGCCATTACTTCAAATAGTAGCGCTTCCTTGAGCGTACTAGAATTCAAAACAAGTCTTGAAAAACTTAGTATAGAACATAGAGTACATATCTTTTGGACCTCATGTCACAAGGGTATAGAGGGAAACGAGAAAGCTGATGAGCTGCTAAGAGTGGAGTGGCACTAGATGCGAGCATCAGTATATACATACGTTCGCGTTCAAGTACCAATCATATTACCTCAAATGTACTTTTTGCCAAAACTAAAGTAGCTCCATTACAAACAATAAGCCTTCCGCGCTTAAAGCTATGCGGAGCAGTCTTATTATCCAAAGCGATTCTTACAAACCTCCCTTTAGGGAAATTCGAGTTATATCTGTGGTGTGACTCATCTATAGTCTTGTCATGGCTCGAAAAGCACCGTGCACATGGAAAGTATATGCGCTTTTTCAATCGTCTAAAAACACCTCAAATACAGTCCACTTCCGAAGCTAATTCTATTGTGTTTTCTCAAAAAGAAATTCAAGCGGTGAAAACTCGACTCATTATACTTGCGCAGAAACGTTATTATTCCCAGGAATATTTAAGACTCCCCAACGCGCAGCAAATTCCAAAACGAAATTTTATTTTAGCACTAAATCCAATCCTGGATAAAAATGGTGTACTTAGAGTTAACGGGCGCTTCAATCTCCTATAATGAGAGGCATCCAATTATTTTACCACAATGCTTCACGCAGAGCATTAACTTATGATAAGAATGACCAAACAAGGATATTTTATACCCCGGATAAAATCAAATTTTAAACAAATCATCTTCAATTGAAAGACGTGTACAATACACAAACAAAAAATGGGATCTCAACTCATGACAGCGTTGCCGCATGTGTATTCGTGTGCTTCTCACCTAAAGCAATACACCTAGAGCTTTTCTCTGATCTATCGACAATGGGAAGAACTTCGCCGGGGCTAGTCGAGCACTGCAAAAAGACTTTCGAAAGTTTCTTCAAGAAGTGGCTCTGGAGATCCAGACCAAATATACCCTCCACGGGTTTGAATGGCGGCTTATCCCACCAAACGCACCCCACATGGGTGACTTATGGGAAGCTGCAGTTAAAAGTTTTAAGATACATCTCAAACGAATAGCAGGATGTATGAAGTTCACATTTAAAGAATTTTCTACCTTGCTCGCCCGTATTAAAGCAGTATTAATCTCGCGCCCTTTATCTTAAGCGGCATTAACCCCAGGGCACTTTTTGCGCGGTTCGCCACTCCTTGCCATTCCCGAACCGGAATCGGAAACGTTATCCCTCCAAAATCGGTGGGAAAAATTTAAACGACTCCACCAACAAAATCTAAATGTCAATGATTATGTCGTTGTTAAAAATGAGTTAACACCACCCAATGAAAGGCATCCAGGAAGGGCCGAAGAAGTTTATCTCGAAAATGTTAATCTCGGCTCTTACGGTAAAGTGCCCATAGCCAACGTGCGGACACAATATAGACGTTTTAGCCATCCTATAACCAAACTATGTCCTTTACCTATTCAATCCGACTCAGGCCTCATACCTCCCTGACACAAACTTTTTATGTTATATATATATTTCGGCGTAGCCACCAACATCCAACAACTTATTCCAATTCAGTTTATTTTTCTCCGCAGAAGCATCATGGTATATCGTCCGAGCCCATATCGTAGCAATATCAAAGTGCTCTCAATACGCGCTCGCAAACGTCGCGTCGCCCAAATCAAGTGTCATCATCGCGGGCTAGTAATCGTCAAAGCACATCCAGTCGTAGTTCATCGGGTTTTAGCACCTCCAGGGCAGGACAACCCAAGAAAAAGGCAATACGACGTCGCGATTCGACAATGATCTTATGTTTGGTGTGTCATAGGTACCACGCACTTCTTTTTTGTAGCATATTTCTCTAGCTCGCGTGGAGACCAGCTTCCATTGCGTGCTCAAATTTAAGTATTGAGCCAATTGTCTGGCTCGAACACACAGATGGCGAGAATGTACATCGTCGACTAATGTACAACCTGCCACAGACAGCATCATACTTTATCGAGAGGAAACAATGCCAGGCAATGACACGCGTACTAATACCGAAGCCCTGCGCCTAGTGTGCTTAGCAATTGGAGCCTTGAAACAAGTCGAACATCAATTATCGGTTGCACCAGTGCAACGGAGGCGCCGTGTTTAAGGGACTTGTGCCTTTAAATAACAACGCTGCGGTGTTACTCTCTGGTAACCCGAAAATGAACTCGTTCAAGCTGATCGTTGCCAGAGCAGTTAGCTATATATAGGGGTGTACCCCATACACTCTTTCTTCTTTTCATAATCATCATCAACGATAACAACAGCGGTAAGCTACGTACCCACAGGAACAAAGCCCTCTCGGAGTAAGCGGCGATATAAATATCTTTTTTATAATTAAAAGTTTATAATCTAAAGTTAAAAGTGTAAAATTAGATTAAATATTATATGGATTCAAACGGCAATGAATAATCCTTCTATTCCTAGTTTTCAATACAATTTATACGTCATTGTAAAGTAATAAGACATGTGCTTAAATTATTTAATGCATCATATATCCCTCTAATGCATAAGAGTGGTGCCTCAGGGCACTCGCTTTCAAAGTTCGTTAATTTAAAATGTATACATACCTAGGTAGTCAGTCTCACCCAGTATTGTCATCAAACTCTTCTAACGGAAGTCCCAGCGGCTTCGACAGGGGTGGACCAGAGGGATATGGGTGTTAGAAGAATAGGCTCGGTTGAGCAGACAAAAAGATGATTTGTATTATGGGGGGACAAGCCGCATGCCGGACAAACATTAGGCAAGTCGGGGTTCAGTCTGGATAGGTAAGAGTTTAACCTATTACAATATCCAGACCGGAGTTGAGCCAGCATCACCTTAGTCCCCCTTCGCAGCTCGCGCTCCTCTTCGGCAACGGGTGGCGTTGTTGCCTGAAGAACGGCGTTCGCCGGGAGAGAGCCGACAAAAGAAATTTACCGAATTCGTATGGATGAGGGTGAAGGCCTGCCGGTGCACCTTAGGATCAAACGGCGTGCCGGAGCTCATCGAAGTGTTTGCGTAGATGGCTCCTTATGCTCCTGGGGGGCGGATTCTCGTTGACCAGGCGTCTGTTCGGATGCTGCCGTTTGCACCAGTTGAACAGGAATTGCCTGGTCAACATCTCGCTATGCTCTTTAATGCCGAGCATTTTCGCTTCATTATGAAGGTGGTGCTCAGGAGCCATAAGAAGACACCCAGTGGCGGTTCGAAGGGCGGTGTTCAGGCAGACCTGAAGCCTCGTCCAGTGTGTGTCTGCTAACCCCGGCGACCATATTGGCGTCGCGTAGCTCAGTACCGGCTGACCAATTGCTTGGTATGTAGCTAGTAACGTTCAACCGACGATTGACGGTCACTCAGGTAGATGGCAGTCCAACGTTTAAGACAGGGGGGAAGGGACGAGTCTTCAAGTTCTTTCATTAGTTGTGCATGGTTGACCGTGTCAAAAACCTTGGCCAGGTCAAGCGCAACTAGCACTGTCCTGTGGTTTGAACGCTTTTGGTTTAATCCGTCCTCTATCTGAGTGGTGCTGGCGTTCAGAGCGTGGTGCTGTGCTTTTTGCGAAATCCATGCTGATGTTCGGCGAGCCGCATGTTTGCGGTGAAATGCGGTAACAAGATATATTCCAACACCTTTACTACTGGCGAGAGGAGTGATATCGGGCGATATGACTCCCCTACGGCAGCTGGCTTGCCAGGCTTTAGTAGTGGGACCACCTTTGCCTGTCACCATCTTTCAGGAATGACAAAGGTGGACGGGCAAAGGTTGAAAATGTGTGTAAGGTATCTTATGCCTTCGTCGCCGAGGTGTTTTAGCATCAGCATGGAAATGCTATCGGGGCCAATATACTTGGTGTTTTTAGATCTCCGAATTGCCTCATGCACTTCTGTTGTGGAGATGGCAATAGGTGCATCACTGTTTTTGTGTTTATGCGCTTCCCTGGGGGCTCGGTGAATCTCTTTGTTCAACGGAGGATGCATTACAAATTGTCGGCAGAAGGCGCTCTCGCATCTTTTAGGCTTCGACTGAACCTTATCACCGAAGGTGATGGATGTTTTGTCGTTAGGTTTAGTCGGGTTGGACAAAGATTTCACCCTCGACCATAATTTGCAAACTCCAGCCGAGAGGTTGCAAGACCTTAGGTGCTCTTCCCACTTAGCGCGTTTGTGTTTATCTACTAAGCGTCTGATTTCCGCATTAAGATCCAGGCGTCTAATATGATGAAGAATGGACGCACTTCCTTTATTCTACCTGACGGAATGTGTTGATGGGAGGCTTAAATTAGGGCCATACGAAACGCCTTTTCCCCTTCTAGTACGTCAGACGGGGTGGGGAGAGCAGCGAAGGCGCTCTCTGTGGTGGTTAGAAAACTCTCCCAGTCGGATTTATTGAAGTTGGTGTACGTGCGATTCTCAGCGGTGACAAAGTCGGTAGGGTGATCGATAGAGAGCACAATCGGTAGGTGGTCTGAAGCAAGCGTCAGCATCGCTCGCCACTCAACGCAGTTTATAAATCCTGCGCTGACTATGGTGATATCTGGCAAGCTAGAGCAGTTTACCGCCACACTAGTGGGGGCATCCCCATTTACCGTGCAGAACGTCGAGTCATCTATTTGGTCAGCCAGCTCCTGTCCCCTAGCATCGGCCTGCAAGCTGGAGTGCCACAGGTCATGGTGTGCGTTGAAGTCACCAAGGATGACGCGATTCTCGCCCTTGAGTAACGCACGAATGTCGGGGTGATAATCCCTGGGACAGCAGGTGACAGGAGGTATGCATATGTTTATGATTTCAAGGTCGACATCGCCTGACCGGACAACCATACCTTGACGTTCTAAGGTGGTGTCCCTCGGGTCGATGTCAGGCTCAAATAGACGATACTGCACATATTGATGCGTGATGAATGCCAGACCACCCCCAAGCCCTCTCGCACGATTACAACGGTGTACATTGTACCCGTTGCAGGTCTGAAGAGACGACCTTCCACCTAGCTTTGTCTCCTGATTGTCCGCGATCTTGATGTTGTATCGCTTCACTAAGTTTATTACTTCAACAATTATACAGGTTAGGCCGTGGCAATTAAATTCCAGGATACCGAAATGCGAAGGGGGAGCAGAGTTGATGCTGGGGGTCAAGGACTAGTGCGTATGCCTAGGTGGTAATAGGCTGGGTCGCGCTCTACGGCGCATTTTTGAAGTCGAAGGAATCGCGTTACCAGAAGGTAGTGGCGAGTCAGACGACGTTGGAGGTTGCGTAGCTCGAGAGCATGGCGTAACGTACGTATCAGTCCATAGGTTCCTGTTCGCGAGTCCAGAGCATATAAGCAGGTGACACAGGCCAAGGTAGTTATTGCACTTGACTGATGCCAAAGGCGTGTATAATCTTAACCGACAAACAGTGCACGTAGTATAAGGGACCAGGAGCTAGTGGTTGTGGCTTATACCCGTGCTAATGCTGGAAGAAGAGGGGCTGACCGAGTGGGTGGGAGAGAGCGGACGCTCAGCATTGCTCAAATCCACTTGGGAAGTGCTACGTAGGGAGTAGCTGTGAGCTGCCGTGTGAGATGTTGACGCCTGGGGGCTTGAGCGGCCGCTCGGAAGGTCTACTTGCTGATGTGCATTGTTAATGCTAACCGTGGAGACTGATGTGACAGAGTCAGACATATGTGGCGGAGCGATACTTGATCGACGACGGCCGGAGGAAATAAGTGAGTTGATGGAATCAGTGATTAGGCCGGATGATATTGATTTTGATGCTGATGACTCTGTAAACGATCCAGATTACACAATAGAGGAAATAACTCCAGAAAATGAGGAACGTATAGATGAGTGCTTGAGTGCAAAGGATTTGAAAACACACGTCTCATACTTTTAACAATAAATTGACCGCAGATGAAACAGAACATATCTGGATCATTTGTACACTCAAACTCTCGCGCCCTTTTATTCATTTTTTATTTTTAAGTAAATGACGAGCTATAAACTGCAATTATAAACTGAATAGTATCCGGCGAGCCTTGCAGATATTATGAAGGAACAAGGCGCATGTACTCTTATTTATACTTAGATCCAGTAAAAATTCAAGCCTACCTAAACAAAAAGGTTCCCTAGTTCTACAAAGAAAACACTACCTGCCTCAAAAATATGCTCTTGTTTAAAATGTACCTAGGTTTGAGAAAACGACTTGTGTAATTTAAAGCTTATTCGGCCGGTTCTTCATAGACAAAAACAAAAGTTTTTTCTTTTCCTCCTACGCGTTTCGACGCATTACCGCATCTTCTTCAGGGAGATTCTATATTTTCCAATGAAAATATGTAACATAAAACAAAACAAACATTGACAATTAGTTTCAATCAAAACAGATAACACATTTTTAGACATTGCACTTACATACATTCAACATTAGAATTTCACATTAAAATAAATAATTTCTAAAATTTGAACATTTACATATATATGTACATATATCCCTCGCCTCGTCCAAATGATTCTATTGCTGTGGTGTAAGCGTAGTTTATCTTATCGACGTCTTCTTTGTAGTTGACCGCGCTGTTAATTCTCTGCTGTATGCGTAAGCTTTCCAACGTCATTCTCGTGCGCTCTCTTCTCTCGATGTCTAGAATCTTCGTGTTTTTGAAGTCCGCTGTGTGCCCTTTATTTGTCAAGTGCTCTGCTAGTGCCGTGGTAGTTTTTTTGTTTTTCGCGTCTAACCGGTGTTCATTAATTCTAACATTAAGAGGGCGTTTGGTAGTTCCCACATATACCTTGTTGCAATTTTCTTCTGCATTCCCATTACATTTAATCTCATACACTACATTGTGTTGTTGTTCTTTGTCTATTTTATCTTTTGTTTGTGTAAATATTGTGTTTAAGGTTTTATTTGGTTTATGTGCAAATTTAATATTGTTGTTTCTTGTGATGCTCCCAAGTGTTTTGTTATCCGTCAAACCTGGTATGTATGTAACACCTCTGTATATTTGTTTTTCGTTTTCTTTTCTATTTTCTGCTTCGGTTGGCGCGCAGTTAGTTTTGTTAATTATTGTTGTAATCCATTCGTTTATTAACTTATTAGGGTAGCCATTCTTATACAAGATGTTTTGTATTTTTTTGGTGTTTGGTGTTATGAACTCCTGTTCGCTGAGGTCGAAAATTTCCTTAATAAAGTTCAATGCCGTGTTCTTCTTTTGCATCCATGGGTGGTTCGAATGATAGTTTATCATTCTGGATGACGCTACGGCCTTAGCATACCAATTCGTTTTTATTTTGTTATTTGATTTGATAATCTTCATATCTAGGAAGGGTAGCTTGTTATTTTCCTCTTTTTCTATAGTAAACTTAATTTTAGTATGCTGGTTGTTTAATATTTTAAGTATCTCTTCCGCGTCTTTGGCCTTTATAACTGCGAAAATATCGTCTACATATTTAATTATGTATTTGATATTTATGTCTTTCAATTTGAGCTCCTCAATGCTGTCGTCAATTATTTTATCTAAAACTATATCAGCTACAGTGGGTGAAAGGGGATTTCCCATAGGCATCCCGTACACTTGTTGGTAAAATGTGCCTTCATAAGTGAAATAATTGTTGTCCCGTAAGCAGAATTCCAAACAGGTTTGAAATTGTTTCTTAGTTAGTGTCGTGTGTGTCTCCAAATTAAAACGACACTAACAGCCTTTTGTATCTAATAACTTTTCGAAAATCTACCTGCTAACTAACTGATATACGAATACTAACACATATGTACCAGTAGGGTACTTAAGCATTAAATGGAAATATTTACTTGAATGCTTATAACTTTTGTATTAGTTCATCGATTTTGTTCACTGATAGCTTGTTTTTATTGTAATAAAAAAGAGCTTAGAGGGGAGAAAAAATATCTGCAAAAAACAAAAAGTTTTCGAGATGCTTCCTCGAAAAGTAAAAATTTTTTTATATTTTTACAAAAAAAAATTTTAAAAATCCGTAATGATTGTTCACTATGTTTGAATCTGCAGGGCCTAGCAAAAAGTGTTGTATGCACTGATTATAGTAAATTTTAAAGGCTTTCAAAGTTTTCGAATAGCTCAATTTGTTCTTGAGATATACACGATTAAGTGGAGCCATCTTTTTTGTTTTTTGAAATAACGGTAAATCGTAAGTATCTCAAAAACGGTACCATTCAAGTAAAAATAACTTTGATTTTCGGAATTAGCAGGTGATTTTACATAGGAATTTCACTATGGCGTCTCTGGTGCATTTTGGCTGTAAACCAGTGTAATTAATCCTATGCAAAATGGCGCCTGCTTGCAAAATTTCATCGAGATATCTCTTCTAACGGGTTTTCCTGAACGGCTCGAGGAATCCTCACGAAAACCTCCCTAACTGGTATCTGATCATGGGGTATAACAATGAAGGAAATTTAATAAAAAAGCCAATACCGGGAAGACTTATTTTCGAAATTTCTGCTTACATAATTCAAATGCAAATTCCCCACCTTTAGGATCGGAGAAGAGTCACAGAAAATTTAATTTTTATTTATTTTACCGAAAAAGCATAAGCTACACATGTACTACTTAATTTTTATACAAGGTGGCGCAAAAGTAATCTTCCTATCAGAAAATGCTATAAATTTTGCGATTGACCCCTAAAGTCAGTTCTGTTTTGACATTTGTGTAGTAAACACATGCGAAATACACGTTAATAAACAATGTTACGCTACACTGCTCCAGAACGCGGAATATTGCTGACTATATATTTGACCAATAATCGGTCGGTGACTTTGGCACAACGTGAATTTCGTCGCAGATTTCCTGGCCGTCCAACGCCTACTGGTCAACGAGTTCTTTTTGCTGCAACTTGATGAATTGGGATTGGAAAACATGTGGTTCCAACAAGACGGTGCAACAGCACACACTAAACGTGCCACAACCGATATGCTGAAGGATGCATTTCCCGGGCGCTTAATCTCCCGTTTTGGCGATTTGCCTGCTGATCAACGAGTTCTTTTTGCCGCAACTTGATGAATTGGGATTGGAAAACATGTGGTTCCAACAAGACGGTGCAGCAGCACACACTGCACGTGCCACAACCGATATCCGGAAGGATGCATTTCCCGGGCGCCTAATCTCCCGTTATGGCGATTTGCACTGGCCAGCAAGTTCGCCTGATTTGACCGCTCCAGACTGCTTTTTGAAGTCGCGGTTTTATGTCAACAAGCCTCAGACTCTTGCAGCTCTTAAAGACAATATCCGTCAAGAATGTGAGGACCTATCGCCGGAACTTGTTTCCAAAGTGATGGAAAATGCCATCAAAAGGGCTCAAATGACAATCAACTGTGGCGGAGGCCATTTACATGACATCATATTCTCGACTTGCTGTAAAAAAATTTAAAAGACCAAATAAAAATAATATACAAGAAGAATCAAAGTTTTTCATTTTTTTTTTTTAATTATAGCCAAAAAACATAGGAAGCCTGTATTTATATTGAAGTCCGGCTTACATCTCAAAAAATTTGGATACAATTTTTAGTTGCGGTGGGTTTATAACAAAATGCGTACAGTAATACATATATGTGCAACGGGCACGAAAGACAAGTCAATGCGTGTCCGCGCAGTGAAAATATGATGAAATAGACGCTTATGCGCCATTTGCAAAAAGTGTAACATCCCCACATACATACATGCGGTTTCTAAGCACAATTGGTATACATACATACATATACAAGAGACAAACGCGCATAGACAAGTGTTGCGCTTTTACAAAGAATGCAAAATATATGTAAAAAAGTAAAAACTGTGAAACGCAGACGTTGCGAAATACATACATATACATATATACAAATAAATATTGCGCAATAACATGGCAACAAAAATCATCAGCATCAGATCAGAAAAGTTGAAATTCAGTAGTGCGATTCTGTAACTTTTTTAACGCCAAGTGTTAGCGTTAACTTCCCTTAACACCGAAAAGTGTTAGCTAACAGCTTAGTTAACGCGAAAAAATTTTGTGGTGTTAAAAGTTATAGAAAATAAGTTCTCCGAACATGAAACCGAACTCGCGACGCGCACGTTGTAGTCCGAACGCTTATCACCTGCGCCACTGCGACATGAACGTCGGCGCTGTCAAATGCTGTAATTAAGATGAGTGCAGTTTTCCCCTCAATTTTAACAGATATACATACATAAAACAGCTAACACTAAAAAGTGTTAAGGAAAGTTACAGAATCGCACTTTCGTTAAGAGCAAACGCCAAAATTCGGCGACAAGCTTAACACTCGGCGAGGTGTTAAAAGTTACAGAATCGCACTACAGAGAAGTTACCGGTGAATATACACACATACATCAATCTAAAATGGAGCACCCAAAATAGCAGGTAATGCCATATGAAGTTTCAGTTGAATTCGAGTTGCAATCAATCAACATCAAATGTAGCAGAACAAAGGTAATGCAGAGTAAAGTATGCTATAACTTTTTAAATCTTGTACAAACAGTTTAGAAGTTCATATGTTAAATTCAATACATGTCAAACTGTCTATATGTAATACTGTTGAATGCAGTGGGGCCGATCCATTTCAAATCACACAGCCATTTCCGACGAAATTTTATTTTTCGACGAAACTTTGAGAAATAATTCTTGAAACTATTTTAAATTATACGTATTTTTTGTTTTTTCCCTAGAAGTCTCCGTTTCCGAGAAATAAATTTTTTCCCCCGAGGGCGTAAATGGGGATTTTTCATATTCTCATGAACAACTTTTCTGCGAATGCTCACAACTTCTTTAAAAATGAATGGATTTCGATGATTTTTTTTTAATTTGTAGGTAATTGATTAAACTATCGAACCCATTAAAGAAAACTACTATTTCTCTTGTAGCGTTTAAAAAAGTTTTAATTGTGTAAAAATAAATTTTTTTTTTCAACACTATTTTTTTTATATTGCAACATTTTTATTTTTTTTTATTTTTTTTTTATAGAATGTGTGATGTATGAACAACAATATATATTCATGGCAATATGCTAAAATTCGTATTTCTCGAGATATAATTTTTTGAATTTTTTCAGGAATTTTTTTAATAATACCTTTTCTTATTTCAGTTCAGTTTTAAAAAATGAGTTCCGAACGATTTCCTGTACGTGAGAAGTGTATAAACTTGCAAGCTGTGCATAAAAAACAACTTTACGGATCCTCCAAGAATCATCTGCGACAATTGGAAGAGCTAGCAACGCAGTTACAGCCTCTGTTCCCTGATAAATTTTTGAGCACTACAGACAAAGTTTGTGGAGCGTGCTATAAAAAACTACAATCGCAGTTGTCAGATTCTCTGGAAAAAACTTTCAATGACGACCTTAATTTGCCGCCAACTTGCAATCCCCCGTCTCCGGATTTATCCGAAAACTTTTATGATTCTGAAGCCGAATTGGATACATTCAATTCGCATATGGACAATTTTCAGCTCGACGTATCGCCCTTGAAGAAATTAAAAATCAGCGATTCTGAAAGAACACTTTTATATGCATCTATGAAGCGAAATCAACTCACCAACGCCTTCGACTCAAACGTATCTCAAAAGATCAGAAAGGTATTCAATATTCCACAACACCAAGTACTCCCTGCTTCGTTTCCCTAAGGAAATGCCTGCGATTTTTGTCTCAGCTGGATAGACAGTTTCAGCAGATCCAGACGATTGTTGACTACTTTTCCGTTTAACGCTACGTCAAGAAGCGATTTTCTGATCAAATTTCCTTCTGTTACGGAACATATGATTAAAGAGGCAAAGAAACTGCTGCAAGATAAAGGTATTTATCACAATCCAGATCCTTACTGCGGTCACCCAATTAATCAAGCATCGATTAATACCGCTCAAGAATATTACCTAAATGATGATTTAGACTGCTCTCGGCAAAGTCCGAACAAAAGCGATGTGAATAAAATAGTAGAAAATGGAGTACAAATGGAAAAAGTATTCCAATTGTCGCAGATGATTCTTGGAGGATCCGTAAAGTTGTTTTTTATGCACAGCTTGCAAGTTTATACACTTCTCACGTACAGGAAATCGTTCGGAACTCATTTTTTAAAACTGAACTGAAATAAGAAAAGGTATTATTAAAAAAATTCCTGAAAAAATTCAAAAAATTATATCTCGAGAAATACGAATTTTAGCATATTGCCATGAATATATATTGTTGTTCATACATCACACATTATATAAAAAAAAAAATAAAAAATGTTGCAATATAAAAAAAATAGTGTTGAATAAAAATTTTATTTTTACACAACTACAACTTTTTTAAACGCTACAAGAGAAATAGTAGTTTTCTTTAATGGGTTCGATAGTTTAATCAATTACCTACAAATTAAAAAAAAAATCATCGAAATCCATTCATTTTTAAAGAAGTTGTGAGCATTCGCAGAAAAGTTGTTCATGAGAATATGAAAAATCCCCATTTACGCCCTCGGGGGAAAAAATTTATTTCTCGGAAACGGAGACTTCTAGGGAAAAAACAAAAAAATACGTATAATTTAAAATAGTTTCAAGAATTATTTCTCAAAGTTTCGTCGAAAAATAAAATTTCGTCGGAAATGGCTGTGTGATTTGAAATGGATCGACCCAGTGGCATTACAAATGCTGCAGTTAACATGCTGTAACAATTTGAAATTAATACTCAATGTAAAAGATTTGTAAAACTTTAATACATTCATTTTCAAACTTTTTAACATACATAGATTCTTATAAGCAATGAAACATAAATAGTAAACTACTGCACAAGCTGATTCGCTTGTCTATGCACACACTGTGATTTGGTGTTATTGCTTATGTTTGTTTTGATTCGGTTGGGCAAAGGATAGCACTCACTCGACAGCAAACGAGAACAAGAGTTGAGCGGCAATGAAGCAGGTCTCGTGTTGAATCGTTTGATCTATTTCGATTATTATTGTCTTTCGAGTGATGAGCGATATAACAGTAACAGCACCATTTAATGCTGCAAATAACTCGCGTCATTCGGTACATGCAATTAAATCGTAGCTGTCGGTCTGTCTTTTTAAAGCATAACAAATTAAAATAGAAGAGGATGCTAAGATGGAAGGGGGTGTAAGTAAATTTTATTATTGTGTATTTTATTTTTTCTATAAGCAATATCAAGGTTCTATTACCTGATATGTATGTACATATATCTTTATATGCACTTAGATTATAAGGAATAAAAATAAGTACAAATGTAACTGATTAAGCAAATTTTGTTCTTTGGTTTCAATTATGCCTGCAAAAATTTAGAAAAAAGCTAAAATAAAAAGATAAAATAGCGTGTAATCATACATACAACATATTCAACCAGAAATCGGTTACATTTTCAAAAAGTTACTATAAATAAATATCTATTTGTACATATATATTTTTATTGCAGCTACATTTTTGTGCTAGGGCTTTAAGAAAAAGATGCCAGGGCCGAAATTCATTATAGATAGTGTTTATTATGTTAAGGAAGGCACGGGTTTGTGCTGATTTTTCATTTTCACATGTGTAAATCAACATACACAAAATAATACTACCTGCTTCCTATTTTTTGGTAAATACTCATATAAATGTACGTACATATGTATGTATGTAAGTGGATATGGTCATAGAAATTTGCGAACTCTTTGTATTGAATAGGCTGGTTAAGAATGAACAGTAGTAGGTAGATTTTTTAATGCGCTTGAACAACTGCAGAATTGCATAAAGGGTGACTATTTGTTTAAAATTTGGGTGTCTAAACTCGTTAGATAAATAAACATAAAGGACATACTTGCAAAAGGGATTGCGAATTCACCCTGCAGTAGCAGGTAGCTATTTTTTGCTTTTGTCTTCCCTTGAAACCCTTTCATATATTTTAAACAATGGTGCAGTGAAATAACGCCCAAGGAAATAACGCCCATGGGCGTTATTTCCCACTCAAAAAGGAAATTACGCCCATGGGCCTTATTTCCTTTTTAAAAAGGAAATAAAGCCCATGGGTGTTATCACCTTTTGCTGATGGGTGTTATTTCCTTTTTCGAAGAGAAATAAAGCCCACGGACGTTAAAAACGAATTAAAACAAGCTGATTCAAGAATTAAGTATATGGTTTTCTTTATTTCAATAAATTTTAACATATTTGTTATATTTTTATAAGGCGGGGTGCAATAGCGCCTTGTGAAATAAGCCCTTTAAAGCCTTATTACACTATTGAAAGTGAAATAAGGCCTTTATTTCAAAAAAGGCTTTATTACACTTCGAAAGAGAAATAAAGTCTTAAAGGCCTTATTGCTCTTCCATCATGAAACAATAATATTCTAATTCTTTTTGTATTTTATTGAATAGTTACACACAAATTTCACGTTAACCAAAGTGGGAAACGTGGCACGCGGAAGGACATCACCGTGGCGGTAGCCACGGTTATGGCACACACCCGGAGCTGGAATGGCGTAGCCCAGGGTTATTTTTTGAAGCGCGGCCGAAGGCCGCCTACGCGGAAAGGTGTTCTGCACTTAAAAATCGTGGATCGGGCCTCCGTAACTATAATCCGAAGGGGGAAAAGCAATATTTTGTTTCTGTGAAAAGTTATTTGTGAAAAACCGAAAATTGACCCGGGTCAGATCCCCAATTCGGGGCCCCATCCACGTTTTTTATGTGCAGGACACCTTTCCGAGTAGGCGGCCTTTGGCCGCGCTTTAAAAAATAACCCTGGGCAACTCCGGGTGTGTGCCATAGCCGTGGCTACCGCCACGGTGATGTCCTTCCGCGTGCCACGTTTCCCACTGTTTTCTCACAGGGTAATTTCTGAAAAAAATGCTAATCAACAGTTCGTGTTGCTCGCGTAAAGTCCTATGGGCGTTATTTCTCTTTTAAAAAGGAAATAAGAGCCATGGGCTTTATTTCTTTTTGCAGATGGGCGATATTTCCATTTAAAAAGGAAATAAGGCCCATGGGCGTTATTTCCTTTTTGAATGGGAAATAACGTCCATGGGCGTTATTTCCTTGGGCGTTATTTCACTGCACCTTAAACAATGATTAGGTATGCTAAATACGCTTGACAAAATTAAGTTGTCCGCATACTATGTGTTAAGATGTAAAATTTATACATACCAATTTTTCCGTTACTCATTAAAAAAAAAATATGTAAGAAAAAAAGCAAATCATGAGAAAAATACCATTAGTGGGATTCTTTATGACCGGTTTTTAAGATCGTAGTGGGATTTTTTGAGTTTTTCAGATCATGCAGGTTTGTAGTTTATTGAATTTTAGTATAATAAAATATCAATCTTAAGCCTCTAATTTAATTACCTGATTTTTGGCAATTCGGCTAAAAAAAAATTGTCAAAAATCGGGTAATTAAATCAGAAGCTTAAGATTGCTATCTTATCATACTTAAATTCAATAAACTACAAAATTGCATACTCGAAAACACTCTAAAAATTCTTAGTAACAATCTCAAATATTTCCTGATAATTCGCGGAATTTTCACTGAATTTTGCACTTAATTCTAAACTTTTGTTTACAATATTTGTATTGTATTCCTACATACATTTTCATAAGAAATTATTTATAGAAGTACCATTGGAGAAACCTGCAGTGTAACGTTTTGAAAAATTCGAGACAAACTGTAAGTAAACGGTTGTAGTTGAATACGAAACTATTGCCTTTCGAATCAATTGTCAACCGACTCAACTGCCTTTCGAGTTAAGCATAAAACGAGCCACAAAACAAACACTCATTTCTTAATGTTTGCAGCGCCGTCTGATACGACGTTGTGAGTGAGTTGTAGTAAGTAAGTAGAGTTGGGAATTTTAGTTCATTGAAGTGAGCAGAGATTTCGAACTAGCTCATCCAAATGAACTAGCTCATTTAGTTCGTTTTTAGTTCAATTGTTTGTATTTGTTTCCCTTAGGAAATAACTGCTAAAACACGTCCAAAATATTGGGAGAGAAATTAAGATACATATCGCACTTGTTACGTTAAAGTGTAACAACTCAAAATTTCCAAATTTTAGTTTTTTGCAAGAATACAATCTGCAGTGGTCATCTCTACCCACTGTAAAAATCGCTCACTGATTTGTCTAGTCTTTCGTTAAAAAAACCGTTATGACTCTCTCTTTGTTTTCAGAATGACTTCTTTCGATTCACCTAAAGAGTAACATTTTTAGTTGTCTCCAAGTGTTTTATCAAATTTGTTCGTTAGTGTATCACATAAAGTGTAACATTTTGAGTTGTTCCTATTTACAACAAATCATATTTATCAATTCCAGTGAGAATTTTCAACAAGAGAGAGAGACAACTCAAAATAATACCAGTTTTTCGTCTCTACTGAAAATGTTCAAATTTTGAGTTGTTACACTTTAACGTAACAAGTGCGATATGTATGTATGTATGCTCTTTGGAATTGGTATCAATATTCCAGAGGCACATCTTTTGATACTTTCCCCTACGCTTTTCAACTTGTTTTTGCAGTTGACTCTTGAAGGCAACAAATACCACCCTATGTCCCGAAGTACAAATTATATAAATACATACATATATGCATATACATATGGATATGTAAACTGTTTACTAATGTTTCTATCAATATAATGAGCAGTAACACCAATATAACTTGCATTTGTAGAAGATGTGCAACAATACGTTGTTAAGCACACCTCAAATGATTCTTGCAGCTCAGTTTGAATTTTTGATTGTAATTCGCCGTAAACTTTAGGAATTAGGACTTCTGATAAAGTTTTTCTCGATGGTAAATTATAACCAAAACAATGCCATGGCAACAAATTTGATTACCTCTGGCTCTTTAACCAAACGCTCATTTTAACCAACTGGGTATTAATCTTTTCAACTGTTTTGTTAGTTGGGGCCTTATAAACAAAATTTGTGATTACCGGCTGGGCGGCATCTGGCTGCTTCTTTTGTTGTGTGGTTTTCTCCACTTCCAATTCCTCCACGGTTATGTCATCTACCTCTGCCCATTCAGCAGTACTATTCAGGCAAACGAAAAGGATGCCGGAGCCTCATATGGCGACCTAAGTTACCAACTGAGCGACCACTGAAACTTAATGCAGCTGAGCAGTGCTTACATTGAGCACGATTGTTACTTGGCTCCTTAAAGTGGTTCCAAACGATACTCCTTCCCCCAGGCATCTAAGCATATGTATGTACGGAAACAAATTATATGGAAATCAATTTACAACAACACATTTAAATACTTACAATGGTTCCAGAAGTATCTTGACGATTTCGCTTTTTTATTTATTAATTCTCAATTTATTAAGCAAAATTTGCGGAAAGTGAACGCTAAAAAAGGCTGCTTTCGTTCAAAAATTTGAGCTTCAATTTAGTTAGTGCAAATTTTTGAATGGTTTAACAGCCATTTGGCACCTGTTTCACCTTTTATATTCGTATTTACTATTGCAGGTGAATTTCAGTCAACTTTAGCACTCGTTTGAGTTTCTCGGTATTTTCTCATTCTCGACGAAACCTTTGACTATAATTTCACATAGTTCAAGTAGTTCATTTGAAATTTCGAACTAGCTCCCGCGATCACTTCAATGAACTAGTTCAATGAACTATTTCGTTCATGAACGACCCAAGCCTATAAGTAAGTGATGGGGCTTTGCTGTGTGTGCTAGTCGAGCATATTGTAAATCTTAATATATAAAAATCACGTGTCACATGTTCAATCAGGGTGAGCTCCTAAACTACTCAACCGATTTTAATGAAATTTGCACAGCATCTACAGTTTGATCCAACTTGAAAGATAGGATACCTTATATCTCAAGGGGGAGTGGAAATCGGTAAAAAACCATAAGTTTTTTTGTTTACACAGCCACAAATAATAAACGGATCCACCGATTAGAATGAAACTTACTTGAAGTTAAACTTTGAAATATTTACTTTCGTTCTGCATCAAAAAAAAAAGTTGATTCATATATTATTTAACCAAAATTGTTTAAACAATAGGAGCACCTTTTCTAAAAAAAAGCTGTTTGTGTGTTAGTTCGCTGTCAACCAAATGAATCGATTTAAGTTAAGCGAGCGCTCGGTAGCGGTACTTCGCTTCGTACATACATACATATGTATGTATGTATGACGCTTTAAATAAAAACAAAATTAACATTCATATGTACATATCGCACCCTAAATCAAAAACAGTCACAACTCAAAATTTTTTTAGGTCGCTTTCTTGGCATAGATTGCCTAATAAAAAGTAGTGCAGCCAATACATACAATATTTTTCTTTTTGACTATTATCGTTACTCTTTAGAGAGCACAGTGATGTCAAGTTTTTAAAAATCAAATCACTTTTGCGCGATCCAGAAGCAATTGACTGAAAGTTACTCGGATTTTGAGTTGTGACTGTTTTTGATTTAGTGTTCGATATGTACGTTTTCGTGTTGCTGAGGGATAAGTAAAAATCAAATCCATATATGTACATATTTTGTAGTGAACGCATTTTGTGAAACCCCGTTATTCGTATTTTATACAATTGCTTCATTGTTCAAAAATATTTAATTAAAATATGTATATACATACATGTAAGTATTATCACATAATTATATTATTAATTTCTTATTTCATATTAATCAATTCAAAAATGATAGGAAAAAAATGAGAACGGCTGGACAGATTTGACTCAAGGGAAAAATTTCCGGGCGGTGCCACGCCCACATTTTTTGTATTCAGAACGTTGTTTGTACTTCAATTATGTCCAAAGTTTATGGTTGATCTGTTTTTAACTTTTCCAATACGTTAAAATCTTCGTTGGGTACGACATACATAGGCTACATTTGTAAATTTTTTGGAAAAGGGGGCAGTTCTAAGACCACAAGCTAAGTAATATTTCAATTCGTTATATCCGTGAATGTATTTTCTTTAGTGACATTTTAACTTTCTTAAATCTTAATCAAAGCACTTAATTTTTTTTGTTTGTTATTGCCGTTTATACATATCCAGAGTATTATAGGATTTCCATAAAATCATAATAGTGGCGTTAAGTGGTAGATATAGGATATAATTAAATAAATACTAACTACACATCTGCTCAGCAGCGCATAATGGTTTGTGTCATAGCCATTGAGTTCAAAAGATTCGTTTTTTGAGTTGGACATCCAACAAATTTATTTGTTTATACCAAATACGTTAAAACCGGAAACATTGCATATACTAAAGCACTGCAATAAATGGAATGTTAAAAATTAATAGAAAAATAGTTGCAAATGTATTTCTAGGGAAGTCACTGGTCAGGCAGAACAACGTCTGCCGGGTCTGCTAGTAATTAATAAATGTTGGTTTTTTGGCTCCGGCTTTTTCCAACTAAAGTGTTTGTGTTTTTTATTGGGCTTTAGTGGGATTCTTTAATGACCGGTTTTTAAGATCGTAGTGGGATTTTTTGAGTTTTTCAGATCATGCAGGTTTGTAGTTTATTGAATTTTAGTATAACAAAATATCAATCTTAAGCCTCTAATTTAATTACCTGATTTTTGGCAATTTGTTTTCAAATAAACAAAATCGACCTTAGCATTTCGGCTAAAAAAAATTGTCAAAAATCGGGTAATTAAATCAGAAGCTTAAGATTGCTATCTTATCATACTAAAAGTCAATAAACTACAAAATTGCATACTCGAAAACACTCTAAAAATTCTTAGTAACAATCTCAAATATTTCCTGATAATTCGCGGAATTTTCCCTGAATTTTGCACTTAATTCTAAACTTTTGTTTACAATATTTGTATTGTATTCCTACATACATTTTCATAAGAAATTATTTATAGAAGTACCATTGGAGAAACCTGCAGTGTAACGTTTTGAAAAAGATTCGAGACAAACTGTAAGTAAACGGTTGTAGTTGAATACGAAACTATTGCCTTTCGAATCAATTGTCAACCGACTCAACTGCCTTTCGAGTTAAGCATAAAACGAGCCACAAAACAAACACTCATTTCTTAATGTTTGCAGTGCCGTCTGATACGACGTCTTGCTTGCTTACAAGCAGTTCGACTCATATCGCGTGTTATTGTTGTGCATAGCAAGACACAGAGTGGCTTGAAAGGGCGAACGAATGATTCGTTGCAGGCGTTTAATAAATAGGTTAAACTCTTACCAACTAGACATAATTGGCAAATTAACATGTAAATCTTTTGCTTGTAAATATCTGATTAGAGTTAAGAAAGAAGTTCTTAAAAGCGTTCACATTATTCTTTAGCATATTCATTTCATGTAATCAAATAAAGCATTTGATATAAGCGTGTAATACTGATGTTTATTACAACAACGACAACATATACATACAGTGATATGTAGATACTAAAATACAATTTATGTGAAACATATACTACATACAGTGGTATGTAGATACTAAAATACAATTTATGTGAAACATATACATTTGTCGATAACAAATACAATTACTGTAAAACATAATTTAGAATTGAGTGTACATTGATCAGCTAAACTATAGACAATGGAGGAGTTAAAGCAAAAGCGCCAAACCATAAAGGGTGCTATAACGCGTATTTACAATCATTGCCATGGGGACAATGTTACAATTGATGACATCACAGTCAGAGTAGAGAAATTAGAGTTGTTATATAGAGAGTATGAACGCATACAAGACTCTATAGACACGAGTACAGGTGCCGATAGCTTGCCCACGGAGGAAGTCTATCGTAGTGAAATTAAAGATAAATATTTCTCGATCAAAGCAACATTATCAGCAAGGGTGCGTGATGAACATGGGGAGACTACAGTAATCGATGGCAACAGCCAGTTCGATCAAACTTCAAGTGTATCCACAGCCATGCAGGCATTAATAGAACATCAAAACAAATTGGGTGTTTTGGTGGAGAAATTGGCAGAACCACGGGGTGACGCAAGTAATACAGCAGTAGTTCATCGAGTAGAGTCAGAACAAGAAGTTAGGCTTCCACGCATTCAAATTCCTGAATTTGATGGAACATACATAAATTAGTTACATTTTCGGGATTTGTTTGAGGTAATGGTTCATTCAAAAAGTAATTTAGCAAACATCGAAAAATTTGAGTATTTATTATCGAAATTTGTTTGATTTATTACAACCCTGCTGGTGAGCGAAGTGAGTTGTAGTAAGTAAGTGATGGGGCTTTGCTGTGTGTGCTAGTCGAGCATATTGTAAATAATTAATAAATGTTGGTTTTTTGGCTACGGCTTTTTCCAACTAAAGTGTTTGTGTTTTTTATTGGGCTTTCCACTGGGCTACGAAACATTGGTCCATCGAGCCAGATAAGAGCTTAGTGCAAATGGTGCAAGTTCGTTGCTGTTGCGATCATATTGCATAATTGCTGTGTATAAGCGAAAGTTATAGAAACATACACATGTATGTATATGTATATGTGCAAGTATGTATACAGTCCACAGAGCAAGAAAAAATGCCAGAATAATAAAGTGAGCTGAGAAAGAAAAGAAAATTAATTTAATTTAATTGCTTAGAGGGAAAATCCTTATTACATATGTATGTACATACAGGAGGTGCCAGTAGCGAGCATGGGGGCATGTCCGAGCAAGCGATCAAGTGAGCATGTTTTGTGCGTATATGTAATAAATATTACATAAATGATTGTAAGCAATATGTCGGGCTAGAGAGCGGGCGGGCGAGCATGTACCGAAAATGAACTCTTGTGCTAGGGATCCGGTGAATTGCATGCAATCGATTGAGCTAGAGAGTGCCTGAACGAGCATGTCTGGGATATATGTATATATCATTACACATTGCATATGTGGTTGTGCGTAGTCTTGTGCTAGAGAGCAGTTGAATTACCATGCGATGTTTTTTTTTCTTTGTTTTTGGGCTGGGGCTGGAGAGCGGGCAATTAATACATGTATTGTGGCTTAGTATTTAATACATTTGCCTATTTACATATTAACGGGCTAGAGCGGGGGTAAGGTAAAATTGAACATTCCAGAATTTTACGTTGGTGTGTGTTAGTAACGGTAGTGTAGAGAAAATTAAGAAAGCGTCATTGCAAAAGAAATATTTGCGCAGTGAACATCAAATTTGCGGAAAAGCCAAGGCTTACTAAAAATCCATTAATTAAAACAAAATGGTGAAAATTGAGCAGCTAGAAGCGTGTGTGCGAGCAATTGAACGGGCAATGGCATTTGTGCAAAGCGATGCATTTGCCTCCATAACTCATCAGGGGGCCAGGGCGAGCTTGGATATTTGGAAGATCGTTGGAAACAGTGTACTTCCATCCATAATGAGCTAGTGAGTAGTGCAACTGAGTACAGTGATATCAATGCTTTTGATATAGAGCTGGAGAAACATGAGAATGGCTATTTTGAGACGCGTGCAGCGTTGCAGGGCAAGATTGACATGCTGGCACCATCGCCGGCACCAGCTAGTGCACCGGCAAATATACAAGTGGAGCTACAGTATCCGCAGCGGCAGATGGATTTGAAAAACAATTGGGGCGAATTCGACGGTTCGCTTACTAAATGGAAGGGGTTCCATGCCCGCTTCAAAGCAGCCGTTCACGATAATGAGCAAGTTGCGCCAGCATTCAAGTTTGCATATTTGCAGAAATCGTTAGTGGGCAAGGCTGCACGTACTCTGGGTGAGTGGCAGTTAACTGATGAAAATTATAATGAAGCATGGGAACGTTTGAGACAGCTCTATGACAAAAATACCACACTTGTCGTGAATACTTGCCCCAATTCTATAGGCTTCCATTTATAGAGCGCGCATCATCACCACGAGACGCTGCGTCAGTTAAGAGCACAGGGCTTACCCGTAGAGTATTGGGACATGGTAGTGGTACACAATCTACATGAAAGGCTTGACGAGGAAACGGGAAAAGCTTGGGAGCTTCAGCGGCAGTCTGAGACTCCAACGGCAGTTGAGATGTTAGCCTTCCTTGACAAGCAAGCTGCTGCATCGTCGCATAAATTTGCGAATCGCCGCGCACGTGAGAGCAGTGCATCATCATCGACGGCCTGGACCGAACAAAATAAGAGGCGTCAACAAAGTGCTAATCATAGTGCAAGTCAAGGAGCGAGCAAGGCTAGAGCTAGTACCATACCGAAGAAGAATGAGGGAGCCAAGAAAAACTATCCATGGCACCTATGCCGGGGTGATCATGGATTGTATAAGTGCCCAGATTTTTTAAGCCTGAACTTACGCGCTAGGAAAACGTATGTTGAGCAGCATAAATTGTGCCCGAACTGTTGCAAGCAGGGGCATGCAGTCAAGGACTGCTATTCTGGACCATACAGTCGGTGTCCAGGAAATATTATGCACAACAGTCTTCTATGCCCAACTAGGGACGTGAACAAACATTTAATGGTGGTGCAAGACCCGGTCAGGTCAGCAAGAGCTAGTGGTTCATCAAAGCAGGAACCAAAACGTAAGCATGCAGATGCTAACACAACGGTTTGACAATTATCCAAAAGGAGCAGGATTGAGCTAGGTGCAGAGAATGAGGTAATTGAATGTCAGAACCAGTTAATAAACATACAGAAGTCTGTACACCGTATGAGCATGTGTTTGGTTATAAGGGTGGGAGCCAGTGTATCGGAAACGATCACGAACCGGGGCAGGTAGTTGATACTCAGGTGCTAGCATTCAAGCCATTGCCTAGCATAAGGCAAAGTGTAACCTTGCTACCCACAGCACTAGTGCAATTAGAGATAAATGAGGTCAACATTGGACCTTTCTGTACCTTGCTAGATACCGGTGCACAACCAAATCTTATCTCCGATAAGATTATAAGAAGTTATCAGCTGCGAGTGGCCGGCGTGACCAGATATGTGGTTGGTATAGATGGACAACCATTTGTAGTTAAAAGGAATATAAATGCTAAGATTAGGCCATGGTACAAGTCTGATCAATACATTGAGGCAGAATTTTGGGTGTTACCAGGACAGAGCCAGCTGAAGCTAATAGTACCGCCTGACTCGCTGAGCTTGGGCAGAATGATGAATCCAACAGATGTGCCTTTTGCGAATCCCAATTACTGGGAGCCTAACAATGTGCAGTTGGTGCTAGGTGTGCAAGTATTCGCAAAGTGCCTCATCGGTTTGATAGCTAGAACATTAGATAATACAACAATGATAGAGACCACCCTGGGTAATATAGTGCTTGACCCATACTTTGACAAGGTAGACTGTGGCAACGGGGCAGCTGCCTCGGCAATAAGCTGCGAGAGCATGGATGAGCTAGGAAGAAAAGTGCAGCGTTTATGGGAAATGGATCTTATTCCAGATGTTCCTATGCGAACAATAGAGCAGGAAATGGTAGAGAAAACATTTATGGAAACCCATGTGCGAAATAAGTCAGGGCGATTTGTTGTGACAATTCCAATACGTAGTGCAAGTAGATTGGGCAGTTCGCGCGAGCGCGCATTGAAGCAATTTTACTATTTAGAGAAGCGGTTAGTCAGATCTCCTGAAATTGCTCGCAAATATATTGACTTCATGCGTGAGTATGAGCAACTTGGCCACATGCAGGAGGCCAAGCATGACCCTTTACCTGGTGAGCTAGTATATTATATTCCGCATCATGGTGTACTTAAGAAATTACGCGTCGTATTTAATGCTAGTTGCAAGACGGACTCAGGGGTTTCCTTGAACGAGATTCAAATGCTTGGTGAGAAGCTACAGCGTGATCTTGCTGAAATCATAATGCGATTTAGGCGTCACAGGATAGGCATCAATTGTGATGTAAAGATGATGTTTAGGCAGGTGCGCATTGTTGAGAGCTAGTATGACTTACAAAGAATATTTTGGCGAGAAAGTCCGAGGGACAGATTGAAAGAATACTGCTTAACAGTAGTCACATATGGTATGACAGCGTCAGCACATTTAGCTGTACGATGCTTAATACAGGCAGCTAGAGAGCAAGCGACATTTTTTCCATCAGCAGCTAAGGCCATAATAGATGACTTCTATATGGATGATGGGATTACAGGAGCTAGTAATGAAATTGTTTTTTTTTTTTTTTTTTTTTTTTTTTTAATGCCCAACGGATTACCCACCATATCCCGCCCGACCGGCGCGAGGGGCGCATCCGCATGACGCGCGGATTGTTCTCTCGTGCCGAGTCTTTGAAAGGCTTTGGTTTGTTAATCGTCGAGATCTAAAACTGCTCAACTACAGAGAAAACCTCATCAGCTAAGTAAAAAAGATTACACAATTAATAAATAATTAGTTGACAACGAAAAGTTATTCTTAAGAATAAAGATAAGAATCAAAGGATATGAAAAAAAAATTTGTTGCTATGTATTTAGGATAGAAAGAATCGACTTTTTTATGCTGTATAGTGAGTCTGAGATATCGAACGTACCAGAATGAGAATTATAATCTTGACACAAACAACGAAAAGGCTCATCTAATTCAAAATTAGTCCGGCACTGCTTCAAGATAAGTGGTTTAAAATGTCTTGATAGGCGAGAAGGTATCGGGTGTTTTCTGACACACAGCGGCGTAAAGAGAATTGTGAGAAAATGAACTTTGGATGATGAGCGACAACGTTCAACTATTTGAATGTTTTCAAACATTTTGTGAGGTTTTTATTTTATTTTACCTAACAGAAGATAAAGACCGCCATTTTCATGAACGTTTATCAATAGTCTGTAGAAAATAAACATAGCACATTTCATATTTTCCGAATTGTGTTAATAAAACTTCATAAACCTTATTTTTTACTAGCAGGAAACCCGGCGCTGCTCGGGATGTAAGTAGTTCATAAAATTCTGATACCCTCACTTGAGAAGACAATTTACAGGCAGAGAAGGTTCAGAACAATATTTTTTTTCCACGTTCCGTTATTCCGTTTATTAATACTCTAACTTAGACATTTTGTCATCTCCTTTTCATTTGACTTTTGAGTTGTGCCTAAACATTTCCCAAGTCATCCCCAGTCATATTTTCAAAGAAATTCCCAATATACAGACACAACTTATCTAGAGTTTTATTAAAGCTATGCTGATACCCACATAGGACGGCAGTGTACCTATGCAATTGATTTTTGATTTAGCTGAAATTGAAAAAAAGTTACCAAAAATTTTAGAGGAAGCTTAGTTTTTTGTTTGACAAAGTAAGTGAATTTTTCTTCATATCAATTTGTGTAAGAAAAAAAATTTCATAGGTACATACCTCCCTAAAAATCAGTATATCTTTTTTGTTTGTCGTTCGGTTTTGATAAAACAAAGTGCAGGTCCCTTTCTAAGCTTGAAGCAGTCCATTAGTGAAACTCTCATCAAAATCCATTCCTTAGTTTCCGAGATCCTTAAGTTCAAACAGACAGACAATAATTTAAAAAATGGATCAGATAAACTCTACAGCATTCCCTAAGTCATCCCCAGTCATTTTTTCCAAGAAATTTTTAATTTACGACTTTCCTAGAAATTTATTATGGTATAGATTTATGATGTTTAAAACGTATAAAAAGTAGACATAATTAAATCAACAAAAAAAATACAGTGTGTCCTTGAAAAATTATCAAGCTTGATAAATAGTTAAGAAAAAAATATTTAATTTTTAGTAAAACTCAAAAATAATTTTTATTTTTGCGTCAAAGCCAAATGAAATCATTTTATTTCTGACTCAGAAATCAAAAATCTTTGAAATATTTTTCTGATTATTTATCATGAAGACAGAAACGGGGGGTAAGGTTGTTAACAATCTTTAGCAAATTAGGAAAGTGTTGTTTACACACAATTTAGTTTTACCTTTCCATTTTAATTCTTGTTCGCAATATAAATATATGGCATTTAGAAATATTACTCAACAAAGTTAACCGATTTAGGCATTTGTTATCGGTGAGGGAAACTGAGTTGCCACATGGTACACAATGAACCTAATATAATAATTTAGACATCGATTATAAAAGAAATAATAACTTTCTTAATTTTACAATACCATTTGTCCAAATAAATTTGTAACCAAAAAAGAGCTAAAAATTAAAAGAGAGGACCAGAAAAAGAGCTAGGAGCTAAAACAGAATTTTAGAGCTAAACGCCAAAAAAAAGAGCTAGATCTAGCTCTAAAAGTACCAAAATGGCAACACTGAATGTGTACAAAAAAACATTTTCTGGGGTATAGTTTTAGGCATCAGAGTATGTAGTTTCAGAAAAGTTAAAGAACGTTTAAATTTATGATATATGGGTTGTTGTTGTTGTTGTTGTTTTAACAACAAAATCACTCCCCGAAGGTTTTGGGGAGTGTTGTCGAAATAACAGTCCTTGGCCGGATATGAATCCGGTACGCTCCGGTACTCCCTTGCGGTACTGCCCGACTGTCGCGGGAGCGATTTGGTATGACCAGTGCAACCTATGATATATGGGTCTAGGTATCTGTTTCAGAAAATATGTTTATCTTAGTGAAAAATATATGCAAATAATGCAAATCTAAATTAAAACCCCCCCCAAGGCTAATTCCTGCGCACGGCCCTGGTATACCACATACCATTAGGAAGCATCTCACTAACTGTCATTGAAATACTTTCTTGAAATTTCAAGCAATCGCTTTTGAAAATAGCAGACCTTTTTTGCTGAAAAGTGGGCGGCGCCACGCCTACTTCCCCAAAATCCACAAATTTTTTTCAGAGATTAGTGTTGCTTAAAAAGCTTATTATGTGTGTGAAATCTTATTTATATAACTTATACAATTATGGAAATATCGCGATTTTAATTTTACAAAGAAATTTTTCAGAACTGTGGTCAAAATGTGGGCGTGTCCGTTAACCAATTTCGATTATTTTTACAGCAAAGAGTTAGCTTTATATGTTGAACACTTTCTCCAAATATCGTTTCAATAAATTAATTTTTACCGGAGTTATGGCACCGGGTCGGTGAAAATCCTCACACTGAACCCTCCAAGAGGGTGCCGACTGGTAATGTATACCACAGAAGTTCCGTTCGGGAAGGTTAGTTCAGTTCGGAAAGTATCGAGCAAAGATCAGGAACCAGTGCTGCATGACTTAGCTCTCTCAATAGCTATGGCGTGTGGAAATGATTCTTGATTATGGTCGTGGGGTCCCCCTAATCCAGGGTGTCAAGCGCACCGTGCCCATTGGACGATTTGCAGCCAGGGGACAATTTCGGCTGTATTTTCACGGTGCCTTCCCGATACCGGACCACCTCGCGAAGTAATATTGGCCTTGTCGCAGTATGGGGCGCTGCTGCGGTGTACGATCTATTTCCCCGATATATATCCCCAGACCGCTGAGCCCGCCTTGTCGGGCAGGTGGTCTTACGACCAAGATGAATTCCAATAAACATACAAATAATAATGAGGAGGAGGAGAAGAAATGGGGACCGCTTCCCAAGAACGACGATAGCGCCAAAGGCGAAGAGTCGGACATGGAAAGCGCTGACAGCGACGAATCCGTGAGCTCGGTGCGAGAGCGAGATCTCCTCGCCAGCCCGAGCAAAGATACGGAGGAAAACAGAGCGCGAAATAGGGAGGGGAAGAAAGCCCTATCGCAGCACCGAGCAGCACTAAGGATCGTCCAGCGCCTGTGGGCGGTAGTCGATCTAAAGGACCGAGAGGTAGAGCGCCTCAATAGAGAATGGACGGGGGCAGTTCGGGGATGGGACCTTTCCGGCGACCAACCCCCTGTACTGCAATAGGTTCGAAGAAGAGGCTCGGAACGGGAAAAAGAGGCAGCGGTCTGCGGAAGGCGATAGGTCCGCTCATAAGAAGCGTAGGGGGGATGGGAGAAGACCCAGTCCCAGGACTGTGGGGCAGGCCATCAGCGAGACCAGCAAGGCTGTGGTGCAAAGAGCAGCTGGGGGTCTAAGTCGTGACAGCGAGAGACCCTGCCCATAGGGATACGCAGGACAGATGGGCAACCCAGCGATGGCTGCCACCCACGTGGAGGGGCCAAAGGGAGCTAACGCTGAGACTCCAGGCACCTCTGCGAGGATGAGTGACGTGGCAAAGCAGTGGCTGACCGTGGCGTTACTGGACCGCAGCGATCCATATGGGCAGATGTCCACCGAAAGGTGGCGATCTGTAGAGAGGGAGCTGCTGAGCGCCATGATTTCCCTGCTACAGGATGAGAGCGGAAAGCCGCTACCAACCTTCGACTCGGCGGGGTGGCAGAATGGGGTAAAGCTCATTAGATGCAAGGATAGTGCGACCTTGCGTTGGCTAACCTCCAAAGGCAAGGTGCTAGCTCCCGGTTTGAAGTGGTGGATAGAGCGCCGATCCCCACGATTCCGAAGGCCAAGGTATGGATCCCTTGCGTGGTGAAGTCGGAGGATGCGTTGGGTCTACTGCAACGCCAGAACCCGAGTATACCATCGCGGGATTGGAACGTACTGCACGTATCACGGCCGACGGAGGAGGGTCAGCACTACATCCTCCAAATCAACAAGGAAGCAGAAGATATGTTGTACCCTGAACATGGAAAGATGTGCTGGGGCATGGGCTGTGTATATCTGCGCCTTAAAAAGCGAAGTCCTAAGGACGACAACAAAAACACGCTAGAAGCAGGGGAGGTAGAAAGGGACCTCGGAAACCTGAGATTAGCGGACGCCAATGAATCGGAGGTGAGGACGATGGTAGTGCCGGAGGGGGACAAACATCTCAACGATGTTGCGGGTCCTGCAGATAAACCTCCAGCACAGTAAGGATGCTTCGAGCGAACTCCTCCTTACTCTTCAGGAGGGCTCGTTCGATGTGGCGCTGATCCAGGAGCCATGGCTCCCATCTGGAGGACGTGTTTCTGGGCTCAGCACGCATGGTTTTGGCGTCTATTACGCAAGATCGGAAGGCAGGGTAAGAGCCGTCATTATGGTAAGGAAAACCCTTCACTCATGTATGTTCTCTAATTACAGCACTGAAGATTAGCGGTAGTAGCCATCGAGGTGGAACGGGAGCGGGCACTAATCCTGGCATCGTGCTACATGGCTCACAGCGCGGAGGCTCCACCGGAAGAGCTCAAGAAGCTGGTAGAGGAAGGTCAAAAGGCAAGACTGGTTATACAGTTAATAAAATGGCTGAAGGAGATCTTTGAGGGGTGTATACGGCTGAATCATGTACCGCATTCGTGGAGGATAATAATAATAATAATAATAATGCCCAACTGATTACCACCATATCCCGCCCGAGGGACGCATCCGCATGACGCGCGGATGGTTTTCTCGTGCCGAGTCTTTGAAAGGCTTTGGTTTGTTAATCGTCGAGATCTAAAACTGCTCAGTTACAGAGAAAACCTCATCAGCTAAGTAAAAAAGATTACACAATTAATAAATAATTAGTTGACAACGAAAAGTTATTGTTAAGAATAAAGATAAGAATCAAAGGATATGAAAAAAAAAAATTGTTGCTATGTATTTAGGATAGAAAGAATCGACTTTTTTATGCTGTATAGTGAGTCTGAGATATCGAACGTACTAGAATGAGAATTATAATCTTGACACAAACAACGAAAAGGCTCATTTAAATCAAAATTAGTCCGGCACTGCTTCAAGATAAGTGGTTTAAAATGTCTTGATATGCGAGAAGGTACATTGAAGTTCACTTCGCTCAAAAGAAACGGGCTTACGATTGAACCATTTAGTAATTTAATCATGAAGACAATTCCAAGCATTTCTCTCCGACTAGAAAGGCTGTGAAGATTAATTAGTTTTAAGCGACTCGTATACGATGGCAAATTATACAAGGGATCCCAGTGAAGATCTCTTAAGGCAAATGGTAAAAATTGTTTTTGAACTGATTCTAAGCGATCCACGTGGATCTGGTAACTCGGGTTCCAAACAATAGAACCGTATTCAAGTATCGGTCTGACTAATGTAGTAAAGAGAGTTTTAGTTACATAAGGGTCGCTAAATTCTTTAGACCATCGTTTAACAAATGCTAGAACGCCTCTAGCTTTATTGACTGTTACGTTAATGTGGCAGTTGAAACTGAGTTTGCAATCCATAGTAACTCCAAGGTCAACAAAATCATATATTTGCTCAAGATTGTAATTGTTAATTGTATAGGAAGCTGGCTGTGAAATTCCTCTCGAAAAACGCATGTATTTACATTTCTTTAGATTAAGCGGCATATAATTTAAATCGCACCAAGTAACTAGTGTATTGAGATCTGATTGAAGCTTATTGCTATCTTCGGGTGATGCGAATGACAAGAAAAGCTTTACATCGTCGGCATACATTAACATTTTCGAAAATTCTATTACTGTAGAAATATCATTTATAAACAACAAGAACAGAATCGGGCCCAGATGGCTTCCTTGAGGAACTCCAGAGGAGACATTAATAACATCGGATTCACAATTTTTAAACACTACTTTTTGTATTCTGTCGCTAAGGTAAGAAGAGATCCAGCGATTGAGACCCGGCTGGAAACCCAACTGATCTAGTTTATGAATAAGTAACGAGTGACACACTTTATCGAAAGCTTTGCTGAAATCAGTATAAATAACGTCGGTGTGCAGATTTTTTCTAAAGCCATTTGAGACATGATTTGTAAATTCAAGTAAATTTGTAACGGTGGACTTTCCCTTACAAAACCCGTGTTGACAGTCAGAAATCAAGGTAGAGATAGGATTCGTAAGCTGATTGGTAACAATAGCTTCAAACATTTTTGGGATGGCAGACAGCTTCGCGTTGGAAAAACACCACACTTTAGTGACAGATTGAACAAATTGGTAAGGGGTTTGTAAATATTGTTAGCGCACTTCTTCAAGAAGCATGTAGGAATCCTATCAGGACCACATTTAAAAGATTCTTTCAAGGTTTTCAGATAAACAAGAACATCATTGGCGCATATAGTTGGGCAATTAATTAAATTGTTCCCATGTAGCTCATAGGGATAATTTACAAAGTCAGAGACACAAAAACGATTTTTTTTGAGGGACCACAACCAGCTTTCTAACAATCGGTACGGACTCCATCGCAATAGTTGGAGGTTCCAGGGTTTTTTTATTTGTTGACCTTGGGGGGGCGTTTTTGGACGTTGCCCGAACAACCGTATTAGGTACTGGAGATGCCAAATCTATAAGTTCAATGGTTGGAGGCAAGTTCAGCGCCGTTGATGTAGTAGGCAGATCAACCGTACGTCTGCTCGTGTTTTCGCGATTGGCTTCGCGATTTTCAGGGCATTCCAAATCTAAAACTACAGGCTTTAAAGTCTTGAAAATATTTTCATACTTCTTGAACTTTTCAGTCAGCAGTGAAAAATCCTTGGCGATTTCAGAAAACCCGTTTCTAATGTGCCTAAAGGTTTTACATAGCTCAACTTCCGACGATCGACATTTAGCACAGGACCAGCGCAGGCCTTTGCCGTCGTTAATTAAGTCAGCTATCCTACCAGTTAACCTGGCGCATTTTGCGTGGACAAGTCCATCGCACAGCCAGCACGCTACAAAGCGTTCGGACTCGCTTTTAATCTGACAATTTTCAAACAAACACGACATTTTTAAAAAAAGTTAATCAAAAGAAATATAAAAAATTAAGAGATAAAAAATTTAGTTTTATGAAAATGAAAGTGAAAATTAATGTTATCAAATCACAAGAAAAAGCAACCCTGACAGTTTGAAGGCACCGAACTGAGCGAGCAGTTTTAGACACACTGTAATTGACGTTTAATAAACCACGCAAACAGCTGTAACAAAAGAGAGATTAAAAAAGCAAATCAGCACACAACAACAATTGCAATGTAAAGTACGAGCCTTTCAAATGCAACAAATAAAATATGCAAAAAAAGAAACTCGGCACACACAAAATCAGTGTAATGAATTTAGATAATTTATCACTATTCAAAGCTTTAAGTAAACTTTTTCACACCAAGTTGTGAAGCACATTAAATATTTAACTCTTTTTTAACTTTAAATGTAACTTTTGATTTTTAGAATATCAAGAAATTATTTAATTGTTAAAGAAAATCACAGAGAAAATAAAAACACAACTACACAGCTTGACGTTTGCGTTTGCTTGAAGCGATACAAGCACTTACAAGTGTTCTCCAATCAGGCCAATCGAACGCATTACTTCTAGCGGAAGATTTTAATGCATCCGTGCTTGGTTTGCAATGGATCACCGATAAGGATGAGTTCACATTTGCTGTGAAAATGCCGGAGGTGCCTGCGATTATTACCAAAAGAATCATCCTTAGTTGTGTTTCTCAGTTGTATGACCCTAATGGGTATATTACACCTGTTACATTTATTGGAAAGATTATCGTGCAAGATTTGTGGCGTTTGAGCATGGGATGGGATGAAGAGGTCTCCCCGAATATTCGGAAAAGATGGCTAGAATTTTGGCAAGATATTACTGCGCTAGAAACATTCAGGCTGCCTCGATTCATTGGGGTAGCAAACAATACAAGGATTCAACTACATGGATTTGCCGACGCATCTGAAAAGGGCTTCGGGGCAGTTATTTATGTGAGGGTAGAGAGCGAAGAAGGCAATATAACATCAGAGCTACTGATTTCAAAGGCTAGAGTCGCACCGTTGAAAACGGTTACCATACCCAAACTCGAGCTTGCTGCTGCTGAACTCCTGGCTAGGTTGTATTCAAGTGTAGTACGGAACATGGAATGGGAAGCGCACGATTGTGAGCTGTGGACAGATTCAATGATAGTTTTGCATTGGTTGCGCAAGTTGCCATGTCAGCTTAAAGTTTACGTGGCGAATCGAGTGGCATTGGTTCAAGCTAATACTGGCATTAACAAATGGCGCCATGTCAGCACTACTGACAATCCAGCAGACCTCCTGACGAGAGGCTTGAGTGCTAGTGAGATAGTGGGCAATGACTTGTGGTTGCATGGGCCTAGTTGGCTTAGACGAGCAAGCGAAGAGTGGCCAGCAAATAGATTTCGGCATAAGGAAATTCCCGAGGGAGCGATGGCAGAGCTAAGAGTGAATGTTGTGGCTATGGCAGTAACAACGTGGAGCATTAGAAAGAGCGCTAGCGAGGAGGAAGTTCCTCTGGTGCAATGTATTAGTTCATTGGACAGACTGGTTGGAATCATGGCCCAAGTGCTAAGATTCATTCGTCTGCTACGGGAAAGTAGGAGCCAGCGTTTCGGAGCGTAGGAATCTTGATATTCCGGTTCCGAACGCGGAAGAAAGAGCAAGAGCATTGGAGCTAATTATAAAGGAAGCGCAAGGGTTAGCATACTACAATGAAATACGAGCATTGAGGAAAGGAGCATCCTTACCGGATGGTAGCAAGATAGAATCGCTAGCACCCTTGCTGGATTCGAAAGGGGTATTGCATGTGGGAGGTAGAATCGGCAGAGCTGAATGCGATTATGAAATGAAGCATCCAGTTATCATCCCACCTGATTCCAGTTTGAGCAAATTAATTTTGAGGAAGGCGCACCAGGCTACAAAGCACAGAGGTATCCAGGTTATGATGCAGTACATCAGACAGCGCTTCTGGATCCCGCGATTACGAAATGAGCTCGCAGGTTTATACATAAATGTGTCACATGTGCTAGATATGCCAAAAGGCTAAGTGAACAGCTGATGGCTAATCAGCCAGCAGACCGGGTGCAAGTCGGGAAACCGTTCCTACCCACAGGTGTGGATTACGCGGGGCCCTTTGAAATTAGACAGTTGGATAGAAATGAGCAATGTATTCTGAAGAGGAAGAGCTGGGTTGCTATATTTGTGTGCTTGAAAACAAGAGCAGTGCATGTTGACATGATCACTGATTTGAGTGCTAGAGCATCATCAAGGTGGTATATATGAAGCAGCTGTGAAGTCCATGAAGCACCATCTGACCCGAGTAGTAGGCCAGAAGTGCTTGGAGCATGAGCAATTCCGAACGATGTTGGCACAAATAGAGGCAATTTTAAATTCGCGCCCGCTACATCCTTTGGCAGATTATCCGCTGGATATGCAGGCATTAACACCAGGGCATTTCTTGGTGGGAGAGCCGTTGGTTCTCCCTCATCCGTTTCAAATAGCGCCACAGCCAGGGAGCAAGGGGCGTAAGCTGTGGCAAGAAAGACAGAGTATGCTAGATCACATATGGAAACGATGGCGGAACGAATACCTGACTACCTTATTTGAGAGGAAGAAATGGCGAAGGGAGAAAGAGAGCTTGAGGATTGGTCAGCTAGATATAGGTAAGAGCGAGAACTTTCCACCATCGGCTTGGGCGCTTGGAAGAGTTTGTAAACTGATAACGAGCAAGGATGGATTGGTGCGAAGCGTGGTAATACGAACTGCTACCAGTGAGCTAGTTAGACCTGTCCAGAAGGTCTGTGTCTTACCAGTCGAGACAAGTGCATACTCATCTGCGTGCTAGACTTATTGAGCGAGCACAACGGGGCAGTGTTCCGTATGAACTGGCATTCATACGAAGTGTGAATGCACCCTACGAGGATTTATAACAACCCTGCTGGTGAGCGAAGTGAGTTGTAGCAAGTAAGTGATGGGGCTTTGCTGTGTGTGCTAGTCGAGCATATTGTAAATAATTAATAAATGTTGGTTTTTTGGCTACGGCCTTTTCCAACTAAAGTGTTTGTGTTTTTTATTGGGCTTTCCACTGGGCTACGAAACAAAATTAAAGGGTGATGCATTGTCATCAGGCGCGTATTCAGGGGGGGTTTCGGGGGTTCAAACCCCCCCGAAATTTCCGAAAATTAAAAAATATACGTCTGTACTAGAATAATTACTGTATTCATTTTTAAAACCCCTGTTAAGAAATTAGCATTAAAAGCAATAATGAAAATACGAAAGAATAAAATTAAATAATATTGCACACTGAGAGAAGTTATTGGTAGTCGCTAATTAATTATCAGAGCAAGTCTGAGAGGTCACAACTAAATTCCTGCAACGGTTCACTCATTTGGCACTTTATGAAATTCACGCAAACCTATCAGACTTGCTCTGCATAAGATCAACTGAGCATCTCAACTACATAGCATGTTAACAAAAAGAGTGATTCGAACTCAAGTCTGTTGAAATTCAAATTAACTGCTTTTCGAGTTATGAATACAGCGGGCAAAAATCGTAAAAATTAGTCACCCCTATTCTACATTACAATTACGTTCCCGCTCTACGCTCCGCTTGGATCGTAAATATGCATTCTGAGTTACGCTTGGATCGAAAGAAAAAGAGGAAGAGCTATAAGTTTTTCGAAGTCAGCTGTTTGCCTTGGAATGTGTGAAATTGAAACATAACAAAGCAATTTAAATTACACAAATTATTACTTTTGAAATAAAAGTAAAGCTTTATTATGATTTATAAACTTAATTGTATATGTTTGAGCATTATTGAATAAATTGAGTGAAATTTTATAGATCAATTGACTGATTGTAGCAGACAACGAAGGACCAACAAAAAGCAAGAGGACACTGTTGGTGGATGTTACCACATCGTCAGTAGGTAGCTGGTATTTTCCATAGAGTTAGTGCTAGAAGAGTGCGCTTTGTCGACCAGGTACACAGATGGTTGGCGTCGCATCGTGGGGCCACACCATACGCCGAGCAAACATTAGACATGTCAGGGTTAAGTCTGATCGCAGGTGGTACTTTTCGCTGTAGGAAGACATTGGCCGCCCCGGAACTGACAAAGAAGTTTACAGAGTATGAGTGGGTGCTGTGGAGTGGCCGCCGGTGCACGTTTGGAGATAATGGCAAAGTCCAAGCCATTACCTTAGTTTTAATTTCGTTAGTAAAATTGTTTGGTGTTTTGAATGCTAGTCCAATTTGTAATTGTTTACAACCGGTGCCGATGCTAATGCGCGTCCAAAAATATTAGATCTCCGTAGGCGGATTCACATTCCTGGCACGCGTCTTTTGATTTCCCTCCCTACATTTTTGGACAAATATTAGCACTCGGCACCGGTCGAAAACAATTACCCTGCAAACATATCAAGAAACATCATTAGAGCACAAAAACAAAATATAGCGAGCGTTTTACAACTTTTACATACGCGTTTTACTTAAATTTTAAAAATTTCAACAAAAAATCGCGGAAATTAATCGTAAATTGTTTGCAAAATAAAAAACAAGCACTTATCCGCCAACAAAATTCCAACGTAGAAAAACGGAGCTACGATCGAAGTGCAGAATTAGCAGAATTGGAAGTTTCGAAGTTGAACGTAGCGGAATTGGAACTCAGAATGCCAAAGTTGCCAAACGGAGAAATTTTCGATCCAAGTCGAAATGCAGAATAGGGCTGAGTGTCTCTCGTTATTGTAGTCACGGTTGCCATAAGTTTAACCAAAAAAATGACTTTGGAAGTAGGTAACTCCTTAAGAAATCCTAAACAAAATTTCAAAACAAACAATACAAATAAATATTGTTTTGTACACGGCTAAGTGTTTTAGCCTAGATTTAAAACTTTTTGGGGTCTACATATATGTATGTAGACTAGTATGTCTGCGTTTAAAGTGTTGTTTGGAATTTCCAGTAAGATTAACTTTGTTTGACTAATTTCATTATTTTTGTATGAAAGTATGTGTAAAAGCACAAAAAAAATACTGCAATTCAAAGTGAAGAACTTTGTGGAAAACCCTTTGGCAGACATACTGGTCTAGGTGTATGAACAACTAAATTTGGTTTAGGATTAGATTGACGACGGTTGTCATAGAAATGCGCGTAATAAAAGTTATTTAAACTTTAAACCGAAAATGTGACCAATTTTTTATTATTATTATTATTTAGGACTAGAACCGACGTGCCCCAAATCAGTGCGTAATGCTCTACCTTCTGAGATACCGAGCACTCATGAATTTTGTGCGAAAACTACACATATTCGCTGCGTATACGACTTTTGTTGTATTTTTGCTTATCCCAGTTAAGTTTTAAATCTAAACAGCAAAAAATTGAGAATTTGTGAAGGTGATTCAAAGGTTTGGAATTTATTTCCAAAAAGTTTTAAAAATTGTGTAAACCAATGAATGGTTTAAAATTTGGGCTTAAAGTTTTAGCCGTGTAGAAAGAGACATATTTCAAATAAATAAAAGTATAAATATGTAATATGTAAAATATAAGTATGTGTGTATTTACAGGTAATTCTTATTTACTGACACTTTGGCCAAACAATTTTTAGACATACCGAACTTCAATAGAAAATTGTTCTATACCACTAATGTCAGTCGTTTCGTCAGCTGTGACTGCAAAAACCTTGTCTCATTTATACGATTCACTATTACATTTGTAATTATGTCAATAGGACCGTCCACAATGAACACGACGGCGGCGAACGACAAGGACGAAAAACTGAAGCTTGACGATGTTTGCCGTCAAGCATTGGCGACATGATTATAATGAGAGCAGGGGCTACAGGTGCGAATCATCTTGAAAAGTAGCAAAAAATGTTGTAAAAAGTGTGAAAGAGACATATTCTGTAATAATTGGAACTTATTTTACAAGTTATTTACTCTTCCTTTCGTTTTTATTGTCAAAAAAACCAAACGCCACCATCTGCCGCTTGTCAAAATAGAATTAGATTTAATCCGGCGATAGCGGCATCTGCGATTGATTGCCGCTTAGTCGCGTTGTGTTCAAAAAATTCCTCCCCATAAGAACACGTGTAAAAATAATTTGACATATGCCGCTTGTCGTTTGCCGTTTTCATTCTGGTTACCACTAATAAGTGGTACCGTCAAAAATCATTCCCCGCACTCTACTGCATAGCGTAGAAGAGCTCTACAATTTCGACAGTTTTCTTCCGGCATCTCCAAGGACACAGCACCATCATCCCGACGACCTCGAAGGGCTATTCCTTGTCGACAACAAAATAAAACTGCACAATTTTTTTTGTTTTCGATCTGCAACATCTTTCGGCTTAATCCAATGTCTCTAATGACTTCGTTCTTTTTTTTACTCTTTTGCAAATATGATGCACCATTTGCAATACGCTGCATCTTCGACTTTTGCCCCTTCTACAAATTAAGAAAAAATAATCAATTTCAGACATTTATCTTATACAAGTAAGGACTTGAATTATTTAAACGTCACTCAATTAAGAAGGTCATTAGAACTGACTTATTCAAACACTGCAAACTTATCAGTGTGAACCAAGATTATATTTAAAATAATATCCACTAAAAAGCTTTTACAAGAACTTAACATCCAAAATTCAAAGCTTTTGTTCAACTATTGCATGCTTGAGAGTTTGCATCATGCATTTTGACTAAGCACGAGTATAAGTATCGATACTTTTTTAATGAGAAATCGATTCCGATACTTTTTCCAAAAGTTCTTTAACTATACTTACATCGAACTCTGCTTTCTTTATCTCGTCTCGTTTTGATTGTTTTTCTGGCGTTGCTTCATCGGGTTGTTCCACAGGCTGCTCCAAACTCTCCGGTTCCTTATCAATGTTTTTGGGCTTGAAAAATTAAGTTATTTTCGCTGGAGGCATTTATTTTTCTACTTACTGAAATTTCGCGACTACTAAGAGAACTCTAAAGACTACTAAAAAAACTCAAAACGTATATGGCTGATTCCTTGGAAACTGATATATTTGTGTTCACTGACTTTAATGTCAAAAATTTATAACAAACCGAATGCAGTGATATGCAGTCTTATTAATCTCATCGAGTAATATAAATCAAGTACAAAATTTAATTTTTTAATACCATGGACTACTTTAAAACACACAAAAAAGAAAAAAAAGTAACAATTTATAGTGTCTCTTTGCTGAGGACATGTACTTTTATTGGCATTATATGCTATAAATTGTTATCAAAACAAAATTTGCATGAAGAAGCTTTAAAAGAGGATAAAGAGCGTAACAATATGCCACAATTGTTTTAAAAATAATGTGCTTGACTAGGGTCTAAACTTTGTTCCCCAGTTTTGTAAAAAATCAAAAAATGGTGGTCACAGTCGGCGTGTGCGAATATTAATTAACATATAATATAAATTTTTTTTGACACATGTTCAGTCTAATGTCAACATTTACCTGTGCTGGAGCAGCTCAAATTTTGAAGACGGGTTGGGAAGATTTTGCGTTTAATATATGTGTCACACTTTCTCATGTCACAACTTTACCACAGCTTTTCTTCTACACACATACACATATAGACCTTGGTGGCATACATCTAATTTCTAACGGAAGTCCAAAAATATTAAGCCATATTAAAATGAGAATAGATTAAACATGAAATGTCACAACCCTAAAATGTCACAAGTTTGTTTTCTACTGGTTTTGATACAGGAATACCTGTTATTTAGTGTTAATACATGAATAAACTTATTTTGGAGCATATTGTTCACATATATATATAGCCCACCGTTAAAAAAACACAAAAAAATACAATAATTCTTGGTTCAATTTTCAACAAATATATATGTGTTCTCATAAGGGGTTAATAGTGTAAATATGAAACTGAATAATTCACTTGCGTTTAAAGCAGTTTATGAAATGGTTGTAGCAAAACTATATATTTTCGATATTTAGAATGCATTTTTTCGATATTTGAATAAGTATGGGTACAGTGGGCGTTAATGGGTTAAGTTGTAGCGCAATGTGAAACAGGGTATATTTCTTATACCCCATTTACACTGTATACACTTTCAAAAGTCATTTATCGTAACATTGACATTTCACAAAAAGTCGATGTGAAATATATCAGTTTCCAAGGAATCAGCCATATAATAGGTGTGTTCGTCTAAAAGTTCAGTAAGAATTATCCAGTAACGAAGTTTTCCTCTCTTCTATCAGATTCTCTCTCAATGAGAGATGATTACTAATTTTTACGCGAACGCGAAATTTGCAAACAAATTTGCAAGTTTAGCTGTCAGCTGATCCAAGGTGGCATGTCATACAAAATCCAGCAGTGAAAAAATATAATTTTAATTTGATTTTCGCGCATTTTTATTAAAAAATGGAAAACAAAGGAAATCTCGCGGTCGAGGTATCCCTAATATATATATATTAAGGCGCCTCACGCTCCATACAAAAAAAAATGGACACCCTGTTTCCATCGGAATTATAAACTTCAATGTATTCCAAGACCTTGGTAAAAATATTTCGAAAAAATATTAAGATTTACCGGAGCTAAACCGCGTCAAAAAAACACTCAAAATATCGTTTTTTATGTATAAAAGGAGCATGAAAAAATATTTTTTAATAAAAAGCACCTGAGATGATGAATAAAATAGCTGGAGTACAAAAGGTAAGCATAAAAAAGTTTGAAAATTTTATCAACGCAATCCAAATATTGAGATGTATGGTGCTGTTTTTGGTCATATTTCGAGGGGTAGGCTTGTGGAAAACTTTAATAACGCAGCCAATTATTGACGGATTTTCACAATTAGGATATCATTTGAAAGGTATTTTCGAGATGTTGCCATTTCTGCAAAATTTAACCCTTTTTGGTCCAATTTTACACATTGCGAATATTAGCACACAGGTATACAATAATAGTATTGACAAAATTTTTAAACTTTTTTATGCTTACCTTTTGCACTCTATCATCTCAGATGCTTTTTATTAAAAAATATTTTTTCATACTCCTTTTATACATAAAAAACTTTTACATTTAGCGTTTTTTTAACGCGGTTTAGCTCCGGTAAATCTTAATTTTTTTTTCGAAATATTTTGGGAGAGTCCTTAGAAAAGAGTGAATTTTGAAATTCCGGTGGAAACAGTGCAACTTTTTTTGGCGAGGCACCTTAATATATACATATATATGTATATTTGCTAATAACTACTTCGCCGCTTTTGCTTTGTTTTATTAATTTAATTAACAATTGCCCAGTTGCAAAAAACTAAAATTTATTTGTTGACAAAATCGGCTGATTTTCGTGATTGCTAATTTGCGATGGCTGAAATTTATCCAGTACGAATTATCAAGTTCTGGCAAAATAAAATGTAATTTTTCTCTCTCAATTCCTCTCTCCTTACTGGATAATTTTACATCGCGAAAAATATCACAAAACAAGATAATTTGTACGAATTTGTACAAATTATTTACACCGCGAACACGGCTAATATGTAACAATACATACACAAATTAGAATTAATTTTTACGTTATTTGCACTTTATCTCCACTTTTTATAAATCTTGTTGTTGTTGTTGTTGCTCAGGTACAAAACTGCTACAAAACTGTATGTTCGAAAAAAATCAGAAAAATACTACTAGAAAGTTAGAAATTTTGTTGCAATTTTTTCGAGTTTTCTTGAATTTTCATGAATTTTCCACAAAGTTCTTAACATTGAGTTGAAGTGTTTTTATTGTGTATTTACACATACTTTCATTCAAAAATTAGTCTAAAGAACTAAACTTTACTGGAAATTCAAAAAACACACTTTGAACGCAGATATACTGGTCTAGGTGTATGACCAAACCAAATTTGGTTTAGAATTAAATTTACGCCGGTTGTCATAGAAAAGCGCGTAATAAAAGTTATTTAAATTTTAAACCAAAAATGTTAACAATTTTTTATTTTTTTTTTTTAAATGTTTGGACTCGAACCGACGTGCCTCAAATCAGTGCGCAATGCTCTACCTACTGAGCTACGGCGCACTCATGATTTTTGTGCGAAAAGTACACATATTGTATACGACTTTTGTTGTATTTTTGTTTATCCCAGTTAAGTTTTAAATCTAAACCGCAAAAAAATTGAGAATTATTGTAGGTAATTGAAAGGTTTGGAATTTATTACCAAAAAGTTTTAAAAATTGTGTAAACCAATAAAGGGTTTAAAAGTTAGGCTAAAATTTTAGGCCGTGTAAAACGAGAAAAATTTCAAATAAATAAAAATATAAATATGTAATGTGTAAAAATATAAATATGTGTGCATTTACAGGTAATCCTTATTTACTGACACTTTGGCCAAAACCCCCCCCGAAATTTTTTTCTGGCTACGCGCCTGAAGGGAGATGACAAAATGTCGAAGTTAGAATATTAAAAAACGCCTTTACTTTAGTTGGTTGCCTTAGACATAAACGGGATATAATGTGGGAAAATAAATATTGTTCTGAACCTTCTCAACCTGTAAATTGTCTTCTCAATTGAGGGTAGCAGAAATTTATGAACTACTTACATGTCGAGCAACGCCGGGTACCCTGATTGTAATTAATAAATACATACAATCAAACCTAAGTTGGAAATTGTTATCATTATATAAAAAGTGAACACTTTAGATTTCAAGGTGAACACTTTTAAATAGAAAGTGCCACTTTGATTTAAAAAGTGAACACTGTTCACATTTAATTTTAAAGCGCCCTTTTTTTCAGTGTGTATATTATTTCTGTAAGGTCTTTTTGTATTTGCTCCTAATTTTCTGCTCTCATTTCGACCCAATATTAAAAATAACGTATCGTTTTAAAGGTGTGGGTTACCTCTAAATACATGTTGTGTTGTAAGCAGGTACAATAACCAGACAAGTAACGATAAACGAGCGAACACACAAAACAAACCAAAGGACAAAAATTACCGACTTCTATTCAAGCACAAGATTAACATTACCTGACCCACAAACTAGTTAACGAGTTGCCGCTCGAGAACATTCAGCATTACCTGACATTACATAGCGTTCAGCAGTGCCTGACAAACCAACTAATAGACGAGTTTCAAAACAACCCTATTGCAGCTTGCCGCTCGGGAACATTCGTGAAACACGAACCTAACGCACGAACTATATACACGCATACTAACTTTACCTACAGCATTCAAACTATAAATACTGGACAACGGATAGACACAGATCAGAACGAAAACTTACACTTAAGATGGCGGATCGCCGAAACCGGTTTGTAAACAAACAAAAATTGACAAGGGATGACGGAAAATCGTTCCAATATAAATCTAGCATTCACCCTGTCGGAAAAACAGAAAATAAAAATAACTCATATATTGTATTTATTCTGGAGATTTGTGTTTATATTAGTAATTGAACTATCTGAGTGGTAAATGACCACATCATCGGCAAATGCTATTATGTTGTCTATTTTATGCAACAAGTCTAATATATAGATATTAAAAAGAATTGGGGTATTTACAGTACCTTGTAGTCCATTTATTATATCAAATTCTCGTGAACTTTTTATACCATTTGTATATACCGAGAATTTTCTATTAGAAAGCATATTATAAATAAGTATTACGAGATGAAGAGGGAATTTGTATTCAATGAGTTTGGTTATGAGTCCTTTTACCCACACTTGATCAAAAGCCTTTTCTATGTCGAGGAAGCAAGCTCCTGTGACGTATTTTTTGTTCCAGTTCCAGTTTATTTCGGAAACCAGAAGGCTGATGGCGTGAATAGTTGAATGTTGATATCCCTTTCTTACTTCCGTTCTACTATTACTGAATAAAATACACGTTTGAACAACAAATTAACCTTGTTTGTACTTAAGTCTAACCAATAAACAATGAGGAGCGCAAACATAAAGGCCCCCTTGAAAGTATCCACTTTCAAACTTCCAAAAACAATGGACACAACTTTACTAGAGGACGGGTAAATATACCCTTAGCAGTCTTTACTGAGACCACTCTTACAAGCCCATCTTTACCTGCATGGGTTTCTACAACCTTACCGATAGCCCACTTACTTGGAGGAAGTGTATCATCTTTTATAAGAACCATATCATCACTATGAATATTTTTAAGCTTTTGAGCCCATTTCGGCCTTTGTTGCAGTTGGCTGATGTATTCCAGAGACCATTTTTTCCAAAATTGTTGCACTAATCTTTGTATATATTGCCAGCGGCTTAACATACTTATTTTAGCTGAAGTAAAATCAGTGTCTGGAACTGCAGACAAACCTCGATTAATTAAAAAATGTCCTGGCGTAAGGGGGTCTGAATCTCCTTCAAACTTAAGGCAAATTGGACTTGAATTTAAGCAACATTCTATCTGACATAGCACAGTATACATTTCCTCAAATGTAACTGCTGAATCTGCAAGAACTCGTTTTAAATCATATTTAGTACTCTTCACTCCTGCTTCACATATTCCACCGAAATGAGGACCACTAGGAGGGATAAAATGCCACTGTATTTGTTGTTCCGACATTGACTTGACAATTTGGTCCTTAGTTGACGTTTCATGCAAAAAATTCCAAATCTCCTTTAATTGCTGATTGCATCCAACAAAATTCGTCCCATTATCTGAATATATGTGTAGAGGTTTACCTCTCCTAGATAAAAACCTACGAAGAGTTGCAAGAAATGATGCTGTTGACAACTCTGAAACTAACTCTAAATGCATTGCTTTCGTCACGAGACACACAAAAACAGCTATCCAACATTTATAACGCTTACTACCTCGACCTTCCAGGACTTCACCTGAACCGGCCCTGCGAAATCTACTCCTGTATTAACAAATGCTGATGTAGCCTCAACACGATGGTTTCGCAAACTGCTCATCTGCTGCTGATACGGGTTTGCTCTAAAACGCATGCATCGTACACACTTATAAATACATTGCTTTATTACCTTGCTAATACCTAGAATCCAATATTTCATACCAAGTAAATATTGCATTTGACGACTGCCTGCATGCAGGTGCTTATAATGATAATGTCTAACTAAAAGTTTCGTAAACGTACTTTCCTTACTAAGAATAAATGGATGTTTCTGATCATATGCAATGTTTGCATTTTCAATTCTGCCGCCTACACGCAGAAACTGATCCTGATCAACGAATGGTGTCAGAGCAGTTAGCTTATGTTTTACTGAAAGCGATTTACCCTTTGTTAAAATTCAAATTTCTGCAGAAAATGACGCCTTCTGAGCCTTACGAATCAAACAATTGTGAGCGTTTGCTAGCTCACCTACACTTAAAGGTCCCCGCGTCCTGTTGGCCGAAGATACCTTACAATTTCTTATGAATCTTAATATATATGCTGTTACTGATAGTAATTTACTGAAACTTGAAAATCGTTCGGATAACTCATCATTCTTTGCTTCTGAAACATGACAAATTTCAATGTTTCTTTCTTCCAAATCACAAACAAAAATTGACAAGGGATGACGGAAAATCGTTCCAATATAAAAAATACAATATCGTTGAAGAATATACAATAGACTGGCAACTCAAAGTAAACGCTAACAAATGTGAAACTGTTCTATTTCGACCTCCTATCAAAAAATGTAACGCAAACATAAAAAAAAATTGGAAAAAGTTTCAAATTATTTCGAACGAATCCAATTGCATAATTAAACAATCCGAGAGAGTCAAATACCTTGGTATATATCTTGATAAATTTTTATATTATAACGATCACATTAACCAGCAAATAAAGAAAACTACTAAGGCGTTCCATGCCTATAAAAAAATGTTCTCAACAAAATTTTTGGATAAAAGGCTGAAATCCATTATGTATCAAACACTTTTAAGACCTATACTTACGTACGGATGCCAGATTTGGTTCAACATATCACCATCATACATGGAAAGACTGAGAAAGTTTGAACGTAAAATTTTGAGATCCTGTACTTCCTTATACAGGTCAGCATATAGCAATTATACAAAATACATTTCGAATGCGAAGGTCTATAGTACAGCAAAAGTACCGAGAATTGACTGCCACATAATAAATTTAACAAGGAGACATATACTACGCTGCCTTAACAATGACATTAACACACTGATAAGTGCACCCTTCTATGAAAGCGAAGAATACTTTTCCCTTACAGTCAGAAATGGATTTACACCTCCAGAATCATTCCTTTACCTTGACAAGACCTTATTTATACAAAACAAAGATCACATACCGATAATCTACCACATTTTTAGAAGAGCCAATGCAAAAGCAATCACCTCGAAAACAATTAACACAGAAAACAAACGTTTTAACACATATATCTCTTCCAGGGACAAACTAGAAGCATCTTCCATCATAAAACAATGCTGGTGGCTAAATCACACATAAACACAACACCTGCTCATGCCGGACATCCGACATAACTTTCCTTTCTTAATTTTATCTTTTATTATAAATATTTAATCAGGCACTGTTTTTTAAAGTTTTTTCTTTGCAACACAAACATGCTTTATATAAGCTTCAATTAAAGCGGGTACACATAAGTGATATCAACTAATAAAATGTTATATTAAATCATATATACATAGCTCGCCAAGTACATGAGAACTCGTCTAGAGTCATTGTATAATTATAATATTAAATCAAAACTATTGTTTATTTTAGTATATAAGTTCATCAACATCGAAATAAATAAACAAATTTAAAAAAAAAAAAAGGGATATCAAGTTACAATAGTAATTTATGTATATATATAGTAAGTTATAGTACAATGTAATAATACAAGGTTGCATAGGAAAGACTTCGTACTCTTCAACACCTGCCCTTGAAGAATTTCGACTGCGACCTCTCAAGATGTATTATTGGTCATGCCTAAGCCCGTCATGCATTTGTAGTGCTTCTCGGCTGGTAGTCCCTTCGTTAGAACGTCAGCTGGCATATCTTCAGTTCGCATGTAGTTTAAGATTATATCGCCGTTTTGGTGCTTTTCTCGTATAAAGTGATGACGTACATCAATATGTTTGGTACGCGAATGAAAAGCGTTGCTTTGAAATAATTTTTGAGCACTCTGGCTGTCGTTATATAATGCGATGGTTGTACATTCTTTGCCCATTTCGTTCAAAATTTCACGTAGATAAAGTGCCTCCCTAGTAGCTTCACACAAAGCCATATATTCGGACTCGGTGCTTGAAAGAGACACAGTTTTCTGTTTACGAGCCTCCCATGATATAGAGGCCCCGGCTAATATGAAGGCGTAGCCGGAATATGAACGTCTGTCTATCATATTTGCACCCCAGTCTGCGTCGACGACCGCGTGCAAGTCCACTTCTGTTTTCTTATAAATCAAACCATAATTTAAAGTGCCTTTCAAATACCTAAGTAACCGCTTAGCTGCCTTCCAATGTTCCGCATTGTAGTTGGAATTGAACTGGCTTAGAAAATTAACTGCGTAAGCCAGGTCAGGACGCGTTGTTACTGCCAGGTATAGCAGAGCACCAATCAAACTCTGATATGGATATTTTTTCATTTCATCTATGTCCTCTTTAGCTGGTTTTTCAAGCTTAGAGTTATAATCTAATGGCGTTTTAATCGGTTTACAATCTTCCATATGAAATCGTTTCAAAATATCTATTGCGTATTCACGTTGACTCAAAAACAAAGATCTGTTTTGCTGATCTTGTCGAAAATTTATACCCAGGCACGTTTTAACTGGACCTATGTCCTTCATTCGAAAAGATTCGGCGAGATATTGTTTAACTTCGAGCAACCATTTCCGATCGTTAGAGGCAATTAACAGATCGTCTACATAAACAGTGATTAACATGAGTTTAAATTTTCTTTTCATAATAAATAAACATGGATCGTACTCCGAAGCATTGAACCCCATTTTACGTAGTGTGGTACTTAATTTTTGATACCACTGAAAACCTGATTGGCGTAAGCCATATAAAGACTTTTTAAGTTTACATACCGGATTATGCGTTTTAGCTATATCTGATTTCCATACTTCAGCTGTGCTTCTAATTTCTCGAACTTGTTTGTCATCTACATTTCGGAGCTTTCCTGAAACCACTTTTTGCAAGACTTCACTCAGATATTCTGGTAATTCCATATATACGCTTTGCTCGAGGTCCCCGTTCAGGTAAGCTGTAATCACATCCATTTGATGTACTTGCAAGTTTAACTCTGCTGCTAATGCTGATAGCATTCTAATTGAAGTTAGTCGAGCTACAGGAGAGTATGTGACATTGAAATCTTCTCCTGGACGTTGCGAGCACCCCTTTGCCACCAGACGTGCTTTTTTCATATTAGCATTTTTGGTTCGAAAGACAAAACGATTGCCAATAACTTTTCTGTCAGGGGGTCGCTCAACAATGTCCCACGTTTTATTTAAGATTTGCGCCATATATTCGTTTTCAACAGCGTTGAGCCATAATGCACCGTCATCACAACTAATTGCTTGGACAAATGTTTCTGGGTCATTGGTCATAGCTACGTTTGCATATTCACAATCTTCAAAATCATTGCTATTGGCATCTGAATTTTCGTCATCTTTTTCAGTTGCACTTTCTGACGGTTTCTGATACACTTTTTTACGTCGACCAGGCCCTGCGGATTTAATTAATTTTGGTCTACCTCTACCGCGTTTTGTATCTGCGACACTCTCACATTCGCTTGAATATTGCTCAGAAACCTCGTCATATTCAACGCAGCGTTCATCGTTTTGCAATTGAACATCAGCCTCTAAATTCTCTAAGTTTTCATCGTTTTTCGTATCTGCACCGATCTCACATTCGCTTGAGGATTGTTCCGAAGATTCATCAGTTTGAACGCAGCAGTCATCGCGTTGCAATTGAACATCAATCTTCAAACTTTCTGACTTTTCATCGTTACGTTTGCTGAACATTTTGTCTAAAAATTGTACGTCGCGGCTAACTAAAATCTTTCTTTTATCTGGCGACCGCAGGCGATAAGCTTTAGCTTCATTTGAATAGCCGACAAGTACACACTCTTCTGATCTGGAATCAAACTTACTATTTTTATTGTCCTTTTTTAGCACGTAAGACTTTGTACCGAAAGGTCTCAAATGAATGACTGTTGGGGTTTTCCCTGACCAAATTTTTAATGGCACTTCATTTTTCAATACTCTTGTTGGCTTCTGCCCAAAAAACTGTTGGCAAACCTGCCTGCTTCAGCATACATCGAGCCATATCTAAAAGAGTTCTGTTTTTTCGCTCTGCGACACCGTTTTGTTGCGGTGTGTATGGAGCAGTCAACCGGCGCTTAATGCCACAATCATTTAAATATTTTCGAAAATCGGTGCTCATGTATTCTAAGCCATTGTCTGATTGAAGAATTTTTATTTTCTTCCCAGTGAAGTTTTCGGCCGCATTCTGAAAAATCTTAAACATTTGCAGAGCTTCACTCTTTTGCTTCATAAAATAGACTTCGCTATATCGTGTAAAATCGTCAGTAAAGGTTATAAAATATCTTGCCCCTGAGTGTGAACGTGTTCGCATTGGCCCACATACATCAGTGTGGACAATCTCTAGCAAATCAGACGTGCGCTGCTCACTTTGCTTAGGAAAGCTTTCTTTTGTTTGCTTTTCACTGACACATATCTCACATGTTTGCTACTTTTCGTTTGAGTTGAATTTCATGCCGTGCACCATATTTACAACACGCTTCAAGTCTCTTTCATTTAAATGACCCATCCGCTCGTGCCACGATTTTAAATCAATCTGTTTCGCTTCAGAAATATTGGCTGTAGGCTCAGCACTTTTTAAATAATATAAATCACCGATTCGCGTAGCTGTAAGAATGGGTTTATTATTTTTCATAATTTTCGCCTCATTCTGTCGAAAAATTATTTCGTACCCTTTGTCAGCTATTTTTGACACAGATAATAAATTAGTTCGCAGTTCTTGCCGTACATCACTTTTTCGAAATTTATTCTCTCACAATTTCTCGAATTTTTCTCCCTTTGTTTTGCTCGGCAGTTACGTGCAATGTGGCCGAATTTGCCGCATTTAAACCAATTTCGTTTCTCTTGTTTTTCTTTCGTTGCATTTTGCTTACCGGAAGGGTTGCCAGGTTGGTCTTTATTGTAAATTTTAGTTTTTGATTGCGCCATTAGTACATTTTGCTCTGCATTTGCCTCTTTTGCTTTTCTCGACTGTTCTTCTTCGATTATTTTAACTCGAAGAAAATCTGGCTTGGGTAACTCGTCACGTGCCTCTAGAGCGCAACGGAAAGTCTCGTAAGAATCGGGCAGACTATACAACAATAAAATTGTCAGCACATCGTCACCCAGGCAGGGTGGCTCTTCGCGCAGGCCCTTTCGATTGGAAAGTTGATTTCAATTTCTGCCACATATCTTGTGATGTCTCACATTCAGAAATAACACCCAATTCTGATGGCGATATAGAAAGCGTTATATCAGCACAAGCTTTTTGATCGAATACTTTCCATTTTACGGCGCCACTTTCGTCGCTTGGACGTGGTTTATCACCCGACGTATAACACCATAAATCGCCTTTTACCAAAATGGCACGCATATGCAGCTTCCATGTCTCGTAATTATTCGCGTTTAGCGGGTCAATCCTTATAGTTGAGCTGGCCATTTTTTATCAGACCGTCGTAACTAGTTACCACTCGCGGTGTTTTATACCGAATCAAAAAACTTTTACAAAATTATTTTCCGTATTTTGGTAGGGCTGGGCCCATAACCTGTTGTTCAAACGTGTATTTTATTCAGTAATAGTAGAACGGAAGTAAGAAAGGGATATCAAGTTACAATAGTAATTTATGTATATATATATGACAAGTTATAGTACAATGTAATAATACAAGATTGCATAGAAAAGACTTCGAACTCTTCAACATAATTTTTAATCAACAATATATGTATTTGGATTATCTTGTTGTTGTTGTTGTAACGCCACGTAGCCCTGCCTAGGTAGTCCGTATCTACCCAATAATGTCATCAGGTTCTTCTAACGGAAGTCCTAGAAACCTAGCGGCTTCGATAGGGGCGGACCAGAGGGATATGGGTGTTAGAAGAGTAGGCTCAGCTGAGCAGACGAAAAGGTGGTTAGTATTATGGGGGGACAAGCCACATGCCGGACAAACATTAGGCAAGTCGGGGTTCAGTCTGGATAGGTAAGAGTTTAACCTATTACAATATCCAGACCGGAGTTGGGCCAGCATCACTCTAGTCTCCCTAGGCAGCCCGCGCTCCTCTTCGGCAACGGGTGGAGTTGTTGCCTGAAGAACGGCGTTCGCTGGAATAGAGCTGACATAGGAATTTACCGAATCGGTGTGGATAAGGGTGAGGGCCTGCCGGTGCACCTTAGGACCAAACGGCGAGCATTTTCGCTTCATTGTGAAGGTGGTGCTCAGGAGACATAAGAAGACACCCAGTGGCGGTTCGAAGGGCGGTATTCTGGCAGACCTGAAGCCTCGTCCAGTGTGTGTCAGCCAGCCCCGACGACCATATAGGCGTCGCGTAGCTCAGTACCGGCTGACCAATTGCTTTGTATGTAGCTAGTAACGTTTCTTTGTCTTTGCCCCAAGTGCTGCCAGCTAGCGACTTGAGGATTTTGTTACGGCTTTGGACTTTATTGACAATTGCGGTAACATGAGCGCCGTATTTGAACATGTTATCAAACGTTACCCCTAAGATTTTGGGGTGTGAGACAGTTGGTAGCTTAACACTATCAACGTAGACGTCTAATTCCATGTTCACTTGCGTTGTCCACGTCGTAAATAAGGTAGCCGAGGACTTATTCGGTGACAATGCCAGGTTTCTACCAGCGAAAAATTCCGGCGCGGCTGGGAGGTACGAGCTTATGCGAGAGCAGAGTTCTTCAACGGAGGGGCCCGTTGCCAGAATCGTACAATCATCGGCGTAAGAGACGATCGAGACACCCTCTGGGGGGGGGGGAAGTTTCGATATATAACAGTTAAATAGAAACGGGGATAGGACACCACCCTGTGGCACCCCTTGTTTAACTATTCTGGGTTTTGATCGGGCGCCTCTGAATTCTACCGACGATTGACGACCACTCAGATAATTGGCAGTCCAACGTTTAAGACAGGGGGGAAGGGACGAATCTTCCAGGTCTTTCAATAGTCGAGCATGATTGACCGTGTCAAAGGCTTTGGCCAAATCAAGCGCAACTAGCACTGTCCTGTGGTTTGGACGCTTTTGGTTTAGTCCGTCCCCTATCTGAGTGGTAATGGCGTTCAGCGCGGTGGTAGTGCTGTGGTTTTTGCGGAAACCATGCTGATGTTCGGCGAGTCGCAAATAAGCGGTGAAATATGGTAATAAGATGGATTCCGACACTTTCACTACTGGCGAGAGAAGTGATATCGGGCGATATGACTCCCCTACGGCAGCTGGCTTGCCAGGCTTTAATAGGGGGACCATCTTTGCCTGTCTCCATCTTTCAGGAATGACAAAGGTGGACAAGGAAAGGTTGAAAATGTGTGTTAAATATCTTATGCCTTCGTCGCCGAGGTGTTTTAGCATCAGCATGGAGATGCCATCGGGGCCTATGTACTTGGTGTTCTTAGATCTCCGTATTGCCTCTTGTACTTCGGTTGTGGAGATGGCAATGGGCGCATCGCTGTTTTTGGGTTTATGCGCTTCCCTGGTGGCTCGGCGAATTTCTTTGTCCAACGGAGGATGCATTACAAACTGTCGGCAGAAAGCGCTCGCGCATCGTTTAGGTTTCGACTGAACCTTATCGCCTAAGGCGATGGATATTTTGTCGTTGGGTTTAGTCGGGTTGGACAAAGATTTCACCGTCGACCATAATTTGCCAACCCCAGCCGAGAGGTTACAAGACCTTAGGTGCTCTTCCCACTTAGCGCGTTTGTGTTTATCTACTAGGCGCAAGGCAAATTAAACAAGGTAGAATTGACAACTGAAATATTTTTTTTTTGTAGGAGTTCTTACTTCAAAAAAGTATAAACCAACGAATTTACCCTTACTGGCCCACGTACAATATTTGGGCCCCATACAATTTTTGTATTAAAAAGTTAAACCGCATTTGCAAATATCAAAATATTATTAATATAGAAATTCATAAACTATCTAATAAGCTCACTTTTGCCACCAAGTGCAAAGAACAAGCATACATACATATGTACATATATATTAGTATAGCAACGATTTGGGTCACTGTTTACGACTATCATCAAATTCTAAAAAATGTTGGGAGGAGTACCAAAGTCACTTTTCGGTTCAAATGAAAATCGGCCTCCGGAGAATAAATACTGTTGTTATTTTGAAAAATATTTGCAAAAATCCAAAGAACTAATCGGAGGCGTTGTCTATAGCTTTTGTGTGAATTACATCTTTAGCTGCCGACTATTGTCCACGATTTAAAAAAATAACGCGATCCCGTCTTCTTGGTACAGAAATTGTTTCATTCGTTTCCAAATATCTTGCAAACTACTCAAAAAATTGATCTCGTAATAGGATTATTATTTATGGGTACTGGACGCGTCTATTGATACCTCTCCCGGCAATTTTTGGACGTGTTTTAGCACTCGGTTGCAGTCGTAAACAATTACCACGATTTGGTATTTCTCAAATAAAAATAACGAACTGATAAAAATGAAAAATTTTAAATCGAACGGGCTAAAATTTTTTTTCATATGACGTTAAAACTCCTACAGCAAAGAGAGAACTGTCAAGTTCGCTATTACTTTGTTTAATATACTTTGACTAGGCGTCTGATTTCCGCATTAAGATCCCTAATTTGGGGATCCGTAGGGTCAAGGCGTCTAATATGGTCACGTTCATTTGCCAGGGCCGCTGCCTCTGCGGGGAAGAATGGGCGTACTTCCTTTATTCTACCTGACGGAATGTGTTGACGGGAGGCTGAAACTAGGGCCATACGAAACGCCTTTTCCCCTTCTCGTACGTCAGACGGAGTGGGGAGAGCAGCGAAGGCGCTCTCTGTAGATGTTAAGAAACTTTCCCAGTCGGCTTTGTTAAAGTTAACAAAGGTGCGATTGTCAGAAGTGACAAAGTCGGTGGGGCGATCGATAGAGAGCGCAATGGGAAGGTGATCCGAAGCAAGCGTCAGCATCGGTCGCCAGTCAACGCAGTTTATAAGACCTGCGCTGACTATGGTGATATCCGGCGAGCTAGAGCAGTTTACCGCCACTCTAGTGGGGGCATCCCCATTAACTGTGCAGAACGTCGAATCGTCTATTTGGTCAGCCAGCTCCTGCCCCCTACCATCGGCCTGTAAGCTGGAGTGCCACAGGTCGTGGTGTGCGTTAAAGTCACCAAGGATAACACGGTTCTCACCCCTGAGTAACGCACGAATGTCAGGGTGATAATCCCTGGGACAGCAGGTGACAGGAGGTTTATGATTTCCAAGTCGACATCGCCTGACCGGACAACCATACCTTGACGTTCTAAAGTGGTGTCCCTCGGGTCGATGTCAGGCTCAAATAGACGGTACTGCACAGTTTGATGCGTGATGAATGCAAGACCACCCCCAAGCCCTCTCGCACGATCTTGGATTATCTTCTTAAGTTACACTTGGTATAATATTCACGAATGCAACCATGCATCAATCAAATTCAACAGTCAAAACTGTCATTAGAATATAAGTAAGAATACGAAGCAATAAATTGAATTCGTTAGTCTTCAACCATTGTTTACCTCGAATAGTTTGGCATCTTTTTTACGAATCGGAGTGTAAGGCAGTGGCTGATGGTACTCGGACAAAGTGGAATGGAGGAAATAACGTTCAGAGTTGCTTGACAGTAAAAATTGCAATTAGAAACTTTCATTTATAATGAAATGTACAATTACTAGCATCTGATAAGTTGTTAAAACTGCTTTATATATAATAACTTGGGAGATTTTTGTCTTTACTATATTTCAGCATTAAAATCCGATTGCTTTATTATTGCATACAACGTACCCTGTGTGGTTTGTGTGTGTGTGCCTATTCGGAGTAAGTCAGCTGTTAGTTGCGCTACTAGAAGAAATATACTATGTCTTCAACTGACAATCAACCAGTGCACAGTATATACAGTAGTAAAACTCTGTACCAATCAGCTGATTATATTCACCGCCAGGCTGTACACGGGGTGGCAGTCAACGCTTTTTTGGCATTTCAGGGTTGTGTGTTGGAAATTAATTTGGTGAATAAAAAAAGAAAAATTGTTAAAAGTACATCTAGATATTCGGTTGTTGGTTAAGAAACATAATGCTTTATAATTATGACAAAGATGTTGTCAAAGTATACATATGTTAGTACTTGTGTTAAATGTTAATTACATTGTGGCATGTGTACACAGATTCACGTAAAATTAAGTCCCACAAAGCAAACGAAAAATGATAAAAGTTGTTTTAAATGATAGGTAATCTATTTTTAGATTGATCTCTGATAGGTTTGCGATGATTTTTCGTCATATACTATGTTTTCAATAGCACACTTGTCACAGGGTGTTGAACGTTTTACTTTGAATTTTCGATTTCTGTATGATTTATTTAAATAAAAAAATATAGTCCAGACATGTAACTTAGTCCAGCTTAGAGATTTTATGATTAAAAAACCATTGCTTTAATAGAGGCGCCTATATCATAGAAAATGTGGTTTTATTTTGCAAAAGGGGGTTTGCTACCCAGAAGTGTCTACTCAAATATATAGTATAGAGATAAAACTCAATTTATAGCTATAATCATATAGCTATATGGTCTGAAAACCCAATATTTTTTCCACTTTTTGAAAATCAACAAGCACTGTAAGTATTTCCTTTGCATAAAACTGCTTTTCAGGTCATCGCTAACAGGAATTCGTCAGTAATATGTATTTTTGGGGAATTTTACCATTTCACTTTTATTTTTTATACTTGCCATAGAACAAAAAACGGTATTTGTTTCCTTTGGCACTCAACTACTAATAAACTAGCTAAAAATATGATATGGGTATCAAAAGACGCGTTTTGACCTCGGTATAAATTCTGCGAACTCGAAATTTCATTTTTTTGTTTTTCTGAAGAGATATTTGCAGTTAAAGTTCAGAATTTTCTGTCATTTTCATGTGGTTGTTGTAATCACATTACCCTGTGAGAAAAGAGTGGCACGCGGAAGGACATCACCGTGGCGGTAGCCCCTAAATCAGGATTTGATCTAGGTAATTTTTTGGTTTTTTGATAATAAGTTTTCACTAAAACAAAAAAATTAAATTTCGACTTCGGATTATTGATACCGAGGTCAAAACGCGTCTTTTGACACCCCTATCATATTTTTAGCTAATTTATTAGTAGTTGAGTGCCAAAGGAAACAAATACCCATAAAACGCTCCATTTTTAATACATGCAATAAATACTATTTTTCTAAAATTACTCCTTTAGTTTTGTTTTGGTGCTGTAATGCAACCGTGGGTATAAGTAATTGCATACTACAATTAATTTCGACTCTGAAAATTTCACCTCCAGGATGTAATTTCACCAGAGTTTTACTACTGTATCACTGTGAACCAGTGCGTTTCATTTTTTATAACACAGTCCCCTCGTGAGTAAGTCAAAAACGGACAAACAGCATTTATAAAAATCTTTTCAGCAAAATGGAAATATGTAGGTACAACTCGGATTCGGAAGAAATGGCAACACGTTCTACAATTGTATAGCAAAGACTTACGAAAGTCGGCAATAAACTATTATCAAGACTACTATTATCAAGCATCTCAAACGTACGCGGTACTTAAATCTTTAAAAATAAAAAAAAAATATTCCAATTTTTTTTTTTTTTTGAGGACGCTACTGTTTTTTTTTGGTTTTTTTTTTTTTGTCAAGGCTACTAGATGTGTTTTGTTATATTTCAGTCAAAACAAAAGTATCACATATATGTACATTACATGAAAGAATTATAAGACCAAACCATTTATTATTATTAGGGTTTGAATTGCTGGCTGAAAAATAGCAAAAGTTTGAAATTTTAGCTTAACTAGAAATCAGTTTTTTGTCAGATTCGAAATTTTGCTTGTAGCCTATATTTATAGTTCAAAAATATTTCAGCAACTAAAAAAAAGCTAAGTAAAAAAAAATTTTTGTTCATTTTACTTCAGCAGCAAGTTGAACGGAAACGAGCTTCAGCAATCAGCAGAAAAAAAACTTGAGAATTTTGCTGAGGCTTTAAGCTATTAGCTTTTTGAATTCAAGTTTTTTCAGTTTTCATATTTTTTAGTTTTTTCACAGCAGAATTTATGTTTCGAATTGCTGACTGAAAGATAGTAAAACTAAAATTTGTTTGCTTTTTTCAGCGGCTATTTCAAAATTTCATAGGGAAATACAAATAATCATACGATGTTCTGATCGTACTGATGCAAATCTTTCAATTGCTACATATATGCCTTTTTGCTATACTTACATCCGAAAGACATATGCAAGGATGTGTATATAGAAAAACAAAAGTAAGACAAGTATCAAAGGAAGTATTATTCTCTGCATTACAGATATTACGTTAGGCTTGGGATTCGCAATATAAAAACTTCTTCTAACTGAGCTTCGCATAATAAAACCGTCCCTAGTCTATTAGGGGCCCTGGGCATGTTAGAATAATGGGGTCCCTGTGACTTTTAGAGAACGCTATTTTGTTAGAATTGACAAAGAGAGTAGATAAACTAGGTTAAATAATTACTTTTATTAACAGTCACATGAAACGAATAGATAGATATGTTATATAGTCCCCAAAATAAACTCTTTTAGCATTTATAGGCTAGCGCTTAAATATCTACATATGTATGTTATTTGAAGAGGAACCCTTCTAGATCTCAGATGTAATAGGCCGCATAGACAAACTCCGACACGTGCGTACTGAGTTGGCCAAGAATATACAAAAAGCTTTTCAGAAATCAGCTCAGCGCTACAATCTCCGTAGCAGAGTAGTATAGGTGAAAATGTATATCGGCGTAATTTCGTCCTGAGCGACAAAGCGAATAAGTTTAACGCCAAGCTAGCACCAGTTTTTATTAAAGCTAAAGTTCTCGCCCCAAAAGGAAATTCCATGTATCAATTGAAAGAACATACATGGTAAAATAGGATGGTACCATGGAAAAGATATAAAGGAATGCAAGGGTTAAATACAAATTACCGTCAGATAATGTCCTATAAAACAACTAAAAAAGGACAACCATATATAAATTTATCTGCGTCCCTCTCTAATTATCTCCTGTTGACATCACGCCACCTTTTTGACTTGTTTTTCCGTGCCTATAAAAGCGGCGATCTTAGGCATATCGAGGATTCTTCTGGATAAAGTCTTGAAAAGGTATACCTACTCTCGGTAACATGTTTTTTTCCCGCGATCGCAAAATTTTTCCAAGTCATAAATTAAAAGTACAAAAGTTTGGTGCGTTTTTTTTTGCGAAAAGTTGCTGGAATAAAAAGCGCGTAAATCGTCTCGATAAAAAAAAAATAAAATTTTTCTTTTGTAAAACAATTTTGAAAGCTGTAATGGTGTTCCTGGTTGCGGTGTTCCTGAGTTCCTGAGTTACTGAATTCCTGATTGCTGCGTGGTTTGGCATTAAGGGCCAACGAGAATGAGGATTTGTGGCATGATATGTCGAACCTTGCTGTCGTAACATGTTTTTTTTTGTGTTTAAATCTGTGCAAAACTTTTGGTTCCAAGAAAAAAAGGACTGTGACTTATCCTAAAAATCATAATTTTTCATATTACATTTTCACAATTGCCTTTCGTATGCCTGTACATTTTCATCATTAACCTGGTTTCTAAAATAGAAGAGAGAGAAATCCTACTCTGACTTTCAGCTACTAGTTCGGCTGTCCACATATGGGTGTTTCCATGAGAAGGTCAACCACGACTGAAAAATTATATGACCAGAAAATGGGTTTTAAGACGAATTATTAAGGGAAAAGTAATTGAATTTTTACAAAATGGAAGTATTTACAGCTTGTTGGTATCTTAAAACTCATAAACGGAAGAGTAAAGCTGAGATTTTCTTCAACTCAGTTTTCGCAAATTGAATCAACTATTTTCTCTTCCGAATTACCTAAATTAAGAGATTTGAAGTAGTGCAAATACATTTTAAAATTAAATTAACAATGCCAACTACTTACAAAAATGAGAAAAATAGAAGTTTGAACTCGAATAACGGTATTTTTTTAATTTACTTTTGATAGTATACCTTTGTCGCGTACGTTATGCAAAAACATTATTTGTCTATATCATTTGTGTATTGACAGTCGCAAGTAATAGAGATTACAACTCCAAATCAAGAGATCTTCTAGCTAAATATATTAGCTGAAATTTTCTTTTGAATCGAAGTAATAAAAATTGTATTACCCTTTAAAGTTTGTCGCATATGTTATTTTAAGTATGAATATTTTATTGTAATACATTAAAATCGACGTTAAAAGCAATTTTTTCAATAACATTATCCTGAATACATAGGTGCAGTTTAAAAATAAGTTTATTTTAACAAGCATCGCTTATTTTGTAAATAAATTTAGTTGCAAATATTTTGAATGGAATTTCTTTGCCACCTCGCATGGCAAAGGCGCTGTGGATGGAATAGGTGTTGTTATAAAGAGAAAGGTGTGGCAAATAGTAAAAGCTAACAATATAATTTTACCAGATGCTTTTTCATTTTATAAATGCGCTTGTGAATATATCGATATATTCGTCGACAGTCAACATATAAATACTGCTCGAACGGCATACTCCTTACGAGAAAATATTAGAGTTTATGTAAATATATAAAGAATGTTTGTAAGTTTTGCAAGCTTGAGATCAGTAGCGCGATTCTGTAACTTTTTTAACGCCAAGTGTTAGCGTTAACTTCGCTTAACACCATTTTTAACACTTTTTGCGATTCTGTAACTTTCTTAACGCCAAGTGTTAGCGTTAACTTCCCTTAACACCGAAAAGTGTTAGCTAACACCTTAGTTAACGCGAAAAAATTATGCGGTGTTAAAAGTTATAGAAAATAAGTTCTCCGAACATGAAATCGAACTCGCGACGCGCACGTTGTAGTCCGAACGCTTATCACCTGCGCTACTACGACATGAACGTCGGCGCTGTCAAATGCTGTACTTAAGATGAGTGCAGTTTTCCCCTCAATTTTAACAGATATACATACATAAAACAGCTAACACTAAAAAGTGTTAAGGAAAGTTACAGAATCGCACTTTCGTTAAGAGCAAACGCCAAAATTCGGCGACAAGCTTAACACTCGGCGAGGTGTTAAAAGTTACAGAATCGCACTACAGAGAAACAATAATTCGTAATGAATTTTAATTGTCAGTTTTTGGGAAAAATTGATAATTGGAGAAAAATTACATTGTTAAATCACAGCGATGGATAGGATTACATGTTTCAGAGCTTCCAAGCTCATCATCAGATCCCTTTTCGGACACTGGGATGCGAACCAGTGTCTGCACCAAAGCCGCTGTTAGAAAATTCTAACATCTAAGCTATGATGCCCTGTGACGTCACAATGCACTTATCTCCACTTCAATTAATTCCCTTTTGTTTGTTTGTATATCAACAAATACATATGTTATGAATTCGATTTTATTTTCATTATCATATAGTTTTTATAATAAGAATACATTTTTATTTTGTTTCCTAATTAAAGTGTAAATTTCAAACAAAAAACATTTTATCAGGAACCGAAAATAATTGTTATTTTTTTTTTTTCAGAAGTCACATTATCATCAGATTTATTTTATTTTAGTCATCGTAACCAATATAAATGAGAGATTTATTTTTTTGGTTACGAATAACCCTTATCGCAAGTAATACATTTTTTGGTTATCGGTGACCCACTCGACAGCAAACTATTTTTGCTGAATAGTGGTAAATTTTTCCTCGAGGAACTTGCAGACATTGGTCATGCCACTCCAGCAACTCAAGTTGTTTTATATTGTTTGAATTTTTTTGCTACCGATAACCAAAAAAGTCATGTTACTTACAATAATGGTTATCGTTAACCAAAAAATTTTTCTCTCATTTATAATGGTTATGTTGACCAATATAAAATATGTATTACGGTAATGGTTAATTATAACCAATATTTGAATACATCAGTATTAATGGTTAAATGGGACCTTTTTATCATATTTCTTATAACAGTTACGTCCCTGCATTTTATTATTAATATACTAGAAAAATTGTCGCGTACGTTATGTCGCGTACGTTATTTAGTTTTTTTTTTTAAATAATAATATAAAGAGATGATTTCTCTTTAAATATGAGAGTATTGTAAAGGTGCATTATTTAGCTTAGGTTACAAATATTAAAAGAAATTAAGAACTGGCTTGATTCGCAGACTTTCGCATATATGTATGTGCACAATATAAGCACTTCCGTTTTTGTCGCGTAAGTTATCACCTCATTTTGAACGGATATTTTAGACACCAAAGCTTTCAGGGCGACCATTTTTTTTCCAAACATACTTCTTTTTAATTGCAACGTAACTGTATTTTTATTTTCCCGAAAACTCGTTTTATGTGAGATTTTTATTACTCCAAAAGTGTACGAATGTCGCATACGGCTGCATGGAAACACCCATATGGTTATATAGTTGGGTTGTTCACAATGAGATCGATATTCGCTAAGGCGAAAATATAGTTTTTCTAAATACCACAAAAATTGTCTAAACACCCAAAATAACCTGGTTTTGAATTATATAAAAAAAAAAAAAAAATTATAATGTTTATAATAACTTTTTGTAAAGAGTTAAAAGAAAATAATAGTCTCAAAAATCATAATCATAAAAGTGAGCGAACCATAGTAACCAAAAGTATATGATACTTTCGATACAAACATATATGTATATGGGTGTTTCCGCGGTCGCGAACAGTACGTTCGTACGCGTTTATGGGCCAAAAAACAAAGTAAACATAGGTTGTTGTTTTTTTTTTTTTTGCGACTTTGATAGCATTTTGGAAGGTCAATTTTAGGTGCAAGAGGCAGGTTTGTTCGATTTTTAGTTTAGACTGTGGGGGCAATAAACATGTGGTCGCGAACGTACGCAAAATGGAAGTGACTTTTTTGTGCAACTGGAAAAATTCAAAATTCAGCGAAATGGAATGGATTTTTTCAAAATGGTTGATAACATATTGAAGTCGCATAAAGTGACTTTCTTTTCGTTTATTTAGCTTTAAAATATCTTCAGTACATTTTTATATATACGCTTAAATACCGGTCGCGAACGTACGGGTCGGGAACGTACGATTTTTCCATACACTTTCTTTTCCTATTTTCGGCATAATGTTTTACAAATTATATGAATAGGAACACTTAATTCACAAGTTTAAAACTTATATGTCGTATTTATAAAGAAAGAAGATAGCATAAATTATTAGACTCTACTGAAATCCCGCGGCTCACACCGAAAGACTCGAAAGTGGCTTGCATAACATAAAGTATAGTCACTTTAATGTATGGTTGGAAAATTTATGAATAAATTCATTAAAATTATTCAAAACCCTATGATCCATTATTAACCATGCAAAAAAAGTATATTAACAACCTATTTTTTCTTGCTGGGTGAGGCCATCTCAAGTGAGCATTGCATTTACCAAGTGTTCGAATAACCAAAAAAAAAAATTTTCACATTAAAGCCTTATAAAAGGATAGGAAGTCCTGTTAATTTTTTTCTCAAAATTTGTTACCGTTAAATATTTATAACCAATTGAATTTTGTCGCATTAAATCGATCAAAAATTGTTTTCTCAGAAACTACTAAACCGATTTTAATAATTTTTTTTTTGAAATTTATAAAACAATGCACTTTAATTTTGAATTTTTTTTTTATATACAATCAAATTTTTTTTTGTTAAATAACATTAATTGTTATAAACAAATTATTATATAACTAACTTGTGCGCCTCTGAAAAAAAATTAAATAACATTAAATTATGTGGTATTCAATTATATTTTTATTTCTGAAAAAAAAAATGGGGGCCCAGCAATAGTTTCCTTATAATAACGTTATATGTGCAAGTGCATTCGCTGCTTCTCATACTACACTTCGCATATTATGAAATTTTTTTTTTTTTTTTTTTTTTTTTTAATATATATATATTATTTATAGTCATCAAAAAAATAACATGTAAGCAATCACCATATTTCAGCTACTGACAAGATAAACGTAATAAGTAGTATAGAAAAATTTTCATAATATGCGAAGTGTAGTATGGGAAGCAGCGAATGCACTTGCACATATAACGTTATTATAAGGAAACTATTGCTGGGCCCCCATTTTTTTTTTCAGAAATAAAAATATAATTGAATACCACATAATTTAATGTTATTTAATTTTTTTCAGAGGCGCACAAGTTAGTTATATAATAATTTGTTTATAACAATTAATGTTATTTAACAAAAAAAAATTTGATTGTATATAAAAAAAAAAATTCAAAATTAAAGTGCATTGTGTTATAAATGTCAAAAAAAAAATTATTAAAATCGGTTCAGTAGTTTCTGAGAAAACAATTTTTGACCGATTTAATGCGACAAAATTCAATTGGTTATAAATATTTAACGGTAACAAATTTTGAGAAAAAAATTAACAGGATTTCCTATCCTTTTATAAGGCTTTAATGTGAAAATTTTTTTTTTGGTTATTCGAACACTTGGTAAATGCGAGCTCACTTGAGATGGCCTCACCCTGCTTCAGTTTTTGGTAGGAAAAAATATATCAAAATGCAAAACGGTCGCGAACGTACGCAACTTTGAGAATTAAAAAAAATGGTTTGGTAAACCCTTCAAGAGAAGTAGTTTTGGTTTTCAATTAAGTGCACTCAACCGGCTTTAGAAATGTAGTTCTATACATTTCCTTACACTCCTTGAGAAATGGTAACAAAAAATGTATTTTTTTGGTCCCGAACGTACGATCCAGGCAGAGGTAAAAGTTTCAATAAAAATTTACAGTTAAGACATCGTCGTTCACTCTTCTTTCATTTTGATGGTCTTAACTGATATTCATGGGGGTATTTTGTTGCAAAAAAGGATCCCTAGTATAAGTCGAACATGTGAAAAAATTGAAAAGAAACAGGCCTTTAAAACTGGCTGGAAATGAAAAAAAAATTTTTTCATGTTTCAATCCCAATTTTTCATAAAAAAAATTTAAATCAACTTCCAAAGCTTTATATTTATAAAAATTTGGGTAATTTTGTGTAACAGGGTTAAACAAGAATTTATTTTTATTAACATTTAAAATTTTTGCTCTGGTTGACCATTCTACGGAAATGCTCATATGTGAATTTTCAAACGATAAAAAATATATACATAGAAATATACATATAGATATATGTATATATTTATATAGATATATAGATCTGTTCCGACAAAGAAAAAAGAAAAAAAACTAAATTGATTTAAAATATTTAAATTACAAAAATAAAGAAAAGAAAATGTTCAAAATTCTAACATAATGTAACAAAAATACAAATATGTATATAAAAGAATTGTTAGAAAGAGACAAATATAAGTAGTATTGGAAAAGTGAAGAGTGAAAATTAGAGAGAATTTTGCTATAATAGTAGTGTTCTAATGCACTAACATAATTGCGTTCAAAAAAAAAAAAAAAAGAAAAAACTTAAATAATTATAAAGAAACAAAGTGAAATGAAACAAAATCGAAATTTAATAATTTTTCAGTAAAGCAGCAAAATCGTCGAAGGCTTTCATCGACTTTCTGCATCAAATCATGTGAGTTTTTATACATTTCATTAACATTTTTTCATATTATTTCTATTTTGTTTCTGGTATTTGGTTTGTATGTATCCATACATCTTTTGATAATTTATAGTGCTATCCCGCTCTCACGATCATTTGTGGGATGTAAGAGCGGATAGAGAGTACAAACAAAACCCAGTACATATTTTCGTATATATGGTTTCTTATTGCAATTTTTCTACTTAAATTTAAATTAAATTAATATCAATTTCAATTTCCTATTACAAGTGCTATTTTTATAAGCCTTTATTTAGTTTCAGTTGACGGATGTCTGTAATGGAATCTTGCAAGTTAAATTTGATACACTTCCCGGTGTCCGATTGAGCTGAAAGTCTGCACCGATGTATAACCCCGATGACAATGCAATATTATGAAAAAACAAGTAAGGAAAGGGCTGTCTTCGGCTGTGCCGAAGGCTTTATACCTTTCATGAATACGCATATATTTTTTAAGTGTCCTACATGGCCAAACCACATTTATCTGAGCAATCGGTTATATGGAAACTATATGTTATGTTACTCCGATCTGTATGATTTTCATTACTCACATCACGTTTATAATAAGTACCAACTTTGCAAAATTTTACGTTCCTAGCTTCTTAACTGCAAAATTTATAGCCCAAAACACATTTATCGAAACTATCGATTATATGGGAGCTATATGTTTTGTTGGTCCGATCTGGTTGATTCTCACTACACAGGTTACAAATATAATATGTACTAAACCTGCAAAATTTCGCTCTCCTAGCTTTTTGAACGCAAGAGTTATAGGCCAAAACCCATTTATCGGAACAATCGATTGAATGGGAGCTATGCGTTGTATTGGTCCGATCTTACTGGTTCCGACAAATGATTAATATAATACAAAATGACGCCTCCATACCAAATTTCATAGAGATATCTCTAAAATTGAGGGACTAGTTTGCGTTCAAACAGACAGACGGACATGGCTAAATCAACTCAGCTCGTCGCCCTGACCATTTCGGTATACTTAATGGTGGGCCTATCTCTTCTTCTTCTCATACTTACAAACATCGGACCAAAGTTATAATACCATTTCATGTTTATGAAAGGTATAAAAATTCAGGTAGGTGGCGCGTAGGTCGCTATATTTTCAAAAATCGCATTTATGGTCCGATTTGGCTGAAATTCGGAACATGTATTACTACTATGAAAAAAAATATTTCCCTAAAAAAAAAATCCGCTAGGTGGAGCTGAGATCGCGGTTATAAATACTAAAAATCGGAATTATGAACCGATTTGACTGATATTTTACGTGTGTGGTACTTAATTAATTTCCATATGTTTGTAACATTTGCAAGCTCGAGACCCAGTGAACAATAATAATTGGTTTTAATTATTATATTCGATTTTCGTGGAAAAATTGATATTTGGAGAAAAAATTACAAAGTTAATCACAGCGATGGATAGGATTACATGTTTCAAAGTGTCCCCACTTATCATCAGATCCCTTTTCGGACACGGATATGAACCCGTGTCTGCACCAACGCCGCTGTTAGAAATCTAACGATGCATTCATCCCCACTTCAATTTTTCCTTTGGTTTTGTTGTTTTAGTCTTGCCAACAGTATACACACATTGCTTAGACTACCTGTCTAAATATCAATGCGTGTGTTGGGCTTGTTTGTTTGTACATTGTTATTGTACTTAACCCGTGCTCTGGTTTTAGTGTATTTTGTTTTTGGTTTTTACGGTCTTTCTATTTACATATACTTGTAACATTTGCAAGCTCGAGACCCAGTGAACAATAATAATTGGTTTTAATTATTATATTCGATTTTCGTGGAAAAATTGATATTTGGAGAAAAAATTACAAAGTTAATCACAGCGATGGATAGGATTACATGTTTCAAAGTGTCCCCACTTATCATCAGATCCCTTTTCGGACACGGATATGAACCCGTGTCTGCACCAACGCCGCTGTTAGAAATCTAACAACAGGGCATCATTGCTTAGTGTTGGAATTTTCTAACAGCGGCTTTGGTGCAGACACGAGTTCGAATCCGTGTCCGAAAAGGGATCTGATGATGAGCCTGGAAACTCTGAAACATGTAATCCTATCCATCGCTGTTGATTTTTCCTTTGTAATTTTTCTCCAATTATCAATTTTTCCCAAAAAACTGACAATTAAATTCATTACGAATTATTGTTTATTTGGTCTCGAGCTTGCAAAAACTTACAAATAAGAAAATCGAATATAATAATTAAAACCAATTATTATTGTTCACTGGGTCTCGAGCTTGCAAATGTTACAAATATATGTAAATAGAAAGACCGTAAAAACCAAAAACAAAATACACTAAAACCAGAGCACGGGTTAAGTACAATAACAATGTACAAACAAACAAGCCCAACACACGCATTGATATTTAGACAGGTAGTCTAAGCAATGTGTGTATACTGTTGGCAAGACTAAAACAACAAAACCAAAGGAAAAATTGAAGTGGGGATGAATGCATCGTGACGTCACAGGGCATCATAGCTGAGTTGTTAGATTTCTAACAGTGGCGTTGGTGCAGACACGGGTTTATATCCGTGCCCGAAAAGGGATCTGATGATAAGTGGGGACACTTTGAAACATGTAATCCTATCCATCGCTGTGATTAACTTTGTAATTTTTTCTCCAAATATCAATTTTTCCACGAAAATCGAATATAATAATTAAAACCAATTATTATTGTTCACTGGGTCTCGAGCTTGCAAATGTTACAAATATATGTAAATAGAAAGACCGTAAAAACCAAAAACAAAATACACTAAAACCAGAGCACGGGTTAAGTACAATAACAATGTACAAACAAACAAGCCCAACACACGCATTGATATTTAGACAGGTAGTCTAAGCAATGTGTGTATACTGTTGGCTAGACTAAAACAACAGAACCAAAGGAAAAATTGAAGTGGGGATGAATGCATCGTGACGTCACAGGGCATCATAGCTGAGTTGTTAGATTTCTAACAGCGGCGTTGGTGCAGACACGGGTTCATATCCGTGTCCGAAAAGGGATCTGATGATAAGTCGGGACACTTTGAAACATGTAATCCTATCCATCGCTGTGATTAACTTTGTAATTTTTTCTCCAAATATCAATTTTTCCACGAAAATCGAATATAATAATTAAAACCAATTATTATTGTTCACTGGGTCTCGAGCTTGCAAATGTTACAAATATATGTAAATAGAAAGACCGTAAAAACCAAAAACAAAATACACTAAAACCAGAGCACGGGTTAAGTACAATAACAATGTACAAACAAACAAGCCCAACACACGCATTGATATTTAGACAGGTAGTCTAAGCAATGTGTGTATACTGTTGGCAAGACTAAAACAACAAAACCAAAGCAAAAATTGAAGTGGGGATGAATGCATCGTGACGTCACAGGGCATCATAGCTGAGTTGTTAGATTTCTAATAGCGGCGTTGGTGCAGACACGGGTTCATATCCGTGTCCGAAAAGGGATCTGATGATAAGTGGGGACACTTTGAAACATGTAATCCTATCCATCGCTGTGATTAACTTTGTAATTTTTTCTCCAAATATCAATTTTTCCACGAAAATCGAATATAATAATTAAAACCAATTATTATTGTTCACTGGGTCTCGAGCTTGCAAATGTTACAAATATATGTAAATAGAAAGACCGTAAAAACCAAAAACAAAATAATTTCCATATGTATAAGAAAAAAATTGGACCCGCTAGGTTGCGCGGGAGTCGCTTATAAGCTTTTATTTAGTTTTGTTTACGACTGTCTGTAATGGAATCTTGCAAGTTAAATTTGATACACTTCCCGGTGTCCGATTGGCGCGTAGGTCACTATATTTTCAAAAATCGCATTTATGGTCCGATTTGGCTGAAATTCGGAACATGTATTACTACAAGGTGGCGCAAAAGTAATCTTCCTATCAGAAAATGCTATAAATTTTGCGATTGGCCCCTAAAGACAGTTCTGTTTTGACATTTGTGTAGTAAACACATGCGAAATACACGTTAATAAACAATGTTACGCTACACTGCTCCAGAACGCGGAACATTGCTGACTATTTATTTGACAAATAATCGGTCGGTGACTTTGGCACAACGTGAATTTCGTGGCAGATTTCCTGGCCGTCCAACGCCTACTGGTCAATGAGTTCTTTTTGCCGCAACTTGATGAACTGGGATTGGCAAACAAGTGGTTCCAACAAGACGGTGCAACAGCACACACTGCACTTGCCACAACCGATATGCGGAAGGATGCATTTCCCGGGCGCCTATCTCCCGTTTTGGCGATTTGCCTACTGATCAACGAGTTCTTTTTGCCGCAACTTGATGAATTAGGATTGGAAAATATGTGGTTCGAACAAGACAGTGCAACAGCACACACTGCACTTGCCACAACCGATATGCGGAAGGATGCATTTCCCGGGCGCCTAATCTCCCGTTTTGGCGATTTGCACTGGCCAGCAAGATCGCCTGATTTGACCGCTCCAGACTTCTTTTTGTGGGGCTTTTTGAAGTCGCGGGTCTATGTCAACAAGCCTCAGGCTCTTGCAGTTCTTAAAGACAATATCCGTCAAGAATGTGAGGACCTATCGCCGGAAGTTTTCGCCAAAGTGATGGAAAATTCCATAAAAAGGGCTCAAATGACAATCAACTGTGGCGGCGGCCATTTGCATGACATCATATTCTCGACTTGATGTAAAAAAAATTAAAAGACCAAATAAAAATAATCCACAAGAAGAATCAAAGGTTTTCATTTCTTTTTTTAATTACAGCCAAAAAAACATCGGAAGATTACTTTTGCGCCACCCTGTCCTATATATATATATATATGGCGCGATATATAACAGTTATATCATCAACCTCCTAGGAGATTTTTGCGCCGAGCTTCTCTTCCAATTTGTGGTGTGCTGCTTTGAAATTTTTCCTACAAATTGGCGGGACCTACGGTTTTTCGCCGACTCCGAACGGCATCTACAAAGCAGATGAATTTTTGCTGAGAAGCCTTTCATGGCAGAAATACACTCGGAGAGTTTGCCAAACCACTGCCAAGGGGCGACCCCGTTTTGAAAAAACTTTTTCAAACCACTTTTTGATGTAACCTGTACCAGGGCTCGAACCCGGACCTTCGGTGTGGTAGGCCGACAACACTACCTCCACACCACGGTGGCCGCCGATTACTACTATGAAAAGAAATATTTCCCTAAAAAAAATTCCGCTAGGTGGAGCTGAGATCGCGGTTACAAACACTAAAAATCGGAATTATGGACCGATTTGGCTGATATTTTACGTGTGTGGTACTTAATTAATTAGTAGCGATATTTGAAAAATTTCATTTCCAGAAATTTTGTTTTTGATATTGTACCAACTTCCCGTTGAGCTGGGTTTTTCAAATTTTCACCATCGTTCAGGTTTCGCGGACAATGCATTATAAAATAAAATTAAAGAAAAAACTTTTTTAAAAATAAGCTTTTATTATTGTTTAATAAAATTAGCTAAAAAGTAAATTAATTTTTAAAAAAAGGTTTTCTAAGAACAAGCTTATGGGTATACTAGCAGATGCCCGCGACTTTGTCTGCGGAACTTACCTCATTTCAGTGGCTATATGTTTCTGAATACAAACTAAGAGATTTGTAATATCTATTTTACGCTATTTTAAATTATTTATTCACAAAATTTCTTTATAGACAATGTTTTTTGTAGTACCATCCATTGATAAAATAAAGAGGTTATTCGGGTTAGTTAAGAAAAAGAAACATACGTGGTAAAAAGTACCAAAAACAGACCATAAATAGGGATTTTCTCAATATCTCGACTCTAGTGCCACCTATCGTGGAAATTTTTTGCAACACAATTGTTGATCATATATTAAACATACGTGCCAAATATGATTAAAATCGGACTATAAATGCGGATTTTGTAAATATTGCGACTCCTGCGCCACCTAGCGGAAAAAATTATATGTATTATTGGTGAGACGTATCCAAGGAACAAACTGTCAAAATTTGAAAACAATCCGTTTAGTAGTTTTTGAGCCAATTGATTACATAAAAACCCCCTACATTTTTATATACATATATATAGATTACTTGTTGATAAACAGAACTAAAAAGTAAAAAATAAAATTAAAGAAAAAAACATTTTTAAACATAAGCTTTTATTATTGTTTAATAAAATTAACTAAAAAGTAAAAAATAAATTCACTGTAAAGAAATGTAACACTTTATAAGTTCATTGTAACCTTTACCGATAATTAGGCTTCTTCGATAAAATAATTCCATATTGTACATGATTATATATTTTTAACATTAAAACTTTACACTTAAATTGTTAAATCTTCCAGTCTACATACAGTCTCAATTTTATTATTAATACAAGCGTATTACATTGTGATAGCAAGAAATGTTTTACACGCCCTTAATTATACCATCAAATAGACAAGAAGGTCCTAAATGTTTCTAATTATACCAAATAAAATTTAACACGCTTTTATTAATAATAAAATTGGGACTTTGGTGTAGACTGGAAGACTTAATAATTTAAGTGTAAAGTTTTAATGTTAAAAATATATAATCATGTACAATATGGAATTATTTTATCGCAGACGAAGAACCTTATTATCGGTAAAGGTTACAATGAACTTATAAAGTGTTACATTTCTTTACAGTGCATTTTTTTTACTTTTAAGTTAATTTTGTTAAACAATAATAAAAGCTTATTTTTAAAAAAGTTTTTTTCTTTAATTTTATTAAATGCTTTTTTTCACTTTTCTACTACCGCATTATAGTTTTTGTACGTTAGTAATTTGAATTGTCATATTCATAGTAGGCTTAGTAAAAATTGTTCCGATTCCATGCCGTTCCTATTAGTGTTCGGACATAAGATAATTAGTAAAAAATAGTACTTTTTGGATTTCGTACTAAATTTAGTATGATATTAACATACTACCTTTTTAATAGTTGATTAGTTATTTGATTCAATAAAAAAATTAATTGTTAATTTCCTTAATAATAGTCTGAAATTCGTTGTTGTTGTTGTTTTTACATTGGGACTTCCCTTAACATGTGAGAAGTCATGGTTGGGTGGGTTAAGAGCGGTAAGTAATTGGTGGTAGAACCGCTGGGCAATAGACAAAGTGTTGCGTCGCTTTCCAAAAAGTTGTTCGATGATCATGTTATGTGATGAGGTAAGGAAATTCCTTTAACCCTTACGTGTGCGTAAAATTTTTTCTTGTTAGGCCTTGGATTTGTCTCAACTGGTGGTTTGGTCGGTCGTTTGTTCAACTAACGCACATAAGTTGCTGAAGCTCCGGGACAGCTAGACGCACACGGGCAGACACCGACTAACTTCTTCTCACCATCAGGTAAACATGGTACAACTGCGTAACAATTGTCGACCCAATAGTGGATACGCTAAAAGGTTCCATAACACAGATGGGACAAATCGTTAGTCACTTCTTCAAAATCGAAATCGATCGAATTCACTCAATAATTCTACATATCCTAAATAATTTCCTTTATCAAGAGGTCTTAGGTTTTCATTGTCACTGCGAAACGAAAACCCTCTCGATGTCAAAAGTTGTACAATAGGTACAATCCGTTTAAGTGTATTTCTATATTAATCCATTGCTCGTCAATTTTCGAATAATCAATACTTTCTTGAATAAATTTATTTTTATTTAAAATATGCTGGTCCCTTACGAATCAATATTTCTCATTTTTTTAAGTAACATTTTCGGCAAGATCGTGTGATATTTATTCCGGGTTGTTCTACCGACACGGTTGTCGCAATTTGTGTTAACTTTTGTAACTTCTCAACTACTTCCTTCTAACTAATGTACAGCTTTTATCCTTTTTTCATGCCACCAATGCCAGTTTTGATCCTTTGTATGGGTTGAACTGATCCCTTTAGAGATTATTGCACGATTTTTTGCAGGGGTAGGCCAACACACTACCACAATACGGCGTCGAGGCTCAGTTGGAAGAAGTTTTTATATTTCGAATCCCAAGCCTAACGTAATATCTGTAATCCAGAGAATAATACTTCCCTTGTTACTTGTCTTACTTTTGTTTTTCCATATACACATCCTTACATATGTCTTTCGGATGTAAGTATAGCAAAAAGGCATATAGCAATTGAAGGATTTGCACCAGTACGATCACAACATCGTATGATTATTTGTATTTCCCTATGAAATAGCTGCTGAAAAAAAGCAAAAAAATTTGAGTTTTACTATCTTTCAGTCAGCAATTCGAAACATCAATTCTGCTGCGAAAAAACTAAAAAATATGAAAACTGAAAAAACTGGAATCAAAAAGCTAATAGCTTAAAGCCTCAGCAAAATCCCTAAGGTTTTTTTTTCTGCTGATTGCTGAAGCTCGTTTCCGTCCAACTTGCTGCTGAAGTAAAATGAACAAAAATTTTTTTTTACTTAGCTTTTTTTTAGTTGCTGAAATATTTTTGAACTATAAATATAGGCTACAAGCAAATTTTCGAATCTGACAAAAAACTGATTTCTAGTTAAGCTAAAATTTCAAACTTTTGCTATTTTTCAGCCAGCAATTCAAACCCTAATAATAATAAATGGTTTGGTCTTATAATTCTTTCATGTAATGTACATATATGTGATACTTTTGTTTTGACTGAAATATAACAAAACACATCTAGTAGCCTTGACAAAAAAAAAAAATAAAAAAAAACAGTAGCGTTCTCAAAAAAAAAAAAAAAAATTGGAATATTTTTTTTTTATTTTTAAAGATTTAAGTACCGCGTACGTTTGAGATGCTTGATAATAGTTTATTGCCGACTTTCGTAAGTCTTTGCTATAATATTGTAGAACGTGTTGCCATTTCTTCCGAATCCGAGTTGTACCTACATATTTCCATTTTGCTGAAAAGATTTTTATAGATGCAATCGTGCAACTGCATTTGCAAACAAATAGTTTTAAGGCATTTTGAACAGTATTTTACATAAAGTCTATCTAGCTTTATCTTTTTCCAAGTCTGCGTATACATATGCTATAAGTTCTTTGACAACTTGAATATCAATATTACTACTAACTATTAGAAAAGTACAGCAACACCTATTATTTTCAAGAAAAACGATCTACTGTAATTACTTTTAATGCAACAGTAAGTTGAGTCGAGGAGAGGTTACTGTCCCCCTGCATGTACACACAAGTTTGTGGCTGAAATTTGATTTTGAGTTAAACTTTTTTTTGTATAATAGCCTCTATGGAATTTCTGTGCTCCTATTACATTTATAGAAATATTTGAATATACATAGACAGCTTTTTTTCGAAAAAACATCATTCACTGGCAAAAACGTCATCAACTTTTTTCAATGTTGGATGAATAGTACACCAATGTTTAAACTATTAAGACCGCATATATGTATGAATATCTTTTCCCCCAAGTCGTAATTATGTATAAAAGAGTGACACGTTTCTTCGATTCTAGAAAATCTTGGATTTGAATTCAGTTAGCCGGATAATGCTCGATAGTGATGTTTAGCTTTTCCAAAAAATGAGTCCTATAGAAATCAGAGCGAATTCCCATTTTCATATAGAAAGCAGGAATTTTGAAGTATACCTCCTAATCAATTATTCGCACATGACCAAAATATTACCTTTTCAAGGATACATACAGTATTCTTAATATTTTATACATATACTTTTTCGATATATAGTAGCTTTATGAGCTCTCACACATATAATGATATGAACGTGATTTTGAAAATTTCCGATGGTCTTTTTATTTTGCTCAACAGAGTATTAACAAAGTTTTTATTTAATTATAAATATCTACTTTCATGAAAATTCTGTGCCCCTGATAATTTGTATTGAATATTTGAAAGAAATCAAGAAATTTTTTTTGGATATATTGCCGACATGTTAGTCTCAATATAACTTAATTGTTAAATTCGTTTTAAATTAATAAATTATTAATCATAATAAACAAATAATAATTTATTAATTGTTAATTGCGAGCATTGCAATTGATTAATTATTAATTGTAACTTTCTACCATTACAATTAACAATTATTTAATTGTTAATTGTTTTCACAATTTTAATTTGCCCAACACTGCATCGGACCAAAGTTATAATACCATTTCATGTTCATGAAAGGTATAAAAATAAAATGAAACAAAATAAACTTAAAGGAAATTAATGAAATGTTAAATGAAATGAAATTAATAAGTGAAAGTAGTCTACAGTAAAAGTAAATAATATAAAATAAAGTTATCACCTTACCTTTGGAGTGATATTTGTTCCACATAAATAACTTCAACACTTATTTGGTTATGCTGAGAATTATAATGGTTTTCGTTTAAATGAAATTGTTTGCCAGGATGTAATATTTTTAAAAGATATTAAAATATTATAAATGTTAATTAAATGAATATTAAAAGCAACTAGGTTTTTTACACAGGATCGAATTGTGATGAGTTTGTGTTTACGACTCTTCGGAAACTCTCTTCGTTAGCCAAACGAGTTGTTGGAGTTGTATCTTTTACGCTGATGCAGGGTTGCATGTTATTGTACTTGACATCTCGGCCAATCCTGCCGACAAATTGTCGTCGATTTGGGACTCTTCGTCGTCTAATTCGGAAGAAGTAGAGCACCTAAGCTTAATTTTGACAGCTGCGAATATAGAACAAACTTTTATTTATGTTATCTGCATGCCGGGAATGTCCTCGATCAAATAGCGATCGCGCCCCAAAACTTGTGACTTTTTAAGGCTCGCGATATTTGGGCTCGAACTTTCATGACTCCCCAGTGGCTGAAGGTTCATTTTCGATTACCACGAGGTCGTTTTCGTTGTATAATTTAGGTTTGGCGTGTTTGCGATCAAAACGATCTTTCCATTTGGTTCGTTCACGTGCTATGTTGACCACTGATTTCTAGTGAGGAGAAACAAAAAAAAATTAAAACGGCTTGACCGATTCTCATGAAATTTTATGAGCGTATTTAGTGGGTCTGAAAATCGGCTACTATCTATTTTTCATTATTCCGGGAAAAGGAACAGGGACCGAAGTATTCCAAATTTTTTATTAATGGTGCGATTTTTTCCCTAAACTTGGGCAGAACAACGTCTGCCGGGCCCTTCTGGTAAACGTATAAAGATACAAATATATATTAATAAAACAGATAAAAAATATATAAAAAATACAAAAAAAAATTAAAAAAAAAGCAAATCAAACATAGTTAAAAAAAAATTATATAAAAAATCAATTTATTTAAAAAAAATAAAAACTCAAATATAACAAAAAATAAAAATCAAGGCTGCAAACAAAAAAAAAAAAATAAAAAAAACTAGTAAGGAAGTCTAAGTTCGGGTGTAACCGAACATTAAATACCTAGTAGTGATCTGTTTTGGTATCCCAATTTACTCAGGTCTATTTTAATAACGGAAAAGTTGTTATTAAGGCAACTGATTGTTTTCGATTAAAAACACTTCTTTTGTGAGTGGTAAATTCAATTATCACTAAATAACAAAATATAAATAGCTTTCCTCATGTTCATGAAAGGTATGAAAATAAAAAAAATTTAAAAAAAGGCAGTAGGGTGTTAACTACTTGCCCGTAAATCTTCCTTGTTTGTTATTCGATTTGCGTAATTTTTGGCAGGAGTATACTACATACTATTGGGAAGTATCTCACTAAATTTCTTTGAAATACATTCTTGAAATTCCAAGCAATCGCTTTTGAAAATAGCAGAGCTTTTATGCTAAAAAGTGGGCGGCGCCACGCCTACTTCACCAAAATCCACGAAATTTGTTTACAGTTTAGTTTTGTTTAAAAAGGCTATTATGTGTGTAAAATCTTATTTATATAACTTATACAATTATGGAAATGTCGCGATTTTAATTTTACGAAGAAATTTTTTAGAACTATGTTCAAAAAGTGGGCGTGTCCGTTCACCGATTTTGTTTATTTTTTCAGCAAAGAGTTAGCTTTATATGTTGAACACTTTCTCTAAATATCGTTTCAATAAGTCAATTTTTACTGGAGTTATGTCATGGAAAGTTTTGTGGAATAATCCCCCATAAAGAGGCGGGGCCACGCCCATTTTCCAAAAATTTTGTGCTTTCGACTTTCTTTGCCCGCGAACACTTTACAGGTGAAATAGAAATGATATACAGCTAGTTTAAGCAAAGTTATAGCATATTCAATATATCCATGATCCTTTTCGAAATCTTTCGTATAAAATTGGGCGTGGACCTAATCCGATTTCGCTAATTTTTTTTCGAAATATTGCCTGTATTAATAGAAATATGTGTGCTGAACTTTATTTTGCTATCTTGAGCGGTGTTTAATTTATGATTAATAATATTTCCAAATTTGACTTAATCAAAAGTGGGCGGTGCCACGCCCTTTTTTAAAAATTTCTTAAGAAATTTATTTTTTGCCTTAACGCTAAGGTACACACCAAATTTTATCCTTATAGGTGTATTATGTACTGAATAATCACTCTTTTTGTATTTTCGAAAATATTATATATATAGAAAGTGGGCGTGGCTTTTAACCGATTTTGCCTATTTTCAATACCGTTCAGAGATATGTAAAAAGGAACCTGCATACAAAGTTTCATTGAGATATCTCAAGATTTACTCAAGTTATCGTGTTCACAGACGGACGGACGGACGGACGGACGGACATGGCTCAATCAATTTCTCTTCTCCTCCTGAACATTTTGATATATATAAATCAATATCTATCTCGATTCGTTTATGCCGTTACATACTACCGCTAGGCGAATGAAGTTAATATACCTTGTGTGCGAAGCACTACTAGGTATAAAAAAGGCAGTAGGGTGTTAACTACTTGCCCGTAAATCTTGCTTGTTTGTTATTCGATTTGCGTAATTTTTGGCAGGAGTATACTATATACTATTGGGAAGCATCTCACTAACTTTCATTTAAATACCTTCTTGAAATTTCAAGCAATTGCTTTTGAAAATAGCTGACCTTTTATGCTAAAAAGTGGGCGGCGCCACGCCTACTTCACCAAAATCCAGAAAATTTTTATACAGTTCAGTTTTGCTTAAAAAGCTTGTTATGTGTGTAAAATCTTATTTATATAACTTATACAATTAAGGAAATATCGCGATTTTAATTATACGAAGAAATTTTTTAGAACTGTGTTCAAAAAATGGGCGTGTCCGTTCACCAATTTTGTTTATTTTTACAGCAAAGGGTTAGCTTTATATGTTGAACAATTTCTCTAAATATCGCTTCAATAAGTCAATTTTTACCGGAGTTACGGCATGAAAAGTTTTTTGGAAAAATCCCCCATTAAGGGGCGGGGCCACGCCCATTTTCCAAAAATTTTGTGCTTTCGACTTTCTTTGCCCACGAACACTTTAGAAGTGAAATAGAAATGATACACAAGTAGTTTCAGCAAAGTTATAGCATATTCAATATATCTATGATCCTTTTCAAAATCTTTCGTATAAAATTGGGCGTGGACCTAACCCGATTTAAATAATTTTTTTTCGAAATATTGCTTGTATTAATATAAATATGTGTGCTGAATTTTATTTTGCTATCTTGAGCGGTTTTTGATTTATGACTAATAATATTTCCAAATTTGACTTAATCAAAAGTGGGCGGTGCCACGCCCCTTTTTAAAAATTTCTTCAAAAATTAATTTTTTGCCTTAACGCTAAAGTGCACACCAAATTTTATCCTTATAGGTTTATTATGTACTGAATAATCACTCTTTTTGTATTTTCGAAAATATTATATATATAGAAAGAGAACGTGGCTTTTAACCGATTTTGCCTATTTTCAATAGCGCTCGGAGATAAGTGAAAAGGAACCTACATACCAAATTTCATTGAGATATCTCAAGATTTACTCAAGTTATCGTGTTCACAGACGGACGGACGGACGGACGGACATGGCTCAATCAATTTCTCTTTTCCTCCTGAACATTTTGATATAAATAAGTCAATATCTATCTCGATTCGTTTATGCCGTTACATACTACCGTTAGGCCAATGAAGTTAATATACCTTGTGTGCGAAGCACTACTAGGTATAAAAAGGCAGTAGGGTGTTAACTACTTGCCCGTAAATTTTGCTTGTTTGTTATTCGATTTGCGTAATTTTTGGCAGGAGTATACTACATACTAATGGGAAGCATCTCACAAAATTTCATTGAAATACATTCTTGAAATTCCAACCAATCGCTTTTGAAAATAGCAGAGCTTTTATGCTAAAAAGTGGGAGGCGCCACGCCTACTTCACCAAAATCCACAAAATTTTTTTACAGTTTAGTTTTGTTTAAAAAGGCTAATATGTGTTTAAAATCTTATTTATATAACTTATACAATTATGGAAATATCGCGATTTTAATTTTACGAAGAAATATTTTAGAACTATGTTCAAAAAGTGGGCGTGTCCGTTCACCGATTTTGTTTATTTTTTCAGCAAAGAGTTAGCTTTATATGTTGAACACTTTCTTCAAATATCGTTTTAATAAATCAATTTTTACCGGAGTTATGGCATGGAAAGTTTTGTGGAATAATCCCCCATAAAGGGGCGGGGCCACGCCCATTTTCCAAAAATTTTGTGCTTTCGACTTTCTTTGCCCACGAACACTTTAGAGGTGAAATAGAAATGATATACAGCTAGTTTTAGCAAAGTTATAGCATATTCAATATATCCATGATCCTTTTCAAAATCTTTCGTATAAAATTGGGCGTGGACCTAATCCGATTTCGCTAATTTTTTTTCGAAATATTGCCTGTATTAATATAAATATGTGTGCTGAATTTTATTTTGCTATCTTGAGCGGTTTTTGATTTATGATTAATAATATTTCCAAAGTTGACTTAATCAAAAGTGTGCGGTGCCACGCCCTTTTTTAAAAATTTCTTCACAAATTTATTTTTTGCTTTAACGGTAAGGTACACACCAAATTTTATCCTTATAGGTGTATTATGTACTGAATAATCACTCTTTTTGTATTTTCGAAAATATTATATATATAGAAAGTGGGCGTGGCTTTTAACCGATTTTGCCTATTTTCAATACCGTTCAGAGATATGTAAAAAGGAACCTGCATACAAAGTTCCATTGAGATATCTCAAGATTTACTCAAGTTATCGTGTTCACAGACGGACGGACGGACATGGCTCAATCAATTTCTCTTCTCCTCCTGAACATTTTGATACATATAAGTCAATATCTATCTCGATTCGTTTATGCCGTTACATACTACCGTTAGGCCAATGAAGTTAATATACCTTTTGTGCGAAGCACTACTAGGTATAAAAAGGCAGTAGGGTGTTAACTACTTGCCCGTAAATCTTGCTTGTTTGTTATTCGATTTGCGTAATTTTTGGCAGGAGTATACTACATACTATTGGGAAGCATCTCACAAAATTTCATTGAAATACATTCTTGAAATTCCAACCAATCGCTTTTGAAAATAGCAGAGCTTTTATGCTAAAAAGTGGGAGGCGCCACGCCTACTTCACCAAAATCCACAAAATTTTTTTACAGTTTAGTTTTGTTTAAAAAGGCTATTATGTGTGTAAAATCTTATTTATATAACTTATACAATTATGGAAATATCGCGATTTTAATTTTACGAAGAAATTTTTTAGAACTATGTTCAAAAAGTGGGCGTGTCCGTTCACCGATTTTGTTTATTTTTTCAGCAAAGAGTTAGCTTTATATGTTGAACACTTTTTCTAAATATCGTTTCAATAAGTCAATTTTTACTGGAGTTATGTCATGGAAAGTTTTGTGGAATAATCCCCCATAAAGAGGCGGGGCCACGCCCATTTTCCAAAAATTTTGTGCTTTCGACTTTCTTTGCCCGCGAACACTTTACAGGTGAAATAGAAATGATATACAGCTAGTTTAAGCAAAGTTATAGCATATTCAATATATCCATGATCCTTTTCGAAATCTTTCGTATAAAATTGGGCGTGGACCTAATCCGATTTCGCTAATTTTTTTTCGAAATATTGCCTGTATTAATAGAAATATGTGTGCTGAACTTTATTTTGCTATCTTGAGCGGTGTTTAATTTATGATTAATAATATTTCCAAATTTGACTTAATCAAAAGTGGGCGGTGCCACGCCCTTTTTTAAAAATTTCTTAAGAAATTTATTTTTTGCCTTAACGCTAAGGTACACACCAAATTTTATCCTTATAGGTGTATTATGTACTGAATAATCACTCTTTTTGTATTTTCGAAAATATTATATATATAGAAAGTGGGCGTGGCTTTTAACCGATTTTGCCTATTTTCAATACCGTTCAGAGATATGTAAAAAGGAACCTGCATACAAAGTTTCATTGAGATATCTCAAGATTTACTCAAGTTATCGTGTTCACAGACGGACGGACGGACGGACGGACGGACATGGCTCAATCAATTTCTCTTCTCCTCCTGAACATTTTGATATATATAAATCAATATCTATCTCGATTCGTTTATGCCGTTACATACTACCGCTAGGCGAATGAAGTTAATATACCTTGTGTGCGAAGCACTACTAGGTATAAAAAAGGCAGTAGGGTGTTAACTACTTGCCCGTAAATCTTGCTTGTTTGTTATTCGATTTGCGTAATTTTTGGCAGGAGTATACTATATACTATTGGGAAGCATCTCACTAACTTTCATTTAAATACCTTCTTGAAATTTCAAGCAATTGCTTTTGAAAATAGCTGACCTTTTATGCTAAAAAGTGGGCGGCGCCACGCCTACTTCACCAAAATCCAGAAAATTTTTATACAGTTCAGTTTTGCTTAAAAAGCGTGTTATGTGTAAAATCTTATTTATATAACTTATACAATTAAGGAAATATCGCGATTTTAATTATACGAAGAAATTTTTTAGAACTGTGTTCAAAAAATGGGCGTGTCCGTTCACCAATTTTGTTTATTTTTACAGCAAAGAGTTAGCTTTATATGTTGAACAATTTCTCTAAATATCGCTTCAATAAGTCAATTTTTACCGGAGTTACGGCATGAAAAGTTTTTTGGAAAAATCCCCCATTAAGGGGCGGGGCCACGCCCATTTTCCAAAAATTTTGTGCTTTCGACTTTCTTTGCCCACGAACACTTTAGAAGTGAAATAGAAATGATACACAAGTAGTTTCAGCAAAGTTATAGCATATTCAATATATCTATGATCCTTTTCAAAATCTTTCGTATAAAATTGGGCGTGGACCTAACCCGATTTAAATAATTTTTTTTCGAAATATTGCTTGTATTAATATAAATATGTGTGCTGAATTTTATTTTGCTATCTTGAGCGGTTTTTGATTTATGACTAATAATATTTCCAAATTTGACTTAATGAAAAGTGGGCGGTGCCACGCCCCTTTTTAAAAATTTCTTCAAAAATTAATTTTTTGCCTTAACGCTAAAGTGCACACCAAATTTTATCCTTATAGGTTTATTATGTACTGAATAATCACTCTTTTTGTATTTTCGAAAATATTATATATATAGAAAGAGAACGTGGCTTTTAACCGATTTTGCCTATTTTCAATAGCGCTCGGAGATAAGTGAAAAGGAACCTACATACCAAATTTCATTGAGATATCTCAAGATTTACTCAAGTTATCGTGTTCACAGACGGACGGACGGACGGACGGACATGGCTCAATCAATTTCTCTTTTCCTCCTGAACATTTTGATATATATAAGTCAATATCTATCTCGATTCGTTTATGCCGTTACATACTACCGTTAGGCCAATGAAGTTAATATACCTTGTGTGCGAAGCACTACTAGGTATAAAAAGGCAGTAGGGTGTTAACTACTTGCCCGTAAATCTTGCTTGTTTGTTATTCGATTTGCGTAATTTTTGGCAGGAGTATACTATATACTATTGGGAAGCATCTCACTAACTTTCATTTAAATACCTTCTTGAAATTTCAAGCAATTGCTTTTGAAAATAGCTGACCTTTTATGCTAAAAAGTGGGCGGCGCCACGCCTACTTCACCAAAATCCAGAAAATTTTTATACAGTTCAGTTTTGCTTAAAAAGCTTGTTATGTGTGTAAAATCTTATTTATATAACTTATACAATTAAGGAAATATCGCGATTTTAATTATACGAAGAAATTTTTTAGAACTGTGTTCAAAAAATGGGCGTGTCCGTTCACCAATTTTGTTTATTTTTACAGCAAAGAGTTAGCTTTATATGTTGAACAATTTCTCTAAATATCGCTTCAATAAGTCAATTTTTACCGGAGTTACGGCATGAAAAGTTTTTTGGAAAAATCCCCCATTAAGGGGCGGGGCCACGCCCATTTTCCAAAAATTTTGTGCTTTCGACTTTCTTTGCCCACGAACACTTTAGAAGTGAAATAGAAATGATACACAAGTAGTTTCAGCAAAGTTATAGCATATTCAATATATCTATGATCCTTTTCAAAATCTTTCGTATAAAATTGGGCGTGGACCTAACCCGATTTAAATAATTTTTTTTCGAAATATTGCTTGTATTAATATAAATATGTGTGCTGAATTTTATTTTGCTATCTTGAGCGGTTTTTGATTTATGACTAATAATATTTCCAAATTTGACTTAATCAAAAGTGGGCGGTGCCACGCCCCTTTTTAAAAATTTCTTCAAAAATTAATTTTTTGCCTTAACGCTAAAGTGCACACCAAATTTTATCCTTATAGGTTTATTATGTACTGAATAATCACTCTTTTTGTATTTTCGAAAATATTATATATATAGAAAGAGAACGTGGCTTTTAACCGATTTTGCCTATTTTCAATAGCGCTCGGAGATAAGTGAAAAGGAACCTACATACCAAATTTCATTGAGATATCTCAAGATTTACTCAAGTTATCGTGTTCACAGACGGACGGACGGACGGACGGACATGGCTCAATCAATTTCTCTTTTCCTCCTGAACATTTTGATATAAATAAGTCAATATCTATCTCGATTCGTTTATGCCGTTACATACTACCGTTAGGCCAATGAAGTTAATATACCTTGTGTGCGAAGCACTACTAGGTATAAAAAGGCAGTAGGGTGTTAACTACTTGCCCGTAAATTTTGCTTGTTTGTTATTCGATTTGCGTAATTTTTGGCAGGAGTATACTACATACTAATGGGAAGCATCTCACAAAATTTCATTGAAATACATTCTTGAAATTCCAACCAATCGCTTTTGAAAATAGCAGAGCTTTTATGCTAAAAAGTGGGAGGCGCCACGCCTACTTCACCAAAATCCACAAAATTTTTTTACAGTTTAGTTTTGTTTAAAAAGGCTAATATGTGTTTAAAATCTTATTTATATAACTTATACAATTATGGAAATATCGCGATTTTAATTTTACGAAGAAATATTTTAGAACTATGTTCAAAAAGTGGGCGTGTCCGTTCACCGATTTTGTTTATTTTTTCAGCAAAGAGTTAGATTTATATGTTGAACACTTTCTTCAAATATCGTTTTAATAAATCAATTTTTACCGGAGTTATGGCATGGAAAGTTTTGTGGAATAATCCCCCATAAAGGGGCGGGGCCACGCCCATTTTCCAAAAATTTTGTGCTTTCGACTTTCTTTGCCCACGAACACTTTAGAGGTGAAATAGAAATGATATACAGCTAGTTTTAGCAAAGTTATAGCATATTCAATATATCCATGATCCTTTTCAAAATCTTTCGTATAAAATTGGGCGTGGACCTAATCCGATTTCGCTAATTTTTTTTCGAAATATTGCCTGTATTAATATAAATATGTGTGCTGAATTTTATTTTGCTATCTTGAGCGGTTTTTGATTTATGATTAATAATATTTCCAAAGTTGACTTAATCAAAAGTGTGCGGTGCCACGCCCTTTTTTAAAAATTTCTTCACAAATTTATTTTTTGCTTTAACGGTAAGGTACACACCAAATTTTATCCTTATAGGTGTATTATGTACTGAATAATCACTCTTTTTGTATTTTCGAAAATATTATATATATAGAAAGTGGGCGTGGCTTTTAACCGATTTTGCCTATTTTCAATACCGTTCAGAGATATGTAAAAAGGAACCTGCATACAAAGTTTCATTGAGATATCTCAAGATTTACTCAAGTTATCGTGTTCACAGACGGACGGACGGACGGACGGACGGACATGGCTCAATCAATTTCTCTTCTCCTCCTGAACATTTTGATACATATAAGTCAATATCTATCTCGATTCGTTTATGCCGTTACATACTACCGTTAGGCCAATGAAGTTAATATACCTTGTGTGCGAAGCACTACTAGGTATAAAAAGGCAGTAGGGTGTTAACTACTTGCCCGTAAATCTTGCTTGTTTGTTATTCGATTTGCGTAATTTTTGGCAGGAGTATACTACATACTATTGGGAAGCATCTCACAAAATTTCATTGAAATACATTCTTGAAATTCCAACCAATCGCTTTTGAAAATAGCAGAGCTTTTATGCTAAAAAGTGGGAGGCGCCACGCCTACTTCACCAAAATCCACAAAATTTTTTTACAGTTTAGTTTTGTTTAAAAAGGCTATTATGTGTGTAAAATCTTATTTATATAACTTATACAATTATGGAAATATCGCGATTTTAATTTTACGAAGAAATTTTTTAGAACTATGTTCAAAAAGTGGGCGTGTCCGTTCACCGATTTTGTTTATTTTTTCAGCAAAGAGTTAGCTTTATATGTTGAACACTTTTTCTAAATATCGTTTCAATAAGTCAATTTTTACTGGAGTTATGTCATGGAAAGTTTTGTGGAATAATCCCCCATAAAGAGGCGGGGCCACGCCCATTTTCCAAAAATTTTGTGCTTTCGACTTTCTTTGCCCGCGAACACTTTACAGGTGAAATAGAAATGATATACAGCTAGTTTAAGCAAAGTTATAGCATATTCAATATATCCATGATCCTTTTCGAAATCTTTCGTATAAAATTGGGCGTGGACCTAATCCGATTTCGCTAATTTTTTTTCGAAATATTGCCTGTATTAATAGAAATATGTGTGCTGAACTTTATTTTGCTATCTTGAGCGGTGTTTAATTTATGATTAATAATATTTCCAAATTTGACTTAATCAAAAGTGGGCGGTGCCACGCCCTTTTTTAAAAATTTCTTAAGAAATTTATTTTCTGCCTTAACGCTAAGGTACACACCAAATTTTATCCTTATAGGTGTATTATGTACTGAATAATCACTCTTTTTGTATTTTCGAAAATATTATATATATAGAAAGTGGGCGTGGCTTTTAACCGATTTTGCCTATTTTCAATACCGTTCAGAGATATGTAAAAAGGAACCTGCATACAAAGTTTCATTGAGATATCTCAAGATTTACTCAAGTTATCGTGTTCACAGACGGACGGACGGACGGACGGACGGACATGGCTCAATCAATTTCTCTTCTCCTCCTGAACATTTTGATATATATAAATCAATATCTATCTCGATTCGTTTATGCCGTTACATACTACCGCTAGGCGAATGAAGTTAATATACCTTGTGTGCGAAGCACTACTAGGTATAAAAAAGGCAGTAGGGTGTTAACTACTTGCCCGTAAATCTTGCTTGTTTGTTATTCGATTTGCGTAATTTTTGGCAGGAGTATACCATATACTATTGGGAAGCATCTCACTAACTTTCATTTAAATACCTTCTTGAAATTTCAAGCAATTGCTTTTGAAAATAGCTGACCTTTTATGCTAAAAAGTGGGCGGCGCCACGCCTACTTCACCAAAATCCAGAAAATTTTTATACAGTTCAGTTTTGCTTAAAAAGCTTGTTATGTGTGTAAAATCTTTTTTATATAACTTATACAATTAAGGAAATATCGCGATTTTAATTATACGAAGAAATTTTTTAGAACTGTGTTCAAAAAATGGGCGTGTCCGTTCACCAATTTTGTTTATTTTTACAGCAAAGAGTTAGCTTTATATGTTGAACAATTTCTCTAAATATCGCTTCAATAAGTCAATTTTTACCGGAGTTACGGCATGAAAAGTTTTTTGGAAAAATCCCCCATTAAGGGGCGGGGCCACGCCCATTTTCCAAAAATTTTGTGCTTTCGACTTTCTTTGCCCACGAACACTTTAGAAGTGAAATAGAAATGATACACAAGTAGTTTCAGCAAAGTTATAGCATATTCAATATATCTATGATCCTTTTCAAAATCTTTCGTATAAAATTGGGCGTGGACCTAACCCGATTTAAATAATTTTTTTTCGAAATATTGCTTGTATTAATATAAATATGTGTACTGAATTTTATTTTGCTATCTTGAGCGGTTTTTGATTTATGACTAATAATATTTCCAAATTTGACTTAATGAAAAGTGGGCGGTGCCACGCCCCTTTTTAAAAATTTCTTCAAAAATTAATTTTTTGCCTTAACGCTAAAGTGCACACCAAATTTTATCCTTAAAGGTTTATTATGTACTGAATAATCACTCTTTTTGTATTTTCGAAAATATTATATATATAGAAAGAGAACGTGGCTTTTAACCGATTTTGCCTATTTTCAATAGCGCTCGGAGATAAGTGAAAAGGAACCTACATACCAAATTTCATTGAGATATCTCAAGATTTACTCAAGTTATCGTGTTCACAGACGGACGGACGGACGGACGGACATGGCTCAATCAATTTCTCTTTTCCTCCTGAACATTTTGATATATATAAGTCAATATCTATCTCGATTCGTTTATGCCGTTACATACTACCGTTAGGCCAATGAAGTTAATATACCTTGTGTGCGAAGCACTACTAGGTATAAAAAGGCAGTAGGGTGTTAACTACTTGCCCGTAAATCTTGCTTGTTTGTTATTCGATTTGCGTAATTTTTGGCAGGAGTATACTACATACTAATGGGAAGCATCTCACAAAATTTCATTGAAATACATTCTTGAAATTCCAACCAATCGCTTTTGAAAATAGCAGAGCTTTTATGCTAAAAAGTGGGAGGCGCCACGCCTACTTCACCAAAATCCACACAATTTTTTTACAGTTTAGTTTTGTTTAAAAAGGCTAATATGTGTTTAAAATCTTATTTATATAACTTATACAATTATGGAAATATCGCGATTTTAATTTTACGAAGAAATATTTTAGAACTATGTTCAAAAAGTGGGCGTGTCCGTTCACCGATTTTGTTTATTTTTTCAGCAAAGAGTTAGCTTTATATGTTGAACACTTTCTTCAAATATCGTTTTAATAAATCAATTTTTACCGGAGTTATGGCATGGAAAGTTTTGTGGAATAATCCCCCATAAAGGGGCGGGGCCACGCCCATTTTCCAAAAATTTTGTGCTTTCGACTTTCTTTGCCCACGAACACTTTAGAGGTGAAATAGAAATGATATACAGCTAGTTTTAGCAAAGTTATAGCATATTCAATATATCCATGATCCTTTTCAAAATCTTTCGTATAAAATTGGGCGTGGACCTAATCCGATTTCGCTAATTTTTTTTCGAAATATTGCCTGTATTAATATAAATATGTGTGCTGAATTTTATTTTGCTATCTTGAGCGGTTTTTGATTTATGATTAATAATATTTCCAAAGTTGACTTAATCAAAAGTGTGCGGTGCCACGCCCTTTTTTAAAAATTTCTTCACAAATTTATTTTTTGCTTTAACGGTAAGGTACACACCAAATTTTATCCTTATAGGTGTATTATGTACTGAATAATCACTCTTTTTGTATTTTCGAAAATATTATATATATAGAAAGTGGGCGTGGCTTTTAACCGATTTTGCCTATTTTCAATACCGTTCAGAGATATGTAAAAAGGAACCTGCATACAAAGTTTCATTGAGATATCTCAAGATTTACTCAAGTTATCGTGTTCACAGACGGACGGACGGACGGACGGACGGACATGGCTCAATCAATTTCTCTTCTCCTCCTGAACATTTTGATATATATAAGTCAATATCTATCTCGATTCGTTTATGCCGTTACATACTACCGTTAGGCCAATGAAGTTAATATACCTTTTGTGCGAAGCACTACTAGGTATAAAAAGGCAGTAGGGTGTTAACTACTTGCCCGTAAATCTTGCTTGTTTGTTATTCGATTTGCGTAATTTTTGGCAGGAGTATACTACATACTATTGGGAAGCATCTCACAAAATTTCATTGAAATACATTCTTGAAATTCCAACCAATCGCTTTTGAAAATAGCAGAGCTTTTATGCTAAAAAGTGGGAGGCGCCACGCCTACTTCACCAAAATCCACAAAATTTTTTTACAGTTTAGTTTTGTTTAAAAAGGCTATTATGTGTGTAAAATCTTATTTATATAACTTATACAATTATGGAAATATCGCGATTTTAATTTTACGAAGAAATTTTTTAGAACTATGTTCAAAAAGTGGGCGTGTCCGTTCACCGATTTTGTTTATTTTTTCAGCAAAGAGTTAGCTTTATATGTTGAACACTTTTTCTAAATATCGTTTCAATAAGTCAATTTTTACTGGAGTTATGTCATGGAAAGTTTTGTGGAATAATCCCCCATAAAGAGGCGGGGCCACGCCCATTTTCCAAAAATTTTGTGCTTTCGACTTTCTTTGCCCGCGAACACTTTACAGGTGAAATAGAAATGATATACAGCTAGTTTAAGCAAAGTTATAGCATATTCAATATATCCATGATCCTTTTCGAAATCTTTCGTATAAAATTGGGCGTGGACCTAATCCGATTTCGCTAATTTTTTTTCGAAATATTGCCTGTATTAATAGAAATATGTGTGCTGAACTTTATTTTGCTATCTTGAGCGGTGTTTAATTTATGATTAATAATATTTCCAAATTTGACTTAATCAAAAGTGGGCGGTGCCACGCCCTTTTTTAAAAATTTCTTAAGAAATTTATTTTTTGCCTTAACGCTAAGGTACACACCAAATTTTATCCTTATAGGTGTATTATGTACTGAATAATCACTCTTTTTGTATTTTCGAAAATATTATATATATAGAAAGTGGGCGTGGCTTTTAACCGATTTTGCCTATTTTCAATACCGTTCAGAGATATGTAAAAAGGAACCTGCATACAAAGTTTCATTGAGATATCTCAAGATTTACTCAAGTTATCGTGTTCACAGACGGACGGACGGACGGACGGACGGACATGGCTCAATCAATTTCTCTTCTCCTCCTGAACATTTTGATATATATAAATCAATATCTATCTCGATTCGTTTATGCCGTTACATACTACCGCTAGGCGAATGAAGTTAATATACCTTGTGTGCGAAGCACTACTAGGTATAAAAAAGGCAGTAGGGTGTTAACTACTTGCCCGTAAATCTTGCTTGTTTGTTATTCGATTTGCGTAATTTTTGGCAGGAGTATACTATATACTATTGGGAAGCATTTCACTAACTTTCATTTAAATACCTTCTTGAAATTTCAAGCAATTGCTTTTGAAAATAGCTGACCTTTTATGCTAAAAAGTGGGCGGCGCCACGCCTACTTCACCAAAATCCAGAAAATTTTTATACAGTTCAGTTTTGCTTAAAAAGCTTGTTATGTGTGTAAAATCTTATTTATATAACTTATACAATTAAGGAAATATCGCGATTTTAATTATACGAAGAAATTTTTTAGAACTGTGTTCAAAAAATGGGCGTGTCCGTTCACCAATTTTGTTTATTTTTACAGCAAAGAGTTAGCTTTATATGTTGAACAATTTCTCTAAATATCGCTTCAATAAGTCAATTTTTACCGGAGTTACGGCATGAAAAGTTTTTTGGAAAAATCCCCCATTAAGGGGCGGGGCCACGCCCATTTTCCAAAAATTTTGTGCTTTCGACTTTCTTTGCCCACGAACACTTTAGAAGTGAAATAGAAATGATACACAAGTAGTTTCAGCAAAGTTATAGCATATTCAATATATCTATGATCCTTTTCAAAATCTTTCGTATAAAATTGGGCGTGGACCTAACCCGATTTAAATAATTTTTTTTCGAAATATTGCTTGTATTAATATAAATATGTGTACTGAATTTTATTTTGCTATCTTGAGCGGTTTTTGATTTATGACTAATAATATTTCCAAATTTGACTTAATGAAAAGTGGGCGGTGCCACGCCCCTTTTTAAAAATTTCTTCAAAAATTAATTTTTTGCCTTAACGCTAAAGTGCACACCAAATTTTATCCTTAAAGGTTTATTATGTACTGAATAATCACTCTTTTTGTATTTTCGAAAATATTATATATATAGAAAGAGAACGTGGCTTTTAACCGATTTTGCCTATTTTCAATAGCGCTCGGAGATAAGTGAAAAGGAACCTACATACCAAATTTCATTGAGATATCTCAAGATTTACTCAAGTTATCGTGTTCACAGACGGACGGACGGACGGACGGACATGGCTCAATCAATTTCTCTTTTCCTCCTGAACATTTTGATATATATAAGTCAATATCTATCTCGATTCGTTTATGCCGTTACATACTACCGTTAGGCCAATGAAGTTAATATACCTTGTGTGCGAAGCACTACTAGGTATAAAAAGGCAGTAGGGTGTTAACTACTTGCCCGTAAATCTTGCTTGTTTGTTATTCGATTTGCGTAATTTTTGGCAGGAGTATACTACATACTAATGGGAAGCATCTCACAAAATTTCATTGAAATACATTCTTGAAATTCCAACCAATCGCTTTTGAAAATAGCAGAGCTTTTATGCTAAAAAGTGGGAGGCGCCACGCCTACTTCACCAAAATCCACACAATTTTTTTACAGTTTAGTTTTGTTTAAAAAGGCTAATATGTGTTTAAAATCTTATTTATATAACTTATACAATTATGGAAATATCGCGATTTTAATTTTACGAAGAAATATTTTAGAACTATGTTCAAAAAGTGGGCGTGTCCGTTCACCGATTTTGTTTATTTTTTCAGCAAAGAGTAAGCTTTATATGTTGAACACTTTCTTCAAATATCGTTTTAATAAATCAATTTTTACCGGAGTTATGGCATGGAAAGTTTTGTGGAATAATCCCCCATAAAGGGGCGGGGCCACGCCCATTTTCCAAAAATTTTGTGCTTTCGACTTTCTTTGCCCACGAACACTTTAGAGGTGAAATAGAAATGATATACAGCTAGTTTTAGCAAAGTTATAGCATATTCAATATATCCATGATCCTTTTCAAAATCTTTCGTATAAAATTGGGCGTGGACCTAATCCGATTTCGCTAATTTTTTTTCGAAATATTGCCTGTATTAATATAAATATGTGTGCTGAATTTTATTTTGCTATCTTGAGCGGTTTTTGATTTATGATTAATAATATTTCCAAAGTTGACTTAATCAAAAGTGTGCGGTGCCACGCCCTTTTTTAAAAATTTCTTCACAAATTTATTTTTTGCTTTAACGGTAAGGTACACACCAAATTTTATCCTTATAGGTGTATTATGTACTGAATAATCACTCTTTTTGTATTTTCGAAAATATTATATATATAGAAAGTGGGCGTGGCTTTTAACCGATTTTGCCTATTTTCAATACCGTTCAGAGATATGTAAAAAGGAACCTGCATACAAAGTTTCATTGAGATATCTCAAGATTTACTCAAGTTATCGTGTTCACAGACGGACGGACGGACGGACGGACGGACATGGCTCAATCAATTTCTCTTCTCCTCCTGAACATTTTGATATATATAAGTCAATATCTATCTCGATTCGTTTATGCCGTTACATACTACCGTTAGGCCAATGAAGTTAATATACCTTTTGTGCGAAGCACTACTAGGTATAAAAAGGCAGTAGGGTGTTAACTACTTGCCCGTAAATCTTGCTTGTTTGTTATTCGATTTGCGTAATTTTTGGCAGGAGTATACTACATACTATTGGGAAGCATCTCACAAAATTTCATTGAAATACATTCTTGAAATTCCAACCAATCGCTTTTGAAAATAGCAGAGCTTTTATGCTAAAAAGTGGGAGGCGCCACGCCTACTTCACCAAAATCCACAAAATTTTTTTACAGTTTAGTTTTGTTTAAAAAGGCTATTATGTGTGTAAAATCTTATTTATATAACTTATACAATTATGGAAATATCGCGATTTTAATTTTACGAAGAAATTTTTTAGAACTATGTTCAAAAAGTGGGCGTGTCCGTTCACCGATTTTGTTTATTTTTTCAGCAAAGAGTTAGCTTTATATGTTGAACACTTTTTCTAAATATCGTTTCAATAAGTCAATTTTTACTGGAGTTATGTCATGGAAAGTTTTGTGGAATAATCCCCCATAAAGAGGCGGGGCCACGCCCATTTTCCAAAAATTTTGTGCTTTCGACTTTCTTTGCCCGCGAACACTTTACAGGTGAAATAGAAATGATATACAGCTAGTTTAAGCAAAGTTATAGCATATTCAATATATCCATGATCCTTTTCGAAATCTTTCGTATAAAATTGGGCGTGGACCTAATCCGATTTCGCTAATTTTTTTTCGAAATATTGCCTGTATTAATAGAAATATGTGTGCTGAACTTTATTTTGCTATCTTGAGCGGTGTTTAATTTATGATTAATAATATTTCCAAATTTGACTTAATCAAAAGTGGGCGGTGCCACGCCCTTTTTTAAAAATTTCTTAAGAAATTTATTTTTTGCCTTAACGCTAAGGTACACACCAAATTTTATCCTTATAGGTGTATTATGTACTGAATAATCACTCTTTTTGTATTTTCGAAAATATTATATATATAGAAAGTGGGCGTGGCTTTTAACCGATTTTGCCTATTTTCAATACCGTTCAGAGATATGTAAAAAGGAACCTGCATACAAAGTTTCATTGAGATATCTCAAGATTTACTCAAGTTATCGTGTTCACAGACGGACGGACGGACGGACGGACGGACATGGCTCAATCAATTTCTCTTCTCCTCCTGAACATTTTGATATATATAAATCAATATCTATCTCGATTCGTTTATGCCGTTACATACTACCGCTAGGCGAATGAAGTTAATATACCTTGTGTGCGAAGCACTACTAGGTATAAAAAAGGCAGTAGGGTGTTAACTACTTGCCCGTAAATCTTGCTTGTTTGTTATTCGATTTGCGTAATTTTTGGCAGGAGTATACTATATACTATTGGGAAGCATCTCACTAACTTTCATTTAAATACCTTCTTGAAATTTCAAGCAATTGCTTTTGAAAATAGCTGACCTTTTATGCTAAAAAGTGGGCGGCGCCACGCCTACTTCACCAAAATCCAGAAAATTTTTATACAGTTCAGTTTTGCTTAAAAAGCTTGTTATGTGTGTAAAATCTTATTTATATAACTTATACAATTAAGGAAATATCGCGATTTTAATTATACGAAGAAATTTTTTAGAACTGTGTTCAAAAAGTGGGCGTGTCCGTTCACCGATTTTGTTTATTTTTTCAGCAAAGAGTTAGCTTTATATGTTGAACACTTTTTCTAAATATCGTTTCAATAAGTCAATTTTTACTGGAGTTATGTCATGGAAAGTTTTGTGGAATAATCCCCCATAAAGGGGCGGGGCCACGCCCATTTTCCAAAAATTTTGTGCTTTCGACTTTCTTTGCCCACGAACACTTTAGAGGTGAAATAGAAATGATATACAGCTAGTTTAAGCAAAGTTATAGCATATTCAATATATCCATGATCCTTTTCAAAATCTTTCGTATAAAATTGGGCGTGGACCTAATCCGATTTCGCTAATTTTTTTTCGAAATATTGCCTGTATTAATATAAATATGTGTGCTGAATTTTATTTTGCTATCTTGAGCGGTTTTTGATTTATGATTAATAATATTTACAAATTTGACTTAATCAAAAGTGGGCGGAGCCACGCCCTTTTTTAAAAATTTCTTCACAAATTTATTTTTTGCTTTAACGGTAAGGTACACACCAAATTTTATCCTTATAGGTGTATTATGTACTGAATAATCACTCTTTTTGTATTTTCGAAAATATTACATATATAGAAAGTGGGCGTGGCTTTTAACCGATTTTGCCTATTTTCAATACCGTTCAGAGATATGTAAAAAGGAACCTGCATACAAAGTTTCATTGAGATATCTCAAGATTTACTCAAGTTATCGTGTTCACAGACGGACGGACGGACGGACGGACGGACATGGCTCAATCAATTTCTCTTCTCCTCCTGAACATTTTGATATATATAAGTCAATATCTATCTCGATTCGTTTATGCCGTTACATACTACCGTTAGGCCAATGAAGTTAATATACCTTTTGTGCGAAGCACTACTAGGTATAAAAAGGCAGTAGGGTGTTAACTACTTGCCCGTAAATCTTGCTTGTTTGTTATTCGATTTGCGTAATTTTTGGCAGGAGTATACTACATACTATTGGGAAGCATCTCACAAAATTTCATTGAAATACATTCTTGAAATTCCAACCAATCGCTTTTGAAAATAGCAGAGCTTTTATGCTAAAAAGTGGGAGGCGCCACGCCTACTTCACCAAAATCCACAAAATTTTTTTACAGTTTAGTTTTGTTTAAAAAGGCTAATATGTGTGTAAAATCTTATTTATATAACTTATGCAATTATGGAAATATCGCGATTTTAATTTTACGAAGAAATATTTTAGAACTATGTTCAAAAAGTGGGCGTGTCCGTTCACCGATTTTGTTTATTTTTTCAGCAAAGAGTTAGCTTTATATGTTGAACACTTTCTTCAAATATCGTTTTAATAAATCAATTTTTACCGGAGTTATGGCATGGAAAGTTTTGTGGAATAATCCCCCATAAAGGGGCGGGGCCACGCCCATTTTCCAAAAATTTTGTGCTTTCGACTTTCTTTGCCCACGAACACTTTAGAGGTGAAATAGAAATGATATACAGCTAGTTTAAGCAAAGTTATAGCATATTCAATATATCCATGATCCTTTTCAAAATCTTTCGTATAAAATTGGGCGTGGACCTAATCCGATTTCGCTAATTTTTTTTCGAAATATTGCCTGTATTAATATAAATATGTGTGCTGAATTTTATTTTGCTATCTTGAGCGGTTTTTGATTTATGATTAATAATATTTCCAAAGTTGACTTAATCAAAAGTGTGCGGTGCCACGCCCTTTTTTAAAAATTTCTTCACAAATTTATTTTTTGCTTTAACGGTAAGGTACACACCAAATTTTATCCTTATAGGTGTATTATGTACTGAATAATCACTCTTTTTGTATTTTCGAAAATATTATATATATAGAAAGTGGGCGTGGCTTTTAACCGATTTTGCCTATTTTCAATACCGTTCAGAGATATGTAAAAAGGAACCTGCATACAAAGTTTCATTGAGATATCTCAAGATTTACTCAAGTTATCGTGTTCACAGACGGACGGACGGACGGACGGACGGACGGACATGGCTCAATCAATTTCTCTTCTCCTCCTGAACATTTTGATATATATAAGTCAATATCTATCTCGATTCGTTTATGCCGTTACATACTACCGTTAGGCCAATGAAGTTAATGCTTGTGTGCGAAGCACTACTAGGTATAAAAAAGGCAGTAGAGTGTTAACTACTTGCCCGTAAATCTTGCTTGTTTGTTATTCGATTTGCGTAATTTTCGGCAGGAGTATACTACATACTATTGGGAAGCATCTCACAAAATTTCATTGAAATACATTCTTGAAATTCCAACCAATCGCTTTTGAAAATAGCAGAGCTTTTATGCTAAAAAGTGGGAGGCGCCACGCCTACTTCACCAAAATCCACAAAATTTTTTTACAGTTTAGTTTTGTTTAAAAAGGCTAATATGTGTGTAAAATCTTATTTATATAACTTATGCAATTATGGAAATATCGCGATTTTAATTTTACGAAGAAATATTTTAGAACTATGTTCAAAAAGTGGGCGTGTCCGTTCACCGATTTTGTTTATTTTTTCAGCAAAGAGTACGCTTTATATGTTGAACACTTTCTTCAAATATCGTTTTAATAAATCAATTTTTACCGGAGTTATGGCATGGAAAGTTTTGTGGAATAATCCCCCATAAAGGGGCGGGGCCACGCCCATTTTCCAAAAATTTTGTGCTTTCGACTTTCTTTGCCCACGAACACTTCAGAGGTGAAATAGAAATGATATACAGCTTGTTTAAGCAAAGTTATAGCATATTCAATATATCTATGATCCTTTTCAAAATCTTTCGTATAAAATTGGGCGTGGACCTAACCCGATTTCAATAATTTTTTTTCGAAATATTGCTTGTATTAATATAAATATGTGTGCTGAATTTTGTTTTGCTATCTTGAGCGGTTTTTGATTTCTGATTAATAATATTTCCAAACTTGACTATATCAAAAGTGGGCGGTACCACGCCCCTTTTAAAAATTTTTTTCAAAAATGTATTTGTTGTTGAATAATCACTCTTTTTGTATTTTCGAAAATATTATATATATAGAAAGAGAACGTGGCTTTTAACCGATTTTGCCTATTTTCAATAGCGCTCGGAGATAAGTGAAAAGGAACCTACATACCAAATTTCATTGAGATATCTCAAGATTTACTCAAGTTATCGTGTTCACAGACGGACGGACGGACGGACGGACATGGCTCAATCAATTTCTCTTTTCCTCCTGAACATTTTGATATACATAAGTCAATATCTATCTCGATTCGTTTATGCCGTTACATACTACCGTTAGGCCAATGAAGTTAATATACCTTGTGTGCGAAGTACTACTAGGTATAAAAAGGCAGTAGGGTGTTAACTACTTGCCCGTAAATCTTGCTTGTTTGTTATTCGATTTGCGTAATTTTTGGCAGGAGTATACTACATACTAATGGGAAGCATCTCACAAAATTTCATTGAAATACATTCTTGAAATTCCAACCAATCGCTTTTGAAAATAGCAGAGCTTTTATGCTAAAAAGTAGGAGGCGCCACGCCTACTTCACCAAAATCCACAAAATTTTTTTACAGTTTAGTTTTGTTTAAAAAGGCTAATATGTGTTTAAAATCTTATTTATATAACTTATACAATTATGGAAATATCGCGATTTTAATTTTACGAAGAAATATTTTAGAACTATGTTCAAAAAGTGGGCGTGTCCGTTCACCGATTTTGTTTATTTTTTCAGCAAAAAGTTAACTTTATATGTTGAACACTTTCTTCAAATATCGTTTTAATAAATCAATTTTTACCGGAGTTATGGCATGGAAAGTTTTGTGGAATAATCCCCCATAAAGGGGCGGGGCCACGCCCATTTTCCAAAAATTTTGTGCTTTCGACTTTCTTTGCCCACGAACACTTTAGAGGTGAAATAGAAATGATATACAGCTAGTTTTAGCAAAGTTATAGCATATTCAATATATCCATGATCCTTTTCAAAATCTTTCGTATAAAATTGGGCGTGGACCTAATCCGATTTCGCTAATTTTTTTTCGAAATATTGCCTGTATTAATATAAATATGTGTGCTGAATTTTATTTTGCTATCTTGAGCGGTTTTTGATTTATGATTAATAATATTTCCAAAGTTGACTTAATCAAAAGTGTGCGGTGCCACGCCCTTTTTTAAAAATTTCTTCACAAATTTATTTTTTGCTTTAACGGTAAGGTACACACCAAATTTTATCCTTATAGGTGTATTATGTACTGAATAATCACTCTTTTTGTATTTTCGAAAATATTATATATATAGAAAGTGGGCGTGGCTTTTAACCGATTTTGCCTATTTTCAATACCGTTCAGAGATATGTAAAAAGGAACCTGCATACAAAGTTTCATTGAGATATCTCAAGATTTACTCAAGTTATCGTGTTCACAGACGGACGGACGGACGGACGGACGGACATGGCTCAATCAATTTCTCTTCTCCTCCTGAACATTTTGATATATATAAGTCAATATCTATCTCGATTCGTTTATGCCGTTACATACTACCGTTAGGCCAATGAAGTTAATATACCTTTTGTGCGAAGCACTACTAGGTATAAAAAGGCAGTAGGGTGTTAACTACTTGCCCGTAAATCTTGCTTGTTTGTTATTCGATTTGCGCAATTTTTGGCAGGAGTATACTACATACTAATGGGAAGCATCTCACAAAATTTCATTGAAATACATTCTTGAAATTCCAACCAATCGCTTTTGAAAATAGCAGAGCTTTTATGCTAAAAAGTGGGAGGCGCCACGCCTACTTCACCAAAATCCACAAAATTTGTATACAGTTTAGTTTTGGTTAAAAAGCTTATTATGTGTGTAAAATCTTATTTAAATAACTTATACAATTATGGAAATATCGCGATTTTAATTTTACGAAGAAATTTTTTAGAACTGTGTTCAAAAAGTGGGCGTGTCCGTTCACCGATTTTGTTTATTTTTACAGCAAAGAGTTAGCTTTATATGTTGAACACTTTCTCTAAATATCGTTTTAATAAATCAATTTTTACCGGAGTTATGGCATGGAAAGTTTTGTGGAATAATCCCCCATAAAGGGGCGGGGCCACGCCCATTTTCCAAAAATTTTGTGCTTTCGACTTTCTTTGCCCACGAACACTTTAGAGGTGAAATAGAAATGATATACAGCTAGTTTAAGCAAAGTTATAGCATATTCAATATATCCATGATCCTTTTCAAAATCTTTCGTATAAAATTGGGCGTGGACCTAATCCGATTTCGCTAATTTTTTTTCGAAATATTGCCTGTATTAATATAAATATGTGTGCTGAATTTTATTTTGCTATCTTGAGCGGTTTTTGATTTATGATTAATAATATTTCCAAAGTTGACTTAATCAAAAGTGTGCGGTGCCACGCCCTTTTTTAAAAATTTCTTCACAAATTTATTTTTTGCTTTAACGGTAAGGTACACACCAAATTTTATCCTTATAGGTGTATTATGTACTGAATAATCACTCTTTTTGTATTTTCGAAAATATTATATATATAGAAAGTGGGCGTGGCTTTTAACCGATTTTACCTATTTTCAATACCGTTCAGAGATATGTAAAAAGGAACCTGCATACAAAGTTTCATTGAGATATCTCAAGATTTACTCAAGTTATCGTGTTCACAGACGGACGGACGGACGGACGGACGGACGGACGGACGGACATGGCTCAATCAATTTCTCTTCTCCTCCTGAACATTTTGATATATATAAGTCAATATCTATCTCGATTCGTTTATGCCGTTACATACTACCGTTAGGCCAATGAAATTAATATACCTTGTGTGCGAAGCACTACTAGGTATAAAAAGGCAGTAGGGTGTTAACTACTTGCCCGTAAATCTTGCTTGTTTGTTATTCGATTTGCGTAATTTTTGGCAGGAGTATACTACATACTAATGGGAAGCATCTCACAAAATTTCATTGAAATACATTCTTGAAATTCCAACCAATCGCTTTTGAAAATAGCAGAGCTTTTATGCTAAAAAGTGGGAGGCGCCACGCCTACTTCACCAAAATCCACAAAATTTGTATACAGTTTAGTTTTGGTTAAAAAGATTATTATGTGTGTAAAATCTTATTTAAATAACTTATACAATTATGGAAATATCGCGATTTTAATTTTACGAAGAAATTTTTTAGAACTGTGTTCAAAAAGTGGGCGTGTCCGTTCACCGATTTTGTTTATTTTTACAGCAAAGAGTTAGCTTTATATGTTGAACACTTTCTCTAAATATCGTTCCAATAAGTCAATTTTTACCGGAGTTATGGCATGTAAAGTTTTGTGGAATAATCCCCCATAAAGGGGCGGGGCCACGCCCATTTTCCAAAAATTTTGTGCTTTCGACTTTCTTTGCCCACGAACACTTCAGAGGTGAAATAGAAATGATATACAGCTAGTTTAAGCAAAGTTATAGCATATTCAATATATCTATGATCCTTTTCAAAATCTTTCGTATAAAATTGGGCGTGGACCTAACCCGATTTCAATAATTTTTTTTCGAAATATTGCTTGTATTAATATAAATATGTGTGCTGAATTTTGTTTTGCTATCTTGAGCGGTTTTTGATTTCTGATTAATAATATTTCCAAACTTGACTATATCAAAAGTGGGCGGTACCACGCCCCTTTTTAAAAATTTTTTCAAAAATGTATTTGTTGCTTTAACGCTAAAGTGCATACCAAATATTATCCTTATAGGTGTATTATGTACTGAATAATCACTCTTTTTGTATTTTCGAAAATATTATATATATAGAAAGAGGGCGTGGCTTTTAACCGATTTTGCCTATTTTCAATAGCGCTCGGAGATAAGTGAAAAGGAACCTACATACCAAATTTCATTGAGATATCTCAAGATTTACTCAAGTTATCGTGTTCACAGACGGACGGACGGACGGACGGACATGGCTCAATCAATTTCTCTTTTCCTCCTGAACATTTTGATATATATAAGTCAATATCTATCTCGATTCGTTTATGCCGTTACATACTACCGTTAGGCCAATGAAGTTAATATACCTTGTGTGCGAAGCACTACTAGGTATAAAAATTTAAACAAAGAATGAAAAACAAAAAATTTAAAATTAAGTCAGCAAAATATAATACAATTTTAAATATTATAAAATAAAATCTAAAAAATTCTTGTTTTTTAATGGCCATCTAACCGCCTCAGCGATTTTGGCTGTCCAACTTAGATCGCCAGTCATTTCTTCGTTGCGCCAATTGGAGACCTTCCATCGGAGTGGTGGACCATGTGGACGTCTGCGTAAAGCTTACAACTTGTCATTAAATCTTCTTCGGTACTCCCCGTCGCTAACGCGTAGAGGCCCACAAATCTATCGCAGAACTTTTCTCTCGAATACTCCCAATGCCGCTTCGTCCAGGGTTGTTAGTGTCCACGCCTCTGTACCATATAGCAGTGTAGGAACTAAATTTAATTAAAATCAACAAATTACTTTAATAATTTTGGGTTATTTCAACAGTATTCTGCAAATTTAGTAGAAATTTTTTGCTATTTTTGTAAAACAACTGCAAACGATCCATAACCAGCATATAAACGTATGAATAGGCAACACTGCCATGTGCGAAAGCAATTAGCTAGCAAGTCGCTTCGGAAAAAATCAAAATTCATTTGATTTATACGCTCCGTTCTACGTATATAAAGAAACTTAACGTCGCACAGTGCCACTTTTTTCACTTTTAGGGTGCCAAAAGTCCAAAAAACAATGTTCCCCAATCGCAAAAATCTTTTTACATCCAACAGATTATTAACCAACTATTAAGAAAATGTATAAAAAGCAAAGTAAAACTAGTAAGGAAGTCTAAGTTCGGGTGGAACCGAACATTAAATACCTAGTAGTGATCAGTTGTGGTATCCCAATTAACTCAGGTCTATTTTAATACCTGAAAAGTTGTTATAAAGGCAACTAATTGTTTTCGATAAAAAAACACTTCTGTTGTGAGTGGTAAATTAAATTATTACTAAATAACAAAATATAAATAGCTTTCCTCATGTCCAGGAAAGGTATGAAAATAAAAAAAAAATTAGTAAAAAGAAGTCATTAGGGTGTTAACTACTTGCCCGTAAATCTTGCTTGTTTGTTATTCGATTTGCGTATTTTTTGGCAGAAGTATACTACATACCATTAGGAAGCATCTGACTAAATTTTATTGAAATACCTACTTGAAATTTCAAGCAATCGCTTTTGAAAATAGCAGACCTTTTTTGGTGAAAAGTGGGCGGCGCCACGCCTACTTCCACAAAATTGTTTCACTGTTTAGTGTTGCTTAAAAAGCTTATTATTCGGGTAAAATCTTATTTATATAACTTATACACTCATGGAAATATCGCGATTTTAATTTTACAAATACAATTTTCAAAATGTGGGGGTGTCCGTTAACCAATTTCGTTTATTTTTACAGCAAAGAGTTAGCATTATATGTTGAACACTTTCTCCAAATATCGTTTCAATAAATCAATTTTTACCGGAGTTATGGCATGGAAAGTTTGGTGGAGTAATCCACCATAAAGGGGTGGGGCCACGCCCATTTTCCAAAAATTTTGTGCATTCGACTTTCTTTGCCCACGAACACTTTAGAGGTGGAATAGAAATGATTTACAGCTAGTTTAAGCAAAGTTATTGCATATTCAATATATCTATGATCCTTTTCAAAATCTTTCGTATAAAATTGGGCGTGGACCTTACCGCTAATTTTTTTTCGGAATATTGCCTGCATTAACATAAATATGTGTGCTAAATTTTATTTTGCTATCTTGAGCGGGTTTTAATTTATGATAAATAATATTTCCGAATTTGACTTAATCAAAAGTGGGCGGTGCCACACCCCTTTGTAAAATTTTCTTCAAAAATTTATTTTTTGCCTTAACGGTAACGTACACCAAATTTTATCCTTATAGGTGTATTATGTACTGAATAATCACTCTTTTTGTATTTTCGAAAATATTAAATAAATAGAAAGTGGGCGTGGATTTTAACCGATTTTGTCTATTTACAATAGCGCTCCGAGATAAGTTAGAAGGAACCTGCATACCAAATTTCATTGAGCTATCTCAAGATTTACTCAAGTTATCGTGTTCACAGACGGACGGACGGACATAGCTCAATCAATTTCTCTTTTCCTCCTGAACATTTTGATATATATATAAGTCAACTAGCAGACCCGGCAGACGTTGTCCTGTCAAAAATTAGGGCGTATTTCATTTATACATATGTATCTTACCTTATTGCGTAGCACAATTTGCTCGAACTATCTTTCATACCCAGCCATAGTGTATTTCAATCTATAAATTTAGTTATTTGAACTTTGGTGAATGTGGTGAATTTCCCTACAGTTTTGATTTGATCTAAATTTTTTACCATTTATTAAGATATCATTAATGAATGTTTTAAATTTTCGTCTTTCTTAGATGTTCACTAAAGCATCTTATTAAATCGTCGAATATTCTTAATTTTTTTATTTCACGACACGCATTCAATTTTTTTTAGGAGGTGACACCTAAATGAAAGAATTACCGTCAGTTAATATATTCAAACTTACCAAAACTGCGAACTGAATTGAAAAAAGAATAGCAAATCGACATAACCTAATTTAACTTTTGTAATTAGTTTATCCATTCAGGCGTGATGCGATAATAATAATAATAATAATAATACCCAACGGATAACCCACCATTCCCGCCCAACCGACACGAGGGGCGCATCCGCATAACGCACGGATTTATTTTTTTTTTTTTAAATATATTGCCGAGTCGATGAAAGGCAGGGGTTTGTTAAGTGTCGAGATCTAAAACTGCTCAGCTACAGAGAGAAACTCATCAGCTAAGTAACTATTGAGTAAAAATAAATATTAACCATGTGTTTATTAAGTTATTATTGATTAAGTGAGGAAAGTAGTGATATTTTAATGCTGAAAAGCGAGTCAGAAATATCAAATGTGCTGGAATGAGAGTTATAGTTATGACATAAACATCGGAAAGGCTCATTCAATTCAAAATTAGTTTTACATTGTCTCAGGAAAAAAGGTTTAAAATGTCTTGATGGCCGAAAGGGCACGTTAAAGTTCACTTCATTCAGCAGAAATGGACTAGAGACCAACCCGTTTAGCAATTTAATGATAAAAATTATTCCGAGCATTTCCCTACGACTGGAGAGTGTCGGAAGGTTTATAAGTTTCAAGCGATGTGTATAGGGTGGGAGGTTGTATGAGGAATCCCATGGCAGATTTCTTAACGCAAAAAGTAAGAATTGTTTTTGAACCGATTCAATCCGATCGACGTGAACTTGGTACCGAGGGTTCCAAATAATTGAGCCATACTCTAATATCGGTCTTACTAGTGTTGTAAAAAGGGCTTTAGTTACATACGGGTCATTAAATTCTTTCGACCATCGCTTAACGAATGATAAAACGCCTGTAGATTTATTGACAGTTGCATCAATATGTAGATTGAAACTAAGTTTGCGATCCATCGTAATCCCCAAATCCACAAAAACGTATACTTGTTCAAGACTATGATTGTTAATTGTGTAGGAAGCTGGTTGTGTGTTTCTGCGCGAAAAACACATATATTTACATTTTTTAATATTGAGTGGCATAAAGTTTAAATCACACCAAGCACCCAGTCTATCAAGGTCAGATTGAAGTAATGATCTATTTTCGCTCAGAGTGTAGGACATAAAAATCTTGACATCATCAGCGTACATCAAAATTTTGGAAAACTTAATAGTACTGGATATATCGTTAATGAACAGCAAAAACAGAATCGGGCCAAGATGGCTACCTTGAGGAACTCCTGAAGATACATCGATGACATTAGATAGCGCATTCTTAAAAATTACTCTTTGTGTCCTGTAAAGAAGATAAGAGGATATCCAGCGGGTGAGACTGGGTTGAAAGCCGAGTAGGACAAGTTTATGAATAAGTAGTGAGTGACTCACTTTGTCGAACGCTTTACTGAAATCTGTATATATAACATCTGTGTGCATATTTTCTCTAAACCCGTTCGACACATGTGTTGTAAATTCTAGTAGGTTAGTATTTGTTGATTTTCCCTTACAAAAGCCATGCTGACAATCTGCAATCAATGTGGAGATAGAATCTGTAAGCTGATTTGTAACAATAGCTTCAAATAATTTTGGAATCGCTGAAAGCTTTGCTATGGGGCGATAGTTGTCGACAGATGATCTACTCCCACTTTTATAAAGTGGCGTAAGGAAAGATTCTTTCCAAACTGATGGAAATACGCCACTTTTCAGAGACAAATTAAAGAGACCAGTAAGAGGCTTGTAAATGAAGTTAGCACAGTTTTTAAGAAAACATGCCGGAATCATGTCAGGACCACTTTTAAATGACACTTTTAGGGTTTTTAGATAGTATAAGACATTTTCAGGAGAAATTATTGGACTATTAATAGAGTTGTTTGTATCCAACAGGTATGGATACTCAATTAATTGGGAAAATTCTGTAGTAGAATAATTAGATTTAAAAAACTGAGCAAAGAAATTTGCAATATCTTGATTATCACTGGATATATGTACAGTCTTCGTATTTCATAGCAGACGGAAAACTCTTTACATTACGTTTTGAGTTTACGAAACCATAAAATGACTTTGGGTTGCAGATAATGTAACATTTATTGTTCAACTCAAAGTATTTCTGACGTAAATTCGAGTACTTTAGGTAATCTTTGTTTAAACCGGATTTCTTGTAAAGCTTGAATGAACGGTTCTTTTTATTTTTTAAGGTTTTCAATTCCTTGGTAAACCATGCTTGCGTTGGTTCATCGTAGAAAGATTTACGTCTAGGTACGTGTTTATCAAAGAGCCTATAAATAGTGTTATTAAAGTGTGAAAGATTAAGTTCGATATCGCCACAATATTCAGGCCAGGTTAATTTAGACAACTCTTTATTTAATTTATGAAAGTTGGCTTTTGCAAAGTCAAAATCAAAAATACTGCTACAATTGTATCGTTGAGTATCACTACACTCTGCGTTAGTTCTGATTTCGCAAACGATCTCCAGAGAAGGATGGTAGACATCTTCCGGTAAAACCAGTGGATCACATCGACTTAAGCAGAACTTAGATAAATCATCGACGTAAACTAAGTCCAGGATCTTTCCGAAACTGTTAGGTATGACATTTATTTGATTAAGACAGAGGTCCGACATTTCATCCAAGAAGTCGTTGTACCCCGCTTTAGATGGAATTGGCAGAATGCCTCCGTCAAAGATATTCCACGAAATATGGGGTAGGTTAAAATCGCCCAGTACGATCATTGAATCGGAAAGTTTAGTCATTAAATTTACAGTTTTGAACAGTGAGACATGTTGCATATAACTTGATATATCCGATGACGGAGGAATATAACAAACCATTAAGTACATATAAGAATTCTCTACAAGTATACGGACGCACTTGAATTCACTTGAATCCAATACAGGATCACTAACCTCCTCAGAGGGCACTGACGAATGAACAGCTATCAGAACGCCACCCCCGACTCTGTTAATGCGATCATTCCTGAATACCTGGTAATCATCAGATAACACTTCAGCGTTAAAAATATGTGGTTTTAGCCACGTTTCGGTAAAGCAAATAATATTATAATTACAGCAAAGAGATTTCAAATAAAGACTAGTTAGTTTTGTATTTAACCCTCTTACATTCTGATAGTAAACGTTTACAGTATTTAAATTTAGTTTTTTGACGCTGCACTATCACTAGGGACTCTTGCTAAAGTCCGTACGTTTTTCTTTGGTTTGTGATCAAATTCACGGACGAAAGCGCCAGACGGCCAAAACGAACTCTTCAAAATTGAGTCAAAATCATTTAAAGAAACATCAATTCTGAAGGAGGAGACGTTTCTCTCGTAATTAAATTTGAATTTTTTTATAGCTAAACTATCGGGTTTTAATTTGGAAAGAATGTACAACTTTATGTCTTCTTCCGTAGTATCCGCCTCAAAACGTGACACAAAAACGGTTTTATTTCGCGGAACGACAACCAGATTCCTAGCGGTTGGTTCAGGTGCCAACCTAATAGGTTGAGGCTCAGTTTTTTTCTTTTTCGAGGAAGCAGCTTTGGAAGTTGATGGTTGGGCTGATGGATTGGGAGAGGCTAAGTCAATAAGTTCTATAGACAAAGGTGCAGGAACACTCGGAATTGTGTTAGTAATTCCTACATCAGGCGAGATATCAATTTTGGGATTGCTTTCACCAGCAATGATGTTTAAATCGTGAGATTTTTCATCCAGACACTTAAAAGTCTTAAAAACTGTCTCATACTTATGAAACTTCTCAGGTAGCAAAGTGAGGTCTTTGCCGAGTTCAGAAAACCCATGACGGACTTCTCTAAAAACTTTAAATAAATCAACTTCAGTTGAAGGGCACTTTAAACAAGACCACCGAAGGCCTTTATTATCGTGCACCAAGTCCACGACCCGACCAGTCAACCCAGCACATTTAATATGAGCAAGCCCATCACAGAGCCAACACGCCAAATAGCGTTCTGACTCAATTTTAATTTGACAATTTTGTTAAATACACGACATCACTAATTATCAAATTGCGTAGGAAAAAATAAAAAACAAAAAGATTTAGGGAAAAATCAGTTATAAAAGGCAACACTGAAAAGCAATAGTAGCGAGCACACTGTATTGTGACACTCAATAAACACAACGCAAACAGCTGTGATAAAAGAAGGCAAGAAAATGAGGGAAATGAAAAAAGTGTGCACAAGAAACAAAAACAATAAATAACAAAAGCCAATCAAACGCAACAATAGCAATATGCAAAATGACTCGGCAAATGTATACTAAAGCAATTAAATTAAATTATTCACTTTCATAAAAAGGGAAATAGGGACTCATTTTTATAAATAGATAAGGCAAACAGCTCTATGAAAAAGCTTTTGTATAATAATTTTTTTCTTGAATTCAGATGAATCTAATATTCACTCTAAGCGGACACAGTCATCAACACTTTTGATATGATAGCTATATTATATGAGCTTATTCTTGGGTCAGCCTTGGTCCACCTAATGGTCAATATTATGGAAACGGGTTCGCAGATGAACCTGAGAACTGTTCCTTGTGAAAACTCTCATCAACACCTTTAATTTGATACGCTTATTGTTAAAATACATTCGGAGTCACCCCTGGTCCACATTTTGGTTAATATCTCAGCATTCCAGAAACTTTTTTAACTTTTTCTTTCTGAAGAACCTTCTCGGGGCACAAACAAATACAATTAAGAAAAAATTAGTGAAATCGGTCCAGCCGTTCTCAATTGATGAGTTACTATACATTTTTTCGCTCCATTTTTATATATATATGTAGATGTAGATAAAGCAAACAGCTCTATGAAAAAGCTTTTGTATGATAATTTTTTTCTTGAATTCAGATGAATCTAAAATTCACTCTAAGCGGACACAGTCATCAACACTTTTGATATGATAGCTATATTATATGAGCTTATTCTTGGGTCAGCCTTTGTCCACCTAATGGTCAATTTCTTGGAAACGGGTTCGCAGATGAACCTGAAAACTGTTCCTTGTGAAAACTCTCATTAACACCTTTAATTTAAAATTTTGAGAGGAGCGAACACACGCGCGCACATAAATATGTACGTGTTGACATATATTTATAAGTGTGATTGTTTACAACCAAAAGCTAGATAGACATTAAACCGGTCGGAAATTTAGAAGTTTATTTTTTGAATTTTTTGTATTAAATAATTATATCAAATAATAAAAAACAATAACTTTTGCGTTTTGAAGGAGAAATTAATACATATATATTAGATATAGTAATATAGTACCTGTAAGGAATATATGGTGAAGTTATTTGAATAAATAGTGTCCATTACTTTGAATTTAAAATGATGATAGGTTGAGTCATTGCATTTTTTTTTGGTATAAGGGATAATATGCAGGGCTAAAGGCTTCTATAGGTTGGTGCAGGTGTTGCTCTTGTGGCAACTGATGGTAAGATGGCGTAGTTGAGTGTAGGATGGAAGGAATAAGACGACATAAAGAAGGACTTAAGTCAGGTTCAAGGGAGCTCTACTCCATAGCCGGAGTCATAGTAGAGTTCGAAGGCTGTTCACATCTTCCACCTGACTCGGACAGGTTTTCTGCCGCTTTGCTGTATATTTCTTTAACTCCATTAGTTTATTCTCGCACACAGGCATGAACCCCTTTTTGCTTATGCAACTGTTGGGAAAGGAGAACTGGCAAGAACCGCGCCTAGCGACGCGCTATGTATGTAAATATGTACAGGAGCATGAAGGCAAAAAAATGGTAGATTGTCGTGGTAAATAATTTTTGTTACACTTTTATCAAAATCATAAAATTTGAAATCACTAATTATAGTGCTGACCCAAAACTCCGTTTGTACCTTTTGGATTTTACTTGAATTTTTAATTTAGATAAAATTTAATTTAATTCTAAAAATTCAAAAATATTAAAATATGCATAGGTGCACTTACATGTACATACATGGGTCAATTTAAAAAAAAACGCAATTTTTGTGTCCCCGCACTTTACACTACTATTTTAGGTAAAAAACAAATTTAAAAAAAAAAAAAAAAAATGGGACAGTGATCACCGAGGAATATGTAACAAAAAAACATAATTCTCAAATTTGTATATTTGTTTTTTTGTTTATTCAGTATGGTGTTTTGTTTCTCCCTCTGACTCCTTTCATACAAAAGCATGTGTCCCCCGTTAGAATTTATAGTAAACAAAATAAAATAAAATCAAGAAAAAAGTTACTGGTCAACATTTAATAACAGTTTTCGAATTATTGGGTTTCTTTCTTTTGTTTTCATTTGATATAGTTGTCAAAAATTAATTAGTGCGAATTTGGCGTTGAAAAGAAAAGTTGTCCCCACAATTTGCATTGAGCGTCACTTTTTTATAAATCAAGATATATCAGCACTTTTCACTTTTCATTTAAATACAAGTAAATAACGTAAGAAAAGTACAAACTTTAATTATTACAATAGTGAAAAAGCGAAAACAAAAACTATTAAAAAAGTGTGGATTTGCGTAGTTTATGTGAACACCATGGTAAGGGCGCGATAAAAATTCTTGAGCGTCACGCTAATTTTTTTAAAAGTGAATATATTAAATGTAAAAAATTAAAGTTGACAATCATTGTTTACATGGTCTCAACTCATTTTTTTATAATTTGTGAATTTGGGAAATAAATTGCCTACGGAAAAAACCAAAATAGGCAAACATTTCATGAGCATCACTTTTCATACATATTGCTTCATAGCTTAAAATGCTTAATTTTGATTTTATTTTTTAATTTTCAAGAGTAAAACAACAAAATTAACGGCGGCTGAAAGAGCACGGAAATATCGCGAGAAAATAAAGCTCGATAAAGCGCGTATGTGTATAAGTTTCTTCAAGAATTACTTCTTTTTAAAAATTTTGTTAAAGACATCAAAGAATATGTACATGTTTAGTTTCGTATGAAAATTTTTGTTTTTTGAAGAATTTTTGTTTTCTTTTATTTACTTTTTGTAAAAAATAAACTTTTTTTCGTTACACTTTAAATTTGGCATTATTTCTTGTTTACGTGCAACAAAATCTCTTGATCGTCACAAAATATCTTGAGCGTCACACTTAGTTTTTTTTCCTTAAAACGCTTATATTTGCAGTTTTTTAAATACATTGTTACAAGACTATTACTTTGCAAGTAACCCCTTAGTTCAAGTCTTTTTTTAACAAAAATTTACATATTTTCATCTTCATCGTCACAAAATATCTTGAGCGTCACACTCAGTTTTTTTCCTTAAAACGCTTATAAATGCAGTTTTTTTAAAATACATTGTTACAAGCCTATTAGTTTGCAAGTAACCCCTTAGTACAAGTCTCTTTTTAACAATAATTTACATATTTTCATCTTAAAATTTGTAAATAACTAGTCACTTAAAAAAAAAAAAATAAATCAAGGTGAATCGTGATTTTGTGTTTATAATCGAAAAGGTGATTTTGGCAGAAGTGAATCTTGAAAAACAAAAGAACAACATAGTAAACTTGAATCTCAAATATTTTTGCATTTTCAGCGATTTTTTATACATATTTGGTGTGTGACGCTCAAGATAGAAATCATAGAAAACCTAAAAAAAGACCAAAAATATTGATTTTTTTGAGAGCCTAAAGGTAACACCGGATTCTTCATCAATTTCTACATAAATTGGCCACTCTTACAGGCGAATTGGAAAAACTTTAAAAATAAGCAAAAAAAACTCGTTGTGTACGTTTTTTTTGAAATTGACCCACATATGTAGATATGTATGTACACGAGCACGAATGCAAACAACAAAAAAAAGGTTAGAAGAAGAAGAAAAGAAAAAAATAATTTTTTTATTTTTTGGTCCGAATTCACAAACTAGAATATTTGTTTTTAGTACAAATTCAAAAAAAGAGAATATTTATTTTTAGTTCAGATTTAAAAGTAAAAATATTTATTTAAATTCCACGTTAAAAGGCACAAGAAAACAAGTAAGGAAAGAGTTATAGGCCAAAACCCATTTATCGGAACAATCGATTGTATGGGAGCTATGCGTTGTATTGGTCCGATCTTACTGGTTCCGACAAATGATTAATATAATACAAAATGACGCTCCATACCAAATTTCATCGAGATATCTCTAAAATTGAGGGACTAGTTTGCGTTCAAACAGACGGACGGACAGACGGACGGACGTACGGACAGACGGACATGGCTAAATCAACTCAGCTCGTCGCCCTGATCATTTCGGTATACTTAATGGTGGGTCTATCTCTTCTTCTTCTCATACTTACAAACATCGGACCAAAGTTATAATACCATTTCATGCTCATGAAAGGTATACAAAATTAGTGAAATCGGTCCAGCCGTTCTCAATTGATGAGTTACTATACATTTTTTCCCTCCAGTTTTATATATATAGATAAGGCAAACCGCTCTATGAAAAAGCTTTTGTATGATAATTTTTTTCTTGAATTCAGATGAATCTAAAATTCACTCTAAGCGGACACAGTCATCAACACTTTTGATATGATAGCTATATTATATGAACTTATTCTTGGGTCAGCCTTGGTCAATATCTTGGAAACGGGTTCGCAGATGAACCTGAAAACTGTTCCTTGTGAAAACTCTCATCAACACCTTTAATTTGATACGCATATTGTTAAAATACATTCGGGGTCACCCCTGGTCCACATTTCGGTCAATATCTCAGGATTCCAGAAACTTTTTTAACTTTTTCTTTCTGAAGAACCTTCTCGGGGCACAAACAAATACAAAAAAAAAATTAGTGAAATCGGTCCAGCCGTTCTCAATTGATGAGTTACTATACATTTTTCAATTTCACACAATACCGGTTTTAATTTTGCGTTTGAAAGAACGTGCGCATAAGAAAAAATGTCACATAAACTTAATGGCGATGTATGTGAAAAATGACTTCCATTATTTTCCTGCTTTCCGACTTATTTTTATATTATACCAGGGTCACCCCTGGTCCTCATTTTTGAATATCTCGTAAGCGGGGTAGCATAGGGTCCTGAAAATCACCTCTTTTTTAAACACTCATCCACAACCTTTTATTCGACACCCATATCGTATAAACACCTTCTAAGGTCACCCCTGGTCCACATTTTGGTAGATATCTCGGAAAACGGGTCGCATAGTGTCTTGAAAATCACCTCTTTTTTAAATACTCATCAATACCTTTTATTTGATACCCATATTGTAGAAAACCCGTCTGGGGTCACACCTGGTCCATATTTTGGGAAATACCTCGAATACGGGGTCTTATATGGGACTAATAACTACACTATGTTCAAGCGCTCGTCAACACCTTTCATTTGATACCCATATCGTACAAACACTTTCTGGAGTCACCCCTGGTCCACATTTGGGTCAATATCTCGGAAACGGGACCCCATATGGGACTCAAAACCACTCCATGTTAGAACACTCATCAATAGCTTTCATTTGATATCCATATCGTACAAACACTTTCTGGAGTTACCCCTGGTCCACATTTTGTGGAATATCTCCAAAACCTTCATGGTTTCTTATACTTTTTTTTAGCCATAAACCATGTCGGGCTCAATCAAAAACTACGTGCAAAATTTCGTTTAATTCGGTCCTGCCGTTCTGGAGTTATAGCGTCAGCAAGGAAAATAGGCTCCATTTTTATATATAGATAAGGCTAACAGCTCTATGAAAAAGCTTTTGTATAATAATTTTTTTCTTGAATTCAGATGAATCTAAAATTCACTCTAAGCGGACACAGTCATCAACACTTTTGATATGATAGCTATATTATATGAGCTTATTCTTGGGTCAGCCTTGGTCCACCTAATGGTCAATATTATGGAAACGGGTTCGCAGATGAACCTGAGAACTGTTCCTTGTGAAAACTCTCATCAACACCTTTAATTTGATACGCATATTGTTAAAATACATTCGGGGTCACCCCTGGTCCACATTTCGGTCAATATCTCAGGATTCCAGAAACTTTTTTAACTTTTTCTTTCTGAAGAACCTTCTAGGGTCACAAACAAATACAAAAAAAAAAATTTGTGAAATCGGTCCAGCCGTTCTCAATTGATGAGTTACTATACATTTTTCAATATCACAGTGAACACAATACCGGTTTTAATTTTGCGTTTGAAAGAACGTGCGCATAAGAAAAAATGTCACATAAACTTAATGGCGATGTATGTGAAAAATGACTTCCATTATTTTCCTGCTTTCCGACTTATTTTTATATTACACCAGGGTCACCCCTGGTCCTCATTTTTGAATATCTCGTAAGCGGGGTAGCATAGGGTCCTGAAAATCACCTCTTTTTTAAACACTCCTCAACACCTTTTATTCGACACCCATATCGTATAAACACCTTCTAAGGTCACCCCTGGTCCACATTTTGGTAGATATCTCGGAAAACGGGTCGCATAGTGTCTTGAAATCACCTCTTTTTTAAATACTCATCAATACCTTTTATTTGATACCCATATTGTAGAAAACCCGTCTGGGGTCACACCTGGTCCATATTTTGGGAAATACCTCGAATACGGGGTCTTATATGGGACTAATAACTACACTATGTTCAAGCGCTCGTCAACACCTTTCATTTGATACCCATATCGTACAAACACTTTCTGGAGTCACCTCTGGTCCACATTTGGGTCAATATCTCGGAAACGGGATCCCATATGGGACTCAAAACCACTCCATGTTAGAACACTCATCAATAGCTTTCATTTGATACCCATATCGTACAAACACTTTCTGGAGTCACCCCTGGTCCACATTTTGTGGAATATCTCCAAAACCTTCCCGGTTTCTTATACTTTTTTTGGCCATAAACCATGTCGGGCTCAATCAAAAACTACGTGCAAAATGTCGTTTAATTTGGTCCTGCCGTTCTGGAGTTATAGCGTCAGCAAGGAAAATAGGCTCCATTTTTATATGTATATAGATAGCAGACCCGCAGACGTTGTCCTGCCAAAAATTAGGGCGTATTTCATTTATACATATGTATCTTACCTTATTGCGTAGCACAATTTGCTCGAACTATCTTTCATACCCAGCCATAGTGTATTTCAATCTATAAATTTAGTTATTTGAACTTTGGTGAATGTGGTGAATTTCCCTACAGTTTTGATTTGATCTAAATTTTTTACCATTTATTAAGATATCCTTAATGGGGAATTTCCATTGCAGAGATTGATGAAAGCGAAAAAACCAACATTTTATTTTTAAGTTGGTAATATGGCTAAGTTGTTGTAAATATATTAAATCATGATGAATAAATGCCAGAATGACATTCGCATAAGCCTAACTTAAATATTTTTTTAACTATTTAGCACAACCAAAAAATTTTATTTTTTTGTTCTTAAATGACTTGTTAAGAAACTACTTTATATTTGTTATGCTGTGTGAATCTTAGTAACCAGGCATAACATGTTACTTTTATTTTAATTCTTATTGAAATTTTGAAAAGTATGAAAAATTTGCACAAACATTTTTGGGTGTAGAAAAAAAAATTGTTGTGCGCCTTTTTTTGTAACGTAAGTGACGAAAATAAGCATTTTATTGCATAAAATATATAGTTTTCTGCCAATCAATTTAAAATCTTCGATTCTCCATCTACAAGGTAACTACATAAACTATGTAAAGTAAATTTGTTTTTAAAATAGTATACAATCTAAAAAAACCGTTGCGCTTTTGTAACGTCAGTGACGAACGCTTACGTTCTTACCCACCTTTTCAAACAAACTTTTTATTTTTGCTTCTATTTTTAAATTTTTTTTTTTTTATTAAAACGTAAAGATCCTCTGTATATATATCGAATGTCTATGTATAAATATTCCACACAATAGACTCGAACAATATTTGGTGGTTAATGCAACACGTTTCTTGTAATACAATTAGTACTTGGCGTATGAGCAAAACCAGCTAAAAAAAGTCTAAACTGAGCAAAGGACACCTGAAGATAAACCCTTTCACGATTTTCTGCAATAAATCAATTGATCTGTTTGTTTTCACGTCCATAAAAGAAAACCTAGTCGGCTTTTTTTCTGTTACTTCGGAGGTAACGTCAGTGACGAATTTTACGTAACGTCAGTGACGGTACATAATTAACTATGCATGCTACATCTTTATAAAAGTCCTAATAACAAAGATTTTTATAAAGACTTCATTCTATTTCTAATAATCTCCCAAACATTGGAATTTAATTCTGTCAAGGGGTTTCGCAGAAATTTGAATAAATCACCGGTGCCCAAAACCCCTAGTCCTAAAATTGTAACGTCAGTGACGACGGAATTTTAGTCCGTATTTAGTATGTTTTTAGAATTTAAATAAAAAGTTTAGGCATAACAGCTTTGAGTAGCTAAACTCCAAGTAATAAACCATTTTTAGTGTACTAAAACGTGCAAATGGTAATGCAATTTGAGTTTGAATCATACAATTTTACTTGCGATGTAACGTAAGTGACGGTGGAATTTCCCAATGAATGTTTTAAATTTTCGTCTTTCTTAGATGTTCACTAAAGCATCTTATTAAATCGTCGAATATTCTTATTTTTTTTATTTCACGACATGCATTAAATTTTTTTAGGAGGTGACACCTAAATGAAAGAATTACCGTCAGTTAATACATATATTCTAACTTACCAAAACTGCGAAGTGAATTGAAAAAGGAATAGCAAATCGACATAACCTAATTTAACTCTTGTAATTAGTTTATCCATTCAGGCGTGATGCGATGACCAAGGGAAATAGGGATTCATTTTTATAAATAGATAAGGCAAACAGCTCTATGAAAAAGCTTTTGTATAATAATTTTTTTCTTGAATCTAAAATTCACTCTAAGCGGACACAGTCATCAACACTTTTGATATGATAGCTATATTATATGAGCTTATTCTTGGGTCAGCCTTGGTCCACCTAATGGTCAATTTCTTGGAAACGGGTTCGCAGATGAATCTGAAAACTGTTCCTTGTGAAAACTCTCATTAACACCTTTAATTTAAAATTTAAATTTTAAAATTTTGGGAGGAGCGAACACACGCGCGCACATAAATATGTACGTGTTGACATATATTTATAAGTGTGATTGTTCACAACCAAAAGCTAGATAGGCATTAAAACGGTCGGAAATTTAGAAGTTTATTTTTTGAATTTTTTGTATTAAATAATTATATCAAATAATAAAAAACAATAACTTTTGCGTTTTGCAGGAGAAATTAATACATATATATTAGATATAGTAATATAGTACCTGTAAGGAATATATGGTTAAGTTATTTGAATAAATAGTGTCCATTACTTTGAATTTAAAATGATGATAGGTTGAGTCATTGCATTTTTTTTTGGTATAAGGGATAATATGCAGGGCTAAAGGCTTCTATAGGTTGGTGCAGGTGTTGCTCTTGTGGCAACTGATGGTAAGATGGCGTAGTTGAGTGTAGGATGGAAGGAATAAGACGACATAAAGAAGGACTTAAGTCAGGTTCAAGGGAGCTCTACTCCATAGCCGGAGTCATAGTAGAGTTCGAAGGCTGTCACATCTACCACCTGACTCGGACAGGTTTTCTGCCGCTTTGCTGTATATTTCTTTAACTCCATTAGTTTATTCTCGCACACAGGCATGAACCCCTTTTTGCTTATGCAACTGTTGGGAAAGGAGAAGTGGCAAGAACCGCGCCTAGCGACGCGCTATGTATGTAAATATGTACAGGAGCATGAAGGCAAAAAAATGGTAGATTGTCGTGGTAAATAATTTTTGTTACACTTTTATCAAAATCATAAAATTTGAAATCACTAATTATAGTGCTGACCCAAAACTCCGTTTGTACCTTTTGGATTTTACTTGAATTTTTAATTTAGATAAAATTTAATTTAATTCTAAAAATTCAAAAATATTAAAATATGCATAGGTGCACTTACATGTACATACATATGTAGATATGTATGTACACGAGCACGAATGCAAACAACAAAAAAAAGGTTAGAAGAAGAAGAAAAGAAAAAAATAATTTTTTGTTGTGCGCCTTTTTTTGTAACGTAAGTGACGAAAATAAGCATTTTATTGCATAAAATATATAGTTTTCTGCCAATCAATTTAAAATCTTCGATTCTCCATCTACAAGGTAACTACATAAACTATGTAAAGTAAATTTGTTTTTAAAATAGTATACAATCTAAAAAAAAACGTTGCGCTTTTGTAACGTCAGTGACGAACGCTTACGTTCTTACCCACCTTTTCAAACAAACTTTTTATTTTTGCTTCTATTTTCAAATTTTTTATTAAAACGTAAAGATCCTCTGTATATATATCGAATGTCTATGTATAAATATTCCACACAATAGACTCGAACAATATTTGGTGGTTAATGCAACACGTTTCTTGTAATACAATTAGTACTTGGCGTATGAGCAAAACCAGCAAAAAAAGTCTAAACTGAGCAAAGGACACCTGAAGATAAACCCTTTCACGATTTTCTGCAATAAATCAATTGATCTGTTTGTTTTCACGTCCATAAAAGAAAACCTAGTCGGCTTTTTTTCTGTTACTTCGGAGGTAACGTCAGTGACGAATTTTACGTAACGTCAGTGACGGTACATAATTAACTATGCATGCTACATCTTTATAAAAGTCCTAATAACAAAGATTTTTATAAAGACTTCATTCTATTTCTAATAATCTCCCAAACATTGGAATTTAATTCTGTCAAGGGGTTTCGCAGAAATTTGAATAAATCACCGGTGCCCAAAACCCCTAGTCCTAAAATTGTAACGTCAGTGACGACGGAATTTTAGTCCGTATTTAGTATGTTTTTAGAATTTAAATAAAAAGTTTAGGCATAACAGCTTTGAGTAGCTAAACTCCAAGTAATAAACCATTTTTAGTGTACTAAAACGTGCAAATGGTAATGCAATTTGAGTTTGAATCATACAATTTTACTTGCGATGTAACGTAAGTGACGGTGGAATTTCCCAATGAATGTTTTAAATTTTCGTCTTTCTTAGATGTTCACTAAAGCATCTTATTAAATCGTCGAATATTCTTATTTTTTTTATTTCACGGCATGCATTAAATTTTTTTAGGAGGTGACACCTAAATGAAAGAATTACCTTCAGTTAATATATTCTAACTTACCAAAACTGCGAACTGAATTGAAAAAGGAATAGCAAATCGACATAACCTAATTTAACTCTTGTAATTAGTTTACCCATTCAGGCGTGATGCGATGACCAAGGGAAATGGGGATTCATTTTTATAAATAGATAAGGCAAACAGCTCTATGAAAAAGCTTTTGGATAATAATTTTTTTCTTGAATCTAAAATTCACTCTAAGCGGACACAGTCATCAACACTTTTGATATGATAGCTGTATTATATGAGTTTATTCTTGGGTCAGCCTTGGTCCACCTAATGGTCAATTTCTTGGAAACGGGTTCGCAGATGAACCTGAAAACTGTTCCTTGTGAAAACTCTCATTAACACCTTTAATTTAAAATTTAAATTTTAAAATTTTGAGAGGAGCGAACACACGCGCGCACATAAATATGTACGTGTTGACATATATTTATAAGTGTGATTGTTCACAACCAAAAGCTAGATAGACATTAAACCGGTCGGAAATTTAGAAGTTTATCTTTTGAATTTTTTGTATTAAATAATTATATCAAATAATAAAAAACAATAACTTTTGCGTTTTGAAGGAGAAATTAATACATATATATTAGATATAGTAATATAGTACCTGTAAGGAATATATGGTTAAGTTATTTGAATAAATAGTGTCCATTACTTTGAATTTAAAATGATGATAGGTTGAGTCATTGCATTTTTTTTTGGTATAAGGGATAATATGCAGGGCTAAAGGCTTCTATAGGTTGGTGCAGGTGTTGCTCTTGTGGCAACTGATGGTAAGATGGCGTAGTTGAGTGTAGGATGGAAGGAATAAGACGACATAAAGAAGGACTTAAGTCAGGTTCAAGGGAGCTCTACTCCATAGCCGGAGTCATAGTAGAGTTCGAAGGCTGTCACATCTTCCACCTGACTCGGACAGGTTTTCTGCCGCTTTGCTGTATATTTCTTTAACTCCATTAGTTTATTCTCGCACACAGGCATGAACCCCTTTTTGCTTATGCAACTGTTGGGAAAGGAGAAGTGGCAAGAACCGCGCCTAGCGACGCGCTATGTATGTAAATATGTACAGGAGCATGAAGGCAAAAAAATGGTAGATTGTCGTGGTAAATATTTTTTGTTACACTTTTATCAAAATCATAAAATTTGAAATCACTAATTATAGTGCTGACCAAAAACTCCGTTTGTACCTTTTGGATTTTGGAGCACGAATGCAAACAACAAAAAAAAGGTTAGAAGAAGAAGAAAAGAAAAAAATAATTTTTTTATTTTTTGGTCCGAATTCACAAACTAGAATATTTGTTTTTAGTACAAATTCAAAAAAAGGGAATATTTATTTTTAGTTCAGATTTAAAAGTAAAAATATTTATTTAAATTCCACGTTAAAAGGCACAAGAAAACAAGTAAGGAAAGAGTTATAGGCCAAAACACATTTATCGGAACAATCGATTGTATGGGAGCTATGCGTTGTATTGGTCCGATCTTACTGGTTCCGACAAATGATTAATATAATACAAAATGACGCTCCATACCAAATTTCATCGAGATATCTCTAAAATTGAGGGACTAGTTTGCGTTCAAACAGACGGACGGACGGACGGACAGACGGACATGGCTAAATCAACTCAGCTCGTCGCCCTGATCATTTCGGTATACTTAATGGTGGGTCTATCTCTTCTTCTTCTCATACTTACAAACATCGGACCAAAGTTATAATACCATTTCATGCTCATGAAAGGTATAAAAAATTAGTGAAATCGGTCCAGCCGTTCTCAATTGATGAGTTACTATACATTTTTTCCCTCCATTTTTATATATATAGATAAGGCAAACCGCTCTATGAAAAAGCTTTTGTATGATAATTTTTTTCCTGAATTCAGATGAATCTAAAATTCACTCTAAGCGGGCACAGTCATCAACACTTTTGATATGATAGCTATGTTATATGAACTTATTCTTGGGTCAGCCTTGGTCAATATCTTGGAAACGGGTTCGCAGATGAACCTGAAAACTGTTCCTTGTGAAAACTCTCATCAACACCTTTAATTTGATACGCATATTGTTAAAATACATTCGGGGTCACCCCTGGTCCACATTTCGGTCAATATCTCAGGATTCAAGAAACTTTTTTAACTTTTTCTTTCTGAAGAACCTTCTCGGGGCACAAACAAGTACAAAAAAAAAATTAGTGAAATCGGTCCAGCCGTTCTCAATTGAGGAGTTACTATACATTTTTCAATTTCACACAATACCGGTTTTAATTTTGCGTTTGAAAGAACGTGCGCATAAGAAAAAATGTCACATAAACTTAATGGCGATGTATGTGAAAAATGACTTCCATTATTTTCCTGCTTTCCGACTTATTTTTATATTACACCAGGGTCACCCCTGGTCCTCATTTTTGAATATCTCGTAAGCGGGGTAGCATAGGGTCCTGAAAATCACCTCTTTTTTAAACACTCCTCAACACCTTTTATTCGACACCCATATCGTATAAACACCTTCTAAGGTCACCCCTGGTCCACATTTTGGTAGATATCTCGGAAAACGGGTCGCATAGTGTCTTGAAATCACCTCTTTTTTAAATACTCATCAATACCTTTTATTTGATACCCATATTGTAGAAAACCCGTCTGGGGTCACACCTGGTCCATATTTTGGGAAATACCTCGAATACGGGGTCTTATATGGGACTAATAACTACACTATGTTCAAGCGCTCGTCAGCACCTTTCATTTGATACCCATATCGTACAAACACTTTCTGGAGTCACCTCTGGTCCACATTTGGGTCAATATCTCGGAAACGGGACCCCAAATGGTACTCAAAACCACTCCATGTTAGAACACTCATCAATACCTTTCATTTGATACCCATATCGTACAAACACTTTCTGGAGTCACCCCTGGTCCACATTTGGGTCAATATCTCGGAAACGGGATCCCATATGGGACTCAAAACCACTCCATGTTAGAACACTCATCAATAGCTTTCATTTGATACCCATATCGTACAAACACTTTCTGGAGTCACCCCTGGTCCACATTTTGTGGAATATCTCCAAAACCTTCCCGGTTTCTTATACTTTTTTTGGCCATAAACCATGTCGGGCTCAATCAAAAACTACGTGCAAAATTTTGTTTAATTCGGTCCTGCCGTTCTGGAGTTATAGCGTCAGCAAGGAAAATAGGCTCCATTTGTATATATAGATAGCAGACCCGCAGACGTTGTCCTGCCAAAAATTAGGGCGTATTTCATTTATACATATGTATCTTACCTTATTGCGTAGCACAATTTGCTCGAACTATCTTTCATACCCAGCCATAGTGTATTTCAATCTATAAATTTAGTTATTTGAACTTTGGTGAATGTGGTGAATTTCCCTACAGTTTTGATTTGATCTAAATTTTTTACCATTTATTAAGATATCCTTAATGAATGTTTTAAATTTTCGTCTTTCTTAGATGTTCACTAAAGCATCTTATTAAATCGTCGAATATTCTTAATTTTTTTATTTCACGACATGCATTAAATTTTTTTAGGAGGTGACACCTAAATGAAAGAATTACCGTCAGTTAATACATATATTCTAACTTACCAAAACTGCGAAGTGAATTGAAAAAGGAATAGCAAATCGACATAACCTAATTTAACTCTTGTAATTAGTTTATCCATTCAGGCGTGATGCGATGACCAAGGGAAATAGGGATTCATTTTTATAAATATTTAGATAAGGCAAACAGCTCTATGAAAAAGCTTTTGTATAATAATTTTTTTCTTGAATTCAGATGAATCTAAAATTCACTCTAAGCGGACACAGTCATCAACACTTTTGATATGATAGCTATATTATATGAGCTTATTCTTGGGTCAGCCTTGGTCCACCTAATGGTCAATTTCTTGGAAACGGGTTCGCAGATGAACCTGAAAACTGCTCCTTGTGAAAACTCTCATTAACACCTTTAATTTAAAATTTAAATTTTAAAATTTTGAGAGGAGCGAACACACGCGCGCACATAAATATGTACGTGTTGACATATATTTATAAGTGTGATTGTTCACAACCAAAAGCTAGATAGACATTAAACCGGTCGGAAATTTAGGAGTTTATTTTTTGAATTTTTTGTATTAAATAATTATATCAAATAATAAAAAACAATAACTTTTGCGTTTTGAAGGAGAAATTAATACATATATATTAGATATAGTAATATAGTACCTGTAAGGAATATATGGTTAAGTTATTTGAATAAATAGTGTCCATTACTTTGAATTTAAAATGATGATAGGTTGAGTCATTGCATTTTTTTTTGGTATAAGGGATAATATGCAGGGCTAAAGGCTTCTATAGGTTGGTGCAGGTGTTGCTCTTGTGGCAACTGATGGTAAGATGGCGTAGTTGAGAAGGAGGACTTAAGTCAGGTTCAAGGGAGCTCTACTCCATAGCCGGAGTCATAGTAGAGTTCGAAGGCTGTTCACATCTTCCACCAGGTTTTCTTCCGCTTTGCTGTATATTTCTTTAACTCCATTAGTTTATTCTCGCACACAGGCATGAACCCCTTTTTGCTTATGCAACTGTTGGGAAAGGAGAAGTGGCAAGAACCGCGCCTAGCGACGCGCTATGTATGTAAATATGTACAGGAGCATGAAGGCAAAAAAATGGTAGATTGTCGTGGTAAATAATTTTTGTTACACTTTTATCAAAATCATAAAATTTGAAATCACTAATTATAGTGCTGACCCAAAACTCCGTTTGTACCTTTTGGATTTTACTTGAATTTTTAATTTAGATAAAATTTAATTTAATTCTAAAAATTCAAAAATATTAAAATATGCATAGGTGCACTTACATGTACATACATATGTAGATATGTATGTACACGAGCACGAATGCAAACAACAAAAAAAAGGTTAGAAGAAGAAGAAAAGAAAAAAATAATTTTTTTATTTTTTGGTCCGAATTCACAAACTAGAATATTTGTTTTTAGTACAAATTCAAAAAAAGAGAATATTTATTTTTAGTTCAGATTTAAAAGTAAAAATATTTATTTAAATTCCACGTTAAAAGGCACAAGAAAACAAGTAAGGAAAGGGCTGTCTTCGGCTGTGCAGAATTCTTTATACCTTTCCTGAATACGCATATATTTTTTAAGTGTCCTACATGGCCAAACCAAATTTATCGGAGCAATCGGTTATATGGAAGCTATATGTTATGTTACTCCGATCTGTATGATTTTCATTACTCACATCACATTTATAATAAGTACCAACTTTGCAAAATTTTACATTCCTAGCTTCTTAACTGCAAAATTTATAGCCCAAAACACATTTATCGAAACTATCGATTATATGGGAGCTATATGTTTTGTTGGTCCGATCTGGTTGATTTTCACTACACAGGTTACAAATATAATATGTACTAAACCTGCAAAATTTCGCTCTCCTAGCTTTTTGAACGCAAGAGTTATAGGCCAAAACCCATTTATCGGAACAATCGATTGTATGGGAGCTATGCGTTGTATTGGTCCGATCTTACTGGTTCCGACAAATGATTAATATAATACAAAATGACGCTCCATACCAAATTCGACTCTTTTAGAACACATATGTAAGAATACTAAAAAACGCTGAAAATATTAATGACTCTGAGGAATTGGTACTAAAAGCAATAAACTTTTACATCAACACAATTCATAGTACAACTAAACTTAAGCCAATAGATTTCATTAATAGAATAAATATAGATTTAAATGAAGTTAGAGAGAGATCTGAAATAAATAAAAAGAAAGCGATTGAAAGAGAGAACATTAAAAGAGGAAAAATATCGCTTGATTTACGAAATCAAAATTTATTTATTAAAAATCCTGCTACAGGCAGGCAAAAAACTGCTAAAAGATTCAACAAATACCACTACAGCAATCCCAATAAAGTAGATGTTGCACAGTTCAGAAGACCATTAAAGCCTATGAACTAAGTTGAAAAAAGAGGTTAAATAAATAGAAAACTATTTGTATTACATTTTTTTATATAACTAGATATATGACTAGAAATAAGAAATATTGTTCCCAATGTATTAAGAATGTCAACAACGAAATGCGAAATTGAAAAAAAAAACAAATTCTGTGAAATGATATATGTATATGTATATATGTATATATATATTTTTTTTTAATTTTCATATGTATGTATAAAGTAAACTAAATTTTTTTTTTCTCTATTCCTTTTTTAATATATTTTCACTAAATTCGATGGGACTCGAATTTAATATGGGAGGGCGAGTTATATATAAATATGTCAAACTCTTTCCTTCCAGGCTCTCACTTCCGAATATTATTTACCGCTAACTTTAAGTATTTAGCTTTAAGTTTGAACTCAACGTTGTTAACAGAATTTGAATAATCATTAAATTAGTCTTAGAGTAACAATCAAAGAATAAAGTTCACATTTTGTATTTTTAATACTACGTTCAGTGTTTTATTCAGCTAAACGTTTCTAGTATGTACATAAGTAGTTAATAAATTCCTGCTACTTACAGGCTGAAAAGGTTCAGAACAATATTTATTTTCCCATATTATATCCCGTGTATGTCTACGGCAACCAACTAAAGTAAAGGCGTTTTTTAATAGTCTAACTTTGACATTTTGTCATCTCCCCTCTATTTGACTCTTTAGATGTGCCCAAACATTCCCCAAGTCCCCAGAAATTTTTCAAAGAAATTTCAAATATACAGACACAACTTATTCAGAGTTTTATTATAGTATAGATATGCTGATACCCACAAAAGACGGCCGTGTACCTGTGTAATCGATTTTTGATTTAGCTGAAATTGAAATAAAGTGAACAAAAATTTTAGAGAGGGGGTTTTTTTTTGACAAAGTAAGTGAATTTTTCTTAATATAAAATTATGTAAGAAAAAAATTGCATAGCTACATACCTCGCTAAAAATCAGTATAGTTTTTTTGTTTGGCGTTCGATTTTGATAAAACAAAGTGCAGATCCCTTTTTAAGCTTCAACCAGTTCATTAGTGAAACTCTCATCAAAATGCATTCCTCAGTTTCCGAGATCCTTAAGTTCAAACAGACAGACAATAATTTTAAAAATGGATCAGATGAACTCTATAGCATTCCCCAAGTCATCCCCAGTCATTTTTTCAAAGAAATTTTTAAGTTACGACTTTTCTGGCGATTTAACTTATACATATGTATATAAAATTGTCGTGCCACAGTTTTCGTTCCCATACTCCTCCGAAACGGCTTGAACTATTCTCATGAATTTTGTGAACGTAATTAGTAGGTCTGAGAATCGGCCGTTATCTATTTTTCATTATTCCGGGAAGTGGACCAGGGACCGAAATATTTCAAACTTTTTATTTATCGTGCGATTTTTTCCATAAATTTGGGCAGAACAACGTCTGCCGGGTCCTTCTGGTTATAGTATAGATTTAACTATAACAATGTTTAAAACGTATAAAAAGTAAACATAATTAGCTCAGCAAAAAAAAAAAAAATAATTGTGTTCTTGAAAAATTATCAAGCTTCATAAATAGTTAAGAAAAAAATATTTAATGTTTAGTAAAACTCAAAAATTATTTTTTTTTTTGGTGTCAAAGCCAAATGAAGTCATTTTATTTCTGACTCAGAATTCAAAACGCTTGAAATATTTTTTCTGATTATTTATCATGAAGACAGAATCGGCGGGTAAGGCTGTTCAGAATCTTTAGCAAATTAGAAAAGTGTTTTTTACACACAATTTACTTACCTTCCCATTTTGATTCTTGTTCGCAAAATAAACATATGGCATTTAGAAATGTTACTCAACAAAGTTAACCGATTTAGGTATTTGTTATCGGTGAGGGAAACTGAGTTGCCACATGGTACACAATGAACCTAATATAATAATTTAGACATCGATTATAAAAGAAATATAAACTTTCTTCATTTTACAATACAATTTGTCCAAACAAATTTGGAGCCAAAATAGAACTAAAAATGAAAAAAAGGACTAGAAAAAGAGCTAGGAGCTAAAACAGAATTTTGGAGCTAAACGCAAAAAAAAAGCGCTAGATCTAGCTCTAAAAGCACCAAAATGGCAACACTGCTCTCAACGACAAATGCACAAAGAGGTTCATTCATTGTTAATTAGTGGCAAAAAAATGACGTCGAAACCGGAAAACCGGATGAAATTTCCAAAAATTTCAACTTCTGGCTTAAAAAACACATCATACTTTTTTCAAATGAATAAAACACTATATATATTTCTAAAGTGTCAACAATTATCTACCCAAAACTTTGAAGTGCACCTGGAGCTTTCCGAAATTACAAAGTTGTGTAGCGTATGGGCATATTTTAAAAAATTTTACTGATGAAAACAGTGAGCAGTTTCAATTAACAAGTACTGTAAACAGTACTATTCAGGACCTGATTAATTAGGTTTTGATGAATCAGAATTATGACTAATCAAAATATGATTTAATCTGTTCATTTCACGTCCCTAATTTGTCCAAGTACAATTGATGTCATGGCCAAATGATGCTACGGTTGTGTCAAGCTGACTTCTACTTTTTTCATGAGTATTGCCAGAATTATTTTCCGTACCTCGAAGAGTTGCAATGTCAAACCGACTTTAATTAAGGCCATGTATTCATAAAAGTGCGAATAATCCCAGCATTCCAAAGTCGGAGCACTCCAAAAAAAGCATCCAAAAAGGGTCCGTAATTGGAGCCTTTTCGGAGAGAAGAAATGAATATTGTAGAGCGAATGAACTGCAAGGCTCAATTATATGAAAGATTTCGGGTGTTTTCTGACACACAGCGGCGTAAAGAGAATTGTGAGAAAATGAACTTTGGATGATGAGCGACAACGTTCAACTATTTGAATGTTTTCAAACATTTTGTGAGGTTTTTATTTTATTTTACCTAACAGAAGATAAAGACCGCCATTTTCATGAACGTTTATCAATAGTCTGTAGAAAATAAACATTGCACATTTCATATTTTCCGAATTGTGTTAATAAAACTTCATAAACCTTATTTTTTACTAGCAGGAAACCCGGCGCTGCTCGGGATGTAAGTAGTTCATAAAATTCTGATACCCTCACTTGAGAAGACAATTTACAGGCAGAGAAGGTTCAGAACAATATTTTTTTTCCACGTTCCGTTATTCCGTTTATTAATACTCTAACTTAGACATTTTGTCATCTCCTTTTCATTTGACTTTTGAGTTGTGCCTAAACATTTCCCAAGTCATCCCCAGTCATATTTTCAAAGAAATTCCCAATATACAGACACAACTTATCTAGAGTTTTATTAAAGCTATGCTGATACCCACATAGGACGGCAGTGTACCTATGCAATTGATTTTTGATTTAGCTGAAATTGAAAAAAAGTTACCAAAAATTTTAGAGGAAGCTTAGTTTTTTGTTTGACAAAGTAAGTGAATTTTTCTTCATATCAATTTGTGTAAGAAAAAAAATTTCATAGGTACATACCTCCCTAAAAATCAGTATATCTTTTTTGTTTGTCGTTCGGTTTTGATAAAACAAAGTGCAGGTCCCTTTCTAAGCTTGAAGCAGTCCATTAGTGAAACTCATCAAAATCCATTCCTTAGTTTCCGAGATCCTTAAGTTCAAACAGACAGACAATAATTTAAAAAATGGATCAGATAAACTCTACAGCATTCCCTAAGTCATCCCCAGTCATTTTTTCAAAGAAATTTTTAATTTACGACTTTCCTAGAAATTTATTATGGTATAGATTTATGATGTTTAAAACGTATAAAAAGTAGACATAATTAAATCAACAAAAAAAATACAGTGTGTTCTTGAAAAATTATCAAGCTTGATAAATAGTTAAGAAAAAAATATTTAATTTTTAGTAAAACTCAAAAATAATTTTTATTTTTGCGTCAAAGCCAAATGAAATCATTTTATTTCTGACTCAGAAATCAAAAATCTTTGAAATATTTTTCTGATTATTTATCATGAAGACAGAAACGGGGGGTAAGGTTGTTAACAATCTTTAGCAAATTAGGAAAGTGTTGTTTACACACAATTTAGTTTTACCTTTCCATTTTAATTCTTGTTCGCAGTATAAATATATGGCATTTAGAAATGTTACTCAACAAAGTTAACCGATTTAGGCATTTGTTATCGGTGAGGGAAACTGAGTTGCCACATGGTACACAATGAACCTAATATAATAATTTAGACATCGATTATAAAAGAAATAAAAACTTTCTTAATTTTACAATACCATTTGTCCAAATAAATTTGTAACCAAAAAAGAGCTAAAAATTAAAAGAGAGGACCAGAAAAAGAGCTAGGAGCTAAAACAGAATTTTAGAGCTAAACGCCAAAAAAAAGAGCTAGATCTAGCTCTAAAAGTACCAAAATGGCAACACTGAATGTGTACAAAAAAACATTTTCTGGGGTATAGTTTTAGGCATCAGAGTATGTAGTTTCAGAAAAGTTAAAGAACGTTTAAATTTATGATATATGGGTTGTTGTTGTTGTTGTTGTTTTAACAACAAAATCACTCCCCGAAGGTTTTGGGGAGTGTTGTCGAAATAACAGTCCTTGGCCGGATATGAATCCGGTACGCTCCGGTACTCCCTTGCGGTACTGCCCGATTGTCGCGGGAGCGATTTGGTATGACCAGTGCAACCTATGATATATGGGTCTAGGTATCTGTTTCAGAAAATATGTTTATCTTAGTGAAAAATATATGCAAATAATGCAAATCTAAATTAAAACCCCCCCCAAGGCTAATTCCTGCGCACGGCCCTGGTATACCACATACCATTAGGAAGCATCTCACTAACTGTCATTGAAATACTTTCTTGAAATTTCAAGCAATCGCTTTTGAAAATAGCAGACCTTTTTTGCTGAAAAGTGGGCGGCGCCACGCCTACTTCCCCAAAATCCACAAATTTTTTTCAGAGATTAGTGTTGCTTAAAAAGCTTATTATGTGTGTGAAATCTTATTTATATAACTTATACAATTATGGAAATATCGCGATTTTAATTTTACAAAGAAATTTTTCAGAACTGTGGTCAAAATGTGGGCGTGTCCGTTAACCAATTTCGATTATTTTTACAGCAAAGAGTTAGCTTTATATGTTGAACACTTTCTCCAAATATCGTTTCAATAAATTAATTTTTACCGGAGTTATGGCACCGGGTCGGTGAAAATCCTCACACTGAACCCTCCAAGAGGGTGCCGACTGGTAATGTATACCACAGAAGTTCCGTTCGGGAAGGTTAGTTCAGTTCGGAAAGTATCGAGCAAAGATCAGGAACCAGTGCTGCATGACTTAGCTCTCTCAATAGCTATGGCGTGTGGAAATGATTCTTGATTATGGTCGTGGGGTCCCCCTAATCCAGGGTGTCAAGCGCACCGTGCCCATTGGACGATTTGCAGCCAGGGGACAATTTCGGCTGTATTTTCACGGTGCCTTCCCGATACCGGACCACCTCGCGAAGTAATATTGGCCTTGTCGCAGTATGGGGCGCTGCTGCGGTGTACGATCTATTTCCCCGATATATATCCCCAGACCGCTGAGCCCGCCTTGTCGGGCAGGTGGTCTTACGACCAAGATGAATTCCAATAAACATACAAATAATAATGAGGAGGAGGAGAAGAAATGGGGACCGCTTCCCAAGAACGACGATAGCGCCAAAGGCGAAGAGTCGGACATGGAAAGCGCTGACAGCGACGAATCCGTGAGCTCGGTGCGAGAGCGAGATCTCCTCGCCAGCCCGAGCAAAGATACGGAGGAAAACAGAGCGCGAAATAGGGAGGGGAAGAAAGCCCTATCGCAGCACCGAGCAGCACTAAGGATCGTCCAGCGCCTGTGGGCGGTAGTCGATCTAAAGGACCGAGAGGTAGAGCGCCTCAATAGAGAATGGACGGGGGCAGTTCGGGGATGGGACCTTTCCGGCGACCAACCCCCTGTACTGCAATAGGTTCGAAGAAGAGGCTCGGAACGGGAAAAAGAGGCAGCGGTCTGCGGAAGGCGATAGGTCCGCTCATAAGAAGCGTAGGGGGGATGGGAGAAGACCCAGTCCCAGGACTGTGGGGCAGGCCATCAGCGAGACCAGCAAGGCTGTGGTGCAAAGAGCAGCTGGGGGTCTAAGTCGTGACAGCGAGAGACCCTGCCCATCGGGATACGCAGGACAGATGGGCAACCCAGCGATGGCTGCCACCCACGTGGAGGGGCCAAAGGGAGCTAACGCTGAGACTCCAGGCACCTCTGCGAGGATGAGTGACGTGGCAAAGCAGTGGCTGACCGTGGCGTTACTGGACCGCAGCGATCCATATGGGCAGATGTCCACCGAAAGGTGGCGATCTGTAGAGAGGGAGCTGCTGAGCGCCATGATTTCCCTGCTACAGGATGAGAGCGAAAAGCCGCTACCAACCTTCGACTCGGCGGGGTGGCAGAATGGGGTAAAACTCATTAGATGCAAGGATAGTGCGACCTTGCGTTGGCTAACCTCCAAAGGCAAGGTGCTAGCTCCCGGTTTGAAGTGGTGGATAGAGCGCCGATCCCCACGATTCCGAAGGCCAAGGTATGGATCCCTTGCGTGGTGAAGTCGGAGGATGCGTTGGGTCTACTGCAACGCCAGAACCCGAGTATACCATCGCGGGATTGGAACGTACTGCACGTATCACGGCCGACGGAGGAGGGTCAGCACTACATCCTCCAAATCAACAAGGAAGCAGAAGATATGTTGTACCCTGAACATGGAAAGATGTGCTGGGGAATGGGCTGTGTATATCTGCGCCTTAAAAAGCGAAGTCCTAAGGACGACAACAAAAACACGCTAGAAGCAGGGGAGGTAGAAAGGGACCTCGGAAACCTGAGATTAGCGGACGCCAATGAATCGGAGGTGAGGACGATGGTAGTGCCGGAGGGGGACAAACATCTCAACGGTGTTGCGGGTCCTGCAGATAAACCTCCAGCACAGTAAGGATGCTTCGAGCGAACTCCTCCTTACTCTTCAGGAGGGCTCGTTCGATGTGGCGCTGATCCAGGAGCCATGGCTCCCATCTGGAGGACGTGTTTCTGGGCTCAGCACGCATGGTTTTGGCGTCTATTACGCAAGATCGGAAGGCAGGGTAAGAGCCGTCATTATGGTAAGGAAAACCCTTCACTCATGTATGTTCTCTAATTACAGCACTGAGGATTAGCGGTAGTAGCCATCGAGGTGGAACGGGAGCGGGCACTAATCCTGGCATCGTGCTACATGGCTCACAGCGCGGAGGCTCCACCGGAAGAGCTCAAGAAGCTGGTAGAGGAAGGTCAAAAGGCAAGACTGGTTATACAGTTAATAAAATGGCTGAAGGAGATCTTTGAGGGGTGTATACGGCTGAATCATGTACCGCATTCGTGGAGGATAATAATAATAATAATAATAATGCCCAACGGATTACCCACCATATCCCGCCCGACCGGCGCGAGGGACGCATCCGCATGACGCGCGGATGGTTTTCTCGTGCCGAGTCTTTGAAAGGCTTTGGTTTGTTAATCGTCGAGATCTAAAACTGCTCAGTTACAGAGAAAACCTCATCAGCTAAGTAAAAAAGATTACACAATTAATAAATAATTAGTTGACAGCGAATAGTTATTGTAAAGAATAAAGATAAGAATCAAAGGAGCAAAATGTTGCTATGTATTTAGGATAGAAAGAATTGACTTTTTTATGCTGCATAGTGAGTCTGAAATATCAAACGTACCAGAATGAGAGTTATAATCTTGACACAAACAACGAAAAGGCTCATTTAATTCAAAATTAGTTCGGCACTGTTTCAAGATAAGGGGTTTAAAATGTCTTGATGGACGAGAAGGTACATTGAAGTTCACTTCGCTCAAAAGAAACGGGCTTGTGATTGAACCATTTAGTAATTTAATCATGAAAACAATTCCAAGCATTTCCCTCCGACTAGAAAGGCTGTGAAGATTAATAAGTTTTAAGCGACTCGTATAGGATGGCAAATTATACAACGGATCCCAGTGAAGATCTCTTAAGGCAAATAGTAAAAATTGTTTTTGAACTGATTCTAAACGGTCCACGTGGACCTGGTAACGCGGGCTCCAAATTATAGAACCGTATTCAAGTATCGGTCTGACTAATGTAGTAAAGAGAAATTTAGTTACATAAGGGTCGCTAAATTCTTTAGACCATCGTTTAACAAATGCTAGAACGCCTCTAGCTTTATTGACTGTTACGTTAATGTGGCAGTTGAAACTGAGTTTGTAGTCCATAGTAACCCCAAGGTCAACAAAATCATATATTTGCTCAAGATTGTAATTGTTAATTGTATAGGAAGCTGGCTGTGAAATTCCTCTCGAAAAACGCATGTATTTACATTTCTTTAGATTAAGCGGCATATAATTTAAATCGCACCAAGTAACTAGTGTATTTAGATCTGATTGAAGCTTATTGCTATCTTCGGGTGATGCGAATGACAAGAAAAGCTTTACATCGTCGGCATACATTAACATTTTCGAAAATTCTATTACTGTAGAAATATCATTTATAAACAACAAGAACAGAATCGGGCCCAGATGGCTCCCTTGAGGAACTCCAGAGGAGACATAAATAACATCGGATTCACAATTTTTAAACACTACTTTTTGTACTCTGTCGCTAAGGTAAGAACAGATCCAGCGATTGAGACCCGGCTGGAAACCCATCTGATCTAGTTTATGAATAAGTAACGAGTGACACACTTTATCGAAAGCTTTGCTGAAATCAGTATAAATAACGTCGGTGTGCAGATTTTTCTAAAGCCATTTGAGACATGATTTGTAAATTCAAGTAAATTTGTAACGGTGGACTTTCCCTTACAGAACCCGTGTTGACAGTCAGAAATCAAAATAGAGATAGGATTCGTAAGCCGATTGGTAACAATAGCTTCAAACATTTTTGGGATGGCAGACAGCTTCGCTATGCCACGATAGTTCTCTATAGAAGCCCTGCTTCCGCTTTTATGAAGCGGTAGAAGAAACGACTCTTTCCATGCTGTTGGAAAAACACCACACTTTAGTGACAGATTGAACAAATTGGTAAGGGGTTTGTAAATATTGTTAGCCCACTTCTTCAAGAAGCATGTAGGAATCCTATCAGGACCACATTTAAAAGATTCTTTCAAGGTTTTCAGATAAACAACAACATCATTGGCGCATATAGTTGGACAATTAATTAAATTGTTCCCATGTAGCTCATAGGGATAATTTACAAAGTCAGAATTGGTGACGGCAGAATAGTAAGAAATGAAAAATTGCGCAAAGAAATTTGCGATATCTTGATTATTGCTAGATAAAATGTCTTTATATTTCATGGCTGAGGGAAATCCCACTACTTTTCGTTTAGAATTTACGAAATCATAAAATGACTTCGGATTGCGAATAATGTCTCTTTTTGTTTTAGAGATATAGGCTTTATAGCACTTTTTATTCAAGTCGATGTACCTCTTACGTAGAACAGAATACAACAAGTAATGTTTGTTTAGCCCCGATTTCTTAAATAATTTGAAAGAACGCGTTTTTCTATTTTTCAACATCATAAGCTCTTTAGTAAACCAAGCTTGCGTTGGATGATCATATGTTATTTTACGTTTAGGAACAAACTTCTCAAATAAGTAGTAAATAGTTTGATTAAAGTGTAAAACATTTGAATCGATATCGCCACAAAGCTCAGGCCAAGTTAATTTAGACAGTTCTCTATTTAATTTCTTATAGTTGGCTTTTGAGAAGTTAAAATCAAAGTTACTAATTGAGCAGCATTGTGTACATTGGCCATTACTTAAGGTTTCGTGCAATATTTCCATAGAAGGGTGGTAGACGTCTTCGGGTAAAGCCAACGGATCACAACGATTTACAGAAAATTTGTTTTTATCATCAACATAAATTAAATCTAAGATTTTACCAAACTTTTTAGAGTTAACATTTATTTGACTAAGGCAGAGATCGGAAATTCCATCCAAAAAGTCATTGAAGCCCAGTTTGGATGGATTTGGAATAATGTTTCCATCAGATATGTTCCACGATATATGCGGTAGGTTGAAATCACCTAAAACAATCATCGAGTCAGAAGCTTTAGTCAATAAGTTAACAGTTCTGAGCAGAGAGACATGCTGCATGTAGATTGAAAGATCAGATGCTGGAGGGATGTAGCAAACAGATAAGTACATATACACGCTCTCTAGCTGGATGCGGACGCATTTAAACTCAATGGAATCCGTGTTAGGTACATTAACCTCCTCTGAAGGAATGGAGGAATGAACGGCAATTAGAACACCACCTCCGACCTTGTTCAAGCGATCATGTCTATAAACTTGATAGTCGTTACAAAAAAACTCGGAATTGAAAACATGCGGTTTTAGCCAAGTTTCGGTAAAAGCAATTACGTTATAGTTACAACAGAAAGATTTCAAATACAGATCATTTAATTTGGTATTTAAACCTTTGACATTTTGGTAGAAGATATTCAAGGACTTAGAACTCAGTTTTTTGAGTAGTCTTCCTACCAAAGGCGGGTAAGGTCAGTCATATGCATCCCAAGGACTACAGCCTATCAGCTTAACATCTTTCCTACTAAAAACATTTGAGAGGCTCTTAGATGTGCACATTAGGTCTAGCTTGAATGAAGGACTGGTTTCGCCGGTACAACATGCATACACCAGAGGCAAGTCGGTGGAAACTGCACTGCATAGGGTGGTTATAAAGGTGGAAAGGGCCCTGGAATACAAAGAATACGCCCTAGGTGTGTTCTTAGATATCGAAGGAGCCTTAAACAATGTCTCATCTCATTCAATAATGGATGGTCTGAACTCGGTTGGGGTGGAGCCTGCTCTGATAAGGTGGATAGGCTGCATGTTAAGCTGCAGGAAAGTTACCTCGAAATGGGGCCTACATGAGTCCACAAAGGAGGTAGAAAGAGGCACACCACAGGGCGGGGTACTATCCCCACTACTCTGGACACTAGTAATCGATAGATTGCTTAGGCGATTTGATGACGGACCGGTCAAAATTACGGCGTATGCGACGATGTCGCAATCATAATAAGTGGGCAAATGCTTTTCAACAATCAGTTCCCTAATGGACCGCGCGCTCAAAGAGGTGCATGCCTGGGCAACCGGTGTTGGGCTGGCTGCGAATGCAGAAAAGACGGGCATGGTGTTATTCACTAGAAGGTATAAGGTCCCGACTTGGACTAGGCGCAGACTAGGAGGAGTAACCCTGCAGGAGAAATACAGCGTAAAATACCTGAGAACAATATTAGACAGCAAGCTGTCGTGGAAACCAAACGTAGATGACAGAGTGAAGAAAGCCTCCACTGCACTCTTGGGCGCAAGTGGGGGCTCTCGCTAAGGAATTAAAAATAATAAAATTAAATGGTCTCACATACCATCTTCAGAACTTTTCGGCTACTATGCAACTCACTTATTTGTATACCTTTCATAAACATGAAATGGTAATATATGTAGCTTTGGACCAATGTTTGTAAGTATGAGAAGAAGGAGAGATAGGCCCACCACTAAGTATACCGAAATGATCAGGGCGATGAGCTGAGTTGATTTAGCCATGCCCGTCTGTTTGAACCCACAGTTTTAGAGATATCTCGATGAAATTTTGCAAAGCAGGCGCTTTTTTGCATAGGATTAATCATTTAACGGAACTAGCAAAATCGGATCAATAGAACGCATAGCTCCCACACAATCGATTGATTCGTTTTTGGCCTATAATTCTTGCAATTGGTCTAAGCTTTAGAGAAGGCGAGTTGTTTTTTAAGTTATTAGTATTTTTTATTTTATTTTATTACTTGGCTCAGGTTCTATGTGACCGTTTTGCTCAAATTGGATTTATTCATTTGGCTCAGGTGCTGACGACCATGTTTGCCTAAATGTAAAAATTGTTGTTCTTTAGAGAACGGGAGGTGCGGGACACCTGCGACACCCTGTATGTATTATTGGTGGCGAGCACTGTTGGCTCTGAGGCATGGCGCGATTGGCTTCCTCATTTTCGCTTGGAAAAATCACATTTTGGCTTTCCAAAATATAAACTATATCTTCGAAATATTTTATAAGCTGATTGCGAATTACAATAGCATGCAATGCAAATAAAATAAACGAATGAAATACCCGTAGCTTATGAATGTATGTATGTCGCTTAAACACAATTAAAAAGCTTTTGATGTGATATGTCTACTGAAAATTACCTAGATCGGGCCAACATAAGATATATCTCCTATATAATCGATATATTCGATAAATGCGTTTTGGGCTTTTACTTTTGCATTTAAAAAGCTAGGTGTCTAAGCTTTAGAGAAAGCGAGTTGTTTTTTAAGTTATTATTATTGTTTTATTTTATTTGGCTCAGGTGCTATGTGACCGTTTTTCTCAAATTGTATTTATTCATTTGGCTCAGGTTCCGACGACCATGTTTGCTTAAATGTTCAAAATTGTTCTTTGGAGAACGAGAGTATGTATGTATTATTGGTGGCGAGCACTGTTGGCTCTGAGGCATGGCGGGATTGGCTTCCTCATTTTCGCTTGGAAAAACCACACTTTGGCTTTCCAAAACATAAATTATATCTTCGAAATATTTTATAAGCTGATTGCGAATTACAATAGCATGCAAAGCAAATAAAATAAACTAATGAAGTAACCGTAGCTTATGTATGTAGGTCGCTTAAACACTAGGAACGTAAATTTTTGAAGGTTTGGTACTTTTTATATATGTGATGTGTAGAGTGAAAATCAGTCAGATCGGTCTAACATAATACAAGGTGGCGCAAAAGTAATCCTCCTATCAGAAAATGCTATAAATGTTGCGATTGGCCCTTGTGTAGTAAACACATGCGAAATACACGTTAATAAACAATGTTACGCTCCAGAACGCGGAATATTGGTGACTATTTATTTGACCAATAATCGGTCGGTGACTTTGGCACAACGTGAATTTCGTCGCAGATTTCCTGGCCGTCCAACGCCTACTGGTTAACGAGTTCTTTTTGCCGCAACTTGATGAATTTGGATTGGAAAACGTGTGGTTCCAACAACGTGAAACCACAATAAAAAACCACAAATTGGCCCAAAATAAATACAAATAATATATTGCTCCCATACAATCCATTGTTCCGATAAATATGGTTTGGGCTATGTAACTTTAAATTAAGAGTTCTGAAGAGTTTGTACCAACTGTTAGTAAGGACCGGACACTAAAAAAATCTATGCGTATTCATGAAAGGTATAAACCCTTCGGCACAGCTGAAGACAGTTCTTTCCTTACTTGTTTGACTCACTTGGAGTGGATAAAAATATGTTGCACATTCACTTTGAACTTCACACTCACAATTGCGTTATTTTGATATATTATAAACCCCACCATCAGTGCTGCCAGATAATTCAAAAATTACGCGCAATAAAACTAATCGTGTATACTTGACTTTAACCGTTTGGTTTGATCGAGATATACCAACAACAAAGTTAGACTAATAATACAGTGCTAAAAAAAATAAAAATATAAACACTCATTAAGCGACCTAGCTAAGATTGGTTATCTAGTCAAGTGTAAAACGCAACGGTATTTGAAAAATCCGCTACATCCTCAAATTTTTTTTTATTTTAAAAAACCATTTTTTCAGGTTTTTCTCCATTAAAAAAATTCATTTAAAAACCAATTTTCAACCGATTTCAAAATTCTCAACGGTTTTGGGTAGATAATTGTTGACACTTTATAAATATATATAGTGTTTTATTCATTTGAAAAAAGTATGATATGTTTTTTAAGCCAGAAGTTGAAATTTTTGGAAATTTCATCCGGTTTTCCGGTTTCGACGTCATTTTTTTGCCACTAATTAACAATGAATGAACCTCTTTGTGCATTTGTCGTCGAGAGCAGTGTTGCCATTTTGGTGCTTTTAGAGCTAGATCTAGCGCTTTTTTTTTGCGTTTAGCTCCAAAATTCTGTTTTAGCTCCTAGTTTTTTTTCTAGTCCTTTTTTCATTTTTACCTCTATTTTGGCTCCAAATTTGTTTGGACAAATTGTATTGTAAAATGAAGAAAGTTTATATTCCTTTAATAATCGACGTCGAAATTATTATATTAGTTTCATTGTGTACCATGTGGCAACTTAGTTTCCCTCACCGATAACAAATACCTAAATCGGTTAACTTTGTTGAGTAACATTTCTAAATGCCATATGTTTATTTTGCGAACAAGAATCAAAATGGGAAGGTAAGTAAATTGTGTGTAAAAAACACTTTGCTAATTTGCTAAAGATTCTGAACAGCCTTACCCTCCGATTCTGTCTTCATGATAAATAATCAGAAAAAATATTTCAAGCGTTTTGAATTCTGAGTCTTTGACACCAAAAAAAAAAATAATTTTTGAGTTTTACTAAACATTAAATATTTTTTTCTTAACTATTTATGAACCTTGATAATTTTTCAAGAACACACTCATTTTTTTTTCTGAGCTAATTATGTTTACTTTTTATACGTTTTAAACATTGTTATAGTTAAATCTATACTATAACCAGAAGGACCCGGCAGACGTTGTTCTGCCCAAATTTATGGAAAAAATCGCACGATAAATAAAAAGTTTGGAATGTTTCGGTCCCTGGTCCACTTCCCGGAATAATGAAAAATAGATAACGGCCGATTCTCAGACCTACTAATTACGTTCACAAAATTCATGAGAATAGTTCAAGCCGTTTCGGAGGAGTATGGGAACGAAAACTGTGGCACGACAATTTTATATACATATGTATAAGATAAATCGCTAGAAAAGTCGTAACTTAAAAATTTCTTTGAAAAAATGACTGGGGATGACTTGGGGAATGCTATAGAGTTCATCTGATCCATTTTTAAAATTATTGTCTGTCTGTTTGAACTTAAGGATCTCGGAAACTGAGGAATGCATTTTGATGAGAGTTTCACTAATGAACTGGTTGAAGCTTAAAAAGGGGCCTGCACTTTGTTTTATCAAAATCGAACGCCAAACAAAAAAAATATACTGATTTTTAGCGAAGTATGTAACTATGCAATTTTTTTCTTACATAATTTTATATTAAGAAAAATTCACTTACTTTGTCAAAAAAAAACCCAAGCGTGCCTCTCTAAAATTTTTGCTCACTTTATTTCAATTTCAGCTAAATCAAAAATCGATTATATAGGTACACGGCCGTCATTTGTGGGTATCAGCACATCTATACTATAATAAAACTCTGAATAAGTTGTGACTGTATAGTTGAAATTTCTTTGAAAAATTTCTGGGGACTTGGGGAATGTTTGGGCACATCTAAAGAGTCAAATAGAGGGGAGATGAGAAAATGTCAAAGTTAGACTATTAAAAAACGCCTTTACTTTAGTTGGTTGCCGTAGACATAAACGGGATATAATATGGGAAAATAAATATTGTTCTGAACCTTTTCAGCCTGTAAATTGTTTTCGCAATTGAGGGTAGCAGGAATTTATTAACTACTTATGTACAAACTGAGCAAAGCTGGGTACCCTGCTAGTATGAAATGAATGTAAAAACTTACATACAAAATACTTAAGTGCTTTGTAGGTGTTTTTTTTACATGTTTTGGATTTTCTTGAGCTAATCTAGCTCCAAAATAAATTGCATACTGGCAACACTGGTCGAGAGGCATTCACTTCTTAATTATACGAGTTTTTTTTTGGAAAGGACTCAAGGACGCAAAACCGTTGAGAATTTTGAAATCGATTCAAAACTGGTTGTTTAATGAAATTTTTTTAAGTAGAAACTGAAAAAACGGTTTTTTAACAATGAAAAAAAATTTGAGGGTATAGCGGATTTTTCAAATACCGTTGCGTTTTACACTTGACTAGATAACCAATCTTAGCTAGGTCGCTTGATGAGTGTATTTTCACTGTAGCACAGTGTAATTTATATATATAAAAATGTAGGGGGTTTTTATGTAATCAAAAACTACTAAACGGATTGTTTTCAAATTTTGACAGTTTGTTCCTTGGATACGTCTCACCAATAATACATATAATTTTATCCGCTAGGTGGCGCAGGAGTCGCTATATTTACAATATCCGCATTTATGGTCCGATTTTAATCATATTTGGCACGTATGTTTAATATATGATCAACAATTGTGTTGCAAAAAATTTCCACGATAGGTGGCACTAGAGTCGAGATATTGAGAAAATCCCTATTTATGGTCTGTTTTTGGTACTTTTTACCACGTATGTTTCTTTTGGAAGGAAGAGCTCTATTACAAAAAATGTCCCACTAGGTGGCGAATAAGTCAGCATACTAATCAAAATTTAAAAAAATACTCTAATTACATGCAAATTCCCATCATTTTGCCTTATCTATATGTGTACATATGTATATAAAAATGAAATGTCTTTCGTATTACCGCGATTGCTGGCTAAACGTCTAAACCGATTTCTATTTTCCAAAAAAGTACTTTATTGGAACTTCTTTGTAGAGGGTTTATAAAAAACAACCGATTCTGCCAAAAAATGAAGAAAGCTGAGAAGTCTATTGTACTTGACCCAAGAAAGCAACCAAATTAGAATACCTAAGACACTCGGAAAAATTGTCCACACAGAGGCTGAACTCATTCACTCTGTGTTCAATAATATTACTCAAATATTACAGCGTCCGAATAACTGGCTTTGCGAGCGAGCAATTTTAACGCCCAAAAATGAGTAGGCGGCGGCCATTAGTGGTAATATTCTGTCGAAAATCGAAGGAAATGAGAGAGTATATACCTCGATTAATACTGTAATCGATCAAGATGATGCAACTAACTATCCACTTGAATTTTTGAATTCACTAACTGCAAACGGCTTACCTGCACATACCATCGTTTTGAAAATCGGTGTTCCAATAATGCTCCTGAGAAATTTAACGCCACCAAAATTATGCAACGGAACGAGACTCAAAGTACACAAGATGCAAGCGCACATTATTGAAGCAGAAATTTTAACAGGCTGTGGTGTAGGGGAGATTGTTTTCATACCACGTATACCACTTATACCCAGCAACTTCCCTTTCCAATTTAAAAGAATACAGTTTTCTGTTAGCGTTTGCTTTGCACTGACCATTAATAAGTCGCAGGGGCAGAAACTTAATGCTGTTGGTGTCGACCTAAGGAGCAGTTGTTTCTCTCATGGCCAATTGTACGTTGCTTGCTCTCGAATAACTAACCCGAATAACCTCATTATTTTATCAATGGATGATACTACAAAAACATTAGATTTATATTGGAACGATTTTCCGTCATCCCTTGTCAATTTTTGTTTGTTTACAAACCGGTTTCAGCGATCCGCCATCTTCAGTGTAAGTTTTCGTTCTGATCTGTGTCTATCCGTTGTCCTGTATCTATAGTTCGAATGCTGTAGGTAAAGTTAGTATGCGTGTATATAGTTCGTGCGTAAGGTTCGTGTTTCACGAATGTTCCCGAGCGGCAAGCTTCAATAGGGTTGTTTTGACACTCGTTTATTAGTTTGTTTGTCAGGCACTGCTGAACGCTATGTAATGTCAGGTAATGGTAAAAGGAATGTTCTCGAGCGGCAACTCGTTAATTAGTTTGTGGGCCAGGTAATGTTACTCTTGTGCTTGAATAGAAGTCGGTAATTTTTGTCCTTTCGTTTGTTTTGTGTGTTCGCTCGTTTATCGTTACTTGTCTGGTTATTGTACCTGCTGCGTTGTTTTGTTTTTTGTAGACTAGTTTTAGAGGTTCGAAGATTGCATCAGAATTGGTGCTAGTTTGTTCGTTTATTATTCTTCCGTCAAATGTCTTTAGTTTGTGTTAATACATATGTATATATGTATATAATTAAGTTCAAACACACGCACATATAGTGCAACCTAAACATTAAGAATATAATAAATAACCAAGAATAAAAAATACTGACCTACATATTTTCATACGTAAACAAAATTACACAATAAACCAAAATACGCAATGTAAGCAATATAAGCACAAATTCATTAATTATTACCAATCATTAATTTACTTCACTTATTGTCAATCATGCACTTTTTCCTTATAGTTATAGCTTAAGATATTATTGCTAGTGTAAGCATTTTTATTGTATAAAAGCCGTAGTAAAATAAAGAACATTATGCAGAAACGGATTCACTTCTTTTGATGCATACAATCTTAAGGTGTTTCTACCTAAGATACTCTTTTTTTATATAACCAATCTTAAGGTCCTTCTACCTAAGATACTACTTTTTTTTATATAATACACTCAAGGCGATTCTGCCTGAGTAAACATCGTTCGATAGGTGCTCAACCTATCGAAACATTTTTGGTGACCCCGACGTGATCCGGCAACAAGGACCAGGATCACACTAGAAGACGCAACATCTAAGGACGAATCATTGTCGTCAATCAACCACCTCAGAGTGGTAATTTTGTGGCCCTGCATCAAGGATCACACCATACGAGCCATTTTCGTAAATTCAATCACTCACATCGTAGTGGTAAACTGGTGACCCTGAATCAAGGACGTCACTAAAACATACACTCGCCGGCAACAGTACATTGCCGTGAAGCTACCAAACAAATTGATCCTGTAACAAGGCACAGGATCACACCACCAATCAACCCATTGGTGTATACATCATAGTCCATACAATCCCTATCGTTGCTAATCTTTGACCAGCACCATGGCTACGTTCGAGGAGCTTGTCGCGTACCAGCAGAGTTTGGCGACTGAGATTGAAACCCTAATCTGCAATGTCAAGAAAGATTCCAGCTCAAGGAAGACTCACAAGTACTATGAGGAACGTCTCCAACGCCTTGAAGATTCGTGGTCGAAGTTTGAGAGCACTGACAATAAGATAAGATGTCTCTCTGATCTACCACTGACCCACCAATACTTTACGCACCTATATCTGCACATTTCCAACGCGACGTTGGAACACAGGAATATTTTTGAATCAGAAATGCTCAAGCTGTTGAAGGCGACAGAAATTCATCGGAAAGAACATGAGGGGGCATTCAACGAAAGGCCAGCAGGCAAAGTCAACGAGCAGGAGCCACATGATGCATCGATTAATAAGTTAGTTCGAAACCAAGAGGCATTAATGCGAGCCTTAAGTCGAAATATCGACGAGTTTAAGGAAAACTTTGAGAAGGAGCATCCTGAGCCGTATTACCAGGCTAAGGCATCGCTCATAACCAAATACATGAACGAGATGTCCACTAACAACGAGTTATTGTGGCAATCGATCACTAGTGAAGACATCGACGGATACACGCAAGATGCGTATTACGAATTAGAGGCTCAAGCACACAATACCCTCTCTAACCTGCAGCAGCGCACTGCTTCTATCAACCCAAATATAACGCCGACTACGAACGCAAATGAGCAACACTTGGTACGACTACCAAAAATCCAAATTCCAAGGTTCAATGGTAGCTACCTACATTGGGTAGCCTTCAAGGACCACTACGTGCAACTAATACACAATGCACCAATGAGCGAAGTCCAAAAAATGTTCTATCTAACCACTCATTTGTCAGATGAACCAAAGAATCTCATTAAGCATTTGCCTATCTCAACGGCAAACTATGAAACCGCATGGAACCTACTGATGAATAGATACGACAATAAAAGGCTCATTGTAACCTCATTGCTGAACAACCTACTGTCTCATCCCAAAATAAAGAATGAAACATCTCAAGCCCTTAAGTGTCTACACGACCTCGCTAAGGAATGCATCCATGGGTTAAAGGCACAGGGAATTCCAGTAGAACAATGGGATGCTATAATAGTGCATATACTATTAATGAAATTGGACCCGTCCACTGAAACCCTGTTTGAACAATCCCTCAACGATAACAAGAGGCTGATAAATGTAACCGAGCTGCTTACATTCATAGAGCACCGGTTCCAAGCATTGGAAACTCGTGGAAAGGCCATAGAAACTGGCCCAGGAAGAGACAGGGCAAAGACATCGACAATCGCTTCGACAACAGTCTGTAAAGTGTGCGGATCAGGAGAACATGCCATGTATTACTGTGCGAAGTTCCTCAAAATGGCACCGGCTGAAAGGCTACAGTGGACTCAGAAGAAGAGGTTGTGCGTCAACTGATTCAAACCAGATCATCGGAGCAGGGAATGTACATCACGTTCTTGCTCAAAGTGCACAAAGAAGCACAACACATTGCTACATTTGGAACTAACAAGAGATAAGCCGCCAACAAGTGCGACTGAGCCCTAGATCAATCAGAAGATACAAAAACAGGATCCCTCTCAAATAAAGAGTAATAAAACCTCAAACAGTCCAATCGTAGCATCAGCAAACCAGCAGATGTCCGACAATCATTATATACTACTGGCAACAGCAAGAGTACAATTGACTGGAAGCAATGGACGCGTGGGCGTTTTCCGAGCCCTGCTGGATTCTGGATCGCAAGTAAATTTAATAACAGAGAAAGTGCTCAATAAGCTTTCTTTGAATGCCTCCCCATCTTCACTTTGCATTGAAGGGATAGGCCGCAAAATTCGAAATGTATCAAGACGCATAAACCTCGAACTCACGACAATGACAGGCTGATCCATACTTCAACGCAACAGCCAAAATTGATCTACTTATTGGGGCAGAGTTTTATCATCAACTCATGTGTGCCCAGCAAATTAAACTCAGCAATGAACTTCCGACGCTACAACGAACGAGACTCGGATGGATCGTTACAGGAAGACTTCAGGAATACAATAGCAACAGTGCTACGTGTGCAGTCCTAACCTCTGAAGATCAAACAACCAATGAATTAATTGAAAAATTTTGGAAGCTTGACGATGCAAACGATATTTCAACTCGATCTATGTCTCTGGCTGATAAACGATGTGAGAGCCACTTTACCCATAACGTAAAAAGAAATAAGGTAGGACGATTCATCGTGCGTCTACCGTTTTCCGAGAATCCGTCAGTCCTCGGAAACTCAAGGTCAATGGCATTCAATCGCTTTTTGGCACTAGAAAGACGGTTGGAGAACAATTCTCACCTTAGACAAGAGTACAACAAGTTTATGCTGGAATACGAGTCCCTTGGTCATATGGAAGAAATCCTGGAGAAAAACATTCCAGACTGCCACTACGTATTACCGCACCATTGTGTTCTGAAACCTGAAAGTTCTACTACGAAACTACGGGTTGTCGTCGATGCATCAGCCAAAACATCTAGTGGCTCATCACTTAACGATATTCTTCACGCCGGTCCGACTGTTCAGAGCGAGCTTTTCTCCATTTTGCTACGCTTCCGAATGCATAAGTATGTCTTCACGGCAGATATCGAAAAAATGTATCGACAAATCCTAGTCGATGGATGCGGATCAACCATTCCAGCTGATCCTTTGGAGATTCCACAAGGACCAAGATATAAAATGTTATCGCTTGAAAACAGTAACGTATGGAACCTCCTCAGCACCATACTTAGCAACAAAATGCCTGCAGTACCTAGCCAACCAAAACACTATAAAGTATCCGCTTGGAGCCGCAGTACTACACGATGATTTCTACGTTGATGATTGCACCAGTGGGGCAGACACCCTAAACAACGCGATAGAGTCACAGCAGCAAGTTGACTCAATTCTCAAACCATCCGCAACTGCTAAGTGGAATTCCACAAGAAGACCAGGAGATTAATCTAAATCTTGAAGAATCCGCAACTTGTATAATAAAAACTCTTGGGCTTATCTGGCTACCACGGTCCGACCAATTGTGCGGACGAGCACAAAGGGTATCATCTCCTGCAAAGGGCATTACCAAAAGAGTAGTAAGCTCAGAACTCGCAAAAATCTTCGATCCACTAGGGCTTTTTGGTCCAGTGGTAGTAAAGGAAAATTTTTTTACAAGAATTATGGCAACTACCACTCACATGGGATGACGCACATCTTCAAAGGCAATGGAATGACTTTCGATCAAGCATAGAAGCGGTTAATGAGATCAAGGTCGACCGGTTTGTGTTCAACCATAAAAGAACAACATCAATTGAAGTTCACACCTTTGTCGATGCATCAGAACGTGCCTACGGAGCTGCAATCTACATTCGGTCAACATATACCGATAGTACCATAACAACCAGGCTGATCTGTTCTAAGTCAAGAGAGCCGCCAATAAAAAAAACAAACCTTGCCACTATTGGAGCTCTGCGCGGCCGTGTTAGGTGCAGAGCTGACAAGCAAGGTGAAACAGGACCTACGGCTTCAAAATAACGAGAATTTCTTTTGGACAGACTCCCAAATTGTCCTAGCCTGGATAAATTCACCATCAGGATCATTTCATACCTTTGTGGCAAACAGAATAGCCAAGATTCAGTGCCTAAGCTTGCCAGAGCAATGGCATCATGTCAGCACCAAAGAAAATCCAGCGGACGGAATATCCAGGGGAATACCTCCAGAAACTTTAGCACACCACTCGATATGGTTTTATGGCCCACTATTCCTCTCTGGAAAAAGAAATTGGCCAAAACCATGGTCACGAACCCCGAATTCCACAGGTGACGAGGAACGTAAGATGACAAAACGTGTCCTGACTGTATCATCAAGGAAATTAAATTGGATAGAGATAATAGGCCAAATAAACCACCGAAACTCCTTCAAAACACTTCAACGAATAATTGGGTATATACTAAGGTTCCCAGAAAACACCAAAATAGCCAAACAGCTCAGGCCAACCAATAAGGCACTCAATGCATTCGAAATGGAAAATGCATTAATAGTGATAATGAGGATGATTCAAGCAACTGAATTTGAGGAAGAACTCGAAAAACTCTCGAACAATACAGCTGTTAACAAAGCTAGCCCATTGGCCTCACTTAACCCATTCTTAGACGAACACCAAATAATGCGAGTAGGTGGCCGTCTTCAGAAATCCACGCTACCATTCAAAACAAAACATCCTGCCATACTTCCTCACAATCACGACATAGTAAAACTTCTAGTCACCATGATTCACGAAGAAAACCGTCACTGCGGCCCACAGGCTTTGTTAGCCGCAACAAGAACAAACTTCTGGATCACAAACGGAAAGTCAGTTGCACGAAGCATCGTACACAAATGCATACGGTGCACTAAAGCAAGGCCAATCGTCTTCAAGCAACTAATGGGAAATCTACCCCCTTCCAGGGTGACACCAGCACGACCGTTCATAACAGCGGGAGTGGACTACTTTGGACCAATTTGGATTCACCACAAGATTAGGGGCAAACGACCTGACAAGGCTTATGTTGCCGTCCTTTGCTGTTTTGTTACAAAGGCCATCCACATGGAGGTTGTTTCGAATTTATCAACAGAGGCCTTTATAGGAGCACTAAGACGGTTTATTAGCAGGGAAGGACATTGCCAAACATTATATTCTGACAACGCCACGAATTTTGTTGGGGCAAGCAACAAACTGGCTGAGCTAAAGGAGTCTATGTACTCTCAATCAGCTCAAGAAAAAATAATACGAGTATGCAGTGATAAATCCATCCATGTCAAATTCATCCCACCAAGAGCTCCCCACTTCGGGAGACTTTGGGAGGCAGCCGTAAAATACGCCAAACATCATTTGGTAAGAAGTGTGTCAGCCGCATCGCTAACGTATGAAGAGTTAGAAACAGTCATTGTGGAAATAGAAGCCATTTTAAATTCCAGACCACTAGTCCCACTCTCGCCTAGTTATGATGATTTCAACGCGCTCACTCCAGGTCACTTTCTGGTGGGAGAACCACTAACATCAGCTGCGGATGTCAATGCTAAACCAACAAAAATGTCCCTGGGCGGTAGGCGGAAATTAACCTCCGAAATTAAACATAACTTTTGGAAGGAATGGACACAAAACTACCTACAAGAGTTACAGCAAAGAGGAAAGTGGAAATCGGCCTCACCCAACGTGAATGAAGGCATGCTTGTTATTCTCAAAGAAGATAACATTCCAGTATTACAATGGCCGTTGGGCAGAATTACACGGATTTACAAGGAAGACGATGGACTAGTTCGGGTATGCGACGTAAAAACAGCGAGAGCAACATTAAAAAGGCCTATACACAGACTTGCACCGTTACTCAACGATACCCAACTCGAGTGCGCTGAATATGATGAGTCCAACTCAGCTCCAGCACATAAAAGACAACATTCATCGAAGGACGACAACAGCACAAACCAACGAAAAAGAAAGATTGTCTCATATAGCTCGCAAGGACTGTTCAGTACAGTTTTCATCTCACTCCTATTGCTGCCTCTGATATTAGCCTCTCCCATCAAGATTATGGAATTCCCAAGCAACCCCGGGCTGTATTTCGAAGGTATAGGATCAACAAAGCTGGTGACAGATACTTGGAGGTTTATCATATATTACGATCTCGCACCCCTCTGGGAAAGAAACAAGGTTCTGGAAGACGGAATAACAGCACTGGCAAGGTCCTGCAACCGATCAGTAGCCAGCGAGTCTTGTGACTCTATGTCACAACAACTTCGACATACCTGGGACAATCTAATTCAGGAATCTGACCTTTTATCGATGAAACGAAGGCGAAGAGGAGCCATAAACGTAATTGGCAATGTGGCTCATGCTCTTTTTGGGGTCTTGGATTCAGATTACGCAGAGCATATGTCTCAAATTATAACCGACGTTAAGGAAAATGAAAACTTGGTACAGGTTCTGGTCAAAAATCAAACCTCCGTGATTGATTCTACAATCAACGTCCTCAGGGAGAGCGAAATCAATACAAAAACACGATTGTCGCAACTTACGCAAAGAATATACAGTGACTTAAATTCTATTGAAGATGAAAATTCGAAGTTAAGACAAGGAAAACACATAATGTCTTTAGCAATTCAACTCAATAAGCTCGCTTCAGACTTGCAACGAATCGAAACTGACCTAGTAGCTGCCCTCATCCACACCAACCACGGAAATTTAAGCCCACTTATTCTCACTCCAAGGCAGTTAAAGTCAGAAATCATCAGAATCAAGGGACACCTTCCCACTGGACGCACCCTACCAGTTGACGACGACGACTTAGTAGAGTTATACAATGTTATGGAACTAAAGGGTGCAGTAACGAAGGGAAAAATCATTTTCATCGCTGATATACCTTTAGTCAACCATGAACGTTTTGAGCTGTATAAGGTCATTCCCATTCCTACACAGGCAGGAAACACGACGATCGTCATACAAACGAACATTGAGTATTTGGCTGTAAATGACCACCGAGATGAATATGTGGTGTTAAATAGCCTCCATTTCAATAAGTGCATCACAATCATGAACGATCTGTATCTCTGTCCGTCCCTACAAGTTTGGTTCGCCCGAGAATCCGACAGCTACTCCTGTGAAGTTGCCCTCTTCAATAATAGAACATCGCCAAACTGCAATTTCAGTCAAGTTCAAGGCAACATATCCATTATTGCTATGAACACTAATAACCGGTGGGTATACTCAACAACCAAACCTATGGAAATGACTGCAGTTTGCGGCAACGATATTATTAATGTGCATATCAACGCATCTGTCAAAGGAAGATATCTAACTATTCATGGACACGAAACCAGTGTCACCTCCTTACATACATCCTATGCTTCATTTGGGAATCTAACTACCATCGGGAACCCCAACAATGTCAAGCAACTTCTACAACCAAATATAAATTTCGAGTCGCAATTAGAACAAATCACCAGCATTCAAAAACGACTTCAAGACATCAAATATCTTCCTACCAAAGAAGGGCACTCTTCGCTTCACCAGTCCTACATAACCATAGCGGCATTGCTAGTGTCATTAGGCATAACCACATGCCTCCTAATCGAACGGATTAAAAACAAATGCAACAAATTCGACATATCGCCAACGCCCCCGCAGCCGATGCCACGGATACATATCTCAGAAGTTTGAAGTCAAGTTTTCGCTAACCACTCAACGCGGCGGAGAATGTTAATACATATGTATATATCTAATTAAGTCCAAACACACGCACATATAGTGCAACCTAAACATTAAGAATATAATAAATAACCAGGAATAAAAAATACTGACCTACATATTTTCATACGTAAACAAAATTACACAATAAACCAAAATACGCAATATAAGCAATATAAGCACAAATTCAATAATTATTACCAATCATTAATTTACTTCACTTATTGTCAATCATGCACTTTTTCCTTATAGTTATAGCTTAAGATATTATTGCTAGTGTAAGCATTTTTATTTTATAAAAGCCGTAGTAAAATAAAAAACATTATGCAGAAACGGATTCAATTCTTTTGATGCATACAATCTTAAGGTGCTTCTACCTAAGATACTCTTTTTTTATATAACCAATCTTAAGGTGCTTCTACCTAAGATACTACTTTTTTATATAATACACTCAAGGCGATTCTGCCTGAGTAAACATCGCTCGATAGGTGCTCTACCCATCGAAACAGTTTGTATATTTCCATGTTCTCAAGCACATTTAAGCGTCGCCCTTTATTTTGCACGTGAAGTGTTCTGGCTGTGCTTTTGATTTTAGCCGGGGTGCATTTGTTTTCATACATGTGGTTAGCAAAGTTCGATTCTGGTGTGATGGAGGGTTTCCGTGCCTTTTTGTTGTAGTCCCTGATATGTTCCCGAAATCGTGTACTTATTTTCCGTCCTGTTTGTCCTATGTAGCTGTGCTGGCATTCGCAAGTAAGTTTGTATATTGAGTTGGTGTTAGTTGCTAGTTTTTGTCCTAAGTTGTTCGATGTTCTGAATGCTGTGCTGATGTTGTGTTTATTGAAAAAGTTGGCTAACTTGTATGTGGTGTTTCCAGTATATGTCATAACTGTCCAAATTTTGGCCTTTTCCCCTTCGGTTTCCCCTCTCTGCACCAAATGGTTGCTTCGGAGTTTGTCCACTAAGGTCTTTTTGTATCCGTTGCTAGTAGCTATGCTGTATATCGTGGTGAGCTCTTTCTTGTACGATTCCTGAGAGAGAGGCGTTCGCTGAAGTCTGTCCACTAGATGTCTTAATGCTGCATTCTTGTGTTGTTGTGGATGGTTCGATGTACAGTGGATTATGGTGTCCGTGGTTGTTGGTTTTCTGTAGATGTCATAGTTGAACTTGTTCGTGAGTTTGTTGATTCTAACCGTTAGGTCCAACTAGTTCAGTTTTCCCTCCTTCTCCGTTTCCATTGTCAATTTTATCCTCTCATGCTGCTTATTCAGAAATTCCAGTACTTGTTCTTCACAGTTATTATTTAATACGCAGATGATGTCGTCGACATACCTTGCGTAAAATATTACCCCCAGCTTGGTTTTTAGCTCTTGCATATACTTCATTTCCAAATTCTGCATGAATGCCTCCATGAGGTTGGGTTGCCCATTCCCAGTCCATTTATTTGTCTATATATTTTATGGTTAAACCTGAAATAGTTTTGTTGTAGCGTTGTTCTGAGGGTGTTTGTAATTTGTGCTGTCCTGACCGCATCTTTAGTTTTTCCTAGTAGCGTTTTGTTAACGATATCCAATGTCTCCGGAAGCGGAATAGATGGGTACAAGTCCTGTATGTCAAAGGATACTATCGCGCTGTTCTCCGCGAGTTTTACGGTCTCAAGTTTTCCTATTAGCTCCGTTGTATTCTTTATTGTGTGTATGTGCTCTAGTTCCAGTGTGTCATCCAGTATACTCTTCAAATGTTTTGTAATGATAGGCCGCATCGGAGTATCGGGTTTATGTATTTTTGGTAGCGCTATCAGTGGGGGCGGAGATGGATTCATTTGTGACAGAGTATGTCCATTCCTGTCATCAATTACACTCGTTGTGTTTTTTATAGCCCTTTTGATTTCCGCCTGGTATTTTTCGGTGGGGTCTTCGCAAATTACGCGGCATTTCATATCCCTGATCAGTCTTTCGGTCATTGCTATGTAATCGTCCTTGTCCATAAGTACTGCCGTGTTTCCTTTGTAGTCACAACGTTATTTCTCTTGAGCTTTCGCTTTAGCTCTTTAAGCACCTTTTCCTCCTTATTCGGGTTCTGCAGGTTTTCGGTTGTTAAGCCCTTGGTGATAATTTCCCTGCTTGCAAACCGGTTTACAAACCGGTTTCGGCGATCCACCATCTTCAGTGGAAGTTTTCGTTCTGATCTGTGTCTATCCGTTGTCCTGTATTTATAGTTCGAATGCTGTAGGTAAAGTTAGTATGCGTGTATATAGTTCGTGCGTTAGGTTCGTGTTTCACGAATGTTCCCGAGCGGCAAGCTGCAATAGGGTTGTTTTGACACTCGTTTATTAGACTAAATTTAACTTTTACTAAAGACATTTGACGGAAGAATAATAAACGAACAAATTAGCACCAATTCTGATGCAATCTTCGAACCTCTAAAACTAGTCTACAAAAAACAAAACAACGCAGCAGGTACAATAACCAAACAAGTAACGATAAACGAGCGAACACACAAAACAAACAAAAATTACCGACTTCTATTCAAGCACAAGAGTAACATTACCTGACCCACAAACTATTTACCGAGTTGCCGCTCGAGAACATTCCTTTTACCATTACATAGCGTTCAGCAGTGCCTGACAAACAAACTAATAAACGAGTGTCAAAACAACCCTATTGCAGTTTGCCGCTCGGGAAACACGAACCTAACGCACGAACTATATACACGCATACTAACTTTACCTACAGCATTCGAACTATAAATACAGGACAACGGATAGACACAGATCAGAACGAAAACTTACACTGAAGATGGCGGATCGCCGAAATCGTTTTGTAAACAAACAAAAATTGACAAGGGATGACGGAAAGTCGTTCCAATATAAATCTAGCATTCACCCTGTCGGAAAAACAGAAAATAAAAATAACAAAAAACATTGTTTATAAAGAAATTTTGTGAATAAATAATTTAAAATAGCGTAAAATAGATATTAAAAATCTCTTAGTTTGTATTCAGAAACATATAGCCACTGAAATGAGGTAAGTTCCGCAGACAAAGTCGCGGTCATCTGCTAGTATACATATATAATGGCTACATAGAATGATGCCATATTTAATAAAATTAGAACCAAATACAATTTTCATAGCGTTTTCCGCAACACTATTTACATTTCATTGTAAACACTTCAGTTTTTCGCTATTTTAGGATGCACCTAAATTACCGATCGAATATAGCGAAATTTAACAAATAAGTAGCACTTTGATACCATTTAAGAAAAAATTAAATTTTTATTTTACTTATATTAAATTTTATAAAAAGTTCTATTAAATTAAACTTTTGTCGTAATTTCCAGAAAGGTTTAAATTTTGAACTATTTTTTTCAATAAAACGTGCGAGATATGTTGAAAACAAATATTTTAGGATACATCTAAAGAACTAACTGAAAATAGTGACCATGAATATATTTGAATCCCGTTTTTATACCTTTCATGAACATGAAATGGTATTATAACTTTGGTCCGATGTTTGTAAGTATGAGAAGAAGAAGAGATAGACAAACCACTAAGTATACCGAAAGGATCAGGATGTTGAGCTGAGTTGATTTAGCCATGCCCGTCTGTCCGTCTGTATGAACGCAAACTAGTCCCTCAAGTTTGGAGATATCTCGATGAAATTTTGCAAGCAGTCGCCATTTTCCATAGGATTAATCATTTGTCGGACCGATACAAGGCATAGCTCCCATATAATCGATTGTTCCGATAAAGGGGTTCCGGTCTATAACTCTTGAAATGAATAAGCTAGGAGCGCGAAATTTTGCACTTTTAGTACATATTATATATGTAACGTGTGTAGTGAAAATGGCTCAGATCAAACCAACCTAACATACAGCTCCCATTTAATCGATAGTTTCGATAGATTTTGCAGTTAAAAAGTTAGGAACGTAAAAATTTGCAGGTTTGGTACTTATTACATATGTAATGTGTGTAGTGAAAATCATATAGATCGGACCAGCATAACATATGTATAGCTCCCATATAATCGATTGCTCAGATAAATATGGTTTGGGCCATGTATTTTTAAATTAACAGTTTTAAAGAGTTTGTATTAATTGATCGGAAACTTAAAAATGTTATGCGTATTCATGAAAGGTATGAAGCCTTCGGCACAGCAGAAGACAACCCTTACTTGTTATTATAGAATTTTGCAAAAGTTTGATTGAGTTTTTCAAAAAGAATTATATTTTTGAGTTACATGAATAGCAGAGACTATGAATAATATAGTTCTTCTAAAAAAATAAACCTTGTATTGTGTTTTAATTTTAATTTTAGTTTACACTATTGCTTGCAATAAACGTGAGAGATATTGACTGATGTGGTAGATCACACTGTTTTAACATAATTTGCAATAATATACTATCTTAGAGTTTATTTCAATAACGCTCTATTTAAAAATTGTATTCACTATTTCATTATTATATATCCAATTACGCCCTTATTGAAACAAATTTTGAGATGGGACATTTTTTTTAATATTTTGAAATATCGTTATCTTCCAATCAGCAGTCAATATCCCTACCAACCATGGCTATCCACTTATCGAATTACAAAACCATTTCTATTTTTTCTCCTCCATAGCAACACCATCGTTTGATTTTGGGATATATATATTTCCTAGACAAAACACATTCTGATTTTTCACGAATGTTCCTCCTATAAGTGTGAATGAAACAGTGGAATTTTAATAACTGAAAACTAATTCAAAACAAAAGGAAATAAAACAGCTGCTTCTATAAATTAATTTTTCTGTCATTTGAAAAAATTATTTCAGAATTGGTTGAAAAAAAATTGTATTTAGTTGAAAAACGCGGTAAGTGTGTTTGTATTAAACGTTTGATATTGAAATATATATATTTATATGAAATTAACAATAATAAAACGTATGTATGTTTCCGCAGATTTTGCAGTTGACATCGAGGAAGGAAAAAGGAGAACAAATATCAGTGCTCGCGTCTTCAGGTACTGCCGGAAAGTGGCTTGAACATTTTGGCCCTAACTAAGCCATAATCTGTTACGAATACGCTCCATTGTTTTGCTTCTGCATAGGTAAGCGTAGGCCGCCCACATTAAAAACCAGAAGGTTGTTGCACCTCGTCAGTTTCCAGCTTGTTTTATTTTTTATGTTAGAAATACAGATGCTGTTTGGAGCCTGTATAAGCTGTGTATATGCATTTTAAAACCATACAGCAGAAGGCCTAGGAGACGCTGACTTTAGTGTACTAAAACATTTAATTTTATTTACAATTCCTCAAAATAGATGCCATATATCCCACATCGCCAAACTATGTAAAGAATTTTCATTTCATTTTCTTCGTTTACAAGCATTTTTTTATTAATATTTATATATATTAAGTATATTCATATATGTAATGCATTTGATTTCTGTTTTTAATGAAGAAAAAATGTTCATGATGTAAAAGATAATAAAAATGAGTTTTTGTGAATATTTTGGGCATTTGAAAATGTTTTATGGAGCAGTATGGGAACCCTGGCCTGCCTAAAAGTATGCAGCATTTTTAGGAAATTTTTAACGGTTAGAACGGCTCAGCTATGTGCGAGGGTGATGCAAGGTCACACGTACACGACTTGTGCAAGGGGAAAGTGGATAATATCTGCACGTCGTTCATACAAAACTATCCACTTTTTATACCTAGTAGTGCTTCGCACACAAGGTATATTAACTTCATTCGCCTAACGGTAGTACGTAAAGGCATAAACGAATCGACATAGATATTGACTTATATATATCAAAATGTTCAGGAGGAAAAGAGAAATTGATTGAGCTATGTCCGTCCGTCCGTCTGTGAACACGATAACTTGAGTAAATCTTGAGATAGCTCAATGAAATTTGGTATGCAGGTTCCTTCTAACTTATCTCGGAGCGCTATTGAAAATAGACAAAATCGGTTAAAATCCACGCCCACTTTCTATATATTTAATATTTTCGAAAATACAAAAAGAGTGATTATTCAGTACATAATACACCTATAAGGATAAAATTTGGTGTGTACGTTACCCTTAAATCAAAAAATAAATTTTTGAAGAAAATTTTACAAAGGGGTGTTGCACCGCCCACTTTTGATTAAGTCAAATTCGGAAATATTATTTATCATAAATTAAAACCCGCTCAAGATAGCAAAATAAAATTTAGCACACATATTTATGTTAATACAGGCAATATTCCGAAAAAAAATTAGCGAAATCGGGTAAGGTCCACGCCCAATTTTATACGAAAGATTTTGAAAAGGATCATAGATATATTGAATATGCAATAACTTTGCTTAAACTAGCTGTAAATCATTTCTATTCCACCTCTAAAGTGTTCGTGGGCAAAGAAAGTCGAATGCACAAAATTTTTGGAAAATGGGCGTGGCCCCGCCCCTTTATGGTGGATTACTCCACCAAACTTTCCATGCCATAACTCCGGTAAAAATTGATTTATTGAAACGATATTTGGAGAAAGTGTTCAACATATAAAGCTAACTCTTCGCTGTAAAAATAAACGAAATTGGTTAACGGACACGCCCACATTTTGAAAATTTTCTTTGTAAAATTAAAATCGCGATATTTCCATGATTGTATAAGTTATATAAATAAGATTTTACCCGAATAATCAGCTTTTTAAGCAACACAAAAAAAAAAAAGTACGAAATCACTGTGATCGGACGTGTTCTTGCTGCGCTCCGTATTTTCCTAAATTTGTTCTTTTATTTAATGGTGTAGAACAACAAAAATTTGTGCTAGAGACATTGACTCTATTGGTTTTGCCTATGTTTTATTATTATTTAATTATATGAATCAATATGCCTTGTTTTTGTGGTAAAAGAGTTGATCGCTCCAAAACTTCAGTGCAATGCGAAAAGTGCAGAGATATGTATCATATGAGTTGTGTTGTTGGTAATGTGCCTGCTGACCTACATGGTCTAATTAATGCGGACAACATATATATTTGTGGTTTGTGTGCTCCCGCTCAGCAAAATGTCTCTATGACTTCGCAAAATTCTTTATTGCAACAACAACAAGCCGTACAAGAGCTTGTGCCTAATGAGCGAACTAATAATGGAAGTGATAATGAGCATAATTCTGTTTTAACTGACATTCTTGCCGAATTAAAATTATTGCGAGCAGAGCAGGTCAGTGCGGTTTCGGTAATAAACTCTCTGCAAGATGATACAAATAAACTGTTAGGCGAAATAGAATTTGTGCGCTCTGAACTAATAAATTTGCATAAGCTTTATGATGACGGAGTTGTTAGTTCTCTTAATTCGCTCACGGCAGAAGTTAAAGAACTTACTCGCATTGCTAAAATAAACATTAACGAAAATGCAAGTAAGAAAAAAGCAAAAAAAAAACAACAACCAAACTCTGCTGGCTCTGTCGACGCCCGTGCTGATAACCGCTCTCAATTACTCAGTGCTGCTAACACTCCCACAGTACAGCCTACTATTACACATAATTGTACTGCTGGAAGCTCAGCTATTACGAAGCCGTGCTTTGCTTCTGTTGCTTCTACGCTGACTACAACGTCAGCTGCAGAGAATGATTTGCCTCGTGCTGTTGATAGCGCAAACAATTGGACTACTGTGAGTCGTAAGAATGCATCTAATAAAAGAAGTGTGGGTGGTTGTAATGGCAACTATAATCCCTCACCGTCTGCTTCTCAACAAACGCCTACTTTGACGTCAGCAGCAGATAATGTTGGTACTTCTTCACCTGGGTTTGCTGTTGTTGAAAATGATCTAAACACTGTGCGTCGTAAAAATGAGTCTGGTAAGAGACGTGTTGTTGGCTGCAACGACAACAATGAGCTAGGTGTATTTGCGCGCTTTAAGTTCGTACATTTGTCATCTTTTAAGACGTCTGTAACATGCGAAGATATTGTCAATTATGTTCATAAGCAGCTCGATACTAATAATCAGGGAATAGCCTGTTTTCTACTTGCCAAAAACGATGTAAACTTGGACTCCTTGAAATATGTAAATTTTAAGCTACGTGTTCCTGCACATTTATACGGTAGAGTAATGAGCCCTGAAGTATGGCCGGCGAAGGTCAAAATTAGACCGTTCCATTTTTTTCAGAAAGAAGGGGAACAACCCCCCAAGAATTAGTTGATGTTCCTAAGAATAATGGACGATTAAAAATTTATTTCCACAATGTTTCCGGATTGAGAACTAAATCACATCATGTGCGTCTTTTTAGCTCTCATCTGGAATACGATGTCATTGTCATAATTGAGACATGGTTGAACGAAAATTTTTCCAGCGAAGATTTTTTTGACCCTAATCTTTTCAATGTATTTCGTAAGGACAGAAGTTCCAGCCTTACCGGTTGTGCTAGAGGTGGCGGTGTCCTTATTGCCGTGCAACGTAAGCACCATGCTGCAACGATTAAATGGGTCTTCCGATGCCCTGCTAATATGTGTTTCCTACATTCCGCCGCACAGTAACTACAGCCTGTATACTGCACACATCGACAACATTACGCATCTTGCGTGGAATAAAATGGGAGAGGATCATCTTTGTGTGTTGGGTGACTTCAACCTGTGTAATATGTCCTGGTCACCAAATTTCTCCAGCTGTGATCTTTTAGCTGGCGATGTAAACAGTAAAGGGTTTTGGCATTTTGTGAACTAGAAAAAGACTTGCTCCAGTTTTCCTTCAGCACCATTTCTTGGTGACAAAGTGGCTAACACGCCTGCGGATCTCTTTGCTTCGTTTTTTCAGTCCAATTTCATTGATGAGTCAAACATTAATAGGCCTGTATCTTATGATATACCGGGACCTCTTGATCTCGGTAGTATAACGCTTTCCGCTGAGGATGTGCTCATTGGCATTGCAGGTCTGAAACCTTCTACCCAAACGGACGTTGATGGTTTGTCTGTAGCTCTTTTTAAACACTGCGAATCTCTAGTTTATTATATTCTACATATTTTTAACAAATCTCTTTCGTCAGGCATTTTTTGGTGGACGATTGGAAATTAGCTTTCATCACTCCTATTTTTAAGAGTGGTAATAAAAATGGCATCACTAACTACAGGCCAATCTCTAAGCTTTCCGCAACATCTAAACTTTTTGAAACCATTATTCAAAGAATTCTTTTGTCCGCAGTCAAAAACCTTGTGTGTCCCGAACAGCATGGTTTCATTCCGTGTCGCTCAACCGTGTCTAACCTAGCAGTTTTCTCAAGCGACTGCCTAGTGGCTTCGAAATATTTGTGAAATCAAAGACCTTGGAGTAATCTTCGACTCAAAGTTTTCATTTACTAGCCACATGAACTTCATAATTTCAAAATCATACTCAATGCTTGCTTTTGTGCGACGCCACAGCTCTGAGTTTTCTGACCCGTATACGCTAAAATTATTGTTTATGGCGTTTGTTCTTTCTAGGCTCGATTAGGCGTCTTTTATTTGGTCCCCTTACTTTGATTGCCATATTATAAGGATTGAGCGTATTCAAAAGGTATTTCTACGTTTTGCGCTTCGAAGCCTACGTTTTGCAGACCCTATGCCTGCCTATGAATCCAGATGTCTCTTGATTAACCTAAAATCGCTACAGAATAGGAGAACGATTATGTCTCTGTCCTTCGTTTTTGATGTAGTCACTGGGATCGTTGACTGTCCTGTTCTCCTTGGAAGAATTCCCTTTAACATTCCTACCAGGCATCTTCGACACACTGAAATCTTCTTCGTTGGCGTTTTTAGAACTCTATATTCTAAAAATTCGCCACTTCATAGGGCCTTGACTGAGTTCAACAGGATCTCCAGATATGTTGAGATCGATTTTTCTTTTTCAAAAAATCGCTTCATGGAAGTGTTAAATCTATTTTATAAGTAATGATCGCTTTCGATTACTTAGTTTTAGTCTCTTTTCTACTTAGCCTGTAAGATCTCTACATTGTATTTCGTTGGCTAAATTAAATAAATAAATAAATAAACAGTGAACAAATTTTGTGGAAGTAGGCGTGGCGCCGCCCACTTTTCACCAAAAAAGGTCTGCTATTTTCAAAAGCGATTGCTTGAAATTTCAAGAAGGTATTTCAATAAAATTTAGTCAGATGCTTCCTAATGGTATGTAGTATACTTCTGCCAAAAATTACGCAAATCGAATAACAAACAAGCAAGATTTACGGGCAAGTAGTTAACACCCTACTGCCTTTTTTATACCTAGTAGTGCTTCGCACACAAGGTATGTTAACTTCATTCGCCTAACGGTAGTATGTAACGGCATAAACGAATCGAGATAGATATTGACTTATATATCAAAATGTTCAGGAGGAAAAGAGAAATTGATTGAGCCATGTCCGTCCGTCCGTCCGTTCGTCCGTCTGTGAACACGATAACTTGTGTTAATCTTGAGATATCTCAATGAAATTTGGTATGCAGGTTCCTTTTCACTTATCTCGGAGCGCTATTGAAAATAGGCAAAATCGGTTAAAAGCCACGCCCACTTTCTATATATATAATATTTTCGAAAATGCAAAAAGAGTGATTATTCAGTACATAATACACCTATAAGGATAATATTTGGTGTGCACTTTAGCGTTAAGGCAAAAAATACATTTTTGAAGAAATTTTTAAAATGGGGCGTGGTACCGCCCACTTTTGATTAAGTCAAATTTGGAAATATTATTAATCATAAATCAAAAACCGCTCAAGATAGCAAAGTGAAATTCAGCACACATATTTATATTAACACCGGCAATATTTCGAAAAAAAAGTATCGAATCGGCTTAGGTCCACGCCCAATTTTATACGAAAGATTTTGAAAAGGATCATAGATATATTGAATATGCTATAACTTTGCTTAAACTACCTGTATATCATTTCTATTTCAACTCTAAAGTGTTCGTGGGCAAAGAAAGTCGAAAGCACACAACTTTTGGAAAATGGGAGTGGCCCCGCCCCTTTATGGGGGATTATTCCATAAAACTTTCCATGCCATAACTCCGGTAAAAATTGACTTATTGAAACCATATTTACAGAAAGTGTTCAACATATAAAGCTAACTCTTTGCTGTAAAAATAAACAAAATCGGTGAACGGACACGACCAATTTTTTAACACAGTTCTGAAAAATTTCTTCGTAAAATTAAAATCGCGATATTTCCATAACTGTATAAGTTATATATATAAGATTTTACACACTTAATAAGCTTTTTAAGAAAAACTAAACTGCAAAAAAATTTTGTGGATTTTGTTGAAGTAGGCGTGGCGCCGCCCACTTTTCAGCAAAAAAGGTCTGTTATTTTCAAAAGCGATTGCTTGAAATTTCAAGAAGGTATTTCAATGAAAGTTAGTGAGATGCTTCCCAATAGTATGTAGTATACCCCTGCCAAAAATTATGCAAATCGAATGACAAACAAGCAAGATTTACTGGAAAGTAGTTAACTCCCTATTGCCTTTTTTTTTATTATTTTTTTTTTATTTTCATACCTTTCATAAGCCCCATTCAAAACTATTTATATTTTTATTGATAATTTAATTTACCACTTACAACAGAAGTGTTTTTAATTGAAAACAATCAGTTGTTTTATACCACCTTTTCAGGTATTAAAATAGACCTGAGTTAATTGGGATAACGCAACAGATCACTACTAGGTATTTAATGTTCGGTTACACCCGAACTTAGACTTCCTTACTAGTTATATTAATTTTTTTTTATTTACATACCTTTCCTGGACATGGGGAAAGCTATTTATATTTTGTTATTTAGTAATAATTTAATTTACCACTCACAACAGAAGTGTTTTTTTATCGAAAAGAACTAGTTGCCTTTATAACAACTTTTCAGGTATTTAAACAGACCTGAGTTAATTGGGATACCACAACTGATCACTACTAGGTATTTAATGTTCGGTTCCAACCGAACTTAGACTTCCTTACTAGTTTATCTTCATTTCTGGATAGCGAGGCCTATGTTTTATCCACTTTTTTATCTGTGTATGGTTGGTAGGTATGTATTTTGAGTTTTGTGTGATTTTGCGTATATTGGCTGCAAAGAAAATGCGGACTGTGTAGCTGTCAAATCAAAACGATATTCCGTTAGTTGGTTTCGCGTCGGACCATAATTTTATTTTGATTTTTAGAGATTTTATTTTGATGTGTAAACATCTTTGGAAAGGAAAATAATGGAAAAGAAAATGAAACACATTAAGGACGAAAATGTAAGGAGAGTAAAAATAATCAAAGGTAAAAAAAGAATGAGAATGAAAGGAAATGTTTTATCCACTTTTTTATCTGCGTATGGTTGGTAGGTATGTATTTTGAGTTTTGTGTGATTTTGCGTATATTGGCTGCAAAGAAAATGCGGACTGTGTAGCTGTCAAATCAAAACGATATTCCGTTAGTTGGTTTCGCGTCGGACCATAATTTTATTTTGATTTTTAGAGATTTTATTTTGATGTGTAAACATCTTTGGAAAGGAAAATAATGGAAAAGAAAATGAAACACATTAAGGACGAAAATGTAAGGAGAGTAAAAATAATCAAAGGTAAAAAAAGAATGAGAATGAAAGGAAAAGAACTTCAGCATCCGAAAAAAGGCTTCATTTTTTTGGTCAAATAAAGTTAACTTTTCGGTCTGAAATGTCTTTTCAAATAAAAAAGTCTTTTGGATATAAAAAGTCGCACGCATTACAACATATCATTTTTATTGTATGCGCAAAAATAAGTTTGTGCATTTTCATTTGTCATGACTGTTGCTTGTTGATTGTCATGCGACATACAGCCTAATCGTCTATCTCGAACAATAGACTACACAAACGATTGGTCTGCTGACGTTTTCGTCTCACTTTGGGATCTTGTATCTTCATCGTTAGTCTCTGCTTTCGATTTACGTTATTTACGCTGCTTTCGTCTCCATTACGTTGCAAATGACTGAAGCGATATTGCCCGATGAACTTTTAAGGTATTATGTAATGATTTTTCTAAGGTTTGAAGTATTTTTGCTTTATTCAGAGGTTTTTATATTAAATTGGAAACATTGGAAATTGCTTGAATTTAGTTGAAAACATCGCAGCAGAGCAGCCAAAATGCACCAGAGACGCCATAGTGAAATTCCTATGTAAAATCACCTCCTAATTCCGAAAATCAAGGTTATTTTTACTTGAATGGTACCGTTTTTGAGATATTTACGATTTACAGTTATTTCAAAAAACAAAAAAGATGACTCCACTTAATCGTGTATATCTCAAGAACAAATTGAGCTATTCGAAAACAGTTTGAAAAATTTGAAAGCTTATAAAATTTACTATAATCAGTACATACAACACTTTTTGCTAGGTCCTGCAGATTCAAACATAGTGAACAATCATTACGGATTTTTAAATTTTTTTTTGTAAAAATATAAAAAAATTTGTACTTTGAGGGAAAAAACTTTTTGTTTTTTTGCAGATATTTTTCCCCCCCTCTAAGCTCTGTTTTATTACAAAAAAAAACAAGCTATCAGTGAACAAAATCGATGAACTAATACAAAAGTTATAAGCATTCAAGTAAATATATCCATTTAATACTTAAGTACCCTACAAATAATAGCATATGTACATATGATTCTGTCTTAACTCTATGATCTTATTTTATAATTGAAAAAGTTATGTATCTTGTTTTGACGTTTATTTAGATTAGGATCGGTTTCTCTTATGAGAAACCAACAGTAGTCGCCCATCATAGCGACATCCCAGAATCCTTGATACCGATTTTCAATCACTTTCATTTGCTGGTGAAACCTTTCGCCATGCTCGTCACTTTCGTCGCCAAGATTTTGCGGGAAAAAATTTAAGTAGGAGTGTAAGAAATGAATTTTTAAAGACATATTTACTCCTGAAAGAAAATAAAAAAGTAAATTAGATAAATACATATGTGACACATTAGTATATAATTTTCTTAGGCTGGATTTATCTTTCAATTCAGAAAAAATTTTTTTTTATATTTTTCCCGTTCTTGTTTGTTCGGAACTGGACGATGAATTCAGATTTATGGCTATATAATCTCATGTAAATTTATGTAATATATAATTTATTATAATATGTTTTTTTATTTACCCATTTCCGCATAGTTTTTGATTAAGTCGTTCACTATCATCTCGTAGTTAGGACTTTTGTGTTTGCCTAAAAAAGAAGTAAGGACCTTTTCAAAAGAATCCCACGCTGCTACCTCCACTGGTGATAATAGTTCTTTGAAATGGTTATTGGTCATCATTTTCCTTATTTGAGGTCCCACAAAAATGCCTTCCTTTATTTTTGCTTCTGAAATCTCTGAGAAGATTGTCTTCAAATGATGAAAAGCTTCGCCTTCTTTGTCCAAAGCCTTCACAAAGTTTTTGATAAGGCCGAGCTTGATGTGGAGCGGAGGTAGAATTATTTTTTCCTTCTTTATAAGAGCAGAGTATTTTATGTTATCTACCCCAACTTGAAACTCGATTCGTTCTGGCCAATCCTTTATGATGTAGTGGTCTTGACGGCTCGGCTATCCCATTTGCATAGAAAGCAACAGTATTTTGTGTATCCACTTTGTAGACCACATAGCATTCCAACGACTTTAAGATCGGCACATATTTTCCAATCATGTTCTTCGTATTTGATTAACTTGAGCAATTTTTGCATTATATCATATGTTTCCTTCGTATTTACTGCATGCGCGATCGGGATTGATGGCTTTTGGTGCCAATATGCAATAATACGGCCTTTAAACTTAATTTATTGCCGTCTATGAACAATCGCCACTCTTTTGAATCATATGGTTCACCAAATTATTTGGATAGACCAGCAATGTCTTTGCAGTAACAAACACTGTCCTCCTTCGTATAGTACTTGGAAAATTCTTCGTGACGAGTTCTATAATATGTTACCTTAACATCGGATGAAACAAATTTAAATTGTTGCATTCGAGAGGCGTGTAGTTCGGCCTTTTCCTTTGACAATTCCAAATCCCTTATCCAATCATTGAGTTGTGCTTGTGACAAAGAATTTCTTTCGTTTTCCGTTTGAAATTCAGTACAACATGATGTCGCGTAATCAGATACTACTGTTGACAATGAAACTGGGGCCGGAACTAAAGTTAAATTTGATTCTGGCAATGTCGCTTCTGTTGAAATTAGTTCTGGTAATGACACTGTAGATACGCTCGCATAGGTTACTTTTCTGGACTTTCCAACCCCAAGTACTTTTGTAGTACAAATATAGCAGTCCGTTGAATGGCAAGTTGGTTCCATCCACTTCATTGGTGTAATAAATTTCACACGTCGCCTAAATAGATTCATAGTTTCAGAAATTAGTCAGCTATGCATTAAAAGGGAACAAATTCCTAATTTTTACAACGTACCTTTTTGTTCCGGTTTCCGAAGAAATCAATTCGACTCGGCATGTGGTGCACACAGTGTTCGGTGTCCATGGTTTTTCTTTGTTTCTAGGCTCAATTCCAAAACACTTATAGTATGTAACTTTCAAAGGATTTGAAAACACACGTCTCATACTTTTAACAATAAATTGACTGCAGATGAAACAGAACATATCTGGATCATTTGTACACTCAAACTCTCGCGCCCTTTTATTCATTTTTTATTTTTAAGTAAATGACGGGTTATAAACTGCAATTATAAACTGAAAAGTATCCGGCGAGCCTTGCAGATATTATGAAGGAACAAGGCGCATGTACTCTTATTTATACTTAGATCCAGTAAAAATTCAAGCCTACCTAAACAAAAAGGTTCCCTAGTTCTACAAAGAAAACACTACCTGCCTCAAAAATATGCTCTTGTTTAAAATGTACCTAGGTTTGAGAAAACGACTAACAGCTTTTTGTATCTAATAACTTTTCGAAAATCTACCTGCTAACTAACTGATATACGCATACTAACACATATGTACCAGTAGCGTACTTAAGCATTAAATGGATATATTTACTTGAATGCTTATAACTTTTGTATTAACTCATCGATTTTGTTCACTGATAGCTTGTTTTTTTTGTAATAAAACAGAGCTTAGAGGGGGGAAAAAATATCTGCAAGAAAACCAAAAGTTTTCGAGATGCTTCCTCGCAAAGTACACATTTTTTATATTTTTACAAAAAAAATTTTAAAAATCCGTAATGATTGTTCACTATGTTTGAATCTGCAGGACCTAGCAAAAAGTGTTGTATGTACTGATTATAGTAAATTTTAAAAGCTTTCAAATTTTTCAAACCGTTTTCGAATAGCTCAATTTGTTCTTGAGATATACACGATTAAGCGGAGCCACCTTTTTTGTTTTTTGAAATAACGGTAAATCGTAAATATCTCAAAAACGGTACCATTCAAGTAAAAATAACCTTGATTTTCGGAATTAGGAGGTGATTTTACATAGGAATTTCACTATAGCGTCTCTGGTGCAGAAAAAAAGTTGGAATTTGTGATCCAGTGTAACCTTCCGTATTTTTTAAACGATTATCGTCTGTCTTTCGTCTTAGAAAATGCCAACTTAGACAAAAACAACGTAACGATTGTTGAACAGCTCCAGACAAGCGAAAGCTAAATTTCGTGCTCACACATCGTTAGCGTCGGTTTGAAAATACGAACTCAAATTGCACAATGTGCAGCTCTTGGCCGGTCCTGATTTACTCAATAACGAATGTTTATGTCCGGAGCTGCGCTGAAGCCATGTAACGCACGCGTGCCACCCAAGACCATTATACCTGCGCTATTAGTACACATTGTTTAAGCGACTTAAGCAATTTCTTTCGTTTATTTCATTTGCGCACAATTTGTATAATTCGCAACCAGATTATTCAATAAATTACCGTTAGAAGTAAGAAACATAAATAATATCCTATTATTTAAAAGAAATGTAATAAATCTCCTACTGTCCAATTTCAACTTTAGATTGTAAGCCACTTAATTATTACTTGCATGCTTAAAATTTTTTAATTAACAATTCAAATTATATTTCTCATTTTTAGTAGTATTTCCTCTTATCACAACCGATTGATGTAAAATGAGAAAAGTATATTCGCTATCTTCTTGCACAAAATTTTATATTTTTTGAGAAAATTTATGTATACATACCATATATCAAAGTTGTTAATAAAGGAAAAAAAAAAAAAAAGGAAAAAAAATATTCTGAAGATATAGTTTATGGCAGCATAACCCAAATGAGGAGACCATCCCGCGCTTGTACCTCAGAGCCCCCAGTGCTCACCCCAATGAATAAATATAAGGTGAAACAGGTGCCCTGCACCCTCCCAGTTCTATATATAATAATAATAAAATATAAATTTTTCTAAAGATCGTCCCCAGTAACATGTCCTCGTTCCATTGTAAACAGGGTTAACTCAAAATTCTAATTTTTTAGATAGTACGATACATTTTAATAGCTACCCAAGGTCATCTACGTTATAAAATAGTCATTGAACTAAAAATGACGGAAATAGATGTATTTGTATCTGTGTATTATGCATTTTCGCAGCTTATCTGTTCAATGTAAAGTGAATCAATTCGAAAAAAATCTACATTTATTCCACCAACATACAAACATGTTCTCTGGTTTTGTTAGATCAAAAAGTGGGTTGATTTCGAGTTGATTCCCTCTATTAGAAAATAAAACGCTTTATTTCAAAAAACCCATTTTATTTTTTGTATGAAACTGTAGTATCTAGAAAATTTCCGTATGAAATTATTTTTTTCTGAATAAATTTTTATTGTAAAGTTAATTATCTCAGAATGAAGAAAGTTTGAATGGAATTTAGCATCTCTCTCACATTAATATAAATATTTTTATGTCAGTGTACTAGCTAAGTATTTGTAGTTTGCCGTAATACCTTATAAATTGAAGTGACCCTTCTGGTACCAACTACATTAGTCGTAAAAGTTAACTGTTTGAATAGAAAAAACTTTATTTGCGTTTTCCCAAAAAATTAGAATTTTGAGTTAACCCTGTTTACAATGGAACGAGCGATGTGCTCCGCACACCCCCGATCTACTCTAAATAAATAGAACCAATCAAAATCTGAAATAAAAGTAAAAAAACTACTCGCCTCCTCAAAGCTTAGACACCATAAATAGACTATATCAGGTGCTATACCAAAGCGTTCAAGGTTCAGCAAATATTTCCACCGTTAAGAATATACATACATACATAGCCATATGGATTGAAACGAATGACTTCATTCATTTTGAGATTCCGCAAACTTCCAACATTTCTTAAAAAATATAAATTGATAAATATTGATATTTTGGAATAATTTTTTAAGTTTTGGTTTATTCATGCAAGATAGAGGTCATAAACAGAAAAATATTGAAATATTGGGTTACAAATATAATACATTAAAAAAAAATATTATGAAAAAAAAGTTGTAATATGTTTCCAACATATATGTAATACTTCTATATTGCGGGTGGGATAGGCTCGTAATCAGTGTTGCCATTTTGGCGCTTTTAGAGCTAGATCTAGCACTTTTTTTTGGCGTTTAGCTCCAAAATTCTGTTTTAGCTCCTAGCTCTTTTTCTAGCCCTTTTTTCATTTTTAGCTCCAAATTTATTTGTAAAATGGAGAAAGTTTTTATTTCTTTTATAATCGACGTCAATATTATTATATTAGTTTCATTGTGTACCATGTGGCAACTTAGTTTCCCTCAGCGATAACAAATACCTAAATCGGTTAACTTATGATTAACCATATGTTTATTTTGCAAACAAGAATCGAAATGCAAAGGTAAGTAAATTGTGTGTAAAAAACACTTTCCTAAGTTGCTAAAGATTCTGAACAACCTTACCCCCCGATTCTGTCTTCATAATAAATAATCAGAAAAGATATTTCAAGCGTTTTGAATTCTGAGTCAGAATTAAAATGACTTCATTTGGCTTTGACGCAAAAATAAAAATTATTTTTGAGTTTTACTATTTATCAAGCTTGATAATTTTTCAAGAACACACTTATTTTTTTTTGTTGACTTAGTTATACTTTTTATACGTTTTAAACATTGTTTAAGTTAAATCTATACTATAATAAATCTCTAGAAAAGTCGTACATTAAAAATTTCTTTGAAAAAATGACTGGTGATGACTTGGGGAATGCTATAGAGTCCATTTCTAAAATTATTGTCTGTCTGTTTGCCTGTTTGAACTTAAGGATATTTTAAACTAAGGAATGAATTTTGATGAGAGTTTCCCCAATGGACTGCTTGAAGCTTAGAAAGGGACCTGCACTACCAAAATCGAACGACAAAAAAAAAGATATGCTGATTTTAGGGAGGTATGAACCTATGAAATTTTTTTTTCTTACATAAATTTATATGAAGAAAAATGCACCTACTTTGTCAAAAAAAAAAAACTAAGCGCGTCCCTCGAAAATGTTTGTTCACTTTTTTTTCAATTTCAGCTAAATCAAAAATCAATTGCATATGTACACTGCCGTCCTATGCGGGTGTCAGCATATCTTTAATAAAACTCTAGATAAGTTGCTTCTGTATATTGGAAATTTCTTTGAAAAATGACTGGGGATGACTTGGGGAATGTTCAGACAAAGCTAAAGAGTCAAATAGAGGGGAGATGACAAAATGTCGAAGTTAAACTGTTCAAAAACGCCTTTACTTTTGTTGGTTGCCGTAGACATACATAAAGGAGATATAATGTGGGAAAATAAATATTGTTCTGAACCTTCTCAGCCTGTAAATTGTTTTCGCAATTGAAGGTAGCAAGAATTTATTAACTACTTTGGTACATACCGAACAAAGCTGGGTACCCTGCTAGTATGAAATAAATGTAAAAACTTACATACAATACTTAAGTGCCTTTTAGCTAATTTTTTACATGATTTGGATTTTCTTGAATAAATCTAGCTCTTTTCTAGCTCTTTTTTTTCTCAAATCTAGCTCCAAAATAAATGGTATCCTGGCAACACTGCTCGTAATGTGTTTTGAAATCGAAACCAAAACGAGACAGACTACATCCTTTTTGAGCTTGTAGTAGTATAAATGTAAACTTGTAAATTGTCAAATAGACTGAAAATTCAAATAATTACAGGGGCGGTTCAAGTACAAAAGGGGCCAAGAAAACAGTAAACTAAATGAAAGTGGCCTATGAGAACATTTGAAAAGCTCTGCATGTTTGGGTAATCTGGTTTGAAAAATGTGTTTATTAGCTTTTTAAAAAATTGGAATATATGTACATATGTACTTACGCATGAAGATGTTCTTCTTTATCTGTATTTTTTTTGCACACAAAGCATAGCCTCACCATCATATAATTTGGTTTATAAATATTTTTTGCTTTTAACAATTTTTAAATAATTTCTTAAACATGTAAATATAAACGATTTTTCTATGAAGGCTTGATCCGCCCATGTATTTTTTAAAGTGAAGTTGTCATTTTAGGTACATTCCATTATCGGATCTCTCTTTCTATTTTTTATATTTCTGCACTCTGATATGGGGGAATGTACTATGTGCTTTCCAGCATCATAGGAGTATTACATATATGGTTTCAAAGCAAATTAAATTTAGTAAAAAAACGTAAAACTAAACCTGACCGAACCCGTGCTTAAACCTTTGAACGCACGCATCACAGCCGGCACGCTTACCACCTGCGCCACTGTTGTATGTATAACAAAACAGTCAGATACTGTAGTTAACAGCTTTGGCTTATGGTGAAAACTTTAATGAATTATTACAAATTAATGAAGGATTTTTTGTTAAATATAATATGGCTATGCAAAGCTTCTGGTCCATGATGAGATATCAAAATATATAATAATTGGAATTATGCATGTTTTTATGAGATACACTCTGGCAATTGAATGTATGGAAAAAAATGTTAGCCAATTAATATATAGATTTCAAGTATGTAGTTGTTTTGACCCTTACACAAAACAGAAAAAGAACAAAATTAACTTTGACGTATTAGGATACTTGTAGAGGGACAGTTTTATTATTATTGGGAAGCGTCGAGAGTATATCAGTATAGAAAGTGGATTTATGTATGTATCAACGTATAAGAAAATTCACAATACTTACTAACTTGTAGCAATACGACTTAAACCAGTAAAAAAGTATTTCACGTACATATGTATGTATTATATTCATTTATTTTAAAATTGTCAATGGGGTGAGGGTATACAAATCCATGCTCATATCGCATGGGCGAAATATATTTAAATAATTTAAACTACTTGTAGTCGTGTGTATGGCACAATATAGTTGGTATTAATATCGAAATGGTATTCATCTCATATTAGTTTTACAATGATAATTTTTGTTTCTTTATATTCTATGTATGTATATACGTATGTGTTTACAACTTGTATGCTGAAATGTTAAAAATATGTGAACACTAAATAAATAACTAAACTATAGCTTAAATAGATAAAAACTTAATTTTCTGAAAGTATACATGCTTATATGTATGTATTTACAAATATTTTGCGAAATTTGTGAACTTCGTATCGTGTAAAAAAATGGCACATGGTTCAAATTGCTTGTACTTAATAACGTAACGTAAAAGTTAACTTGGTAAGTCTAGTACTATTTATTGTGGGTCATGTTGAATAAAAACTCAAACTGTAGATCAGAATAAAAAGCGGTTTGTCTGGTTGTTCTTGTAATGTATCGAATATAAGTATTTATTTTATTGAAAAGAAACTGCACCAGGAATATTCGAAATATTTATAGGCCTCTGTGTCGATTTCAGAAGTAGATTCAATGATAAAGTGTGGTTTACATATCTGTTAATTTTAAACGAGCTATTCTTATACGAGTAAATTTTTATATCCAGACTATCTTGAAAAAGGCTTAATCGATTACGATGAAATTTGGTATGTAGATAGTGTGTCGCATTCTAAGAATTTTTATTAGGTGCGAAATATGGCAATATAGGTATGAAATGAAAAGCGTTTCTCTCCGTATTCAAAAAAATGTGCCTAGGGGGAGTTGCCACTTAGTGTAGCCACCTGAACCGGCTCTACCGTAAGGCGAACTACACGACAGCCTAGGGCCAAAATCGATAATAACTTTTGCAACAAAAATCTTATTTACAAAAAAAAGGGAATTTTGTACTATCATAAAAAAAAAAAATTTCACCGTAACGCTAGTGGAGATTGAGCAATTTAACATCGTCGCGTGAAGCCAGAATGTGCAGCAGCGCCTTCACAAAGACTTGGAAGTGAACTGACGAGCTGTTCAGGATAATTTGACAATTTCTGAACCCATTAAAATTAATTTAGTATATAAATAGTTAGCATATTAGAAAAATGTCTGCTCAAGTGCTGCCACACAGACAGCTTTCAGCTATCGGGTTGCGGCCTCCCTGAACTTTTTCCAAATGAAATGAATGTGGATATTAATCGAAAGGTATTTTACATGCATAAAGTGCAAGGACAGGTTGTCGGAGTGGAGTAATGCTTGGTTTGTTAAATGTGATGTTTTCAAGAGTCAAGCGAATTTTGGTTGCCATTAAAAACATACTATTTTACAGAGTCTTAGAACTCGGCTGCTGATAAGTAAAGTTAATCATACAAGTAACCAGAATTTCTTTACTGATGGTTATCTAAACCAAACAAAATTGTATGACAAACTATCAAAATTCCGAGCAAGGCTGGGTCGCTCATGTACTTATGAAGTTATAAGGAAAGCTTGTCAGAAATATCAAATAAAGACAATACCTATTTTCTGACTTTCGCTGTGGGTGTTTTTAATTTGTTTGCACCAGAGATATAGAACGACTTGAGAGAATATGACCGATTCGAGGTTAAACTTTGACATTCTCAGCACTAGCTTAAATTTGTATTCCGTGTAACTAAGAATTTATTACGTATATTGGTCGAATTTTCGCCTTCATTAGGTATTAGTATATTATAAATGCAGGTCTAAATTTATAAATGTGGCTTTTGGTCTTCCACAGGGCGGTCATCTTTATCCAATCTTATTTCTTTTGTTTAGCAAAAACCTCCATAACGTTTTTATGATTTGCAAGAACTTGGTAGACGCCGAGGAGGTTAAACTTTTTATGGCTATCCGTGCACAATAGGATTGAGATTTTATAAAATCAGATCTGAATAGTCCATTTTGAAAAATGACATTTCAATGCAAAACGATAGTACAGGTATAAATATATCGTTTACCATCAAAAAAGTGACCAAAAAGTCGATTTAAGATATTGTTATGTAGTGGTATGCAAATGTTCTAAGTCCACAAAAAAAAAAAATGCCCAGTTGAAAATAAGTTTTTATTTGTTTCATTTAATTTTATTTCTGGAATCATATCCAACTATTATGTATGATGTATTTTCAGCATAACTTTAACCGAATTGATGGCAAGGTCTCCGCTTGATGTGCAGACTCGTTTGAAGTTCTCAAAAATTTGCTATAGTTTTACTTTATCTAATAACTACTTGTGTGTAACAACTTTACCTTGAACGAAGAAAAAATTTGAGAAAATATGAAGATTTGCAATTTTTAAAAGCAACTTTACCCAAGAACCATTACAAATTTTATGACGATTGACCACACCACTGATATACCTTAGAAAGTGTAGTAGTAGTTTTTGTTAGAAGCCGTGAAATACGACTGTAATTATTTTTTATTTGGTTTAACACAATAAAATATATTGAATGAAACACGGAAGAAGCAAAACATTTATTCAACTGAAAATGTTCTAAGACTATAAATAATACCCTGTAAAACCCTGTGAACCGCCCAAATTGGCAAATCTTAGAATCTATATACCAAATGTTCTCCAATTCGGTCAAGAAGTTCCCGAGATATAAGGAAAAATTAATAAAATGAGGTTAGGTGGCAAACCTAGGTGACAATCCTGATTGAACTTGTCATATTGGAAATTCGGCCAAAAACACTTTTCATTTGATGACCATATTGTCAAATCTTCCTTAATATTTAAAAAAAAACGAGATAGGTGGCAACCCTGTAAACCGTCCAAAGTGGCAACACATATGTATATATTCTTAGAATGAATCATATATGCCAAATTTCATCGAAATCGGAAACAAAGCAAACATAATTTAATTGTAAGAAAATATTGTAAGTCCATGTAAATATAACAAAATCATAGAAAGAAAATGTTCTAAGTCAGAAAAGTGCTCATAATTTTGCATTACTTCATTTAGAAATATTTCGATAGCTGATATCTAAGCAAGCTAAACTGAAGGAAAAAACTTGCCCCTGCGGGTTGGGGCTTAGAATATGCCCGCGGTAGGCATACCGGTCGTAAGAGGCGACCAATATGCACAAAGGTAATGATGTGCAACTCGATGGTTGACCTACGGATATGATGCCTCCCACCTCTCATTACCCGTCTTCTCTTTCCTTTCGGAAGGAGGGATGACATGACCTAGAAGGTTGCACTGGTCATACCAAATCGCTCCCACGACAGTACCGAAAGGGAGTACCGGAGCGTACCGGATTCATATCCGGCCAAGGACTGTTATTTCGACAACACTCCCCAAAACCTTCGGGGAGTGATTTTGTTACTAAAACAACAAAAACAACAACGAAGGAAAAAACTGTATTTTTAGATTAAAAAAATATTGACAACAAAAAAAGTTAGGCGGCGTTTTTTGTCTTCTGAACAAATACAAAAAATGGACTTGGTACATTTGCTCACGAAGCCAGCGATATGGAATCTTGCTTAAATAGATCTAAAGGAACTCTGACATTTCTTAAACGATGGTCTAAATAATTCAATGACTCATATGCAAGGGTGGGCATCAGCTTAGCACCTGCTAAGTCACCATATACGTATACGAAAAGCGAGCGCACAGCGACTTCTTCGTCAAAATCAACGACAACCCATTTAGTTTGATTTCAACACTGGTACGGTAAGGGTGTGTCGCACGGCGAAGCACTCAGTTTTAGTACAGAGGATGATTGAACAGTACGTACATATGAATGTTAAGCTTTTTAGGTTGGGTTGGAAGTTGAGTTGAAAACTCAGTATTTTAGTAACTACATAAACGTGCCAACATTTCAAAGCTGCATTCTGCATCGAGAGCAAAAGTTTCAAGGTGGGCCAAGCCTAGAAAGTTTCGTGTATTTTCTCTTAAAATTAAGGGAAGAATTTAATTTTTTGTCACTGAAACTCAGTATTGCATTCTTGTGTTACGTTTACATTGGAATTAAATGTACCTACTCCAAGAAACAAGCCATTTATTTTTGACTATTCCGCAGCTTTAGATGTGTTACTGACTTCAGATACAAAACAAGATCTGTCAATATTTCCAATCCTTTAAAGATGTCAAAAATGTTATGAGCAAAGATTTCATGATTTAAATAAAACTAAACCCTTTATAAATTTTGTTAAAAATGAAGTTATCAGATGAGCTCGAAATGTTTCATATTAACTTCACACTGATGATCACTTGGAGGAGCTCATATTAATTTTGCATCAGCACTCAGGGTATTTACTTCTCTGTCTTGTGAAGCGAAATGCCTACTTAAGCTTTGCTTGCTGACGTAATTCAATACTTTTCCGCAAATCAAGCATTGCGGCTTACTTGTAGCGTTTAAAACAAAAAAAAACTCCATTTCCCATTCGACCTTAAACATGTACGTATTGAACGATCGTCCACTGTCTGACGTTGTTGTTGTTAGTCTGATAGCAACTGCGCGTGGTACGTGTTACCTTTGCAAGCGCTAAAATCAAACTGAAGTTGCAAACAGCCACCGACGTGTCTAACGGACGGTGGCGGTGGACGTACGCGAGCAAATTTGCGATTTTTTATGAACGTTGGGCTTACGTAGAAACATTCAATACAGTGTAACCATTCCTCAGTTTGCATGTATGCTTACCCAAACCTCTACTTTTGTATTTGTAATTTTTCATTTTGTAAAATGTCGAAAATAATATTAAAAACTACATATAGTATATTTATTTATAAACTTTTACATAAGTCAAAATTTTTGAGATATTTCGACAATATTTAAAACTTTTTTGGGTATTTTTGTAAAATAATTACAAACGGCCCAAACTCAACATGCGAATAGCTGAATAGGCAACACTGTGTGGCGAAGAGCGATCAGCTGACACGTTTCCTACGTAAAAATCAGAAATTTTTTGGTTTGGACGTAGCGACGTGCGTAAAACGTACGTCACGAACGTCGGTGAAAAATCGCTTACATGCAATTCCCATAAGGTAGATCGTGTCAGCTGACACGTCGTCCGTTTTTCCGTCGGTGGCTGTTTGCAGCTTGAATTAATAATTCAATTTGCTTCCGTGGTCGATGCGTGATCGTGCTTACTAACACACTCGCATTTCTGCAAACGTGTCTATGTGGTCGTGCCCACCCCTGCTCGTATGCTACAAAACCCGTGCTACTTCTGAGACCTGCAGAACCGATAAGTTGCAGTGGGTTAAAAAAAATGTTTTCGTGCTATGAAATATACAATCGCCTTAAACTATCTACATTACATAGTCTTACAGCTCAACCTAATATAAACGCACAGCGTTTGCGGACGCACAGAAGTCTATAAAGCCCGTGCGTTGCTTTTATTGGTCTAAATATGAATAGTTTTATTGTATATAGAAGGTCAAATTTGTGTTTACAACATTTGGTTGACGTTTTAAATTCAGATATTTGTCTAAAACAGTTCTCTAAAACAACGAAAATGATCAAACAATAATTTGTAAAATTACCATAACCTCAATTCAAAACGTCACGCACAAAAATCTTGGATTTTGAGTTAGCTTTTAGCGCACGCAATTCTATTTCGGTTACTCTCATACAAGTTGTATGGGCATGAGACAAGTTTGACAGAAAACTCACGCTGTGCGTTTATATTAGGTTGAGCTGTTAGAGAGATGCTAGGTGCACCTGGAACAATTCTTACCTCGAATACATTACAGGGCTTCACTTGTTGAGAATATATTCTGAGTAAAATAATAAAAGTGACACCTGCTCTTGTTTGCAATTTTAAACAAACTATTTTGGTGTATGGGTCCGCGTGTAGAAGTCCACGTAAGTGGGGAAAGTTTCTGATCGCCATTCACTTGGGAATGGCCAGAGCGATTCTTTTGCATGCGGTCCAAGCAGCTCACTACTTCCGGGCGCTTGCGTCCAAGTATCCTCTGGGTAGCCACCGAACACCCGTTTGGTGGTGAGCTAAACGTGAGAAGGCGACAACCTGGCAAGGCCACTCCGACATAATCGGTTTAAGGGCTTATCAGGGGTTTACAAGCAGCGTCTGATCACCTAGTGGTGCGGCTGTAAGCGGGCGTCTGTCTTGGATCAAGCGGCTCGCTATATAAACGTGCACTTAAATTACAACCTCCCGTGGAACGGGTTGTGCGTTGGGTTTGGGACCCACCACATAAAACAACGTACCAATGAAATTCAAAAAAGCCTCGGATATGAGAACCCCCTTTTTAGATGACGACACACGCAAACGAAACAAGGACTACGATTTAAGGGCATGCACCTGGAATGTCCGGTCCCTCAATGGGGAAGGTGCCGCTGCCCGGTTGGTTGAGGCCCTGAGGAAGGCTAAAGCTGACATCACCGCCATACAGGAGATGCGATGGACGGGGCAAGGTAATATGAACAAACCACCTTGCAACATTTACTGGAGTGGGCATGTCGACAAGCGCAGATTTGGCGTGGGATTTGTGGTGGGAGAGAGACTCCGTAATCGAGTACTGTCGTTCACACCCGTGAATGAGCGTCTCGCTACAATCCGCGTAAAAGTACGATTCTTTAACATCTCGTTTATCTGCGCCCACGCTCCGACGGAAGAGAAAGACGACGTGGAAAAGGATGCATTCTACGAGCGCCTGGAGGAAACTTACGAGCGCTGCCCCCGTCATGACATCAAAGTCGTGCTTGGTGACTTTAACGCCAGGGTGGGCAAAGAGGGTGTATTTGGACCCACAGTCGGGAAGTTCAGCCTGCACGACCAGACTTCGCCAAATGGATACAGGCTGATCGACTTCGCCGGTGCCCGAAACATGGTCATTGCCAGCACCAGGTTTATGCACAAGAAGATCCATCAGGCTACATGGCTGTCTCCCGATCGAAGAACGCGAAACCAGATCGACCACATTGTGATAGACGGACGGCATGCTTCTAGCGTTTTAGATGTTCGCACAATAAGAGGTCCAAACATCGACTCCGATCACTACCTAGTAGCAGCTAAGATTCGTACCCGCCTCTGTACGACAAAACAGGTGCAACAGAAAACGCAAGGAAAGCTGGACGTCGAAAAGCTGCAATCGCAACAGACCGCCAATGATTTTGCAGACCGACTCTCACACCTGCTCTCTGAGAGCACAATTCAACCCAGTGGAATGCATGAGCAGTGGGAGCACATCACAGGAGCACTCCGTACCGCAGCCGAAGAAGTAATTGGATTCCGGCGAACGAGAAGAAACAACTGGTACGATGATGAAGAGTGCCGAGCTGCAACGAAAAGAAAGAACGAAGCCTACAAGGCAACGCTAAGATCGAGTGCAACAAGGAGTGTGTGTGAACACTACCGCGAGTTGAAAAGGGAAGCGAGGCGACTTTTCCGGGCAAAAAAAAGAGAGGCAGAAAAGCGTGAAATCAATGAGCTTGAGATGCTAGCCAATGGGAATAATGCCCGAAAATTCTATCAAAAAATTCGACGAATGACGGAAGGTTTCAAGCCCGGGGCAAATTCCTGTAAGAACGAGAACGGCGACCTGGTGACTGATGTTCAGAGAATACTAGAGATATGGAGGGATCACTTCTCTGCCCTTTTAAATGGAGAAATTGAGCAAGAAACCAGAGAAGAGCTCGAACCCGAACCCACAATCGAAGACGACGAAATTGACGTCCCAGAACCCGACTATAATGAGGTGCGAATAGCAATATCCCGGTTAAAAAACAATAAAGCAGCTGGCGCTGATGGTTTGCCTGCTGAGCTATTCAAGCATGGCGGCGAGGAGCTGGTAAGGCGTATGCACCAGCTTCTGTGCAGAATATGGTCGGATGAATGCATGCCCGAAGATTGGAATCTAAGTGTTCTTTGCCCAATCCACAAAAAAGGTGATCCTGCAAACTGCACCAACTACCGCGGAATCAGCCTTTTGAATATCGCATATAAGGTCTTGTCAAGCGTATTGTGCGAACGATTGAAGCCTGACGTGAACAGACTGATTGGACCTTATCAGTGTGGCTTCAGACCTGGAAAATCTACCATCGACCAGATTTTTACAATACGTCAAATCCTGGAGAAAACCCGTGAGAAAAGAATCGACACACACCACCTCTTTGTTGATTTTAAAGCCGCTTTCGATAGCACGAAAAGGAGCTGCCTATATGCCGCTATGTCTGAATTTGGTTTCCCCGCAAAACTTATACGGCTTTGCAAAATGACATTGAGCAACACCACCAGCTCAGTCAGAATTGGGAAGGACCTCTCCGAGCCGTTTGAAACTAAACGAGGTTTCAGACAAGGTGACCCCCTATCGTGCGATTTCTTTAATTTGATGTTGGAGAAAATAATACAATCTGCAGAACTCAACCGCGCTGGAACAATATTCTATAAAAGCGTGCAACTGTTAGCATATGCTGACGACATTGACATTATCGGCCTTAACAACCGTGCCGTAACCTCTGCGTACTCCAAACTAGAAAAAGAAGCGGAAAAAATGGGTTTGGTGGTGAACGAAGGCAAAACGAAGTACATGCTGTCATCAAGCAAAGAGTCAGCGCATTCGCGCCTTGGCACCCACGCCACTGCTGGCACCAAAAAGTTCGAAATAGTGAAGGACTTCGTTTACCTTGGATCCAGCATAAACTCCAACAATAATGCCAGCCTAGAAATCCAACGAAGAATTGCTCTTGCAAATAAATGCTACTTTGGACTGAGTAGGCAATTGAAAAGTAAAGTCCTCTCTCGACGCACGAAAATCACACTCTACAAGTCACTCATCGCTCCCGTCCTGCTATATGGTGCAGAGGCGTGGACACTAACAACATCTGACGAGGCTGCATTGGGAGTATTCGAGAGAAAAGTTCTGCGAAAGATTTATGGGCCTCTACGCGTTGGCGACGGCGAGTACCGAAGAAGATTTAATGATGAGTTGTATGAGCTTTACGCAGACGTCGACATAGTACAGCGCATTAAAACACAGCGGCTTCGCTGGCTAGGCCACGTCGTGCGAATGAACGAAGACGCTCCAGCCCAGAAGGTATACTTATCGGCACCCGCCGGTGGAAGCAGAGGAAGAGGAAGACCACCACTCCGATGGAAGGACCAAGTGGAGACCGACCTGCGATCTCGTGGGGTCTCCAATTGGCGCCAGTTGGCGCAAAGAAGAAATGACTGGCGAGCTATGTTGGACGGTCAAAATCGCTCAGGCGGTTAGATGGCCATTTAAAGAAAGAAGAAGATTTTGGTGTATATCTTTGGTTTATGATATTAAATTTATTAAACCATTTATCACAAAAACATTTTTTTTAGCTGCTATTTTTTCTGTTGACAAGCAGATAACCAGTGGCCCATCCTTTGATAACTTTTATCGGAGGATAATTTGCGAACTGTCGTTAATCAGACTAAGTGCAACCAGTTTTTGGGCCAACCTTCGATAAATGCTTGATTCAGCAGTTTAACAATGAGTAAGCGGCCCTTGCTCTTGGGAAATGCATTTGAAAATGCAATTTTCGAGTAAGAAGTTTTATAGAATAGGTAGTTTCGACAGCTACTTAAAAGAAGCAAGCAACGATATAAAATTTCACAAGTAGAACATTTTTTAATTCAAACTATGTAAACTTGCCTGTTAATTATTGAACATTGTTTATTATTGTGAAATATTTGAATCTTATAGTTGTCAAAATGATCGTTATATTTTGTGCTATAATTGTTAAAATCAGTTTTTTATGAACCAATTTTGCGATCTCTGAACTATTTAATCGATAACTCTGTAATATGAAACAACTGAAACACTAGGTTTTTGTCATCGTTTGTTCGCGGTTCCGTTGCCTGAAAGTTGGTATAAATTTGTACAACGGCTTTCAAGAAACGTTATTCGCGCGAGCAAAGTGACACCAAAAACACCAGGAAATACACTTGCTTAATTATTTGTAACTTTAAATAAGCCTGTTCATCCTAAGGTTAATAGCGTGAATCATCATCTTTAAGTAAGCGACCGCCAGCTTACACGCTTTTTCCTGTACTTGGAGGAGCTTTATTGCTATTTAATAACATTTTTTTATGCTACGCCTTATATTTGCCAATATTCAGGCTCGATGTCAGTTGTAACAACAACATATGTACACGCGCTAAATGTTCTACGTCAGTAAAATCGTCAATTGTGGTTATGTTGAAGTCGCCACCAAATTCAACAAGTGATTACGAAACATGATAAGGTCACCTCCACGTCGGAGTAAACGCCATCAATTAAATAATTCAGCGCCTAGCCAATCGTCCTCCAGCTTAGCGAAGCCAAGTGCCTCAACCGCTAAGAATACAACCAGCACTGCATCATTGAGCGCATTGCAAAAAAGAGCGCCAGCAAAAGCCAATAAAAGTGGTGCACCAGTACCTAGAACTCAGCCGCCTGAAGCAACGCCATTTGCTACACAAGAATCTGGTGCTCCATCACCCATTGGACAACCAAGTTGCGCTCCGGCAGTCAGTACCATACAACATAGTGGCGCTAGTGGATACTCCACCAGCCAACACCTCGTGCTCCACCAGCCAATGGTCTACTAGTAAATACGTTTGATCGAACTCACCAGGTAAGAGATTTTACTTCAAATCCTTTACATGCCAATTTCATTCCTGGCAACGCCGCCTCAGTCGAACACACCCCTGCTAACGTCGGCTTCACCCGTGTACAATATGCCAATGTCAACGCCAATGCCAATGCCACAATAGCAAACATGTTCGACTCTACCTCATCGTCACAAATGAATGTGCTCTATCAAATGCAACAACAAATAACTAGGTTGGAGTTGCAGTTGAACAATGCAAACGCCAGAATATCTGAAAATGAGCGTCAACGCAGTCAACGTTTAGCAGCAGAGTCGTCATATCCAATGTCGTCAGTAGCATCGGTGACCCAACCAACGTATGTTTATTCGCAAGCGAATGGTCTCATGCCAGTTGTGCCGCAAACCTCTGTCAACATGGGTGGCGGTATTGCCAGGGCCTCTGCCAACAACATTGCCGGCTCTGTCAATGAGCAAATAGTCATACCGCGTAGTAGTCAAGGTGTAACCATCGAAAGGCAGCCAGCCACAAATCATTTCGTTAGTATGGGTAACAGTCAGTCAGCAACTTCTATTACACACGGTTATAACGCCTTGCCAACCAATATGCAATTAATTCCTCAAGTCAATTTTGAATACAGTTCTTCTGGCATGCAACAACGTAGCGCGTCGACGCATTCGCTAGCAGCGACGTCGGGAATTAACCCATTATCGCCCAACCACACGACATTGCCTAGAAAGTTGCTTGACTTACCACTATTTTCAGGGCTGCCAGAAGACTGACCAGTATTTTACGCGTCATATAATGAATCCACCTCTGTATATAACTACACTAATATTGAAAATCACCAGAGGTTAAATAAATGTTTGAAAGGTGAGGCAAAAGACACGGTAAAGTCTCTTTTAATCCATCCTAGTAATGTAGGTGCCGTAATTGAACAGTTGCGTTTACGGTACGGCCGTCCAGAACAGCTTGTACGTAGCCAGATTAAAATAGTACGCGATATTCCACGCATTTCTGAGTCTGCTATTCACAAACTAGTACCGTTTGCTACAACCACAAGAAACCTTACCGTGTTCCTTCAATCGATCGGTGAGGAAAAACATTTAGCCAACCCTACCTTACTGGAAGAACTGATAAATAAACTCCCTCTCAGCAAACGTTTAGATTGGGCTAGGTATTCAACGGTGATCCGACCGTATCCCACAATAGCTCATTTCAGCGAATGGCTTTCCGAAGTAGCAAACTTTGTGCAGATGATCCAGGGCGACGATGGTCGTGAACCCAAACGCCGTCCAGTTTTACACGCTACGAAAGACCAAAGGGCATTTAAGAGAGATCAAGGTGATCTCAAGAAAGATCAAGGTGCATTTAAGAAGGATCAAGGTTCGTTTAAGTGTAGGTTTTGCGAGGGGGATCACCGACACATAGATTGTCGTCGTCTGCTCGATTCTGATGTATCAGAGCGGTGGAAGTTAGTCAAACGTTTCCAATAGTGTTTTAGTTGCATATCGCCAGGTCATCGCACAAGTGATTGCCGTCGTCGTAAAATGTGTTCAATGAATGGATGCCAGAAATATCATAACAAATTGCTACATGACACTGAAACCAATCGCCAGGTGGAGAATGCCACGGAGCCAAAGTCATCAAGCTCTAGTAACGCCGTCCTTAATTGCTCTTCGCATGCTCCAAATAACTTGCTGTTCCGAGTGGTGCCCGCTACTCTCTATGGGGCAAATAAAAGCGTGAATACATACGCTCTCCTAGACGAAGGGTCGTCAATCACAATGATGGACGCGTCACTAGTGGAAGAACTTGGTCTCAAATGCCAGCGACGCAAATTAGAGATCCAATGGTTCGGTGGTAAAGCAGCAAATGAAGAAGTCACAATCGCCAACGTTTTTGTAAGTGGGTTAGGTATGAAAAAGCGCCATATTCTTCGTAATGTACATGGTATAGCAAATTTGAGTTTACCAATGCAAAGCCTTAGTCAAAGTGGTATCTGCAACGCCCACAGGTATCAGGGGAAAATGTCAATACGCCCATATGAAAATGTAACCCGCAAAGTTTTGATAGGGTTAGACCACTGCCACTTGGGTTTGCCTACCGAACCCGTAATATCAAATATCGATGGTCCAATCGCCACTGTCACAGAGTTAGGTATCTGTATATTTGGACCATCAAAAATTGTACCAGCCAGGAAGCCATCCTGCCTCCACGTTAGCGCGTCGGACCTTCAGATGCACGACATAATAAAAGAGTATTTTAGTACAGAGTCATTTGGGATGAGAGCTGCGCCGTCAATCGAAAGTGCCGCCGACATACGGGCCAAAGAGTTGTTAGAATCAACTACAGTCAAAGTTGATGGCCATTTCCAAACAGGGTTGCTATGGGCAAATGACAATGTACAGCTGCCGGAGAGCTACTCCATGGCTTTAAAACGTCTAGAGGGTATCGAAAGGAAGATTGCGCGCAATAAAGAATTTGGTGAAGCATATAATGCGATTATTAAGAGTTACGTCGAAAAGGGATATGCGCGCAAGCTTCAACCATCCGAATTAGCAATAAACGGCCCAAGAACGTGGTACTTGCCACATTTCGCCGTCTTTAACCCTCATAAGCCAGGCAAAGTTAGGTTCGTCTTCGATGCAGCAGCTACTTCACATGGAGTATCATTAAATTCACAATTAATGAAGGGCCCTCAAGAGTATCGACCATTGGTATCTGTACTATTTCATTTTAGGGAAGGTGCTGTGGCCGTTTGCGCGAATATTCAAGAGATGTTCCACCAAGTTGTAATCTCTCCCGAAGATAGATGTGCGCAAAGATTTTTGTGTCGCAATGGTGATGGGCGGTAGGCGCCTGATGTATATGAGATGACTGCCATGATATTTGGAGCTGCCTGCTCGCCTTGTTCAGCCCATTATGTGAAGGTGAAGAATGCGATGGACCACACCAACCACGACCCGCGGGCAGTTCGAGCCATAACCGACTACCACTACGTAGATGACTACGTCGATAGCTTCTCCTTAGCCCCTAGAGCCATAGAAGTAGCAAAGCAGGTTCGTGAAATTCATAAAGTTGCCGGGTTTCAGCTATGTAAGTTTAGATCGAACTGTCCGGATGTGGCAACTGCGTTGGGTGGTGGAAGTTCAGAGATGTCTATTTTGCCCAAAGAAGCTATGGAATCGGGTAAGGTCCTTGGGATGTTGTGGCAGCCATCTGGTGACTACTTTACGTACCGGCTGGAATTTCATGGAGTCGATCCTTCAGTTATAAATGGAACAGTTATGCCTATGAAGAGAATGCTGTTGAGTGTAGTCATTTCCATCTTCGATCCTTTAGGGTTTCTGTGCCACCTGACCATCACGGCCAAAGTGATGATGCGTGAAATATGGAAGCGGGATCTGAATTGGGATGAGCCTATACCTAGCGATGTAGACGCCATGTGGGTTAATTTTCGTAAACAGCTTTTAAACGCTATGGACTGCAAAGTTCCGCGTCACTATTTTCAACTGGGCCAACCGAAATCATTGCAACTACATATTTGTGCTGATGCCAGCGAGGATGTATTTGGAACCGTAGCGTTCTGGAGGTCGCAAAGTTCAGACGATACAGTGGAAGTTAGCCTTGTGTTCGCCAAAACAAGAAGTGCTCCACTCAGGACCCTTAGCATCCCTCGATTGGAGCTGCAAGCCGCCGTTTTAGGGTCGCGAATGCTGACCACTATAACTCAGAACCATTCATTTCCCCTTGCCAAATACATTCTATGGAGTGACTCGAAAACCGTCCTCAAATGGTTATCTAGCGAACATTGTCGGTACAAGCCTTTCGTAGCCCATAGAATTGCAGAGATTCTCAACGTAACCAGACCGTCCGACTGGAGATGGGTTCCAACGAAAAATAATGTAGAGGATGAAGCTACTCGAGTGAAAAAAGAAGTGAAGCTGGACCCATCCTCACGTTGGTTTACAGGCCCTTCATTCTTATATCAAGCGGAGGAAAAGTGGCCAGTCGACAACGCATCTACAGAAACTATCGAGGAAATTGAAGAACTTCGTCCGAAATATGCGTTGTTAAGCGTAAAGGACAGAGTTTTCCAGTGGGAAAGATTTTCGTCGTTTTTAAAGTTAAAAAGGGCGCCGCCTGGGTCCTACGCTTCGTCAACAACTGCAGATCCAGCCAGGAAAAGCCAAATAAAAACGGGTTAACTGCCTTGGAACTCGACGTCGCCGAACGTTTATTGCGCCGACACGCACAGCGAGATGAATTTTTCTCCGAGTTAACCCGTTTACCCCCTTCAGTGTTGGTCGCCTTGTCGTGGAGAAGGGGCTTAAGTATCGTATTGGGATCGGTCCTGGTGGATGGGTCCTAATGCGAGACGAACTAAGAGGAATACCTTTTATTCCCTACAGCAACAAGCCACGTGTACGTGTACGCACCAACGGTTGATGCAGGGAATGCTAGGATATCCGCGCCAACGCCACCCTAAGCCCAAGGTGTGAAGGCACCGTGCCGACGGGCTGAATGGTCAGCGGGTGTTTATCGAATAGCAGACCGCGTACGGTCCCCTCCGATGCCCGGGCAAGGTCGGTTGTATAAGTGCCGATCTCCTGGCAAGTAGCCAGGGGAGCGTCAAAACCAAGGAGGCCAAGGGTACCAGCCACAGTACCCCTGTTCTTCCAAGCCAAATGACAACCTGAAAAGAGGGAAGCGCACCAACCACAGTGGCTCCCAAAAAGAAGAGGTCGAGGAAGTCCTCTGGCACCATCGAGAAGGCTAGGTACCAGAGGGCCCTCTATATCCTCAGCAAGATTTGCAGAAATGAGGAGAGCGGTGAGCTCCATGCGCGAGATGCCGAGGACAGGGTGAGGTATGAGGCTGTGGTCAAGGACTACGAAGCCGCCCTCGCAACCAAGCCCGCTGCTCAACCACAAGAGCAACAACCGAAAGTACGACAGTCGGCCAAGCGAAATCGGTCACATGAAGTGAACGAGCGTGATGGCAAAAGGGGCACCTACGGCCAACAAAGTGAGGGCCCCTCCACTAGTGCTGAAGCGAGGCACACCTACAGTGAGGTGGTCAGGGACCACCTCCAGGTAGCGCCGGTAGATGCTGTAAACAATAATGGGAGGCGAGTGTTGGCGGTCTGGACCTCCATTGAGGGACGGCTATCTGAGATGGTCGTCGAGCACCTCATGGAGAATCGAACCCCAGTACCGATATACCATTGCGACGAGATCTGCCGAGGCTGCAGGGTAGTCAAGTGCGCGGACGGGTTCTCCCGGGAGTTTCTAGAGCGATGCGTTGCTAAGATCAGCGGCGCATATGATGGCCTTACGCTTAAGATCATCAACGCTTCGGAAATTCCCAGACGGCCCCGGGAGCGCATTTGGTTACCCAAAATGAAGTTGGATGAAGGGAGCATCATCCACTGCCTTAAGGTGCAGAACGTGAGCGTCCCGGTGGACGACTGGGAAATTTTAAAAATAGAGGATCAGCAGAAAAATAGCCAGCCGGTGCTACTGCTGATAAATAACGAGTCCCTGGGGGAACTCGTAAAACGGGGAAATAAGCTAACGTTTGGCGTCAGGACCGCCAAACTGAAAATTTCCCAGCGGCAGTAGCGCCGGACAACAATTTGGAGGAGATAGACGACGCCGATAAGCTCCTGGCGGAGCTTAGCCTGGCGGTGCCAGCCGGTGCTGGTTCCGAGTCGGTCTCCAACGCAGGTGCGCAGACCCAGTCCGATGATTAGGGTGGCGCAAATAAACCTGCAGCACGCAAAAATAGCCTCGGATAACCTTCTAGTCCTCCTAAGGGAGGAGGACATAGACATCTGCTTGGTGCAGGAGCCTTGGGTATGGCGGTCTAAAGTTAAGGGCCTCCATACCAGAAACTATAACCTGTTCTACACCCACGGAGAAGGTAAACCGAGAGCGTGCATCCTCGTTAGGGATACCATTAACATGGCTCATGACCGGCCCGCACCTCCCGAGGAGGTGAAGCATCTAACAGAGATACTTACAGCCAAGGAAGAGGTCATCATAGGCAGTGACGCAAACGCGAGGCATTCGCTGTGGGGCAGCAGTGAGATAAACGAGCGGGGTGAGTCTCTTTTTGAATTCTTATTATCAAATAATCTACGTATATGTTACAGGGGAAGCTCTCCCACCTTTGTGTTTCGGAGAACTTCGCAGGGTGGGAGGAAGTCCTCGACATCACCATAGCATCTGACTCTCAGGAACTTTTGGTAAGAAACTGGGAGGTTTCGAAAAAGATCTCAATGTCGGATCATCCAATGATCCTCTTGGAAATAGATTGGGAGAGGGAGATAAAGAAACCATATAGAAATCCTAGACGGACTTCTTGGGGTCTATTTGAGAAGATAGTCAATGATAGGCTCAGCAGGAACAAGATACCCATTCAATCAGCAGACTCTCTAGACGACCGAGTTAGGTCTCTGGAAACTAGTTTTCGGGTTGCCTGCAAGGCTTCCTGTCCACCATCAAGGAGTAAGAAGACCTTCCCCCCATGGAGGAACAAAGACCTTAGCGAACTAAGGTCAAGAATGAGGAAGGTTTTCAACGATTGTCATACTAGAGGAGACTTTCAGCAGTTCAGGATCTCCCAAAGGGAATATAAGAAAGCCGTGCGGATCGCAAGGGCGAAATCCTGGCAGGAACACTGTGAATCTATTGAGTCCACGAAGGACGCAGCAAGACTCGGGAGAATCCTTGCCAGGGAGCACTCAAACAAAACCTTAGTGAAACGCGCAGATGGCAAGTGGGCCGGATCTGCGGAGGAAACCCTTGATATTCTGATAGAGGCTCACTTTCCCGACGGTACCGGGGACGCGGAGCAGAGTAGGGAACGGGTGCAACAGGAGGCACCTGGTATGTTTATAGACAAACTTCTAGCAGAAGACAAAATTGCCTGGGCGATAAGCAGCTTCTCACCATATAAGTCACCGGGAGTAGACGGTATACTCTCGATTATGATGCAGAAGACTCAGACATCTTTGGTTAAGGAACTGAAGGAGATCTTCGCTGCGTGCATCATCCATAACCACATTCCAAGGTTGGTTTTTATTCCGAAGTCTATAAGAAGGGGGCACGAGCTGGCCAAAGATTTCCGGCCAATAAGTCTCACGTCCTTCGTGCTGAAAACATTTGACAGGCTTTTGAACTTACACATACGGGAACTCCTGGAGGGGCCTGTCCTTTCAGTGGCGCAGCATGCGTACATAAGGGGCAGATCTACGGAGTCTGCGTTGCACGAAGTAGTGCGGACAGTGGAGAAATCCCTTCAATTTAAAGAATTTACACTAGCGGCGTTTGTCGATGTGGAAGGAGCTTTCAATAATGTAAGAGCCGAAGCAATAACATCAGCGCTAGTGGGGGTGGGGGTGGAGGAGCCAATAAGGAATTGGATCTCGTCCCTGCTTAGGAAGCGTGAGATATCAGCAGAGCTAGGGGGAGCAAAGGCTAGTAGGCAGGTATGTAGAAGTACACCACAGGGAGGGGTCCTCTCACCTCTACTTTGGATCATTACCATGAACGATATCCTCTTAAAACTTAATACAAATGGAGTAAAGATTGTGGCGTACGCCGACGACGTGGCGATCCTAGTTTCGGGTCCCTTCCCTTCCGTAATGAGCGAGATTATGGAAAGAACGTTGGCAAAACTCAGTAGGTGGGCACAGGAAAGTAGCCTTAGGCAGAATCCGGATAAAACGGAGCTTCTTCTCTTCACGAAGAAGTACAAGCCACCTACCTTCGAACTCCCTAGGCTAAATGGCCAACAGCTAACCCTGTCTCCCAGCACTAAGTATTTGGGGCTAATAATTGATTGTAAGTTAAATTGGAAAGCGTGCATCGAGGAGCGGGTGAGGAAAGCCTGTATCGCTTTCTACGCCTGCAAATCAATGTTTGGCAAGAATTGGGGTCTAAGGCCGAAGATACTGCTGTGGATGTAAGAAGCGGTAGTCAGACCGGTGCTGACCTACGGTTCGGTGGTGTGGTGGGAAGCTCTTCGGAAGAACTATAATCTCACTAGCTTGCAAAAGGCTCAGCGCACAGCGTGTGTTGGCACCACCGGGGCTTTACGCACCTGCCCCACTGCGGCATTGGATCCTATTTTGAACCTGCTCCCAATTGACTTGCACATATTATGCATATCGGCACAATCCGCACTGAGGCTCCGGGAGTCTGAGTGCTGGAAGGATACTCAGCAAGGGCACAGCAGTATCCTTAACGATCTCCCAGCGGGAGTAGTTAGCAATTCAACAGATCATTATTCTCACAAACTGAAGTTTGAGAGCATTGCCATCACAGCATTTCCAAGTAGGAATGAATGGAGGAGGGGCGAGATAATAAGTGATAGGGGTATACAAATCTTCACAGACGGCTCCAAGATGGACTCGGGTGTGGGGGCTGGTATATTCTCGGGAAGCCTGGATATTTCCGCTGCATTCAGGCTCCCTTCGTATTGCAGCGTTTTTCAAGCAGAGGTTCTTGCGATTTGCCAGGCATGCGAAGCGCTCGAGCAAAGAAACATAATTGGTAAGGTTACTATCTTCTCTGATAGCCAGGCGGCGATGAAGGCAATCGCATCGCCGCATACTACTTCAAGCGCAGTGCATGCATGTAAGCAAGCCTTGGCAGCGCTGGCCGATAATCTTGAAATATCCATTATCTGGGTCCCGGGTCATAGGGGAATCGAGGGTAATGAGAAGGCTGATGAACTGGCACGTAGGAGCTCATCAGGGGAAGAAGTAAGCAAACTTGAGACGGGTGTACCCCTAGCAGTAGCAAAGGGAGACATCCATAAGTATTACCTAAGTGAGGCACAGCGTAGGTGAAGGGGCATCGCAACGTGTGCAATATCGCGGTCTGCACAGGTCACTGGCCGATTGGCACGCATGCGGAAAAAATCTGTATTCCGCATAACGACCACTGCAGAAGTTGTAATGACACCACTGCCAAAGAGACCGTTGAGCACTTCCTGTGTAAATGCCCGGCTCTAGCTAGAATACGATTAAAATCTTTCGGGACAACCTTTTTGGAAAACCTAGGGAGGGTATCTGAAATAGGGATTCCTAGCATTCTGGAATTTATAAACAACTCTGGTTGGTTGTAGAGAAATATTCGCATTATTGTTAGTAGGTTCGGCGAGTCCTTATGGCATCAAAACGGCTTCTAAGAAAGCTACTTGGGCGACCTTTTCCAGATCGCAGCCATTTTACCTACCAAACCCGTTTACAAAATGGTCTCAACGTGCCCATGGAAAGTTCGCTGTACAAACTAACACCGTGCATAGACTCCGAGGGACTTCTTCGTATCAACGGGCGCTTGAATGCTGTCAGCTGGCTTTCATTTGAGGCAAAACGCCTTATAATCCTGCCACCTAGCCATATCGCAACGAAGCTCATGGTTGCACACGAGCATAAGAGAATGATACATCAAAACACGGAGGCAGTTATTTGCATGATTCGCCAGAGGTATTGGGTGCCTAACTTAAGAAGGGTCATTAGAGGAGTTATTGCTAGTTGCAACACTTGCAAGCTAAAAAGGGCAAGGCCGGTTGCACCAATGATGGGTTTGCTGCGAGAAGATCGCGTCACGCCATACGTGCGTCCCTTCACATATACAGGGCTAGATTATTTCGGGCCGGTGAGTGTATCGGTTGGCCGAAGAACGGAGAAACGATGGGTGGCGCTATTCACGTGCCTGACCGTACGTGCTATCCATTTGGAAGTCGCTTATGATCTCTCAACCGACGCATGCATATTGGCTATGAGGAATTTAATGAACCGGAGAGGAGTGCCTAGTAGAATACGATCGGATAACGGCAAGAATTTCGTTGGAGCGGCTGGTGAAGTAAGACGTTTCTCTGATGTGTTTGACTGCGGCGCGTTGCAGGGTGAGTTGGCATCGAGAGGCATTGAGTGGGTCATTAATTGCCCGGAGAATCCCTCTGAGGGCGGCGTGTGGGAGCGCATGGTACAATACGTGAAGAAAGTCTTGCGACACACAATGAAAGAGGTGAGTCCTAAAGAGCACACATTTCATAGTCTGCTGGTGGAGGCTGAAAACGTGGTAAATTCACGTCCGCTCACACATTTGCCAGTGACGCCAGAACAAGAAGAGCCTTTAACGCCAAATCATTTTTTATTGGGAAGCGCAAACACAGCACAAACGCGAAGTGCTGCTGAGCCAGATTTAAAGCTTTGTTCTCTGCGTAAGCAATGGCGAGTGGCTAGACAATTGCGCGATCAATTCTGGAAGAAGTGGGTGGAAGAGTATTTGCCAACGCTAGTACGGCGAGTGAAATGGTGTGCGCCTACCGAGCCATTGCAAGAAGGAGATCTCGTATTTATTTGCGACGCAAAATTACCACGAAAGGAATGGCGGCGCGGCCGCGTGGAAAAGGTGTATCCTGGAAAGGACGGTCAAGTCCGTCGAGCTGACGTGTCAACTTCAACGGGAATGATCCAGCGCTCTGCATTCAAACTAGCTAAACTAGATGTGGATTGTGGTGAATCGGCTTCGATCCACAGGGGTGGGGGTGTTAATTATTGAACATTGTTTATTATTGTGAAATATTTGAATCTTGTAGTTGTCAAAATGTTCGTTATATTTTGTTCTATAATTGTTATAATCAGTTTTTTATGAACCAATTTTGCGATCGCTGAACTATTTAATCGATAACTCTGTAATATGAAACAACTGAAACACTAGGTTTTTGTCATCGTTTGTTCGCGGTTCCGTTGCCTGAAAGTTGGTATAAATTTGTACAGCGGCTTTCAAGAAACGTTATTCGCGCGAGCAAAGTGACACCAAAAACACCAGGAAATAAACTTGCTTAATTATTTGTAACTTTAAATAAGCCTGTTCATCCTAAGGTTAATCGCGTGAATCATCATCTTTAAGCAAGCGACCGCCGGCTTACATTGCCTAACGGTAGTATGTAACCGCATAAACGAATGGACATAGACATTGATTATTGTCCTTACGTCCGTCTGTGAACACGATAACTTTAGTACATTTTGAGATATCTCAATGAAATTAGGAATGCTATTTAGTTAAAAAAAAAAAATATTACTCAGTTCATAATACGAAAATATCTAGAATGATAAAATTTCCTGTGTACATTAACATATTAAATAGACCTTGCGTAAAAGAGCTTTACATTATTTATATTTCAATATCAAAGTGTCCATTCACGAAGCTAAGAAGCCTTCTATGACGGAAATACACTCGGAGAGTTTGCCAAACCAATGCCGAGAAATCTTTTTCCAATCACTTTTTTACCTTCATTTTCACATACTAACTAGTCCATAACAATTGCCAGATATAACAGTTGGCATTCAGTTGAATTTTCTTATAGTTCAAGCGAAAGGCTGTTAGTACAATTTGTAGACTATTCAACAAATAAAAGCACAGTAGCTGACAACATTTTATGTTCCTAACCAAATAATAGCGATATAAAATTTCAGCGGGGTATCTCCAAACTGACGGGCAAGTTTGCTTTCAGATAGGCAAGCAGACGTAGATAAATAGACCCTGCTCATCGCTTTAATGTTTATGAAAGGCATATTTCTCAATGATCCATTTCCTTTTATGTTCCAATAATTTTAGATTTCCAAAATATCGAACACTAACCACAAAAAGTCACTTAACATCCATTGGCGACACCTGTTGTGTATTAAATATTCTGGTTGGTATACGCCCTAAAATACGTTTCATTTGATACCCATATTGCCATATATTTAAAAATAAATCGGAAAGGTGGCAACCCTCTAAGTTTCCATTAGTGGCAACATTCAAGTAGAAATTCTAAGAAGGAAGCATACTATCCATCTACCAAATTGTATCGAAATCGGTTTAGCCTTTCCCGAGATAGTGGTCGATATCTGAAGGAATAAATAAAATTCGCTAAGGTGGCAACCCTAGGTGGCAATCCTATTCGAAAATATTTTGGTTGGTATACGGCCTAAAATACCTTTAATTTGATTCCCATATTGCCATATATTGCTTAATATTTAAAAAAAATTTTTATATAGGTGGCAACCCTAAGGACCACCCCAAGTGGCAACACCAAAGTAGAAAATCTTAAAACAAAGCATAGTACCTGTGTATCAAATTTCATTAAAATCGGTGAAGTCGTCCTGGAGATAGTAGATAAAAGGTTTCACTAATAACTGAGACAATATTTGAAAAATAAATATCATTCAGATATCTCAAAATTTACTCAAGTTATCGTGTTCACAGACGGATGGACGAACGGACATTACTCAAACAATTTCTCTTTTCCTCCTGAACATTTTGATATATATAAGTCAATATCTATCTCGATTCGTTTATAACGTTACATACTACCGTTAGGCGAATGAATTTAATATACCTTGTGTGCGACGTACTATCGCTAACTCAATAATACTCCCACTACTATTTAAACACAGCAGAGAGAGCGAATACTAGCACTCATAAATAAAGTGTGAATGACATAATACAAAAGTAAAAAGTTTCAACCGAACAGGAATTAGTAAAAACATGCAGCAAAAACAGCTGTTGCCATTTTGATTTGTTAAAAGTTCAAATTTTAAAATTTTTGTTGTTGCTTTCCCTTGTCACGATCAGCTGTTTTTCCCTTACAATTTTTAAGGAGTGGAGCTCCCACAGTAGAAACTTGTAGTTTTAATAATTTTTAGGCCAATTGTTGGTATTTAATTGTTTTGATTTTCAGAGCTTTAAGGCCGTTAATAAAAGACAAAACCTTAGTTTTTTCTTATTCTCCTACGCGTTTCGATGTTTTCTACATCTTCTTCAGGGAGCCTGGTTTATTTAACCTAAAACAAAAATAAGTAAGGAAAGGGTTGTCTTCGGCTGTGCCGAAAGCTTCATACCTCTCATGAATACGCATAACATTTTTAAGTTTCCGATCAATTAATACAAACTCTTTAAAACTGTTAATTTAAAAATACATGGCCCATGACCATAGTTATCTGAGCAATCGATTATATGGGAGCTATACGTTATGCTGGTCCGATCTATATGATTTTCACTACACACATTACATATGTAATATGTACCTAACCTGCAAAATTTTACGTTCCTAACATTTTAACTGCAAAATCTATAGCCCAAAACCCATTTATCGAAACTATCGATTAAATGGGAGCTGTATGTTAGGTTGGTCCGATCTGATCACTACACACGTTACATATATAATATGTATTAAAAGTGCAAAATTTCCTAGCTCCTAGCTTATTAATTTCAATAGTTATAGACCGGAACACCTTTATCGGAACAATCGATTGTATGGGAGCTATGCCTTGTATCGGTCCGATCTGGCTGGTTCCGACAAATGATCAATCCTATGGAAAATGGCGCCTGCTTGCAAAATTTCATCGAGATATCTCCAAAATTGAGGGACTAGTTTGCGTTCAAACAGACGGACGGACAGACGGACATGGCTAAATCAACTCAGCTCATCTTCCTGATCATTTCGGTATACTTAGTGGTGGGTCTATCTCTTCTTCTTCTCATACTTACAAACATCGGACCAAAGTTACATATAATACCATTTCATGTTCATGAAAGGTATAATTATCATTATTAATATGTCAAACATCAATATTTCACTTAGATTATTTTGTATAATTATACACATTAAAAAAAAGGAAATTCATTTTGTTATAACTACAACAATAACAATAATAAACAACACAATATTCTGCACATTTAAAAAGTTTGACTACGTCCATTGCCTCGTATATTGCGATTAATTGCAGTCGCGTAAGCGCAGTTTATGTGATCCACATCTTCTTTGAAGTTCATCCTTTTGTTTACTTTTTGTTGTATGCGCAGGCCTTCTAATGTCAATCTCGTTTTCTCTCTCAATATCTATAATTTTCGTATTTTCGAAATCTGATGTATGGCTTGTGCTAGTCAGCAATCGCTGTAGTGGTCTTTTTATACCCAGCGTCAGGGACGGATTCAGATGAGGGGTCCAGGGGGTCCGGACCCCCTCCCCCCCCCCCCCCCCCCGAAATGGATAACCAGTTACTTATTACAGATTCTGTTCGAACGTATCTGCAGAAAACCAGCCGAAAACCTTTATTGAAGCTCTGAACGTGTGTGAATACATAGCTCTCTCACTATAGGTGCTACACTGCCAGTTACGGTAGCTTCAAGCGGACGATCAGTGAGGTGTCTTTAGGTAGATAGACCATATGCAATTCTTCCATATAAATATTCACAAGTAAAAATTTTTTTTTTCAAACTAAATAAATTTTGGAAGCTAAATAATAATATGACTACATAAGTGTTATTATATTAATTTTATTTAAATAGTTAAATCATTCAAATATGCAACATTGTCATCTTAAAATATGTGAAATTATTGGACGACGTCAAAGAAGTAGTCTACTCATGCTTTGGAAACAATTTGGACACGAATTACACGTTTCGCCTAAAATATTTTAAAACAAGTTACATGCTTCTGGAAATCCCCATTACTCCGAAATTTCACGTAGTATTCTTCCATGTGGAACAGTTCTGCAAATTAAAAGAAATGCGTCTAGGATTCTTCAGTGAGCAAGCCATGGAGTCAGTACATCATGACTTTCAGAAAGCTTGGGAGCACCACAAAGTTGCAAGCAATCACCCCTTATACATATTTTGAAAAGCTTCAAAGAGCGATTTGCGCATACAACAGTTTGCATATTTAATTGATTGAATTGTTTGAATAAAATTAATATAATAACACTTATTGGAGTCATATTATTATTTTGCTTCCAAAATGAAGTAAGTTTGAAAAAAAACAATTCGACTTGTGAATTTTTATATCGAAGAATTGCATATGGTCTATCTACCTAAAGAAACCTCACTTTTCTTTGGTAATTGACACATACTTTTTTGACATTGGGTAGTAAAGAAAAATGTTCTGTAAGTAGTCATAACACATTTCCCGGCCGACATATAGTGGTACAAAAATGGTCGAAAAGTCGATTTTCGAAAAAAGTAGTGCCAAAAAATGAGATGCTAATAATCAGCAGTGAAGAGGGGATGGCAAAACGTCCTTGGGTGATAGGGATAAATGTTGTGGCTTTCATGTTCTACTACTTGAACATAAAAATTTGTTCAAATTGCTGAAATACAGAGGGCCAAAAAATAGGCCATCCTAGCTTTTAGTCCAAATTGCGGGAGAGCTATTCCTACTCTAAAAATTTTAATAGCAGATTAGGGTTGTACGTAGAAGACTCCTACAACTCCTATACTCAGAAATATATTTGAGGTCACTTACACGTGTTTTAGGAGGGGGATGCGGACTCCCCTCCAACAAAAAAAACGGTGCAAGTTGCCTCGTGACAACTTTCGAAGTCCTAATCTGCAAGCTTTTCTTAAATCAACCGCATTGAGAGAATACTGTCTTCCCCTATTTTTTGACCAACTAGCCTCCAAAACTGCTCTAAAACCTGATTTTGTTTACCTATTTTAATGAAAATAAAACCGAGTCACCTTACAAAAAAAATCGCCAAAAATTAACGGTAACCCCTAGGTACTTAAAATTTACACTTTGTTGTGCCAAAACTAATCGCTCTATAAAACTGCGTACTCGAAAAATTTCTTCTTCTTCTTTTTAATTTTCCTAAGTAACAAAAAATGCATTTTCAATTGCACTTTACAAGAGCAATTAACATGATATGTTAAAAGTAAAACATGTGCGGGATGCAGTATTAGGTCCTCTTTCAGAATATATGACGTTTTTTTTAAATCTGGAAGGGAATGCAGTTTTCCGAAGCCGTGCAAAAAATTGCCATTAATTCGCGATTTTCTCAGCAACGGCTCCGGCGATGATTTTCTTTTTTGCGGCACATCAATTTATTATACCCAGCGTACTAGTACTAGTACAAGGGTATATTAATTTTGTCCACATAACGGTACTATGTAACGGCACAAAATAATCGAGTTAGATATAGAGTTCCATATATGAAAGTTCTTAGGTTGAAAAGAGGAATTGATTAAGGCATGTCCGTCCGTCTGTCCGTCTGTCCGTCCGTGTACACGATAACTTGAGTAAAAATTGAGATATTTGCTTGAAATTTTGCATACAGGTTACTTTCTGGCCAAGGTAGGTTGCTATTGAAAATGGGCGAAATCGGATGATAACCACGCCCCCTTTTTCGATATCGAAAATTTCGAAAAACGTATAAAACCGGTTAATTCAATATCAGAAGCAGCTACAATGATAAAATTTGCAATATGTATTGATTTATATGTTCTTAGGCGGATTTTACCAAATTTTTTGAAAAGGGGCGTGGCACCGCCCCCATATATTTGAAGAAATTTTAAAATTTTGACTCCTAATAACTTGAGAACAGTTTATGCTAGTATAACGAAATTTTGTAGAGGGCATACTATTGTTGTGTTAAATTCAGATATAGAAAATAAACGAAATCGCTTGGCGACCACGCCTACTTTTTTATAAAAGTTATATTGAAAGGAGGTGGAAATATTGAAAAGTCCATATCTAATTAACTGATACCGCTATAATAATATAATTTTGTACATACATCAATTTTCATATTCTTTACATTATTTTTTCAAAATTTTGGAAAGTGGGCGTGGCACCGCCCACTTATGAGTCAGGCAATTTTCAAATTCGACTGCTAATAACTTCAGAACGGTGTGAGATAGGTTTACGAAACTAGGTACCAGGCATGTTATGTTTATGTAGAGTACTACCACAGAAAATAAGAAAAATCGGTGAACGACCACGCCCCTTTTTGGACTAAAGTTCTCTAAACGAGAGTTAGGAAACCGGAATATGCAATATCTGTTTAACTGATACAGATATAATGCTAAAATTTAGTACACTCATTCACCTGATGATGTTATTTGTGATGTTTAAAGGTTTTTTGGTAATATTTTGGAAAATGGGCGTGGCACCGCCCACAAGTGAATAAACAAAATATCAACATTTCACTATTAACAAGCCACTGTGAAAGTATCATAAAGATCTGCAATGAAAACTGATCTTCAATAGGGACAAACAACATAATAAAATCCGTGGGCGTGCCACCACCCACTTTTTTAAAATTATGTAAATATTGATTAATGGACACATATATCCGTACATCGAAAAATTTCACAAAATACGTTAAAAGTTATGGGCATGGCACGCCTTCTTTTCCAAAGTTATATATAGGACATGGTATAACCCTTGAAAAGATCGATTCAGTACTTTTGGCTCATGTAAGCGGTTAAAGCTTTATAAGCAAGGAGCGTGGCCGCTCCCACCAAATTCGCTATTGTTTAGGCTCGGCATAGATTGGTTTTTAAAATGGGCGAAATCGGATGAAAACCACGCCCCCTTTTTCTAAAAACTAATGCTGGGTATTTAATGTTCGGTTCACCCGAACTTAGACTTCCTTACTTGTTTAGCGTATATTCTCATAAAGTAAAGCCAAATATACTGTACTCCCACTTTGAGGTAAGGATCGTTTCTGGCGCACCGTGCCTATGAGTGCGTTTTTGTTATTCATACCCCCGATTATTATCTTCCAACTTTTCTTGTGAATGTTGTATTGGAGATTTCAAATCTGGACCCCCCCCCCCCCCCCCCAAAACATTTTCCTGGATCCGCCCCTGCCCAGCGTACTAGTACTAGTACAAGGGTATTATAATTTTGTCCACATAACGGTACTATGTAACGGCGCAAAATAATAGAGTTAGATATAGAGTTCCATATATGAAAGTTGTTAGGTTGAAAAGAGGAATTGATGGCATGTCCGTCCGTCTGTGCGTCTGTCCGTCCGTGTACACGATAACTTGAGTAAAAGTTGAGATATTTGCATGAAATTTTGCATACAGGTTACTTTCTGGCCAAGGTAGGTTGCTATTGAAAATGGGCGAAATCGGATGATAACCACGCCCCATTTTTCGATATCGAAAATTTCGAAAATTACATAAATTGACATAACTTGCGTAAAAACTTCGATATTTGCATGGAATTTGGTATATTGGTTACTTTCTGGCCAAGATAGGCTGCTATTGAAAATGGACGAAATCGAATTATAACCACGCCCCCTTTTTCGATATCGAAAATTTTGAAAATTACATAAATTAACATAACTTGAGTAAAAATGTAGATCTTTGCATTAAATTTGTTATACAGGTTACTTTTTGGCCAAGGTAGGTTGGTGTTTAAAATGGGCGAAATCGGATGATAACCACGCCCCCTTTTTCGATATCGAAAACTTCGGAAATCACATAAATTGACATAACTTGCGTAAAAACTGAGATATTTGCATGGAATTTGTTATTCAGGCTACTTTCTGGCCAAGGTGAGCTGACAATTTTCGAAATCGGATGATAACCACGCCCCCTTTTTCGATATCGAAAATCACATAAATTAACATAAGTTGAGTAAAACTTGAGATATTCGCATGAAATTTGGTACACAGGTTACTTTATGGTTGGTGTTTAAAATGGGCGAAATCGGATGATAACCACGCCCTCTTTTTTGATATAGAAAATTTCAAATAAGATTCGAGGGCCTATATCATTGCCAAGTCATGGTATTTGTATCTCGTTCTGTAAACTAACGCTGGGTATTTAATGTTCGGTTCACCCGAACTTAGACTTCCTTACTTGTTATTTTTCGCGTCTGTTATATGTTCGTTTATTCTTGTTTTTAGGGATCTCTTCGTTGTTCCAATATGAATGAATTGTCACATTATTCTCCTATTGTTCCATTGCCCTTTATTTCATAGACTACATCGTGTTATTGGTGTGTTTGATTTGGTTTGTGTGCAATTGTTATGTTGTTGTTCTTTGTAAAGTTTTACATTGATTTGTTGTCCGTTAGGCCTGGTATGTATTTGACGCCTGTGCATATTTTCTTTTCGTTTTCAGGTCGTAAGCGTATATTACTTCGCGCATTGTTAGGTATGTTTGCCTTTGCTGTCAAAATCCATGCTTCTATGAGTTTATTAGGGTAGGCATTTTTGTATAAAATATTTCTAATTCTCCGTTAGTTTTCTTTCATGAACTCCTTTTCGCTTAAGTTTAGCACTTTATTGATGAAGTTAACTGCCGTATTTTTCTTCTGCATCCAAGGGTGGTTGGAGTGATAATTTATCATCCTTGATGATGCTACGGCCTTGGAGTACCAATTAGTTTTAAGTTTATTGTTTGATTTTATTATTTCTATGTATAGGAAGGCTATTTGTTTTCTTTCTCTTTTTCTATTGTGAATGAATTTTATTATGTTGTCTGTTTAAAGTTTTTTGTATTTCTTCCGCGTCCTTGGTTTTAATTATTGCGAATATATCATCTACACACTTATTGATGTATTGCTTGTAGCTTTCTCTGTAAATGAAATGTCAAAATGCGCTCTCTCTCTGCAAGTGTTTTGTGTACGTGAACACTTTCTCAGTAAAAATTGTATACAATTTTATAAAATTTGAATGTACGCGAACAAAGCTCTTTTGTTCGTACACAAATGCCAGCTAGTACCCGTCTCGTACTTACAACTACCAAAAAGAGCACAAACTGGGCACTGCGAAACTGACCGTGCCATACTAAAAGGACATAGTGGACGCGACGATATGCATATGATACAGATATAGTGGATATGTATATATGTACATATGCTAAAGAAGCTTATCCGATTTCTTCATATCGGCATAACTGGCTGACATGCTTTCCTTTTTTTTATACAGGCCCGTGGGCACGGGGGTTTCGGGGGTTAAACCCACCACCCCCATGCTCAAATCTAAGTTACAATGATTTTGCAAAGCACAGTAAATTTTGCATTGAATCTTGACTCATAATTTTTGACAAAATTAGTTAAGATAATTTTACGGAAGAAGAAATTGGTGAAAGTTGCAAAAAATAAGGTTGGCCAATACATATGTCCGTTACTTTGAATTGCACTGGGAGCTTTCCGAAATTACAAAGTTGTGTAGCTTATGTTCGTTTGGCATTTTTCAGAAAATTGTACTTATAATAAAAAATGTTATTTGGGAAAACAATGAGCAGTTTCAATTAACAAGTACTGTAAACAGTACTATTCAGGACCTGGTTAATTAGGTTTTGATGAATCAGAATTATGATTAATCAAAATATGATTTAATCGGTTCATCGCACGTTCCTAATTTGTACCAGTACAATTGATGTCATGGCCAAATGATGCTAAGGTTTTGTCAAGTGACCAGCTGACTTCTACTTTTTTCAATATATGCAATCACAATTCCGTAAAAAAATGGGTTCGCTAGCCAAAAACCGGAGGGAATGGGTCGTCTAATAATGGAAACACGGCAAGAGAGTTCTCCAGCAAAGACTTAGTTGAGAGATGTGCAACAATATTGCAAGCATTGTATTCAGGGTATAAGATAAATGTCGACGAGTTTAGGAAGTATGCTCTGGATACTGCTAAAGAGCTGTTAGAGCTGTATCCATGGTACTACCTTCCGCCTTCGGTCCTGATGTTATTGAGCATGCACTGGCATCGTTTGGAGAGCTTTTAAAAAAAAAACTGCTGAGTCTGGAAATGAAGATATCAAGAAGTTTAGGGTACACGCGTAAAATTTCACGCAGTTTAACAAATACGGATTTACTTAATCGGTTGCTCCTAAGTTTGGATCCTTTTATAACGGAACAAAGAAAATTACCATGCAAATCAAAATCAATTTTAACAAAATCTGTTTTTGATTTGCTGAATTAAGTTTCAAATCGATCGTTTTTTTTTTGGCTGTTTTTACGTATTTTGGCTTTCAATATGTTAGGAATATGTGACGAGGTCCATAACAAAACGCAATAATTCCACCAAAACAATTTTTTGGAAAAAAACTAATTTAAGACAATAGGATATATGTATATATATATTTTTTTTTTAAACTGTTGTTGTAGTTTAATAGTTATCTAAAAACAATACAAATCATAAAACAAAATTTTATCTGGCAATTAGTTTTTAAGTTATTTAGAATAAAAAAATGGAAATGTTGCGTTTTGGTCCGTCCAATAGTATTTATTTCATTTTGTTTTGAACTTGTATCGAAATGTTGCGTTTTGATACAAACTAGGTTTGGAATTTTGGCATTTTGCTTTAAATAATTTTTTTTGATTTTAATTGCTTATACATATTCTATAGGAAAATTAAAAACTGTTTTAAATCAGCGGTTTTCATTACTTTTAATCACTAGAAAACACGACAACACGTTTGGATTGGATGCGTTTATTTCGAGAATGGAAAATTGCAATGCATTCCAAAGTTTTCTCAAAATATTTAGCATAAAAAGAATTGGCAAATGTGTTTCGAATATTAAATGCAAAGTAGTTATTACCTTTGTGAATAATCAAAGAATATTTCTAAACATAAAAATAAAATTAATTTAATTGGATAGATATGGAAATGTTTCATTTTGGTCTGAACTAATATTTTTGGTGTTGAATAACAGTAAAATTATTGACCTTTGGTATGTTTTATAGCAATGGTTACATAGGTTTTAATGCGTAGAACTGGATTTAGTTAAAAAACCAAAATATTTGAAAAGTGGAATTATTGAGTTTTGTTATGGACCTCCTCATGTTATCTTGTGATTTAGGAAAAGAAAATCTCATTAAAATCTTTTTTAAACGGTTTTATTTAGCTCACCCCGTTTGTTTTATTCTTTCTTGGGTCAAATTTAGTAATTCAAATTTTACCCTCTTCCTGTCAACCGATTAATCTGAAATTTTGCATACACTTTGGATTTTGGTGACAATACAATTATGTTTGGGTGTTGCCACTTGGGGTGCTTAATAGGGTTGCCACCTATCTCAATGTTTTCTAAATATAGAGCTAGATATGCCAATACGGGTATCAAATGAAAGGTATCTTCGTCCGTATTCCAAATATGACAATTTCAAGCAGGGTTGCCACCTAGAGTTGCCACCTAACCGCATTTTATGTTTTTCTTTATATCTCGGGATCTGCTTGACCGATTTGAATGAAATTTAGCATATAGATAGCATGATTCATTCTTAGATTATATTCGTGGGTGTTGCCACTTGGGGCGGTTTACAGGGTTGCCACCTATCTCAAGACGAATCCCTACCACCTCCAGAAAAACTGGGGATAGTGAAAAAGTAGGCGTGGTACCTCCCATACAACTGGAATATTTCGTGGTCAATATCTCTAGGTTAACAAAGCTATACGAAATTAAATATTTAATCATCCAAGTTAATTTTAAATCTTTGCAAAATGAAGTGGGCTACTTCTTTTAAAAATTCTTGAGACCGCGTATAATTGATAAATGTCAATTACAAATTTCAAATTTAATTTTAAATCTTTGGAAATGCAGTAGGCTACTTCTTTTAAAAATTCTTGAGACCGCGTATAATTGATAAATGTCAATTACCAATTTCAAATTTAATTTGAAATCTTTGCAAATGCAGTAGGCTACTTCTTTTAAAAAAAATAGGTAAAAAACTTTTTAAGTTAAACGGTTTTATGTTAAACATACATTGCAATATTTAAGATAAATGTACTAAAAACTAGAAAATAAAAAAATAGGTAAAAAACTTTTTAAGTTAAACGGTTTTATGTTAAACATACATTGCAATATTTAAGATAAATGTACTAAAAACCAAAAAATAATAAAATAGATACAGTCGTGGGAATTATAAACATATGCATAGACTAGATTAAAATAAAACCGGGAAGCACGTCAATTGTCTACAAATTATCGACTTAATGTGCGATAGAAGAATCGTTTAATTCGTCGTTAGGCAGTTGGCCCGCAGACGGTGAGGAAATTACTTACTATTTTCTTGCTCATGGAAATTCCAATAGTTATACACTCCATGTAAAGTAAAGAAATGTTTCAGCTAGTTTATCGTTGGACATTCACACTGCTGGCTGGCGAGGAATCGTTTCACTGCTCGTAGTGTGCCTTTAATCGACAAAACATATGATAAAAGTACTACTCGCTCACCACTATGAAACCCTAAAACTCGCTTATAATCGAGCTTGCTAGCTTGTTTCCACATTATAGCCCTACTTATCACACGTCCATCGTTGTCGGTTGAACAACTGCCTAATTATAGTGCAACATTACAAAACAAACATTTTAATCAACAATTGTAGACAATTGACGTGCTCCCCGGTTTTATTTTAATCTAGTCTATGCATATGTTTATAATTCCCACGACTGTATCTATTTTATTATTTTTTGGTTTTTAGTACATTTATCTTAAATATTGCAATGTATGTTTAACATAAAACCGTTTAACTTAAAAAGTTTTTTACCTATTTTTTTATTTTAAAACCAAATTAAAAAAAAACAACAATTTTTTTTCGTTTTTTGTATGCATGTGGTGAAAGTGGGTGGTACGGGAGGTGGTGGTGTGTCGGTACGGAGGTGTCACTCATACCAATTTTATCACAAAATGTGTCCATCAGTTTCATAAAGCTGTGACCAAAGTTTAATTTTGATATCTCTACTGGAAGTATTTTTGGCAGCCAACTCCATAGCTGCCCGCCCACTGTGCGCCCGCACTTTCGCACATAGCAAAAGGCATCTTGCGTCAGATAATGCATATATCGCGTGCTTCCAGTAAAGGTAGAAGGAAGTATTATTTTTCTGCCGATGGATACTGAAGGGCATCGAACGATGTGTCTCACTAATCCTTTGAAGACTATTATCATGCATGCGCAAAACAACATCTCTGTTATCGCAATCCTGATTGAGAAGCATTATGACTACTTCGTTAGTGGAAGGTGCATTATACCGTCTTGCCCAATAGCTTGTGATCTCATTTGGTGCTTTGGGAACAAAGAGGGATCTCTGTTTTTTTTACAGTAATGTTTGATCCCTTACTGATGTTTGAAAGCCAAATGAGATATTTTGTATCATGATTTTTCGTCAAAGCACAATAAATCGATTGAAAAGTAACTGTTTGTAGAAATCCCCGAGATTTTCGTAAAAATTATTTGTAATTTTTTAATAGTCGATGAAAGTGTAGCGCGGTGTAAGCGTCTCTAATCAATAGCTTAAAGGTAAAAAGACAAAAATAAGAGACAAAATGAACGCAAATTTCAAAGAGGCACGTAAGACGACTGGTTAAAAAAACTGTAACAGTAAGGAAGCGTTCTGCTACCGTTTTTTTGGGATCAGGTAGAGAGCGCTCGTGTTTTTCATTTTGGGCTACATATATGACCAAAACCAAATTTGGCTTTGAATTAAATTCACGCCGGTTGTAATAGAGATGCGCGTAATAGAAATTATTTAAATTTTGAACCGAAAATGTTTGTAAAATTTTTTTATTTTTTTTATATGTTAGGACTAGAACCGACGTGTCCCAAATCAGTGCGCAATGCTCTACCTACTGAGCTACGGCGGACTCATTAATTTTGTAAGAAAAGTACAAATATTCGCTGTCTATACGACTTTTGTTGTATTTTGCACGCAAAGCTGAAGGAAATGAGCAAATCTCCCAACCAAATCAATAGTTCAATTAAATCGACCTAGCCGAACGGGACTTGGGCTAGCTCCTGCAACTGAATGCCCTGCAATCCCTCTCTAACAGATCGGAAGGAAGGTTAGCCATGTTGCTGCTATTGCATATGTGGATGGAAAGAGTACTTACTGACTGTGAATACAGGCGCATCGCATTCCACAATTCGATCTGATCTAGTCAACAAGGAGGTAGGACCTAGGGCCACTGGTGCGTACCAATATGTCTTAGAAGAGGTAACCTATGAAATCGCAAGCAGATATCAGACCAAATTATAGTTGGTGTGGACTTCTTATGTGAGCTAGATATCAAAACCGGCATGCAAAAAAGGATAATGTATTACCAGAACATGGATGTGCCACTAAATTTTGGTTACGAAAACAAATATGTTAGTAAGCGACGGTTTGTGGAGGAGGGAAAATAAATTCCGGCGAAGTCGAAAACAATCATATGTGCAAAAATGTATGGTGATTATGGCACAAACAAATTGTTGTTGGGCAGAAAACAAATCAACGACAATCATATTAGTACTAAGAACCATGCATATAACAAAACAAGATGAAAATGTACTTTATGAGTTCAAATCGCAGACTACACGTTCCGAAAAAGCAATATTGAGACAATTTCAAGACGTCGAGGTAGTTGTCCATTGTGAAGAGCTTCAGGAAAATGATTGTACCAGCAGCATTGATCTTTCAGGTGATATCACTCGTGGATGGCAGGCCTTGAGAAAGATCATCAAGAAAAGCAAAGAAACTTCTACTAGGTACTCGAGTATATTTAACAAGGATGGCTCCAAACTAGGTCTGACCAAAGTTGTGGAGCATCAAATTGATACTGGTGATGCAAGACCAATCCATTGCCCAAACAACAAGTGGTAAGAGAAATTATACAGGAAATGATTGATAGCGGCGTGATCGAACCATCAGCTAGACTATGCAGCTCACCGATAGTGCCAATGAAAAAGAAGGATGGTAAACGTAAAATTTAACGACGTAACGAAGAAGGACTGTTATCCATTGCCAAGAATCGCCAATATTGTTGACTCATTATCTGGTACGAAATGATTTTCACACTGGCCTTGACTTAACAGGAATGCGCTTCGGCCTGTGCAATGCTAAAGCTACTTTTGAGAGACTCACGTATACTAACAGGATTGCACTGGAAAACATGGTGTACCTCAACGACATCATTGTGCGGGAAAAAAGCTTCGAGGAACACCTAAAGAACTTGGATGAAGTTTTCTTAAGAATAACTGGTGCTGGTCTGAAAGTAAGTCCCAACTAGTGTTCCATATTTAAAAAGTAAGTTATAAGTTATAAGGATAATACGGAGGGACTGCTAAGGAAAAGATTGAAGCCGTAAAAGATTGGCTAAGACCGAGAAATTTGCATGAATTACGGAGCTTCCATAGGCTGTGCCGTTTCATCTCCGATTTGTACCGAATTTTCCCAGCATAGCTAGTAGTCGCCATGACCTTACCAGGAAGAGTATGAGTTTTGTTATGAAGAAGTAACAGGAGGTGGCATATCCAATTCCAGGTTCAAAGTTTACTTTGGATGCAGGTGCTAGTGGTTTGGTTTTCGATGGACATGAGAAGGTAGGTAAGTAACCGAACAATTTGGAATCCTGAAAGGAGCTAAGGTGTGACATGGAGAGGACTGTTGTCATTGAACTAGGCAAATATAACATTATAACTCAGGTGCATCATTTGATAGGATAGCAATGGATGGTCGGAACAAATATGTAGTAGTTATGGTCTATTTCAGAAAATAGCAAAGAAGTTTACCCTATTCCTAATCAAGAGATGGAAACCATATCAGAAGTATTAACTAACGATTGGTTAGCGAGGTTTAACTTACCAATGAAATTACATTTTGACCTAGGCAGGAAGTTTGAATGAGATGAGAGGAAATTTGCAATCCTTACTCAGATGGCATGGTTCAAGGATTCAATACAACCTTGAAATTCACGACCTTGTGAGACAACGGACTATCATAAGGTTTAGTGCTGCTATACAACCCACAGCATAAGAAATGCTTGTCCCCAAAACTACAATGGAACTGGGAAGGGCCATAGCAAGTCATAAAACGGATGATGTTATATACAAACTATGAAAAGGCCACGGAATTAGTTGAAGGAGATTCATTTGGAAATACAAGCTGCGTGGGTGTGTGATCGGGTCCATCAGACTTAGGTAGAGGACATTGTGGTGAATATTCCAAGCATGTACCATCCCAACACTATTATAACACAACAGAGATAGCGAAGACTAACAGTGGTACTTTATTACAATTAATTAGAACCAGATACTAACTGCAGTATTTGTGTGTGTGTTAATTTGACTCTACCGTGATCGAATCCAGAATTTACAATCGAAGACTCATCAAATTCGTCAAATTATGAATTACATAAAATATAAATTTTTAATCAATCTTCTTTGCATTCCACAGTGTGCAATGTATTTAGTAAGAATTGAAGAAACGTTTTCAAACTAAAGCTTTATAAAAGAATAACCCGAGATATGTAAGTATGGGTTAATGGTAAATGCTGTATTTTTGTGCAACCCTGAAGCAGTATTGCCACTGCACGACCAAGTGTTGCGAAAAAAGCGAAAAAAATTATCACGCTTACACGCTCGTGCCGCCAAAATTAAATTTATTTTCTAATCAAAGTTAAAGTTATTGAAGGTGTTTAGATATAGTTTAAAGTGAAAATAAACTATTGTTAAAGAAAATATATATCTTTTGAGAGTGTTTGCGTTATTCTTTGGGGAAAAAAATCATTGTCACCAGCATCACCTATTGCCGGTGGAACAACAAAAACAACATAGTCGGCATATATGCAGTCATAATACAGCGGAGCATCACCACCCGTTGAAATACCAGCAGCAGTGCACATACATTTTTATACCTACAAGTGCTTCCCACACAAGGTATATTAACTTCATTCGCCTAACGTATGTAACGGCATAAACGAATCGATATAGATATTGTAAAAATTAAGTTATTGAAACGATATTTGGAGAAAGTGTTCAATATACAAAGCATATCCTTTTTCAATTAGAGTTAGTGAGATGCTTCCCAATTATATGTGGTATACTCCTGCGAAAAATTACGAAAACTGAATAACAAACAAGCAATATTTACGGGCAAGTAGTTAACGCCCTACTGCCTTTTTTTATTTTCATACCTTTCATGGACATGGGAAAAGCTATTTATATTTTGTTATTTGGTGATAATTTAATTTACCATTCACAACAGAAGTGTTTTTAATCGAAAACATTCAGTTGCCTGTATAACAACTTTTCCGGTATTAAAATAGACCTGAGTAAATTGGGATACCAAAACAGATCCCTACTAGGTATTTAATATTCGGTTACACCCAAACTTAAACTTCCTTACTAGTTCTCCGCTATACCCCCGCTCCCATAAGAAATAAGAAGGTAACCATCTCAAGATTAAACATGGTCCTTCGAGCCATTAAGGAAACCACCGCCTATGGAATAAAGTATTGAAGCAAAGAAATCATCTAAATATAAATCCCGATAAAAGCTAAGTACAAATCTTTTTCAGTAAACCGTGAGTATGAAATGAAATTTCATTATCCCTCCCTAGCGTAGTGCATGCATAGAAAAGATAACCTATAAGGAAAAATCTTTTTTCTCGAGAATAGTTTGTCTCTTATCCCGTTAAGAAATTTTTTCATACATATCTACAAACCCTCAAAGCCAAAAGCAATTACCTCAATATATACCAAATACGATATTGTTTCTAAACGAACAATACGTGTATTTTTGAGCTGAGTCAGTAAAATTGTAAATCTCGTTATTTAATCAAGCATTTCTCTTTTGAAACGCAGAAAAGACTAAATAAGTGGTGTATGTACAAGTGTAACGTAACTTTTACCAAACATAAACCGCATTAATTGCATCTTGTCGCAAAAATTAATCTAAAAAAGTTTGCTGAAGAAAAAGTGCAAAAGAGCGACATACACACACACATCTATCAACATAATTTGTAATTGTTTTTGCGAGCGAGCGCGAAAAAGTTTAACGAAATAAAAAACAATAAACTGCAGCTTAAAGCAAAGACGATTAAATCAGCTGTCAATTAAAAACAAGCAAATAAACACATCCTAGTGGTAAAGCAGTTCACTAGTAGATAAAGCAGTCCGTTAGCACAGTGGCTCTCAAACATAAGTAGTAAAACCAGACCTGTTAATACTGATTAACAAACCCCAATAACAAAAAAAAGGCATGAATTCCACCACGAGCATGCCTTACAAGCCCCCCTGAATCATGGCCAAAATCATAGCCCCGAACTGTAACTCCACCGGAAGATCCAAGCACTTCATACCACCAAGAGCTTTTAACTCCAAGTATCTAAGTCATGAAAATCTGCGCAAATCATTAACCCAATCGCGATATTTCTGTGAAGAGAAAGATCGACTAGGAAACTCGATGCCCATTAACAAGCGAAGTTCATTACTAACCTTTAATCCCTTCCTAGCCGCAGTAAAAAGCTTCAAATTACATTTCAAGAGAACTGCAGGAAATCACAAATTCAATTTTGAAGAATTTACTAATCTCCTTATAAGAATAGAAGAATATTAAACTCTCTCTATATTTCATCTCGAGACCCCACCGAATTCACTGCGCTCACCCCCGGTAATTTTCTCAGAGGTAGCCCCCTCCTAGCCATCCCAGAGATTGATCACGCAAAAATGTCACTTATGAATCGTTGTTAAAAGGTCAGTTCATCATGAGTTTAGAAAAAGATGTAAACAAGGTTATCTGAAAGATCTCCAGGAAAGATATATGTGGAAAAACCCAAATTCGGAAGCTAAAGTCGGCGAGTGCGTCCTCATATATGACGATTCCCTTCCACCCACCGAATGGCGTCTTGCACGCATTGAGAAAATACATTCAGGGTCAGATGGGCATATACGCGTTGTCGATGTTCGCACTCAAACCGGAACTCTCACTAGACCACTTGTAGAATCATGTTTCCTCCCCAATATTGAAAACCCAACATCTTAAGCAAACCCCGAAAAACCACCCCGCTCACACTAAGTACCATCCTACCGCTTCCCCGCTGCCGCAATCCTACACCACGTAGAAATAGAAAATCTGCAACCCCTTACATAGCAGTTCTCTGTACTAAAATACTTCTACAACTCTCATTACAGATCATGGAAATTGCACCCAACCTAAGTTCGGAAATCGTTAACTCCAATATCAGCATGCTGACATACATTTATTTGAAGTTTTTTGGTCGCTTTCCCAACGCAAAACGCATCGAGAATAGCTTATGCCAAAAGAGGTTCTATCCGCTTAACGCGGCTAGGGCGGTCAGGATGTTTAAGCGACTGCGGCAGCTTTCATTTATTTTAATATTTAAGTTACTTACGGTCCCTGCAAATCGATACAATGCGTTGGCAACGCTAGCGACAGATTGACAGGTGTACACGCAGGTGTAAAGTTAAAGTTACTTAAGATGTTTAAAGTGAAAATAAACTATTGTTAAAGAAAATATAAATCTTTTGAGAGTGTTCGTGTTATTCTTTGGAAACAATATTCATTTTCACCAGCATCACCTATTGCCGGTGGAACCACAAAAACAATATAGTCGGCATATATGCAGTCGTAATACAGCGGAGCATCACCACCCGTTGAAATACGAGCAGCATAAAAAAGCAGATGCAGTGATATTACGCCCATGGGCCTTATTTCCTTTTTTAATGGAAATATCGCACATGGCTCTTATTTCCTTTTTAAAAGAGAAATAACGCCCATAGGATTTTACGCGAGCTACACGAACTGTTGATTAGCATTTTTTTAAATCAAAATATCTTCAATGCTATATAACTGATTTTTAAAATTTTGTTTGCATTGGATAGGTAACTAAATTACCTTTCATTTGAGATATCACTTCTATGGGTGCAAAACCGCGTATGTGCAAAATTTAAAATTTAATTTTAAACAACCCTGAACTACACCATGCTAATTCCTTCTGCGTAGTACACCTTTCTGCGTTGGCGGCCTTCGGCCGCGCTTATTATAAATAACCCTGGGCTACGCCATGCCAACTCCGGGTGGTTGCCCTGAACGGTGGCATGTTTGGGCGGGAGCCATGGTATTTTTGTGCAGAACACCTTTCTGAATTGGCAATAAAGATAACATAAAGGGAATAATTTTTAATTCTAGAGGTTGCGGTATTCTGCATTTAAAATTTAATGAAATAAAGAAAACCATATACTTATTTCTTGAATCAGCTTGTTTTAATTCGTTTTTAACGTCCGTGGGCTTTATTTCTCTTCGAAAAAGGAAATAACACCCATAAGCAAAAGGTGAGTGAGAAATAACGCCCATGGGCGTTTTTTCCTTGAGCGTTATTTCACTGCACCAAAAAAGCACCAGTGGAAGGTTTTCCCATCGACACTCGGATCCGGCAGTAGTGGGATTTCTCGACTGAACAACTGAACTGACAAAAAAGGTGAAGGTTAGCTTTGCCTCCCTTGGCGTTTCTAAATAACGTAAATAATTGTAGCCTTCTGGAGTTTTTAAAAATAGCCCTCAGTGCTATAAGTTATTTATTTCCAAGAAAGTAGTGTTGCCTATTCCCAACGTGGTTGGCTTAGCCCTAAAACTGGCGTGTATTGACCACGTACTTAAGAATATATATATATATTAAAGTATTATATTATTTTTTAGACCCACAATATAAGTAACGTGACATTCCGAGTTACTCCACGTTTTTCACATTGTTTATAGCGTAACAATTGGTGCCTTTTTGCAATAACCGCTTAAGCTTCTAATTTGAGTGCTCCGTAAACAAAAGATAACCTTGAAACAGAAAATAAACCTAAATTTAAAAATAATTATGTACAGTATTTATAAACTCAAAACTGTATATTTAAAAAAGGGGACCATTGTTATTAATTTGTATAAGCAAACTAACTTGAGCTGTTCAGCCTAAAAGAAAGTCCCGACGCACGTTATTATTGCTTTCCAAATAATAATAGTCTGGTAAAGAAAGAAGAAACTTTGTAATTATAGTTTGTAAATTAGTCGTTTTAGTTTCTTCTTTTTTCAGATGGCAAAACTAAATATAGAGTCATAAGTTGAACGTAATTTTAGAAATGTTAGGGGCCGACGAGAGTTCGCAGTGTCTAGGCGATGTTTTTCTTTAGGGACTCAACATATACATACAACTTCAAGAAGGGAGCATACTAATCTGCAAACCTGAAGTAAGAGGTTTAAGAGGTTATTGCATTGGACCAAAGATATTAATGATATATGTATGTACATAATACGTACTTGGATATTTAATAACTATATGCTGTACATATGTATGTAATGATGGTTCTCGGCATATACAATTTTAAGAAAGAGAAATTATGTCCGCTTAGTTTGTAAAAAATTAACAAGTTAAATAAATTTTGTCGAAAATGTCATTTTGCGACATAGCACCTTTATCCAGTCCCGCCCTCAACTATACCTTCTATATATGCTTTCTTGTAATAACTCATTTATACTTTTGGTTCTATTTCTTTTAGATATTGTTGTGTATTATATTTTTCATTCGACATCACGTGAAGTAAAACTGGGAGTGTTACCTTCAGATGAAAAGCCCGAAGGAGACATACTATCAGGTGGATAGCAATAAATGTTGCTATGAGTTGGTACGCCATTTAAAGATGACGAGGACTCATTTTCTGTTACTGTGCCAGAATTGTCAAATTGATTTTCAGTTCCTGTGGTGGATGCAGCTGTTATTGCTGAACCAGTAACCGCATGACAAATATCTCTAAAGTGATACCCTGTTGGCGGTGGTTGGGCGCGATTCGCGCTTACAATGACGTCTGTAGCGCTGAGGAAAGCACCCGTGTTTCTTATAGTAGTTGTGCTGATACTACTACTATCCGTTGATCCACCTGCCACGAGTTGACCACGGCACCATAACTGCCGCATTTCTGCACGCCTGTTACGCATCAACAATTTATATTCGGAAATACGCATCTTTTTGCCATCAATGATACAAGTTCGTTTCGGACGTGGCCTGTAACGATAATCTGGATGTTGCTCCATATGTAACTTCGATAGTCGCGACTGTTCTTCATAATATGGTTGTTTATCTGCGTTGGACATAGCTTTCCAGCGTGCGCCCAAAATTTTGGAAATATTCGAATTATGCATGTCAGGGCAGGCTTTCAAAATCTTACGGCGCTCATCTTTTGCCCACACCATAAAGGCATTCATTGGCCGTTTTATGTGTGCCTTGGTATGGCCCATATCACCTTGCAACTGTGGGTTGGTTGGGGTTATCAACGAGTTTTTTTTTTTACAGCAGGTATCGTAATTAAATTCATTTGCTCTCATCACAATATCTTCTTGTTTGTGTTGTTGATGTTTTCCTTGATGCCGTTTACGCGTCTGAGGAGGAGCTAAATTGTTTGAAGCAAGTAGACGTGGATTTTGGTGGGTGTAATGAGGATGATTGCTGTTTTGCTGTGATTGTCGTGATGGCAACGCTATTGCTGCAGCCATATGGTCAGAAAAATGAGTTGCTTGGTCATTGGACTTAATTATAGAATCAATACGAGTTGTTGTGTTCGTATAGTATATATTTTCCACTGTAGAGTCTTCTTCATGAATATTGTCATCAACACTAGAGCTGCGGGTAATTTGAATAATTGAAGCACCATTTGCTATTTCTTGGTGTAGCTGTTGTTGATGATTTTTATCTTGCAAAACTGTAGATGTTGTTGGTTCTTCCGGACCACTAACTGCTGAATTCCATATGCGACAAGCTGGAATGTTTGCTCTCGTTTCCGGAGAAATAGAATGGCCACCAGCCTGAATAATGCTGGGTGACGTACATCGTACTTTTGCAATTTCATGATTTTGCATTTGGTGCTTTGTAGTATACGATAAAAATTGGCACGGCAAGCCAGCTACAGCCGCCGCTGCTACTGCCGCAGCTGCTGCTACTCTCATAGAATCTTTCAAATTATCATTGGTACTATTATTATCATTGGTAGTAGTAATCCTAGGTATGTTTTCTTCTGGAGTTGGCCATGCCATCGGAGATGTGGCTTCTCTTTGATTAGAAGAAAAGGGTATTGGCGATGTGCACGGCGAAAACTTATGTTTAGACAAATTTAGTGGTATGTCTGTTTGGAGTATATCATCTTGAACTTCAGGCATCTCCACCAGTCCTTCATTGTGACAATCCTCTTCATGAAATATTTCATTTTTGTTTGGGGGCGATAGCGAGCGCTCATTTGAGGTAATATTGTCGTTAACATTTAGTGATGACTCTTCGTATTTACTCACATGATCCATAGGCGATTCTGGTGGTGTAACACCAGCACTGTCGTTCGCATATGATAACATAAGCATAGATGCCGATGCTGGTGAAATATCACCCGAATTAATGTCACGGAATATTTCAGACTGAGTACAGTTTATCCTTCCGTGATTAATAGATTTCTCAATTCTGGTCTTCGCCACTTCCGATTTTACAGTATCAGTTGTTTCACAGAGGATCGATGCACAACTACTGTCTATAATGATGTTTTTATTTCCACTGGCGACAGCAGCGGCGGCAGCAAAAGCAGCATGAATATGCGCAGCGGCAACTGCCGCTGTTGACCACATATGAATGTTGCGTTGCGATGACACCTGCAATAATTTTTTTTTTTTATAAGTCTTATAGCTAACGATCAAATGCAAAGCTTCACACGATTGTAGTAGTTAAGTAAATAAGTAAGATTGTATTCCTTCAGTGGCAATTATTGGTGTGATAAAGTTGAAACTGTTGCTGAATTGATTGGAATACTGAACTTCTGACACACGCTTTGATAGTAGCTACCTTGATCTGTATATTGCAGATCTTCCGGATACTGAGTACGACATTGGAGGGAAGTTATGGCCTCTGGTTGTACCTGAAAAAAAAAAAAAAAATTTGCTTATGAATTTCATCACAATTTCGCATTGTTGGAGTGGGAGAAAATGTGATTTGGGTAAACTGGTTTTAAAGGAGGCCGCATTTTGGTTAATTACCCCATTCAAAAAGTATTATTCTCTAAATATATATTCCAAGTTTTTATAGTTTTGAATGGGGATTTAAAATATATAGAGGTTAATGAATTTCATCACAATTTCGCATTGTTGTAGTGGGAGAAAATGTGATTTGGGTAAACTGGTTTTAAAGGAGGCCGCATTTTGGTTAATTACCCCATTCAAAAAGTATTATTCTCTAAATATATATTCCAAGTTTTTATAGTTTTGAATGGGGATTTAAAATATCGACAGCCACACTGCAAAACCCTGTATGTCCAAAACCAAAAAGTTTTCAGGAGAGGGAAAAAACTGTGATAATTATAACGTATGCATATGAGCGACGGTTATTTCATTTCACTACTGGAAAGAAACGGGATGTTGTAACCCGATTTTGACTGAATTTTAATGTGGGAAATATCACGATCTATGGGAAAGGCTCAGAACCTTATTTTTGGAAAAATAGTGACTTACGGGGTTTTGCAGTGTGGCTGTCGATATATAGAGGTTAATGAAGAGGAAGCGTCAAATGGTAAGGGGAGAAATTACAATTTGCCAAATAAAAGCAAGTCGATTTTATTCAGGTTGTAAGCTGTGCATTGCAGATATTCCAGAAAAATTTATGGTATGGACTATTATTAAGCCAGAAAATTCCAATGAACAAACTTATCGTAATTTTATGTCAAAATATACAACTCTGTGCTGTGCACAAGAGCACTCAAAAATGCTTTACTGACTATCAGCATCGTCAGAAAGGGCTATAAATACCCGTGCAATCTCTGTAACTGCATTATTTTTGCATTCAACTTCAATGTATTAGCACGTGCAATATTGCTTCGATAGCTAACTCTAATAAAAGCAAACCAAAGAAAAAGTAACGCGTTTTAATATTTGGTTTTCTACTACTTCTCTTTGCGACTCTCGTCCGAATTATCGAACAGGTCCCTTTAGAATAGTAGTCGCTGTCGCTACAAAAATAAAGGAATTGTTGAGTCAACTTTTCATTTGCGCACAACATAGTGGCCACGAATCACGACAACGTACCGACCAGCGTGCACAAAATGGCGACATTTTCACCTGAGCAATTTTCGCATATATTGGAGGATATTTCAAGCGGTTCTTTTACTAAATGCACCTTGTTGCTGGCATAAAAGTATACAAAGACATAGAGAAAATTTCAGATGCAGATGCTTTACGGGGGATGCCACTCTTGCCGGAAGATTATGCAGCGACTTAGTGGATTGACGATGCAACTCATACGCACAACATTCGATGTCGATTACGCGGCCACACAGTAGATGTGTGTTTAAAGAAGAAGAAGGAGCACCGGCGTTTGCATGTTACGGTTGTGGCGCCCACCATTGTTGGACGATGCTGTCCACTAGTTCACACTGATATGTTTGAGATGAAAGGGGAAGCAACAAATATCGCACCCTAATCGGAGCCGACTTTCTAGAGCATTGTGTTGAATATGGCACAACGATACCGGCATTTTGAAGATGAGCCGAAAACCAGATATGATTTTGTTGCGCCAAGCGTAAGGACCAGGCGCGTATCCAAATGTGCAAGTTGGTACAAAACAAACACCCGTTACATGTCTGTTTTAATACTTCAAATTACTTTTTATTTTGTCATTTAAATTAGTGGTTAAAAGCAATCTTTCGTCTTTTTTCGAGGTTGGTCAACTTTGGCGCTATCCCTATGCACTATGGTAGAACAAGCCTATACGAACCTTAAATGGTTCTCAACAGAAAATCTATGGAGCCAACGAAAATGACGGATAAAGCGATGGCTAGGCGATATTATGAGAAGACGAATCGTTCGTCTGAGCTATCGTGCGCCATACATAATGAGACCCTAAATGCCTGTAACTTATGTAATTATCAACAGATTTGGAAATTTTAACCGGTTTTAGACAGAAAAAACTGCAATTTCTTTAATGGCGTGGATAAGTTTGGAGAGGCCATTGGATATTTGTGTGTAGTCTCCAAGTAAACACAATATTTCATATTTTTTGTATATATTAACTTTTAACAGCTTTGAGAACATCTATATATATAAAAATGAATTGGCGTTCGTATATACCGTAAGATCTCCGTATCGGCTCAACCGATTCTAAATATTTTTTATTCAATGTTTCCAATCTGTTTCATGTCTCATTTACTACATAAATTCTTTTTTTTCTAATCTCAATTTAAAATTTTTTTAGCTAATACTCAGGGCCAGACTTGAGGTATTTGCCGCCCTAGGCTGTTTATTTTTGTGCGCCCCCCCCCCCCCCCACTTTTTAAAAATTCTCTTGGATATTTATATGAACTAAAATAAATCGTAACAAATAATATCTACATACTTTTACTTTTTTATTTATATTAATAATTCCATATACATATACATTCAAGTCAAATTGAATGGGCTACAAAATTGCGCATTCAATAAAATTCTAAGAATTATTTATAAAAAACTGAAAATTTGGTGAAAAATTTTTGAAATTCATTAAATTTTATTTTAAGTACTGTACCCCGTTTCTGTACGAAAATCGAAAAAACTCTCGATTTTAATGTCGTCACACTCGACTCAAACATTTTAAAAGTGTGAAGTACTTTTACGATAAAAAAACGGACGTATAAAGATTCATATACGAGTACTTTTTCGATACATTTACGAAACTCATTTTAAAGCGAAACAGTATTCGTAGGCGAATCGTAAACGGATATCATTAACGATATTTTATCAGAGTTTTCTTCGAGAAAACATCAGTTTACGAACTCGTTAACGATGGTTTTGCTAACTGGGAAGCCTATAAGAATCAAATTTGTACATTGAAATAAGGACGCCAAATTGATTTTTTATAATTTTTGAAAACTAATTTAAAATTTTTTTGTTGAACTTTGAAAATTTTGTGTATCTACTTTTGACCAGTCGAATAATTTTTATCAAATTATTCTTTTGAGTTTTTGGCGAATCAATGTTTATTGGGACTCATTAATTGTGGTTGTCAGTATTGGCTGTTTCAATGAAATGCTCAGTGCTCTCTAATAAAACATACTTTGCAAAATTAAACCCGAGAAAACGGATATTTGACAGCAAAGTAGACTGGTGTTTGTGTGCGTAACAACAGATACGGCGGATACGGCAAAATAGAATTTGCTCCAAAATCGACGTACGTGACGAATTGGCGGACTGATTCTGTTCAAGCTATAAACGCTCTGTTGCACACACTTTATGCATTTTCGCGCCTTTATCTGAATGCTTGCGACTGATGATCCATTAAATGAATGAACAAATTCCTTATTTTAAAATATTTGAGACATAAATAATTATCCAATATAATTTTTTTCCTTACACATTTGATTTAAAAATCTGTCGTTAGGTTTTAAAAATTTTTGGCCTCCTAAATGGCGCCCTCCAAAAATTTGGCGCCCCCAAAATTTTGGCGCCCTAGGCTACAGCCTAGTCAGCCTATATGGTAAGTCTGGCCCTGCTAATACTCAATAACGGCTTAACCGATTTTCAAAATGTTTTCTTTTCTTTATTCTATCGGACATAGTGTTTATTTATATAGAACAAAACATTTTCTAAATCCTCAATTAAATCATATATTAGCTAAAGAAGTTTAGCTACCATATAAATTGTAGTCAGTTGAGATCACTGGTATTCTAACTAAAATGTTCCTGTAGGGAACTTAATTGCCGTACAGATTTTTTCCGTTTTATATTTAAATACAAATGGTGAATTCCTTTTCGCTACTTTGGCGAATGTTGAATAAGTGAAAACAACAACCAAAAGTTTTGATTGTGAATATACATAGGTTGTTGATTGTGAATATAGGCTGTTATTCATTATGGTGAAGAAGTTGTAATCTATATATGGGTCGTTCCATATCATTTTTACAACTGAAAAATTTAATTGACCTGAAACAATTTTTTTTATAAACTTTAGGCAAAATATATCGACCCGTATTTTTTTATTTTTTCATAATGTTCGAAATTCGAAAGTAATAATTTTCCAAACTTTCGAAGTACGGAAAAAGACGAAAATTTGGAGATATTTTAAAGCATTGTAGTTTCTCAACGGATGCTTATAAAAAAACCAAACTAACAAGTTAGGTTAATAATCCTTTATACTCTTAAGGTAGAAAAAAAAAGTTTTTTTTGCTAAATTTTTTTTAGAATAATTAACTTAAAAAAAAAATTTATAAACAAATGTTAATATCTAAAAAAAGAACTCTTCAATTTTCTTTATACTTATACTAAATAAGCTCTACAGTTTGAAGAATATATCCTGAAAATTTCAGAGTGGTGTATTCAGTAGTTTCTGTCCAACAGCTAATTGTTTATAGCCGTCTCAGCTCTCAGCTCATATAAATCGTACCTATGACCAAGTGCATTCACATTGTTTGTGTCTTTTGTGAAATATTTTTTATTATATTAATATTAATCATCCTTTGTTTTAAGTAAACACACGTTTTGATTTTAATATATATATATATTTAATATATATATGAATAGCGTGCCAAATGATTACTAAGCAGAGCTTAGACGTAAAAACATAACCTTAAGACTAACATCTTAAGCTACGTCGAAGCTAAGTTAAAAATCAAAACGTGTGTTTACTTAAAACAAAGGATGATTAATATTAATATAATAAAAAATATTTCACAAAAGACACAAACAATGTGAATGCACTTGGTCATAGGTACGATTTATATGAGCTGAGAGCTGAGACGGCTATAAACAATTAGCTGTGGGACAGAAACTACTGAATTCACCACTCTGAAATTCTCAGGATATATTTTTCAAACTGTAGAGCTCATTTAGTATAAGTATAAAGAAAATTGAAGAGTTCATTTTTTTAGATATTAACATTTGTTTATAAATTTTTTTTTTTTAAGTTAATTATTCTAAAAAAAATTTAGCAAAAAAAAATTTTTTTTCTACCTTAAGAGTATAAAGGATTATTAACCTAACTTGTTAGTTTGGTTTTTTTATAAGCATCCGTTGAGAAACTACAATGCTTTAAAATATCTCCGTACTTCGAAAGTTTGGAAAATTATTACTTGCGAATTTCGAACATTATGAAAAAATAAAAAAATACGGGTCGATTTATTTTGCATAAAGTTTATAAAAAAAATTGTTTCAGGTCATTTAAATTTTTCAGTTGTAGAAATGATATGGAACGACCCATATATAAAAATGAATTGGCGTTCGTATATACCGTAAGATCTCCGTATCGGCTCAACCGATTTTAAAAATTTTTTCCTTAAAGTTTCCAATCTAATTAATGTCTCATTTACCACATAAATTCTTTTTTTTCTAATCTCAATTTAAAATTTTGTTAGCTAATACTCAATAACGGCTTAACCGATTTTCAAAATTTTTTCTTTTCTTTATTTTATCGGACATAGTGTTTATTTATATAGAACAAAACATTTTCTAAATCCTCAATTTAATCATATATTAGCTAAGGAAGTTTAGCTACCATATAAGTTGTAGTCAGTTGAGATCACTGGTGTTCTAATTAAAATGTTCCTGAAGGGAACTTAATGCCTTACAGATTTTTTCCGTTTTATATTTAAGTACAAATGGTGAATACAACAACCAAAAGTTTTGATTGTGAATATAGGTTGTTATTCCGTCCTTTTTCATAATCTACGTCATGGTGAAGAAGTTGCAATCTATATATATAAAAATGAATTGGCGTTCGTATATCCCGTAAGATCTCCGTATCGGCTCAACCGATTTTAAATATTTTTTCTTTAATGTTTCCAATCTGTTTCAGGTCTCATTTACGACATAAATTTTTTTTTTCTAATCTCAATTTAAAAATTTTTTAGCTAATACTCAATAACGGCTTAACCGATTTTCAAAATTGTTTATTTTCTTTATTCTATCGGACATAGTGTTTATTTGTCAATCCTCAATTTAATCATATATTGCCGGAAGATTATGCAGCGACTTAGTGGATTGACGATGCAACTCATACGCACAACATTCGATGTCGATTACGCGGCCACACAGTAGATGTGTGTTTAAAAAAGAAGAAGGAGCACCGGCGTGTGCATGTTACGGTTGTGGCGCCCACCATTGTTGGACGATTCTGTCCACTAGTTCACACTGATATGTTTGAGATGAAAGGGGAAGCAACAAATATCGCACCCTAATCGGAGCCGACTTTCTAGAGCATTGTGTTGAATATGGCACAACGATCCCGGCATTTTGAAGATGAGCCGAAAACCAGATATGATTTTGTTGCGCCAAGCGTAAGGACCAGGCGCGTATCCAAATGTGCAAGTTGGTACAAAACAAACACCCGTTACATGTCTGTTTTAATACTTCAAATTAATTTTTATTTTTATTCCTTTTCGCTACTTTGGCGAATATTGAATAAGTGAAAACAACAACCAAAAGTTTTGATTGTGAATATACATAGGTTGTTGATTGTGAATATAGGTTGTTATTCATCATGGTGAAGAAGTTGTAATCTATATATATAAAAATAAATTGGCGTTCGTATATCCCGTAAGATCTCTGTATCGGCTCAACCGATTTTAAATATTTTTTATTCTCTGTTTCCAATCTGTTTCATGTCTCATTTACCACATAAATATTATTTTTTCTAATCTCAATTTAAAAAAATTTTTAAGCTAATACTAATAACGGCTTAGCCGATTTTCAAAATTTTTTCTTTTCTTTATTCTATCGGACATAGTGTTTATTCATATAGAACAAAACATTTTCTATATCCTCAATTTAATCATGTATTAGCTAAGGAAGTTTAGCTACCATATAAGTTGTAGTCAGTTGAGATCACTGGTATTCTAACTGAAATGTTCCTGTAGGGAATTTAATGCCGTACAGATTTTTTCCGTTTTATATTTAAATACAAATGGTGAATTCCTTTTCGCTAATTTGGCGAATGTTGAAAAAGTGGATGCAACAACCAAAAGTTTTGATTGTGAATATAGGTTGTTATTCCGTCCTTTTTCATAATCTATATACATATATAAAAATGAATTGGCGTTCGTATGTCCCGTAAGTCTCCGTATCGGCTCAACCGATTTTAAAAATTTTTTCTTTAATGTTTCCAATATGTTTCTATGTTGATGCTTTAAATCAAATCATGGCCGGTATTCTTAACTGACTAAACCTGGGTAAGTTAAATAGTTTTGTTCAGATACTGCAAAAGTGTGGCTGAAATGAATAAGAGCTTTTGGTTGGTAAGTCCAATGAACTACTAACAATTTAGCAGCGTCTTCTAAGTTAACTTATTCAACGCAAACCATGTAGTGCAGGATAATTTTAAGACAAAGGTAACCCAACAAACAATTTTGTTTGATATCAACTTGAGATGCATTTTAGGTCAAATGCCTTTCTCAAATCTCCAAGGTTAATTCTCAACAGCACCTCAATAGTTTAGTTATAGCATTCCCAACTTCAAAGCACTTTTTTATTATAGGAATTTCAGTGATTCTCAAGTTGAGAATGCATTAAATCTCAACTTCATCTTAAGGGCAATTCCCTATTTGGCAATTTCTCAACTTCATCTCAAATAATGCGCAAGTTGAGAAATAACGTCGGAGAACAAAGCTTAACCTCAAGTTGTGAGGAAAGCTGAATCTCCACTTGAGAATCAAGGTTTTATCAAAAGTTGGAGAAAAAAATTGTCTGTGTTTGTTGGGAACTTAGACATATATTTTTTTTTAAGCAGTTAAATTCCGGTTATCGTTGACCGGCTTCTGTGAAAACAGCTCTATGGAGTTAATGAGCTAGCCAGCCCCATGAGAAAACACCTGTTTGGTAGTTGCGGGGAGAGTGGTGTTAGTGGAGAGATCTTCAGTACGTAGGTGCAACTGTGAGGTTGCAAGCCATGCATACAGCTATGTCGGTGTAGCTGTAGTCATGAGAGTTTCCCGAAACAAAAAATAAATAAAGTATGTCCACCAAAGCTGATAAAAAATCAGAATGTATACGAGGAAGCTCACTTTTTTGGTTATGATATTATTTCATTGGAACTACGAACTTGAACCTGGAGAGCATAGAGGTGGATACCGCTAATTTACCAAAAATGAAACTACTATTTTTAAATGTGAAACTTCTATTTTTAAAGTGTGAATTTGGGTGTAAAAAAAGAATATAAGAAAAGTTAATTAAAATGTTTGTTATTTTCAAAAGGTCTCAAGGTGTAAGGAGATGGTGTACTAAGAAGGTGACCGCAAGAAATCAGCTGATTTTTACTTTTTTTATTTGAAGCTGAATTTCGATTGTCAACCTAGAGAGAAAATCTTCGTGTTTCATGATAAGTGTGGCAACATTGGCAAACATTGTTGTTGTGCGCCGATGTAAGTTTGACAATCGAAATTCTAAATTACACTAACAAAATACATGGCAATTCAAGTTGCTCTCACCTTATCAGTACACCATGGTACTGGAAAATTATAACTTCTCAGTTCCCTGCTAGAAAAGTATGAACAATCTTTAAAGAACTATACATAAGGGAGTACCTTGGCAGAACAACGTCTGACGGGTCAGCTAGTATTTAATAAATGTTATAATATCTATATAAAAAATAAGTTAGTACAAGTTTTGGCCAAATCAACTGGCAGAACAGCCTGTAGGCAGCATTTTGAAATACGTTAGCTCAAATTCATGGTTACCACATAATGGCTACTTTCGAGAACAGTGTTCCCAAAAAACGACCAAACTCCAAAACAAAACAATGTGGGTTGGAACTTGAGTTGCTAATATCTACTAGATATCTATCTATACATATTGTGACTATATTATACAGAAACAAGTAAGGAAGTCTAAGTTCGGGTGAACCGAACATTAAATACCCAGTGTTAGTTTTCAGAACGAGATACAAATACCATGACTTGGCAATGATAGAGGCCCTAGAATCTTATTTGAAATTTTCTATATCGAAAAAGGGGGCGTGGTTATCATCCGATTTCGACAATCTTCAACAGCAGCTTACCTTGGCCAGAAAGTAGCTGCATAACAAATTTCATGCAAATACCTCAATCTTTACTCAAGTTATGTTAATTTATGTGATTTTCGAAATTTTCGATATCGAAAAAGGGGGCGTGGTTATGGTCCGATTTTACACATTTTCAATACCAATCTATTCTGAACCCAAATAAGTACGCATGTCGAATTTGGTGAAGATGTCTCCTTATTTGCTGAAGTTATCGTGTTAAAGGACAGACGGAGGGACAAGGCTCAATCAAATTTTTTTTCGATCATGATCATATTGATTTATGGAAGTCTATATCTATCTCGATTCCTTTAGACCTGTACAACCAACCGTTATCCCAACAAAGTTATAATACCCTTGTACTAGTACTAGTACGCTGGGTATAAAAAAGTAATTTAATGCAAGTTAAACCAAGTAAAACACATTTTATTACATGTGGAAAAATTGTCCCTTCGTATACTCATACAATCCTTGTTGTTGAAAATCTTTGAATATTGATAAATGCAGTATGTGGGAAATGTATGTATCTATACACCCAAACTATATTAAACAAAGTAGTAGCGAACTTGACAGTTCTATCTTTTCCGTAGGAGTTTTAACGTCAAATGAAAAAAATGTTAACCCTTTCGATTTTAAAATTTCTAATTTTTATCAGTTTGCTATTTTCATTGAAGAAATAACAAATCGTGGTATCTGTTTACGACTGCAACCGAGTGCTGAAACACGTCCAAAAATTGCCGGGAGAGGTATCAACAGATGAGCCCAGTACCCATAAATAATAATACGTTTCCGAGATCAATTTTTTTGAGTAGTTTTCAAGATATTTGCAAACTAATGAAACATTTGGTGTACCAAGAGGACGGGATCGCGTTATTTTTTTAAATCGTGGACAATAGTCGGCAACTCAAGATGTAAGCCACAGAAAAACTATAGACAACGGCTCCGATTAGTTCTTCGGATTTTTGCAAATATTTTTCAAAATGATAACAATATTTATTCCCGGAGACCGCTTTTCATTTGAACCAAAAGGTGTCTTTGGTACTACTCCTAAAAGTTTTTAGTATTGATGATAGTCGTGAACAGTGACCCAAATCGTTGCTATATTAATATATATGTATGTACATATGCAAGCTTGTTCTTTGCGTCAAGGTCTTTAAAGAGGTAGACTCCAAAGTAGCACTTGGTGGCAAAAGTGGGCTTATTAGATAGTTTGCAAATAAGTATGTATATCAATAATTTTTTGTCTTTTGCAAATGCGGTTTAACTTTTTCATAAGACCCCCCGGTTATGCGCCTGCTAACAAACATATGTAAATACAAATTTGTGAAATATATGTATATGTACACATGTACATATGTGCCGTTAATTATAAGCAAAACGTTGCATATTTTGTGATTTGAAATTATATGCACTATGTATCTAATATTCTATTCTGTTTATTGAATTCAGCAAAGTTGGAGTAGAAAGTCATAGAGATCATGCGCGCTGTGCTTACTGTTTCCAGGCTTTCATAATTTTGTTGGTTACACATTATTGCTGCGAAAAAGGAACGGTGCTCGTGATAGACTGCCAATGCTAAATTAAAGGTGTAAACTTCTGAAACTCATACTCTGTTCAAGTTATGCAGCCTCACCAAAAATCTAACGCTCACATTTCCAGGGGCACCCCGTGTAAGTAAAAAAATGGACTTACTGTTAGGACATCAATTATAATTTTAAACAACTAATAGTGATTTTTGACAATGGTTTGATTCATAATTTCTTGTTTCCATGAAATTTTACAATCATTTTTTTTGACATCAGATGCATTTTGGGCCATTTTAGAGCAAAAATTTATTGAATTAGGCTGCATAACTTGAAACCTTGAAGTCATTTTCAAAAAAAAAAAAAACATGGTATATTTAAGTAGTGAATGCCTCTCGCAAAAAAATGACGTCGCAACCGGAAAACAGGATGAAATTTCAAAAATTTCACCTTCTGGCTTAAAAAACATATCATACTTTTTTCAAATGAATAAAACACTATATTTATTTCGAAAGTGTCAACAATTCTCTATCCAAAACCGTTGAGAATTTTGAAAGCGGTTGAAAATTGGTTTTTTAATGAATTTTTTTTAAGTAGAAACTGAAAAAACGGTTTTTTAACAATAAAGAAAATTTGAGGGTATGTAGGATTTCGTGTTATACTTGACTAGGTAATCAATCCTAGCTAGGTCGCTTGATGAGTGTATTTACTTTTTTTTTTGTGGCACTGTGTGATTACTGTTTAAAAGGTAAGTAACTGAAGACAATGAATAACTTAACTTGTTTAATTTTGTGAAATGTCATTTGTTTGTTTATTATAATATAATCTTGCAACTTCAATTTGCTTCCGGCAGTCGCCAAGCGCCTTATCTTTTTGACCAATTTCTCGAGGAGAATAATTTTTATCGTAAGACTAGGTTGTTGATGTTCGATATAACTCAGCTGGCAATATTGCAGGTTTCCAATAGCAGTGGAATAGGTTCCGTCATCTCTCGACGCTACTAGAAATTTGTATTTTTTGAGTACAATTGGGGTTGATAGTGTGCCTGTGGTGGTATAATAATGATGCAAATACAGTGATTGCGAAGATAGTTGTTGTGTTGTTATGTGATTATGTGGCAGCACAAACGTCAAGCTGTGTAGTTGTGTTTTTTATTTGCTCTGTATTTTTTTTTAATAATTAAAGAACTACGTGATATCTTAATATTTAAAGTTAAAAGAGTTTAATACATAATGTGCTTCACTACTTGCTGTGAAAAATTACTTAAATCTTTGAATTGTGATTAATTATCTAAATCATTCTACTGAATTTGTGTGTGCCGAGTTGTTTTGCATATTGTGTGCTGATTTGCTTTTTGATCTCTCTTTTGTTACAGCTGTTTGCGTGGTTTGTTAAACGTCAAATACAGTGTATCTAAAACTGGTCGCTTAATCCTGTGCGTTTCAAACTGTCAGGGTTGTATTTCTTTTCATTTGATAAGTTAATATTTTCTTTAATTTTTGATAAAACTAAATTTCTTATCTCCTTATTTTTTATATAGTGTTTTAATTACTTTTTTTTAAAAAATGTCGTGTATGTTTGAAAACTGTCAAATAAAAAGCGAGTCCGAACGCTTTGTAGCATGCTGGTTTTGCGATGGACTTATCCACGCAAAATGCGCCGGGTTAACAGGTAGAATAGCGGACTTAATTAACAACGGAAAAGGCCTGCGCTGGTCCTGTACTAAATGTCGATCGACAGAAGTTCACTTATGCAAAACTTTTAGGCACATTAGAAACGGGTTTTCTGAAATCAGCAAAGATTTTTCATTGCTGACTGAATAGTTCAAAAAGTACGAAAATATTTTCAAAACTTTAAAACCTCTAGATAGTTCGCTAACTTGGAATGCCCTGACAATCGCGAAGAGAATCGCGAAAACAAGCGCAGACGTACGGATGATCTGCCTTCTACTTCAATGGCGCCGAACCTGCCTCCAGCCATTGAACTTATTGATTTGGCATCTCCAATACCTGACGCGGTTGTTCGGGCAACGTCCGAAAACGCCCCGCCCCCCAAAGTCTACAAATAAAAAAACCTTGGTACCTCCAACGATGGAGCCCGAACCAATTACTAGGAAGCTGTTTATGGTCCCTAAAAAAAATCGATTTTTGTGTCTAGGTTCCATCCAGACACTACTGAAGATGATTTGAGGTACCATATTTCTTCAAAGGTTAAAGATCAAACCTTAACCGTTAGAAAATTTAATTTCGCTTACCAACGAAATATGTCCTCGTTTAAAATTGATGTATCCGGAAAAGATTTTAACTCTCTTTTGGACAGTTCTTTTTGGCCTCCCGGGGCTCTTGTTTGAGTTCAGACCGAATAGAAATGTTCAAAACGTAGCTAAAATCACTCGTAATAATGTTGAGTCAAAAAACTAAGTACTAAGTCCGTGAATATCTTCTACCAAAATGTCAGAGGTTTAAATACCAAATTAAATGACCTGTATTTGAAATCTTTCCATTGTAACTATAACGTAATTGCTTTTACCGAAACTTGGCTAAAACCGCATGTTTTCAATTCCGAGTTTTTATGTAACGAATATCAAGTTTATAGACATGATCGCTTGAACAGAGTCGGAGGTGGTGTTCTACTTGCCGTTCATTCCTCTATTCCTTCAGAGGAGGTTAATGTACCTAACACGGATTCCGTTGAGTTTTAATGCATCCGCATCCAGCTAGAGAACGTGTACATATACTTATTTGTTTGCTACACCCCTCCAGCATCTGATCTTTCAATCTACATGCAGCATGTCTCTCTGCTCAGAACTGTTAACTTATTGACTAAAGCTTCTGACTCGATGATTGTTTTAGGTGATTTCAACCTACCGCATATATCGTGGAACATATCTGACGGAAACATTATTCCAAATCCATCCAAACTGGGCTTCAATGCCTTTTTGATGGAATTTCTGATCTCTGCCTTAGTCAAATAAATGTTACCGCTAACAAGTTTGGCAAAATCTTAGATTTAATTTATGTTGATGATAAAAACAAATTTTCTGTAAGTGGTTGTGATCCGTTGGCTTTACCAGAAGACGTCTACCACCCTTCTATGGAAATATTTCACGAAACCATAAGTAATGGCCAATATACACAATGCTGCTCAAGTAGTAGCTTTGATTTTAACTTCTCAAAAGCCAACTATAAGAATTTAAATAGAGAACTGTCTAAATTAACTTGGCCTGAGCTTTGTGGCGATATCGATTCAAACGTTTTACATTTTAATCAAACTATTTCCTACTTATTTGAGAAGTTTGTTCCTAAACGTAAATTAAAATATGATCATCCAACGCAAGCTTGGTTTACTAAAGAGCTTATGATGCTGAAAAATAGAAAAACTCGTTCTTTCAAATTATTTAAGAAATCGGGGTTAAACAAACATTACTTGTTGTATTCTGTTTTACGTAAGAGGTACATCGACTTGAATAAAAAGTGCTATAAAGCCAATATCTGTAAAACAAAAAGAGGCATTATTCGCAATCCGAAGTCATTTTATGATTTCGTAAATTCTAAACGAATAGTTTAGACAAGACATTTTATCTAGCGATAATCAAGATATCGCAAATTTCTTTGCGCCATTTTTCAATTCTAACTATTCTGCAGTCACTAATTCTGACTTTCTAAATTATCCCTATGAGCTACATGGGAACAATTTAATTAATTGTCCAACTATATGCGCCAATGATGTTCTTATTTATCTGAAAACCTTGAAGGAATCTTTTAAATGCCGTCCTGATACTATGCCTACATGCTTCTTGAAGAAGTGTGCTAACAATATTTACCAACCCCTTACCAATTTGTTCAATCTGTCACTAAAGTGTGGTGTTTTTCCAAAGGCATGGAAAGAGTCATTTCTTATACCGCTTCATAAAAGCGGAAGCAAGGCTTCTATAGAGAACTATCGTGGCATAGCAAAGCTTTCTGCCATCCCAAAAGTGTTTGAAGGTATTGTTACCAATCAGCTTACGAATTATATCTCTACCTTGATTTCTTACTGTCAACACGGGTTCTGTAAAAGAATGTCCACCGTTACAAACTTACTTGAATTTACAAATTATGTCCCAAATGGCTTTAGAAAAAATTTGCACACCGACGTTATTTATACTGATTTCAGCAAAGCTTTCGATAAAGTGTGTCACTCGTTACTTATTCATAAACTAGATCAGATGGGTTTCCAGATGGGTCTCAATCGCTGGATCTCTTCTTACCTTAGTGACAAAATACACAAAGTAGTGTTTAAAAATTGTGAATCCGATGTTATTTATGTCTCCTCAGGAATTCCTCAAGGAAGCCATCTTGGCCCGATTCTGTTCTTGTTGTTTATAAATGATATTCCTACAGTAATAGAATTTTCGAAAATGTTAATGTATGCCGACGATGTAAAGCTTTTCATGTCATTCGCATCATTCGAAAATAGCAATAAGCTTCAATCTTATAAATAAAAATGAATGTGTGTCTGTGTGTCTGTGTGTCCTTTATGGGCGTCCAAAGTACTCAACCGATTTTTATGAAATTTTCACAGTATATTCTTGAGATCATGGGTTAAAGCATAGGCTATATTAATTTTTGGAAAAGTGGGCGGTGCCACGCCCCCAGGCTATATAAAACTACAATTCTTCATAACTCTGAACATATTTGGTCTAAATTAATGATTTTTGGATATGTGTGTCCTTTGGTCAAGATTTATGTAATTTTGGAAAAGTGGGCGGTGCCACGCCCACATTTTTTGTGTTTTGTTTGTACTTCAATAATGTCCAAAGTTTATGGTCGATCTCTTTTAAACTTTCAAGATTGGTTCAGAAGATTGTTGTGTACGATTTAGGCTATATCAATTTTAGGAAAAGTAGCCAGTGCCACGCCCCCAGGCTATATAAAATTTAAATTCTTCATAACTCTGAACATATTGGATCTAAATTAAAGATTTTTGGATATGTGGGTCCTTAAGTCAAGATGTATATAATTTAGGAAAAGTGGGCGGTTCCACGCCCACATTTTTTGTGTTTCGTTTGTACTTCAATAATGTCCAAAGTTTATGGTCGATCTCTTTTAAACTGTCAAGATTGGTTCAGAAGATTGTTGTGTACGATTTAGGCTATATCAATTTTAGGAAAAGTAGCCAGTGCCACGCCCCCAGGCTATATAAAATTTAAATTCTTCATAACTCTGAACATATTAGGTCTAAATTAAAGATTTTTGGATATGTGTGTCCTTTAGTCAAGATGGATATAATTTGGGAAAAGTGGGCGGTCCCACGCCCACATTTTTTGTGTTTTGTTTGTACTTCAATAAGTTCTAAGTTTATGGTCGATCTTCTCTAAATTTCCAGATTTGTTCAGAAGATTGTTGTACCACGCCCCCAGGCTATATAAAATTTAAATCATCATAACTTTGAATGTTTTTGGTCTAAACTAATGATTTTTGGATATGTGTGTCCCTTGGTCAAGAATTATATAATTTGGGAAATGTGGGCCGTGCCACGCACACATTTTTTGTATTCAGTGCTTTGTTTGTACTTCAATAATGTCCAAAGTTTATGGTTGATCTGTTTTAAACTTTTCCAATACGTTAAAATCTTCGTTGGGTACGACATACATAGGCTACATTTGTAAATTCTTTGGAAAAGTGGGCAGTTCCAGGACCACAAGCTAAGTAATATTTCAATTCGTTATATCCTTGAATGTATTTGCTTTAGTGACATTTTAACGTTCTTAAATCTTAATCAAAGCACTTAATTTTTTGTGTTTGTTATTGCCGTTCATACATATCCAGAGTATTATTGGTAGATATAGGATATAATTAAATAAGTACTAACTATACATCTGCTCAGCAGCGCATAATGGTTTTTGTCATACCCATTGAGTTCAAAAGATCCGTTTTTTGAGTTGGACATCCAAAAAATTTATTTGTTTATACCAAAGACTTTAAAGCCAGAAACATTGTATATCCTAAAGCACTGCAATAAATGGAATGTTAAAAGTTAAAGAAAAATAGTTTAAAATGTATTTCTAGGGAAGTCACTGGTCAGGCAGAACAACGTCTGCCGGGTCTGCTATCTATATATAAAAATGGAGCCTATTTTCCTTGCTGACGCTATAACTCCAGAACGGCAACACCGAATTAAACGAAAATTTGCACGTAGTTTTCGATTGAGCCCGACATGGTTTATGGCCAAAAAAAGTATAAGAAACCGGGAAGGTTTTGGAGATATTCCACAAAATGTGGACCAGGGGTGACTCCAGAAAGTGTTTGTGCGATATGGGTATCAAATGAAAGCTATTGATGAGTGTTCTAACATGGAGTGGTTTTGAGTCCCATATGGGGTCCCGTTTCCGAGATATTGACCCAAATGTGGACCAGGGGTGACTCCAGAAAGTGTTTGTACGATATGGGTATCAAATGAAAGGTATTGATGAGTGTTCTAACATGGAGTGGTTTTGAGTCCCATATGGGGTCCCGTTTCCGAGATATTGACCCAAATGTGGACCAGAGGTGACTCCAGAAAGTGTTTGTACGATATGGGTATCAAATGAAAGATGTTGACGAGCGCTTGAACATAGTGTAGTTATTAGTCCCATATAAGACCCCGTATTCGAGGTATTTCCCAAAATATGGACCAGGTGTGACCCCAGACGGGTTTTCTACAATATGGGTATCAAATAAAAGGTATTGATGAGTATTTAAAAAAGAGGTGATTTTCAAGACCCTATGGGACCCGTTTTCCGAGATATCTACCAAAATGTGGACCAGGGGTGACCTTAGAATGATTTTATACGATATGGGTGTCGAATAAAAGGTGTTGATGAGTGTTTAAAAAAGAGGTGATTTTCAGGACCCTATGCTACCCCGCTTACGAGATATCCAAAAATGAGAACCTGGGGTGACCCTGGTAAAATATAAAAATAAGTCGGAAAGCAGGAAAATAATGGAAGTCATTTTTCACATACATCGCCATTAATTTTATGTGACATTTTTTCTTATGCGCACGTTCTTTCAAACGCAAAATTAAAACCGGTATTGTGTTCACTGTGAAATTGAAAAATGTATAGTAACTCATCAATTGAGAACGGCTGGACCGATTTCACTAATTTTTTTTTTGTATTTGTTTGTGCCCCGAGAAGGTTCTTCAGAAAAAAAAAGTTAAAAAAGTTTCTGGAATCCTGAGATATTGATCGAAATGTGGACCAGGGATGACCCCGAATGTATTTTAACAATATGCGTATCAAATTAAAGCTGTTGATGAGAGTTTTCACAAGGAACAGTTTTCAGGTTCATCTGCGAACCCGTTTCCAAGATATTGACCATTAGGTGGACCAAGGCTGACCCAAGAATAAGCTCATATAATATAGCTATCATATCAAAAGTGTTGATGACTGTGTCCGCTTAGAGTGAATTTTAGATTCATCTGAATTCAAGAAAAAAATTATTATACAAAAGCTTTTTCATAGAGCTGTTTGCCTTATCTATTTATAAAAATGAATCCCTATTTCCCTTGGTCATCGCATCACGCCTGAATGGATAAACTAATTACAAGAGTTAAATTAGGTTATGTCGATTTGCTATTCCTTTTTCAATTCAGTTCGCAGTTTTGGTATGTTTGAATATATTAACTGACGGTAATTATTTCATTTAGGTGTCACCTCCTAAAAAAATTGAATGCATGTCGTGAAATAAAAAAATTAAGAATATTCGACGATTTAATAAGATGCTTTAGTGAACATCTAAGAAAGACGAAAATTTAAAACATTCATTAATGATATCTTAATAAATGGTAAAAAATTTAGATCAAATCAAAACTGTAGGGAAATTCACCACATTCACCAAAGTTCAAATAACTAAATTTATAGATTGAAATACACTATGGCTGGGTATGAAAGATAGTTCGAGCAAATTGTGCTACGCAATAAGGTAAGATACATATGTATAAATGAAATACGCCCTAATTTTTGGCAGGACAACGTCTGCCGGGTCTGCTAGTCAGATCTAAATACACTAGTTACTTGGTGCGATTTAAATTATATGCCGCTTAATCTAAAGAAATGTAAATACATGCGTTTTTCGAGAGGAATTTCACAGCCAACTTCCTATACAATTAACAATTATAGTCTTGAGCAAATGTATGATTTTGTTGACCTTGGGGTTACTATGGACTACAATAAAGCTAGAGGCGTTCTAGCATTTGTTAAACGATGGTCTAAAGAATTTAGCGAGAATTTAGCGACCCTTATATAACTAAAACTCTCTTTACTACATTAGTCAGACCGATACTTGAATACGGTTCTATAATTTGGAGCCCGCGTTACCAGGTCCACGTGGATCGCTTAGAATCAGTTCAAAAACAATTTTTACTAATTTCCTTAAGAGATCTTCACTGGGATCCGTTGTATAATTTGCCATCGTATACCAGTCGCTTAAAACTAATTAATCTTCACAGCCTTTCCAGTCGGAGGGAAATGCTTGGAATTGTCTTCATGATTAAATTACTAAATGGTTCAATGGCAAGCCCGTTTCTTTTGAGCGAAGTGAACTTCAATGTACCTTCTCGTCCATCAAGACATTTTAAACCACTTATCTTGAAACAGTGCCGAACTAATTTTGAATTAATTGAGCCTTTTCGTTGTTTGTGTCAAGATTATAATTCTCATTCTGGTACGTTTGATATTTCAGACTCACTATGCAGCATAAAAGGTCAATTCTTTCTATCCTAAATACACAGCAACAATTTTTTTCATATCCTTTGTTTCTTATCTTTATTCTTAACAATTAACTTTTCACCGTCAACTAATGATTCATTAACTGTGTAATATTTTTTACTTAGCTGATGAGGTTTTCTCTGTAGCTGAGCAGTTTTAGATCTCGACGATTAACAAACCAAAGCCTTTCAAAGACTCGGCACGAAAGAACAATCCGTGCGTCATACGGATGCGCCCCTCGCGCCGGTCGGGCGGGATATGGTGGGTAATCCGTTGGGAATTATTATTATTAAATATGCTGCACTTTCTGTTGCTGTTGTGGTTCTGGTAGTGAATTGAAGCACCCAATGGTTGCAACATAAACAGCGATGCGCCCATTGCCATCTCCACAACAGAAGTTCATGAGGCAATTCGGAGATCTAAAAACACCAAGTATATTGGCCCCGATGGCATTTCCATGCTGATGCTGAACACACATTTTCAACCTTTCCCTGTCCACCTTTGTTATTCCTGAAAGATGGAGACAGGCAAAGGTGGTCCCACTACTAAAGCCTGACAAGCCAGGCCCGATATCATCTTAATACCGTATTTCACGGCAAACCTGCGGCTCGCCGAAGATCAGCATGGATTTCGCAAAAACCACAGCACCACCACCGCGCTGAACGCCATCACCACTCAGATAGGGGACGGATTAAACCAAAAGCGTCCAAACCACAGGACAGTGCTAGTTGCGCTTGACCTGGTCAAAGCTTTTGACACGGTCAACCATGCACCACCAATGAAAGACCTTGAATACTCGTCCCTTCCCCCCTGTCTTAAACGTGTGTTCGAATTCTTCAGCTACGCGTGCAGTAAATGTTAATCCAAAAAGTTGAAAACTGACGAAGTTATTAAGATTTCCATGAAAACTAAATCAAAAAAATTATTTTCCTCCATATAGTTTGGAAATGTTTACTTGGCCTATTTGGCTTAGTTTTAAATCACTCTTTATGGGGTTAAGGGCCTCATTATGTATGTCATTTTTGTTTTTTATATGAAAGAAAAGTCGAAAATATTAAAAAACAAGTAAGGAGAGGGATGTCTTCGGCTGTGCCGAAGGCTTTATACCTTTCATGAATACGGATATCTTTTTCAAGTGTCCTACATGGTCAAACCACATTTATCGGAGCAATCGGTTATATGGAAGCTATATGTTATGTTACTCTGATCTGTATGATTTTCATTACACACATCACATTTATAATAAGTACCAACTTTACAAAATTTAACACTCCTAGCTTCTTAACTGCAAAAGGTATAGCCCAAAACATATTTATCGAAACTATCGATTATATGGGAGCTATATGTTTTGTTGGTCCGATCTGGGTGATTTTCACTACACACATCACATTTATAATAAGTACCAACTTTACAAAATTTTACACTCCTAGCTTCTTAACTGCAAGAGTTATAGGCCAAAACCCATTTATCGGAACAATCGATTGTATGGGAGATATGCGTTGTATTGGTCCGATCTTACTGGTTCCGACAAATGATTTATATAATACAAAATGACGGCTCCATACCAAATTTCGTCGAGATATCTCTAAAATTGAGGGACTAGTTTGCGTTCAAACAGACAGACGGACAGACGGACGGACAGACGGACATGGCTAAATCAACTCAGCTCGTCGCCCTGACCATTTCGGTATACTTAATAGTGGGTCTATCTCTTCTTCTTCTCATACTTACAAACATCGGACCAAAGTTATAATACCATTTCATGTTCATGAAAGGTATAAAAAAATCTATGGAGCGAACGAAAATGACGGATAATGAATCGTTCGTCTGAGCTATCGTTCGCTATACATAATGAGGCCCTAAATGCCTGTAACTTTTGTAATTATCAACAGATTTGGAAATTTTAACCGGTTTTAGACAGAAAAAACTGCAATTTCTTAAATGGCGTGGATATTTTTTTTTATAGGTCATTGGATATTTGTGTGTATTCTCCAAGCAAACACAATATTTTATAATTTTTGTACCTATTTATTAAGTTTTAACAGCTTTGAGAACATATTTAATAAATCTTTTAATATCTATATGGGTCAATTTAAAAAAAAAACGCAATTTTTGTGTCCCCGCACGTTACACTACTATTTTAGGTAAAAAACAAATTAAAAAAAAAAAAAAAATGGGACAGTGATCACCGAGGAATATGTAACAAAAAAAAATAATTCTCAAATTTGTATATTTGTTTTTTTGTTTATTCAGTACTAGCAGACCCGACGGATCTTTTGAACTCAATGGGTATGACAAAAACCATTATGCGCTGCTGAGCAGATGTATAGTTAGTACTTATTTAACACGTTCGCCACTCAGCGTCACATATATGTGACGTGGGGTGTTTAAAAAAAACTCATGTCACATATATGTGTCGTAAAATTACAAAAATGTACTGAGCTGTTATCCATGTTTTAGGGACTGGCATTTCCAATATAGAAAATAATAAAAATGTATAATATATAGTAAAAAAATTCAGTTTATGTTTTATTGATAGAAATCAAACTATTTAGTGACTCCCATATGTGACGCAAGTACTTCCCAAATACTTCCAATATAGAAAATAATTAAAATGTTTAATATATAGTAAAAAAATTCAGTTTATGTTTTATTGATAGAAATCAAACTATTTAGTGACTCCCATATGTGACGCAAGTACTTCCCAAATACTTCCAATATAGAAAATAATTAAAATGTTTAATATATAGTAAAAAAATTCAGTTTATGTTTTATTGATAGAAATCAAACTATTTAGTGACTCCCATATGTGACGCAAGTACTTCCCAAACTAATGACACTTGGATGTGACATATTTTTTTGTTCGTGAGTTTTTTTTGAACGCTCAAAAAATCATTGAGTGGCGAACGTGTTAATTATATCCTATATCTACCTATAATACTATGGATATGTATAAACGGCAATAACAAACAAACAAAATTAAGTGCTTTGATTAAGATTTAAGAACGTTAAAATGTCACTAAAGCAAATACGTTCAGGGATATAACGAATTGAAATATTACTTAGCTTGTGGTCCTGGAACTGCCCACTTTTCCAAAGAATTTACAAATGTAGCCTATGTATGTCGTACCCAACGAAGATTTTAACGTATTGGAAAAGTTTAAAACAGATCAACCATAAACTTTGGACATTATTGAAGTACAAACAAAGCACTGAATACAAAAAATGTGGGCGTGGCACGGCCCACATTTCCCAAATTATATAATTCTTGACCAAGGGACACACATATCCAAAAATCATTAGTTTAGACCAAAAACATTCAAA